>CM064069.1:8752500-10002500 GCA_032594955.1 Panicum miliaceum
TCCGGTAGAGTCTCAGGGTACCAACTTCCTTTCTTTGTACTGATCAATGGCCACATTACTCCCCATGAGATGATGCCTCCAAGAAGAAGAGACACATTTACGATATATGGGCAGATCATTCCAACACCAATATAAGTAGGCGAGAAATCAAAAAAGAACCTGGAAAATGCCAATTAAGTTAAGAAAAATAAAAAATAGGAGTACGACTAATCATACAGGAGAGAAATATCATAAAATCGAGAATAGCCAGCAGACAACTTCCCAGCCAAAGAGATTAGTTGATGGCTGATGCACCTGAATACTGCACGTATACTGTGTGATAGTCACTATATAAATAAGTTGGGATCTAATCTTTCTGGCATTAGAATTGCTTATTGTCTTGTTGTTGAAGGACACATCTATACTGACCTGTTTTTATAAGCTTCAAGGCCAAGTGTTGGGAAGGACCCGAATCCACAGTGTTTCCCGGCTGTGTAGAACCACTGGAAGAATGCCCAAAGGAAGCTAAGTGAGAAGTATTTGCCCAACGTCCGAACTTGCTTCCTGAAATAGAATATGATCTTATCAGTAACAATGTTTGATTTTTAATAATGACAAGCGACAAGAGTTCATGGTGCCTACTTTGCACGCTCGGTACCCTGAGGTGCGTGGAATCCATTGATGAGGTAAGCGGTCGCAGTGCCATTTGGGTAAGTCAGTTTGTAATCAACTATCATAACCTGAAAACATGCATCCCCGTTGATATTCATAGAAAGTTTGTTTTTGCAAAATGTCCCTGAAGAATAGAGTCGGAAAGGGAAGCATCTACCTTTCTCAGCGGCACCAGAGCAAAAAGGCCAACGAAATTGACGAGGAACATAAACCCTATCATCCATCCGAGGTGGGGTTCCTTGATATTCTGAGCATCATTGGCCTCTGCTACTTTACTAGCAATAGTTCCACTCATACCAAACAGATAACTGCTAAATCCACCTGTTGAATTAGAAATTGTGAATCACAACTATATGCTATGATTATATTGTCACGGGTATCTCACCACGCTAAAGTACCACAAAATAAATTGTAGGAATCATCATGCAATGTCAAATATAAATGTATTCTGTGTCAGTAATAGCATTCATAATCTTATTCAAAGTACAAGCATGGCCCATGATCCAGGGAACAATGCCTTGCCTACTCAGAATTTCTAAGATATACCCCATGCTAATTGATATATCAAGTGGTTTCATTTGATTTGTTGTGGATTGGATGATGGAAAAACCGACAAGCAACAAGCATAGGTTGAGTTGTACAAAGTCAGGAATCATTTTGGGGCGCTAGCATAGGTAACATAGGACTCATAATAGGGGTAGGGGATGTGGCGTACTCCTCCTGTTTGAATTGGAGTTTGAAACCAAACAAACTTCTCCTCAGGAGGATAGATGGGGCGATTCAGGTGAGATCCCATGTAGATCTAACTTTCTATTCACTTGTGGGATCCGGGCGGTCCGGGAGGGGGGGGGGGGGGCACCGCGGCTTCTCTCTTCTCAAGAATCCATACATCCCTTATCAGTGTATGGAGAGCTATCTCTCAAGCATAGGTTGAGAATCTTCACAGATCAAGAACTACGAGATCACCCCTTTCATTCGAGCCTTTTTTTCATGCTTTTCCCGGACAGGATGATTTTATTTGAGGAGCCTTCACCGGAGATTGTTTCAATCAAAATGGCAACAGGCCAACAGTGCATGTTATCCGTTAGTGGGCAAGTATCCGGTGTCAACAATGAGTTGATGAATTTTTTTTGTTTGTGTTGATTTCATTTTACTTGGATTTAACTCCTAGGGTTCTATTATGCAAATTGGGGCTTCTTTTGCTTCAAGGGTGGCATACTGCAGTTTGGTGAGTGACTGAGTGTAAAACCTTTCACTTGGTCACTTGATGTTTAAATTTCTCCAATTTATTCATTGCTGGTTTGATTTGGTTGGGCAGATCAAGAACAGTATGCAATGCTGGTCATCTCAAAAGTGGAAGACGAGCCAAGCCCATCATGCAGGCAGATGTCAATATAATACTTAGCAGACAAACTGTACCAACTATACAGCTTTTCACCCACTTGAAGACCTCCACTTCTACCATAAATCATTTTGAAGTACCTGATCAATCAAATATTTAACTTTATTGCAGTAGTTACATTTGTAGAAGACTGCAAATTCCTAAGGCTCCCATGTATATATGCAAGAGAAAAGGGTTCATGATGGGTTCCTTAAATTTATATGTTGCATTTTCATGATATCAAATCTTTTAACTTTGGTAAATTGTATTTTAATTTCAGCGCTTTACCTAGTAGTAATTCCTTTGTTTCAGGTGTTTGTGTTGACTCTAATAGGATTATTTGTCTTGTTTATATATTCTTTTAACTCCAAGAGAGCGGCTCTCGGGTTTGGGGGTGGGGGTTGGGTTTACCGGTGAAGGTGATGCCGTAGGCGGAGACGACGCAGGTCTGGATCATGGTGTTCTCCTGCCGCGTGAAGGGCTGCCTGAGCAAGCCGCAGCTCTCGATGGCCTTGGTCCAGGCGCGGACGAGGAAGTAGCTGAGGAGGCTGGCGCAGACGTTGAGCGAGGGGTTGATGCCCGTGGTGAGGTCGATCTTCATGAGGATGACGTTGAACACGACGGCGAGGAGGGACCCCACCACGAAGGCGCGCACCGTCAGCTGCTCCCGCCACGACGGCACGGGCAGGTCCACGAACGCCTGCTCCACCGACGGCGGCGCGGGCTCCTCCTTGCCCGCGTCCCCGCCGCCGGCCTCGCCCGCCTGTTGGCCGCCGGCGTGGCGGCGGCGGAGCTGGCTGCTGGTGCCTTGTTCCAGGGCGTCGGCGTTGTCGTGGACGGCTGAGCCGCCGGAAGCGCTGGCGGTGCCCGGCGCCATGCCTCACACACACTGCGTCACTCGGCTGGTGCTTGGCAGTGGGGGTTCCTGGATCCTAAAAGGAGGGGCGGGCGGGTAGCGTTTGATACGATCTGGTGCCCGGGCAGATGTTGGAGATTCTGGTCAAGATTCATGCATGGGAGCTCGGAAATTCTGGTCAAGATTCCATGCATGCTTTCTGTTTGCCAGATGCAGTGCTGTCCTAATTTTGGGGTGCTTACTTACTGAATGGGTTTGAATCGGCTCGGTCATCAGGTTAGTTTTCGGCCAACCGTATTTTTGTTCAACGTGTAGAACCCAGACGATCTACGTTCGCCGAAAAAAAAACTCGAATAAATTCATCCGACTTCCTTGGTTCGCTTCACTGATGACACAAACAATTCTGCAACAGCCAACGATACACGAGAGATACAGAAAGCAGAGTAGAATGCAGGCATACTGGCCACTTTTTATCTGACCGATGTTTTGTGATTTCTGGCATACGTTTTTTTTATCTTTTACTTAAAAAATTAAATATATATTTAAAAATAAATTGCAATCTTCCTCGCAATTTTTTTTTTGCAATCTTGCTTCACATGTGTATCTGAGCAAAATATAAGGTTCAGTATAAACAACAATCTTGCTTCAGAGGAGACAATCTTGACAATGAAAATTTCATTTCATTTCAGAGAGCGCAACCAGTCAACTGCAGCACTGAACAATTCAGACAGCTTCTCCAATTGTGCTTGACTACTAAAACAAATACGACAATTGCGCAATGATACTAATAAATTTACAAGACTAGAATTACTTATTTAACCACTTCAACTACGAAACAAAGGTAATTCTGCTCAATCAAACTATCACTAGCTAGTTCCCAAGGAAGGAGTCCACTTTGGCATTCACAGACCTTGACAAGAACTTCATGCAAATCGGAGGATTCACATTGGCAAGAGACAGAACAGCCTGGGGCAGTGCCCACAGCCCATCACCGCACATCAAGCCCGACGCAACTGCTGGTCCGAACGATTCTGCTTCAGCTTTGTTCTTCCATTCCCAAAAGAAGAGTATCACACTGCCCAAGAACATGTCAATTGCGAAGTATGGCCCAAGGTAGAAAGGAATTGCTGCTGCCATGGGGATGGGGATGAACTTCGCAACCTTCGCTGGCACTTGATCCTTGATCAAATTGATGGCAAAGGAAACGGCAAAGAAAATATAGCACAGTGTGAGGCAGTTCTTTGGAAGCAAGGACAGGCCATCCACGCCAAGGATCGCCATATTGCGGTACATGATGGTGTAAGGTGCTGGATAAGCGCCACTCGCACCAATGTCGAAGGACTTGTAAAACAGCCAGAAGACACAGGGCGCAATAACACAGCCCATGGCAGTGCCTATCACCTGGCTGATGAACATGGACCTTGGCGAGGCCAGAGTCAGGTACCCGGTCTTGAAGTCTTGCATCAGATCAGAGGCTGTTCCCACAATGCTCATCATGACACCGCATGCAGATAATCCTACAAGCACTCCACCATGGGAAGCACCTGCCCATGCGCCAATGATAAAAATAGCAAGCTTGCCATAGGTGCTGGCGAGGGACCAATCAGTTAGGCCACATCCATAGGCATTGCAGAAGGCCAGTACAGGAGCAAGGATGTATGCAGCCAAAATATGGTACCACTTGAGCTGGGGGATGATGAGAGGGAGGCAACCGATGGTTATAGCTGCCAGAGCGACATAGCCTCCAAATGCAACTGTCTTTGGAATTTGATCCTTCAAGAATAGCTCAACGCGACGCTTGTCATCAAATGACTCAGCTTCAATGGGAGTGATAGGGGTGCCATCCTCGGACACAGGAAGCGTGTGTGCATTTCTATTCCTGTACACTGATATGAGTGCACATATTGAGCGGATAAATACCTTCAAGAAGTTGTACAGGCCATCCCCAAGAATTACTGCTATGGTTATAAACACCTGCAGTTTTACACCATCAGTTTTGGATAGTTGTGAAAAGAAAAAGTTTGCACGCTAGTACGGCCAAGTATTTACCTTGTAACCATTTAGTCCATGTAGACTACTATCTGGAAGAGAGTCAGAGTACCAGCTTCCCTTTTTTGTGCTGATCAGTGGCCACATTACTCCCCACGAGATGATGCCTCCAAGAAGAAGAGACACATTTACTATATACGGGCATATCATTCCAACACCAACATAGGTAGCTGAGAAATCAAAATAGAACCTGGAAAACAGGAGGACATCATCATAGAAGTCAAATAAACAGCAGACTACTAAGCTTTTCTTTTCCGAACAATAGCAGATTACTAAGCTAGAGAGATTAATAATGCAGTAGTCAATAACTGTGTGCTCTAACATAAGTTTGGAGCTACCCTTTTTGTCAATTTAGCACAATCTGAATTTAAAACCAGGATGTAGTGATACTGACTTGTTTTTGTAAGCTTCAATCCCGAGTGTTGGGAAGGAGCTGAATCCGCAGTCGTCCCCGGCTGTATAGAACCACTGGAAGAAGGCCCAAAGGAAACTAAGTGAGAAGTACTTTGCCAACGTCCGAACTTGCTTCCTGAAATAGGTGACGATATCATCAATAAACACATACTAATTTTAAACAATGACAGGCTAGCAGTGTTCATGTTGCGTACTTTGCAAGCTCGGCACCCTCGGGCGTGTGGAATCCGTTGATGAGGTATGCGGTCGCAGTTCCACTAGGGTAAGTCAGCTTGTAATCCACAATCATAATCTGAAAACATTTATTTAAGACTTCAGTTGATAACCATAGAAAGTTTGTTTGAACATTGAGCATTAGAGTGGGAAAGGGAAAGCATATATACCTTTCTCAGAGGAACCAGAGCGAAAAGGCCAACAAAACTGACGAGGAACATAAACCCTATCATCCATCCTAGGTGAGGGTCCTTGATATTCTGAGCATCATTGGCCTCTGTTGCTTGTTTAGCAATAGTGGAACTCATACCAAATAGGTAGCTGCCAAACCCACCTGCAGTTGGAATTTGTGAATCAGAAGTCTGAGATTTTATATTGTTTTAATATCGCGCCATTGTAAAAGTAATAAAAAAAGATGTAGGGATCATCAGACAATGTAAAATCTGAAGTATTCATAGGTAATAATGTCTTGCCCACACTCACGATTAATTTCTGAAACATGCACCAGGTTTATCGATATCTGAAGACTGTTTCGTGAAAAAGTTATTTTCAGATAAATACATGTAGTGAATACCACCATGTCATAGATCTAATCTAGAATCTAGAATAAGAGACAAAAATAAACAAAAGGTGTGCCTTTCCACAGGTGATGCACCAAACTCGTTGGTTTGATAAATCTGTCAAGCAGGAAGCGCAGCAAGAGAAACTAATGACGGAAGCACTGAGGAGGTTTAGGCTTTTTTACCACTGAAGGCGATGCCGTAGGCGGATACGACGCAGGTCTGGATGGCGGTGTTCTCCTGTCGCGTGAAGGGCTGCTTGAGCAGGCCCATGCTCTCGATGGCCTTGGTCCATAGGCGGACGAGGAAGTAGCTGAGCAGGCTGGCGGAGACGTTGAGCGAGGGGATGATGCCGGTGGTGAGGTTGAGCTTCATGACGATGACGCTGAACAGGACGGAGAGGAGCGCCCCCACCACGAAGGCGCGCACCGTCAGCTGCTCGCGCCACGACGGCACGGGCTTGTCCGCGAACGCCTGCTCCACCGAGACCGCCTCCTCCTCCTTGGCATTGCCGCCGCCGGCCTCTCCCTCGCCCTCGCGGACGCCGCCGCCGTGGCGGCGGCGCAGCAGGTTGGAGCCCAGCTCCATGGCGTCGGCGTCGTCGTGGACGGCGGACCCGCCGGGAGCGGTGGCGGCCACGGCGCCCGTCGCCATGGTGACTCTCTCTCTCTGTTGGTGAGTATCGTGACTCGGTTGATGGTTGGGAAGCGGCGTATTTATTGGGAGCCAGGGGGAATCCGGGACGGTATGATCTGGTGGCTGGTGCTGGGCTGTTAACCGAGGCGGGGGCGGGGAGCCCTCCGATTCGGAACTGCATGGCCCAGATGTTCTCTCGCGTGGGGAAGGCGGGCAGATTCGGGTCAGAACGCTTTGGTTTGCCCTTGCGGATGAGGCGGGGTGACGAGATCGAAGTGGTTACGAAACCCGCACGAAGTAAGTAGTTAACTAGGGGTGTTTACATTGAGGGTTGAAAAAGTTTCTACATATCACGTTAAAGATAATTTTATCATTTAGAAGTAATAAACGTAGACTAATAATAAAATTAATTACAGAACTCTTCCGTAAACTGCGAGACGAATCTAACAAGGGTAATTAAACCATAATTAGTGTTGGGTTCCGATAGACTTGACCTCCAAACAGAAATGAAAATGATGAAAGTGCAAAGGAATAAACACGAAATGGGATCACAATAGGCACTTTCAATTATCGAAAATTCAACCCGATTACAGTAAAAGCTGGGGTATTTATACCTCCTCCTCCGTTACATGTTTACATGAATGCCCCTGCTTGCCCCGAATATTCTAGAAATATTCAGGACCATTGGACTTTTTACAGGTAAGGCGTATCCGGCGTGAATCCAGGCATGGGATCACGCTCTTCACGTGCTCTCCAAAGGTCGGTGCGCCACCTTCGGATCCTCCAGACCTTCGGCCTTCTCGGAACCTTCGGCCTTCATGGGACCTTTGGACTCTTCATGGGACCTTCGGGTCTTCATCACACCTTCGGACTCTCCGTAGGACCTTCGGGTCTTCATCACACCTTCGGACTCTCCGTGGGACCTTCGAGGGTTACTTCGAGGCTTCGCCATTTTCAGGTGCTGATAAGTCACTAACGCGCTCCCCTGCGGTCGGGTTCCCGAAGGTTCCCCCAGCCCCACGGTGGCTGTCTTTTTTGCAATCGTCGTGTTGCCCTTACGAGCCGCATCCTTCAGAGGGTGCAATCCCCAACAGTAGCCCCTCGCTGGCGAGGTCCGACTCCGACGGTCTGAACCCTCGATGCCCAGATATTGAACACCCTTCGAGAAAACGTCTCCCGATCATCGGAGGATGGGGCGAGTCAGAGGTTACGCGTCGGTCCTTTATTGGACGAACGTTGGTATTCTCCTCGATTTTACCATCGGTCGTTACTATACCCTTTACCCCCGTATATAAAGGGGGGGGGGGGTACCCACGTCGTTTTCGTGCCTTCAAGCACTTGCAACCTCTGGCCTTTCTTTTTGAGGTTTGTCTGCTTTCGAGCTTTCCTTCGCTGAGAGAGTTTTGGTGAAGCTTCGACCGGAGGTTTTCAATCTTTGTAAGTGTTTGTCAGGGTTGTTTTCTATTGTTGTTTGCTTGGCTTAGCTCGGTTGCTTACTCTGTTTTTGTAGGGATGGCCCGTGTTAAACTGACTTCAAAACCCGTGGAAAATTCGGAAGAGGTTGCTGTTGACGAAGGTTCATGTCAGCCAGTTGGTCAGGAGGAGGATATTTATGACGTTCAGGCAAGCCCGTCGGAGCTCATGTCTCGCGACAAGCCCGAGCCTACCCTTAAATTTGGCTCTTCGAAGGTTACCCAGCGGCTGATTGATTTCTACATGAAGAAGGGGTATTTCAAGGCCGGGGAGTGCCGTCCTCCACAGGATGAGAATATTCCCAACCCCCAAGTGGGGGAGTGTGTGGTTTTTAGGGACTTCTTCACGGCTGGGCTTCGCTTCCCTCTTGATGCGAAGTTTCCAGAGATCCTAGCTAGGTTCAATGTGAAGGTGCACCACCTCACCCCCAATGCCATCATATAGCTGTCAAGGTTTTTTTGGGCGGTGAAGACTTTCGAGGCGCCAGTACCAGTTGATACCTTCTGCCGATTCTATGAGTTGCATCCCCAAGGACAAAAGATATCCTTTGAGGATGATGCGGAGGTGTATAGTGTGCAGAGTGGCTGTTGCACCTTCGTTCCTTGAAGGAGTAACAAGGTTTTGCATCTCGACCGCGTCGAGATTTCTTTTAGTCAGAAGAATAAGTGGGATGATGATTGGTTTCATTATTGGTTCTATGCAAAGGTGGAGTTTCTGAGTGCTGAAGGTGCAGGAGGAGGATTTCCGCTCGCATCGAAGATAGAGCCGTTTGCGCACCGGAACCAGGCCGCATTCGACACATTGTTGCCTGGTTTTGTGGAGTGCGAGGCTGCGTTTAGACTAGCCGTGAAGTCTATTGGTGGCCGTGACTTTGTGGAGGAGTACCTGGCAGCGAAGGTTTGGCCGCTGACGTCTGGATGGGCACCGGCGTCATTCTCTAAGGTTAAGTTTGGTATGATGGAGAGGGCGATTCCTTGTTCTCATTTTGGGCTTCAGCGGCCCCCCACTGGGAGTGATGAAATGGTGGTATTTGAACTGGAAAGGGAGGCCAACAATTTGCTGGGCTTCTACAACGATAAGGAGCACAAAGGTTTTGTCGAGTGCTGTGGTCATGAGGACCGGATCAACCGGAGCTTGCATGAGATGGGCGTGGGGTATGGGAACCGTCTGCCCCCCCTGAACCTGCGAAAAGGGGGCGAGGTGCCAGTGGTTCGGTTGTGGAGCCCGCCGGCAAGAAGGGTAAGACCTCAGCGAAGGCAGCTAGCTCTTCAGGGCCGTTGGTGCCTGGTAAATCTGTGGCGAAGGTTCCCCATCCTTCGGCCCGGATTGAGGTTGGCAAGCCTCCTCGTAACCCAACTTTGAAGGTTGCGGCTGGGCGAGCAGAAGCCCAGAAAAGGAAAGCTGCCAAAGCAAGTAAGTATCCATTTCAAATAGCCAAGGCTGATATGGGCAGTCCTGATTTTATGAAGGCTTTAAGGGCGACTGAGCTTTCTGTGCCTAGGGGCTCGGGAGGTAGGGGTCGACCTGTAGACATATACATTGATCAATTTGGCTCCCTTCGCGCGAACCCTGACAGTGTTGGTGCTGTTATTATAGATTTGCACCGGGGATCGAGCAGCGTAAAGCGTATGTTTAATCTTGTTGAAGACGACAGTGATGAGGAGACGCCACGAGCTTCCCCAAAGGCGGTGATGGTGATTTCATCAGGAGCTGCGCCGAAGGTATCGGTGGAGCACGCAACTCCTCAGGCTTTGCAGGAAGGTGATATTCCAGCAGCGTCAAACGAGGTTCCTCCTGCTGGAAAGGTGGTCTCTCTTGTGGAGCTGGGGACTAACGGAGAGGATGTATTCTCCGGTGCTGTGGAGTTGGAGGGAGAGGAGGCCACTGCAAGGCTTTATGAATTAGGTAAATCATTGGTTGCGCCTCGCCTTCCATTTGAGGGTCCTGACTTTGACCCCTATGACCCTTTCGTTGGTTATTTACTTAAAGTAGATATAGCAAATCTAATAACCGAGCTAGGTGGCCTGATCGGAGGTCCGTCAAGAGCCAAGGAAGATACGGGCGCCGGAACTTCGGCTCGGGCTAGCGGACCTTCGACCGAGGTCGAAAATTTCAGCTTCGAAGGTTTGTATTTTCCCGACACGCTTTCTTGTTGTTTTTGGTATTGTTTCTGAGCTTGGTTTTGCTGCAGAGTTTGGGAAAACTCTCAAAGGTTATGGAGCTGAGACCCTTGGGCGCGCTGCTGCGCTTTTGAGTTTGAAGGTAGGATATTATATTTTTTTGTATACTTCGCATTTTCCTTTATTATGACAAAGTTGATAGTAATCTTGTTGCAGGCCTTGATGGCGAACAAAGTTCTTGCTGAGAAGGTTAAGCAAAGTGAAGATTTTCGTTTGAAGAAGTCTAGAGAGAATCTTCAATTGTTGATTGAAAATCAGAAGTTGAAAGACTAGAACAAGGTTTTAGAGAACCTTCGAGAACTGCGAGCTGAAGAGGTTGAGAAGTTGCAAGAGAAATCGAAAAAGCTGGAGAAGATTGTTGAGAGCCTGCGTTCTACTGCCGCGGACAATGAAAAGGTTTTGGAAAGCCTTCGCGAGTCCATGGCAGAGGATTCCACGAAAATCAATGGCCCTTTAGCGAGAAGTGAGGGAATTGAGAGCCGAAGGTGCCTGGAAGGATGAGGTTATCAATAAATTGGTCGATGATGCTGATGAAGATCGAAGGGTTATGGATTTAGCCATCAGTGAGATGTCTGCCCAAGGACAGCTCATTTATGAAGAAGACAAGAAGGCTTTGGCTTCTTTTGGTGCAGAGCCATCACCGCTCCCCGAGGATCCCGAGGGTGGTGTAGCGGGTTTGCTGATCTGGATGCTTGAGGAGTTCACTGCGCTGTCAGACCTCTTGGGCAGTACAGCTGATAACGCAACATTTATATCTTGTGAAAGCATTATGGCCATCCTTGATCGCGAAGGATGTCAAGAGTTGAACCGTCTTAGCTCTAAGGATTTTGTATATCCTTCGCACACGGATTTGAGCCAGAATATCGAGAATGTCCAGGCTGTGAAAAAGTCTTTCGTTCGAAAGTTTTGGAAGTTGACCGGTCGAGAAATCATGCGAGATATCGCTCACAGTCGTTTAGAAGCGGTAAGCTTCGGAAAGCTTATTATTTTTACTACTTTGCTTGTACTTTTCATCAACCTTGTTTTTTCAGGCGAAGACTGTGGAAGCTGAAGTGGTGATTGCTTTGGAGGGACCGAAGGTGCGGGGACCTCCGAGGCGGGGGTGGTTGGCGAAGATGATCAAGAGGTGTAGATCACGTGCCTGGCGGAGAAGTTGAATTTTGAATTTGTCGTGTGTAAGGAAAACTTTTTTAGAATGTAATATTCCTACTGTTTTGGGCAGGCACTTGTGGTTGCGAGGCCTGTGTTTTATGTGAACCCTATGAACATTGGATGTGAGGGGGTCATTGTGCCTGGGAGAGCTTGGGAGCGAAATAGTTTTGCCCATCCCAAAGCAAGCGTTGCTGAATTTTTGATCGCCTGTAAAGATGATCCTTTGATCACGTTGTGACTTGAAGTTTGCTTAGCTTAGAGTTGCTGCCCATCGAGGCTTGTGAATCCTGTGTGTTTGTAAATGTCCACCTATGTGAACTTGATGATGCCTCGTGCTTGTGATTATATAGTAGTGTTTTGGAGAAAATATCTCCCATTATGCTTGCGAAGCCTTTGTGCGTTGTTAGTAAGCTTCGAGTCATGAAGACTTTAATCTTTTTGTTTTTTTGAGAAAACGTCTCCCCCCTTAGTCTTTATGACTTGGAGGATGAGATTTTTCTTTCATCGATCGAAGGTTTTGCGACTTCGAAGACCCTGGGCATCGCCAGGAAGCTTCGGGTCATGAAGACTTTAGCCTTTTTGTTTTTTTGAGAAAACGTCTCCCCCTCTTAGTATTTATGACTCGGAGGATGAGATTTTTCCTTCTTTGATCGAAGGTTTCGCGGCTTCGAAGCCCCTGGCCATCGTCAGGAAGCTTCGGGTCATGAAGACTTTAGCCTTTTTGTTTTTTGAGAAAACGTCTGCCCTCCTTAGTCTTTATGACTCGAAGGATGGGATTTTTCCTTCTTCGATTGAAGGTTTCGTGGCTTCGAAGCCCCTGGGCATCGCCATGAAGCTTCGGGTCATGAAGACTTTAGCCTTTTTGTTTTTTTAGAAAACGTCTCCCCCCCTTAGTCTTTATGACTGGAGAATGAGATTTTTCCTTCTTCGATCGAAGGTTTCGTGGCTTCGAAGCCCCTTGGGGTCGATAGCTCCTTTGCGTTTTGGTGCTTGTTGCACTTTTGTATACTTGCCAAAGGTTCTTTTGGCTTCGAAGCCCCTTAGGGTTGATAGCCCCTTGGCGTTCGAGTGCTTGTTGCACATTATATATACATATTTTAAATTTGTCGAAGGTTCTTTGGCTTCGGAGCCCCTTAGGGTTGATAGCCCCTTGGCATTCAAGTGCTTGTTGCACATTATATATATATATATATATATATATATATATATATATATATATATATATATATATATATATATATATATATATATTGTCGTTGTCAGGATTGGTGATCAAGACTTAGAGTAGTAAATTTCTTTTATGCGCGTACGGCTCCGGATGGTTGCGCGGATGACACGGGATTTAGACTGGTTCGGGCATGAAGAAGCCCTACGTCCAGTATGGGATCTGCTCGTGTTACCCATGCGGGTTCTGTAGTAGGGGTTACAGAAGTGTGAGTGTGAGCGTGTGAGAGTCTAAAATTCCTTCCCCCCCCGCCTCTTGGGTCTTGGCCTACCCTTTATAGTCCCAGGGAGGTGACCAGGTACATGTGAGACGTGCGAGGGGACAGAGAGAGAAAAAAGAGAGAGGGAGAGAGAGCGCGGAGTCCAAGGGGAACACTCGGGCTCCCCGGGCGCCACGGTTGTCTTCAGCTTTTGGTCCCGTCGGGCAGCTTCCTCTGATTTGGTCGCTGTCCTCCACGGGAGCCGGTTACGGCGGGCGTGCGTGATGATGGCAGTGGCCTCCGTCCCGTCGGGGCTGACGGCTGCCACGACTGCCCCTGTCACACCGAAGGCGGCCTGAACGGCGAGGGCGCCCCGTCCCTGTCGCCGGATTTGCGGGGCGCGAGGACTGGTAGGTGGAGCGAGGACGGTCAGGTGTGCTCCTGTGCCAGGCGACGCGGGTCATGATGGCCTGACAGCGAACCAGAGAGGACTGAGCCGCTGTACCGTGAGCGGCGCGGTCGTGGGCGGGTAGGTGTGACGGGTCACGTCAGCGGCGTGGACGCCTTTCTGCACGCCCGAGCCGTGGAGCATTTATGGCAAAGCTGCGCCCGAGGCTGATTCCCGTCCGGCGGGCCCACGCGAGCCCGACCCTATGCCCCTGGGTCGGGCGAGGCGGACTCTTGTGGCAAGGGGTCGGGCGAGGCGGACCCTCGTGGCGAGGGGTCGGGCGAGGCGGAGCCCGCCTGCCGGGGGATCGGGAGCGTCCGACTCCGAAGGACGGGGTCGGGCGAAGCGGAGCGTTTCCCTCCCGTGTTGGGCTAACGATGGTCGCTGCTACTGCGGGTCGGTCTGGGCCTCCATGATCGCTGCCATGATAGTCATTAGACGATCGTTTATTTTTCCCCCTGACATATATATATTTATTTTAAATTTGCTGAAGGTTCTTTTGCTTCGGAGCCCCTTAGGGTTCATAGCCCCTTGGTGTTCATGTTCTTGTTGCACGTTTTATAGATAAGTATGCAAAGTTTGCTAGGAATGTAAATTTTCCTAACTTAAACAAAGGTAGCCCCTTAGGGGTGATGGTCGATTTTTGCAACTCGTGGTTGCTTCGACATAGGGCAGGTGTTTGGGGAAATTAACTCTTTATTCATTTGGAGAGTTATTACAAAGGATCCGCCTCGTTAAAAACCTCACCTCCGATGTGGAGTCCCCTTTGTGAGGAAAAGAGTATGGTCCTTGGAGCTTTACATAGAAGAGAGAGAGAAAGAGCTATGACTATGGGAACCAGTCGTGCTTATATTTTTGCAGTCCGGCTCTGTTACATTGTTTTCTACATGTAGTATTTTTTTTAGGCTGTCAGCATTCCATGAATGCTGCAGCTCTTGACCTTCGTTGTCTGCCAGATATAAAGATCCTGGTCTGTTGCTTTGCACAACAAGGAATGGCTCGTCCCACTTGGACTGCAATTTTCCAATAGTTTTGGCGTTTGGCTTTCTCTTCAAGACCGAGTCACCTACTGAAATTTCTCTTTTGATGATTTTCTTGTCTCTCCATTTTTTGGTTTGTTGCTGGTATTTGTTCAGGTTGTCGGCGGCTTGCAAAATGTCAAGTTCAACGAGATCAGCTTCGCTTGCCGAGTGTGTGTCTTCTTCTTTCGCTTGGACTCGTAAGCTCTTGTTTTTGAGTTCCTCTAGACTCATAGCTTCGGCTCCGTAAAGGAGTCTGAATGGGGTGAATTTGGTTGCTCTGGAATCAAAGGTGTTGTGGGACGAAATAACCTTCGGGAGCTCGTCAACCCACTTGCCTTTCTTTTGATCGAAAAGGCATTTTTTGATGCTCGCGAAGATGATTCTATTTGCTCTTTCGACTGCTCCATTGGATTGCGGGTGATATACTGATGTGAACATAACCTTCGTGCCTACACTGTGGCAGAATTCCTTGAATAGATCAGAGTCAAATTGCTTCCCATTATCAACGGTTAGCTCTTTAGGTACTCCAAATCTGCAAATTATGTTTTGCCAGTTTGCCAGAAGAACTTTCTCACAGCTGTTGATGTAATGTTTGTCAGTGGCTTAGCTTAAATCCATTTTGTGAAGTATTTTACTGCCACTTCAGCGTACTTGTAGTTTCCCTGTGCTATGGGCAAAGGGCCGACAAGGTCCATGCCCCATCTTTGAAGTGGACAGGTGGGAGGTATTAGTTGCGAAGGTTGTGAAGGTCTGCTTGATTTGGGTCCCATCATCTGGCATGCTTCGCACGGTTTGACAAGATGCTCTGCGTCCTTTAGTGCCGAGGGCCAGAAGAAACCCTGCCTGAAGGCTTTTGCTACCAGTGGCCTTATGCCAATGTGTGAGCCGCAGAGGCCTGAGTGGATCTCGCTCAATAGTTCCTTCCCCTGTGCGATTGATATGCATTTGAGCAACGGAGTTGTTACTCCTGCTTTGTATAGGTCTCCTCCTTCAGATATTAGGTAACCTCTTGCTCGTTGGAACATTCTTTTCTCTTCTGTTTCATCAGTTGGCTCAAAATGGCCGCGAAGGTAAGCCATGATTGGCGACCTCCAGTCTTCACTAAACATAGCGTTTATTTGTTTTTCTTTCTTTTGGGGTGTCGAAGGTGCGGTGATTTCCTCGAAGAAGACATCCGGTGGTAAAGGCTCTTTGTTGGCTGCTGCTTTTGCTAGCTTGTCGGCTTCGTTATTTTTTGATCTTGGGATATGCCCGACTGAGAAACCAAAAAAATATTTTTCCGTTGCTCTCACGGCGTCCAGGTATTTTATCATTTCAGGCCCTTGTGCGTCTGACTCTTTCTCAATGTGATCAGAGATGACCTTCGAGTTTGTTTTCACTGTGAAGTGCTGGTGCCCTAATGCCTTCATCTTGCGTAGGCCTAAGAGAAAAGCCTCGTATTCATTTGTATTGTTTGTGTAAGGGTCTAGCTTGGCGAAGCTTAGGCGAGCTGCGTATCTCATCTTCGCTCCCGAAGGTGACTCAATTATCGCTGAGATCCCCGCACCTGCTTTGCACCATGCTCCGTCACAGTATATGAACCATGGTTCAATTGGTACTTCTTCTACTAGGGTAGGTGATGTCCAATCGGCTATGAAGTCAGCTAGGACTTGCGACTTTATTGTTGTTCTTCTCTCGAAGTCTACATAGAACTCAGAGAGTTCTAAGGCCCACTTGCTTATTCTGCTTCAGGCTTCTCGGTTGTTGAAGAGGTCATGTAGTGGTTGACTTGTGACTACTATGATTCTTTGTGCTTCAAACTAGTGGCGAAGCTTTTTGGAGGACATGATGACCGAGTATGCAATCTTTTCTAGCTTAGAGAAGAAAAGTTTGGATCCTGATAGTGCCTCTGAGACAAAGTATACTGGAACTTGTCTTACTGATCCTTCGATCTCCCTCTCGACTACCAGAGGTGCACTGATAGCTGACTGTGAGGCTAGGGTATACAATATGAGTGTATCCTTCGGGTTTGGGGCTGTTAACTTGGCCAGGCTGGTTAAGTATGCCTTGATTGAATGAAAAGCCTTGCTTTGTTCTTCACCCTATTCAAACTTGCACTCAAACTTGGCCAGGCTAGGCTTCGATCAGCGGATCGAGGGATGAATTTGTTTAGTGCTGCGATTCTGCCGGTTAATTTCTGGACGTCTCTGATGGACCTTGGCTCTTCCATGTTGGTTAGAGCCTTTATCTTGTCTGGGTTAGCTTCGATGCCTTTTGTTGATACGAGACATCCTAGTACCTTTCCTTTGTGGACTGCGAAGATGCATTTTTCTAGATTCAAACTCAAGATTGTTGAGCGAGGGTTGGTGAAGGTTTCTACCAAGTCTGAGACATGGTTTGCTCTTTTTGCACTGATTACGACAATGTCATCGACATAGACCAGTACATTTCTTCTGAGTTGGTGGCCCAGAACCTTTATTGACATTTTTGAAAATGATTGTCCAGCATTTTTTAGACCTTCGGGCATTCTGACAAAATAGTAGGTTCCCGAGGGAGTGATGAAACTTGTTTTCTCTTCATCCTCCTTTCTCATCCAGATCTGATGATACCCGGAAAAGCAATCTAGTAACATCATCATTTGGCTATTTGCCACATCGTCAACTACCTTGTCGATTCGCGGTAGTGGGAAATCGTCTTTTGCACAGGCCTTGTTGAGGTCAGTGAAATCGATGCACATGCGCCATTTCCCATTCTTTTTCTGGACTGGTACTGTATTTACTAGCCATGTTGGGTATTTCACTTCTCTGATTACATTTGCATCTAGCAGTCTTTTGACTTCAGCTTTTACAGCCTCAATCTTATCGTCAGACATTTTGCGGAGCTTTTGCTTTTTTGGTCTGATCGAAGGATCTATACCAAGTCCGTGTTCAATTATATCCCTGCTGACTTCGCAAAGTGAAAGGACCGACACTAGGCCTAGAGGGGGGGGGGAGTGAATAGGCCCTGTTAAAATTTCTGCAAGTTCTTCACGAAAAACTGTTAAAACTGTCGGAACTTAGGAACTTGCGACGGAGGGCAGGAACTTCCGACCCCCCAAGAACATAAACACAAAATTTAAACTAAGACAAGTTTATGAAGAATCCACTTGAATAGGAAGCTTACAACAAGTGCCTTGAGACTTCTAGAAGTGATCTTTAGCAGTGGAAACTTACAAACACATAGATCGATCTAGCTCAAGAACAATATGAACAACAATAAGTAAATGAGACACGGGATTTGTTACCGAAGTTCACTCCACTAAGGAGCTACGTCTCTGTTGAGGAGCTCACAAAGAGCTGGGTTTTCACTAACCCCTTGCCTCTCTCAATCAACCACAAAGGAGGATTGAGTCACTTACTATTGTTCTCACAAAGAGAAGGGTGATACAAACTTTCGGGGGACAATCACAAAGATTGAGAGCTCCCCGGTGATGCCTAATCATCTAGGAGCCAAGCTCCAAGAGTAACAAACGCGAATCGATCAATCAAACTTGCTTCAAGTGCTTCTCGAGATGAACAAGGGAGAAACCAATTCAAAGCCTCAAGTCACACACCTCAAATGCTTCTCACACCCAAGCCCAAGGTCAATCAATGCAAGGATGAGCTCTAGATGGGTTTGGAAGAGTGAAATGAATGCTCTTGGAGGTGTGTTGGTCGAGTTAGGTCGGCCCAAATGAATGGAGGGGGTGAGGGGGTATAAATATTCCACCCCCAAAATAGAGCTGTTGGCTGTTTCTGGTGGCTGCTGTCGGATCTTCCAATATGAAGTCGGATCTTCTGTTTGTGTCCAGGCCCAGATCTTCCGACTCATGGTCGGATCTTCCGAACACGTCCCCAGGTTTGGATCACTCAGAAAAGGTCACGAATAGCACGGGTCGGAACTTCCAACGGAGATGTCGGAACATCTAATTCTGTCGGAACTTGTCCCGAGTCAGTGGGAACTTCCGGTCGGAACTTCTGATCGGTGTAGGAACTTCCGACGGACCTGTCGGAACTTCCGACAGGGGCTGTGACAAAAGGAAAACCTAGGGTTTGTGTACGTGATTTTTTTTGTGTTTGCCATCTAAGTATTCATCTCATGAGCAGCACTTTGACAAACTTGATCAATCAAATACGTCCCCCTTTATAGTACAGTGATTCCTATACTCAAATTCAAACCAAAAATGAATTTAAATACTTCATCAACTCTTTCACCATACATAGAAGAATTGGGGACCATCCTTTCATCTTTCTTTCTTCATTTTTATTTTATTCCTGCACATATCTTATTCAAAGCATCATATCCTCCAAATTGTGATTGTCACTAATCACAAAAATTAGATTAGTGCCTAGATGCACTTTCAATCTCCCCCTTTTGGTGATTGATGACAACACAATTTGGATTAAAAATAGGAATAAAATAAGAAGTTTTGTACCCAACAAAGGTTAGAGGAGCTCCCCCTAAATATGTGTATATTCAACTTTATTGGCCTCATATGCAAATACACATATTTATGTAAGAACTCCCCCTAAATCATTGCATACAAGAGTACAAAAGTGTGCATAAGTGTGATACAATAACCGTGATGCATATGACATGATATATCAACCAATGAAGTGAAAACAACAAGACATTCAACCATGAGCATCATACCATAGATAAATAGGTTCAAGATCCATCGCACTAGCAAATTTAAGCAAGCCCTAGCTACCATAAGAATTAAAGTCTCACTTGGCACACCACACATTACACCACATAAGTTCTTACATGTCCATTAACTACACAACAAAGATAAAAGATAAAAAGATAGATTGGGGGGGGGGGGGGGGTCTCCAAGCACCAAATTCACTCCCCCTTTGGCATCAAGCGCCAAAAAGGAAGCTAGTCATCGTCCTCATCATCCTCATCATCTCCTCCTCCCTCGCTCTCATCCTCCTCCTCCTCTTCTTCTTTATCGGACGCGGTGGCCTCATTATCATCGTCTTGCTCATGTTCTTCCTCACGACCACCAAGGTCCTCCTCAGAATCATCACCACCGTGTGCAAAAGAAGAACCTCCCATGTCCTCCCAAGGATTGTAGATATGTGGAGGTTAAGGAAAATCTCTTGCTTCACGAAGAGGGGAGCATGGAATTTCACTCTTTGCCATGAGCTCCTTTTGCCTCTTCTCAATCTTCAGAAGCTCCTCATCCATGTACTTCTTATGCTCATGAATCTCAATGGAATTCTGGCGGCAAGCACTGAAACAAGCAAAGACTCCCTGCAAGATCATATCCAACTTGCCCTTCTTGGCGGTAGAAGCATGAGATGGTCCACGAGATGAAGAAGGAGCACGAGAAGGTCCGCGTGATGAAGAAGGAGCTGGAGATGGAGCTGCTGCACGAGAGGATCTAGGGGCGCCAGACTCAGAATGCATAGCGGACAGACCCTGTGGAGGATAAGCACTAGGAAAAGGACCTTTGGGATCACGAAAGCGAGTCACCTGTCTAGCTCCAATCCTGAGAAGCTGCTCTATCTTGCCTCTGGGGGAGTTGTAAGGATAGTGACCCATGCCAACTCTAATTCTCAACCCAGTCACCCTGTTGATCATATACTAAATGTAAGGGGCATAGTAACATGCACTGGCTGCATCATGTGAGCAATGGATGATCTCATTCCAAATAAACTCAAACACAAGGAACTTGGGCATCCCAGGAGCCATCTGAGCAAGCAAGTCCTTGGCCTTATATGAAATGTTGTCCACATTGCCACCTCTAGGAGTCAAAGTCCCACGGAAGAGTACGTTGAACATCTTATAATAAGGAGTGAGTCCAATGTTCTTACCAAACACCACCTTTCCATCTTCAGTATACACACGATCATACATGAAGTGCATCTTTGAATCTTCTAGAACTCCAGACTCATGCAAATCAACCTTGGAAGTGTCTATCATATAGTTGCCATTTTCATCACCTAGATCAAAACCAAACATGCTCCCAAAGTCAACAATTGATATTTCAAAGCGCTTGCCTCCAAGAGTCCAATGCATGACATGATTTTTTGTGTCCACCCATAGAGTGGCATAGAATTGAGCCACCACTTCCTCATTCCAGTCACATTCAAACCTCATAATGTCCACAAGATCCATCTCAACACATCTAGCAAAGATAGCATCAACAACTTCCTTCACTGGAGATGTCATACCCCGCAAGAAATTCCAATCAACCCATCTCATCTCAGTAGTGACATGTTTTTTTGTCCATGATCACTAACTCAAACCAGTCTGCCTGATGAGTTAGCCAAAACAGAGGATCACCCTTGAATTCCTTGTACATGATATTATGTGGATCCTCATGTGCATTGAGATAAAGTGGCTTCATATCATACTCACCCTTGGTGAGTTAACACAAGGGCGGTCCTCATTGCTTCTCACTGGCCTCTGAACCACTGCTTTCTCATTCTCATAAAAAGAGATATCGATATCATCATCATATTCTTGTCTGGTTGAAACTCTATGAGTGGATGAGCCAGCCACACCTTTTCCTTTCCCTTGAGTAGTGCATATTCACCTCTTTGCGATAGCTTGCCTCCTTCTTTGAGGTTGATCTTCCCGAATCTCATCACCACGATCCGGAGAAGAACTACTTGATGTGGGAGGGTTCTTCTTCATGGTGATCTTCATCTTAGGAGCCATCTAGAAAGGATTGAATAAATGAAGCTCAGAAGAAGGATCGAAGATAGATAATGGAAGCACAAATAGGTTCCAAGTAACTATCTCTATCGGATGTTCCGGCGGTGAGACGGAAGATCCGGGTTTGGAACTTCTGGCCCACTTTCGGAACTTCCGACGAACCCAGAAAACCGAGAACGAACTCAAGAATCCAACAATTTAGCCCGCCAAAGTTTATGAGATTCAAGGCATGTCCTCTAGATAGATAAAGAAGATGTTTCACCGAAGGAAATCTTCTAGAACATCCTACATTGAGAGATTGGGCAAGGGGGATTTGAAAAAAAACAATACCTCAACGATTTTCCTGCTCGATTCGAAGAAGTTCCGATGGGGAGGAACTTCCGAGGATTAGGAGAATCAAAAGGAACCTTGAGCACGCAAATCCCACGGACAAAATCCAAGATCGCCGCGTGGAGCAAAAGAGGGTGAGAGGGGCGCGCACGGGTGGAAAAGAACTAGTGTTTGTTTGATAGAGCCGTTACCACCCAGGTATATATACTGATGGAGATGGTCGGAAGTTATGACGGACGGTCGGAAGTTACGACAAGGGAAACCTGGGAACTTTCAGAAAGGAAACTGGAGTATTTCGGAAGTTCCGAGCTGGGATGTTTCGGAAGATCCGATGGAAGATAGGAAGATACATTTTTGCAGGAACATAAGCCGATGGAAGTTCCGACAGGCAAAGAGAGAACACAAAGAATTTGGAGAGGAGTCTAGATTTGAGATTTGGAGAGATATAGCTAATGGACATATAAGATACTTATCTCAAGGTGATCAGCCACATTCAACAATACATAACAATAATCATTTGAGACAAGCTATGATTCAACAATCACAAATCCAAATATTTTGAGGAACTCACACAAATAAACAACAAATAAATCCATTTTCTCCTAGTCTAGTCATCGAACAAAATGTATGCAACAAGTCAAGCCATGTTACGAGAATCTAAGATATTTAGCTCACTCCTCAAGAAACAAAACCTTTGCTCATCTAGAGGCTTTGTGAAGATATCGGCTAGTTGTTTATCGGCACTCGCATGACTTAGAGCGATATCTCCTTTGGCTTCGTGGTCTCTTAGGAAGTGATGTATTATGTTAGTGTGCTTGGTTCTTGAGTGTTCGAAGGGGTTGTTGGCTAGTTTGATGGCACTCTCATTGTCACACAAGAGAGGAATCTTTTTGTACTCGACATAAATCACTCAAGGTTTGCCTCATCCAAAGTAGTTGAGCACAACAAGCACCGGCTGCAACATACTCGGCCTCGGCGGTGGATAGCGCAAAAGAATTTTGTTTCTTAGAGCTCCAAGGCACCAAAGACAGGCCAAGAAATTGACAAGTCCCCGTTGTACTCTTTCGATCTACCTTGCAACCGGCATAATCCGAATCGGAATATCCAAGTAAATCAAAAGTGGAGCCCTTGGGATACCACAAGCCAAGGTTTGGAGTATGCACTAAATATCTCAAGATTCTTTTAACAGCTACCAAATGACATTCCTTAGGATTAGCTTGAAATCTTGCACACATGCACACACTAAACATAATATCCGGCCTAGATGCACAAAGGTAAAGCAAAGAACCAATCATGAAGCGATATACCTTTTGATCCACGGATTTTCCATCTTCATTTAGATCGAGATGTCCATTCATAGCCATAGGAGTCTTGATAGGTTTAGCATCGGCCATGTCAAACTTCTTGAGCATATCACTTGTATATTTAGTTTGACATATGAAAGTCCCTTCCTTCAATTGCTTGATTTGAAAACCAAGGAAGAACTTCAATTCACCCATCATGGACATCTCAAATCTCTTGGTCATGATCCTACTAAACTCTTTTGAGTGAAGAGAGTAGAATCGGCTTTAACCATTACAAAGCCGTTCTTGGGAAAAAATTCCCTAAGGCATTCATACCATGCTCTAGGAGCTTGCTTGAGCCCATAGAGCGCCTTATGGAGCTTGTACACGTAGTTGGGATGTTTGGGGTCTTCAAAGCCCGGAGGTTGCTCCACATACACTAGTTCAGATAGAGGTCCATTCAAGAAGGCACTCTTGACATCCATTTGATATAGGTTGAAATCATGATGAGCGGCATAGGCTAGTAATATTCTAATTGATTCAAGCCTAGCCACCGGAGCATAAGTTTCACCAAAATCCAATGCTTCAATTTGAGTGAAACCTTGAGCAACCAATCTGGACTTGTTTCTTGTGACAATGCCATGTTCATCTTGCTTGTTCCGGAAAACCCACTTGGCGCCCATAACATTTTGCTTGGGTCTTGGCACTAATTCCCAAACTTCATTTCTTGTGAAGTTGTTCAACTCTTCTTGCATAGCCATCACCCAATCCGGATCACCAAGTGCTTCATCTACCTTAAGAGGTTCCAAAGAGGGAAACAAACGAGTAGTGTTCATAAAATGTTGCTAAACGTGAACGAGTAGTTACTCCTCTTTGAATACTTTCAAGAATGTTGTCAACGGGATGATCTCGTTGAACACTTTGATCCTCTATATCGGCCATAGTGTTTTTCCCTTAATGGTTAAGCCTAAAACAAGAGATTAGACTCTGATATCAATTGAAAGGACCGACACTAGGCCTAGAGGGGGGGGTGAATAGGCCTCGTTAAAAATTCTGCAAGTTCAGTTCTTCACGAAAAACTGTTAAAACTATCGGAACTTCCGACACAGTAGGAACTTCCGATGGAGGGCAGGAACTTCCGACCCCCCCCCCCCCCCCCCAAGAACATAAACACGAAATTTAAACTAAGACAAGTTTATGAAGAATCCACTTGAATAGGAAGCTTACAACAAGTGCCTTGAGACTTCTAGAAGTGATCTTTAGCACCGGAAACTTACAAACACATAGATTGCATCAAATCTAGCTCAAGAACAATATGAACAACAATGAGTAAATGAGACACGGGATTTGTTACCGAAGTTCACTCCACTAAGGAGCTACATCTCCGTTGAGGAGCTCACAAAGAGCTGGGTTTTCACTAACCCCTTGCGTCCCTCAATCAACCACAAAGGAGGATTGAGTCACTTACTATTGTTCTCACAAAGAGAAAGCTGATACAAACTTCCGGGGGACAATCACAAAGATTGAGAGCTCCCCGGTGATGCCTAACCGTCTAGGAGCCAAGCTCCAAGAGTAACAAATGCGAATCGATCAATCAAACTTGCTTCAAGTGCTTCTCGAGATGAACAAGGGAGAAACCAAATCAAAGCCTCAAGTCACACACCTCAAATGCTTCTCACACCCAAGCCCAAGGTCAATCAATGCAAGGATGAGCTCTAGATGGGTTCGGGAGAGTGAAATGAATGCTCTTGGAGGTGTGCTGGTCGAGTTAGGTCGGCCCAAATGAATGGAGGGGGTGAGGGGGTATAAATACTCCACCCCCAAAATAGAGCTGTTGGCTGTTTCTGGTGGCTGCTGTCGGATCTTCCAATATAAAGTCGGATCTTCTGTTTGTGTCCAGGCCCGGATCTTCCGACTCATGGTTGGATCTTCCGAGCACGTCCCTAGGTTTGGATCACTCAGAAAAGGTCACAAATAGCAGGGCTTGGAACTTCCGACGGAGATGTCGGAACATCTAATTCTGTCGGAACTTGTCCCGAGTCAGTGAGAACTTCCGGTCGGAACTTCCGATCGGTGTAGGAACTTCTGACGGAGCTGTCGGAACTTCCAACAGGGGCTGTGACAAAAGAAAAACCTAGGGTTTGTGTACGTGATTTTTTTTTGTTTGCCATCTAAGTATTCATCTCATGAGCAGCACTTTGACAAACTTGATCAATCAAATACGTCCCCCTTTATAGTACAGTGATTCCTATACTCAAATTCAAACCAAAAATGAATTTAAATACTTCATCAACTCTTTCACCATACATAGAAGAATTGGGGACCATCCTTTCATCTTTCTTGCTTTATTTTCATTTTATTCCTGCACATATCTCATTCAAAGCATCATATCCTCCAAATTGTAATTGTCACTAATCACCAAAATTAGATTAGTGCCTAGATGCAATTTCACAAAGGTCACTAGCGGACCATGCGAACACATCTTGGTTCTTGAACAAGAATTCGACGAGTTCTTTTTCTTCTGCCTCCCCAAGGTTTGCACTGATTGTTACCATTCTATCAGGCAGATGCTTGTCAAGAGGGACTTTTTTAACTTGGCAATCCTCTTAGAAGTTTGCTTTTTCTTTGTCCCTTGTAGGCTCTTTGTATGTTGGTGGCTGGATGAAAGCTTCGACATTGTGCACATTTTTGAGACCTGGGGTTGCGCCACGCTCTATACCTCTAGCCAGCTGTTGGTCCCCATGGACCGTGATGATTCCTTTGACTGCTGGCATTTTCATGCACAGATAAGTTCGGTGCACAATGGCCTCGAACTTGTTTATGAACCCTCGGCCAAATATGGCGAGATAGGGGTAAACCATGTCTACTATGTCGAATGTGACATGCTCGGTTCTCAGATTGTTTAAATACCCGAAGGAGACTGGGAGAGATATTTTTCCCAAAGCACTGACCCTTTTGCCTCCGAAACCAATCAATGGAATTTCTGCTGGTTGTAGAAGGTTTATGCCAATGTTCATTCTGTCGAAGGTGCTAGAAAAGATGATATCTGCGGAGCTGCTAGTGTCGACTAGTATTTTACCAATTGTCCACCCCTGAATATTTGCCTTGATGACCATGGCATCGGTGTGTGGATAACAAATGAGCTTGATATCTTTTTTAGTGAAACTTATTGGCATGTGTGACCAAAGAGTTCTGACAATCGGGCCATCTGGCATAATGTTGTGTACTTGCCTGAAGTAATCACGTCTCTGCCTCTTGTTCTCGAATTCGAGAGACGAGCTGCCGATAATGGGCATTATCATGCTGAAGGAAGAAAGTGCTGACTGGTTGTTTGATTTTTCCTCTTTGGGAGCAGGTAGTGGCGGAGGTGGAGGTAATTCCTCCTTTGGTGGAGCGGGTAATGGCAGGTGGTTTGTTGCCAGCGAAGGTGTCGATGCCGAAGGTTGGTGGGTGTTTTGCCAAGTTAAAGCTTGGGGTTGGTATTGGAAGCTTTGGTTTGGTGTGAAAGTTGGACCTGGAGCGAAGGTTTGGGAGGGTGCGAAGGTTGCTGGGTGAGCGAAGGTTGGGTGGGGGGCGAAGGTATGATTTGGAGCAAAGTTTTGGTTTGCTGGTTGAGCTGCCCAGGAGGTGTGGTTTACAAGCTTTTGGGCATTTTTCTCTGCTTCCATCCTTTCCAGGGTTTTCTTTTTCTCTGGGTAGAAGTTGGTAGTATGGTCTGAGTCGAGGCCATGAAAGCGGCAGAAGAATTTTTTTTGGCTCATTTGGGTTTTGGTTTTGGTAACCTTTACCGCGGCCTCTGCCTTTCTGTTGTTCCTTCCTCCTCTGTGCGAGGGTTGATCGAAGGTTTGATTTTGGTTGCTCTGAGGTGGGGTCATGAATGGTTCTGGGTTTTGGGGTTCATCTTCCTGTCTAGCTTCGACAGGCAAGACAAGCTGGGGTGCTTGGTGTCTTGGGTTTTGGTAATTTTGCTTGTGCCAGCCTTGTTGGCTAGACTCGGTTTGTCTCATGATTTTTCGTAGCTCAACCTTTCTTTTGTGGTCGGCTTCGGATCTTGCATACTTCTCCAACTCGGCATAGAGGGCGTTGAGGGTAGTTGGAGGCTCTCGGGACAAATAGGATGCTAACTGGCCTGGTAGCAGACCTTCCATGCACTTTTGGATGGCCTTCTCTTCAGAGAAATTTGGAGTTTGTGCTTTTTTCTGGATGAACCTTCGAAAATAGTCATAGAGTGGCTCTTTGTCTTTTTGGTAACACTGGAAGTTTTTCGCGGCGTCAGAGTCGTTTCTTATGAAACCTTGAAAGTCCTGCCTGAGTTTGAGTTTCATATCCCCCCAGTTTCTGATTGATCCAGGTACTAGGTATGAGTACCAAGTTAACATTGGACCTTCGCAAGCCATAACGAACGACTTTTCCATTATGAAGTCATCTCCTCCTGCAGATGCTATTGCAGCTTCATAGGTCATTAGGAACTGGGTTGGGTCTACAGAGCCGTTGTACTTTGGGAGTTGGACAGGTTTGTAGCTTCGGGGCCAAGGGAGTTGCTGTAGTGCCACAGATAGTGGTGATGCTGGGTCGAAGGGTTGTGGGGGTGGTGATGGTTCGCGTGTTCTGCGAAAGTGAGCTTGAATGTAATCTTCGCTGCCATGGAATTGGTAGTCTGTGTGATTGCCAGTTTGGTTTGAGGGGATAGCTTGCTCCTGCTCGAACTCTCGCTGAACTCTTTGCAGCTCATCGAGCTCTGCCTGCATGGCTGCCAGTTTGCACTTTGCATCTGCCAGCTTCTTTGCCTCTTGGGCCTCTTTCTGCTTCGCCACTACCTGAGTAGAGATTTTGCCTTTTGCCTACTCCACTGCTTTCATTTGAGCTAGGACCTGCGCGAGCTCGGCTAGTGGTTGGGGGGCTCAGTAGTGGGTTGTGGAATGGGATCTAGGATAGATTCTGTAAGGGGGTGATTTGTCTGATCTTTGGGTAGTTGGTTCTGAGCCAAGGGTGCGGCTCCTTCGCCGGGAGCATTTGGGGCTGCAAGCTCTAGATCAGCGCTTGTCCCCGCGGCTGTGGACTTCTCCTTTGGTGGTGCCATCGAGGGTGGTTTCTTCGAGCTAAGAACACGGTGGGCGCCTCTGTTGGGGTCCGATAGACTTGACTTCTGAACAGAAATGGAAATGCTGAAAGTGCGAAGGAATAAACACGAAATGGGATCACAATAGGCACTTTCAATTATCGAAAATTCAACCCAACTACAGTAAAAGCTAGGGGTATTTATACCCCCCCCCCCCTCCTCTGTTACATGTCTACATGAATGCCCCTGCTTGCCCCGAATATTCTAGGAATATTCGGGGCCATTGGACTTTTTACAGGTAAGGCGTGTCCGGCGTGAATCCAAGCATGGGATCACGCTCTTCACGTGCTCTCCGAAGGTCGGTCCGCCACCTTCGGATCCTCCAGACCTTCGGCCTTCTCGGAACCTTCGGCCTTCATGGAACCTTGGGTCTTCATGGGACCTTCGGACTCTTCATAGGACCTTCGGGTCTTCATCACACCTTCGAACTCTCCGTGGAACCTTCGGATCTTCATCACACCTTCGGACTCTCCGTGGGACCTTCGAGGGTTACTTCGAGGCTTCGCCATTTTCAGGTGCTGATAAGTCACTAATGCGCTCCCCTGCGGTCGAGTTCCCAAAGGTTCCCCCAGCCCCACGGTGGACGTCTTTTTTGCAATCGTCGTGTTACCCTTACGAGCCGCATCCTTCGGAGGGTGCAATCCCCAACAATTAGCGGATGATTATTGTAGCAGTACTGTTGCAAATCATGGTGTAGGTTTATTAGATTCGTCTCGCGATTTACAACTTATCTGTGCAAAAAAAATTATAAACAAATTTTATTTAATACTTCTAAATGGTAAGATTATGTGACGGGTGGAAATTTTTTGGAGGAACTAAACACCCTCTTGGTGTGTGCCCGTACGTTGCTACGAGAATAGAAATAATAGTCTTGATAAAAGTTAGTCTTATTGGAACTGCATAGTTCGTGGAAATGTCACCTTTTCATCTTCTACATTTTGACTCGCACAAAATCTTCAACGTGCAAGAAAATTTTGGAGATGCAATATGTGGCATAATGAATTCCCTTCTTCTTAACTTGAAGTTGTCACCAGCCATAAGATTTTCCTCCCAAGCAGAAGTACACTTGAGGAGGTGCGTCAGGTCACTGGGCACCTGATCCATCTTCCCGTACCCTGGTGATCCCTTGGTTCTTCAAGAAATTCAGTCGCTTGTTTTGCAGATTGTTCTCTACCCCATTCTGTTAGGTTCTCTTGCTGGAGTAACTACCACGGATCCATTTTCACCGCCGCCGATTTTAGGTGACAGTGGTGAAATATCAGCAGTGAAAATACCCATTTTCACCGCCATTTTTTGAACCGGTAGTGCCATTTTTTGAACCGGTAGTGAAAATAGATTATCACCGCCGGCCGGTCCGTAATAGGGACCGGCAGTGAAAATAAGATTATCACTGCCGGCCCGTAACATTTTCCGCTGCTTATTCCAGCACCATTATCAAAATTAAACCGCATTACAATAATTTCATACGGTACCATGCTCCCCCAAATTTTATAATTCATCTCAGTCAACATCATTGGGATTATGGAGTTATTAATTCAAATAATCAAGATCATGTGCTTCTGCAATCATGGAACAGGTAACATGGATCACAATATGCATCTACTTGCCAAAGCTATCAAAACCAACAACAACAGCTGGGCTGGTTCTTGAAAATAAACATCAAGTGGACCAACAGATATAAACAAGTAGCTAACTAATAAAAGAACTATCTGATGTGCATATCTAAAATTGAGACTGTAGCATAAGAACTATCTGATGTGCATGCTGACTGTTATGTACAGATGTGTGTGACCCTTCTACGATAACAAAGAATTCAACAGCTGAGCCCAGTTGATGCAGATGACGGCTCCCCATGCCTGATCAAGAAAAAAAGAACGGACAAGAATCAGCCAGGTAAGGACTGACTACTGTGTATAGCAAGAAAGGGAACAAGAAGCCATTTGTTAGCAGTTCCGATAAAATTGGCAGTGAGGAACGATAAGGTATATTGCAATATTTCCCATACCCATTTGTTAGCTAATTTGATTTGGAAAAGAGAACTTCCATACCAAAATAGTTCTACCATCATTAGCATAATGATATCTCCAAGAAATTTTAGATGGGGAAATTGTATTCATAAGTACAGTTACAACATTAGTAGCTCAGGGCTCAGGACAACGTATGTGAAGCTCAAAATCTTACTCTATGGTGAGGAGTGGGGCAAGATACAGACAGTGATCCCTTTGACCTTGATAGATGTTCTTTTTACGGAAGAGATCATTCATATATGTTGGAGTAAATTTCTTATTTTCCATTGGAACTTATGTATATGTTGGCTTTCCACAGTGTTATCACGCTGAAATGGTTGACAATACAACTAATATATTCAATTAAAGATATTGCTCTGACTTATGAAATTATAACACAGGAGTTCAGATTCAGAAAAAACGATCATGCCTCAAACTAAAATATAGAACATTCTCCCTGTCCACAACTCCACATGGATACTAAGTTCCTCACCTCCCACTTGACCAAATTCTTAGTGGAAGATAAAGTCAGAAATTATTATTTGAGAGAGTAGCTAGTAGTAGTTATTTTCATGAACCGAAATTCTAAGTGGTGTTATGAGAAACAATATTAAACAGCCAGGCCAACATCATACTCCTTTTTGGATCAATAAACCCTTATAGCGCATGGAATGTGAATCAGCAGTGCTTACTGCATATTAATAACTACAGATATTTGGTAATCGATGTTGGTTCCTCAAGCATACGAACAATAAAATTATAGTGTCAGGACACCATAAAAGTATCCCAGAAAGACAATCTAGCATCAGAGTATCAGACACGCTCAAATGGCCAATGCAAAATATCAGATGTATGGCAGTGTAACATGTTACATGTGGATAAATGATTTTACTTACTCAGTGAACGTATGAACACAAGCCAACTGCCGACTAAGCGAGCCTAGCCAAGACGTTGTAGTGACTGCGCAAGCCATCAATAGCCCTCTCCGCCGACTTTGCCATCTCAGTGTCAGTCACCTTACACACTGTCCAGACACCACCAACAAAATCAGAACTCAACAGGCCAACGAGAAACACATGTAATAGAACCAAAATTCAGAGTTTTTTTCTGTCTCCAAAGTACCACGAGATGTAGATACCTGCACCTCAGCCACGAACTTCTTGTACCAGTTCTGCGATTCACAAAAAATAACAGAAATTCAGAATTTGGACCAACAAGCAAGCCGAAACAATGGATAAAGTTACCAATATTAAACAATATAAAGCTGTTTCTCTACAGAGCAACACCTAGATGAATCGAACCTCATCACGCCCCGCAGATCCACACCTCTACCCGAGAATCGACTACAAATCGAATACAAGCAGGAAAAGGGATCGATTCACAACGAAATCAACGACGAACACGAACAGGGAGAAGCATGCGTGGTAGATCAGAACGTGATCGCCAACTCGCATACCTTCAGAGGATCAGGGGAGACCGCTTCGCTTAGATCGAGCGGGACGGTCGCACGCCTGGCTGCGCGCCCACCTGGCCACGCGTGCCGCGTCGAGCGCCAGCGCGCAGATCGAGTGCGCGCCTGGCCCGCGCCCGGAAGAGGAGAGGGAGGTCGGCGGCATGAAGAGAGGAGGTGGTGGCGCTGAAGAGGAGAGGGAGGCGGCAGTGCAGAAGGGAGACGGCGGCGGCCGGAGGAGGGGGCCGACAGCGGTCGAGCCGCGCGGTCCGAACGGACGTCGGGAGCACCGCGCAGTGATAGCGTCACGCGTGACGGCGGGCGCGGGCGATGGTGGAGGAGGGGGCTCGCAACTCGCGCGCGGCGGCGGCGGAGGGGCGCGGTGTCGCAGGGGAAGCGCCATTGAAGGAGCGACGTGGGTCGCCTTGGTCGTTGACGCTGTACCGCCGCTCGAGCCTGGCCGGGCCGGGGCCGGCGAGGATGTCGCCGTCTGCCCGCAGGCTCCCGCAGAGTCCGGACTGGAGGGCCACGCCCTTCCCCTCCCCCGAACGCGCCGCGGGTGTGGGGCCCTGCCAGATCTGGCCACCACCATGAGGAATGGGACGGAGCTGGAGGAGTCCACGGTGGCTCCAGCGGTTCCGGGGCGCACCGGTCCCCGCGCCGGATTCGGACGGCCGCAGCTCCCTAACCCCCCGCGCGCCGCTGCGCCACCCGCAGGCCGCAGGGTGCGGGCTGCCGCGGTCCCGCAGGAGGAGAGGGAGGGCTGGAGGAAGGGGGAGGTTGTGCAGGGCGGCGGCGAGGATGAGGGAGGGGAGCGCGACGGGATGAGGGGCGTGCGACGGATCGCACGGAGGGGGAGGGGGAGGAGGGGACATCGGGGGAGGGGGCGAGTACGAAAGGGTGCGTCGTACGTCGCACGGGGATGACGACGGAAAATTTTGTTACCTTTACCGGCTTTTTAGTAGTAATATAGTATATTTACCGGCTTTTTAGTAGTAGTATATATATATATATATAGATTGCCCTAGATGATGCACGCGTATACGAGGGCAAACTTTACTTCGGCAGCCCTAGTCCTACTAACATACAGCAAGGCAGAGGCAGACAGTAAAAGATGACGTGGCACGGCATTGGTTACAGTTTACAGCGTGGTGTGCATCAACCACAATTCACGCTCGTGATTCGCATCGCATCTAATTCCCCAGGAAGGCGTCGACCTGGGCGTTCACCGACCTGGACAAGAACTTCATGCAGATGGGCGGCTTCACCTTGGCGAGCGCGAGGACCGACTGCGGCAGCGTCCAGATGCCGTCGCCGCAGATCAGCCCCGACGCGACTGCCGGCGCGAACGCGTCGGCCTTGGCCTTGTTCATCACCTCCCACGCGAACAGGATCACGGTGCCGATGAACATGTCGATGGCGAAGTAGGGCCCGATGTAGAACGGGATCGCCATCGCCATCGGCAGCGGGATGAACCTGGCCGCCCTCTTCGGCGCCAGGTCCCGGGCCAGGTTCACGGCGATCGCCGCCGCGAAGAAGGCGTAGCAGAGCGTGAGGCAGTGCTTGGGGAGCGAGGAGAAGCCGTCCACACCGAGGATGGCCATGTTGCGGTACACGATGGCGTAGGGCGCCGGGTACTCGCTGCCGCTCAGCCCGATGTCGGCGAAGGCCTTGTAGAAGAGCCAGAACACGCAGGGCGCGATGATGCAGCCCATGGCGGTGCCGATCACCTGGCTGATGAACATGGACCGCGGCGACGCCAGCGTCAGGTACCCCGTCTTGAAGTCCTGCATCAGGTCCGCGGCCGTCGACACGATGCTCATCATCACGCCGCAGGCGGCGAGCCCCACGAGGACGCCGCCGTTGGAGGCGCCGGCCCACGCGCCGAAGATGAAGATGGCGAGCTTGCCGTAGGTGGACGCCAGAGACCAGTCGGTGAGGCCGGTGCCGTAGGCGTTGCAGAAGGCCAGAACCGGCGCGAAGATGTACGCGACCAGGATGTAGTACCACTTGAGCTGCGGGAACACCTGAGGAAGGGTGCCGATGGAGATGGCGGCCACAGCGACGTACCCTCCATAGGCAACTGATCTGGGGATTTGATCTTTCAGGAACAGCTCGGTGCGGCGTTCGTCGTCGAATGAAACGGATTCAGTGATGGGGTTGCTGTTGTTCGAAACTGGAAGGGTGCTGTTTTTCTTCATCATGGATATAAAGCCGGCAGTGGTGCGAATGAGCACCTTCACGAAGTTGTACAGGCCGTCACCAAGAATTATAGCGATGGATATAAAAACCTGCAGTAATCAGAAACGCCAGATTAGCTGCTTGGTTGCCGGTAGTGACATCAATCAGCAGTAAAAGAAAAGAGGGATGATCGTGCCGGCATTTACCCTGTAACCCTGCAACCCATGGAGACTGGTTTCTGCTAGAGAGGCAGGATACCAGCTCCCCTTCTTGTTGCGTATTAGAGGCCACATTATTCCCCAGGAAAGGATGCCTCCCAGTAGAACAGACACGTTCACAATGTGTGGGCAAATCATCCCAACTCCAACATAGGTAGGAGAGAAATCGAAGTAAAACCTGAAAGGTGAAATACGAAGTTCAGGTTCAGTAATGGAAGCCGTTTCATTCTCCTAACTAAACCAATAAATTTAAAATAAGTTGCTAATGTAAAATACTCAAAGCCATTTTCTTGTGATAAAGCTATCAAAACTGTTTCCAGATTTGGAGTCCAATTACCAATATAATATAATGGTCTGACCTGTTCTTATAAGCCTGGAGGCCCAATGTAGGGAAGCTCTGAAATCCACAGTTATCTCCACCGGTGTAGAACCACTGGAAAAATCCCCATAGGAAGCTAAACAAGAAGAATTTTCCCAGCGTCTTTACTTGTTTCCTGAAACATATAACTTATGCAGTCAGTATCATTGCTTTACACTTAGGGCCACACACAATAACTAGAATGACGAAGAAAACAACAATCAGATAATTTACTTTGCAAGCTTGGCACCCTCTGGCGTGTGGAAACCATTGATGAGATAAGCAGTCGCTGTGCCACTTGGATATGTGAGCTTGTAGTCGACAATCATAATCTGCACCAACGATAACAGTTGGAAGTTGCTGATTATGAGTTGCTATGTACTATATATAGCGATGCTGCAGAAACAAGCTGAAGATTTACCTTTCTTAGTGGCACAAGAGCAAATAGGCCGATAAAACTGGCAAGGAAGAGAAACCCTATCATCCATCCGATGTGAGGATTCTTGACATTCTGAGGATTGTTAGCCTCTGTCGCTTGGTTGGCGATGGTTTCGCTCATCCCAAACAAGTAAGTGCCAAACCCACCTATCAGTCAGAATGGGTTAGTACACAATTTATCACCTCTTTTCACACAAAGACGGGGATAGGGTGACAACGACAGTACTACTGCCTCCCTTTTTTTAAAAAAAAAAAGAACTACTAAAATAAAAGAAGAAGAAAAAATCAAGGCATCACTATCCCCTTGTGACAAGCAATATTGCACTTGTTACTTGAAATTCATTATGCACTTGTCCATAGGAAATTAATTATGCAACTGAACAATATACTGTTACGGATGATGATAAGCAGAAAGCAACCCCAACAGTGGATTGTAATTAGGCTTGAGTTAGTAACAGGCGCAGACGCCTCTATCAAGTTGACGCGTCACATCCCTGGGCCACACATCTCATCATGGCAAGCAAGTACTCAATAATTCAAAGCTACACAGGATGTAGCCCTTCCGGATTCAGGTCATCGATTTCAGCTCGAGGTCGTCTGAATTCAGACGTGTTGCAACTTGCGTGTACCATCTTGACAACTAGTTACATAAGAATCAACGTACTCCATAAACGTTTTCTTAATGACTGGCTGCGAGATTTTTCCTTTCCAGGTTGACTTCAACAGTTAAACTGTTAGTAGTGTTCGTGGCTTCATGCTTATACTCAGGACTGCTTATACTGTTATAATTAACCAAAGAATCGTTGTATACGCATAGAAAGCCGTATGCTTGGGAAGAAGCTTGTGCAGTTTGGGAAGGGGCTTTTGAGAGAGAAAAAGAATCTAGTCATCTACTGCAAAACCCATGTAAAAAGTGCTCATAACGAATTGCAAATCCGTGGACCAAACGTGCGGTGCTCCTACAACTCGAGCAGTGAAACCGCACGGCGGGCTGCTCTGCAGCAAGACATCAGAAGGTTGCAGAGAAGAAGAGCCAGGCATACCGCTGAAGGCGATGTCGTAGGCGGCGACGACGCAGGTCTGGATGACGGTGTTCTCCTGGCGCGTGAAGGGCTGCTTGAGCAGCCCCACCCGCTCGATGGCGGCGGTCCAGAGGCGGACGAAGAAGAAGCCGAGGAGCCCCGCGGAGACGTTGAGCGACGGGATGATCCCCGTCGTGAGGTTGAGCTTCATGACGATGATGCTGAACATGACGGCGAGGAAGAAGCTCACCACGAAGGCGCGCACCGTCAGCTGCTCCCGCCACGACGGCACCGCCCGGTCCGCGAACGCGCGCTCCACCGACAGCGCCCCCGCCACCGCCGCCTCGTCCTCCCCCTGCTGATGGGCGGCCCCGGCCCCGTTGGCCTGCCCCTCCTCCCCGCCGCCGCCGCTCTTGGCCGCGTTGTGGCGGTGGCGCAGCGTGCCCACCTCCTCCACCGCTTCCTCGCCGCCGGCTGCGGCGGTCTGCGGCGCCATCTCGGAATCTCGGATTGGCCGCGCGCACTGTTCTGAATTCTAGGCTGTGTCTCTTTGTGGTGGACTGACTGGAGCGCGGCCGTCGAGGTGGCGTGAGTATTTATCGTGGTTGGAACGTTGGGATGGCTGCGCGCGCGTGCGCGCGGGGGAGGGCCCACACAGCGGGACTACCTCGCTGCCGTTGCTTTCGAAACGGACGGCGTGGATGGCATTCTGGCGTTGGGAGTGTGAGACAGGCTGGCTGGCTGGCTCGTGCGGCGTCCGTTGACTTGCTGACCGCTCGGATTGGATGTTACTCTCCGACATGCACATTGTTTCCGTTTAGTTGGATGAATGGATGTTGTTTTCTGTCGACAGCCATTGTGTTTGATCGCAACGGGCTCCAACTGGACAACTGGTGCTGGCCGAGTTCTCAATCTCAGTTCTGACGCTGAGAGGAGAGGTCCCTCCTCCTAACCTAAACCTGTAACATAACAAGGCAGCTTAACCACTGCCACGGCATGTTGGCATTGCTGTCTCAGCATCCAGCAATGTGAAGCAAGCATGAAGAACAATTCCCATTCAACAAGCAGCTAGCAGTACTTTCAGAAAGTTATTTCCCCCGGCCTGAATCATTGAGGTTCTACTGCTAGTTAATGTGTGAATCAGCGCGCTCGCCTGCTAGTACCACAGGACAGGATCATGCCTCCGCGTTAGCAGGAAATCTGGATCGTTATTCCCTAGCTCGCTAGCCTGTGTAGCCCTGTAGTTTCATTCAAAGTCAAGCTGAACTTGGATTGATCAATTCCATCACATCAGTATCCGGTCAGAGTTGAATCACATCGGCGTCCATACTACATACGACCATGCCTCGCAGCCTCGCAGGAACGAAGTTCCAAGGTCGTACAAGCTGAGTTCAAGCAATAATCAGGCCGGCCGTCTTCGTTGATCAAAATCATGAGCATGCATGGGAGGAGGAGGAATACCAGGATGATCTTCTGAAACCATCACACGCCGGCGTCGACTCGAGATACGATATAAATATGGCTTAAATATAGAACGGAACGCCACTAATCCACGCAACAGCTTAGAAAACCGTTAGCTTCCTTCTCTGGATTCCTGAGTTCCTGCCCCGCGTCCCCGTGTGAAAGGCACGCACACGTACGACAACCCAGCGGGCGTGTGAAAGCAGCAGCGCGATAGTTGGAAATCTCTCAAAATAATCCGGCATGCCGGCTACACCGCTGCTGATCGCGACGTCTTATCAAAATTGTAAGGGTGTGGACGCACGCGCCGGCGATGACATCGCTAGGCGATGCGTATCATGCATCTCTTATCCTTGCCGAGATTCCCTGGATTCTAATGCGAAGACTTTGACTACTAGCTGCTGCACATCATATTTTAGGTTCAAGTTTCTTCTCGTTATGATAAATTTATCTTAGAACCCCGTTCAAAAAAAAACTTTATCTTGTATTAGAACTCATCTAGACCGGAATCTTTCGTCCGTGTATGTACAGCTCGCTGATTAAGATTCCTTAAGAGTTAACCTACTTAGATTAAGGAGCTATTTGGATGCCAGCCTCCATCTGCCACGCCAACTGTGGCGGCGCCACACAATCTGTGGCGGACAAACACGTCGCCTAAGTTGTCGCCTAGTAGCCAACCAAGCAGCAGCCTTGGCAGGTGTAGCCACCGAGCTCCTGGCGTGATGAGTTATGGCTGGCATCCAAACAGCCACTTACCACATTACAATATTTACCCCGAATTCTGATCCGGATTGGAGAATCCGACGATACTATGACCCTAAGGTCTAATCGGAACAATCCACGTCCCATGTTGCGTATCCTAATAATTTTATCGTAGATCCACCTTTGTGTATATAGAGAATCCCATAAGTTAAAACTCTATCGTGCTGTGATACATTACTAGTAATCTAATAGTCGATATATGGGGTCTGATCGACCTAACAACCTTGTTTCTGAGTGTTTTTTTAAATGGTCGACAATTATTGGTGGCTTTTTAGAATTTCTAGTAGTGTGGTTAAGACAATTTTCAAGTTTTATTTACTATAAGTGGTATGTACTTTTTTGTTGAAAAATGTCGGCTGTGTTGGTTGCTAATTTGTTCCCAATGCATTCCATGAGAAAAGAGCCGGGATTCAAATCCATTCCAACTACAAGCATACAATAATGTTGCTAATGATATATTTGAAAAAAATAATTCTGACCTTAGAGGGAAGTAAGAAAGAAAGAAAAATCTCAAAAGATCATTCTTCTAGCGTGTTAAACTTTTTCTCCACAGTCGTCTACTTTCACTTACTCTACTGGAATGTTTTTCTACGTGGAGTGTATTTATTAGTTTTTAAAACTCTAACTTACAAGTTCTGGCCATGGTAAAATTATATTGTGATTATCTAAAGTTGTACCAAGAAAATATGTTTTCCATATATCTGTCACTGTAGTATTGGTATTATAGTTCTTTCAAAAAATTAATGGTCACTACATTGTCAGATCTTAATATATCTATGGATGTCGGTGAGATGGACGAGGTACGAGGTGGACTGGATGATATATACGAGGCACGAGGTGGACTGGAAGCCGGAAGGGACGGAGGAGGTGAGGAGGTCCCATGTTTCTTCTCCTTCCGTGGGCTCGATTTCACCGTTGGGGCACTGTAGAGGGGTAGTGTAGAGGGGTAGGTGTCGCAGCGTGCTGTCCTCGATACTATGGCCGTAGACTTGGGCCCACCGCAAAACTTTACACTCATAGTATCAAACATCGTATCAAAGAGAATCTTACCATTTAGGAGTGCTAAATAAAATCTGTTTATAAATTTTTTTACACAGTTAAATTGTAATTCGCAAAACGAATCTAGTGAAATTAATTAATTTATAATTTGCATCAGCGATGCTACAGTAACCAACCGATAATCATGGATTAATATACTTTAATAGATTCATCTCGCGGTTTACATACAAGTTATGTAATTAGTCTACTTGTAATACTTCTAAATGGTAAGATTTTCTTTGATGTGACACGTCAAAACTTTACACCTCAGGATCTAAACACCCCCTTTAATAAACAAAAGAGAATAAGATAGAAATAGAGGTACAGAGCTCATGTTGTACACCGACGTATAATTTTTACCGCTGAAGATCTTAGCAAGCAGATCAAACACGTTTTCGCAAAAGAAAAAAAATGTATCTCTAAAACGCGGCTGAACTTAAAGCCTGTTTGGTTGCCGGCCAGAGCTCGCCACAGCTGCATCTGTGGCGGCGCCACAACTGCGGTGGTAAAAATGGGCGCCACAGCTGTGGCTAGGGGTAGTAATGGACCATGGTCCTAGTGTCTTCTTCACAATCCAACTTGATTCTTAATATTTTTAAGCTCATAATTGTATAAGATTAGAGTCCGACCCTTTTAGAACCCGGCCGTTATATTATGTAGGCTAAAAATTAAGATCTTTTATCACTCTTAGCTGCGGCGAGAAAATACAATAGCTGTTGTATAGAAAAAGTTGTGGCTGCCTCTTTCTACGAACCAACCAAACAACTGCGTTAGTTTTTATGGCGCCACCACAAGTGTGGCGTGGTAAGTTGTGGCCATGAACCAAACAATCATTTATAAACCAAAACACCCGGTCTTTCCTAGTTCCGCCCAACGGCTCCCGGGAGACAGCCGGAGGCAACGCATTTTTGAAAAAAAAAACAACTCTAAAACGCTGCTGAACTTATAAAATCTAGGGAAAAGTTTATTTTTCAACCCTGAACTATCACGATCGTCCGATTTGGTCCTTGAACTACGAAACCAGACATCCTACACCTCCAACTGCCAAAAAAACAACCCTAGCCTCAACCTAAGGCGGTTTTGCTACAGTATAATTTTTAAATTTCTAATATTTTACACATCTCTCAATTAAATAATGAAGAAAGCATAGTTAATCCAAGAAATTCGGAAATTATACTGTAGCAAAACTGCCTTAGGTTGAGTCCAGGATTGTTTTCCAAACGGTTTTGGCAGTTGGAGGTGTAAGATGTCCGAATTCATAATTTAAAAACCAAAATCGGACGATCGTGATAGTTTAGGGTTGAAAAATAGACTTTCCCCTAAAATCTAAACACCCGGTCTCTATGCTTATGTTGCCTCTTAAATCTGAAGTCCAAACAAAACACATTTTCATAAAACACTTTTGGACTTGCTCCAAAATAAAGTTCACCGCCCAACGGCTCGCCGGAGACAGCTCACCGCCGGCCGGACCTGTACAAGTGCAGAAGTTCTATGCTGGTAACAGGCTGACAGTTCACCTTGCCAGTTGCCAGGTCAGGTCTATGCACAGTGTAGTAACAGTCGTCACACTAGTCTGGCTCCGACGTCAAACTTCCAGCCACGTCACCAGGACCTGGCGTCGCCTTCGCCTCGCCCCCAACCCAGCAACCGGTAGCAGGCCAGAGCCCTAGTTTTTTTCTTTTTGAAAAAAAAGCAGGCCAGAACGGTAGAACGCACCATAAATTCCCCAGCCCGCGGCTGTGCAGCTGATCAGTTCTCGCACGTGCGCACCTCCGCCTCCCCCAAGCTCCGCTGCAGGCCTGCAGCCGCGGGTCCCCGACCAGATGGCCACCGCGGCGCACGACGGGGCCCCGGGCTCTAACGGCGCCGTCGAGATGATGGAGACGAACGAGCTCCGGCGGCGGGGCAAGCACGCCAGCGACGACCGCGCGGCGTCGCCAGCGCCGGCCCGCGACGGCGCGGGCGCGGCGGAGGACGAGGCGGCAGCGCCTTCCGTGGAGCGCGCGTTCGCGGGCCAGCCCGTGCCGTCGTGGCGGGAGCAGCTGACGGTGCGCGCCTTCGTGGTTAGCTTCTTCCTGGCCGTCCTGTTCAGCGTCATCGTCATGAAGCTCAACCTCACCACGGGGATCATCCCCTCGCTCAACATCTCCGCGGGGCTCCTCGGGTTCTTCTTCCTCCGCCTCTGGACCAAGGCCATCGAGAGCTGTGGCCTGCTCAAGCAGCCCTTCACGCGCCAGGAGAACACCGTCATCCAAACCTGCGTCGTCGCCTCCTACGACCTCGCCTTCAGCGGTAACCAAGCCTTTCCCATCTAGGCATCTACTGTATCAATGTCATAGCTGTGAGAGTCCATTTGCATGCTTCTAGTTCTACTACTATTCATGGTTGTGATTTCGTTTATAGAAGCATATAAAGAAAGAAATAATCGAGTCGACAATTCTTCGCAAGCTTGCAGTAGATCAGTTGCACGGTTTTTCCTTACCTGTGTTTGTTACTTTGTTCTCGCTAAGATTGCAGGGTACCAAAGTCAGCACTACTGAATTTTTGCTGCTTTACTTGCAATTTCCTATTATTGGTCCACGTGCATTGTACTTTGTGTCTTGATATTGCTATGAAATTTTTGGAAAATGATCCTGTGTGTCCAGGTTCGTGCTAGTGGCTATATGCAGAGTCTTTAGAGCTAGTAGCTAATTTTCAGCGTAGAATAATCTCAGTAATAGGCAGATTATAGTAGTTATTTTCTGCATTAAATAAGAGATATTTTCAGGCTTCATTGTAGCTCTTATTCAGCTACATATATAGTAAAGAAAAGCTCCAATCATTGCAGCAGCACCAATCCACTGTGTTCGCGTGTGTTTTGTGTAAGCAAACTGATAACCTGTTATTTTTTCTTCGATTCCTTTGCTTTTATATAAAGCATATAGAGCTCGTACAAAGTTCAGAATTGACACACATACTGGGATAGTGGGATTACCAGCTAAACGCTAAATAAAAGTGCCGGACAACATTACAGAAAATTAGAAAAGCTTCCTCCCATGAGTCTCTCACCTGGGACACAGAAGATTTCATCCACTCCTTGACTTGTAGCATTTGCTCATCCAAAGTCTTTTGCTCAGCAGCCTTCAACAGCACGCGCCATCTCTGCAGGGAAGATATATAAGATTCTAGACATAGTTTCAGTGGGAGAGAGAACAGACACCCCTTCTATCGACATTTTATTTCTGGATTTCCACAGCACCAAAAAACCACCTTGAACAAAAACAGTTTGTAGTTCTACCGGTTGCAACCTAAAGGCACCCAGCTTTCAGGAAGGTCCCTCATGCAACTATGTGATTTTTTTTCCCATCCTAGTGCTTCCTTAAAGCTCGTCCAAACAAATGTGATTCTTATCAAGGCCACTGCTTTCCTTGCACCATATCTGATCCATAGATACAAACAATGGTCCTTGTACTAATATAGCTTGAATCTGTCAATGGCTGAATAAAGAAAATAGTGTGGAAGCATAGTACAGGACAAAGTTGGAAGAATGTGCTTGGAAGTGATACAATTCAGAAATACTTGGGTAGCTCTCTGTATTAGGACAATTTAAAAGGAGCATTGCATTTTCTTGCTTTACTAATTACTCAAGAGGATGAGAGGAAGCGTCTGGTTTGCAGCTATTATTATTAAAAATACCGATGCTTATTTAATTTACTCATGCAATTGATAATTCTAAACAGCTAGCTGGACCCTGCAAGCTATTGCTCATGACAACGATTGGCAAATTCTAGACCATCGAGGCTCCCATCTAGCTGTCATGATATTTGGAACAACCCAAGCTCTTTTGCTGTAAAGACTATCTATCTTTTATAATAAAAAAGTTAGGTTGATATCAACATGGCTTATCAGTTAGGATGGCGAATATAACTCATTTACACTTCTGCAATATCGACTATAGAACCTCAATATACCATGGTATGCATTTGGTTCAAAAAGTTGTAGAGCCGTGCATGGATCAATTTTTATATCCTTTTTTGTTTTTTAGTAGCGCCTAATTCGCCACCTGTTTCTAATGGTGCCGTATTGTTTATTTATTGCATTAATTTTTTTACTAACATGTGAACCTCCTAAGTATTTACTGCTGTGATATAGCCAAGGGCCCTGATTGTGCTTTTCACAAAAACATCTTGCGGCAAAATCAGAAAAAAATGTAAAAATCTTAACAGAATTTTTGCTGTCAAACATGTTGCTTTTCTATTCGTAAGTGGTGGCAAGCTGGTAGCATAGTGAAAACAGTTTTCTTCTACAGACTCTTCAGTGGAAAAGTTAGAAGAAAACTGTAACCTTAATACCTTATTATGTTCGCAAATAAGGGACTGCATGGTGCATGCTAGTTATGTTTAACATGTGCTAGTTGTCCACCAATAAATTATTTGCAGATGTTATTGCAAAAGTGCTAAATGAAAGTATATTATATGCTGACATTCTTAGTTTTAACTTGCTGACTTTCCAGGGGGCTTTGGTAACTACCTATTAGCTATGAGCGATAGAATTGCTGCCATGTCAACTGAGGCAAATGATTCTCAAAATATCAAAAATCCGCATCTTGGATGGATAATTGGTTTCCTGTTCCTTGTCAGCTTCATCGGGCTATTCGGCCTTGTGCCACTGAGAAAGGTCAAGTTATACATCCAACCGACCAACCCTCTTTGCCGGTCAATACCGTCAACACCATTTTAACTAAATTACTATGAATTATTCAGATTATGATAGTTGACTACAAGCTGACGTATCCCAGTGGCACTGCAACAGCCTACCTCATAAATGGCTTTCATACGCCCCAGGGTGCCGAGCTTGCAAGGTGAATATATACACAGTAGTTTGCATTTATATTCTAGTAGGACACAAAAATGAGAAGTTCATTGGTGTATCTTGTCGTTTACAGGAAGCAAGTGAAGAAATTGGGTACATTCTTTGTCCTTAGCTTTGTTTGGGGTTTCTTTCAGTGGTTCTTTACTGCTAACGTAGAAGAATGTGGATTCCAAAAGTTTCCATCACTAGGCCTGCAAGCTTACAAAAACAGGTAAGGGTTATTTTCCATCCGCTCCAAAATTTGGTGTTTCTTTCAGTTCCATAGCACATATTTTTTTTATGTTCTTCATAATCAAACGTTTCTTTTTTTATTTTTCAAGGTTTTACTTTGATTTCTCTCCTACGTATGTTGGAGTGGGAATGATTTGCTCACATATTGTCAACATATCTATTCTCCTGGGAGCCATCCTCTCATGGGGAATAATGTGGCCCCTCATAGCCAAGAAAAGGGGAATATGGTTCTCTGCTGATCTCGATGACACTAGTCTTCACGGAATGCAAGGTTACAGGGTAAGAATATGTTGCGTGTTCTCTCGTTGAGGATTCAGTTTTCCTTTCAGGCAGCTACTAAATTCTGCCGGTATTACAGGTCTTCATAGCCATTGCCTTCATTCTCGGGGATGGTGTATACAACTTCCTAAAGATATTCATTCTCACAGTGGTCTCGTTAAGATCTCAGCTCAAGAAAAGTAACGCTAGTACACTTCCTATCTCTGATGATGGCACAGTTGCTGACACCGCATCTATCTCATACGACGAAGAGCGGCGGAACGAACTCTTCCTCAAAGACCAAATTCCTTGGTATTTTGCACTTGGAGGCTATGTTGTTATTGCAACCATATCTATCGGTACTGTCCCGCAGATATTCCCACAGCTGAAGTGGTACCACATCCTGGTAGCCTACATTTTTGCTCCTGTACTTGCCTTCTGCAATGCCTATGGAGCTGGCCTCACTGACTGGTCTCTAGTTACCACCTACGGAAAGCTTGCGATCTTCGCGTTCGGCGCATGGGTGGGCGCCTCGCATGGTGGCGTTCTTGCTGGCCTCGCTGCCTGTGGCGCGATGATTAACATCGTGGGCACCGCTGCTGACCTGATGGGGGACTTCAAAACAGGATACCTGACACTGGCCTCACCAAGGGCAATGTTCATCAGCCAGGTCATAGGCACGGCGATGGGCTGCGTCATCGCTCCCTGCGTGTTCTGGCTCTTCTACAAGGCCTTCGCCGACATCGGGCTGAGAAGCAGCGAGTACCCGGCGCCCTACGCCGCCGTGTTCCGGAGCATGGCGATACTCGGCGTCGACGGCTTCTCCTCGCTCCCGAAGAACTGCCTCACCCTCTGCTACGTGTTCTTCGCCGCGGCGATCGTCATCAACCTGATCAGAGACTCGGTGCCCAAGAAGGTGTCGCGGTTCATCCCGATCCCGATGGCGATGGCCATCCCGTTCTACATCGGGGCGTACTTTGCGGTGGACATGTTCGTCGGGACGGCGATACTGTTCGTGTGGCAGAGACTGGACAGAGCCAAGGCGGACGCGTTCGCGCCTGCGGTTGCGTCCGGCATGATCTGCGGCGACGGGATGTGGGTCCTGCCTCAGTCCCTGCTGGCCCTCGCCAAGGTGAAGCCTCCCATCTGCATGAAGTTCCTGTCGAGGACGATGAATGACAAGGTGGATGCTTTCCTTACAACGCTATCGTAGAACGTTTGGTGGAAATGACCTCTGTCAGTTATGTCTAATGAAGCCAATGTTCAGACTGCTCCTCATCTGATGTGTGTGCAATTGGTGTCATCTTCTGCTTCAGTAAATCCGTGTCAGCAAGAAGAAGTGTCATCTTCTGCTTCAGTAAATCCGTGTCAGCAAGAAGAGTATATCAGTTTAAAGAGGTTGTGTACAGGTTGCTTTACTAATATGATAAGTCATGTGTTTCTTATGTTTGTCAGCACTCAATCAGTGTAGAAAATTACTATTCTGCTCTTATTTTTCCTTAGTGTTTAGGGCCTTTATTAGGTAAAGCCCTCTTATTTGAGATAATCATTTTTTAGATTAAGGAAAAACCCATCTTAAACATTCACAGGTGAATGTCCACGACCACATTTGACATGATCATAACAATCCTAAAGATGGTACATGCGTTCCTCAGTATGAATTTTGCAGTACAAAATCATAGGAGCACAACAACAAGCAATTACAAATTTAAAATACATGTAACAGGGAGACGCGGTGCCAGCAGCTAGCCTACCGCGGCACACGCGCGGATGACACGAACTCCTGCTCTAGGCTGTACTGGCGTGAGCCGTGGTGGCCGGCCGGCACAGGAACGGCGCCACTGATCCCATTGGCTTTCGCTGCTTCACTGCGAGCACGGTTCATTTCTTCGCCCCTCCTCGGCCCCGGAGCAGCGGCGTCACGGCTCCTCAGCATCTGCAGCCTCATCTCCACGTCTTTCATGGTAGGCCTCTCCCCTCGCGTCAGGCTGAGGCACTCCTGTGCCAGCCGAGCTGTGCCCGCGAGTGCTTCCTCACTTGCTTCCCCTAGGATCTGCTCGTCCACTGCCTCCTCGAGGGGCCTTTCACCTATCGCCAAAAGGAAGTAGTTCGACAGGTTCTGCTTCTCGTCATTCTCGTTCTCGAAGATTGGCTTCTTCCTTACTAATAGCTCGAGAAGTATTACTCCGAAACTGTACACATCGTTCTTCTCGTTGAGCTGGCCAGTGTGGTAGTATTCTGGGTCCAGGTACCCGAATGTTCCTTGCACGGCAGTGACCAGATGAGTCTGATCAATTGGAATGGATCTTGACGCGCCGAAATCTGAAACCTTTGCCGTGTAGCTGTCATTCAGAAGTATGTTCATGCACTTGACATCTCTGTGGAGAATTGATACCGAAGCCGCTGAGTGCAGGTACGTGAGAGCGCCGGCGATCTCAACAACAATCCTTAGGCGCTCCTCCCAAGACAATGGTACTAAGGTGTCATTTTGCTTGCAGTGCAAGAGGTCATATAGTGTGCCGTTGGAGACGAACTCATAAACGAGCAGGGGTACCTCAGCCTCGAGGCAGCACCCATGGAGCTTCACCACATTCCGGTGGTTGATCCGCGAGAGGATGGACACCTCGTTGATGAACTCCTCGATCTCAGTGCTCTCCTGAAGTTTGATCTCTTTATAGCCACCACACGCTGGTCAGTTAGGATGCCCTTGTACACGGTGCCGTGGCCACCCCGACCGACCACACGGGCGTGATCGAAGTTGTTGGTCGCCTTGTCTAGCTCTTCCAGGGAGAATATCTTCATGCCATCACTGGTGTTTTCGTCTGAAGATATGAGTTGTTCTAGGAGAATGCCTTTGTTCTTGCGGAAATACCTTCTCCTGAGCTGTTTCTGAACGCTCCTCTTCCATCTCCGTGTAAGAACAGCAAAAATTGCAGCAAGCAATAGAATGCCACCGCCACTGCTTAGTCCAACGGTGACACCTGCATTGGGTGGACACTTGAGATATGGAAGCCAGAATCCAACTTGGTAGTTTTTAGAAATGTATTTAGACATACCATATATCTAGGTGCACAACAAAAGTTATATAATTAGAAAAATAAAAAAGAGTTGTAATTCGAACTAGTGGAGTAATTGTCACGGTTGACAGTTACAAGCTTGCAAATATGTTACCTAATATTACTGTATATGGCTTTCATTTCCTTGTGATGTGATTGAAATTTGTTCCACGAGGACAGCTGGTGCATGTATAGCTCCCAAAAGTATTTTGGCATATACCATTGCAGATGTATTTATCAGGATGCATACACTCATCGATATCTGTAGATTGCATAATCACAGCATCTTTTTTTTGTGACTATAATCACAGCATCTTTCATTACAAAATTAAGAGGTTTTGCATTCTCTATTAACCGACAATGGGAGTACGCAGTACCTGTGCATCCATCTTTAATGTAAGGATTTCCTACAAACCCCGGAGAGCACTTGCACCTGTATCCAACATGATTGAGCGCTCTTTCGTCTATGACATCCAAGCAATCACTATGAGAGAAGCACCTATAATCCTCCTTAAGCGCCGTTGCATCCTTACAGGTCATGTTGTCGACAGCCCACTTCACCACGCCCAATTCACCGGAGGTGGCGTACAGAGAGGGGCCCAGATTAGGCCAGAAACTGCTCTGGTTCGATGAGCAGAGAACACGCAGGAACCTTCATCGATGGATATACTAGTGACCTCGGAACCATCAGGCATTTGGAGGATAGGAGGAGCACGCACCGGATTACATAACAGAAACAGTTGGAGTTTTGCAAAGCAACCTACTTTTGATCCAAAGGGGAATGGCAAGCTAACAGTACCACACGATGTTGGACAATTCGCCTTCGGCTGCATAGAGTCGTAAACTGTACCGAGAAGAAAAGTATCACGCCAAGTGTGTTAGTGAATGGAAAGTAGCTATCAACAACAATACGTATTTTTAGTCGCAAAGAATAGTCAAAAATATTTTCCACAATTTTTTAGTTTTAGAAAGTTATAAACTTGGTCACACAAATAAGTTTTTGCTGTTCAAACAATAAGTTTTTGTTGCTCAACTTCTTCAGAAAATTTATTCGAGATAAGTTTTCATAACAGGTACGCATTACTTTTGCCGCCTTGCGTATTCGAGAAAAAAATCATATATATTAGAAAGCACACGTCCAAATGAAGAATCCATATAAAAATATTATTTATAATAACTAAAATTATGGTTGAAAGTAGAAAAGGAAGTATCCCATCAAATACTGTCTTAAAATGTTGAAATTGAAAATATAAATTCTTAAGCATTGTGTAGTTCAAGGTAGTTCTGTCGAGCAGGCAGTGGGAAACGGAACATGTTGACTGATGATAGAATCCATGATCTCTAACATCAAGAAAGGGATATAGATAAATCCATGGACAGCATAACGTAGGAGCAGAATGGTAGGCAGGCAGGGAGAAGACACGCTTGACTTAATTCACAAGGAAGTTCAAAATTTGTCATCGAATTTGTTTTTGCCCTCAGTGTTGGTTCTCCTGAAGCAAAGTTTGATACTTCAGTTTTTAGAAGATAAAATGCACAAGACACTGGTGTCAAGTACGCCATCTTTTTTAAGGCTTATTTCAATTTGTTAGGATAAGCTTTTCACTAACAGTTACTCAAGATCTCAAAAGGACATGCTGTCATCAACAATAGGATATATATGATGATTTTGTCAATCTCAAGATCTGTTGATCTAATCTCTCAAAAATACTTATAGAATAGAGTTGACATGCATGCCCCTCACATTAAGGGCGAGTATGCGTACGTAGATACTAGTCGTGTGTCTACCATGTTATGGTAAAAAAAAAAGTTTGATGCATTCCCCGATAAGAAAAGTAGTATAGAGAGATTACCCGGCACTTCATCGTTGTCGCCAGACAGTCCAATAGCCATGCAGCCATTGAAGACGTACGGATTGCCACTGAATCCTTCGACACAGGCGCAAGCATATCCACCGATCGGCGATTCCAGACAATAACTGTGGTTACTAACGCACGCGTAGTTGGCTCTGTCCTCCATGGCGCGTGTACAATTCGGCTCGTTGGGAATAGACCAGCTCAGTGTTGTTGGTGGTGGATTCGATGGGTGGTTGAACCAAGGCCAGCCGTTACCGGTGATGAAGGCGTTGAATTGTCCATACAGCCGTGAAGCTCGACCTGTGCGCGAGATGTCGAGGGTGAACGCTCTTAGGTCCACCGTAATGTTGATGTGGCAGCATCCTATGCCGATGCACAGCCCTTTGGGCAGCCTCTCCATGATTTCATCTTCTACGCAGATCACGGAGCAGTTACCGACCTCAACATCGGTATCGCCGACGAACAACGAGGCCTTGACGCCGCATCCAACGACGAAGAGCGACATGTTAGACGAGGCAGGGAGAGCGAAGGGTCTGCCTGGAGCCTCCCAGTGGATGGATTTGTCCCGGACACCAGGAGCCATCTTCACCATGTACCCGATGCTTGTTTCGATGGCAGGAAGGATCGGAAAATAATGCGGAAAGACTGAGATCGAGCGTACCCAGATGCTTTGGTTGCCTAGCAGGATGTAACTAGTGTTGTGTGCGCCAACCTCACAGGTGAGATTGAAGCCTGGCAGGGAGCACTCTGGGCCTATCCCGAACGGATACGGGATCTCATGGCCACCACGGTAAGTAGAGCAGTTTCTTCCGCTCGTCTTCACCGCGACAGCTGTTGGAGACGGCACAGAAAGTAGTCCGAGCACGAGCGTTGCCATGGCTATGCTCATCTTTGGAGTATGCATATCTGTTGTATTGAGAGTGGATCAATGCTTCGACTTATTTGCTTCATATAGCACAATGTTGGCTTTATATTGACCAGTCAGACGACTGAATCTTCTGCGGTCGCTATGGACGAAAGGGAATGGTAGTCATGCCATTTTCGGGCCTTCCATTCTGGATGGCAATGGTCATGTTACTGATAGGCTCTGATATAATTTCGGGCAGAGCGGTTTTCTGTAATCTGCCGTGGAAGAAGGCCGGACGCCGACACTTTGCTCCCTGTCTCCTCCGTTGATTTCCTGTTCCGCCTCAAGTTTGACGATCTTCTCTACGTGTAGGATTAGGACCACTTCATAAGTTGCCCTTGTCCACCAGGGCGGGAGGATGGCGATGATGACCTGGTGGCCGGGGGCCATGATTAGCTGAATCGACCGGTTCAGTTCACGTAATCACCTTCGGTCCGGATTCATTGAACGTGCATTGGTAGACGTTAGGCTCAATTAAAAGCGGGGCTCACCTAAAATAGACCACGGCAGCAGAGGTGCACAAGTCAAACGACTGTCAGCAGCAGCACAATGATCAACGACGGCTTCAACCTAGCGCGGAATGCGCATAGACGACGCGAACTCATGTTCGAGGCTGTACTGTCGCGAGCCATCCTGACCGGCCACCGGAACAAGGCCCCGACGCCCAAGCCCACCTTGTTCTGCTTCACAGGGAGGCCGAACCTCCTCGTCTTTTCTGGGACCAGCAGGGTGTCCCTTCAGGTTCAGGAGCTGCAGCCTCACTTGCACATCTTTCATGGTTGGCCTCGCCTCCCGCCTTAGGTTCAGGCACTCCTGCGCCAGGCGAGCAAAGCTCATGATCTCTCCATTGCTCGCTTCCACCGAGACCTGATCGTCCACAATCTCCTCGACGGGCCTCTCCCTCGCCACCGATAGGAAGTAGTTCGACAGGTTCTGCTTCTCGCCATTCTCGTTCTCGACGATGGGCTTCTTCCTCGTCCGGAGCTCAACGAGCACCACCCCGAAACTGTAGACGTCGCTCTTGTCAGTCAGCAGCCCCGTGTGGTAGTACTCCGGATCCAGGTAGCCGAAGATGCCCTGCACGGCGGTGACCAGGTGCGTCTGATCGATGGGGATCGACCTCGACGCCCCGAAGTCCGACACCTTGGCCGTGTAGCTGTCGTTCAGAAGCACGTCCGTCGACTTGACGTCCCTGTGAAGTATCGACGTCGAAGCCGCCGAGTGCAGGTACGCTAGCGCGCCGGCAACCTCGGTGGCGATCCTGGGGCGCTCCCCCCATGACAGTGGCGACAGACCGCCGTCTCGCTGGCTGTGCAGGAGGTCATGGAGCGTGCCGCTGGGGACGAACTCGTAGACGAGCAGAGGGACCTCTGACTCCAGGCAGCACACGTGGAGCCTCACCACGTTCCGGTGGTTGATCCGGGACAGGATGGCGACCTCGTTGATGAATTGGTCGATCTCGGCGTCGGCCACCAGTTTCGACCTCTTGATGGCCACGACGCGCTGGTTCGTCAGGATGCCCTTGTAGACTGTACCATGGCCGCCGCGGCCAACCACGCGAGATCGATCGAAGTTGTTGGTTGCCTTCTCCAGGTCGGCCAGGGAAAATATCTTTGTGCTGTCGCTCGTGTGCACACGCCCTGACTTAGCCTTTGTCATTAATATGCTTGGCAGATTTAAGAAAGATTCAGGTCTAGAACACTGGAAACTTGTAAAGAAAGCCTTGCGATATGTGAAAGGCACAAAGACCTCATGCTAATATACAGAAGAACCGATTCATTAGAGATTAAAGGATACGCAGATTCAGACTTTGCGGGAGATGAAGATGACAGAAAATCCACGACAGGTTACATCTTCATTCTCGCAGGGGGAGCTATATCGTGGAAACGCTCAAAACAATCGGTCACAGCAACATCGACGATGTATGCTGAGTTCATAGCATGCTATGAGGCCTCCGGGCAGGTAGAATTGTTAAAGAAATTTATACCTGGCTTAGGAATGGTGGACAGTATAGAAAGACCACTAAAGATGTACTGCGATAACCAGCCAGTAGTGTTTTATGCTCATAACAACAAGAAGAGCACGACTACCAAGTCGATACAGATAAGATTTTATTCAATAAAAGATAGAATCCAGGATCACACCATAAGTCTTGAGCAGACAAGAACAAAAGATATGCTTGCAGATCCGCTAACGAAAGGCCTACCACCCAGCGTGTTCATGGAATACGTAGCCGGTATGGGAATGAGGTACAGCCTATGATCTCTGGATAATAGAGGCCCAAAAGGATTATATCTATTTCTAAACAGAGGCGTGTATTGTGGCTATTGATTCTATTGGCAATTGCGCGTGACGATGAGATATGCCCTATACATAAATCTGTGATGAGATAAGGAAAATAGAAAAGAAAAAGGAAAAGGTAATGTGAGATCAAGGGGGAGATTGTTGGATTGATCTCTGACCCCTAAGGCCCAAAGGTCTTGCCCTTGATCCGTGTCCTGATTGGGGGCGCCCAACCCAACTACTGTTGGTGGGCCCCCATCGCCAGCGCCACAATAAAGAGAGAGGTGGGGGGCCGGAGGCACGCATGACGAGGTTCACCGTGACCCCAATCCCCACCTACACTTAAACCCTAGACCGATCGAGAGGGGGCGCTCCGGCGGCGGGAAGCGCCACCGGCACTGCACGGCCTCGACCTACGTTGCCCTAGTGCGGACCTGCACCGATCTCGGCACAGCGCGTCGCTGCCTAGCGCAGACTACACTGACGAACGCGCAATGGCGTCCTCGGCCGATTAAGGTACACTCTTTGTTCTCTCTCTGTCGATCTTATTTAGCGCGCGCACACACGCACACCAGTGAATGCATCTAGAACTAGATCGAGAAGACAATCCCGAATTAATGCTACTGCTAGTGATCCTAGATTAACACCTAACACAGAGAGCTTGTGAATCCTTAAGATGCCTTCTTCGATGGAGATGTCAGTGACCACCGAATTCTCGGTCATCTGGAGGATGGGAGGAATAGGCCCCGGGTTACATGTCAGGTAAAGATGGAGCCTCGCGAAGCAGCCCAGCTCCATGCCGAACGGGAACGGGATGCGCACGTTCCCGCACGTCGTAGGGCAGTTCGCCTTTGGCTGGTTTGAACCATAAACTGTTGGAGGTGAGGAAGCAATTCAGACGATCACGATCAATGTGGCAAGAGATTCGAGTAGCGAGGCGAGGCATGGATGCAGAGGATTACCCTGGTTTGGCACGCAGCCGTCGACGACGTAGGCGTTGCCAAAGAAGCCCTGGGAGCAGTGGCAGACGTACCCACCGATGGGCGAGTCCTGGCACACGCTGTGGTTACTGACGCAGGCGTAGGTCGCCCTGTTCGCCACGGCGCGCGCGCAGTTGGCGCGCTCAGGGATGGCCCAGTCCAGCAGAGCCGGAGCGACCGTGTCCGCGTCGACGCCTCGCTCCAGGTCGCTCGGCCGGAACGCGTACCTGTCCCGGCCGGTGACCAGGAACGTCACCGCGTCCCGGCTGACACCCCCGCCGGCGCGCGAGAGGTTCAGGGTGAACGCCCGCAGGGGCACCCGCACGTCGACGCGGCAGCATCCCACGCCGCCGCAGAGCCCGTCCGGCAGCCTCTCCATGACCTGCTCCCCGCCGCAGACCACGGAGCAGTTCCCGACCGCGCCTCCCGTGCCGCGGTCGACCAGCGCGGCCGCGACGCCGCAGCCGAGGAAGAACAGCGACATGTTCGACGAGCCGGAGATGGCGAACGCCCGGCAGGGGCTCTCCCACGAGGCCGAGTAGGCGCCGGCGCCGGCGGGCATGCTCACGGACCGCACGACGTGGACGGCGACCGCGGTGACGGAGCCGCTCGCGGAGGTGATCATGTAGCCGACCGTCGCGTTGGGGCTGCCGAGCCGGAGGTGGTTACTGTACGTGGTGGCGTCGCAGGTGAGGTTGAACCCCGGCAGGGAGCACGCCGGGCCGACGCCGAAAGGGTACGAGATGTCGATCGCGCCGCAGCTCGTCGGGCACGGGCGGCCGGCATCGGCGACGCCCGTTGCGACCAGAAACGACACCACCAGCGGCAGGAGGCGGACGACTGCCATGGTCGAGCCTCAGCTCAGCTCATCCTTTGCTGCATTGTTCAACATGGGCAATTTTTAGTCTTTGGAGAATTCAAGTTGGACCGCCTCACATCGCACTACTTTTTCCCAACACGCTACCTGCTAGGCTGCTACCTTGTACTCATCAAGTCATCATGTTACATGTTATGACTAAGGGCCTGTTTGGATACGGTAACTAAAAATAAATCCCTGTCACATCAAATATTTAAACACCAATTAGAATTAGCATCCAAAGATCTGATGTGACACGAACTAAAAATAGATCCCAAAGATCTGATGTGACACGGACTAAAAATAGATCCCTAGATCCAAACACCCCTGAACATTTCAGGGAATCATTTAGACACGTTGTTTTCGGCTTATCGACTTCACGTGTACTGGTCAGCAGACAATTTTGACTGAGGAACCGGTCAGTCCATCACCAGGATACTTCTGTTATCTAAACCAGCCAATTGTGAAAGACGTCTTACGAGTTACGAAACATGACTATGAATTAGCTAATCCATAGCTAGCTGAATGAATTAGCTATAGAAGGCACCAGGCTTTGCATTCCCCAGGGTGCCGCACTCTGGTATTAACTGAAAATGTGAAAAGAAAAACATTCAGCAGACAGCAGTAAACATTTCAGCATCATTTCTGCAGAGAGCTCAGCTTAGAGCTGAACACGACAGGAAGAAGTTGTCTAGGGATAATTCAGGTTGCCTTTATCCTTTTCCTCAAAAAAAAAAAGGTTACCTTTATTCATTCAGTCTGGCAAAAGTGCAGATGATCAATCACGAGCGCATACTTCAACATTTGCCCTAACAGCAATAGAAATGGGATTTCTCTCAGTTCATGCATGCCAACCATATGATGCCATGCGCGCTTCCTGGATTTTCCTAGCAAATGAGCACCTAACTTTCAAAGAGCTCCGATCCAGCCCCCACCGCAACTTATCAGGAAATGTTAAGAAACAGACAACAAAGCTCCACCACCTAAATCAAATGATGTTCTGGTGACTTCAACAACTAAGAATACCCACCATTACTGAACACCACTCCACCGAGCCCAGTCCACAAACTGCATTCCACCATAGATATTGTTGGCGAAACGAACACCAACTGTGAAAGCCATAGCGACAGGCGGGACACGTTTTGAGACAGGCGATGCCTCCACTACCCGCTCCAGACCATTGATAATCTGGTAACGCGTGTTGGATGATACAGCAAGGAAGACACCTGCATGCCAGCACAGTTTGTCAGTTGAAAAGTAAGAACACAAATAAATATCCTAGCTGAACATACAAATGACACAGCTAGCTACATAAAAATAGTATAAGCAAAAATTCCAGAAGAAGTGCGAAATAATTAAAATGAACTTTCATTGTCTGAGATTATCTGATCTAATATAGTCATATGAACAAAATATTTGTAAGATTAGCAAAGTGCCAGCAATTCAATATTGAAATATGCCCTGCTGTAATTTAATTGCCACATGTCTCAGTATACATCAAACCAATACTTAGCTATTTGCAATTGCAAAAAATTGTATCTCAGACCAGGCGAAGGTGATAATAAAAGGAAACAAAAGCATACCCCAAAGTGCAGCACTTTTAACAAGAGGTGGAACAGGAATATCTTCGTCTGATTTTTTTACACTCCTGAACAGGGAACAAGCATCAGCACACAAGTAGGGATAGATAATATAAGAATAATTAATATTAGTGAGGGAGAGAGCAGAACATATAAGCATAATACCGATAATAATATATAAATGTATATGCAAAACAATACAGTAGTTCAACAGCAATCAACAAGCAATAGAGAAGCAACTACAAAATTATCCATTAAATTGTAAAACTTCTAGATTTTATGGTCAAAAAATACCAAAAACAATTGGGCATTACCTCTTGGCAGTCATTATCATATTGGCGATTCCTTGACCTATTATACCACAGAAAAATCCAACCGAGCCATACAAGACACCCTGCAATTTAAACAGTTTTGTCTTAAAGCCAGTCCAAACAACATGGCAGTTAATTATAAAAAACAACAACATGGCAGTGGCCCAGCAATTAGAACTAAACATCATCTACAGCTCCAAATTGAGAGCGACCTCCCCATGTAAGGTTGGTTACCTTGTAAAAATACGTTCCAATTCTTTGCTGAACTGTAAATCTGCAACCTGGCCTTTCAGCTTCAAAAACACTGCAGTTTTAGAATCATAGTGTCATACAGGAATGAATGTTTGAAGTCAAGCTATATTACTGATTCAGCAACATTTCCATTCTACTCCATCTCATTCAGTTTCTTCGATCAAAAATGGTCATGAGAACAATACAATGCAAAATGAATAGATTTTCAAGCTCGATCCATTTCACCTGCTTGGCAAAGACACAGCCATCCTGTTGAACCTTCCCAAGAGCCCTGTTGAAGCAGACGGCTTCCCGAATCTCACATAAGGAGCCAAGAGCCCCACAAGCGCAATATCTACAGCCACACCGACCAAAAGATCAGCAGCGTATAGCTCAAACTCTGCCCAGAAATCCTTCCCCCTCTTCTGCACCTCTGCAAATGTGGCGCAGCATGAGTCGATTACAATCTGCACCGAAACCAAAACTCAATTTAGCAACTACACTGTAACTGAAGCCTCTCATATTCTGATCAATTGGGAAATAACTGAGCAATTGCACCCACCTCTGTTCCAACTTTGAAGAGGAACGACGGGTCAGCAAGCATCCGGTTGCGGAGCATCGAGAAGGCGCGGATCATCGCACCCAGCGGCCACGGCGCAGCCTGCGCAGATCAACATCGAAAGGAATGAGGAAAAACGGCCACGGTCACACCTTCCATGCACAAATTCCCAGCAATTCCGCTACCTGCAGATCGAAGTAGCGGAGCAACAGGACTTCCCGGATGCCGGCGTCCTTGGCCGCCTCCATCATGTCGCCCGGGAGCGCAACGCCGCGCGCCGCCGCGAGGCGCAGCACCTCGTCGAAGCCGAGCAGCGGGCCGAACTCGGCCTCCTCGAAGTCGTCGTCACCCTCGCCGTCCCCATCTCCGCCTCCATCCTTTCCACCGCTCCCGCTGGAGCCGTCCCCGCGGTTCCCGGCGCCCGATCCGTCGCCGGCGGCGGCGCGGGGGACGTGCCGCGCGGAGCAGGAGAGCGACTGGGGTTTGGGGAGCGGCGAGACGGGCTTGAGCGAGAGGTGGAGAGGCCTCGGCTCGTGAAAGGGGTTGCAGGAGGAGGTGGAAGAGGAGACCGCGGCGGCGGCGGCGGCGGATGAGGAGGAGGAAGCGAGGGAGGAGAGGGAGGGGGAGGCGGCGAAGGCCATGGTGTGTGAGGGAGGGACAGACGGCAGTGGCGTACTGCGCGGAAGGGTTTAGGTTTTTGAGTTTTGATGACTGTTCTAGCCTTTTTCTCCTTTTTTTCTGAAAAGGAACTTTTCCTCCTTTTTTGTTTTCCTTTTAGAAATGATGATGATGACTGGAGCAAAAATTCCAGAAAATTTGACAGATTTGCTTTGGCGTGCGTGTCACCATGAGCTGCGCGTTCTGTTTGTCCGACCGATGGCGACTTGTTTGCAAAGGACTGGTAGGAGCCGGGGGAAAAAGAGAGTATGCTTCGCGCTTGGAGTGCAAACTTCTATTGAATCACGTCATGAAACGCACTCTTCTTTTCTTTTTGTTTGTTTTAGACAAGATCAAATGAACTCTGAAGTTAAACAATGGTGGCAGGTTAAATTGGTAGTTTGGTACAGTTTAAATTTGAGTAAAATCGGTTATTTCCCCTGGACAACCTGGACTCGAGCATTTCCCCTAGCAGGCCGGAGCAAGGGGCAGTTTCTTCCGGTCATTGGGCCAAGGTAGGCCATACGAGGAAGCCAGCAATGTGCTTTTTATTTTGAAAAGTGAATGGGCCAGACGTCACAACTCATAAGCTAGCTACAGGTTGCTCAAACTTCAAACTCCGCCGAAGAAAGTTGAACAGTCGAAGCTACTCTCAGTGCTAGAAAGTTTTGATTAAAAAAACGTTAAAAAGTTTTCACACTGCACTGTCGAAAAGCAACTGGAGCAGATCAAAAAGAGCAGAAAGCCAACTGCCTCTCCTCTTCCGAAGAACAGTGAGCTGCCTTAACAGCTGCACGTTGTTTTCTTTCGCATCTTAAGGAATCAGCAGACCATAACTGAATGAAAGCTCTAAACCTAGAATTGAACCGACACCTAACCTGCAACCCTGACCATAATGAGCACAAGATACTACTACAGCAGCACTCTCCAGTACTAACCAAAAGCCCTAGGAACTCACCGTGCTAACCAAAAGTACAATCTGAAATCCTATTCCTCGGCAGCAGATCTTGCTAGTTACTCCCAAGGTCCCACCGTCCTGACGTAGTGCTAGCACGTGAGATCGAGATCACAGTACACGCTTGAATGCGTCATGCTCATGCCAGAACCTCCATCAGAAACTAGTATAGTAGGACACCATCTGCTCGACTCTGCTCCTCCTTGCAAACGAACCTCGTGCCGATGCCAAACACATGAACCAAAGTTGTTAACAGTCTATCCGCATAAACCCATGCCAACTGAACAAATGAAAGGGAAACACGGCATCTCTTCTACCGAACTGATTAACTGAACATTCAGGGTTGCATAACAGAACATCACTGAACATGGTGCGTTGCCCATAACTTCTACAAGTTGTTCTAGCACACTTCTACACAAGGACGACAAAGACTAAGAGAAACTACTTGAACGCTGAGGCTACCACCACCACCACCACCGCCCCATGCCTCCAAAAGACGCCGTGCCGCCGTACGTTGCCGCGCTCACCGGAGGACGCGGCTGCACAGGCGCGACACGTCGGCCAGCCGGACGGGCTTCAGCAGGAAATCCTCGGCGCCTTCCTCCAGGCACCTGGCATCACAAGCCATGCAGAAGCAATGTCAGCAAGAAGAAAAAACAACTGGAACACTGAAAAGATATGAACAGATTCAGTGCTTGGGCATGCATGGGGTGCTATCATGCTAACCTGCTGATCCGGGTTGGCACGTTCTCTGATGACATGATCACCACGGGGATCTCCTTCAGCCTGGACGACTCCTGCATGCAGACAAGCCATCCGGTTGAGATTCAGAAAGTTCAGTGATCCGATCTGCATCTACTAGTATGGTTGTGCTGCTGCTGCTGCTGAATGCAGTCGAAAGATGCGTGCACACACCTTGACCTTCTTGAGGAGCTCGTACCCGGTCATCTCCGGCATCCAGTAGTCGGTGATGATCATGCTCACATTGGGCTCCTGAATACACAGCAACAACGTTACATCATCTTCTCATGGAAACGCACTGGGAAAGGGAGGCTCTGAAACAGAATGAGCAACACATTCGGTTCAGTAAAGAGACACGTACCGACCCCAGCAGCTCCAGCGCTCTCTTCCCGCTGTCCACGGCCGTCACTGCACGAAAGACGCGACGGCTTCAGGTTTACAAAAGAAAAACCCGCAGCAGAGCCAGAGAGGAATTGAAGAAGCGTCTCCCACGAGAGCGGTGGACTAGATTAGATTGCTCACCGCGGAAGTGCGAGCTCCTGAGGATGCTGGCGATGACGGCGCGGTCGACCGAGCTGTCGTCCACCGCGAGGACGTGCGGCGGCGGCGCCGCGCTCCCCTCCCCGCCGAGACCCTTGCAGCCCGCCGCCATCGGTCGATCTCCTCTCCTTTCCTCTCCCTCTGCCGGCCGAGCGCCTCGACCTAGTAACTCTTCTCAAAATGGGCTCGCACTAGCGAGCACGCCAGAGCCCCTCAGCGGGGTGCGTTTATATAGAGGTGAGGTCACCCGCGTCGCACGGAACGGTTGGGAGGGGGAGGCTAGCAGAGAGACGTAGTAGATAGAGACCAGGAGCCGAGGAGACTACAAGCCAAGGAGGAGATCGCGTATTCACGGCGGTGCGGCGACCGAGAGATATCGCGGGCGGCGACAGGGGTCTCGGCGAGTAGCCGAGCAGGCAGGCTGTGGCTGCCTGGCTACGGCTAGCTGCTAGTCAATCCGATGGATACGCACACGGCCGGCGCCGCTGATCGGATACGGCCGGATCTGGGGCTGCTGCCCCTCCATCTCCGGCACAGTGGATCCGGGGGCATCGGGCACGGCCGGGCAAAAGCTGGCGCGGCGCGTGCGCATCCCGGCGGCCCGCCCCCGGAACGAAATCTCTGTCGCTGGTGCAAACAGGAGGCCCGGTGCGGCGGCAGGTGTCTTTACTGATGGCTCTCCTCTCTTCCTGCCTGCCATGGCGCAGCTAGCTAGCGTCGGCAGGGCACGCACCGGATCAGATCTCGCCTCTTCAATGCGTTCCATCGCAGCATAGATCACTGCGCTCCGTCTCTACTCCTCGTGTATCTCTCTCTCCGTATAAATGTTGTACTGGCCAGTTCAGTTCAGATACAGATGGGAGGACGCGTACGGCCACGGCTCCAAAGACAGATACCGTACCATGTACAGGCGCCGTGATGCATGCATTTATGGCAACGTTAAGCTCGCAATCTCCCGGTGATCACGGGTACGTGTACGCTGGAGCCTGGAATTAGTATACTTTGAGGTACTTACTGATGCGGTGTATCTCGAGATACGCCGTATCTCTCTCTCTGTTCATCTTCCCCGCCATTAACCTCACGGCTACTCGGCAGCTGTCACCATCCAAGGGCTGATTTGTGGCACCACTTACTTCCAAACCAAGATGATACTGTGTTGTGTTAAACGTAGTGCATCTTCGGCCCCGTTTGGAAAGGCTCCTTCTCCCTCTCACAGAGCTTCACCGGCTCCTCCCGACTCCCTGAGAGGAAAGAAAGAGGAGAGAAAAATAGCTCCAATAAACAGTATTTTTTTAGATGGAGCCGAAGAACCTTCGGTTTGATCCTTTATCTGGCGTGCATGCAGCATCAACTCTTCACTAAATAGAGCTGGGTACAGCAGTGACCTCACGAGCGCTTCCTTTACTCGCAGATGCAAGTACAGCTATGCCGGCTGTACTTCCCTCAAACTGATTTGTACTCAAGGATCCGAGCCCATTCAGTCCTCGTTTAGATCCCCGCGTAAAATTTTTGAAATAGAATTTTTTTTACATTTAAAGTATTAAACATAGACTAATTAAAAAACTAATTGTAGATTCCATCCATAAAACGTGAGACGAATCTAATTAGTCCATTATTAGCATATGTTAACTGTAGCAATACTGGAGCAATTTATTGTCTAATCACGATCTAATTAGATTCGTTCCGCGATTTATAGTCCATTTGTGTAATACGATTTCTTTTTTAACTATATTTAATACATCATGCATGTGTCCAAATATTAATAGTGTAAAAATTTTGATGGAAACTAAACCATATATGATACGCAAAGCCACATAAACGACGCCTACTTCAGAATGCTCGTGTGAGAACACACTTCCACCTAAACTAAACAAGAATGATAAGAGATTAATTAATCAGTATGGCCAGAGAGCAGTCTACTGGTACAGCTTCACTTCACGCAGCCCCCGGAGGCGCGGCCCCGCCATGGAAGCCAAGCCAAGCCGCCCAGCTCACCTCACTGCCTCAACCTCTGCATCCAGCAGCCTGCCTAGGCTTTTCCGGGTGTCACGCCTCACGCTCTGCTGACGCTGTCACCCACGCCAGGCCGCCTCTTCGATCTCTATCCCGTCGGAGAATAGCTCCGCGGCTGCACGCCATTGACTTCGGGCTCCTTGCACCGATTTGGGCGGCCCATTTATGGTTGCTGCGGCACGCCTGCGCCAAGCTCGTCGTCCGCTGCAGCTGCCATGGCGGAGCGGGAGCGGATTCCGAGGGAAATCTTCCGTGCCCTGCATGCTGCATGCCGTCGCGCTCATGACATCATGGCGTGTGAGCTGACGCTGAGCTGCTATGGAGGCATAGGCATGGACTGCTTTGCCTTTGACTCGAGACTCTGGGAGGGGAAACTGATGGGAACGCTGGAGCCTGAAGTACTGACGTTGGACTGATGGAGTACATCTCTGTCTGTCTATAGCCTTTGATGGACATGGTTGACCCAAATTAAACTGAGCGGGGATAATATTGGCAGCCATTGTTTTTGTTTGAAGATGGATTGGCAGCGATGCATATCTAGGGTGGAAGATTTTTGGCAGGGCGTGCAGTCGGCAAAAGATTGGAATGCTGATCGTGCAGCGTTTCAGCTGCCAGCAGGCCAGGGCCGAGGATAAAAACATTTGGTCATTCCATAAAAGCACAAGCAAACGAAGAACGATGCTGATTTGCTGAGTGTCTGGTGCACCACAGATTAGAGGTTTACATGTCTATGGCTCTAGGCTTAGGCAGAGCGTGCGTAGACGCTTGATACTGGAGCATGTCCAAGATTATGGTACTGGCTCCAACTTGTTTTGAGAACGCTACTAATACTATAGGGCTGAGCTATAGCTAAACTGTGCAGCTTTTGCATGACGGGATTTTGTTAAACAAGGGGGACACCATGTACTCGTGCCCAAAATATTTTTTTACCATTAGCAGCACTCAAATTTTGAAGCTTTAGATGGAATCTAAAAACCGTGCCGTGGCTTTCTTCTTCCCTAGTTCTTCCACCCGTAGTCCTGTTTCTAGACCAAAATATGTAAAAAAAACTGGCTTCTTCTTTCCTCCTCCCAAAGTAGGAGTACATTTAAACAAAATCCCTCAAAATGTTCCTTATCTATAGGTCAAAGAAATGCTGAGAAAGATTATTTGCTCCAAATATCTCAGAAAATAAAAACTCTCCTCGAGTGAGCGACCACAATAACAAAGTACACTCCTACTCAGGCCTGGTTTAGTTTCCGATCAAAATTTTTAAACATAAATCACATCAATGTTTTCACACATGTATGGTGTATTAAATGTAGTCGAAAAAAAATCGCATTACACAAATAGACCGTAAATCGCGAGACGAATCTAATGAACCTAATTAGGCCGTGATTAGATAATAAATTATTACAATATTGCTACAGTAAATATATGCTAATGACGAACTAATTAGTCTCATTAAATTCGTCTCGCGAGACGGAATCTGCAATTAATTTTTTAGTTAGTCTATATTTAATTTTTCAGATAAAAAATATTTTATTTTAAAAATTACTCGAGAAACTAACGAAGCCTCAGGTGCTACGCAGCTCATTTACTAGGTTTGACTCGTAGACGTGATGACCTGCGGCCATAGCCAATAGGAATTTGGAAATGATGGCCTGGCCAGTGGCAGGCGCCCTACACAGGGAGCAGATCTTTTGACGCCGACTGCATGCTGCGCGGCAGCAGCAGCCTGCAGGATCCCTTTGTTGGATACTGCAACGACTACTGTTGGTCTGGTGCCATTGCATGTCTGCAGTCTGACTAGACGCGCTCTCTGGTCACCAGGCACACGCAACGTATCCCTGCGTCAGAGATTAGACCCAGATTGTCCCCCCGTTTAGCCACCCCTACAAAGCCCTACACGGCAGGCGACAGCCGGCCGCTGGCGAGCCTGTGCACGATCCCATCCGCTCGCCGCCGCTGCGCTCCGCTGATATCGTGCTTCTCGACGGCTGGTCAGGCCAGATCGAGCTTGCGGCTCCGCACTACGCCGCCTTTGGCTTGGAACAAAGAGGTTGCCAAAATGCCAACTCGAGGGTGGCTGGTCGACATGGTCCAACGCCGGAGAAGACCGCACCGCGCCTCGACCGTTCGAGGCCGGCGAGCGGTACCGCCCGAGCATATCAACAGCGAGCTCGCGATCGAATTCGCGGCCGTATATTTTTTTCAGAAAAAAAAAATCGCCGGCGTATTGCGGCCGGCCAAACTGCTGCTGCGTTGAAAAGGTTTACGCGGCCCAAACATGTCCACTATCTGTAGGCCCATGTCGTTTAGGCCCATGTCCACTACCTGCCGTATAGGGGGTTTCACCCAATTGGGCCCACTATCTGGTCGGTCTGGTTGCCGACTTTTTGGCCCAATGATTCTCGGTCAAGCGTTGCGAGGGGTTGACAACGCCAAACCAATATGGCTTCCGGTAGCTGGATACTTACATGGCTTCCAGTGCTTTAAGATTCATACATAACCTAGAGACCGTCGGATCCTCTTCTTCCCTTCCTCTCCTCCCTCCTCGCGCCATCATCCTCTCCCGCTGCCACCTGCTAGCCCTAATGCCGCGCGCACGGCCCACCTCCCGCGCTGCCGCGCCCGCCCCCCACCCTCCTCCCCCGCCCCGCACGCGCCCTGCGTGCGCAACCGCTGGTTGCTCTGCCCCCCGCGTGCCCCGCCGGCCACCCCCCCGCCACGCCCGCCGCCGCTGCTCCGCCTAGCCCCGCGCGCCAGAGAGGATGAAGATAGGAAGGATCTATTTTAAAAAATAGTTGATCTAGATTTTGAAAACTATTAAATTTATTTTTTAAAAATGTTGAAATAGGTTGTGAAAAATGTTGATGTTAGTATTTTGTTTTAAAACATTGATTTGTATTTCTGAAAATGTTGAATCTGCTATTTTCAAATGTTGATCTATATTTTTGAAAAAGTTGAATCTAATCATTTAAAATGTTGAATTTAGATCTCAATTTTGGATATAATAAACTTTAAAGCTATATTGTTTAACCAGATTGCACAAGCTACGTAGGAGCCCCCGGTTGATAAACCCGTTTCTTAGCGAGGAAGGAAGGATACGCTTTTCGCGGGCGCTACTCGCAGTCGCATGTGCGACTCCGATAAAACCCATCGCAGAACCCTAATGCTAATTCTACAGTCGACCGGAAGTTAGTTAACCGAACGGTCGGTTTAAACGCTCTACGTGCGTTCTTCCACGTGCACGGCCGCGTGTCCTTCCGTTCCAGAAGCATTATTTTGCCATTCTCTTTCCTCATCCATCCAGCTCACCCTTGCTCTCTCCAGCGAAGGGGTAGAAACCTGCACGGGACGAGCAACGGCAGAGCGGGAGGACGCTTCTCAATTCTCTTTTCCGATCCATTTCCGGCGATCGGCGGCGGACGGCCGCAGGAGCTCGCGACGAGCTCCGCGAGCGGCGAAGCATGGGGGAGCAGCAACGGCCCGCGCTGACTGGCAGGACGTCGGGTGATGCAAGTGCTGGCCTCGGGCGCGGGCGCAGCCCATCGGAGCGGCGGCCCGGCGAGCGGCGACGTGCGCGGGAAGCAAGGCTCGGCGGCCTGTCTGCTTGAGCGCGGAGCGGCGTCCCCGACGAGCGTGCGGCGACACAGCGAGGGACATGGCACCTCGGCCGAGGGCGGCGTCCCCGGCAAATGCGCACCCAAGCTTGGTCACTAGCAAGCCTTGCCGAGCACCCATCAACCGCGCCCCTTTTTCTTTTTCCTTTCCTTTTTTATTTCTTTTTTATTTTGAAATTTTTTGTTCATAAAGCTTTTCATGAACAAATTTTTCTCCGTAACTTCTTAACACAAAGTTTGGCCTCTTAACAACTGATAACTTCCTTCAGAACATTTTCACCACAAATTTTCTATATAACTTTCTGTTTGATTTTATTTAAATTTTGTAGTATAATTTTCTGTTTTAAAGTTTTTTGTCCCAAACTTTTGAGTACAACTTTCTGTTTTAAAATTTATGTTCCAAATGTTTTTTCTTCTATCTTTTTTTGTGTATCTAATTTTAATTCAGAATTTCCAGAAAATTTTCTTTTTTGTTGGATTTGTATTCCAAAGTTTTGTCTGTCTGTTTTTTTTTTGCTATTTACGAAAGCTTTTAGGAGATTGGATTAGGGGCTGGCCGCTGGTGCGTGGGGACTGTACGGTTATCATTAGTTAGTGCGATGCAGAAAAGAGAATGGCGCGCCAAACGGCAATGGAAAAAATGAAAGGAAATGGTTGTCGTGAGATCGACCGCATGCGGCCGAACTTTCGAGCGACCGAAAATTTGGGAGAACCTCACGGAACCCCTACTTGGGCCGGTGTAACTTCTTCTCATCTTCTTCCTCCCGTCTCTCCAGCGCCCGCCGTGCCTCCGCCACCGCCGACACTAACCTAGCACCTCTCCTCGATCCGGCCTCTTTCTTGCCCCCGCCACCGCCGCCCCCCATCGGGATCCAACCCAGCCCGACCGGCGACGCTCCCGCGCTGCCTCGCCTCCGCCGCTGGCCGAACCTCCATCACCATCGGACCGCCGCCGCCCCTAACCTCCCTCTACAGCCGCCGCCAGCCATGGAAGCCTCCGCCTCCGACCCACCTCCTGCAACCCAAAATCCTAAAGGCCGCCGCCTCCCTCTACCACCCCGTCCGCCGGCAACCGCTTCCCCACCACCCACCTCTAGCGATTGCTCCACCCCCTCCCCCCTCCCCTACCTCAGCGGCGTGGCGAGCGGTGGCGCGACACAGTGGGCCGTAGCGCGTCGCATCGCACCCACGCGTGCTACTCCTAGTATTTGCACTTTTCAAGCGGGGCTGTTTGGGGTTACCCCGTGACCCCGAACCCACCAGTCGAACAAGGCGCGGGGGAGTTGGGCCGTGAACCTGCACACCACAATGGGCCGCGCACGCGGGTGCTTCTGCGCTTTTCGAGTACTTAGTAAACCAAATAACAGAAAGTAAGAAATAGCATTGCTGGTTGCTTCCATCACGTCAATCCGACTACCAGCGTGACCAAGCCTTGTGATGAGACATACCGATCAATTGGAATTCCCAACAAGAACTCGAAAATCTTTGTAAACTGCAACTATCCGCACAATAATGTTCAACTTTGTTGCAAGCCTGCAAATAATGCCTACACCTTGAGTCACAAAACTGGTATGAATGCATCATGCATTCATGCTACAACACTCAGCCCGCGGGATTCAACATGAAACATCCAGCCATCCAGGACTATCACCACACCTGTTTCTGCGTTCACCACATTTGTTTTCATCTGGGGAGCTCTCCTTAGTGTTGTTAAAAGAAAGCGGTGGCTTCACACTGTTGGCCATCCTTGTAGGCAGATGCCTGGTGATCAGTGCTTCTATTAGATCATCCAAACTGCTATTCCTCCATCTCGTTCTCTGACCCATCCTCCAGCTCATCCTCAGTTTCTTCTTGTCCTTCTCTCTCTTCCTCAGTTCCTTTCCCTTTCTTTCCCACATATCCCTTTGCCACTGTAACATAAAAGAAAATCAGAAAAAATGCGCAAACGACATTTAAAAATAACCTAAGGTGGAGATTACAGCATCTGAGGGAACTCACCAGGCCAAGGGTACAAGACATCTCCTGAACATAGCCCGGCCTCAACTTTAACTAGGCGCATAGTCATCCGTGGTCCGATCTCCTGGAGTCTGACAGCACTTTTTCTTGATGCCTGGTTTAATTTGTCAACATCACTCGGTAGGCTTACCATTGCTGCTTCATCATCTACTTCACTTTCTGATCCAAATCCAGCTCTGGGGAATGTGAACACAAGCAAAGGATTTATTATACAAAAATTAAATCCAAGCAAGAAATAGGTGCAATACTTATAAAAACACAATAGCATGCAGTAATATTTGGTCAGCACAGTTAAGTAATCTGAAAGCAAACAGCTTTTGAGTAAAATAATCTGGATGCAGCAAACTAACAAATGAGAAGTTGAGAGGGACGGGATCATTTCAGGTAAAAAGTAAAGACATTCCACGGAAGCACACAATCATTGTTTCCTAAACTTCTGATGCCTCTGGCTATGCATTATAGACATTGCAGGTCTATGGTTATTGGGTATTTCTTGCATTAATCAATCTTTTAAGGAGGTAAATTAATGTTCTTTTAAGTTTACTTATTACCCATGTCTCTGCCACACTAAATCCATTATCTGAAGTTCGATGCCTGCTAAGTGTTCAGTTCCATTATCTGGTTGCTGGCTGCTTATCTGATGTCACCACTGAGACCATCTGTAGGATATAGCTTTATATGTTTAGCTTAACATGCCACCACTATAGTTACTGGGTGGATGGCCCGCTCGGCTCATAGTGATTTGAGACTACTGGTGAGGAGCCTCTTCTTAAATGAAGAGCTTAGTGTATGCCAGTAAAACATTAAAATGTTGGATATAGCGGAAGCACATGACATGATCAATATCTATTTGCACAATGTCAAGATAGTTCCATACTACCATCCAATCCTTGTTGTCCTGTTATTGTAACCTAAATGACAACACTTACCTGTAGTTGCTGTTTGCAATGTCATCAGTCTTCTTAGAGTCAGTTATGCTACTAAATCTATCAGTTCACTACACTTCCCCTCCACAAACACTTCCTTTCAATAACCCTATTTTTGCACTTAATTGACTTAACTACTTTGGACCTCATGAACGATAGTAGCTAATGGATAATATGAAATTATCAATATTGTTTGGACAAGCTCCCAGCTTAAGCACCCACATTGCACTTTGATAGAGGCATATACAATACAATATTACACAGCATGTCTCCCAAATCTTTACAGATAATACTACAAATTCTGAGATGGCAAACATAAACTTTGAAAAATATTCTATGAAGAATGATGTTGACATAAAAAGGTTTGCTTCATGTTATTTCACTAAATCATTTGTAGACCTGGCAGCTGTTATGTGCACCCTCTATGGTGCTGCCTTTCATACTTAAATTTATCACAATAGTTTAGTGCACACATACAATTCTAAATTTGCGTTGTTTGCTTTCATAATTTCCTATGCAATTCATCATTCCTGGAAAATTGAAAACATCTCATTGCAATACAATGGCAAAGCGGCACTTACTTTGTCACATAATCACTAACATCTTTAAGGTCTCTTAGATCAGGTACTTGATTGTTCTGCATGAGCTTTCTAATCCTGCGACTGACCCCAATAGGCTGGAGCTTGATGGAGTAATGCCGGAAATCGATAACCTCCTTCTCTTTATCATATTTTAACAACAGAATCCTTTGGCATGCTGCCAGTTTGACCTATATTGAACAATACAGTATTATTATCAGAATATGCTGGTGTCAAGACATTGAGTTCCGTCATGACATTATCACCTGATACCTACAGTGCTTGGATCAACCGCAGGGACCATATGCTGAAAGTATTCAACCAAACTCTCGAAAGGGTTGCCAAGACCTGAAAACCCGCTCAGCACGACCTGCTCAATCCACGAATTTAACATAAAAAACAAGGTATCAGCAAACAATTTCTTCATCAAAACTATCCTAATACAATTCTCCACAGTGTCATATACCAGTGGTGAGTCCTTGAATATCCCTGGTGGACACCTTGGCCGCTTCTGGGAGTTTGCAATGTCTGCCGCGAGTGCGTACTCCTCTATCTGGAAAGTGAAGGTTGGGCCCTGTGGCGATTTTGAAAAGCGCAAGTGTGGCAGGCTCTTGGGGTTGGAGAGGATCAAGAAATGTGTCACTCCCAACGGACCAGCAACATTGACGAAGTCCTTGAGGTTATTCCGCTTCTTCTCCTGCCAATTGTTTCAAGCAGGAAACACCAAAATTCTAGCTTGTGAGCACCCGAGCAAACTCAGTAACTCGTATATTGCTGATTGAGCTAGTAGGGCGTAGGGACAGGGATGGACCTTGAGATTGAGAGCAGTGTAGGGGAGCATGACCTTGCGGAGGTCCTGCTGGAGGTGGCGGAGCGTGGAGGGGAGCTTGCCGCGGGAGAAAACGAAGCTCTTGGGGATCTTCGCGCCCGTGATCTGGTCGACGTTCGCCAACGCGGCCTTCTGCTTCCGAAGCGTCGTCGCGGGGATCCGCGGCCCGCGGCCACGCGTCTTCCCCGGCCCGGACCTTGGTTGGCGCATGGCCGCTCAGTTGGACGAACACAAAGGGCCCTGCGAAGACCGAATGGCGCCGCTGCTCGCCTAGTCGTCGCCGCCGGGAAAGGAAGACCAAGACAGGAGACAGACTGAGAGAGAAGGGGACGGGGGGGAGAAACAGATACGAGGAGGAGGGGTGAACCGCGAACGCCGACGCGCTGCGCTGTTCGGGTGGTCACGGAGGTGATGCCGGCGCCCGGCGGTGAAAGGGAGGCCGGGGGCGGGATGGGAGAGGAAGGGCCGCCGACCGCCGTCGAGCTCGGCCGAGGGGAGCGGCGGCGGCAATGGAGGTGGGAGGGCCGGACCGGGGGAGGGTCGCGCGGCGGCGGAGCAACCTTTTTATATGGGAAGGGGATGAGAGGGGTTCGGGCCCTTAACGGGCCGGCACGCGTGTTATGGTTTGGTTAATGGGCCTCTGTTGCCTTGACGGAATGGCGGACGACCTATGAAGCCCAAGGCCGAAATATTTTTAGAGCTGAGCGCCTGTTACCGGGCCAAGAGCCCAAGGTTCTGTTTGATCAGATATCTCCTTACACGCGGCCGCGACCACATCTGGGCCCCACATGAACGTGTCGCGTTGAACCTTTTTTAGCGTCACTGATGACATGCGCGACTCCAAGAGATGCAAGTCCTTGCGTCATGCGACAGCTCTGCCCTCCTACAATGCAACTATGCAAGAGACAACTTGTGCTGGCAATCAACGTTCATTTGCCAAAAATTCCCCGGAACACGTCCACTGCAATGGAAATGAGTCGTAACGGCTGCTCACCTTTTTGTGCCAGTGATGTTTCTCGGTGTCTGCAAAAATGTTCTGGACTGAATTGCCGGTGAAATCTATGAACCAAAATAGCTGAAAATAATTACGGGTTGAACTAATTGCAGCAAAATTGCCCTGGACCAGGCAAAATACCTTGATTTCCTTCTTTGAAAATACAGCGATCCGGTGCTGTCCAGGGCGTCCTCTTTGTTGCCTGATCTTCAGCATTGTCTTCGTCCAGGATGGACTTGCTACACGAAAGAACGACTGGTCTTTCACTCTTTCTGATGAGTTCAACGAGTAGTGTTGGCGCTTGCCAGATCGTGTTCCTTCTCCTCCTCCCCGTTGGCGTGCATCAGTCATGATGCCATGGTGGTCTCCTGGACTTGCCGTGTACTGTATGCATACCTAGTGCAGGGCCACTGGACCTGCATATATAGTGGCAAGAGCTCAGCAGGTTGCCACACCACACACAAGAACCCAGCAAGCTAGCTAGCCTTTGGCAGAGAACCATCAGATCGACCATCCACTCATCCAGCTCAACTCTTGGCCGCGGGAGAAAATGGAGAGAGCCACCAAGCCTCACTTCGTGCTCTTCCCGTGGACAGGAACCATCAGCCACATCATCCCCATGACCGACCTCGGCTGCCTCCTCGCCTCGCACGGCGCGGAGGTCACCATCGTCACGACGCCCGTCAACGCAGCGATCGCGCAGGGCCGCGTCGACCGCGCCGGCGCCGCGGTCACGGTCACCGCGGCCCCGTTCCCGGCCGCGGACGCCGGCCTGCCCGAGGGCTGCGAGAGGATGGACCTGCTCCGGTCTCAGGCCGAGCTGCCCCGCTTCTTCGAAGCCAACAGGGGGCACGGCGAGGCCGTGGCGCGGTACTGCCTCCGCGAGGCGCGCCGCCGACCGAGCTGCGTCGTCTCCGGGATGTGCCAGACGTGGGCGCTGGGCCTGGCGCGCGAGCTTGGCGTGCCCTGCTACGTCTTCCACGGGTTCGGCGCGTTCGCGCTGCTGTGCATCGAGTACCTGTACGAGCACAGGCCGCACGAGGCGGCCGCGTCGGCCGACGAGCTGTTCGACGTCCCCGGCCCGCCGCCGTTCCAGTGCCGGCTGTCGAGCAGGCAGCTGCCGCCGCATTTCCTGCCGCCCGCTTCCGTCGGCGGCAAGGCGTTGCGGGGGATGCGGGAGTTCGAGGTGGCGGCGGACGGCCTCGTCGTGAACACCTTCGAGGAGCTCGAGCGCGGCTCCGCGGCCCTTCTCGCGGAGGCCACCGGCAAGAAGGTGGTCGCCGTGGGGTCCGTCTCGCTGTGCCGCTCGCCGAGCCTCGATCCCCAGTCCATGTCGGGCGACGCGAGGCGGTGCATGGCGTGGCTGGACGCCAAGGAGCCCGAGTCCGTGGTGTACGTCAGCTTCGGCAGCGGCGGGCGCATGCCGCCCGCGCAGCTCATGCAGCTCGGCATGGCTCTAGTCTCGTGCCCCTGGCCCGTCCTCTGGCTCATCAAGGGCGCCGACTCGCTGCCCGGCGACGTCAAGAACTGGCTCCGCGAGAACACCGACGCTGACGGCGAGGCGAACAGCAAGTGCCTCGTAGTGCGCGGGTGGGCGCCCCAGGTGGCCATCCTTGCCCACCCGGCCGTCGGCGGCTTCATGACGCACTGTGGCTGGGGCTCGACTCTGGAGGCTGTCGCCGCCGGCGTTCCGATGGCCACATGGCCTTTTTTCGCCGAGCAGTTTATCAACGAGCGCCTCATCGTGGACGTGCTTGGCATTGGGGTGTCCGTGGGTGTGACGATGCCAACAGAAAATGTCTTGACCGCCGGTAATGCAGGCGGCAGCGAAACGGAAGCGGAGGCCGAGGTGGGGACGGAACAGGTGAAGAAGGCCGTGGAGATGCTGATGGATCAAGGACCTGAACGGGAGGAGAGGAGGAAGAAGGCTCAGGAGCTGAAACTGAAGGCGAAGGGTGCTTCGGAGAAGGGAGGATCGTCCTACAATAATCTGGAGACTTTGATTCAATCTTTTATTTGACCAGTAGAGATGCACGTGCCACAGGCACGTATTTAAAAATCAAATATTTAAAATGATTGGATTGCATCAAGACTTTTAAAAGTTCAATTTATTTATTACTAGCAATCCAATATAATCTAATACAATGTAATTGAGGGACTTATATGAATCTGCAGACGGTATTTCGGAAGGACTCGTCGTCTATCATATACTCACTCATACAAGTACTTCAGTGTAGACTTGCCTCATATACTCACTTATACAAGTACTTCAGTGTAGACTTGCCTCCTTTAGAATCCAAGCGTGGTACATTGACATTGCAAAACTTCTAAGCTCCTCAGCTCGAGTGGCAAGCGTAAATTTGATATCATCATGCAACATAGGATCCATACGTATACCAATTCTAACATCTATAACATCTGCAACATAGGATTTCGGAATTTCGAAAGAAAGATGGAAGACCGCTCTTGCTGGCCTTGCATCCGCGAGGTGGGACAAATTCCCCACGCACGACCATTTATCCCTTTTATTTCTGATTTAAACTCGAGTGAAATGGGTTTCTTGAGATTTTATCCATAAACTTTAATACAAATGACTAAGACACTATGATAAATATGAGCAAACAATGATTTTGTTCTCCAATGGTGATGGATTTTAGAACACAAATTAGTTTTCACTAACCTTAAGTTCCATCCATCAACTTAAGTGTAAGCAATCCACATACACGAATAATCCAAAATACATAAATGCTTTCCATCCATCAACCTTGAGCACACGACGCTCCACCCAAGGTCTAGCCTGTTGGCAGAACAAAATGCTGCAAAATTTATTGCATGGAAAAGCATGTTTTTAGCACAAAACAGATGAAAAATTGTTCCAAACACATATCACAACATAATTGAAAGAAATAATTTGCACAAACAGATACTTGTTTAAAAATTGATGGTCCTTCACATCTAATGTGAGAATAAACTTGGTATACTATGATTACTGGTTTTATTTCCAGTAAGGCAAAGAATAGAAGTTTATTATTATCTATGGGATCCAGATGGGCAGAACAATTTGGGATTATGAATTCATGATAGGCTTAATTTTGAGAAGTTGAATGAAAACAAATAGTCAGACAGTAAAACTATTGAAAAAGCGGAGGCCTTGTTTTCTGTGCATAGTGAATCATGAATGTGAGCAGCCAGAGGTCTTTTCAAAACAGTAGCAGTAGGCTTAAGATTGATTATCAGTAGAAATTCCCTGGAGCTTTTCATACAATACCAAATATGAAGCAGAGTGAGATTCTGAAATCAGTTGGCTGAATCTCCTTATTAGACTATCTACACGCAGCCTACATTCGATACCAAGCATGCAAAAGTGAAGCCTCTGGATACAACAATAGATGAACAAGAAATATAGATGTTGAGCTTGAAGATAATAATTCATAAATCAAAGAATGACAACAAATTTCACTAATAAGGAGTAATAATGAATAATCCAGTAACTGAGAAAATCAGTGACAAGAACAAGCCTAGGTTCAAGAATCTTATAACAGTAAACAATCCAGGTATCTCATGACACGACAAAAAGTAATTGAAAAAGTATAATTAATATGAGATAGATAATACATGATATTAGACATAAACTTGATGCAAATTTAGTTGCAACTAAAAAATAAAAGAATACATATATCATTACCAATTTGCAAGCATCCAATTTTGATCATATCCAAGGCCTTGAGCTATCATAATTATGGTTACAACAAATTTTGTCTTTGAACTTTCCTCCAGAAACAAGGTCAAGTTAACTAACCCACAAGGAAAAGAGGTTGGAAAAGCATTGGAGAGGGCTATTACAATGATTACAATTAAATTGGACACCAAGTTGAACACGGAATACCAAGTCAAGCTGAAACAACAAACGGAAATCATAAGTGGAACTGCGTAATAATTTTAGTGAATAATAAGAATGTTGCATTTACTAAAATTTTAGTGAATAATAATTTTAAATTTATTGAAAAGACAAATTCTAATAAATAAGAATTTTACAATTAATAATTTACAATTTAGCATCGTTCAGCAACCAAACACTTAACCCGGACTACAATCACAAGGTCGGTTATCTCGTTTTACACCTGAAGACCGTACCATTTGATTTTTGAATTTCCTAGCAAAATGAATAGAAATAGATAAAATCAGGTTGAGGTGCACATTGCCATGACACACCATCCCAAAAAAGGATAAAAGCTTATGTGATGTGTGATCGATCTGGTGCAAATGGATACCATCCTTGTCAAAGACCCTTGCAGGTCAGTTCACAAATGTGATCTTGCCAGCACCTCTAGGATCCACTAACAGCAGATAGTGATCTCAAGCAAGATATAATCCCTAGCTTTTGTGCCACCAGCTCGCTCAACGAAATTCCCAAGCTTATACCTGCTCATAGACTGATTTTCTAACAAGAACAATAGAGTGAACTTCCTTAGTGACTTATAGTGCATCACAACACTGTTCCAGTAATTAAATTTGGTGGTTTAGTTGCCAAACCCAGAATTCTCAACAAGCCCTGGTTGGTCGATAAATAGTTACAATTCATCCTCGACAGGTTATTTAACTCTGTATAGCAGCAAGTTCACATAATTTATCCATCATGATGAACTTATCCATCTGTCCAAATAGGGAGAAAAAAGGGGAAATGTAGTACCTTTGCCCTGGGCGCGTCATTGACACTAACAAATTCATTCTGTTGATGATGTCCAGCATATCCATAGCTTACCATTTGGTGATACATCGGAAAAGCAATGATCTGAAAAGAAAATGATAACACAAGTGATCAAAGAAAGTTTCCCTAAAAAGACTGATCAAAGAAAGTAGATAAAGAAAAAAAATTGCAACGATAGCCACTTAAACCAGAAGCTTTTTACAACTTAAAACACAATCAGTAAAAAGCAGTCTTTAATTCATATAGTAAACGATACCCGACCCAATCTTAAATACCTTAAAACACGTGCATGCCACCTTAAGATTGCTTTAGGAGATGTCAGGTCCAACTTTGAAGCAACCTGCAGGAATATCTCAAGTTCTAACTCATCACTTGCATCAGACAGCTGCAGCATCATAAAATGGCTCTGCCAGCCTCTTCTTCCATTCGCTTTCAATTGGATCCATCCATTCGATCTCAATTTCTACTGCCTATCTTTGAAAACCTGAATGACCAGAGGGAAGGGTGTTGTGTCCACACAATAGTGTAATCCAGCTTAAGCACTCCATATAAGGCTAAGTAAAAACACAAATAACGTACAAAAGGGCACGTCAGAAAAGAATCACCAAAAACATGATCTTTGTGCTGCAGGTTATATTGATGCCATGATATACAGGAAATGGATTTGATAAAAAATAATAGAAGCATAATCATGTATCTTGTTACCTACGCTACCTGGAGCATGGGCACTTCCAGGAGCTACCTGGAGCCACCTTGAAGTCACTTCAAAAAAAAGAAAACACTTGAAGCAGAAGTCACATGTTTATGATGTCAGAGATGCTGCAAAAAATCATTAACAAAATAATAATAAAAATATGTTTGTAATACAATAGAAAGGAACAACGGACGGGGGTTTAGCTAATGGGGTTCCCATGAAGTTCTGCTTTTGAATTGTGCAACCTTTGTTCTTGATTGTACAGCAAACTAAATCAAAACCAGCCTTCCATCTGTGAAATCACCAACTGTATAAGGGTAAAATCAATTAATCTTATATTCCTTGAACTATCATATAAGTTGGTGATTCGATTTCGTTACATTCTTCTCTTCCTTGATACTTTCTTCTCTCTGTGAAGCTACTTCCTCTTTTGTTGCCCCTTCTGTTGTTAGAAGTAAACAGAGGGCTCTCGATTTATCCTAAATCAAGAGGGCTCTCCACGTTGCTTATAGGTTTAATCTATTTTCATAATAGTATAGGTGGGTAATTTATTAGGAAAGATAATATATCCAATGACTATTATGATTAAAGTGTCGGATTAATGCTTGATGTTTCTAATTTTTGTGAGAATTTATAGGATTTCTCTATTTTTTAGAGTGTCCATCTATGATCCTAGGTGTCTTCACAACCTCCAATTAGTAATAGTAAGATAGCATTAGTTTTTTTAGATTCAAGTATTTGCTATGCATCTAGATATAATATATATCTAGGTGCATATCAAAATCTATGAAACTAGAAAAGTCAAAACAAACTGTATTTTGGAACGGAGGAAGTAGCTTGCAGATGATTTAGAATTCCACGCACAGTAAAATTTTGCTCAATATACAATCAACTACTCCTATGTACAGTAAAATTTAGCTCAACATACAATCAAATACAATAAAAAATTGACGTGCCTATACCCTGTGGTGCTGTGAGATCTACTACGGATTTCGCCAAAGCGTCGCTAGTCTATACATGCTACTTTCTCCGTTCTAAATTGTAGGTCGTTTTGGCAAATTTATACATGCTACTCTCTCCTTTCTAAATTATAGGTTATTTTAGCAAATCTAGATGCTTATTTAGGTTTATAGCAAAATTTATATATCTAGATTTGTTAAAATAACCTATATTATGGAACGGATGAAGTAGCTGGGAAATAGAGAGCATTCTACGCCACTTAATGTTTGTTGGGCTCACCATCAGTTTTGGCCTGCGACTTTTCTCAAAGTCAAAGACATAGATAGACTGGGCTCATATATATGTTTGCATGATGTCCTCACAAATCTATGCAAAGTCAAACATACCCGTGCAGAGAAAACTCGCTCGAGAGATATATAGAGAGCAGAAAATGTATAAACAAGTGCAACAATGTTGCCCAACAAACGAAACCATCGTTCAAAACATCGTTCCTACCAACTTCCAAGTGCAGCTTATATAAAAGTCTGTATCTTTCAGGAGCTTGGGCTTCTCCTTGTTGTGTGTTGTACCTGGCGTGAGGTTACAGGCTAGCAGGCGGAAAACACCTGGAAAGTGTAGTCGTCAATCATGACCCGGCCCCTACCTCTGACATGAACCTAGCATGTCGACATTTGGATGTCTCACACGCACACCACAAAGCGCACACGCCGTAAGATGATCTGCTTATATAATGCCCAGCAATCTGGCACATGAACAAAGCAAAGCTACATCGATTGCAAAGAGCCAAAGAGTGATACCGGAGATGGAGAGAACCGCGGAGCCTCACCTCGTGCTCATCCCATGGCAAGGAGGCATCAGCCACATCATCCCCATGACCGACATCGGCTGCCTCCTCACGTCCCACGGCGCGGCGGTCACCATCATCACCACGCCCGCCAACGCGCCGCTCGTGCAGAGCCGCGTCGACCGCGCCACGCCGCCGCTGCCGCGCGGCGGCGCGGGGATCGCGGTCGCCGCGATCCCGTTCCCGGGCGCGGAGGCCGGCCTGCCCGAGGGCTGCGAGAGGCTGGACCTCCTCCGCTCCCCCGCCGACGTGCCGCGCTTCTTCGACGCCAACAGACGGTTCGGCGAGGCGGTGGCGCGGTACTGCCGCGGCGCCGGCGCGCCTTCGTTGCCCTGCCGGCCGACCTGCATCGTCGCCGGGATGTGCCACTCGTGGACGCTAGGCCTGGCGCGCGAGCTCGGCGTGCCGTGCTACATCTTCCACGGTTTCGGCGCGTTCGCACTGCTCTGCATCGAGCACCTCTTCAAGCACAGGCCACACGAGGCGGTGGCGTCCCCCGACGAGCTCTTCGACATCCCCGTCCTCCCGCCGTTCGAGTGCAGGGTCTCGCGCAGGCAGCTGCCGCCGCATTTCCTGCCATCGACTTCCATGGGCGGAGGGCCGCTGCAAGAGATGCGGGAGTTCGACGTGGCCGTGGACGGCGTCGTGGTGAACACGTTCGAGGAGCTGGAGCACGGCTCCACGGCGCTTCTCGCGGCGGCCACGGGCAAAAAGGTGCTCGCCGTCGGCCCCGTCTCGCTGAGCCGCTCACCAAGTCTCGATCCAAAGGCAATGTCGGAAGACGCAAGGCGATGCATGGCGTGGCTGGACACCAAGGCGTCCAAGTCCGTGGTGTATGTCAGCTTCGGCAGCGCCGGGTGCATGCCGGCCGCGCAGCTCGTGCAGCTCGGCATGGCTCTGGTCTCGTGCCCCTGGCCCGTCCTCTGGGTTGTCAAGGGCGCGGAGTCCCTGCCCGACGACGCTAAGAAGTGGCTGCGCGAGAACACCGGCGCTGACGGCGTGGCGGACACCAAGTGCCTGGTGGTGCGCGGGTGGGCGCCCCAGGTGGCCATCCTGGCCCACCCGGCCGTCGGCGGCTTCCTGACGCACTGCGGGTGGGGCTCCACTCTGGAGGCCGTCGCCGCCGGCATGCCCATGGCCACCTGGCCGCTGTTCGCCGAGCAGTTTGTCAACGAGAGGCTCATCGTGGACGTGCTCGGTGTCGGGGTGTCCGTAGGCGTGGCAAAGCCAACGGAAAACATCCTGACCGCTAGTAAGACCTATGGCAGCGAAGCCGAGATGGAGGCGGAGGTGGGGGTGGAACAGGTGATGGAGGCCTTGGAGAGGCTGATGGATCAGGGAGCGGAAGGGGAGGAGAGGAGGAGGAAAGCTCAGGAGCTGAAGTTGAGGGCGAAGGGCGCTTTGGAGAAGGGAGGATCATCCTACGTTAATTTGGAGAATTTGATTCATTCTTTCGTTTGAAGCTGGATACCTCTCACTAGCACACGATTTTTTTAGCACACGTGTCTGCCTCACCGTCAGACATTTAGTTGTTTTATTAAAATATTTCATTTCATGTCATTTTTCTGTCGGATAAAGTTGTTGTATCTGCAACAGGTGCGTGTTTGGATTCTTGAATACACGTTGAACTTGTGTTGTACGTATGTGCCAAAAAAAGTGGAGGGGATTTGACATAATGCCACTTAGACAAGTTCCAATAAAGAAAGTTCGAGTGTTATAACTTGTTTACTGTAGCTGGAATTGGTACCAAGGGACTATCTTACTATTATTGTTAGAGACTTCTTTTGCGTCATCTAAGTTAGCCGTCACAAGAGACATGCTAGAAAAGAATAGAGCACACCCAGCCACTTATTTAATGGGCTGTGGATCTCATTGAAAAAAATTGCCATAGAATTATATATTTGTTTCTAAATTACTTATTTTTGCTATTACCATAAATTACCCAAAGCACACATAGACCTACTTCTAATTTACTCTACATTACGAAAGAAGCTTACTAAAATAACTCCTATGTTTGCTTCCAAATTTACACAAAGCATTAGCGCATTGCTTCATTTTATATTTTTTATGTTTTAATTCGAATCTCTTGGTTACGTGGTGAAGTTGAAAAATAACATGGATGGTCACAACTCACAAATACATAACGAGTCAACCACTACGATCATGATGTGAAATAAAAGAAACTACTTTGCACATAGTCGTTTCACGAAGTGTTTTACTCCCTCCGTCCACAAAAGGAAGCAATTATGAGATCTGTGCCTGTCAAACTAGTTTAAATTTTATCAAATTTATAGTAAATAATATTAACACTTATGTCTTCAAATAAATTTATTATGAAAATATATTCTATAACTAATCTAATGATACTTATTTTATATCATGAATGTTATTAGTTTTTATATATAACTTTAGTCAAAGTTCAATATGTTTGATTTATCAAAAACGAAAATTGCATTCTTTTGTGGACGTATGAAGTATAAACATTGCTAGCGATGCAATGGATCACTGTACCTTTTTCGGTACTAGTTGATGTTGATGTTGATGTCTTTTCCTAAAAACCAATTTTGAAATTGTATATCCCTCTAGCAAGTTCCAGCGTCACCGATTACGTAAGTTCTAAGACAGAGTCAGTCCAGGAGCTGCACACTAGCTAAACACGCTAGTTATAACTAGTTACCATGTGCACGCAGATAGAGCCCAATAGAAAGGTAGTCAGTGTCTTTGCCGTCCTGTTGCGTTGCATCTAGGGATGTAAGTGAGTATCTAATGGTATTTACTGAATTAACTAAATAATTATGATACCATGTCATCGTAATTCATTTCTTCTTCTAAATTAATTATGCACAATGCTATCCTAGTTTATTTTATCAAATTTTTGGATCAACCCGATGACCCAAAATAAATATAACTTGCATCCCTAATTGCATCTTTCTCCTAAATTAACAAGCACCTTCCGAATTCCCTATTGATTCCTCATCAATGTTAAATTAAATACCTTCCAAAATTCATTCTTTCATCTACCATCCAACAATGCTCCCACATTCCGATGCGAATCACATCTTGTATACTCTGGAGCCTGGACTGATCCAGCCAGTCCCTGTCAGTTAGTTCAGGCTATGCAAAAACGACAATGCATGTGTCGCCACCAAACTTGTTCTTGTCTTGCTTGGCTTTGTGCACTGCAAGTTTGGGCAAAAATAATCCTATATAGATCTGCTAGTAGATAGAATCAAACACATCTTAGGATTCCTTGCAACAAGCCACAAGTGCACAAAGTTCTCGCAGTCTTGACAAGGCGAAAATGGCAGCCAGCCAGTGCCCGAAGCCTCACTTCGCGGTCATCCCATGGCCAGCCACCAGCCACATGATCCCCATCGTCGACATCGCCTGCCTCCTCGCCGGGCACGGCGCGCCGGTCACCGTCATCACCACGCCCGCCAGCGCGCAGCTCGTCCAGAGCCGCGTGGAACGCGCCGGGCAAGGCTCCTCAGCGGGCGTCACGGTCACAGCGATACCGTTCCCGGCCGCTGAGGCCGGCCTGCCGGATGGCTGCGAGAGGCTCGACCACACCCCCTCGGTCGACCTCGTGCCCAACTTCTTCGACGCCACCACGCCATTTGGCGACGCCGTGGCGCGGCACTTCCGCGGCCTCATGGCGACGCGCCGGCCGGACTGCATCGTCGCCGGGATGTGCAACACGTGGGCGCACGGTCTGGCGCACGAACTCGGCGCGCCCTGCTTCATCTTCCACGGGTTCTGTGCGTTCGCTCTGCTGTGCTGCGAGTATCTGAACACGCACAAGCCGCACGAGGCGGCCGCGTCGCTGGACGAGCTCTTCGACGTCCCGGTCCTGCCGCCTTTCGAGTTCAAGTTCGCCAGGAGGCAGCTGCCGCTGCAGTTCCTGCCTTCTTGCTCCATCCCGGAGGTCCGCCTCCGAGAGCTCCGGGAATTCGAGATGACCGTGGACGGCATCGTCGTGAACAGCTTCGAAGAGCTGGAACATGGCTCGGCCGCGCGCCTCGCGGCGGCCACGGGCAAGGCCGTGTTCGCCGTCGGCCCGGTCTCGCTTTGCGGCGCGCCTGGCCTCCTCGACTCGCGGGCCGACTCGGATGACGCCAGGCGGTGCATGGCGTGGCTGGACGCCAAGCAAGCCAGGTCCGTGCTTTACGTCAGCTTCGGCAGCGCCGGGCGCATGCCACCAGCGCAGGTGATGCAGCTCGGGATGGCGCTCGTGTCGTGCCCCTGGCCTGTCCTCTGGGTCATCAAGGGTGCCGACTCATTGCCGGACGACGTCAACGACTGGTTACAGGACAACACCGATGCCAATGGTCTCCCGGCGAGCCAGTGCCTTGCAGTTCGAGGGTGGGCGCCGCAGGTTCCCATCCTGGAGCACCCGGCCGTCGGCGGCTTCCTGACACACTGCGGGTGGCGATCGACCCTGGAAAGCGTCGCCGCGGGTGTTCCCATGGCCACCTGGCCGTTCACCGCCGAGCAGTTCTTGAACGAGAAGCTCATAGTCGACGTGCTTCGGGTTGGTGTGTCCGTCGGCGTGACGAAGCCCACGGAGGGCGTGCTGACCGGTGTCAAAAGCGGCGGCCGCACGGCGAAGGCAGATGTGGAAACGGAACAGGTGAAGCAGGCATTGGACATGCTGATGGATGGAGGAGTGGATGGGGAGGCTAGGAGGGCGAAAGCTGAGGAACTGAAGGCCAAAGCAAAGGCTGCTTTGCAGCACGGGGGATCGTCATATATGAATCTGGACAAGCTGATACAGTTTGCTGGTTCAAAATGGATTAGTTTCAGCTCGTGAACCAGTTGATTTCTGCGTAATAGTTTACATTGTTTGGATCTCAAATGTATTGGTGATTGGCTTTTGCTTGAACTATGCTCATGTGCCGTTCCGCCTGGGAAGGAAGAAGAAGAATTATAAAATACCAGAAATTAGCATATGTTGCAATTTTCAATCTGTTATGAAGTTCAGTTTGATTGCTCTCTGCAGAATGGAATCACATCTATTATCTTCAATGGTAATTTGGATATGGCAATAGGGAGGAGTTGCCTTGCTTCATGGCAAGACAAGAATTATCTAGAATTAGATATTTTACATAGTTGGATAAGAATGAGAAAAAATTTAGAGTTAAATATTTTATAAATAAAAGTATAAAAATTGCCACATGGCAACACCACAACACCCAAGAGCACCTATAGATAGAGTTACTTCCCTCCTCTTTTACCATACCATAGCATAAGAGGTCTCAAATAGGAGGTGATATGATTGACATGTAGTATAGTTATGTCATGGTAGGGTAGGCACGTAAAGACGATATGAATCTTGTGTTGTACTGAGTTATAGTAAATAAAAAGTTGAGTTCACTCGTATAAAGTTGGTCTCCCGTGTTGGTGTTTAGTTGAAGGTCTCCTCGGTGTAGTGTGGCTATAGGGTCCATAGAAGAAGTGGTATCATACTATTTTGGTACTGCTTCTCGGAAGTTGATGTTAAGGTTAGGAGCAGCGATTTCTCAACATTGTAGATTCAAATAAAAACTAGCACCAAGTTCTCAATATTGCAGTTTCAAATGAAAACTAGTAGATTAACATATAAACACTAGTACTGCAAAAAAAAAAGGTGTCGCCTCATCTCAGAAAACTTGTAGTTCAAAATGAAAACTTGTAGTACTCTACTAACGCTAATCAAAATGTAAAAAGAAAACGGTGTCTCTGTTCAGGTTGTGTCAGTCTAGCAGATCAGCAAGAACGGGATGCTTTACTTGCCCGGGAAAAGGAGATTCTCCGAAGCTTTCAAAAATAAACCTGCAAGCCCTGCAGCCCTGGCCGCATGGTGGAGCATGACTCCGAGTGGAACTCGAGTTCCCCTCGATTTAAGTTCGGAACACACCCTCTCCCTGTCTCCCACAAGCGCTTCCCTCCATTCAGAGAAACCCCCCTCCCCCCACCGCCTTCGCTCTCCGCCATGAAGGAGCACTCTTGCCGCCACCGGGCCACGATCAACTGGTCATCCCTGCCGCTGGTGGTGGCTCCCGTACTCTCCTCCTCGCCGCCGCCACCGCCGCCGACCTTCTCTCCTGTGTGCACTGTGGCCAGGCGGCGGAGGAAGATCGGTGCCAATGCCCCTGGAAGGTTCGTGCTTGGTGGTGGATTTTGGATCGCCTCAGCCTCCATGTCGCCGACAACAGGTTGTGGGTGGACATGACTATCCTGGGTGACTGCAAGGCAGGTCCGTTCGCTGCAAAGCGACGACAGACCCGGAGTGGTGGAGAAGAAGCTGCCCGACGGAAAGGCGCTTAGGAACGCAGAAGGAGCAAAGGTGCAACTGAACAAGCCCACCGGGGAGCAGATGAAGATGATGCCGACGTTCTTCAAAGAGTCCGTGGGGAACAAGTCGCCGGCGGTCGACAAGGTGCCCGGGGGAAGAAGGCCCAGACAGATGCTACGGTCCTTCCCTCTACAACTCCCTTCGACGACATCCCCTACCGCAGCTCCGCCAAGTCGCCACGTCCCTTGGTCTTGAGAAGGCAAAACTCCGGGCAAGGTTCCATCTCTCGGTCACCTCCTCCCGGCCACCTACTCGGCGGTGCGCAGGGTCGACTACCACCGGCAACAAGGGCCGCTAGATGCACATCAATGAGACCCCGGTGAAAATACTATACCAACAAAAGAAGACTCGCGTTCTCATCTCGCTCTGGGATCCGGTCGGCATCTTAGTTTTTTTGGGCTTGTAGCAATTTCTTTACCATGTGCAGTGCGGCATGCTCTCTATGCGTGTGTGAGGGAAGGAATGAGAGCAGTACACCGAGATAGGTAGGTTAAGGCGGTAAGCATTGGCACACAATGCCTTCTACTTCCATTGTTCATGATTTTACTACCGGTGACTCCATTTCAACTTAAGTTGCCGCTATGCAATCTAGATGCTGGCAAGGCAGTCCGCAACGTGTTGGCTTTTGAGTAGAGTACATCAGGTTGCAGGAGCCCGGTTCTAGTTAATGCGTTAGAAAATAGGAGCAGAAATGGATGAACCTACTAGCCAATCCATTCTGGATGCCTGATCCTTTGCCACATCATGCAAATATATATTCGTTTACAGGTTTGCCTACGTAGTTTAATTTGTTTCCAACAAAATTCCCTGTATTCTGAATCATGTGTAAAATACTTTGAATTATATTACCATCAGAGTTAGTATTGCAAAGAAGTGTTACAAACATCATGAATAAGTCTTGCACACTAAAAGGAACCAACATTGCTTTTATTCTTTTCTTGAAAAGTGGAAACTAGAAGAAAAAAGTTAAACATGTTGTGGCTACGAAGCACAGCTGCTATTGTATAGTTCAATCATATAAGTCAGGCGTCGAACAAGTTGATCACTGGTGCCGGTATCTGGTACAGGAACATCTTATGCCAGAGGTACTAGAATCCAGCGACCAGGGTCACCATATTCCATGCACACACCACACAGCACCGTAGCCACAAGGAAGCTAAGCATCACAACGTGACGAGAACATCCCGGTGGCACGCGGGTCGCGCGACGACACGAACGACCTCTCCACCGGTGTCCCGAAGTCGCCACTCATCTGCTGCAGCCCCACGCCCACCATATCCTAGCGCGGCACCACTTATGGTGGCCTCACTCTAGGAATTGTGTCGAACTCCCTCGTCTAGCTCCCCCCCCCCCCCCCCCCCCCCCCCCCCCCCCCGCTCCTGGGGGCGCCTGCGCCATGGACGTGCTCATGCACACGGATGCGGCGCCAGTACTTCCACGCGCGCGGCAGCAACGTGGAACGTGACCCTCAGCAAGACGAGGTCCGGGTTCCACGGGATGAGTACCAGCACGGCGTACGCCATCGCGGTGGCAGTCGGGTTGCGCCACCACCGGGTGTCCTCCAACCACCAAGCCCGCATCAGCGACCAGGAGAGCACAGCCACAGCGCGATTCCAGTTAGCGCACAGCTTGAGCCGGACGTTGTGAAGCGGATGGCCAGCTCGACATCGCTCTTTCGCCTCGCGCCGGTGGGCAGCCTCATGATCAGGGGGTACAGGCCACGGTACACGCAGCTGCGCTTCAGCCATCCAACATGGATAGCTGTATCATCGCCTAGGCGGTGTCCTTCCTACCGCCATCTGACGGTTACGCTGGCATTGGGTCGCCGACGGTGAGCACGGTGCAGGGATCAGGGATCGTACACCAGCCCACGTGTGCTGCTCATTGCAAACCGGATCAAAGCTATCGGCGATAGCACGAGCGCGCCCACTTTACCCATACATGGTCATGGCGTAGGCGCTAGTGCAACTCTTGCTGCGCGTCGGTGGTGCGGATCATGGCATGAGGCCCCTAAGGCCAACGATGCCTGGTTCCACGAGGCCAAGGGTGGATGGGGGATAGAGTTGCCACAGCCGACAGGCGTAAGTTGCTGCACGCGTAGGACTGCTTGTCGGCGACGTTGTACCCGCCATCGAGGCACACGAGTGAGTGTCGCCGCCCTTCGCTCGCGCCTGCGCATGGCAGCATGGCCGCCTTCTTCCTTCCCGACTCTCTTCGTTGCATTGCCTTGTTGGAAGGGAGGACTGTCGAGCCACTTGGACGCCACCATCCGGTCGTCGACGCACTTCTCGAGGGTGGTCAGCGAGATGCTAACCGAATCGACGGGGAGGTCCTCTTTGTCGTGGCGCACCACGAGGGACGGAGATAGCAGTTGATGTCGGTGTTGGTGAACGGCTCCGCGGCGACGCAGGCCCTCCATTGTGCACCACCGGCGTGGTGCGAGTCGTGAGCGCCTGAAAGCTCAGCTTGCCCAAAACCACAACCACTTCCCCACCGCCACCAGCCACTTGATCCCCACCATCGACATCTCCTGACTCCTAGCCTCGCACGGCACGCAGGTCACCGTCATCACCCCGCCAGCCCGTAGGCGTAGCTCGTCCAGGGCCGGCTCAACCACCTCACCTTCGTTGAGCTTGTGCCCCAACTTCTTCGACGCCACCACACTGTTCAGCGAGGCCGTGGCGCAGCACTACCATCGCTACGTGGTCCTGCGCCGGTCGAACTGCGTCATCGTCGGGATAAGCAACACGTCCGCCACGGCGTGGCGTGTTAACTCAATGTGTGCACCTTTCTTCATCTTCCACGGGCTCGGTGCGTTCGGTCAGCTTCTGCAGCGCCGGGTGCATGCCACCAACGCAGGTCATCGGCATCGACTCGTTGCCCGGCGACGTGATCAAGTGCCTACAGTAGAACACCGATGCTGATGAACTTCTGGACAGCCGGGGCCTTGCGGTTCGTGGGTGGGTGCCGAGAAATCTATTCATCGCATATGCTACTCCATGCGATTCAATCGCACAAGGGAGTGTCGGCCGCCGCAGCCGCTCACGCTTGCGCTGCTGGAAGAGTGGCGGCCATGGGGGGGTGGGAGGGGGGGGGGGGGGGGGGAGCGGCAGCCGGCAGGCCGGGGTGGTGGTCGAGACGGCAGAGCTTAGGGTTTTGGATTTCGGGAGGGCAGGTTGCAGGGGGGCTGGCGGTTTCCGGCAGCCTTAGAAGAGGGGGGAGGAGGGAGGTAGAGACGCCACCGGAGTTGGATGATGGGTGGGGGTGGGGCAAGCACCGGGCGGTGGGAAGACGACTAGCGGCGGGGGCGGACGCCTTCTGCGATACGTCGCTCCCCACTCACATATGCGGGGAATAGAACCTCCCGGTGGGTGCCGCTGGTGGGATCATCCTGAAACACCCGGCCGTGCGGCTTTCTAAGGCATTGAGGATAGGACTCGACGCTAAAGAGCGTCGCCGCGGGTATGCCCATGGCCACCTGGCCGTTCTTCGCTGATCGTTGACGTGCTCAAGATTGCCGTGTCCGTCGGTGTGAGAAAGCCCACTAGGACCGTGCTGACCGGTGTTCAAGATGATGGTGGCGAGGCGAAGGCGGAGGTGGGAACAGAACATGTGATGAGGGCCTTGAAAAACCTGATGGACGGAGTTGTCAACGGGGAGAATCGTTGGAGCAAGCCTTAGGAGCTGAAGGCAAAAGCCGAGTTGAAGAACGAGGGATCGTCTCATATGAACCTGGAGAAGTTGATCCACTTTGCAGCTTGAATCCGGACTAGGTTTGCGTTCTTAAATTAGACGATGGATGACTAGTTCTCATTTGAGCTTGTTGATTCAGACTGTTGCCAGGTGTCCTTGTATCTCCGATTATGGTACAGGATCACATTTACTTTTGCCGTAGAGATTTAGGGCCCCTTCGGTAGAGCTTTTGGAGCGGCTCCAAAGCCGGCTCGAGCAGAGCCCTGCTAATCGGCTAAAAATGGAGCAGCTCCGGGTGTGGAGCCGCATTTGGAGCCCCTTGCGGCTTCCATTGAAGAGGTGGAGCCACGAAAACGTGGTTCCACGCGGCTCCGGCGTCCAGTCGCCCTATAAACCCTTCAAGTTTGACATAATTACAACGATTTTGCCACTCCCCTCTTCGCTTTAGTCCTGCACACGAGCATGTATCCATGGTTATATGGTTTATGTGAGGATTGACTTCCTTTTAAAATTTACTATTATGAGAAGATAATTATTATTAGCTAACCAATATTTCTATTTATTTATTTATTTCCACCTGACTTAAAATTTTAAACTCAGTGCAAACATAAAAGTCAACATGTAAACATATCAAATAGCTAAGGGCATACTGAATATTTCACCTCTTCAATTCTTTTATAGAAATAGGATGGAACCATTTTACCAAACGTTTTCCAAAACGGCTCCAGCTCCACCAGAGAAGTCACTCCACCAGAGGAGCAGTAGCTGGAGCTGTTTTTGGAGGAGCCGGAGCCCTACCAAACTATGAAGCGATTCCTTAAATAGAAAGGGCCTAGTTGGGCCTAGATTTTGGAAGATTTACTTGGGCCCAACACGTTTTGTTTATTCATTCCAACATGGAAGCGAGCAAATAAATCAGTCGTATACATAATTTTTTTATAGGCTATGTAGAGGATAATATATATAGCCATACAAAGGATAAGTTATTCAGTCCATGACACATCACACATCTTGTCATGAAACAATCATAACTATTTCTACGAGCTTGGATGAAGGAAAAGAATTATAGATGTCATTGTGCTATACAATTATGGTTTCAATTTTAACCCCACCCAATATTATTTGAAGTTACTAAATTTTTCAGATTATTTGAAGTTACTCAAAGGGAGATCCATATACAGCTCTTACGAGCTGTAGCCTAGTGGTTATAAAAGCCTCAGTAGCACCTGAGGTTCTGGATTTGACTCCTCGTGGGAACGAATTTTCTAGAATTTAACGGCGTTGTGCTTTCAGTGGTAGGCGACGTTCCCGTCTATAGCGAGGCGCATATGGTGATTTCGTCAATCTCGAGGATTTGCCGGCTCAGTCTCTCGGAGGTGCTCATAGGGATAGGGATAGGGTTGCGTACCTGTTTTCATAGAGGTGAGTGTGCGTGCGTGTTTGTGAACGTCTGTGTCTGTACTGTATTTCTCAAAAAAAAATACAGCTATTACGGCGGCAGGATGATCTTTTTTAATGGTATATATTTTTGCTAAATTAAAAAAATTAAATAATATATGAAAACTGGAACGGAATTTCTATATGTCTACCGGGTGTTTATCTATGTGGTTATCACTCGGATTCCTAAGGCTCAGATTTCTTCAAAATTCGTAAAGCGGCGGCTGGCGTTTTTCTCCTGTCAGGCTGATGTTTGTTTCCTAATTTGGCCCGTTCATTTCACCGGCCCATTAGCTCGCTCATTTCTTTCCTTTTCTAATAGATTTGGTGGGTGCCTGGGTGGACGACACGCAACTGTTTTTTCTCTGAAGAGGCCGCCACGCTCCCAACGGCCAGTGTCTAAGAGACGAGTTAGAGGGCGGTGTGGTCAATGCTGGCGAGGGCGGCCTGTCATCCCGTGTGTTTCATGGCGGATCCACGTGTCCGGCGGTCTACCTCACGGAGCATCTTAATCGCTCCCCTCGCCCTCTTCATTTCTCAGTCGTGTTCGTGGCTTGATTTCATATTGATTCTGCAATCATTTGCGATGCAGCCATTTCTCAATTGAAGACTTCACCTGTTCTTGTGTGTTATGTTCTGTTACTTGTTTAGCCATTAGCTATTCAGCCTCTTATTCTTTCCTACTCAGTTTTATGAATTCATTCTCATTAATTCATTTTTTGCAGGTTTACAAAATTTCTGCAAACCTGATTTTGTTTTGTATTTTAAATTAAATTTAGGTTTTCAGTATCTCTTATCATTCAATTTTCCCTATTCCATTTAGTGTTTTTTTTCATGTATTTACATTAGGGAAACTGGAATGTTGTACATAACACAAGGATTGCTGTGGAAACATAAATGGGAGAATGTACATTAGAGCACTACAAAGACATTGGCCAATTCAGATACTTATTTTGTGTTTCAGTCTTTGAGTATTGTCACCGTTCTATGTTCTCTTTTATTCAGTTTGCATTCTGTTTCACCCTTGCTTTCCTTTTCATCTCCATCGTCCCCTGTCCCATGGTCTTAGATTAGACATAGGGTGCATTCCCGTCTGATTTTATTTTCATTCTTCGCCACTACGTCATGTACCTGTATCTAATTTATTTAGCAGGCGCAAGAGGTAGAGACATGTGAGAAGAGAAGAGATGTCACCATTTTCTACGTTGGATCTGAATAGCACAGCCAATCGGACCTTTTGAGTGATATTTGTAGTTGCTATCACTCAATTTTATTCTGGTGGATGTTTATTGCTTTTCCGGTTGAAAATAGTATCCGTATCACTTAGTTTTTCTTTTATCCTTAACTATGACGTGTCATCATGCTATTGGGCTAAAAAGTGATTGATTATGAACAAAGAAATCACCTGGATGATGGGTAGCCACTCCCAAACTGGAATGGGTGGGAATATCGGTAAGGCTCTGATTGGTTGGGAAGGCCTTTTTTGCCCATCTAAGCATGCTTTGAGGAGTTGGGCCTGTGGCGCAATCACCCCCGATCCTCTTGCCTATATTCTCACGCTGCGATCTCTTATCGGTACAATAATGTCTCCCCAATTAGATCTAAGCATTTTAGTCCCAGCTCGAGTGTGTAGGATTTTACGCAAATACTAGCAGTTGTGCGCGTGACTACGAGTCAGCACATCACAGAAGGTGTCCCGAGTCACCGCAGGTGGGGCCCTAGCGCTGTTCATCTTCTTCCTCAGGCAGCGGCAGCCAGAGTTCGGGGAGGGGAGCTGCCGGGGCTTCCGGTGGCCGGCGGCCTTAGAAGAAGAGGTGGGGGCGGTAGGAAGGCCTGGCGGCGGCGGCAGGTTGAGATACGGTGTGGCGCGGCGAGACGGTGGGAGCCGCCGGCCACGGGCAATCGGGAAGACAACTGGTGGACCAGGCACCAGATGGGGACCGTGAGAAGACGTCGATTTAGCGTGGGGCGGTTGGCCGGCGGCGGATCCGGCGGCTCTGGGGATATGGCGGTAGCGAGGGGACGAGCTGCAGGTGGGCCGTCATGGAACTTCCGCGAGGAATCAACTCGCAGTCACGCAAGTTACCCCTGATCGGACCCGGATTTTAGCCCATCCACGTGTGCTGTAGGGTCGGTCTTGGTCAAAGAAAATCAGGCTGCGGCTGATTTGGCAAACGCGAGTCATATCTTCTCTTTTGTGGAATTTGGACAGATCCAACCAATCTATTCAGTTAAGAAGTCCAGGCTAATTTAACATTCCGCCGGCAAAGACTACAGTTCATATGTCGCCGTCAATCTTTGTCTCCATTGGTTTGCTGCAATTGCAAGCCTGCGGCAACAATACTAGAAGCAAACACATCATAGGAATCTCATTCCTAAAACAAGCCAGGTCAATTGTACCAAGTTCTTGCATCTTAGTATGATAAATATTGACAGGACCATCTTACATATCTAGTTGGAGCAAAATAACATTTAGTATGGCAATGTGAAGAAATGAAAGGCACTGCATTGACACACCAGCAAGCATGTGCCTTGCTGAAATCGTTAAGCTAGTTAACCTAGGGTCAATACTATATATCCTGCTATTAGATCAAAAACAAACAGCTTACGAATCCTTTCAAGTTCCAACAAGCCGCAACAACTGTACAAAGTTCTTGCAGTCTTGGGCAATTGGGTAATCGTCAGGAATAGGAAATGGAGGTCACTCGATGCCCGAAGCCTCACTTCGTGGTCATCCCATGGCCAGGCACCAGCCTCATAATCCCCCTCGTCGACATCGCCTGCCTCCTCGCCGCGCACGGTGCGCCGGTGACCATCATCACCACGCCCGCCAGCGCGCAGCTCGTCCAGGGCCGCGTGGAGTGCCGGGCAAGGCTCCTCGGCGGGCATCACGGTCACCGCGATCCCGTTCCCGGCTGCGGAGGCCGGCCTCCCAGATGGCTGCGAGAGGCTCGACCACGTCCCCTCGGCTGACCTCGTGCCGAGATTCTTCCACGCTGCCATGCTGTTCGGCGAGGCCGTGGCCCGGCACTGCCGCCTCATCCCGACGCGCCGGCCGAACGCCATCATCGCCGGGTTATGCAACACGTGGGCGCACGGCGTGGCGCGTGAACTCGGTGCGCCTTGCTTCATCTTCCACGGGTTCGGTGCCTTCGCTCTGCTGTGCTGTGAGTATCTGAACACGCACAAGCCGCACGAGGCGATCAAGTCGCTGGACGAGCCCTTCGATGTTCCAGTCCTGCCGCTTTTGAGTGCAAGTTCGCGCGGGTGGGCGCCGCAGGTTCCCATCCTGGAGCACCAGGCCGTCGGTGGATTTCTGACGCACTGCGGCTGGGGCTCGACGCTGGAGAGCGAGGCCGCCGGCGTGCCCATGGCCACCTGGCCGTTCTTCGCCGAGCAGTTCCTGAACGAGAAGCTGATCGTTGACGTGTTGGGTATCGGCGTGCCCGTCGGCGTGACAAAGCCCACAAAGAACCTGCTGAACGGTGTCCAAGGCGGTGACGAGGCGGAGGTGGGAGCAGAGCAGGTGAAGAGGGCCCTGAACAAGCTGATGGATGGAGAAGTCGACGGGGAGAATCGTCGGAGCAAGGCTCAGGAGCTGAAGGCCAAAGCAAAAGCAGCGTTGGAGAACGGGGGATCATCTTGGATGAACCTGGAGAATTTGATCCAGTTTGCAGCTTGAATCCAGATTAGGTTTGCGTTCGTATATCAGTGGATTTCTGCATGGCTGCATAATAAAGTTTGGATGTTTGACGATTCATGAACTAAGTTCTTGGCTTCTTGCTTGAATGGAATTGATCCAACCTGTTTCCAAGCTTCCTTGTATAAAATCAGTATCTGTATCTCCGATTATGGTATATGATCACATTTAGACTCCGTTTGGGAGGGCTCCTCCAGCGGGTGGAGCCGGAGCTTAAGCAGGTGAAATCATGTTTTGTGGCTCCGCCGGCTCCACTGGAGCACCCCATAAAAAGGCTCCGGCTCTTCCAATTTCGTACCACTGGAGTTGCCAATGGAGCACCCCATTTGGCGGAGCTGGAACTGGAGCCGCACCAAACGGACCCTTACTTTTACGGTTGAGATTTGTTGCTTCTCTCCTGCCAACAAAATGAACAAACCATGAAGCGATTCCTTAAATAGAAACGGGACATGTTTGGGCCTAGTTTTGGAAGATTTACTTGGGCCAGACACATTTGTTCCCGTTCATCCCTCTGCAATCACAATCTTCTTGTGCCCTTTTGTTTCTCCGCAGAGGCCCTTGTTTCATACTGGATCCTAAACTTATTTAAGACAAATATATATTTATATTAGTACTCAATGTTTTTCTCGCGGAAATTAGTCCTCAAATTTATCTATTTTATCTATTTCGCACCGAACATTAGGCCCTGTCATGAAGCAAAAACGATTGGACATTCTCACGGTAAAAATAAAAATAGAAAAGACTAGCCGAAGAATTCTTCCCCCCTCGCTCATCAACTCCTTTTACCGAGGCCACGATTCACAAATACTCTAAACAGTACCAAAAAAAAAGAATAAACACTCTCCATTGAGCCTCTGCCAACAAAATACCTAGCCACCTGAATGAATAATCTCATCTGAACTAGCATCAACTGCTCATCAGCCTATTTCGTCAGCTAACTACGTAGTGAGTGGGCCCACCATCACCACCGTCGGTCACATCGACGACGATCTCTCGGCGGCGGAGTCCGTCCTGTGGAAGATCCCCTGGCCCGGCCCAAGCACGTGCATGGGGTCGAAGCGCGCCTTGCGGGCCACGAACCGATCCCAGCCCGCCCCGAAGTGTTCGCGCCAGTGCGCCCGCGACGGCTGCCGGGCCAGGTACTGCTTGGCGCCGAGGCGGCGGTAGGCCTCGTCGGCCACCCGGCGGTGCTCCTCCAGGATCCCGTCGACGCAGGCGCCGCCGCACCGCGCGGGGTCCGTCGACCGCAGCACACTGAAGACGTACGCCACCCCGTCCGGCGCCGCCGGCACCACCGCCGACGTGTTGCCGTCCCACCTGAAACGTCGCAGCAGCGAACCCAAATGGTCAGCATCACATCACCGTGCCACGATCAAAGAAGTTCAGGGATCAGGAGGATCCGACGGTGGACACGGCATTGATGCGGTTGCTAGATCCGATCTTAATTTGCTTTTAGACAGTGGTGGTGCCCTGGGACTCCTTCCTAAAATGGCAAGGAGGAGGTCGTGCCCGTGACACGGTGACAGGGTGGAGCCTGGCACTGGCAGGATGTAAATTCGGTGTCCGGGAAAGGCAGAACAATTTTTCAGAGCCTGCCTGGATCATGTCAGTTCTGAAGGGCTTTGAGTGCGGAATCTTTAGATTTTCTTTTAGAAAAAAATAGAGCAGAGAATCTATTTGACCAGCAGAAAGGTTGGCCGTGCAAGCATCCCCTGCCGCGAGCAGAGCGGCAGCAGAGCCTGCGGACATGACAACCACCTGGCCCTGGTCTGCTAATCCCGAGTTCTAAACCTCACGACCAGGTATGTTCAGAGCCCTTAAACACATGCTCCGTACAAGAAACAAAAAAGTTGAAAGAACTAACGATCTCAGAAACTAAAGAAAATATTTCTTCAAAAAAAAGTAAACTGAAGAATTAATAAAAGAAAAAAGCACAGTGATACTACAGCACTCCTCTTAGCTACAGTAGTAGCTCGTCTGTGCAGTACGCTGCGGAGTAAGAAGTACTCGTATTTTAAGCTTTAGGGTGCTACGAGAGGCATAGTCAGTCAGATAGCAGATAGAACTTGACCATGACCTTATGGAGGAAGAGGCCTACCCGGGAACCCGGCTACTCCAGGGTGCCAGGGCCACCAATGCGCCATACCGGGCACCGTCGCTGCTATTTGCGGAGACTGCACTGCACTGAAAACCCACGCGAGTCGTGACTTGCTGCGCACAAGTTCAGAACAAGCCCAAGCCACTGGTAACACTTCTTTTCTTTTGAAAAAAAAGGTACTGCTGTGCTGTGCTGTGCTCAGTGCTCAACTGCTCACACTGTTTACACCACACCAGCTGCGGCAAATCGAGCGCTGCAACTTGCGAAAGGCACGTCCGCTCATCTCATGGAATCTCCATCTCCCTGCTGGCCGTGCGCCCCCTTCTGTTTGTCTTTCTCACACTGCAGAGGGATTCAGGAGACCCCGAGGTAGATAGACAAGATAGATGTGGAGATTTGTTCAAAACAAGGATACTTGTGGACTTGTGGTCTGTGGAGAGCCGACTCCTGTAGTCTGTAGACAGGCAAGGCCAAGACGCCTCGCGGGCTACACTACACCACAGGCCTGCAGGTCTCGCAGCCTTTGCGGTTACAGGAGGGAAGGGAAAAAAATATAGTTTTTACTGCGCCTGATTGACTGAAGACGCAGCAGCGTAGCGTGACCCAGGCGATGCAAAGGTGCACGGTGAGTTGTTGATGGCTGCTGAGAAAAGGAGGAGGGGCATGAAGGTGACGGCTAGCAGAGCCCCTGGCCCCTGTGACTCTGAGGGAGAGATGCCATGGCGTTGTCACAATTGGGCCAACATGCTGCGCCTATGGTTGGCAACCCATTCCTGGGACGATAAAACAACGGGCCAAGCATCAAGTGAAAGGGGGAAAAAAAAGAGCTAAGCTAAGCTAAGCTAAGCCAAAAGCCTCAAGCTACTTGACTGCACTTGATATGCAATCTGTGTCCTGTATCAAATCGCCCAGAAAAAGGCATGCGCTTTGTGTTTCCATTTTTTTGGAATACTTTGAGATTCCCTTTGGGTGAAAGCGCGATCACGCCACCTCATCCAAACGAATTTTTTTGCGCAGCAAATCTTGCAAACTAATATTGTGAAAGGTACCCTCCCTCGTGGCCATTATCTTTATTAGTGATTCCATTTAGTATTAGAACTTTTTATTCATGACTAAGTTATCCAAAGCTATTGGTATACTTAATTTATCATGGAATTAAGGTTTGCGAAGAGTGGATACGGGCCGCACCTGTCAGTGAGGAGCGGGTAGACGAGGACGGGCCCCTCGAACTCCCCCCGCGTGATGACGGCGTCCATGAGCAGGTCCTTGAACCCCGCGGCGCCGTGCCTGGGCACGAACACGTTCAGCCAGGGGTGCGGCACGTCCCAGAGGCCCCGGCTCCTGAGGCTCTCCTCCTCCATCCTCACCCTGTTGAGGAAGTCGAAGTAGGCCACCTCCACGCTGTACGCGTGGGGCCTCAGAAAGTTCAGCTTCCCGGAGACCAGCCCCACGACCTGCACGGAGAGTGAGAGAAAAATGTCGAGAGCCACAAGGCCGGGTCAGTGCTCAGCAATCGACCGGGGGTCCTTCTCGCGGTTACTGGTGAAGGACGTTAACACGGCATGTGCTGGGTGGTGGTAGCTGCCGGGGGAAGGAGACTGACATGGTCGGCGGCGGAGTCTTGCTGCCGGAAGTCGTGCACGGCGAACTCGAGGCAGTAGTAGACCTTCTTTCCTCCCCCGCCGCCGTCGGAGCCGAAGTCCGGGGCGAAGTTGATCTCGGCGGGGAAGGCGACGGAGGAGCTGCGGAGGGAGTGCTCGTTCAGGACCATGAACCCCTCCACGTAGTCCACCAGCTCCGGCATTGAGACCAGGAGCTCCTGGTCCCCGGTGAAGGCCTCGAAGCTGTCGTAGAAGGCCCTCACCCATCTCACCTAATGATCGGTCGATCGATCAGGACCGCAACCATAGAAAATTATCGACCAGAGCTGCTTAAGATCTACGAAAGGCGTGTGGATGGAGAAGATCGGTGGAGAAGCTTTACAGATTTCTATTTCTAGAGTAGAGGAGGAGGGTGTGCATGTACCTTGGGAGGGGCAACTTGCAGCGGAATCCTTGCCCTGGTTATGATACCGAACTGGCCGAGGCCACCAAGGACAGCGAAGAAAAGCTCCGGGCTCCGGGTGGGTGAGCATGTCACCACCTCGCCTGTGCCTGCAACCGACGGGAGGCAAACAACTCAAAAACAAAACGGAAAGAAACAAAGCTCACTGATCACCCGTATCCTTGCTTTCTTCTTCGTCTTCTTCCACCAAACAAAAGGGAGGGAAGGAAATTGGCAGAAGCTGCATGCGCGCGCGCAGCGGGGCCGTGCGTACCTGTGACGACCTCGAGCTCCAGGACGTTGCTGATCTGCGGGCCGTGCTTGAACGCCTGCCCGCTGATGCCGCCGTTGGACAGCGTCCCGCCCACGGTGAGGTACAGGTAGTCTGTCCACGACCGCGGCGCGAACCCGGCCCTGAGGCACTCCTCCAGCACCTCCACCCACAGCGCGCCGCCGCCCACGTCCGCGTACGCGCCGCCGTCCGCCACCTGCACGGCGCGCGGGAGGGCGCGCGTCTCCACCACAATGCCACCGGGCGCCTGCGCCTGGCCGTGGAGCGAGTGCCCCGCGCCGCGCGCCGCCACGGCCGCCCTCGGCCGGCGGCCCGGCCCCGCCGAGGACAGCGCGCCCAGGAGCCGCGCGATGTCGGCGGCGGACCCGGGGCGCATCACCGCGACGGGCGCCTCGGAGACCACGGCGCCGAAGTCGCGCGCCGCGGACGGCGTGGGCTCCAGGAGCGCCACGGGGTCGAACACGTCGCTCGGGCTCTGGATGAAGTTCGCGGAGGAGCATAGCAGCACCGCCACGACGGCGGCGTACAGGTACAGCAGCTTGAGCACCATGGCTAGCTAGCTTCTTCTTGCTCGATACCTCGCAGGTCGCAGCAACCCGGGAGAGCTCAGCTCACGGGAGCAAGTGCATTTGCCGGTGCTCGGAGCCGAGTCGCCGAGTCGAGAGCGAAGAAGAATAAGGCGCCGTGCGCCCGTGCTGTCCTGATCAGCGATTGGCGCCTCGCGACGTCTCCGTCAAGGTGGATCCCTGGGTTCCCACAGGAACTGTGGATGGATGGAACGGGAAGGGAGAAGCAGCGACAGGCGCCGGAGATAAGAGGGGTGACAGGGCAAAGGCATGAAGCTCGCTGAGGGGTTCGGGGGTGCGCGTTTATATATAGCCGGTGGTGTCGCCGGCTCGTCGCTGCCACGACCGGGCCCCGAGGATCTAATCGAAACCGGGGTCGGGGCACGGGGATCCACGCGGGCCCGCGCCTGCCGGCGTCTGCTCGCCATCGGATTTTGGTGATCAGGGGATAAACACCAGACGTGTCCCTCGATCTTGGGTGATCGCCATGCAATCAGTGAAGAACGCTGTTGGTAGTGGCATTTAACAAGTGGTGGAAATGTATGCGCCCGTGTCCTTAATTTCTGCGCAGACTAGTCTCTGCTTGGCTCACATGGCAGAGATCGACCAGGTGCTGCCGTGCTGGAAGTCCGGACCAGCCGAGGGTGACGCAAGTATTGTTTGCGCTGCAGAAGCCGACCCACCAAGTAAGATGTGGATTATGGCATGATGACTCATGAGTGAGACAAACTGGAATTTGGTAATGAAAAAAACTGATCAAGTCTAAAGTGTGAGCAAAAGAGTGGTGCTTGGTCCACGGCCAAACCAATTCTTGAGATTGAATCGGGAAAGGAATCTACACGAGAGGTTGGAATGGAACAAGGAAAACTAACCTAAGGTAGAAGATGAACAAGATTCGCTGGATTTCAATCCAGCCGACAACATAAAAAACTACTCACGAAGGTATTGAAGAGTTCAAAATTTGTATTTAAATATAAGTCATCCTAAACTATTTGTGGAAACTAATTATCCGCATCCAGCCATAAAATCAGCAAAACGACAACCAAATAATATATTAAATAGGGGTACATGTATCATTTCTCTCCTTACTCTTTCATGAAAATACTAGGATATCTTGTATTACAGGACGGAGGGAGTATTTGTTGAGGTGCCTTATTTTTGCACAATTATAGTATAGTCAGTCCCTTTACCTTTCCAAAACGCACAATCAATATCTGAAGCCTTAGTAGCTTCAGGTGCTAAAGAGATTTACTGTTTGTTTGAAAAAAAAATGGTTTTCCTTTTTGCAATAAAGCTGTACTTTTAGAAACATTCCGTTCAGTTTTTAGAAACTATAAATAGTAGTCGATGGATTCTTTAGACACTAATACAGAAGAACTTCAGAAAAATGACACTGTTGGAGTTGGGTCTAGTGTTCTAATCTAGGGAGACCGGAGACCATGGTGTTCTAGTAAATGCGCCCATTTGATGAACTCTCTTTCGTCTGTACAGTGTAAAAAAGGGCGCTGCAGTGCAAATGCCTGTCGTGCGGATTCCGGCCCGTCCACGCGCTAACCGCCGCTCGGCTGACGCCTCAGCCTTGTTGTGCCTGGCTCCACGCGACCATGCCTCCACGGCAGGCAGCCGATTGGCCCCCGCCCTCCCAAGAGGATGCACTTGGGATCTCCCTGTCTCCACTCCCCGGACGCCTCGGTCCGCCTCAGTCAAGTGCGCGGCGCAGACCGCTCGTGCGACGTCTGCTTCGCTTCGTCGTGTTGCTGCCTGGCTGCTAGCCTGCTACAACAGTTCGTGTTTTAATGGCCGATGCTGATCGGAGAAAGTAGTAGCAGGGCGTGCATCTGACCTCCCCCCGGCGACGAACGGGGTCGAGAGAGGATCTCCGGTCGCCGCTGCCGCTGATGCTGGCGACATTAATGGCGCATTGGCGCGCGGCGTGCTGCCTTTTGGACTTCAATCGAGGGATGAATGCGATGTTTCTGAATTCTGATGAAGACTGCATCGATCGATCTCCTCATCGCCATCCGATCTGCGCCAGGATCTTCAGCGTTGGACTGCGAGCGCGGAGAGAGGACGAGCTCGCGATCACCGATCAAACGTAGCTGGCTGGTGGTCTGCACGGCCACGTGGGTCGTGGGGCACTACGCAAACACGTCCGTGCGCTTCGACGCCTCCGCCGGCTGGCTTCTCGACCGCCCCGGCACCGGCAGGTGGTGCCGTGACCAGCCAGGCGCGCACGCGCGCCTCGGCAGCGGGCAGCTAGGGCGGTTCGTCCCTGGTCCTGGAGCGCTCGGCGTCGCCGCGCGCCAGGATAGCAGCTCAGCTAGCCCTGGCCGCGCGCCCCGAGCTGTGCGACACCAGCCTCGCGATCGATCCGTGGGCACGTCTCGTCGCGTCCGGCGCTCGCGTACATACCCGTGCCCGCTGCCGCATGCCAATGGCCATGTGCGCACGGCTACACGCCGTCGTGTTGCATGCGGCCCGGCCCGTGCTGCCGTGCCCAAGCAAGGCATCAGATACGCGCGCGTACGGCGACGGCGTCGCCGATGGGCCGACGTGAGGGTGAGGCGTCCGAAATCCGCACGTGGTTTACAGCTCAGGTCGAGGCGCCGCGGAGCGGAGCAGACACGCTCACACGCCGGCCGCTGCTGCTTGGCGCCGTGCGGGGCCCTAGCTAGCTAGCGTCCGAATCCCACGAGATCCCGGTGATTGAACCCGCTCCTGTGCGAGCAGGCATTCATGAGCTCCAGCGCCGGACCGCGACCTCGCCGGCCTGGGCGTGACACGTGACGGCGAGCTTTGACCGTTTATCGTTTCCGTGTCTTTCCCTGCCGTCGTGCTCGTGCACACAAAAAAAAAAAACCCAACGTGACCCCAACACGAAATATGGTAGCACACCACACAGCATGCTCGTTAGTTATGTATTGTAATATCCTTCGCCGACATGAGCCAAGAATAAGCAACAACGACCGGGACAGAATTTAAATCGACTTTGCTGTTTCATGGGCATGTGGGCATCGTGGCAAACACTGCTCTAGCGACACCTCGATGCTTCACTTCCATCCCCCCTCTCCTCGTGCTGTGGCCACATGATGCTTGTTCTGATAGGCGTGTCTTTTTTTTCACCTTGCGTTATTACAAACTCTATCTTAAATACAAAGATATATAATTCTCTTGCATATTCAACAGAAAATATTGCGGCCACACAGGATCTATCGAATGCATCTGCCGTGCCGGTGTCGCTACAATTTTCTCTGGTCCTTTGCATCTCTACCACAAGCTAGCACCTCAGTCATGCGCCACTTGGCTTAATCCACATTTCTCTACCAAACTCAAAGATAAGGAAAGATCCAATAGAAATTCTCCCAATCTTTTAGATGAAAAAGGCCATCATTCTATTCGTTTCTTCTTGCTCCAGCGGGTTGATTATTGGAGCTTGGATATAATTATTTTTGAAATATTTAATTTTCACTGGGCTTTTTTTATAGGACTACTTACTACTATGATTGTCCCGTCCCGTCCACATGAGCTGACCTGCAGAGCGGCATAGTTTACAGCAATGAGTTTGTTCCTATCCGCTCGAAAATGACTTGTTCCTATCAAGCTACAGCCATTAAATATGCTGCTACAAAAATGCATCCTGATAAGCTCAGAGATTGTACCGTAATCAGCATAGGATCTGCATAAAACCGCCATGAACAGCCGCAGCAGTGGCCTATCCTTTTGGCAGGACATGGCCCCAAAAAAGGTGGATCCTGAACTTATTTTTTGAGGCATGGCCCTCAAGGAGATCTTGGCCACACTAGTACTCCCTCCGTCTCGCAATCTCAACATCTCTAGCATAGCATTTGTGCAGTCTTGTGAACCCCAGATGTTGGATTCCTCCACCTCCCAAGGCCCATCATGCGCTGAGGGAAAAAATCCCCAATCTCCCGTCTCTATCCTTCCCCAGCCGCACACGCCTCCCTCCCACAGATTTCGGAACCCTCCACCGCTGGTGTCGGACCCCTCCGCCGCCGCTCCCCAGTCGCGACCAGCTCCCCACCCTCAGTCGCTCCATCATCGGCCTCCGCCCTCCCCCATGGAAGAGACGAGTGAAGGAGAGCGCAGGCGCCGGCAAACTTAGCGCCACTGGCGGCAGGTTTTTGAGCAGCGGCGGCGGAGCGAAGCTTTGGCGCGGCGGAATAGGGCTATGGCGCGACGGAGGGGAGGTCATGAAGCGGCGATGCGTCGTGCTATGGCGGTGTTGGCGTGGCTCCCAGATGAGGACACTGGTGCTGGTGCTAGTGTAGAGGCCTCGTGGTCGCCGGCTTTTGCTGCTTCGATGCGAGGCACTGCGGACGGCTTTTGCTGTCACTTTGCTTTTTGGTTGATTGAACTTGGTGCCTGCATTTCTGGCGAGCGTGAGAATTGCTGGAGTGGGTGGATGTTGTACTTTTCTCCTGGAATGTGCTGGAATGTAATACTTAGTACTCCATACATGTGGACCACAACATGTCAACTCAGGGGCACATGCGTCATTTAACACTCTGCTATTTCTTGCATTTGAATGCTACAAATGCGGCCTCATTTGGTTTTTTAAGTTGCTGTCACATCGAATGTTCGGATGTTAATTCGAGTGTTCAGATGTCAACTTAATATAAAACTAATTGCATAAATTGCAATTGGGGCTCTAGACGAATCTATTAAGTATAATTAATACATAACTAGCGGATGATTACTGTAGCAATTAGTCGTCAAAATATGAACTAATTAGACTTAATAGATTCGTCTCGTGATTAAGTCACGACTTATGAAATTAGTTTTGTAATAAATCTATATTTAGTACTTCTAATTGGTGTTTAAATATATGATGTGATGGGACTTATCACTTAAACTGAAAAACATTTATTAAGTATAATTAATACATAATTAGCGGATGATTACTGTAGCAATTAGTGGTCGAATTATGAACTAATTAGCCTTAATAGATTCGTCTCGTGATTAAGTCACGACTTATGATATTAGTTTTATAATAAATCTATATTTAGTACTTCTAATTGGTGTTTAAATATGTGATATGATGGGACTTATCATTTAAACTGAAAAACCAAACGAGATCTAAAATTGTGGGACGGAGTGAGCAGAGGTCTTTGAGCGGACAAGACTACAAGAGAGGGGATCAACTTGTATGCGTAGCCTGTAGGCTGTAGCTGCCCTACGCCTGGTCCTCGTCGTATTCGCTCTCGCTACTGTGCCTGCCCGAGCAGACGCAAACAAAACGCTGGATCCACGGCAAATCTTCAGCGCGATCGAGCAAGTTGGCGGTGCGAGCGAGCACTGCCCTCTCATCGATCACCTCTTTCTCTCCATGTCTCTACTGTACCTTTGGTCCTTGCCTCGATTGATTGGAAGATGAGATGACCCACCCACAGACGCACTCCGGTGGGGCCGCGCCCGCACGGAGGTCTCTCGCTCGCTCGGCAAGTCTCGGCGCGGTGGCAGCACAGGGCAGCACCTCGCACGCATGGCAGCACAGGGCTCGCAACATCCCAGCACAGTGCCGACCCGACGACCGTTGCTCCGGTCCGTACGTGCACGCACGCGCGGCGAATTGAAGTCGGCACACACATCTTCGCGCGAGCCCATTCGCGTCGGATCTGGCGCCCCAGTTCGGGCGGCAGACACATCCGCCCGTGCGGTGTGCTCAAGATCCGGCAAGATCAGAGGAAAATCTAGACACGGGATTGTTAGATCTATCAAGACCTTCTAGGAGTAGATCGAGTGGGTAGTACTGTATAAACGACATACATCTGCCCTTTCGTCCTGGTGCCGTTGTCGGTTCTATCGATGGAGGCTGCGCACGGGCAGCGACGGTCGATGTAGATGGTGCAGGAGCGACGGCGAGGCAGTGCCTCTCAGATCGGACAAGGGTTAGTCGGTGGGGAACAGTGGCGGCGGCGAACCTCGTAACCCCAGCTGCTGGCCCCCACCTCCTTTTTTTTTTAGAATATGGAAAGTTCCGGCCTTGATCATTCACAGACGAATGACTACAGCCAACAAGCACGAACACAACACGCAGGCTGTCCTTAGCAACGCTAGGAACATAGACAAAAGAACTTAGCTGGTCTGAACTAGTAAACAGCAGAAAAGAGACATTAGATGGCTATTCTGCTTCTAAAGTTCCAACCACAATTGGTGAACCCCTCCATCACCAAACCTTCCGGCCGCTGGCAATTGCTTTTTATACACTTCCTCGCTTCCTTTTCAGACAACTGCGATCAGAATCATGCCCAATATGTACGTCTGAAGATCACCTGCAAATAAGAGTTAGAGATCGGACGATGGAATACAATATCATTTTGACAAAGCCAAATGGCCCAACACATAGCCGACTCTCCAACTAGCAACTGTTTTTTCAAATTTGCATTATACCCATCTAGCCAAGATCCCAACATATTAGCAATACTTGCAGGTGGGTTAATACCAAACGACATGTACACTGCTTGCCAAATAAACCTTGCTAGATGGCAATCAAAAAAAATGTTGAATGCTCTCATTATAGTTGCAGAAACAACACTTTCTTTCTCCTTTCCATTTTCTCTTAAGCATGTTATCTTTTGTGAGAATTACACCTTTCTTAAGATACCATTTTTAGGTAAACTATGCTCTTGCATGATGCTTCTGTACATTAACTTGACTGAGAAAACAGAATTTTGGTTGGATTTCCAAACAAAAAGATCATCTGTCTCTTCCAGATTCACATGAATCAGCAAAGAAACCAATCTATTCCATTCTCTCAACTTATCTCTCACCAAAGCTCTTCTGAAGGAGATATTCAATGGAGTACTAGCCAATACTGAAGCCACAGTTTGATTCTTTTTCTTGGTAATGTTGCAGAGACTAGAAAACTGTTTCAGCAATGGTTGATGTCCTATCCACCAATCCACCCAAAATCTTACTTATTCTCCATTTTTAACCATGAACTTCCCTTTGCCGTGAAGATGCTCTTTTACTTCCATTAAACCAGACCAAAAATGGGAATCTCCAGGTTGTTTGACCACCTGAGATAAAGGTTTACCCTTAAGGTACTTTCTTTTAAGCAATTGCTGCCAGGTTCCATCCTCGTTTAATAGTTAAACCGGCCATTTACTCAAAAGACAAATGTTTTGAACATCAAAATTTGTGATTCTCATTCCTCCTATACTCTTTAGAGTACACAAAACACCCCATTTGGCTAACCTGTATTTCTTTTTGTGTTCATCACTCTGCAAAAAAAAACCTAGATCTGTAGTAATCTATTTTTTTTAGAATACCCTTAGGTATCCTAAAGAAAGAGAACATGTACATTAATAGACTAGAGAGCATGGAGTTTATGAGCACTAGTCTCCCTCCTATTGACAACAGTTTACCCTTCCAGCTACTTAACTTTTTATGAAATTTCTCTTCAACCTGACTCCACTCCTTGATATTTATTCTCTGATGACTCATTGGGATCCTAGGTACTTGAAGGGAAACATTCCTTCTTTGCACCCGAACAACTGTGTGTACTCTGTCATACTAGATTGAGCTTCTCCCAAACAGAAGAGTTCGCTTTTATGAAAATTAATCTTAAGACCAGATAAGTCTTCAAAAGCACAAAGGAGCAATTTTAGATTCTTGGCCTGCTCCACATCGTTTTCTAGAAAAATGATTGTGTCATCTGCATACTGCAGTATTGACAGACCCCCATCCATTAGGTGGGGAACCACTCCCTTTATTTGATTACTATCCTTTGCTCTGAAGACCAACACTGCCAACATATCAGCTACTATGTTGAACAGAACTGGTGACAAGGGATCACCTTGTCTCAGATCTTTTCTTGTGTGAAAAAAAACTCCCCATATCATCATTCACCTTAACCCCCACACTTCCTCCCCTAACAATGCAATCTATCCAATTGCACCACTGAATTGAAAAGCCTTTCATCTTAAGAGTTTGTTGCCGGAAATCCCAGTTCACCTTATCGTAAGCCTTCTCAAAATCAAGATTTAAAATAATTCCACTCTGCTTTTTCCTTTGTAATTCATGCAGAGCCTCATGAAGAACTACTATTCCCTCCAAAATAGACCTTCCAGGCAAGAAAGCAGTCTGAGTTGGTCTAATAATTCTATTTGCCACTAAGGTAAATCTGTTAGCCAAAACTTTAGTAAAAATTTTAAAACTAACATTCAACATGCAAATAGGCCGGTATTGCTGAATCATCTTAGCCTCTTGCAATTTTGGTAATAACGTTATTATTACAAAATTTAGGCTGAATAAATCTAGCTCTCCTGTGTGAAAGTCCTTAAACATTGCCATTAGATCCCCCTTGATTATACTCCAAAAAACCTGATAAAACTCTGTTGGGAACCCATCAGGCCCAGGGGCTTTATTATGTTTCATTTGAAAAATAGCCTCCCTGACCTCCTTTTCAGTGAATTCCTCCACCAGGATATTATTCTCTTCATGAGAAACCTGTGGAATATCTGAAATTTCGGCTTCCTCTAACAATATGTTGGTTTTCTTTCCCTTGCCAAAGAGTTTTTTGTAATAGTTGGTGATGTATTTTTTTAAGTTATCATCTCCCTCTATCACACCCTCCTCTTGTTCCAACCTGAGGATTCTAGTCTTTCTTCTTTTCCCATTTTCCACTAGTTGAAAATACTTGGTATTACTATCCCCTTCCAGCAATTCTTTGGTTTTTGCCCTTTGGAACCACTTAATCTCCTCCTCTCTAAGTAAGAAAGCTAATCTGTCTTTGACACGCTGCTTAAGATCCAACTCTTGTTGGCTAAGCAGCCTACTCTCAGCTTCTTTATCCAGCCAATCAGCTCTCTTGATAAGTTCTTGTTTTCTTTTTTATAAGCCCCATTCATGTTTATAGCCCAGCCCCTTAATAATTGCCTTAGGCTCCTTATTTTATTTTGCCACTTTTGAAGAGTTGTCTTCCCCTTCTTTTTCTTTTGCCAAACTTTTGACACCAGCTCAAAAAACCCTTCCCTCAACAACCAACCCAGTTCAAACTTAAACAAAGGTTGCTTTTTGGTAGATTCCTTCTCCCCACTATCAAGTAACAGAGGGATGTGATCAGAAATTTCCCTATTCAGAGCAACTACAGTAGCCAATGAACAATGTTGCTCCCACTCAGTGCTGACCAATACTCTGTCCAACTTCTCATAAGTTGGGATAGGTAATGAGTTAGCCCAAGTGTATTTTCTGCCAGACATTTCCAGCTCTCTAAGATCAAGTCCATCTATAATGGCATTGAACAAGAAAGGCCACCTATCATCATATCTAGACCGCCTCAAAACTACTCGCTGGACCTTGCTTTGATACCATTGTTAGATCTATCAGGACCTTCTAGGAGTAGATCGAGTGGGTAGTACTCTGTAAACGACATACCTCGGCCCTTTCGTCCTGGTGCCGTTGTCGGTTCTATCGATGGAGGCTGCGCACGGGCGGCGGCGGTCAATGTAGATGGTGCAGGAGCGACGATGAGGCGGTGGCCGGTGGCGCTTCCCATCGCTGGCAGTGCCCCTCGGATCGGACAAGGGTTAGTCGGTGGGGAACAGTGGCGACGGCGAACCTCGTAACCCTAGCTGCTGGCCCCCACCTCCTCTTATATGGCGCTGCGCGACAGGGGCCCACCAGCCATCTATTGTGATGGGCGTCCCCGATCAGGATGCGAGACAAGGGCCCAGTTAATCGTTGGGCCAACTAAAGGAGATCAACCCAACATTCCCCCCCTTGATCTCCTCTTATACTTTTAACTTTATATCTTCTACTTCTTTTCATATTCCATCGCAGATCAATGCATAGAACTGCATCATCATCACGATCAATCGCCGATAGAATCAACAGTTACAATACACGTCTCTGTTCTGAAATAGATGCTTTAACTTTGGGCCCTTTATTATCTAGAATACATAGGCTATACCAAGAACCTGTGCCGACTGTGTGTTCTCTGTACACACTAGGTGGTCAGCCTTTAATAAGCAGAACCGCAAAACATTTAAATGTTACTTATATGCTCTAAGCATTTCAACATGATTCCGGACTTTCTCCTCTACAACGTATAACCTTGTGTTAATGTGTTTGGCACCACACTTGACTCGTTGTCATAGGAGCGAACTACTTAGGTGGTTGCTGCTGCTGTATACCATTATCAGCTCCGGGTACAGATTTCCTTAACCATTTTGCCTGTCCCTCAAGCCTCATATCATGCTATTCCATGTCTTTGCATCACATTGATGATAATTGTTTCTTTCTTTGGAGCTTTTCCACACAAAAACTCCAAGTGTGAATGCTGGCGACAATTGTAGATTTCGCTACACATTTCACAAGCTCTATCTTCGTACTCACAACCTTTTGAGAGCACTAGTTCTTTTAAACTTTAGCATGAGGCCGATATTTTGTCATTCCATTCCAGTGATCTATATCTGGACTGGACATTGCCAAAACAACCCGGATACGTGAATTCTGTCAGGGTAATATTATTCTTTTGCATTCATCGAGCTTCCAACAGCTGAAGCATATGGTACCATATTCATTTTATCTATCTCATATTGATTCTCGAAACACTAAGTTTTCAATACCATTACCCTTGACTATTAGAACAGGCGTAGGTTTTCTCGCATGCATACTTTAGAAAACTTTCCTAGCATGCCCATATGACATTTCTAGTACCCCTTTTCTTCTATCTCGGTGAATGACCTTCCACTAAGAACATTCTTTTGAACCTTGAGGACAAGAACTTCTTCTTTCCCTGCACTAGATCGATATCACTACTAGCAAGTAATATGTCACTCACATGAACATGATTAGGAAATGAATTTCCCATTCTATGACTTTGTACAAATACAATTGTCCTCCCATTTTCTTTAACCCAAAACAACAACCGATTCCTTTTGCTTTAAAGGCTACTTCCTAGAGACTTCCTCCAGTTCATAAATGATTTCTTCAGAAAGCATCCCTTATTTTCTTTTATTTCCACGACAAATCTTTAGGTTGTGCCATGTAAATATTTTCATATAAATCTCATTTTAGAATGTTGTCATTACTTTCATCTGATGTGACTCAGATCATGATGTGCTACTAGCACTCATTATAATCTATTCATTCTCTTCGCGTAAAATCTTTCGATTTAAGTCGCGTATTTTATCTTTGCATATTCCCTTTGGAGTCACATTTCGTCCTGTAGACCCCCTACTGTTTTGGCTCCATTTGGAGTCACATTTGATCTTGTAGACCTATTACAACCTACTATTTTAGCTCCATTGGGAATCACTCCTAAGTCCCAAACATCGTCGGGATTCATCAATTTCATTTGAATTTCTTTCTGGACATATGACCTTACAGTGATCATAAAATCTGACAAGTTTATCTCTTTCGAATCACTTAGGTATCTACATACCATGCCCCCCCAGAATTCTCCATCTTCTGTAAGGATAATGTATCTTTAAACTTTTTTATTTGGGTTTATTCTGTTAAAACTTTCCTCATATGGTGCTTTAAGCACCGTTTTAGATCTTTGAAACTCATCCAGTATGAATACCGGCTGACTATACTAGATCTTTGAAAGATCTAGAAATATAGCTATTTCTTTACTTTAGGGGTATCGTTATTATGACCATCGTACTCCCCCGACGATCACATTCATCTTTTTATAGATCACTTTAAATGCATAGTATGCATCACATTATCTAAAGTATAGGGGAGTTTCTTTCTTAATTGTCTTTCATTTCTCCCCTTTGAAATGTGGCATGAACTTTTTTGCCACAATTTCGAAAACAAATCAGAACTCTTGTGAATAAGGAAACTTTGATTACTTACTTCATCCACATGACTGCATCATGCAAGACAAAGTTATTTCTTAGCTCGTATGGGAGTACTTTTTCCTCATTCCTCGTCAAGAACTCAAAAGATTCCTTTATCATTTGTACTTTTGCAAGTCACGCTCACATATCATGCTTATCTTTAGGTTCATTTGTTTCTTTCTATTCTCATTAAACTCATTGAGTACTTAACGACCATGACACAATTAAAGTGCACAGTCAATACTAAGAGCTAATCCATACATTTCTCCCAATGTGGGATACACAGAAAGCACTTGAGTCATCACAACTTTCTCCTGACATGCAGGATAGGTCCTTTGCAAAACTTCTCCCGCCATGCGGGATTGTCTAGCATAAGCATTATAGCAGCTTTACCCCACCACCTTCTCTTACATGGCGCTGCGTGACAGGGGCCCACCAGCCATCTATTGGGCTGGGCGTCCCAATGAGGACGCGAGTCAAGGGCACAGTTGATCGTTGGGCCAACTGGTGGAGATCAACCCAGCAGGGATCTCACGTAGTAGTCACATGCAAGGAAGGATACGCAGGCAGCAGGCCGCCTCGCTCGGCACTCTCGATCACCTACGTCTACGATGCGAGTCCTCTCTCTGCCATTGTCTTAGTTTTACGTGACATGCAGCGCAAAGCAAAGCTGGTGGCCAGCAGGATGCATGGCTGCTAGATTTCTTGGTCTGGTTGGCATGCATGGGGAGGGCCGGCGGCCATCAGAGCCGGGTCAATGACCTCGCTGGCGATGGCACCACCTGTTCCTGTTGCATCATCGACTCGTCGTCGTCGCAGGCTGTCACCTCGCTCGCTCGCTCGCTCGCCCGCTGGACAACCGCAGGATTCCATGAACCTCTTCTGGAGCTAGCACAGCTAGCAGACATGCGCCCATGGGGCTCTCGCGATCTCTGCGCGGAGGATTGGGCCGGCGCCCCTGCCTCCCGGAGTCTGGCTGGACCCACGAGTTGGTAGAAGCCGCCGAGTTTAGTGGCGTGTGCAAGACAAAGGCGCTCATGTTCATGCCGCCGCATTGGCCCATCTCTGCGTCGTCTCTCTCTCCGTCTCTCGCGTCCATACTACAGGTTATATGTATGTATATGCTCATGAGCTCATGCTATGCTGGAAGGTCGATAGGGCTGTGATCGTCACCCTGATGTTGATCCGCGCCACTGTTTTGGTGTCTGATGATTGTAGCTGCTGGTAGACAAAAAATGTTGGTCCTGCATCGATCGGACGGTAGTTGAAGCATGATATTTTCTAACTTTGTCATGCATGTCAGTGCCAACATAGAAATCTTTGTACGCTAGCCATATGTATCCTAGTGTAAGCCTGATAAGAGGTAGTAATATTCTTGGTATATGCTCGGTTGCTTGGTCACATTATTGACCTGCAAAAGAGAAAGACTACGTCATAGAATATTAATATACATGCCTTCTTTGCTAAAAGAAAATGAAAAAAAGAAGTGTGACGTCTTACTGAAGGATTAGCACATCAGACAACAGGGGGATTTCCGATATCGTACCATCCGGTGCATACATTCATATTGCGAAATCGGCTTTATCACTTGCAATTTGCATTGGCTACTTGCTGCTTGTGTGTTCAATAAGGAGGTATCAATTAATTAATCTAGATGTTCCTTGCTGCTACTGAAAAATCACTACACACACACGCACACTGCTATATATAGAGAGGACTGTATATGAGAAAGAAGTTCCTACAAAACTGGTAGTTCTAGAAAACGAGGTGCAAGATAGTTTTGCACATAGTGATAAAAATTGCAATATGAGGAACTGAATTTGTGTTAGGAATTCGTGCGTCCTTGGTTGCAATATGCACGTTTCCTTGCTCTTTGTGCGTTGATTGTTTTGTCACCTTGTCTTACGACTGGTTAGTAGTTTAATTTTCTTATCAAGTTTGATATACTGTTATGTAATTTATTTGGTCACTTAGCCATCTTTCACCAGCTCTGGAGTCTACTTTAACTTCATTCTATAGAAAGTGGCTGACCGATCCTGGTCAACATAATTTGGACGCAATCGTCTTTTACGAACTTTAGAGGTAATGATCCGTTTTCAAAGGATCTTGTACTAGCTAGATTTGCATGCTCGCGTATTGATGTGCCTTATACTTAAAATTCCAGATGAAAGATCTAGTTAGGTCACTAGTCCAATTCTCTGCATTATTCAGGGACCAACAATAATTGCCCAACTAATGACCTACACTTAATTCCAAAAAAACTAGGCTTTCATACTTCACCCATGATGTTAGCCCAAGAATATTAGTATAAGACCGTCATACGAATTTCTCATCTGTGAACAGTGACAAGATATATCAGGTTTGAGAAAAAGAAACAACAAGTTGCATAAAGTCAAGAGAAAACGATGATAGTGTCTCGAGGGAGAAAAGATATTACCAACGAAAAGCAATCGCAAATTGCGAGCATTTGCGGATGCGTAATAGTCTAAAGAAGCTCCTGCAATGTGGACAGAGGGTTGCACACTTGCACCACCCTTTATTTTAGATGTCAATAGAGAAAGTAACAATGTGATATTGATGCTATTATCACCTGCGCCTGAGATGACATCACCGTATCCACTCTGATAGGTACAACCGATCAGCCAGACAGAACCCTTTTATATTTATTATTAGAGGGCTTCAATATAATTGTTGAGTTCACGATCACCTTTCCAACCCAGCTAGTCCTCCAAGCTCTCACCAGCTTTTAGTCACTTTCAACTAGAGATTTCTTCTGCAGTTTCAAGTGGAGGTTAGCGCTTTCAAGTACAGACCGGCGGCTAAACGCCTTCAGCTCAAGACTTGCTACCACTTGCAACTTTACGAACGAAAGGAACTTTTTGACCTCGGAGTTCAACAAATTACGGGTCACATTCATGAACAAGTCCATTCTGGATCAGAAGTGAGATTCGATAACGTGGCGGCAATTTCTGGATCACAAGTCCATTCTGGATCAGAAGTCTATTCTTGCACCTTGTTTTCTAGAGAGCTTTCCATCGCCATGTTGGGCTGCTTGGCCCACTCACGAGGATGCTAGCCGGACTAAGAAAAATAATAAGATAAATTGAAGCCTACTAAGGCCCATAAGTCCCAGTATATAATTTTTTTGTACTTTGGCCCATTTCTCAATTGTGTATCCAGAACCTGGCAATAGTTGACTTTTATCATTTGCTCTCTGTCAGGTGTCAGGATGGTATATGGGCGCAAGATCTGAGCGCGAGAATCCTAGTACATCTTCAATTCCAGTCACTTCTATGTGCCCTCTTCACTCATGTCTATGCTTCTGGTGCCTCCCATCAGTCTCCTACGTTTCCTCCGCTCCATGATTAGGCTTTTCCTTCCCTGTGTACTGCACTGCACTGCTTCCGTGCATGCCTGCCATGGGCTCGAGCTCCACTTCCTTTGCACGTTGCGCCCAGCTAGACCAGTCCTTTCGCCCGCCCAATGGGGCCGCGCGGCACTGCCCAAATTGCTCGGGCGTCGCCCACCACGGCGCCTATGATCGCCGCATGGAATCCACCGCGGCGTGTGGTCTCTGTTCTTCCGGACCTGCACGACGAGCACCAACTGGCCTCGAACGCCTAGGGCTCGAGGGAATCAGACTCTGTTCCGGATAAACGCAAGCCGCAAGAACTCTCTGTTATTCGTTGGGGGAGGAAGAGAATACAGCACGGCACTACCGACCCCGCTCCCGACGGATAAACATCGCAACGGAATCGATCTCGCCGCCCTCCTTTGCGCAGATATGGAATCGGCAGAGCTCCCGCCTCGGCGGATCGGATCCATGCCGGTTGCCGGCCTCACCTCACCCGTACCATCACCCATAGCTGCAGGGGGCACAGCGCTTGACAGCGGCGGCGAGCAAGTTGCCGGGGGCCGGGGAGGAGGGCCATCCATAGTTGCGGGAGCACCAGCGCCACTGCCGCCTGCCGGGGGAAGAGAATAGTATCCGGGTGGCCTCTGGAATCTCCGCGCCCGGAGTGGATTCTGTCACGGTGTCACCCGCGCCCAACCCCTTCCTCTCCTTTTCCGCCCTCTTCCAAGGAATCTGACGTGCTCGGTCGATCGGAGCAGGCGGCCCCACGGCTTTTGGGTTGGTTTTGACTCTTGGAGGGATCCGAACGAAAGAGCCGTTAGATTCCGCGGCAGCAAGTTGGTTCTTCCATTCCATTCGTGTTGCTTTGCTGGAGCCTGGAGCGTCCTTTTGGCGGTGGGCCGGAGCAAATAAAGCGGCCGGATCCTGGCCGGCTTTAGGCGTCGGATCGTGGCTCCCTGCTCCCTCTTTTTCAGCCTTGGCTCGCTCCCCTCGCCGCTCCGGTTCGTCCCGGCTGGATAAAGCCGGCGAGCCGCCGGGTATAATATCTGCCGCCGGCCTCTCAGGTGGCCTCGACGTGCCAAAGCGATTTTTTTCCTTTCCTCGCTCGGTGTTGCGTTGGCTATGGCCTACGGCTAGTGCTGTGCTTTGCTTTGCGCGTAAGGCATAGTGTGCCTCCGGCCTGTCGCCGGCGACCTGGCTCGTGGCTACCCCGCTCGGGGGGATCGACCGGTCGCCGTCCGGCGCGGTGGCACAGGGGCGGTGACGCCGATCGCTGATGCCGCCTCCACTAGCGACTAGTCTGCAACTACATCGCCGGCTGCAGTGGCTGGCCTCCTGCGGGCACGCGTGGATCCTCATCGTCATCGTCATCTGACGCGTGCTGCTGCTGCGGAGGACGGCGCGGGTCGAACGAAAATGGTAACGCCGTGGCCGACGGCCGAGCCGTGCTCTTCACTTCTTGAGTCCAGGCGCGTGCGCGGCGGCACCGAGGGCTGGTGCGATGGGCTGATGGGCCGCCTCGCCAATTTCGGGATGGGGAGCGGGGTTTTGGTGGGCCCGGGCTCCCACCTCGGAGGCGGGGGAGGCCGGAGGAGGAGGGGACCACCCAGAAAAAAAGGGACGGGCCGAAACAATGCTGGGCCAGGGCTGCTCCTACCAGTAGTTTTTTTAAAAAAAAAATTAAGGCAGGAGTACTACCATGTCATTTAAGAAGGAAGAAAATGCGAGGTCTTGCATCAGTTTTGATTACGTAAAAGATAACTAGACTCACTACTCAAATACAAGGCAAATAACATAAGGAACTAAGGGCACGACGGGGGCACCGCAGGCCCTGGAACGTAGCTGCACTTCCTCTTTGATGAGATGAAGCATAGTCTTGGCTCAACCGCTTTCCCTTCGAAGATTCTTCTGTTCCTCTCCTTCCAAATGTTTCAGGCAGTATACATCAGGATGGCAGCCACATGCGGTTGTTCGTGCTTAGAGTGCTGTGCCAAAGTGTCACACCACCAATCTTCGCTCCTACCAGTAGTGTACTGCACCTTTTCAGTCACTGCACTGGCGAGTGTTGTGCCTTGCGCTGCAGTGCACTGCTGGCTGCTGCTGAAGCTGCTCGGTTAGTGACCACCAGCGCTGCATTGCAATTCCGGCGAGTTGAGTGGGGGCCCGCCGCGGTTTAATATGCGCCCGTACGTTTCACACGATCGCCGAATGAGATCGCTCCCAGGGACCAGATTTTTCTTTTGGAGGGAAAGAGAGGTCGAATTTCCGGTTGGGCAAGGAAATAGTGTATACTATAAAAGTTGAAATAACTAAATTTTTTTCTCACCAAAATTAGATCCACCGTACCTCTCACGGAGGTTCCACCGTCAGATCCAGAGGTTCGACGAAAGGAGGTGGTGACTCATTTTTTGATAGAAGAAAAATGATTCCACCCAAAAATCATACTTTTTCACCAAAGCCTTGAACTTACCCACATCGTGTACCCGCTGTCTGAAGAGATCATCAAGTGCACGTTTAATGGGAGAAAATGGATCCGTCGCTATTACTTTCCTTTGCACATTCGATCTTCCATAATTCGCGTCACTGTATCTATATGTTTGGAAGGAAAATAACTGACATGGTTGTGAGATGGGAGGAGAAAATAGGATCGTTTTGAAAGATTTATCTCTTATTTTCCTTTGCATACGGGGTCTTCTCCTTTGAAGGAATGAAAAGAGAGGAGAAACAGAGGAAGCGCTTTCAGCCAGAACTGAAAATTCTGCGAGAAAGTCAATTTGGCACTCAGCTACTACACGTTAGGCAGGAGCATCAGCATATATTTTTGCGTTCCTGATCGAGCAAAGCAGGAGCTGAAATTCTGAATCCCAGGGTGACGAGAGAGGCAGAGCAGCGGTGTGACTTCACAGCAGAAACTTGAAACAGTGTACCCCTGGGACAAGCACGACGTGTTCCCGGCACGGACCATAAGAAAAAGAAAGCGCGGGGAAGACCAGAGCCCGGTGACACGTGACAGCGCGCGCACGCCATGTGTCACGGGCCATGCACCAACGTTTAACACGTTGGCCTCTCGCCTCACCAGGTTGTATCTGCAGCCGCCAACGGCCAGGTCGCTGGACTCGCTGCCATAAAAGCCAGTGCGCCGCAGCGGCCTCCTCCTCGTGTCGAGCCTATCCATATTTCATACATATATATTCATCGATCCATGGCGCATTCGTTTCAAAAAAGAAAAAAGAAAATATATATCCATGGCGCACCCTGCCAGCCACGGGCGAAGGCCTAGCTCGTTCGTAGCACTAATGATTCTTTACCGGCCACCGGCACGCCAGCTGGGACCGCCCGGCCGCCGGCCGGGTCTGGTCTCCTCGCAATAATGCGCGCGCGACGCGACGCGATGCACCGAACCTCGAGAAGAAGAAGAAGAAAAGGTGATCATGGGCATGGGCACGGAATGGAACGCCCGACCGCTTTCCGTGCTCTCCCGGCCTCGCGCGCGGCCACGGGCCACTTGCCGCGCGGCGGTGTGAACGCCCCCGCTGTCGCTTGCGGTCGCGCGCGCCGCCGCCGGGCCGGAGCGGGGCGGGGCGGGGCGGGGGTTGGTGGCGTACTGGCCCCGGTGGCGATCGGTGATCCAATTTATACCCGCCACCGCCCGGAACGAGGCGGAACGGTGGGATCCCCCTCGCCGTTTCCTCAGCCGCCGGCGCGCTCGCGACCAATTATTGGAAGGAACAGAACTGACCCTCCCCTCCGGCTCGGTCTTCACGGCGCGTGGCCGCGTGATCCAGCGACCGCGCCGCGCCACGAGAGCAAGCGCACGGCGCGCGTGCGGCACCAGCACCAGTGCACCACCAACAGGCAGTCATCCCTTTGCCCGCGGGCGCCGGCCCTGCTCCGAAGCATTCCGGATAGGCACGCACTGTGAGGTGTGAGCGAACGAAGCACGGCAAAGGCCCTATCGCGATTGCAGGAAACCGGACGAATGAACTGCCCAGATTCCAGGGCCCAAGGTTTGGGCTCCGGCCGAGCTTTGACACGTGCCGACGGAACACGAACCTGATCCTCCCAGCAAAGTTTTTCAAAAAGGATCCTCCCAGCAAAAAATCTGAGGCAGGCTGCAGATTCCTATGAAATTTTCATATATTGTCTCCTGCTAGCCATTTTTTTTAAAAAAATTATTCTACTACTAGCCAATAACACCGGGCACTTACTCTGACGCACTCGATTGCTCCACCGAACTGATTACACGCACGGTCACATGGCCACGGGCCTTTGCCTGACAGTGACATGACACGGCCAGCTTAAACCTTTTGGTTACTGTGAGCATCTCTCGCAAACCAAAAACCGTTTTGTCTGAGCACTCAGGGGACCCCGTCCGTGGGATCTCTGGGGGCTCCGCTTGCGGACGGCCCGGATCGACCGTAGTGAATCTTCGCGTGCGGCCCGGGGCAGATTCCGCCTGCTAGATGGTAATTGGAGCTGCTGAGTCACGCCCAAGTAGCAGAGCTGCCTTTACATGCGGTCAGTTTTGGTTCTCGGAAAAATTAGTAGGATCCGATTCCAAGCCCACATTCAGATCAAAAGGGAGGTTCCACGGGAGAATGGAACGGCCACTCAGTCTCAGGTTGCACTAGAAAAAAAAAAAGGCATGCAGCAAAAAAAAATGGGCATGTAAATTTTAGGTTGGGTCACTGACTCACTGGGGAAGAAAGGCATGCAAATTTAGGAAGGGAAAGAGAGGGGCTAGCTCCAAGACCTCACCCTTTCATCATCACTATTAAAATTTTAAAAAAAACTACTTTTAGCTAATAGTTAAAGCCATTTTGGAGATATGGGTCCATCTTCCACTCCCAAGGTATCTGATATGGCACGTGTAGGCATACACACTATTGCCGCATTTTTTTTTTGTTGGAAGAAAATAGGTCGCTGATATCTTTGGACCAAGCTGAGAGAATTGGATTCTAGAGGTTGTGGCAGACCAATGTATCCAACAGTTACCGTGATGCCTGACTAAAGTCTGGAAAAGCTGAAGCAACAATCAAAACGGGCTCTTAGATATTAATGTCACGTATATTCTCTCCTTTCTCTCCTTAGCACAAATCTTTCAGTGATATTTATGTCTACGTGCAAGATTTATTTTCTAGTTCGTTGTCATTCTTTTGAAAGTTTCATTCCATAACTGAAATTTTACGAGCTGAGTGGGAAGTTACAAAATTCTAACTGAGCAAATCCTAGAGCTACCAAACCGGAGGAGCATGAATAAGTCTAGTTGAATTTGCACCTCCAAAGAGGAAATTATATTCGCACACGAAATTAAGTACAAAGTAAGCAGAGAACATGATTTTTGATGGAATAAACGTCCTTGCAAATTTTCTTCGATAAAATCCTGGAGTTACGAAGCTGGAGGGGGCTTGTTTAATTGTAGTTGAAATTTGTCTAAAAGTAGAATTTAGATTCACACAAGAACACAAGCTACCAACTCGGAGGAGTACTAATACGGATAGCATGATCATCAATTAAATAAGTACTTCCTGGCAACTTTTCCTTTTTAGGAAAAGCAGTACAAATGTGCTGACCAACTACCACATTACATCCAAAAGATTTGGCAGCCCAATGAGAACAGAAGTTTTTTCAGGACAAAAAAGATGGAAGTCTAATTAATAAAAATGATGTATATTGTTGTTGCATCTTAGTTTTGCTGTCACCTTAGAATCTGAAGGAATTCACCTCTTGGTTGGACGTAACACGGAATTATGAAAACGAACACATAAAAACCGCAATACAACTTTGTCAGGCTGAGCCGGAAAGTCCAAAACTGAGAAAAAAAGGTCGAGTTTTTTAAATAGCATGGGCGTGTTGCTTTCCTGGCATGAGAGAACTAACCGAGAGAGGAAAGAAGACGAGGGGGAACCTAGGCTAGAGACCAATAGTGGCAATTATTGTTCGGAGGCCATTGCCGCTGCCGCCGGCGGCTTTCCCCCTTCCCCGCCCGTATCAGCAGAGCACCAGGCAACTGCTCCAGGCTCTGGTGAATTCCATGCCAACAGAGACCGCTTCCTTCCCTCGATCTCAGATTCTTTTTGCGTGTGCAAGTTGTTAAATCGGCACACGACCTCTGCTTTTGGAGAGGCCAGAGCGAGGGAAGGGCATATACGGCTCACTGCTGCGGCGGGGCCGCCGCTTTTTCGGCTGGCCTCTCCCCGGCCCTCCCATTGGAGCGCGCAAAGCTGGGCGGCACCATTTAAAGAAGCAAACTGCACTCCACCACCACCACCACCATCGCCACCAAGCACACCGCCGCACCACACGATCCAACGCACACCCGGGGAGGAGGAGGCAGGCGAGGATCGAACCGGCTGGGGGCTTGGCTTCTCCGGTGGGGGTCCCTGCCTACTGCCCGCGCGAGAGCAGAAAGCAGATCGGATTTGGGCCGGGTAAGTTTGCTGAGCAGGATTTTTGTTTCGCCTGTGCTTCTTGTTTGATCTGGTTCCCCAAGGATCGAGGCCGCCCGCCGTCCCTTTCGAAGTGTTGTTTTTTTCTCGGATTGGTACTCTCGCCGGAATCGTGCGCGGTTAAAAGTTTGGGGGTTGGCATGAACTCCCAGCGTGAACATTCAGTTCCTTGACAGGGTTTTGCATGGCTATCGTACGGCCGCGGTTGATTGGCGGGGTCCGACTTTATGTACAACTAATCATTATCGCTTCTGGATTTGGATTTTCTAGGTCATTTTCTAGTACTTACGAACTGCAGGGATAGGTTGGCCAGGTCCCTGTCCACAATTTACCTTTTTTATCAGTTTTTTTGATGGGCTTACCTTTGCTGTTTCGAGGATTTTGCATGCCGATTTGATCATGTAATGTTCTCTAGTGTGTTTTTTTCCTCGTGCGTTTATGGAAATTCCTTTGGTCACAGAATTGATAGAACTTTGAAGTTTTGAATTGGGTGGCATTCTGTTTCTGAGCCTCTTTTTTCCTCGGCAGTCTCAACAGAGAAATTTCGGCCTTCCCCCCTTAATTCCAATCTATTTGTTTCGAAGGCTAACTGTCTTTCAACATATTTAATATCATCTGCAGGTTCTTAAACCAAACTCGTCCAGGTTGTGCGAAAATGCAGTGGAACCTGTAGCTAGTTTTTGAAAGACCATCCTGTAGCTAGTTGAACGAACCTCCTCATCTGATACTGGCATTTCTTAAGTTGTTTGGAGCTTGGGGAGCTTCCTTCTAGGCTGGAAATTTCTGAAGCTGTTCTGGAAAATCTGTTGTGCCTGCAAATGGCAGACGATCCTAATATGAATTTTGGGGCGTTTTCCCAGTCACTCTGCAACCAGCATGTAGTTTCATTTCAGCCAAGTGCAACCACTAGCGGGTCTGGAGGCATGCCGACGTACCTGGATTGTTCCACTGGGATGGATGCCAGTGTGGGGATCTTGAGCACCACACCTTCAGTAGTTGTTTCCACTGGTTCATCTAATATGCCAGCTGATCCAGGGCAGAACCTCAAATACGGAGGGCCGCTGGCTGCAGATTGGACACATCTTGAGCTTCAAATTCTGAGAGATGGCCTGGAGAAGTAAGCTTTCTCAACTACTGTTTTACAATTCTGTTCCTTTCGGAACGTCTGGCCTCTATTGTTGATTTGTTGAAATTTGTCTTAGTTCTGTGTCCAATGGATTCAGATTATGCAAACAACACTGACACAGAATTTTGTATCACTCGTTGAAGTTTGTAGCTATTGATTTATTGCTAACGTGTTTCCCTTTGTTTTCTTTGGTGTACAATCATGCAAAACTCTCAGATATGTTCATGAACAAGGCATCATGAAGTATATAAAGATAGCAGCATCATTACCGAACAAGACAGTAAGAGACGTTGCAATGAGGTGCCAGTGGGTAGGGGTAAGCATCCTGCTGTAATCTCTACAGATTTTTGTAGAATATTATTTCCGTATACCAAAAAATGTATCTTTTCTTTCTGATTATAAGGATGCTATCTGCTTAAGATGCATAATGTCCAGGTCGGCAGGCAGCTGCTTTGCATGAACACTGAATATATGCAACCTGTCCAAAATGTTAGTAAATAATAAATCACTTCCGTGGGTATAAGCATACGTGGCTCCTTCCTTCCTTGATCTGTTTTTGAGTTACCATGCCAAAACTTAGACTACATCTGAATAATTATCTAAATAGAATTCCAATAGCCATGTGTGCCTCTACTAGTATGAATGATAGACAAACTTATTCTCAGCCTATGTAAACAATAGAATTTGTGCATTTTGGACCATGATCATAGTGAGACATGAGTTGGCAATCAGTACCATTTTGATCTATTATTCTATTGCTATTGATTTGTATTTTTGAAGAAAAAGGACGGGCTATCAAGAGACAAGATGACAAAGCATGCATCTCTTAGTTGGCAGTATTCCCCTTTTTGGTTCCATATGTTTGTTAGTTGCAATAACTCTATTCCTAACATAAACAGAACCCTACTTACATATTCCTTTTGATTGATAATGGATACTTTACTATTCAGATCTCAAAACTAAGGTATGGTAACTTGTTCTTTCGATGTATATTTTTTCAAGAAGTAAAAGATGTTTATATTCTTTGAAGTTCCATCAGAAACATAGGTAATTATTATGTAACAAAGACAGATGCATTTCTGCACCAATATGAATTTTCTTAAATGTGCATTTTTATACCTGACTTCATCATTTTCCTCATTTTATTTAATATCAATAATACCAATAATTTGGAAATTTTATAGAAGAAAGTAAATACAAGACGAAGGAAGCCCCAAGAACACCATACTGGCAGAAATATAAAAGAAAGAAAGGTATTAATACCCTTCTCTGTTTGACGAACTTTGTTCCTTATTGTGCTCTTTTATTTTCTGACAATGATTAGATAAAAAACATACAATAATTCACTTTGAAAAGCTAAGGTGCTTTTCAAAAACCAATTTTGAAGGTGATGGAAAGTATAGCAAATGTCGATATATACCATTTCAGTTATTTATCAGTTCTATTCGTATGCCACATATGTTCGTATATTTTGACTGGTGCCAGTTATGGTTGTTTCTCAGGATAAATTTGTAGAGCCTGCACTGTGGGGAGCAAATCATCCTCTTCAAACTGGCATGAGAACCAATTCATTTGTGCCGCATAATGTTCAAAACAATCTGTTTCTATCTGGAGGTTGGTAGGTCACTTGTGTATCAGGTCTAATTGATTGCTTCCATCATATTCTGGCATAAATTTCACTTTCAGCGGCTAAATACTGCTCCTAAATACTTGAGTGACCAAACTATTTGACTTATTTTTGACTCCATTGCTAAGTTTATCGCAGGTAGGAACTCCATTGGAGCTTTATATTTAATATAATGTTGAATGCATATATTTTTACCTGTAAGTCTTGGATGCATATTGTCATATATATCATCACAGTTTCTTGTGTCAGGTGACAGAAAGGGATTAAAAAGGTTACACTTTGGATGTTTACTGTTCAAGAACATGCATGACAGTAACTTTGGGTATTGTGGAACTTTTTAGAACAAATTTGGGATTACACAGCCTTGTAGTAATTTCTAGTATTTCCTGGAAAAGAAACCAACGACTTAGAAGCAATTTTCGATTAAACTGTAAAGGTAGCTGTATATATTGATCCTGTCGTACTGTTTGGTAGACTTACCTGGATTCACTTGAAACTACATTCCAACATGTACCGTGCCATTTCATCCTTGTTTAATTACATAATGTGAATCAATTGATTTGTGTGACCCACACTCCCACAGAGGTTTGTCATATAAATTGTGCTTGACATCCTTATAGTTTTCAGTAGTGCACTATAGCAGATTCATGTCCTAAATTTCGGCAAGATTTAGCCAATTCTTGTCTGTAATATAATATGACCATGAAATATTTTCCGTCATGTAGCCTCTGAGATAGATCGTCCAGTACAGCATCTACTGGAGGAAAATAATCAGCTTCTTAATCAAATAGAAACAAATATTCTGACATTTCAGGTTTGTATAGCACTCCTTTGCTGCTTTACTCTGTTTATAGTTCGTTTATTCATCATTTCTATTCTTCTCTATATTGGGAGGAAATGCATGTCTGATTAGAAAAGCTTAATATTTTTTATTATAGCATAACCCCCACAATATTAGTTAGACTGCATCTGAAGCATTACCTTTTCCCCCATGATATATCCCTAGCATTACATTATAGTTATCTTTATTCTCTCTTGCAGGCTCAGAACAACATTGATCTCTTCCATCGGGCAAGAAGGAACATTAATGATCTTCTACATATGTAAGTATTATCTTATCTCAAATGCCTTTGCAGTTCATTTGCAAGAAGATTAGAGTTATGCTTGAAAAGTTTTGCTTTTGTGTATACATCCACTTCTGCTGCTAATGAGGCTTTTTCTATAAACAGCACGACTCAACTGCCTGGAATGACCACCAAGATGCCTCCGCTTCGCGTCTCAGTGAATGAAGGTCTTGCTAGCTTCGTGCTTCCTGGCATTTCAATGGTAAGAATTTGAAGCGCCTTTCGCCAATTGACACTCTATAGCAGAAACCATTCAGAAGACAGTGTTTTAGCTTGTGTGTCTGGTTCTTTCATGAATTTTCTTGAACATCAAAATACGCTTTGTGTGGCTCTTGACACCCAATTTATGGTTCCTTCTTAGGATCAAATTCTTGGAAGCAGCCATTTGAAGGAGGAGCCAAGAGGATGGTAGGCCACTGCCTACAGGTTTCAGTTTAGGCAGACTTTCAGACTTTTATCTGTAGATCGATGGATCATATGGAGAACTACTGCTTCATTTTGCTCACTACTAAGTAGCGATCGATAGGGTCACCATTCACCCAGGACCCCTGCTTTCTCTATCTGAAAGCAAAAGGAGAGTTGACTGAAACCATTGTGCTGCCGGCCTCCAGACGGCCCTGCAACAAGCCTTAAACATTGGTGGCTGAACAGCGAGGGTTTCAGGACCTGCAGTTTTTTCTGGCCTTGCTGCACCTGTAAATAACTATGATTCTTTTGTGTTCCTTCTTAAGATGCTAGGGTAAATAGATGTAGCAGAGGAAGTTCACAAGAACTAGTAGCTACATAGTTCCTTCAAAAAAAAAAAACTAGCTACATAGCAAGAATGAAAGCCTTTTTGCCGGTCGCCATTTGTTGCTCCCTGCATGTGAATGTATTTCCAAGATCTTAGTTTTCATCTGTTTTTTGAGGAAAAAATCCATTCTCCATCTATCCTAAGCAACTACATGATCTTGGCGAAAATTTCGTCGAGGGCAGAGGCGATTTTGCTGTAGTATTCCTGCACCTGGACCTCGTCCTTGTCTCTGGCCGCGTAGTCCAGCTGCACGCAACATCAACAGCAAGAACAGGATGAGCAATCAAATCATGGCGCATTGCCACGGTCACCTCAAATCTTGACGCCGAGGTGGTGAGCACTCACGCTGGTGACGCTGTTGAAGAGGTCGGAGTAGAGCCTGCGGAGGTCGGGGCGCTGCCCCGCGGGCCTCGCCTGGATGATGGCGTACAGGTCCTGCTTGAGGTTGGACGCGCTGGCGCGCAGCGCCGCCTGCAGCTCCCGCCACTCCCCGGCGTCGGCGAACCGCTTCACCCGCAGCAGGTTCCGCGCGTGGGCCCGCACCACGGCCTCGGCCTCCTCGCTGGACTGCTCCGGCAGCGTGATGCGCAGGTCGAACGCGCCGGCGGTGGTGGAGGCGCTGCTCGCCGCGGGCGCCAGCAGCGCCGCGCCGATGACGGCCGCTGCCGCCGTGGTCGCTAGCCTCCGGCTGGTGGTGGCTGGCTTCTGGGGCTGGTGCACGCTGTTGCTCGGCGGCGGCTTGGGGCCCGGGGACGTGTTCTCGGCCTGTGGCAGGGTCGCGGACGGCGCCTGGACGGCGAGGCGCGCTGCCATTGCCGCGCGCGTGCGGCTTGGTGCGGCGTAGCTCTGCTTCGGGTTCTCGACGGGGTGAGGTGCGCAGTGTGTGCTCCGCCAGGTATTTCGGATAACGCGGCAAGCAAATGGAAATATGGAATAGAATAGAATGGTCGACATGACATGGTGAAGTTCCAATTGGAACGCGTTGTCACGGCCCGGAACGGAGTTACCGGGCCGGCTGCATCCGAAATCCTACGCCCAGGCCCTCGGCCGTGCTTTTTGGCGGCCCAGCGATGCAGCCCGGTTCGCTTTCGGCGTGGCCGCGTGGGGTGGACCGTGGACGTGTGATCCACTCGGAAGTCGGAACAGCCGAACAGGTAGACACGCACACGATGACATGACACTCCGGCGGCACCGTAGCAGCCCCAGAGTCCAGACCGAACAGTGGCGACGTCGTCGTCGCTACAGGGTTTCGTGACTTGCACACAAGCGCACCCGGATCAGGCTGCTGCTCTCAACTCTGATCTGGGAACACGTGGCTACGCTCGTCGGTCCGGGCTTCAGGCTGACCGCCAGCACCGCGTACTGCAATGCGCATATAGCGTTTTTTTCTGCAGCGGGACGCGCTATCCCGAACACCATCGTAGCGGATGGGGCTCCGCACGCCAAATCTAGCGCGGCAGCGGCCGTCCGCTACGTGGCGATGTCGAGCTTCGGGCAAGATCGCGTCCCATGCTCCCGCCGAGGCTACACAAGTAGCCAGAGTTCAGAGACCATCAGCGGCAAGCGAAACGGAGGCGAAAGGAAGACGCTAACAACCCCAGTTCAAAGACAATATGTACACTGACATCCACACAGGTGATCCTCCTGGCTGGCCCGGTCCCATGGCATCTCATCCTCCCCCCTCCCTTTCGTTCTAGAGAAGATGCCAAGCTACCCTTCCTATCCGATCCACCGGTCCAATGATCCAGCACCTGCCACCTGGTGTTTCCTTTCCTATTCCTCCGGGTCGCAGGGGCCCAGATGCAGGGACGGGGCGAGGACGGCGACCACCTCGCGGAGCGCGCCGGCCGTGTCGCTGCAGCGCACCTGCGTCAGGGGGAGGCTCCGGCTCTCCACCGCGTCGCCCAGCTGCCAGTTCGCGCAAAGGGCACATCGTTAATCAGCAGGGAGGCATGGATCAAACAGTATCAACGACAACTCAAGTACTCCGTAGCTGTCACAAAGCTTACTGGACATTTTTTTAGGTAAAAGCTTACTGGACATGCACAAAGAGCGCCAGCCACCGATTTGATAAGGTTGACGGTTGACCCAAAACTTAACTTAGCATGGAGCAGTAGCTGCATTCCAAAAGAGGACCTGATGCGCTGGAATTCTACTGGCCAAGTCCTAGTCACCGCCAATAACCACTAAAACTACCGCCGGAACAAAAAGAAACAAAATGGAAAGACACTGACAACTTGTTTAAGGGCAGGGGGGCAAAGGTGTTAAAATATCCGGATAACCTATGCAAGAGCTTAATAATTGACTTGCAGTATCATGCCACTTAAAACTCAAGAAATCGAGGCACCCATGAACTCGAGTACCAAATTGTACTATGCTTGTAAGCCAGTAATATGAATTTGAAATGGACCAAGACATGCTTTATGCAAAACGGGGGAAGAAGAGGATCCTCACCTCATCCATGGAGTAGAAGAACCGGTTGGTGAGGACAGTGAGCGCCTTCTTGTGCTCCTCGCCCTCGCAGCAGGCGATCACGCGGCTGAGGTCAATGTACAGGAAGGTGGCCTTCAGACGGATGTCCCTCCCAACGAGGTCCCACGCATCCTCGTCGTCCATCTCCAGGTCCTCCTCCATTGTCGAGAAAAGCTCGATCGCGCAGTTCTTGATGCGGCGGAAACACCCCTTCAGCTCCATCTCATGATCCATGGCTCTATCTGACTCTGTCTATGGGGAAGATCGAGACCTGTCGCACGTAATTATCGGATGAGGGCGCAGCGGAAGAAGCAAAGTGAAAGAAACAAAACCCGATGCTTGGACCATGTTTGGAAGCAACAGATATCATATCACCAAGTCCAAGTGCATGAGGAAAAACAAGCCACGTATCAAGGGGCAAAGTGGTCAGTGAGAAGGCAACGATTGGTCAGCCATGACGCTCTTGGAACACAGAAAAATGAAAAGGGGGACACGTTTGGGCTTGGAGATCAAGAAAGAAATCGATGGATTAAACCATAAGAAACTGCTCTTTCAAAAAAAGAAAAGGAAGGAAGAAAAAAAAAAGAAACTGGCAAACTGCTTAGAGACTATTTTATGAGGTGGTCCTATACTATAAACTTGCAGCCATAAGAATTCAGAGGTCACGATCTCAGGACTGGAGGGATTATCTCACAACACCATAAACTATCAATATCCGAACCAGTTCGTTACATACAGACTGGTTTATTCTAAAAAGCTGTAGTTATTGATAAATGATTATTCAATATGCAAATAATAACTATGCTACTTAGACTTGCTTTCCCAACTAAATTAAATGCAGTACTTCTTCCATATCACTTAAAAAAAGAATTCTCTAATTTATATTATAAAAAGAATTCTCTAATTTAGATTTGACTTAGTTTCAGAGGTCTAAAGTTTAAAATTATGAGATAAACCCTCCCGAACGCCATGCTATATAGAGGCTTCCGAGATGAACTCATGCCCCATCTCTCGAAATGTTTCTAACAAGCTCCAAATACGAAACTTCTCCAAGAAATTATTTAAACGGCCTAAAGTAGTTCATATGCAGCTGTGCAAAGGCAACACACGATGCACATGGAGACATGCTTTGGCACTAGATATCCAGCATCGGCAAGACATTCTGGATACTGTCGCTATTCCTACAAGATGGCATATTGGCATGTCAAAGCTTTCAGTTTGCTCAGATGAAAACCGTGTTTTGATTTCTGAAAGCTCACGAAATCATGCCAAACAAAACCCTAGTGATGTCTGCCTCTATTTGCTTTTTCAAAGAAAAAAATGTCTGCCTCTATTTTGACCTCAAAATTGGCTCAATGCTATCGATGATCAACTCGAGGTTGTTTTGCTCTCCTATCCACTTCCGCGTGCCTTTCAAGAAAATTCGAAGACATGCATGTTCATTGTGCAGCTGAGATGTGGGACCTACTTTCCATTTTAATTCCATTTTCCTGGGTCGCTGTTCCAGTTTGGAGAATAGTGGGAGTATGGGGACAGACAAGGATAGCAGTTGATCGCAGCAGCTTCCGGAACCAAGGACCAACAGGAGGAGGATTGGGGCCCAATCCCAATTCCCAAATGTGGTCTTCTTCTTCTTCTCTCTCTCTCCTTTGCCTACAAAGATTTCACCGGCGAATCTCTAAACGGAAAGAGAGGAAGTTTTGTGAGGCTGTTGTGTAAAGAACTAAAAGATCACTGAATGGAGGCATGAACTAGTCCCTCACTGAATCTACAGGAAGATGAGTGTATCATGTTCAGTAGGAGGTTGCAGAAAAGTGCTGGCATTGTGGACTGAGGGCGTTTGGGCTAGGAACGGAACAAGAGAAACCGGCGACAGGTGGAAGGGGAGGACAGGTGTTTCCTCCCATCAACTTGCAGAGACAAAAAGAAAACCGATGATCCAAGGAAGAATTTAAGAGCAGGTATAAGATCCGCCCGGGATATTTATTTCTAGTCTAGAGAAAAGAAACCCATCTGGGGCCCTCCTTTCTTCCTCGTGAAGAACATTTCAATCCAGAACAGTTCGGGTCTTGGCATAAAAAGACAGGGCTTTTTCAGCGATGGGGTTTCTTCAGGACAGAAAAGAAGAACAGAGGAAGATGCAGAGGACGACAGCGCGCATTGTGCTTCGGACGGAATCAAACAATCGGATGGGTTCATGTTTCCTCCCACCAACTTCCTCTGTAACGTCGATCAACACTAAAGGCATGCGATCCGAACCACCGCTCCCAAATCAAGAATCAAGAAGAGATAGGAAATGGGGTTGGGGGGTTGAAAAAACAGAGCAATCTCGGATTCGCCCCCGGCATTACCAGTCCCCAGCTAGCTCCGCCTCCACTCAAATCCGATGCTCCCCTCTTATCTCCCTCCTCCCAGAACAGGAGGAGGGGAAGGGAATTCCACGGACGGCGGCGATGAGATGAGATAACTCCACGCTTGTTCTTCCCAGAGACGACGAGACGCTGCAGCCCCCAAAAGAGAGGAAAAACAAATCTTTTTTTTTGTAGATTCGAAACTGAAAACCCGATCGATGCATCCGGAGCAGCTCACTATTTTACGAACCCGAGAAAAAGAACAGTGCCCGTTCTGTTCCTTTCCTGCCCACGCTTCTCGGCGGCCTTCTTTTACCCTAACTATCTCCCAGCTCGGCTGCAATCGCGATTGCGCCGCAATTTATTACCGAAAGATCCGAACCGAAGCTAAGCTACCACTCCTAGTATTAAGCTACTCCAGTAGTAAACCGCGGAGGACAAAAGAGAAGTAAAAACCAAGACCGAGAGAGAGAGGGAGGGAGGAACAGAGCAGGGCTGGTGTCCGTACCTCTCGCCAGTCGCCACCAGTTCGCCTCCTGCGCCGTGGTGCGTGACAGCGCCCGTAAAAGGGCAGAGAGGGGGGCGGATTCTTTTTTCTTTCACTCGCTCTACGGAACAGAGGAAGAGAGAGGATACGATTCGCAGGACAGAACCCCCCGGCGTCTAGCCGTCCATGTGAGGGGGGTGTGCCGTGGTTATATAGACGCGGGCGAGCGGGCGGGCGGAGATCGGCTGATCGTGCGTGCGCCGCTGCAGGTGGGGTCCCCCCGCCGTCGATGCGGGGTAGAGGTCGGGGTCGGAGCAGGAGTCGTCGCGGGCGGGGATTTCTCTGAGCCGCTGGTTTGGTTTAACGGGCTGCTCTTGGTTGACTCCCTGTTTAACTGGACTCGATCCGCCTACTAATAAAGGCGTCTCTGCATCCGCGTCGGATGGAACTACTAGGAAACATGCGTGGCGGAGTGGGCATGGCAGTTCCCATTTTTTCCCCTCTCCGGATGATTTTGTTCACGCATTCACTCGGCGATCCCTGCCGCCGTTGTAAAAGCGTAAACAGCGTGTAATTTATTTTATTTAATGAGATCTTGTTGGGAGGAGATGTCGGCTCGATGCCCCTCAACAATGGTTGTTATCCAACAAGCATGGTTCCTTGCTTGTTGTGGCTAAACAATGCCTCAACCTTCTCCGGGGAGGAAAAGAAAAGGCAGTCTTACAAGCAAGTGGAAAGGGTAGAAAAAGATGTACTCTTTCTTTTAAGATAAAGATGTTTGTACTCTTGGGTGTCGTCCTATATTATCGAACCACAAACAGCATATAAAGCATAACACGAACAAAGATCAGTATGAAAATTCTGACAAACTAACCTTTCTACGAAAATACATTTTGAGTTTTTGACACGCCCCCTTTTTTTTTCCTGATTTTACTTTTCAGAAACGAGGTGATAGTCTGATAGACGCATCTACTGGCCCGTAGAGTGTAGATAGTGCTGGGTTGCTGGCTCCGGGTACACTGCTGACATCTGGCGACTAGTTCACATGGCCAGGACGCCCGGATGTTGGCTGCACTGAAGATGACGTTGACGGCGACCTGTCTCTTTGGATAAGCAGAAGGCCAGAGACGATCTTCCTGGGGCATGGACACAGCAAACTCGTCCTCTTCTCCGTCAGGCTGCATTTGCTGCTGCCGCAGGAGCGAAAGTTTTGGGTCAATAAAATGTTCGCCTTCAGCCACCAGCTCCAGCACGCCGTCGATCGGCAGTTCAACATGTTCCCTTCTTGACTAGCAAGTCAATGATGGTGGACGACCTGACGATCGACGCGCTACTCGCAGGCATCAGCTACCTGCTAATTACTCGACGCGCTGACCAAGTACATCATCTACCTGATGCACCTGGAGTTGGAGGAAACAACCCAAAGCTGACGGTTCACGCTGAACAATATGCATTGCTGACGACGGCCAATGGCCTCCAGCCGCCGACTGCCAGCAGTTCAAGCAAAAACAGGGCAGGTCTCTAGTCTCTACAATGCGGATGCAGAGTACCGTAGAATGCTGCACCAAACTCCAGATGGCCGCCAGACCATTCTGTACGACCTTCCATCTTGGGATACAGGCTTTTCCCATGCATCCCGAAACCGCAACAGAAACTCTCTCTATACTGTACAGTGCACACCAGCCAGTCAGCTACAGTGCAACGACATACGACTAGTACATACTCAGCCCTATGAACGTAGACATTTGCAGTTTTGCAGGGGTGCTACACCACAGCCCTATGAACAAGTAGGTGCAGGATATACACACGCCTAAAACATGCGTTTTTCCCCCTTCACTAGACAGAGTCATGCACTTGTATCGACCAGTTTGCACACCGCACTAGAATCAACCAGTTCACACAACAGGGACCGATCAGACTTCCTTGGGATAAAAGAGCGACGTACTTTCGTGAGTGATTAGCCTCAGTTTGCCGGCTCCACTTGCTTCCCGGCATTTGCCTCCTCCGATAGCTCTTGCACTTCAGTCGTGCTGCTCAGTTCAGTCTCCGTGATAGGATGTGTAGTGGAAACCCCATCAGCAGGAGCAGCTGGGGCTCAACTGACCCGAGTCTGAGATGGAGCGTTGCCCTATGGACTGATTGGACATGTTGAGTGCGTGGCAGTGCGGGCAGTAGTAGGTTACATGAGGAAAATCTTCTTTCCTGGCCAATCCTGCAGGTTCACGTATCATGCAATGTATCCAATTCTGTAGGTGCAACATGTGAGACAAAAAATGAAGGAGCATTTTTGGTTTTCAGGAGGACATTTAGTGATGTACATACCATTATGCATATGACAGTTGCCACATATCAGTGCGTACGACTGCAATGGGTCCTCCCCAATAAGCAAAGCAGCAATCTTTGCAATCCAGGTACCATCACTCGTTCCTGAGCCTTGATAATGCTCCACGACTTTAGATGGTGGCATAGATTCCATGCCACCACCCCCAGCTTCATTTGATGCGTCCTGTTGTGTATGAGCATCTATGGTGCTGCTATACCTGCTGCTTTTTGCCTTTGTTTCCTTCCTATTCCGCAGACCATTGGGAGGAATTACCTCGGCCTCGCTGCTTCTAGCCTGTGCTGAATCATACTTCGCTTCATCTCCCATATGTACCTTAAGGCCGGTTTCTGCACCCATTTTAGAGGCCAGAACTGAAGCTGCGGCTGCCTTTGCTGCAGGATCAAGGTCATATTTCTGCAAATGTTCAAATTAGTAGATACTTCAACACTGTAAATTTGTTTTCAGTTGTGATAACTGATAATCGATAAGGAACACAACAAAAATGAAATGTCAAGTACATCCACATCAGAGTTCGTTGGAACACAACGAAAATGAAATGCATGCCATGTACATGCACATCAGAGTTCATGTACATAGGTATTGACCGCTGCTTACCTGAATAAGCTCCTGGGTCAGGTAATAGTTTGTTCTATCCTTTAGCTCATCAATCTTTGCTTTCCTCTCAGCTCTCAATCTTTCAAGTGTATCCTTGTCCTTCCGCTCCACTGTGCATCGGCAAATAAAAAGGGTATCATTATAATTTATTATTTGATATGATCAAAACTAAGTTTTAGTTTATAATTTAAACTATGAATCTAAAATCTATGTGGTGGTGTTTCAGGGCACTAGTCTGGCATCATTTCAACGCTTTTATAGATTTTTTTTCTTTCATCATATAACAATAAAACAGAACTGCTACTGGCAGGAAAATCTTTTGTTCACAAACTCATAACTTATAGTCCATGCTCCAGAAAAGAATACATGTTCACATAAATCAATCATTAGGAAATTTGATTATCCAGACATATAATAAGATTATCAATGGAGCATAGCTAAAGGTCCTTTTGGTGGTTAGAGATCAACATTCAGAACAGTTCATGAGCTTCGGCTGCAGCTAATACAAGGACAACAAATTCCACAAAATATTTAAAAAACAAACTGTAGGACTAATCATCAAAGACGGTAACTGAAAAGGCCTTGGTGCTCTCTTCTCGATTCCTAATAACTTTATATAAAGGTCATCAAATGTATTGAAGCTCAAAGATTGAGGATAGCAAATCTGAAAAAAAAGTCAATTGGTAATCAAAATATCAAGTACTTGATAAATATGAAAAGTTCTGACAAGAGTTCTGAGATATTTACACATCCTTGTGAAGCTTACGAGTACTGAATACATCATTGAGGATAAAGCTGGCAAAAGAAACGTAGGCAGCACTCTAATAGCCCTCATCTGCCAATCTAGATCCTCTGATTTCGTCATGATGATTGCGTAAACTACAGCTCCAACCTGAGAAACCATTAATTACGGAACAATCAGAAGATGTTGCTGTGATGTTTAAAACAAAGAAAGAAATTGTCTCTGTTTAAGAAAGTATCACAACAGAATCAGTCTATTACAAAGGAGTAAACCAAGATAGAGACAAACCCATTAGAAAGACATGAGAAGTTAGTATATCAAGACTAGACACATATCTAATAGACATGAGCAGCCAGTAAGAGATAGCTAAAACATTGACAGGTCAGTAAATTAGGTAGCCTGTTTCATGACAATGGCCAAATGCTCCATACCTAAAGTAAGTAATCCATCAAATCCAAATGTGATCACAGGAAATGACAGAATTTAGCTAAAACTCCTGTTTATAGATGCTACTGCTTCAGAGTTCTGATGCAATAAATAATCCATGGAAATGCTTTCTGTTCTCCATAATTAGTAGCAAGTCATGGACATCATATAAAATATAAAGGAAGAACACCATGCCCTTATTCTCAGTCAATCTTCCTTATAAGTTGAAAATTAAAGAACAAAGAAAATGAGCTCCTCCGTTTCATTGGTTTTGAGCTTCCAAAACATTATCAATTTAAAAGACTCGGGATACAATATTCTGCAATACCAAAAATCCACAGCGAGACTACATACCCTTTATCACCCAACAGAGGAGAACAGGATACCCCAAGCTGCTGATCCTAACTTAAAACTGATTGTAAGCATGCAAAAAAGTCAAGAGCTACTGGCCACCGTATTTTGAACATGAACTACTATTTGATGAACAAACTGGCACCGATTATTGAGTTGAGGACTCTATAGGGCCACCACCACCACCATCAATGCAATTACATCCGGTTATTGTTTGTCACAGTTCTTACTTTACATGGAACCAGCAACTAGTCAACGACAAAACAAATTCAAAATGAATCTATTCAGTTCATGATACCAGTAATGTGATTTAACCAAGATGCATGGGCATTGGCTCCAACCAAACTTCTCTATTAGTATGGAAATGAATCTGCAACACCTAGTTACTTTTTCCCTGGTAGCACTTGTGTTGATAATTTAATCCCAAAATGCTAGTACCATGGTATTTACTATCCAACCAGGCATAAGTTCAGACATCATAAACAATCTTCAGGTCATGATCTCAGTCTGATCCTTAGATTCGTAACAACAGATAAACCAAAATTGATCACTAGAAAATGGAAACATAAGCCAAGGCGCATGCAAATCGAAACATAGGCCACAAACGCGCGGCACCAGTAAGCAAGCCGAAGCAACGTATCCCACGCACACGCCACCCGCGTATCAGATTTTACAGAAGTAGCGCGAAGAGAAGCAAACCGCGAGACCTCGCCGAGGACGGAGAGGGCGATGAGGTTCCGGACGCCGCGGCGGGAGAAGAGTTCCCGGCGGCGCATGCGGGCGAGCACCGCGGCCTCCTCCTTGGACAGGTTCTGCAGCCGCTTCTCGTAGTCCTCGCCCCGCCCGCCGAACAGCGCCCGCCAGATCCTCCCCGGTACCCCGGGCCCCTCCCTCCTCTCCTTCTCCTCCTTCCCCTTCGCCTCCGACGCGGCAGCCGCCGCCGCGGATGCCACCATCTCCGCTGCCTCTGCCGGAGAAGCCATTGCGCGGGTTCGATCTGGCGATCGTCGCGGGATCCGATGAGGGAGGAGGAATTTGGCTTCAGCGGCGCGCGCTGTCGAGCAGGGGTTTGGCTCTCGAAATCGACACCGCTTTGCCGGACGAACGAATGGCGATGGCGGTGTTTATCTGGACGAAATGGACAGAGCAACAGAACACGTGTACAGAGTCGTGGAGGGTTAGTACGAAACATGTGATCTCGTTTCGAATCTCGTAGGCTGAAGCCATTTCCGTTAGGATGTTGGTAAAGCCATTTTACCGTGGAGTTTGCACGTGGAAAGTTTTTTTTTTTAAAAAAAAAAATACCAGGAGAGAACCTTCATCTATCCCGTCAATACATTTTCCTTTCTTTGCGCAAATTTTCTTTTTGGCATTGCCAGATCGTCCTAACTCCATGAGATCGGCACATCTCTGAAACCAAGATCATTTTTGCAAAAAAAAAAAAACATGATATGAGACCAAGTGATGGATCGTTATGGCTATAACCCACAACGCTAGGGTTCGTACACCAAAATTAGTTGGTTTTCGCTAGCAAACAGTCAATACAACAAACCTTCTCGATGGAGGATGAGTTTGCCAATGTGACGTGCCAGGTGCCAATGTTAATTCAGGCAGGGGCTGGACGACGTGCTGTCATGTGCAAGTGCAACTTCGTAGCGTAGGTTACATGTTGGACAGTTGGAGGTTCAAATTTTGATTACTTGAAACACATATGACGCCTCACGCTGCGGAACACGGACGAAGAAAAAAAAAAGGAGAGGTAGAGACAGGGGACGACTAGCTGCACCATGATCCATAGTTGGGTACTTGGGTTGGGCTCGTCGTTTTCAGTGGGCCAACCTTGTTGCTCCGCATCACTCTCAAAAAGTTTTGACAACCGGGGAAACGCACTACTAACTGGACCAGAAAAGCAGGCCGGAACATATAGGCCCAGCACCGAAGATTATTTGAACCAAAATCCTGGCCCGTCGAAACCGGCCTGTGGCCGCCCAAGCACCTACACGTCGATGGGGCTGAACCTGTCAGCGTCACACTACTGTGACTGTTAGTGAGCCCTTCACCTGTTCACCAAATCTTTATCTGGGGCTCCACATGCTGGACAACGAGACTGCAGCCTTGCGTTGCGTCCTTGCCCGGTTGCCCCGACGACGACGGAGCCACAGCCACCGGACGACGCGTGCGCTGCCCTGCCATGCCGCCGACAGGACAAACGCGTACAAGAGGAGAAACCGAGCTCCGAGCAGCCATGGCCCACGTGTTTTCTGGCCGGCGATGACTGGTGTGCTGGTACTAACCCGTGTCGGAGGGGGACCGCGCCGCGCGGGCAACAGCCCCGCAGGGAAGCAGGGCCGGAACCAGTGCCTCTCCTTCACTCTTCGCTCCGGCGCCTCCGCGGAAGGAGGCGCGCAGGGAAAGGGAACGAGGCCGACCACGAGCTGGTGATTGTGGCCCACTGATTAAAAGGCAGGATGGAGGTTAGTGCCACGCGCAGGCGTACGAGGCAAGCACAATGCCGCGCGTCGCTCAACAGCAGCGTGACCACCAACCGTCCTATTGCAACTGGAAGAGAATCTGTGCTACAGGAGCTTTGTACTCCCACCTGAGTACAGAGTACCTGACGACTCCGACTGTTCCCCAGTTCAACGGTAGCAGTTGTTGACCGGCAGGCGGGCAAGTACTATCACAGGAGGCGGCTGGTCTGAGACTGAGAGTTGAGACCATGACGAGTGACGACCCCCTACTAGGCCAACTGAAGCAGCAGACATAACATACTCCGCACATGGAAGCCAGTCCGTCGGTCCCCAGCCTGGCCGCCCGCCCGCCCGCCCCCCGCCGCTTGGTGTTGGCGCCTTGGCCCAAAGCTGCGACGCCGACACGGGGGCAGAGGCCCTACAGGCTACAACAGTCCTGCGGCGGCGGCGGCAGACTGCAGCCCTGCTGGACCTCAAGGGAAAAAGGCAGTCAGGCAGGCAGAGCGTCCACGAACACGCGAGACAAATCTTCATCCTGGGAAAATTCCACGGCCATTGGCAGTCACATCTCTGAACCCTCTGTTTTCACGCTGCGGCAGCAGGGATCGGAGAGCACCACGTGATCTCCTCCCCGAGTGTCAAGACTGCCTCGCGCGGATGACAAAACCTTGCTAAGCCGGCAACGTTTCTTAAACGGCAATTAGCTGATGGACTGGATCCTCGTGCACTTTTTCCCTGGGTGAAATCCCGGTGCGTGGCCGAGTGGGGTTTCAGTCAGTTGATGGGCTGAAAGCAAATCGAGATGATTTTGATTGAATGACGCGCTGGAGGCAGGCAGGTGCTTTTTTTGTTCAACGACGATGGACAGGAATCCCGAATCCGTGGATGCGATTTGCAGAGAATGCTCCGGCAATATCGTGGGAGAGTAGGGAAGCAGTCAAAAGTCAAAACGACTCGTGGTCACTGCTGTCTGTCAAAAAGCCACCGGTGATCGAGCTTCAACGAGCCGAGGATCCCTGCTGCCGACAAATAATCCTCCCCACTTACTCTCCGTCAATGGCGTTCCGGGATCCAACAAGATGCACGAATTGCCGCCAAATGCTTGTGGGCAGCAAGGTTCCTGTCCATCTTTATCCTCTTCAACTTTTCATCATCATAGATGCAAAATTCGGATGAGGGATCCGCATAGAAGTGGCAATTATAGAGCAGCACTTGTTCATAGATATAATTCTTCATTTGCTTTAAGTTAGAAGAACCGAAAAAAATCCTCTTTCTCCTGAAAGGATCAAGATTCTCAGAGCCCGATCTGGATTGTAAGGTCCTATGATTCCACCAGATCAAAATGAGGAACCACATTTCATGCCGGATCCTAATTAGGTTGGGTAATGTCATATTTAATATATCAGACCTTTAAAATAAAAGGGCTATGATGAAATATTGCTTAACATTGAGTTGTATGGAATACCTATGCTCAAGTCTACAAAATTAAGTTAAGTTTAGAAAATACAATATTATACACTTCAAATCTAATATCAATCAGATGTGTGTGCGCACACTATTCAATCAGATGTCATTTGGTGGTTTTGATTCCAATTGTTGCCCAGCAAGCCGTTGAAAAGTTGGACCCAAAAAAGGTACACTAACTCTCTTCATGCAGCCAGATGCGTATATCATATGTGTATGAGTCCAAGTGCATATTTTTGCCGCGCAATCCATGTTTTAGATAGCGGGCGCGCTTCTTCTACTGATAAGATTTTCATTGCCATATAAAGACTAGTGGTGTCGGCCAGTGTCTAATTAAGGCTCTGTAGGCCTTTGTTGATGCGAATGATCCATTTTTTTCCTAGCTGTATATCCAGATATCTCTTGCATCTGCAAAATAATTAATGGCATAAAGGATGCTTTGTAGGTTGTAGCTCTTGAAATTGCATGTATGCCTGGACTTTCAAGAAGGTAGGTACAATGCATCTGCGGATGCTTGAAGTCAACCATTTATTTTAAAGCAATACTATGTTCCTTTTTGAGAAAGAGAAGAGGCCATGAAATGCTTGCTTTATAATTTTATTAGTCCACTTATCATGTCAGAGTAGGATTTTCTTTTTTCTCAGAACGCAACAGAGTAGGATTATCTGTCCATCTCTGAGAGCGGCAGTAGCAAACCCTTTAAATATGTCCAATAATTTGACTTTATCTCTTCACCAAAAAGAAGCCATTCTTTCAGTTATCCCCTCAGAAACTTCACATAGAACAACTGTCATATACCATGTCCATGCTGTTAGATGGTTTTTTTTCTATGCCATGTCCATGCTGCTAGATGAGATTTTTTTTAGTTCATATATGATCCAGATTATTTTTTTAAATCTATCAATTTGCCTGGTAATCGTGGCGGGCAAAAGCAGAGTGTCACGTGGAAAGTTGGCAAAGCAGATGTTTTTTTTTCTGCGAAGGAGTTAAGAGGCGAATTGGTTCCTTCCGATTCCCTTCTCCTTGACTTGCAGCTCGCTGCTTAACACTAATCCGTTAAAGTAATCATGACGGCGAGCACTGATGCTGTAAGTGCTTTCAAATTTTTCCGGGTGAACGGAAGGAGGACCTTCGGGCGCTCGTCACGAACCCGGGCGAACCTTCGGGCGCTCGTCCGTCCTCCTGTCTCCCGCTTTAGCGAGCACGAGGAGGGTACAGAGCTGACCATGGCCCGTAGGCTCTAGCTGCCCACCACGGCACCGCGTGCGTCGGTGCGTGCCGGTGCCGCCGGTTGACGAACAGTTCGAGCCGGCGCCGCTGCCCGGCTGCCGTGGCCCGTGGGGGAACAAGCGCGTGCGCAAGCGGCCGGCCCATACCAACGACCGGCGCGCCGCGGCCTCGCCCTCGCGGCGCCTGAGCCCCGATGCCGAACAGACCGTCACGGGACGGAGGGGCCTGGGGCCGCGAGGCCGCCTCATGCGGGGTGCGGGTGCGGCAGCGGCAAAGTGTTTTGACGGGGAGTTCGGGCGGGAACAGAAGGCCGCCTTCCGCGTCGGGAGTCTGCCGCCGCGGCGGCCGGCCGGGAAAATAAGTGGCCGGCCGTGTTCCCCCCGCCCGCGAAGGTGGACCGTGGAGGCGTGGACGTGAGGGATCCTTTCCTGGCTTTCTTTCTCTCTATCTTTTTCCCCGTTTTGTTTCGGAGCTCAGGAAAGCGTCCCATCGGAGGCCATTTCCGCTGCATTTTTGCTAAGAAAAGGCGGAGAAGGGACAGAGACAGGTAGATTAGACGGGAACCAAGAACGGGAGCTTCGTGGTTTTTTTTAGCGCCACACCGCTGCCGCCGCGCGCGCTAGCTGCAAATTGCACAAGAGGCGGTGGAAAGACCGGAACCTACTCCGAGTAGGACAACCGGTAGTAAACGACTCCGGAGCCTGTCTCGGCGGGTACTGGCCCTTTGCCGGCCGATGAACGTTTCTTTTTTCTATTTATTACTATTACAGATGATTTTATTAAAATTTGACATTTCTGCATGCTTCCTACTAGTATACTATCTAGGAGTGAACCACCGGAGATTTCTAAGTTATAGCTGAAATGCTAGAACCGTAGGGAAGAGTAGTTAAGCAAGCTAGAGCAAATAAAGTACATGCAACTAGGCAAGGCGGCATACGTATACGATCGAGCTTGCCATGTTCCATCATAAGTGAGGTCCATCCGGCTCCTTCTGCTACGTAATCTCTTCGTTCTAAAATGTAGGTTATTTTATCAAATCTAGATGCACTAACATGTGCTCCAAGATTTGCCGCGTGCAGTTTTTCGAGCACAGAGCAAACCCACCTTTTACCGAGTGTAAAGCAGAAAACATACGAAAAACAGTGGGCACACGGTAAAGGTGGTATTTGCCGTGTGCCACAAGTAAAAGCACATGGCAAAATAATACACACTACAAACTTTGAATCTTTGCTGTATGCCTAGCTGTCAGGGCCCACCGTAAAGACGCCGTCACCATCGGGTGGCCATTAGGTACGCTTTTTTTTGCCATGGGCGAAAGCTGCACACGGCAAATATGGCTTTGCCGACCGGAGTTTGCCGTATGCTCTTTGCCGTGTGTTTTAGAGGCTTTGCCGTGTTCAGCGGCACACGACAAATAAGGGGAATCGCGTAGTGATGTAGTATAGATTTCGTAGTGTATTTAGATATACATTGTGTACAGATTTATAATAAAAATTATACATCCAAATTTATGAAAATAATGATCGAGTGAGTTCTGTACCACGGACCCGTACGCGTGAATATTTAATCGGAACAGTGTTTGACGCTGGAAATTTTGTCTGGCCTACGGACTGCTGCTGGAACATGCTGCAAGCTCTGCCAATACACTAGTCATGCACTCGTGTTTCTTTCCGTAGGATACTGCTTCGATCAAGAGTCTGCTTTGGCCTGACCCACCACCTGCCTTTACACCCACGCATAAAAAACTCGGCGCATCTTGACGCTCGGCGCACCAGACCGCATAGATTTTGGTTCCTGTTGGTACGGTGTTGGCCTGTCGCTCTGTCCAGCAGGCCGTGAGTTATGAACACGAGTAGGCCCTCCAGATTGTCAATGCGATGGGCGATGGTCAATGCAACCATGTTACTAAAAGCATATCCTGCAGCGACCGAGCTGAGCAGAGTAGTACTGTAGTGTAGCCCTGCGGCTGTGTGCCGGCTTCTTGTTTTTGCCATGTCCAGCCGTGGAGTGTCTCGGTGCCATGCCCTTTTTCTTAGGTTGAGGAGATGCCAAATCGCAGAACAACCCGTTGTCGGCCTGTCCCACGGCCCCCACCCGGCAGCCCTACACCCAAGTGCCAAACTGAACAGCAGAGGAAGTAAGAACTCATGGTCTATCTAGTCCCTGCCCAGGCAAACTGCGCTCAAAGCTTTCCCTACTTCAGCCGTCACTGTCTGCCCACAAACAAAATATCTAGCTGCAGCAGTAAAACCGTAAAAATGAACTCTTTTGCAGCCGACCAGCCGTGGTGCAGCTAGTCCGCCGGTCATTTTGAGTACTACTGGTGAACAAGCTGTTGACGTCAGGTTTCGACACATTTTGAATCGGTGTCAGGGAAGGAGGAATGTCACACCCGATTCTAGAAAGAACCAGATACATCTGATATGTGCGCCAGGATCATGTTCACACACACATGATAGACGGACAAGTGTAATATATCAAAGACAATGCTCGAAAAGTAACTAAATAAAGTATTTAATAATATTACACTACGAATAAAAGAGACATAAAGGTCTTTAAACGATACACCGATATACCCTATACGAAGTCTGCAACAACTCCGTCTTTCACAGGCGATGACTGGTGAACGCAATGCCTAGAACTCCTCGAAATCGTCGAAGTTCTCCTCTTCAAAGTTCTCTTCTGAACAGCAGTTGAGCAAGGGTGAGTACTCTTATGGTTGGTACTCAGCAAGTGGGGTGAATATGCAAGGCCATCAAGGATAGGCTAAGGTTTACAGCAGCAAGCACTTTTAGTTGGTCAAGTATTTATTAGCAAGCACCTATTAACTAGGTTTAAGTTTATACCATCCCACAAACCGAAACATCAAGGTATCAACAACATAAACATAAACCACGAACCACAAGTTAATTAATCTTCAAGTTTCATTATCATGTGAGGGTCCAAGCCACTCTTAACCGTGAGTACGGCTGTTATAACAGTTTTACACTCTGCAGAGGTTGTACACTTTACCCACAAATCGTGTTCCCCTGAGTCGCCCGGGTTTGCAAGGCCCTTAAACACTTCCGAGGTGAGTGGCGAGGGTACACTACGAAGCCTTTACAAAGACATGTCGAGAGCTAGGCAGCCCGCTAGAGTTTCAGTAGAAGTGTGGTCCATAAACCTCTCTAATGGTCAGTTCCTTAGCAAAGGCAGCTACCCCAAGAGGACCGGGCTATGACCCCTATCACTGACCCCCTCCTTGCCCTTTCGGTAAGGCCACCAGCCAACTACACATCTAATTAATTGGCTAAGGTCAGAGCCATATGACTTTGTGGTTGCACTGTTCACTTGGGTAGTTCTCCATGTTTCCATTAAACAAAGTTGATCTTGAAATTACGCGGTATAACAACATTATGAAACATGATCAACATTTTCATAAGAGTAAACCAACACCAATCCCAAAGTTTGCAACTAAGCGTGTCTACCCAACATGATTAGTAAACCCAGGTGTTTCAAAGTTTTGGGTAAAAGACTAGGTATGTCCTTAGCATAGGTGACCCATCAAGTTTATGCAAAGCAACATTAAAGTAAAGTGAATTATCATGCTATTTTTGGATAAAATAGATATGCAGGGGAGGGAAATCCACTTGCCTTCCCCAAACAGCTGTTGATTCTCTTCCTCGTAAGCTTGCTCTTGGTCTTGCTCGAACGTCACGTTGTCTACGCAATCACACAAACAAGCATACACAAACAAATAAGAAACAGTACAATAAACAGTACAAACAGAGAGTAAAAAGATGATAATATTGTAGTTCATGATGCAAGGATCGCGTGAGCGCAAGAATCGCTGAAATCGGAGTTGAAACGATGAAGATATGGCTAAAACAGTGATCCAGGGACCTATCTGTGAGAGTTTTGAACTTCCAGGGGCTAGATCTGAAGAAACCAAGGGCTAAAACATAATTTAAACCTTAAACAGAGGGTCGGGGTGCAAAATTGGAGGTCCTGGACGGCGGGTACTATTTCTAGAAAGGTCAGGGGTCGGGACAAAAAAGAAAGGACTTAACTCTAATTATTTTTCTACTGATCTGGACTGCGGGTTGATTCCTGGAAAGCCTAGGGGCTTTTCTGCAAAGGTTCCGTCGACGGCTAGGGTCGGGCAAATCTGATCCGTTGGATTAAAATCGTGCGGCAGGGTAAGGGTCGGGCGAAGGCGGCGGCTTGTGCGCGGCTTAGATTTGTTCTGGCCGTTAGATTTAGATCGAGCGGCATGGTGTGGGTCGGCTCGGGTCGACCCGACGGAGTAAAGGGTCGGGCGAATCGGTTAGGCGGCGCTGGGCGCCGGCGGCGAGTGAGAGCGGCGGCGGACGGCCGGAGCTCACCGAATTCGATGTTCCGGGACTCGGTTTAGGCTGGGGTTAGGCCGGGGAGATAGAGGGCGGCACGGCGAAAGTGATGGGGGGCACGGGACTGTCGTGCGGCGGCCGTAGACCGGCGGCCATGGCGGCGATCGGAGGCAGGGCTTCGGCGAGCAATTGGGGCCGCGAAAGAGCAAGAGAGAGGGGGGGAAACGGGGGCGGCTTGGTGCTCACCACCTCGCGGAACTCCGGCGAGGGTTGTAGGCGTTGGAGAAACAGAGGGACGGCGAGTCGACGGAGGGGTGTGACACGGGGCGGCGGCGTTCCTCCGGTGAGCGATTTCCAGCGGTGTGCGACGGTGCGGAGTAGAAGAAGTGGTTGACGACGGCTCTGGGTGCAAAGCGGGGCTCCGACGTGGGTTTTATAGGGGAGGGGAGAAGGCGGAGCGGCCGGGGAAAGGAAGGCGGCGTCTCACGTGGCGGCTCACGCGGTGGCCTGCGAAGGAAAGGGGCAGGTACCGCGGCCATTATAGCAGGCCAGCGTCGCGGGGAAGGAAGGAGGAGATGCGGGCGACGGGGTGCGGGGGCGAACAAGATTCGGGGTGAGGAGGAAAAGGAAAGGGGAGGGAAGCGCGGACGATGGCGCGGCGCGTCTAGTGTCGCGGCGGAAAGGAAAGAGAGAGGAGCGGGAGGAAGAAGAAAGGAAAGGAAGAGAGGGCGCCGACAGGTGGGTCCAGCGCGTCGTTGAGAGAGATGTGAGGGAGAGTGAGGCAGTTTGGGCCGGCTGGTTGGGCCGCGGGGAGAGGAATAGAAATAGAAGATGAGGAGAGAAGGATTTGGGCCGGGCTGAAAGAAAAGAGGAGGGATTCTGGGCTGGGCTGAAAGAGAGTGGGAGAAGAGAAAGAGAGAGAGATGCATGCATAATTTTATTTTGTGGCTTTTATAAAAATATTTTTAAAATTTTATTTCCTATATTTTTGGGTGTTACAAGGAGATTGGCCGATGCGGCAGACTTAAAGGCTAATATTGGGAATCGGCTGATTGGCGATACAGTTAGGAATCGGCCGATTGGCACTGCAGTGTTTTGAGCGATTGGCGAATGGAGATGGTGGGGGTCGGCCGATTGAAAGGCTGGAGCGTTTGGGCCAATATGGGCTTAAGGTGGGTCAGAGGAAAAAGGTAGAGAAAGTTTGACCCGTGGGAATATGATAACCAACTCCGATACGAGTTGTGTTTGTAAATATTCGTTTTTGTTTAAAATTAGAAATAGATCCTAGTCGGTTAGGAAATCAATTGTTACAGGCTATAAATAGCCATCTTTAGAGCTTTGTTAGGGATACACATCAATCAATACAAACAATCTAATTTTTCATCGTACTTTACTTTCAAGTCGGCGACTTCGCCAATACATATTTTTCTTTCACGAGTTCGTACGGGTTGGCAGGGCTGCATCGACACGATATCCGGCCGATTGGTAAGTTTCGTTTATCGAATAATATCTATGCTTTAACTTCGGGCGCATCGCTGTTATTTCGTTTAGATTTATTTAGCAGTTATCGATATTTACTAGAATTATAGGTTTATCTATTGCTCTAGTTTTATCACCAGTTATCCAGCTTGAGATCGAACTGTCAGCTTTATCATTATTTTTTCTTATTTATCGTCATATAGCCGATTAGATCTATTTCAAGTGTTGCATCTGTGGCGATTGTCTAATTTGCTCCAGTAGTTTCTTTGCAATCGCTACGTGATTATCGGCTGATCTATAGCCGGTCATCTTTATAGCAAATCGGCCGATTCGCTGATACGCTTTTCGAGACAGATCGAAACTTTAGCCGATCGAGACCCCCGAAATTTAATACGTTTCTTTCCTTGTCAATCAGCACGTCAGATTCACTGGCACGCCGCGCGAACCGCACCAGAGCGATCACCCGAACAGGAGTTAAGCAGATTCTCCCGGGTCGTGTGTCCGACGCTGAAGGTCATCGACCGATTTTTAGCGCCAACACACTTTTGGCACGCCCAGTGGGACCACCTCAATATCCAACATGTCAAAGGGCGCCGAAATCTCTGAAGACAACATCATCGAGGTTACGGAGTCATATCTCAAGGACGACCAGAAAGAAGAAGTTGCAAGACACCTAGAAGATTACAAGAAGGTATACCTGCAATCTTTCAGTCGTACCAGAAGCGGGGAGACCGTCAAGAATGCTCCTCTTCCAACTCCCCGCCAGATCACCATCGCTGAGGACTCAGACAAGATGTACAATATGATTCAACAGTCCGTTTATCAAGCTTTAATCGACCAATCCTCAATGATAACCAACACGGTATACAATGCCGTCATCAGTTCTCTGGTCAGCGGAGTAGATCAGGGATATCAGGGGCCAGCATACGCCCTGCCTATTGTAGCTCCAGTCAGAAGCTTACCAGGCACGTCTCACTCGGCTCCTCAGCCGATATCAACACAACACGGAGGATACAACACTTCATTGCCTTCAATGCCTCCAGGATACAACGGTGCGCCATGCTTTCAATCACAAGCGCCGCCTCAGCCTGTCCACATTTCTTCCGTGCAATCACTGCCCTCAAACTCAGTGCCTTGGGGGGCACCAGCAACGGCGGCTGTTCTGGACCAATCAGCCGGTCATGGAGGCTCTCCGATCCAGGCACCATTCCAATCGGCTATCCGGCCGACGGCCCCTCAATATCAACCGGCCACGTCAGAAATCGGCCGGGGGGTAGATGCTGCGGAAACACTCAGAAGCGCGGCGCCGATGATGTTGTACGATGGGACGGCAGATTCGCTACGCCACCAGCTGTCAACCGCTCAGCCGGCCACGCCGCCGCAAAATCCGCCACACGCTTTGATCCATCACCCGGCCGTCCCACCGCCGATCCATCAACATGTGCCGATCCCCCAACCAGTTGTTCATCAGCAGCAAGTGGATTGGACAGTAAGGATTGTGGAGGTGATTCAAGACCAATTCGGGTTGAAGCTGAAGGTACAAACCTATACGTACAAAACGCCATACCCACCTGCCTACGATCTACTACCGTTTCCCCATCGGTACAAAGTTTCTGACTTCACCAAGTTTTCGGGGCTGGATGACACCTCAACTGTGGAGCACGTAAATAGATTCATCATCCAGTGCGGGGAGGCCGCCACACAAGATGCTCTGCGGGTGCGTCTGTTCTCGTCGTCTCTCTCTGGGTCGGCTTTCCAGTGGTTTACTACGCTACCACCCAATTCCATCGTTACTTGGGCCGATCTGGAGAAGCAATTCCACAAGTACTTCTACGTGGGAGTCCACGAGATGAAGCTTTCAGATCTGACCAGCTTGAGGCAGAGGAACGACGAACCAGTAACTAATTACGTACAGAGGTTCAGAGAGGTCAGAAACAAATGCTATACCCTAGCTCTGACTAACGCTCAGCTGGCCGATATCGCCTTCCAAGGTCTCCTGCCACACATCAAGGAGAAGTACGCCTCACAGGAGTTTGAAAGTTTAAGTCAAATCGTTCACCGATTGGCCGGTGAAGAAGTACGTCCGTTTGATCAGCGGAGGAATTTTCAGAAAAAGGTGGCGTATTTGGAGGGATCTGAATCTGAAGAGGAAGCGGAAATCGGCCTAGCACAATGGTTCAAAAGGAAGAAGCCGATATCATGCCCTTTCGGGAAGAAAGAACCAGAAGCGTTCGATTTTGACACGTCAAAGGCGGACAAAATCTTCGACTTACTTCTCCAAGAGGGGCAGATCAAGCTCTCACCTTACCACACCATTCCATCGGCCGAGCAGCTCAAAAAGATGAAATATTGCAAGTGGCACAATGCCACGTCTCACGACACAAACGAGTGTAAAATCTTCCGTCAGCAGATACAGTCGGCCAGTGAGCAAGGCAGACTCAAATTCGAAGTCCCGGCGAAGCCAGTAAAGCCGATGAAAATTGATCAGCATCCTTTCTCTACTAACATGGTTGACACAGGAAGAAACGCGCTTCAAACCAAGGTGCTGATGTCAGAATCGGCTAAAAGAAGCGGCGCCGTGGACCCCAGAAATCAGGCTACGATGGACGATGTCAAAGGAAAAAGACGGGTTGAAGACGAGGGCGAAGGATCAGAGCGATCGCGTAGACCCATCACCTTCCAATTCTTGCTCAACAAATATCAGTGGCAGCAGGAAAGTTTGAGATACCGCGAAGAGATGATACGCCGACACGAAGATCATTGGCGATGCTCGTTCTTCATCCACTGCTGGGAAAATAACCTCAGATTACTATCAATTGATAATTGCCCTGAGTGCAGCGGACCATATCGCAACGATCGCCCGCTCAAGAGATCACGCTCCAGAGACAGAGGATCAGAGCCGATTAGCAGAAACTGGCGCGAACAAGAGGATCGGCGCCTTTCAGTGCATGATCGGTTGGGAGGCAGAGTTGACCGGTATGGTCGGCCAAGGGGCAGGCTCTAACAGTATGATCGGCCGGGGGGGCAGGATCGACCAGCAGAATCGACTGGGGGGCAGAGCCAACGCACACGATCGGCTAGAAGAAATGGCTGATGCTAGGGTGTCAGATGAGAACCCCCTAGGACGGGAACCAGACTGGGAGCGTGCCAAACCGCCGGCCAAACCGGTGAACCCCAGGTGGTGCCCTGATGGACTGTCCAAATCCCAAAAATGAAGGATACAACGTCTGCGCCAATGGGAACAACAAGCGAAAGAGCAGAGGCAGATAGTGGACAAGAAAGATGACAGGTCTCGAGTCTGGCGCCCCAAAAGAAACAACAATGAGGAAGGCGACAATCAAGAATCGGTAGCTGACGTCAGCATGGTATTCATCTTGCCGATGGAGTTTATGGCGCCCGCCGATCAAGACGACGCGATAAGGATGGAGGAGCAGATGGCGCAATTGGTTTTGGAGCCAATGACAACCACTTTTGAGAAACCGGAAGATGAAAAACGACAGCATCTCAACGCTCTGTTCCTCAAAGAACACGTTAACAGACGACCTGTCACCAGGCTACTAGTAGACGGAGGCGCTGCAGTCAATATCATGCCGTCTGCCATGTTCCGGAAGTTGGGCAAAAGCGACGAAGATCTGACGAAGATGGACATGATGCTCAAAGACTTCGAAGGCAACTTGTCTCCCACCCGCGGAGCGCTCTGCGTCGACCTCACCATCGGCAGTAAGACCCTTCCCACTACTTTCTTTATTATTAATGGCAAAAGGTCCTACAACATGTTGCTCGGTCGCGATTGGAGACACGCGAATTGTTGCGTCCCGTCTACAATGCACCAATGCCTCGTACAGTGGGTCAGCGACAATACCGAGATAGTCACCGCCGATTCCGCCTACAGTGTTGCTGCGGCCGATACGCAACAGTGGAGCTGCGAACACGTCAAGTGTATATCCGGTAGAACTTGGGACACCGATTTCCTGAAAGTGTCCGATTTTGGCCTACAGCCGATCCGAGCAGTCGGCTCTGAAGATTCAGGCTAGATGGATCAGTTCATCCGAGACGACGGGAAGCTTGGGCACGGATTTACATCGGCCGAATCATTGGAGATGGTGGATTTAGGAGATGGTAGCAAGCCAAGGCCGACGTATATTAGTGCTAGCTTGGATCCCGAGTACAAGTGGAAATTGTCAAGTTTATTAAAAGAATTTAAAGATTATTTTGCTTGGGAATACCATGAGATGCCTGGTCTAGACCGGTCCATTGTCGAACATCGGTTGCCTATAAAATCAGGATATCGGCTGTATCAGCAGCCTGCACGATGATGCAACCCTAAAATTCTACCTGATATAAAGGCCAAGATTACAAGATTGATTGAAGCGAGATTTATTCGGTAGTGCGGTTACGCCGAGTGGATTTCTAATATTGTACCCGTATACAAGAAAAACGGAAAGTTGCGCGTATGCATCGACTTCAAGAACCTAAATCAGGCTACACCGATGGACGGGTATCCAATGCCGACACCCGACGTTTTGAAAGATGCCACCGCAGGACATAAAGTCATCAGTTTCATGGACGGTAATGCTGGGTACAATCAAATATTAATGGCCCAAGAAGATATTTCGAAAACGGCTTTCAGGTGTCCAGGCCACCTCGGTTTATTCGAGTGGGTGTTAGTGACCTTTGGATTAAAGAACGCCGGCGCTACATACCAACGGGCTATGAATTATATCTTTGACAAGCTTATTGGTGTATTGGTGGAAATCTACATCGACGATGTTGTGGTCAAGTCAAAAGGTCATCAGGAACATCTGGCCGATTTATGAGAGGTGTTGGAGTGCACAAGGAAGCATGGGTTGAAAATGAACCCGGACAAGTGTGCATTCGGTGTGTCGGCCGGACAATTCCTAGGATTCATGGTCCATGAGCGCGGGATAGAAGTCAACCGGAAGACCATAGCTGCCATCAACAAGGTTGTGGCCCCGCAGAATAAAACTGAGCTGCAGTCCCTAATCGTCAAGGTCAACTTTATCAGAAGATTCATATCCAACTTGTCCGGGCGTATTCAAGCTTTCACTCCTTTGTTGAAATTGAAACCCGATCAGGAATTCGTGTGGGGAGAAGAACAACGCAAGGCATTAAAAGACATCAAGCAATATCTAATTTCGCCACCTGTATTAGTCCCGCCACAGGCTGACAAGCCGTTCAAACTATACTTATCGGCCGACGAGCGGGCTATCGGATCGGCGCTGGTACAGGAGTTCGAAGGAAAAGAACGGGTAATATATTATGTCAGCAGAAGACTCCTGGACGCCGAAACGAGATATTCCCCGATGGAACGGCTGTGCCTATGTCTATATTTCTCGTGTACCAAGCTGAGGCACTAGTTGTTATCGGCAGATTGCATAGTCGTATGCAAGAATGACGTGGTGAAATACATGCTATCATTGCCAATTTTGAAAGGACGGATTGGAAAGTGGATCCTGGCTCTGTCAGAGTTTGACCTAAGGTACGAATCGGCCAAAGCTGTCAAGGGTCAAGTCATGGCCGATCTCGTGGCTCAGCATTGTGGACCGGAAATCGCTGTCGTTGAACCAGTTCCATGGACTCTATACTTCGATGGTTACTCGTGTGGGGCCGGATCGGGAATCGGCATCGTTCTCATATCGCCTCGGGGGGACGGTTATGATTTCTCTTTGTCGATAGAGGCATCCGCGACCAATAACCAGGCGAAATACTGAGCCGTCCTAAAAGGTATCCAATTGTTAAGAGAAATCAAAGTCGATGCGGTCGAAATTTTCGGAGATTCCATGCTCATTGTGGATCAATTAACGGGGAGATCTGAATGCAAAGATGATGTCTTAAGGATCTACTACGAAGATTGCCTCCAACTGTTAAAGGCATTCAAATCTGCGGTTATTGAGCACATTCCCAGAAATTACAATGAAGAGACCAATAGGCTTGCCCAACACGCGTCCGGATATCGGCCGATTCAAGGCGCCATGACTTTGGAACTTGCGGCCGACGATTGGCGAAAGGAGATTGCCGATTACTTGAAAGATCCGTTCAAGAAACTGGATCGGCGAGTGCGTTTTCAGGCCACGAAATATGTGTTGCTCGAAGACGATTTGTTTTACCGGACGATTGATGGGGTTCTACTCAAATGCCTGGGAACGGAAGAAGCAAAGGTCCTGTTGGGAGAAATCCACGAGGGCGTATGCGGAGCTCATCAATCGGCTCTCAAGATGAAGTGGATGATCAGAAACAACGGGTATTATTGGCCGACGATTCTCAAAGATTGTTTTAAATGTTATAAAGTTTATCAAGACTGTCAGAAGTTTGGCAATGTGCAGCGCGCACCAGCCTCGGCTATGAATCCGATAATCAAACCATGGCCGTTTAGAGGTTGGGGGATAGACCTCATCGGACAGATTTACCCTCCATCAAGCAAAGGGCACAAGTTTATATTAGTAGCCACTGACTATTTTACCAAATGTGTGGAGGCAGTTCCGTTAAAGGCCGTGACATCGGTCGCTATGATCAATTTCGTGAGGGACCATATTGTTTATCGGTTCGGCATCCCTCAAACCATCACAACTGATCAAGGAACGATGTTCACCTCAGGAGAGTTCGAAGAATTCACCGCCGATATGGGGATTAAATTGTTGAATTCTTCTCCGTATTATGCTCAAGCCAACGGCCAGGCCGAATCGTCCAATAAGGGGATAATCAAGTTGATCAAGAGGAAGATAGAGGAACAACCCAAGAAGTGGCACCTGTGTTTAACCGAATCTCTATGGGCTTACACGATGGCCTGCCACGGGGCCACTAATATATCTTCTTATCAGTTGGTATATGGTCACGAGGCAGTATTGCCTTGGGAATTAAGGACGGGGTCAAGGCGCACATCGCATCAAGATCAGTTGTCGACCGATGACTATTCCCTCCTCATGAAGGGAGAGCTCGACGATTTGGCGGGTCAGCGATTAAGGGCCCTGATCAGCATTGAAGAAAACAAGAAAAGGGTGGCCAGGTGGTACGACAAGAAGGTCAAGGTCAAACAATTCTCCCAAGGAGATTTGGTATGGAAGTTGGTGCTGCCGATAGGGTCTAAGGATCCCAAATTCGGTAAATGGTCGCCCACTTGGGAAGGGCCATATAAAATCGGCCGATATGCTCTGGGAAATGCATATATACTAGAAACTATCGAAAGGGAAGAATTCACAAGAGCCTTAAACGGAAGATATCTGAAGAGGTACTATCCTAGTATGTGTGTGGGTGCATAACTTACGATAGGGTGCATCAAGACAACGTGGCAAAATCCTATTGGCTCCAGTCTATATAGCTGATGCAAAGATAACATCGCCTTAAGGACGAAACATTCGATTAGTCTGATCGATTTATTATTCGGTAAGAACAGCAGGGTACATGGCCGACACGGTACAAGTCGCCCTTAGAACAAAAGTACCAACATATTTATTGACCACGCTTTTTCTTAATCTCCCTCTCGATCCGGCCTAATTCTATCAAGAGGCGGATGCTCTTTTCCTCCAGATCCTCCATGGCGGCTTCAACCTCGACTTGACGAGAGGTGATTGGGATGTCCCCGTCGCAGCATCTTCAAGGGCGACTGGGCGAGGGAGTGGATGACTCCTTTCAGTTGGCGGTCGCCTGGAGTAGTTGGCGTCTATATGGTCCCAGATCTTCTGGACGTCAGGAGGGACATGATCTTTGAGTTCTTCGCGATGAGCCCTGATCAGATCTCTGTCCACCTGCGACAATGGTCCGTCTGAATGCATGACTTCAATCGCTCGTTCCAGACTGGGGCTAAGGCGTTTCAGCTAAAAGGGGAGGAAACAACCACCCAACGTCAGATTGATTGAAATATCAACAGAGGGAACAAAGGAAGATTTCGTACCTGGTTGACGGAGAAGGAAGAAGACGAAGAAGACATCTTGGCGTCTAGTCTGGGAGGATGGAGATCAAGTCGTTAGAGGAAAAGAAGACGGGCGATGCGAATGCCTTTGGAAACGATACGGGGCCTCATAATTACAGAAGGAAGAGGGTGAAGGAATGGTAGGATGCGTCCCATTGGGGTAAAAGGGTTAATAAATGAAAAGCTGCTGAAAAGGACGGTCCAAGTTTGAATCCGCACGTCAACGGCAAGAGGACATTAAATGTTTAAAGAGCATTCAGTACTTTTACAGTTCACCCGAGGAGGGCATTAATAGCCGCAATCGCTCGTTGCCTAAGTTGATCGGCCGAGTCTAAGGTTCTCTGGTCGTCATCAGCCGATCCAGGGACTTCTGGCATATGACGATGGATTTTTATTGCTTCATGGGCCAGGTTCTGCCTCTCCTGCTTCAGCTCGGCGATGACGGATGGGAGGTCTTGGAGTCTTTTCTCTTCAGCAGCTATGGCCTTGGTCACCTGCTCCATCTCCTTGGCTAGCCCTGCCCTTCGCCGTTTAAGGCGGTCTATGGCACCGACGATATCTGGGCGAGAGCTTTCAAGGAAGCTGATTCGTTGATGCACCTCTTGAGCTCGATGTTTGTAAAAGTCTTCCTCCTCACGGGCTTTCGCTAGTTTGGCGCGATCGGCCATATGGCGCAAGGCCCTAAACACTGGAATCCACATTGACTCTATGTATGCGGCAGGTGCCAGAGCCTCTTCCGCTTCCTCTGGAACTCGGCCTCTAATTTCACTAAGTATCCAAATCGGTGAGGCATCTTCCACTAGTCGGCCGATGTCGTCTTGGAGGAGGGTCCGTATGCTCTCAAGCTTGGCACGGACGTCATCAGGGATCGAGCTCAGTGTGACTTGGCGCGAGGCAACCTCTTCATCGTCAGAAAGTGCAACCGCAAAGGAAAAAAGACTGTTGTTGGGAGTGTCCTGCTCCTGCGAAAGAATAATAATAAAAAAAATACGGATTAGCCGACGGTAAGGGGAAATCGGCTGATTTGGGTGACAAGTTTCTTACCTCTTTGAAGCGGATTTCTTCTGCTTGCGCCAACGGGAGTGCTACCCTCATCTCGGGAACTGGCGCGATTGGTTCATCGGAAGAAGAAGATTCGACGATTATCGGTGCCCTGCTCGGGCCAGCCTCCTGGAAAGGTATGGGAAGCGAATTTTTATAAGTATAATGCAAATGATTAAGTCTGATGATATATAATGACTGCCATACCTCTATGAGTCGTCCGGCCGATGGTTGTTGGAAAGGTACAATTGATGCGCCCTGGGTAGCCTGCATCAAAAATCGGTTAGTTTTTGGTTAAGTATCAATAAATTGAGTTAAGAGACTCTCTACCTCGGTGGGAGGAATTGCTGGCGTTCTGGTTTCCGCCTGAAATGTAGCCGATTGCTGTGGAGATTGCACTGGGGCGATTTGCGCAGCCTGACAGAAAGAAGAAATTAATATCGACAGAATAGTTAAAAGGACGTGAGGTATGCAAAATTACCTGAACAACTTCTACTAGCAATGATGCAGCAGCTGCTCCAGCTTCTGTAGGCCCCTGGGGATCGACTTCCTCAATAATCAGTAGAGTCGGTGCAGCTAAAGGTTCAGCCGATGCCGCCGCCGACTGATCGGCCGGTTCTATACGGGCACGCACTCGGCGGCTCGTCTTCTTTAAAGAGGGTTTCTTCGGCGTTTGTTTCGATCAGCCGGTGGTGATGTCTTCGATGGTTGGGGCATGGTAGCCGATGAGTGGGAATGGTGTGTATGGGTAGCAATTCTCTATCGGCCTACCACTTCGGCTCGCGTCGGAGGAAGTCGACTTTCGGACTGAAAAGGGAAATAAGAGTTAGCGGCAAATTTCTAGCATAAAAAGAAATAACATCGAAATCGGCCGACAAAAGGGCAGTACCGCTGCGTTTGGGTCGATGTTGTTAGGATCCAGATCATTGCAATATGTTGCAGGAGGTACACAAAAGAAATGCTGCTTCCATTCTGCCCACCATAACTTGAATTGTTGGACAGCAAAAGGAGCCACTATCCAATTGGTTAGATCAATGTTACTGGAGTCCGGCACTAAATTGCACAGCCGATTGTAGTCAAGGCCCTTACTGAGCTCATCTCGGAATTTTGCGCGGGCGGCAAAATAAACTTGAATCGGCAGCTGACCAAGGCCGAACTGCCGTGCTGCAATTGATGGGTTATAAAATTCATAAGTTGGGGAGTCTTTCCCAGAGAAGAAGTTCGCCGGTAAGATCCCTGGTTTGATCAAGGCGTCCGTGAGATCATTATCAAAGGAGTTGGACGTCGAGTCATAGCAGAAGGGAAGCTCAAAAAGTGGCTCTGTTCTCTGGTACGGGTACCAACTGATAGTTTCTTCACTAAAGCCGTTGTAAAAGCATCTGAAATACTCGGTTGTCTGGGTGGCGATGAACTGGCAACCAGGGAAAGCTGATGCCGCTTCGCCGAAAAAGGTGCACCATCGTCGTACTGTGGGGTTTTCCTCTGACTCGATGTTGGGGAATGTCTTGGTCTCTATCTGCTGCTGGGAGATTTTGCTCATGTACAAGTTGAGCCAGAGGGTGATGAACCATCAGGGGCCACCAGGGTTACCAATCGGCTCTCCCTTTGACAGTTTGACGCTGATCTGGTGCATCATGTGGTAGGCCGATCCTAGCAGATGCTTCCCGAGAGGGATGGCGGCTCCTTTTGACAGGGCTTCGGCCAGAGCTTGTGTGTTGGAAGAAGGGCCAACCGCTCTGCCGCAAAAGAGGTGCTTCTCTAGCTACATCATCAAGAACGCTGAATATTCTCTCTCCAAAATCGTCCCGGTCCTCATGTTTCTGTTGATATACCCTTTCCACCCGCTGATTCCTTTCGTCTCTAGCCGATGGATCGGCTTGATCAGATAATTAAATGGTGTATCGGGGGAGGAAATGTTGAGGCCGGTCAGCATCAGGACATCGGCCAGAGTTGGGGTCATGGGTCCGTGCCCAAAGAGAAACGCGTTGAGCGCGTCAGACCAGAAATAGGAGGCTGTTATTACCAGGGGTTCATTCTTCTCCATCTGGGACAAAGATAGATTGATGCACTGGCCGATTTTTAATTTATCCCATTGAACTCTCTTAGAGTTGGCCATTCTTTGGTACCACTCTTTCCAGCCGGGGGTTTCATTCGGCCAAGATCTAAAAGTGCCTGACCACTGGCCCAAATCCATAGGTGATTGCTTGAAAGGGATTCTATGGGTCTCTAAGTTAATCAGATCAGTCGGGTCTGGATTCCCCATAGGGCCTAAGCAGATAAGACCAGGAGTTTCGGAAAGGCGGATAGTGATTTGGTGTCTGACTGCCTAAAAAAGGTAAAAAGGGAAGAACTAAGAATAGATCTAAAAGATGCATGGGCGGTAAAAAGTAAAAAGGAAAAGTTTCGGATGTTTACCTCCGGGATGAAGCTCATCGTCGCTGATGGAATCGCTGATGGATCTGCCATCGCCGATGGAGTTGCTGGCGGAGCCTCCGTGGCTGGTGGAGTTGCTGATGGTGCCGCCATTAAAGGAATGAAGCGGAATGCAGATGAAAGAAGGATCGCCGGAGAATGCGGTTGGAAGCCAAAAGGGCGCTGGGAGAAGATAGAAAGTGATTCGCCGGGGAGAAAGTTACTGAGCTCGTGGAGAAGAAGCGGCAGGGAACACCAGTATTCAAAGACGGTCCGAGAGAAGGGGTAAAAGCGGGATTTTTACCGTGTCGTCTACACGAATTTCGGGGGAACAGTTGTCTCAGGCGCCCAGTTCGAAAAGATTGCAATCATCAGGTAGAAGACTACTAAACAGAAGAAGATTTTTGCCGCGTTTGTTTTGGAGGAGAGATTAAAAAAGAATTTCAAAGTAAAAGTCATGTTTTACTCCGAAACTGGGGGGCATGTGTTGACGCCAGATTTCGACACATTTTGAATCGGTGTTAGGGAAGGAGGAGATTGGCTGATGCGGCAGACTTAAAGGCTACAATTGGGAATCGGCCAATTGACGCTACAGTTAGGAATCGGCCGATTGGCGCTGCAGTGTTTCGAGCGATTGGCGAATGGAGTTGGTGGGGATCGGCCGATTGAAAGGCTGGAGCGTTTGGGCCAATATGGGCTTAAGGTGGGCCAGAGGAAAAAGGTAGAGAAAGTTTGGCCCGTGGGAGTATGATAAGCAACTCCGATACGAGTTGTGTTTGTAAATATTCATTTTCGTTTAAAATTAGAAATAGATCCTAGTCGGTTAGGAAATCAATTGTAACAGGCTATAAATAATCTACTTTTTCATCGAACTTTATTTTTCAAGTCGGCGACTTCGCCAATACATCTTTTTTTCACGAGTTCGTACGGGTTGGCAGGGCTGCATCGACACGATCTCCGGCCGATTGGTAAATTCCGTTTATCGAATAATATCTAAGCTTTAACTTCGGGCGCATCGCTGTTGTTTCGTTTAGATTTATTCACCAGTTATCGATATTTACTAGAATTATAGATTTTATCTATTGCTCTAGTTTTATCACCAGTTATCCAGCTTGAGATCGAACAATCGACTTTATCATTATTTTTTCTTATTTATCATCATATAGCCGATTAGATTTATTTCAAGTGTTCGAAGTTAAACAGATTCTCTCGGGTGGTGTGTCCGACGCTAAAGTTCATCGGCCAATTTTTAGCACCAACACAAGCACAGGTAGCCGGCCAGTGCCAGGCACTGACCCTAACTCACCGAGTATGGTGAAGCACGGGACGGCTAGGGTCTCACTGTCCGCTCTCACATGGAGATAGTAGTGCACACGACAGTGTCGTGTACCTACAGTTTTGTCCCAACTACTAGCATTATTTCAGCTCTCTACGTCGGCCGCGTAGCTTCTCCCCCATTCAATCACCCACCTTGCACTTTTCGGTTTCAATGAATCCTTACTCCGGTCAAAGGCTCGGCCAGGGCCCTCATAACTTATTGCGCCCCCAGCGCCCGGCGCCCGGGCCCCAAGTGTCGATCTTCTGCCCGGCACCGTCGCACACGGCTCGCGCCACTGTGAAGGACCCAAGGTGCTCGCGCCGCCCCCATGCAAGAATGTGAGACCGACCGGGAAGACGGGCAAGGCAACCGCGCTAGCACGCGGCCGCTGCCCCCGCGTGTCAGAACCCGGCCGCTCTATATATAGGCCCGGTGGACGCGCGTTTCTCTATGAGCCAGTGCCGCCCAGTGCTAGCAGCAGCAAGTGTGCGAGCAGCGTACGTGACACGACTAGAGTCTCATAACACACAGAGAGTCAGTCGACGCGCGCAACCCTTACGTGCTCTACGTAGCGGCCTCTCGATCGGACCGACCACCGCCATGCCGGCCTTCGCCGAGAGCGGCGGCGGCGCCGAGCCGCCGCTGGCCGCGAGCTACCTCGACCTGCTCCGCCGCGGCGGCGGCGGCATTGCGCCGGCCGAGGGCCGCGCGGCCGCCGCCGTGGAGGAGCGCGAGCTGCCCCTGATCGACGTCGAGTGCCTGCTGGCGGCGACGGCGGGCGACGAGGCGAGGAGGGCGGCGTGCGCGGATGCCATGGCGCGGGCGGCCTCGGAGTGGGGCTTCTTCCAGGTGACCAACCACGGCGTGGGCGGCGCGCTCCTGGAGCGGCTGAGGGCGGAGCAGGCGCGGCTGTTCCGGCTGCCGTTCGAGACCAAGGCCCGCGCCGGCCTCCTCAACGGCTCCTACCGGTGGGGCGCCCCCACGGCCACGTCGCTCCGCCACCTCTCGTGGTCGGAGGCCTTCCACGTCCCGCTCGCCAGCATCTCCGGGAGCGCCTGCGACTTCGGCGAGCTCGGCTCCCTGAGGTACGCCATGCCCGCCCGCCCTGTGCTCCGCATGGACTAGCTACCTAGCTTGTGTTACTGTAGCGCGCGTTTAAGGCTACCTGCTACTTACTACTATATGTAAGTAAGGCCTGTCAGTAGCAGAGACGTACGCACGCGTGGTCCTTTATTGGCGAGTGAAAAAAGCTAGCTATCCAGACGTGCCACGCATCACACACGGATGTGTGCATCTCGTAGCTCGTACGTAGCTGCAAGCACGTCGGCACATGTGTGTCCCCCGTGCTCCACCCATGGAGATGGCAGTATCCTTTTTAGCCCGGCCGGGGCCACCCTCCCATTCCATTGGTACCCTGACATGACTGAGGAAGAGTAGTGGTAGCGTTGTACCTTGCCCACGTCTCGCACGGTCCCGGGATATGTCTCTCGTCCACGTACGCAGCTCGGGCGATCTTTCCCCCGCCCCCGCCGGCCAGCTCGCTAAAAAAAAAACATAATTTAGTTTCGATCCGGAAAAAGATAATAATAAATAAATAATTCTAGTAGACTAGAGATGTTCGACGGCGCACAGGCCGCGGACTTGGCTATCGGCCTTTATGTTCCGGTGCGTACGGGTCCAATGGGCGGCGATATCATGTGTGCGGTGTTGTACGCGACCACGAGACACGGGAGCTTTCAGTACACGCACCCAATTTGGCGCCCTCGTGTCCACCGAGCCAGCCTAACAACGCCATCTCCCAACACATCATATAATATTATATTATTATGAGAGCCCTTTATGACGCACGTGATGTATCCCTCCGCGCACGTTACGGTGGAAGAACCAGGCCGACCACCGGAAAATATCTGATGACACGTCCAATACGTACTCGGATATTGGTCCAGCAGTAAATAAATGAAGCTGCTAAATTTACCGTGTTGCAGTAATTAATCCGGCAGAGAATTTTTACCATGGTAAATAAACGATCAGCGATCGTGCATGCAGGGGCGTGATGCAGGAGGTGGCGGACGCGATGTCGCGGGTGGCCAAGGCCGTGGCGGTGGCGCTGGCGGGGAGCCTGATGCAGCAGCAGGCGGCGGCGGAGGCGGAGGCGTTCCCGGCGGGGTGCGACGAGACGACGTGCTTCCTGCGGCTCAACCGGTACCCGGCGTGCCCGTTCGCGCCGGACACCTTCGGGCTGGTGCCCCACACGGACAGCGACTTCCTCACCGTGCTGTGCCAGGACCAGGTCGGGAGCCTGCAGCTCATGAAGGACGCCCGCTGGGTGGCCGTCAAGCCCCACCCGGACGCGCTCATCGTCAACATCGGCGATCTGTTTCAGGTAACAGTGCGACGATTGCCTCCGCCGCCCTTCATTCGTGCTCAAGTTTTAACCAGGCAGAGGAGCTGGGGCAGAGATGACGATGCTTATCTGATAACTACTATGTGGTTCCGGCCGGTGCAGGCGTGGAGCAACAACCGGTACAAGAGCGTGGAGCACAAGGTGGTGGCCAACGCCAAGGCGGAGCGCTTCTCCGCCGCCTACTTCCTCTGCCCGTCCTACGACGCGCCCGTCGGCACGTGCGGCGACCCGTCGCCCTACAGGACCTTCACCTTCGGGGAGTACAGGAGGAAGGTGCAGGAGGACGTCAAGAGGACCGGAAGAAAGATTGGGCTCCCAAACTTCCTCAAGCAACAGCCGCCGCTGCCCCAGTGACGGCCCGGAACCAGATCGAGAGGGCATCATCGATCTTGTTTCTTCGGCTCACCGTACAAGAATATATATGTGGCCTTGGAAGCCTTAATTTTCTTCTTCTTCTTCTCTCTCCCTCTCTTTTCCTTTATTCGCTTAGGTGATAGATCACTATAATGACGACGACATGTGCGCTTGTCAAACATACACATCGATTAACTAGTGCTTCGTGGCACATTTCTGGCTCTGCTTTTCATTTGCATGTATATTTTCATACTTTTTCTTAAACGTTCTGCCTACTTCAAGGCGCATAATCAAGCTATGGGACCACATATCAGTGAATAAAGTCGGCAAAGAGAAATTGTAGGAATGTTTGTTTGCTCTCTCTACCAATGTAATCTCACTTTGTCTGAACATATTGTGTGCCACCATGCAGACCAAGTATATATTTATGTTGTTCAGTAATCATGAAAAATGTTACTCCATGAATCTCATACCAATGTCACTTACAATAACTCATGCCATTTAGTAACTAATTTGCAGTCTAGGACCTAGTACTCATATTTTTAATAAAATACAAAGCAAAGCTTTGAATAAGAGGCAAATAAACACCAAGTCACTAACGTTGCAAACTTAACATGTGGACAAAAGATACAGTAACAAATGAGATCAAAATTAGATCGAAAGCCCATCTAGATCTATGAAGTATCGCACATGGTTGCAACAAAGAGCTGATATAACTCGAGCTAAGATTTCAACTAAATATATACGGAAGACATACGAGGTGTGATGCAAGAGGAAAGATTACGAATATGGATGGAAAATATATAGCATAATTAGTAATTAAAGTTACTCCGATGGAAATTATGAGTATGTTTTTCATATTTAGAAAATTTTTGGTACCCATTTCGTATTTTTTATTTAAAATAAATTACTTATGAATTTTTTAGTTTAAATTCGAATATTTTTAATTTTTATAAAATGAAAAACCACCTTCGAAACCATCCAAAGGACCAAATTTTCCCGATTCCGACAGTTGGATGACCTTCGTAGTTCAAGATTGAAAATTGAATTTTTATGATAATTCAAAGATGTAAATCGGACTTTTTTTTATTACCAGATATATATGCCGTTGTGGATGTCAGTGTAGACATAGTTTTGACCCTGGAATCGTGTCTAACCTCTACCCCCTCCCCTGCAGGGATGTGCAGGAGACACACAAACCGGCTTCCTCGCTCGCATTCCAGTTGCAGGCGTTGCGATGTACTCTGATGGCCCGCAAGTGATTTTTTCCCTGCAATGCCCGGATCAAATCCTGACAACCAAACCTCCAAATCGGGTTGGGTTCCCCACGGTCAGATAATAGAGTTTTTAAATCATGACCAAAATCATTCGAAGGATATCTGCTGATAGGTCCGATTGAGACAATAATTGAAACACCAGCAGAGCACTGCTTTCATGCTGAGGCTGCAGATACTACTAGTTGCATTGCAGGTCGGCTCTGATCCGTCGTCACCTCTTATGTCATGTGCTGTCCATTTCAGCTCCGTGCTAGTGCCGTGCTACAAAAGGCTGCAGAAAACTAGCTACGAGTAGAAACATCGGCCATCCCACATCTCGCATCTCTGATATCTGCACTCTGTTGCAGCGTTCCATCGTCATGCGATTGCAATGAGGAATCGGTCTCCCTTTTCCGAAAAAGAGCCGCGCGCGCGCGAACCCGGCGGCGGGAGAAACGCCACAGATCCGCCGGCCCGTCGCTCGCGGCGACAAGTTAAACCCTTCCTTGCCGTCGCCACCTGAAAGGCGATGGGCTTCACGTGACACTTTCCACCTCGGCCGGCGCCCCTGCCCAGCGGCCGTCGCGCGAGCTTCCTCCGTTTGTGGTGCCGACAATGCGGGGATAGATTCCGGCGAGCAGCCGCCGTGCGAACCTGAGGCGCAGGCGTGGCCAAACAGGCAGGAAAGACAAAGCAGGCTGGCCGCGAGCCCCTGTCTGGGCAACTGTGAGACGACGACGATTTGGGTGATGATGGCGTGATGCCTGAAGCCTGATGCGTCTCTAGTAATGGAACTGTGGATGTGCAATGGGTGGGGAAGCTAGGATCGGGTCTCTCGCAGCACCTAATTCTTGTGTTTTTGCACTGCTGCCAGGCGTGGCGTAGCAGCGTCGGCAATTATTTGAGAGCGAGCCTGACGGAAACCAGAAAGGAGGCATTTTCTTCCCCTTCCTCTGCAGATCACGAGCGCGCGATGCGCGGTCTATCGGGACGGGGGCGCTTTTTGGGTGGACGGGCCCGTCCCGCGATCGACTTCTCCGGGGATCGACGTCTCCGTCGACGCTGACCGCGAAAGGATGGAATCGAGCCGTGTCGTCCGAGAACTAGCTTTTGGCCATGGATCGACGTCGTACTGATGGCACCCCCACCGGCCGGGGCGTGCGCGACGTGTTACCGGCCGGCGCGGCGCGACCCACCGCCCGCGTGCAGGGCATTGCGTGTGCCTATCGCCCTAGAGTAACCAGCGGCGGCACCCCAAATAACGTTGGAATCGAATCTCCTACGGTGCCGCTACCGTGCCTTCTGTGGTTGCAGCTAGTTTTGGGTTTGACTAGAACATTAGGCTACCGTTTAATTTGATTAGTAAATCGAATGTAAGAAAATGTGCAATACCACAGAACAGGAGCAACAAAAAAGCAAAGACATTCACTGGTAAAAACATAGCATATTAAGGTATCTATACCGGAGTACAAAACTTCTGTAATCACATGATTTGAAAACACTAAATTAACCAAGATATGTCAATATGGAAATAACTATAGTTCCAGACCCGAATGACCTAGACAGTATGAAATCCTGAGCCAAGACGATTCAACATGTTACAAACTTTCATGATAGAAGTACTAATTATAACAGTTTCATAGATTTATTCTTGAATAGCAGCAAGAGGTAGCTTCATCATCCATCCGCAGAGCGAATCTTTACAGAGAGCCTTGACCTTCCGTTGTGATTTTTTACCCTGCTTTAATATTTGTCATGTATTAATCAAAGAGCAGGTTGCTGATGCATTTGATATGTTATTTAAACTAACGAATATGTTTCATGCATTAAAGAGTAAATTAACGATGTATTCGAAAGCTTACTTAAACCAATGAATTTATTTCAATGGTTCATTTTTTTTTCACGAACATCCCTGATCACGGGTTCTTAATTTTAAAGAGTAGCAGTATTCTTATAATATTAATCAAATAATACACTTATATTTTTGTATCCAACGATCTTCAATTTTGCTTGTTAAAACCTGCTAATCAAGAAAGGTTGACACCATGTATATAAAATGAAGCAAAACTAAAAACACAGATCAACCGTGCAGTTGCCCATTGTTGCTTCCTTGTCATGATCTTGCGGGATTTGGAATGATTGAAATTGAACGGAAGCAGAAAGAAGTACTTTCAAGTAGCCATAGCATGAAGGAACAAAAAACTGTAAGACAAACCTGATTGAGTGTTAAAGCAGGCATGAATAGTCCAGCAAAAAGTAGGAGCCTCCAGGTTGCCAGAAAAAGAAGCAGAAAGCATTTGTCTAAGCAAAATGGCATCTGTTAGAAACAATGAAGAAACTGCTCTGAGTAAGCGCGCTTCGGGCGCTCTACCGGCGTTATCACTATCTATATAGTTAGGTGTGGCTATTGTTTGAAAAATGTACTTACTGAAAATAAAATGATCATTCTATTTTGTAGACAGAAAACTAACCCTCTCCAATAGCCAAAACAAATTGGCATTCTATACTGAAATTTGTTGAACTGGGCATCATCAACATTCTACTTGTGAAAAAGAAATGTACACCACCAGTAATAACAAAAAGAAAGAAACTTGATGATACCATCTAAAAGAATTAAAGAACAAAAAGAAAAGGATTACAGAATCTTCTAACGTGAACCTACTTCATTAACAAACGCACAAAATCAAATGTTGCTATCATCTTATGATAATATTTTCCAAAGAATAGAGCTCAAGCATTGGAGCACCACTGAGAAAGCCTGCACTAACAGTGTTGAATTGCTCATCACCTGGAAGAAGCATGATACATTTTGGCTCTATACTACTTCTGCAGTTTCTCTGAATCAAGCAAATGCAGAAGTACAAAGAAGAAAATATTGCATTTGGGTTGTGCCATGAAGTTCCATTTCAGAACTCAGAGAACAATTATAGTTAGAGAATATTAATATTCAGGAAAAAAGAAACCTCTACCATCTGAAAGAACTTTTAGACTGTGATAAGAACTAAGCAAATGAATCATCCCAGCTTAATTTCCTCAGATTTTGGTTGCAGTTTGCAACTCTGCTTTGCCACAATATTTGAGAACATTGACACGTAACTTTCCTTGTAAAAACTCAGCTTTAGTCAACCTTTACAATCTGAATTCAAAAACCACATGCATTGACTCCAATACACTGGTCAGCCATTAACTCATTTAACTCATTAATACACTGAATTAGGGAAATGGTAAATCGTGGCCGACCGTTTTACTGATTTTTAACTAAAGCAGTTGTTAGATACAAACTAATCACCTATTCTGAGTTCTGAGGCTTCCAAGCATAACTGGACAGATTGAACTCTTCTACAATTATTACTCCCTCTTAAGAATACTGGTCAGCCATACAATTATTAACTAAAGCAATCGTATGGAAGATGACCTGAAAATGTAGGCAAATTAAGGAACAATATGGCTAGTACTTGCCATCAGAACTGAGCTAAAGTAAACTACGGAGCATATAAGAAACCTGGAGTGAAGGGAAATGACAAAAGATCACACCTTGGATGTGGATTTTCAGGCTTGCACCTCATCTGCCGGTCGGCATGTCTCCTTTGATGCTATTCTGCCTCGAATGCTTGAGATGCAAGCAGAATAGCTTGAGCATCCGGCCACCCAGGCCAAAGGTAGGCACCAGGTGGAAGGCACAAGCAGTGGGGACGTCCTGCAAGGATGGGGCGCTGCGGCAGATGAACGCTGCATCCCCATGTAGCTGAGGTGCCGCGTGCCGGGTTCAGCGATGAGGAAGGGGCTGGCGCTTCTGTCAGGAAGAAAGTGGGCCTGAACCACCATCAAACGTGGACCAGGAGCCGAGGATGCGGCCGCCGCCGTGGATCTTGGCCGCACGCCGTGGATCTTGGAGCCGGATACCAGCTCCCTTCAACCCTGCGACGCGCCTGGAGCTTCCCGCGCCGGACGCCGCGGCTCCCGCACGCCCGCCGCCGCTCCCCCGTGCCGGCTGTCGCGGCTCCCGCAAGCCACGCACGGGTCGCCGCCTCGCTCCTCCCGCTGCAAACGGTCAACCCCTGGCACGACGGTGCCGGAGCAGCAGTGCGGAGAGCGGGGCTGCATCTCCGACCGCCCCGCACATGTCGCTTCCGCCCCGCTGCTCCCATCGCCGGTGCCCCACTGCTCCCATCGTCCCGTGCGCGGGTCACCCATCAGGGGCAGCAAGGAGAGAGAGGAACCGATGGAGAGCAGAGAGGGGCAGCAGGGAGAGGAGAGGGACTGGGGGAGCTCTCCCGCGCACCAGGCGCAGAAGGGAGAGATAGGAATTGAGGGAGAGGAGAGAGGGGCAGCAGAGAGATGGCGGCGGCGGGGAGCGGGAGCTCGAACCTACTCGAGGAGCTCGGCTAGTAGTCAATCAAACTGCGCATAGCGGGACAACTGGTCGGTGGCTGACTGGCGGGTCGGGCAGATCAGCCGCTAGGCATCGCATGAAGACAGCGGTCCACGAAAAAATCAGCCCACAAATTTTCTTTCCTCCACCCCGCCACCCACCATCATCGTCTCTGGCGGCTCCCACCGCCGAATCTGCGCCGCCAAATTTCCTAATAGTTTTTTTTGGAGAATTTTCTATGGAGAATTTTTAGGACGACTTGTGCAGACTCTTAGTTAAATAACTTATTCATCCGGGCAGCGGGGCTACACACTTGTATAGAGCTAGGACTAGTCGGACGAATGAGATGTAGGTAGGGCTAAAAAAAGAAAAAAAATTACTTCCGAGAAGTGCAAGATGGGACGAAAAGAAATTACTCGAGTAGTACTCAGGTAGAACTCCTCAAACCGTATAAGGGTGGGGACCCCTCCAAAATATCTCATCTCATAATCCTCAAGGCAATACAAACCACATAGAACGTAGGGTGTTACGCTTTTAATGGCCCGAACATGTCTAAATGTCTAAATCTTTATGTTCCTTGCACCTTCGAGTTACCGATCTCGACGACACCCCGCCTACAACCTACTACATCGGAAGTATCTCTTGATGAGCTTGGTGGTAAAACACCGACACATAATCTATCAAGAAAATTTCAAAGACCGAGATTGCTACTAGAACTGGTGCAAATAAGCTTTTTTTTCTAAGGACACCGATATAATAATTCAGCAACGGCAGATTTTATTATTCCATTCCAGGTAGCTAAGGCATCTTACACGGTAAAAGCACGCGGCACAGTACAAGACGCACGCGTGGACGCGGCAGAATAACGGCAGTGCAATGCAATGCAATTAAGAAACAGAAGGATGGGCCGGGCCGTCGGCCGGACCAAGCTAGCTATGACTATGATGCGGGGCGGGCGTCTAGCAGAGCCTCTTGCAGTAGCACTTGCGCTCGATGCCGTGCCACCTGCACACGCCCCACGGGAAGCCCTCCGTCCTGCACACGCCCTCACAGTTCCGGTAGCTCATGCAGGCGCCCACGAACTTGTGGCTCTGCGACAGGCAGTGCCGAGCCTCCGCCACCCGCGCCGGCCCCGTCTCTGCGCGCGCGGCCCGGGCCAAAGAGAGGACGTCGCGTGCCACCATCGATCGGAAAACAAGTGGCTACGCTGGTGACTTACCTGAGGCGACGAGGAGCAGCAGGACGACGAAGAGGGCGGACGCGACCACGCGGCGGGAGGAGGTCGTCGAGGCCATTTCTATTCTCGCTGCTGGCTGACTGTACTATGACTGCGTAGCAGCGTAGGTGATGAGGGGCTACTGTTCGAACGCGAGTGTTTGGCACTGAGGGGGCGAGGGCGCTAGGGGTTATATAGGGGGTCTCCAGAGCGCTTGTTTAAAACCCCAAACTTAGCAATTTGTTATATGCATCCAGCAGGGCGGTGCGGCGTTTAATTTGGAGTTTTATTTGCTCGTCGTGTGTCCCGGCCGGCAGCCACGCCTCGGCGCAAGTAAAATATAAACCTCGCGCGCAACCATATATAATGCGAAAGAAGAGTAACTTTTTTTTGAAAAAGTAGAAAGAATTGGTAATTTTTTTAGGAAACAATAGAGTATAGAAAGAACTGGTATTGTGCACCGTTCTTGAGGAGAGGCGCGTGGATGTCTTTGGAATGTACTGGTGCGTGCATCGAGGCTTGGATGATGGCGCTGGGCAGGCTACGGTTTTCAGGAGCTGCGTGCGGAGCACGGGGGGTGGCTGCGCCGATCCGTTCCCTGTTATCGCTCTGCAGGATCGCGCTACCGCCGACCTGACATCACATGGTAATGGCGTGTTGAGCGAGATGATGAGCGGTACACGTGGCCTGCCAAGTAGATCGGCGTGCGAGCTCCGGCCGCACACGGGCAGCACAGCACACTACAGCGCCTAGCTAATCAATAACAAGCTGCATGCGCCGCGCGTCCAGTGCGACAGGTGGTCGGCTGCTGACTGGCTGGTCGGGCCGTGGAGTGGAGCATCATCTCGATCGGCGCCGGCAGACGGGGCGTGTACGGCGTGGTGGTGCTCTGTGACCGTAGACGTTGGAGCTGCAGTTCGTCGGGGAAAATAACAAGAGACGGGGATCGGACCGTGCGTGCCGGTCACCAGACGGTGCCTGCACGGAGACCACGGGTCCGGCCTCGGGATTCCGCAACGGCGTACTGGTAACAAGTGGTCTCTTACTCTCTTGCAGGCTGCTGAGGAGGTCGCGTCTCGCGCCCTCTCCTCGAGTCCTCGTCACTGCCAGATGGGCTCCACAGGCCACAGCTTCACCTCCTCGTGCGCACTGGCGCCGCCGCCATCGCCACCGATTAGGTTAGAGATTAGGGTTTTCACGAGCAGGGCTGCCGTCTATATTGAGGATTCGGGCTAAGTTGGGAGGACATTAGTGATGGGAGCGTAATTGATCGGTGGCTTCGGATGGGGAAGGACAAATGCATCTATGGACAGGACAGAGAAGGTGGTGGGGTGGTTAGTCCTTTCTGGATCTCAGAGCCAAGTAGGAGGATTAAACATAGATTAATTATAGGTTAATTTACATCGATAATGGTTAATGTGTGGTTAGAGTCTATTAGATCTAATTACCCCCACAATTAGCCCATGTTTAGCTTATTATCGCACGGAGAGCTAATTTTCATCCCCCAATTATAAGTTACAGCCCATCCAAACGGGGCTATATTATATTCCCCATACAGAGTTGGGTTAGCAGCATGACAATCTTAGAGCATCTCCAGCAGTCTCCCTTTCTCTAATCCAACTATCATATTGGGAGAGGTTATGAAAATATAGTGCTCCAACAGACTTCCATTACTTCCCCCTTTCCCTAAAATTATTGGGACAACCCAATAATCAACCCCAACTCTGTCCCCAAATAAAGGGAGAGTATAGTCTCTCCCGATATGGTAGTTGCTAATGGGATGGGATTATTGAGAGACTGCAAACGTACATCTCCTAATAATCCATAAAGTGGCATTGGGACATCCTAATAATATTTTATTGGAAAATATATTTTATGAGACAGCTGGAGATGCTATTAGGCAATAGTAGCAGCCAGAGATAAACACGGAGGATGGAAGGAGCGAACAAAGTAGGATGACAATGAGGAACGAGGTCACGACACATGTGTCAAAATAGAAGAAGAGGGACGATGCATAAACGACTGGAATACAGGATCGATCACACTCACTCACACCATGTATGATAGATCCTGGGATGTACAGCTATGATCTGCCCATGTATGTATGTGTGTGATTCTGATGGGGAACATGAATTCCTTTTAAAAGCTTTTTTATAGAAAAAAAATCTGCCTCACAAATTCTAAAAGCTGTTTTAGATAACAAAGAAGAAAGTGGACGCAGATCAGGCATAGTAGATCTGGTTTCTGTGAACAAGCAGAGCAAGAGGTTAGGATATGAGTAATTTGGATGGGAACTGGGTGGGGCGTCAGTGTCACGCCGATGTTTGGGGACCAATGCAACCAGGGATTTGGCGTTTTCACCTAGCCGGCCGGCTCATTTTGACGCTGCTCCACCAGACTCACACCCATGGACAAAACCAGGATGCATGCATTCAACGATAACATGTAACGATGATACAGTTCCTTTGACACCACAAAGCCAAATGTTTATGAAATAACTTACACAAGAGCGCGGGAGCGCAACTAAAATTAAAGACGCTGAAAAAACGTGGGCGACGGTGATTGCGCGACGACTGAGCGTGGACAATGCCCGGCCGGCTAGCAGGCCCTGGTGCAGAAGCACTTGCGCAGGATGCCGCCGTGGTGCCTGCACTCGCCGGAGGGGAAGCCCTCCGTCTGGCACACGTGCTGGCAGTTGCTCTTCCTCATGCAGGCGCCCACGAGAAGCAGTGCCGCGCCTCCGCCACCCGCGTCGTCCCCATCTCTGCACACACGTTTCGTCTCATGCCATCAGAAAACAAACAATAATGGGCGCGCCGCGCGAGTGAGGAAGACGAGCGAGGAGAAAGCATGCGCGCATGCACCTGAGGCGACGAGGAGGAGCAGGAAGAGGAAGAGGACGGCGCGCTGCCTGCTCTACTCTGCTTCAGACCAGCAGGTCACGGGTTCAGAACAACGGTATTGTTACAAGTGGAGTGGTGGCTTGCAGTTTGCACGGTGCTGAACGGGACGGTAGCAGGGGGTTTATATAGGGGGGATCCGGAACGCCCACCCGTTCACAGTCCAGGTCCGTTTTTGTGCCCTTAATGAGAGGATTCGAATCCGTCGGTTTTGTTTTAGTTTGTCCAGGAGCGGAGCAGCGACGACGCATGGGATTCTGGATCCGGTACCGGTAGGGTTTATACTTTATAATGCAACCTGGACGGTGCGAGGTCTGGAGTTTTGCTAGCTCTCTTCGTCGCGACATCGTACGTACCCAGCGGCCAGCGATCCTGTCGTCGTAGGGTGCGAAAAAGAATCTTTATCTTGCACCGTTCTTGGCTCTTGAGACGTTACTGCTAGGGATGTCTTCGGAATGTAGCGTGGCCGGCGGTCGTGGATGCGTTGATCGATGCTGAGCAGGGCGCACCGACCTGACAGTGGGATGGCCGACGGGGCACGTGATCAGCCATCCACCGGGCAGAGGGACAGCAAAGCGGCGCCACCTACAGTACGCGCCGGAACCAGTTATCAGAGAAAATACACAAGGCGAGGTCAATACTATGCACTTATATATTTTCAACCCATCTGTTGGACTCAATAATACCATCAATGCAGACTGCAAGTCCCCTCCTCCAGCCAGAGGAGATGCCTAAGAGAGATACAGTTCTGCTATGGCAGTATGCAAAGCTGCCCCAATTGGAATGACATCCTCATCAACGAAGAAATGAGAGTTGTGAACTGGGTGGATGGAGCCAGCTTCCTCGTTTCTAATTCCGATGCCAAACATAACACCAGGAGCTAGCTGCTGGTAGAAAGCGAAGTCTTCGCCCGCCATGATCTTCTCTCCAGGCTTCACCTTGTCCGGGCCAAGCAGGCGCCTGCCGACATCCTCTACGTGGCGATGCAGCTTCTCGTCGTTCACAACAGCAGGGTACATCGGGTAGTCCTCATCCTTTATCTTGACAGCTCCCTTGCATCTATGCACCATAGCCTGCCCTTCTACCACCTGAAAGGGGGTGAATTTCCATTTCCTTCTGAATATGTGAATCCCACTATGCAGAATTGTTTATCAGAATCACCAGCCATTCTGAGATTTAGGTACACGGTGGTGCTTATTTTTGAGAGGGAAACACTAATGCAGATTGTCAAGACAAACAACATTGCCATGTACCACTCAGATAAAGAAACATGACTTGCCAACTTCCGTGTGTTCATGCATGTGTATGGGCCAGTTACAAGTCTATAATATTAATACCATTCATCACATATGTAGTTTGAAAGCAATTATCATGGAAAATGCATCGGTGCAGTCAGTGTTCCGAAGGTATTAGTGCATTTAGAATACAGCCATATTACGATAAAATAAATAATAATTAAAGTCATGCATGATGCATGATCCTACTAACCTCTTTAACCCTTTTCTGCAGACGGTAAAGGCCTTCAGTAGTGATGCTCCTCAAAGTACCTCCAAATTCAACAATTGCAGGGGTAGCATCAAGGGCATTTCCAGCTTTGACATAAGTAACCGAGACCACCTGAACAGAATGAACACACATATTCCTCTCAGGTTTATGTTACAAGAAGATTTTCGCCAATAGCATTCTTGACAGTACAAAAATTGATATTCCCCTCAGGTTGATCACACTGGAATAAACCGAGTATGGAGTTCGTTGGTAATGAAGGAAAGAAACATCCTCTCAACTAGAGTGAGTTCAAGTGTAAACATGATAGCATGAACATAATTGAGGTTTTCTTGACGTAATTCAGTATAGTCAACAAAAAGAGGTTCCATGTCCCCTTAAGGTACTCTGCGTGAAAATCAGCAATATTGGTGCAGAATCCACATTCGAACAAATGCAGAATCAAGTGCTCAGTACTAGGTGGTACTTGCTGAGAATGATCCTTATGTCTGAAAAGCAGTGTTCATTACTAGGTGGCAGTTGCTGAGAATGATCCATTGATCCTTATGTCTTCAAAAGGGTGAACTAGCAGCTGGCAAGTCAACGTTGTTACAATTAGTCTGCATTATCTGACACTTGATCTTTAGCAATAGGGTGTACTACTAGTCTCTTCTAAAGGTATTACTATTAGCCTCCCCTCCCTACAGGGTCATGTGAGTACCTCCCTAAAGGGTCGTGTGAGTACCTCCCTTCTCTTAAGATAAAACCAAGGGTCAGGATGATGTCTTCGCCTAGATTTTTTCAAGGGACTACCAAACCATGCCCCAGATTTTTTTTTGAGGAAGTGACCAGGCCCCAGTTAACTGTGTAAAAAATAAATCTCGATTTGTACTTTCTGATCTAGGTTTATGTGTAACACCTCTCTATAGTGTGCTAAAAAAATCAGATAGCAAAATAGTATTACCAGGAAAAGTATCATACTTGGCTGTGAAAAGGATCATCTTCTCTGGAAATGAGTTGCTGTAGGGACAGGATGGTGAATGATGCAGCAACGATAGGGTCCATGTTTAAGTGTGGGGTTTCAGCCATCCCAGTTTTACCTTCAATTTTGGCTTCAAAGAAACATACAGCGGCTTGCGTAGGTCCTGGATGAGCTGCTATTACTCCAGTTGGTATCCGATAATCGACATGCATGGCAAAAATGGCTTCAACACCATCAAGAGCGCCTTCTTTTATCATATGAGACGCACCAGCACCACCTTCTTCAGCAGGCTGAAAAAGGAGTCTCACTGTTCCCTTCACCACAAATGAATATCTATTAATTAATCCATGCAAGTGTACATGCAAACCACAAGACCAATGGCAATTTGAAATATATGTACTCAAACAAAGTTTTTTGATCTAGATTCTTGTTAAGAAATTTTCTGGTCTTAATATTGCGTGTGCCATAAGCTCAGATCATGCGGTCTTCTGTCAGAAATATCATATCCAGTAGATTATATTTAGGACGAAATCAAATTCCCCAAAATAAAAAAAACATTTGCCTCCACTCGTTTATTAGAGGTAAAGAAACTCAATATTAGGATATTGAAACAAATTCTAGGAGCTGTTCTTACAGTCAGTAATAACATCGCAACTGAAATAAGAATGTCAATTGAAAATCAGGAATTTATATGAGAGATAAAATTCAGGGTGAGCATTAAGCCAAAATCTGAACTAGAGAGCATATGTTATACAATGACTGCAGTGCTAGAGGATAAGGTACTTTTCTTTTTCTGCCTCTACTCGAAGGTATAAATAAAACTTAAATTCCGGAATGATTGAATTCGAGCAGGACTATAAAATTGTACTTTACCTTGAGCTGATCCTTACGCTGACTGAGCAACTTTGCTGCCCCCAGGAGCATCGCGGTGTGCACATCATGCCCGCAGGCGTGCATCACCCCGTCCACTTTGCTCTTGTGCTCCCACTCCACTAATTCCTGTCGTCCGCAACCAACAGAATGAAATCAATCCAACCAAGCATCTGCAGTAGTCGTAAGCCATTTCAACCCCCCCCCCCCCCTCCCCTAGGTCATAAACATGAGGCAATCCGATGCTAGACGCAGCATCGCATCATCTACTGCAGTTCAATGCCCACACCCGAAGCCCCAGGACCCATGAGCAGCATCAGAGAGGGGACAGGGCAAAGGACCTGGAGCGGGAGCGCGTCCATGTCGGCGCGGAGCGCGACGAAAGGGGCCGCGCCCGAGCCAACATCAGCGACGACGCCCGTCCCAGCGACGGCGCGGTTGCGGATTCCGAGTCGCTCGAGCTCCTCGCGGACGAGGGCGCTGGTGCGGTGCTCCCGGAACGCGAGCTCCGGGTGCGCGTGGATGCGGCGCCGCGCGCCCACCATCCACTCCCGCTCCCCCCACGCGCGCCGCAGCAGCTCCTCCCCGTACTCCGCCGCCGAGGCGTGGGAGAGAAACAGGAAGACGAGCAGCAGGAGAGGGCTCGCCATGGTTTCGCACCGGCACCCACTCTCGCGGCCGGCCGGGGACTCAGGGTAGGTGAGAGAACTTTGACCTTGCTAAGCTCGACCGTGAAAACGGACGCTGACTGGCTGACATACCAACGGATGGGTTGTGCTTCCAGACCCAGCTCTCAGTGGAGTACCTGTACTCGGATCCCTATGCGAATCAGCTCTTTTCTTTTCACCCGACTTCAGAATAACATGACGACGAACAAAACTTCTCAACAATCAATTCTGTGGTGGACAACTGGATCATTGTGCAAAACCGATTGCAATGACATAACAAGTTGAGCAAGCAATTTGTCACTCCATTCAGAAGTGTTATACTACTTCTACTACTGAATAAACAGTACAGGTACAGCGGAACTGAGAGCAATGAGCAAAGATGATCAGACCCTTTATTGGTCAAAACTTCCTCTCACTATGAAAACGATTCGGCTGAAATGGCATCTCACTTTCTTCAGTCCAATCCCCAACCATCCGCACTGTGAGATAATGTTGCCTAATGTCTGTCTGTCTGTCTGTCTGTCTGATTGCCTGCATCTCTGTGAAGAACAAGATGACCCACAAACATTGTCCAAAACCTTTGCTCCTGGCAGCAAGCAATGATTGGCAGGCGCTTGTAAACCCATTCCTGAAAATCACTAGAGTAAATTAGCAAGAGAAGCGATCCTCGGAGAAGTAATAAATGATAGTCAGATGAAAAACAGCAGGGAAATATTACTCGTGCAAACTTCCCAGACTCCAGTAACAGCACATGAGCATAGAACCCCGCCAAAAAAATTAGTAACACTTCAACAGATGAGCTCACGAAGGGGCAATTAGGTTTATTCAGTGCTAAGCTTTCAAAGAAATATATCTAGTGTATGGAATGTCGATACACATGAATAGGGAAATTTAAAATCAAGAATGCTTAGTATCAAGTGGAATGAGTATTAGTTAAAACACAGGCCAATACTTGTGTGCTTGTACTCCCAATGTTCACTATGATCTTCAAGAATCTCCCTGTCAACACTCTAGATTACTGGCCTGCCAACGAGCACCAAATAAAATACCTACTGAGGCCACTAACTCCGTGCCTTGTTATTCCAGACAAACCTCAGCCACTTTCAAAACAACTGCACACGCACATCTGATTTTAGTTCTTTGCTGTACGAAAACTTTGGACAAAGTTGTCTTAAGTTTGTTGATATACTAATTACATATCCTCCCCCCAAAAGGCAGAAATGCAAGTAGCCTAGCAGAGTAGCAGTTCTTAGATTTTACATTTCAGTTTCCATTAGTGCTTTTATATTTTTAGTAGCATCACAAAACACGCTTTTCAATCAACCATCACTTCCTCTCCACAACCTACTTAAAGCTGTATCTAGAATTAGCAGTTGGCCAAATCTGAATACATTTGGTCGTTTTCTCGTTATAGTGCATTGGTGCGTTTCAATCTCATCATCGTATCTGACACCAACTCCAACTCGCCATTGCTGATTTCTGGATAAAAATACCCAGAATGGCAATTCTCACGTTTTTTTACATCAAATCGTTAATTCAGACAATAAAGTACTGCGTCGAAACACGAAAGTAACTCACCTCCTACGCATCAAGCATGGAACTGTAGCAGTAGATCCATGGCCGCGCGCCGCCGCCCCTCGACGTCCAGCACCGGCGCGGCGGCGGCCTCTGCGGCCTCGCAACCGCCGCTCGTGCGGCGTCCTAGGGGCCACGACGGCGGCACGGGCCGCTTCCGCCGCTTGCTCCCCTGCAGAACGCAGTCCCGGAGCCCCTCCTCCACTTCGCCGACCATGTGCTCCCCCTCCCCGTCTTCCTCCGGCTCCTGGCCGCCCTCCGCCATGGGCTGATCGTCGCAGGACAACGCGGCCGCCGCGTCGAGTCTGGAGAGGAAGGAACCGATGGCAGCGTGGGCGTCGCGGAGGGCGGCCACCGCGGCGGCGGCGTGGGAGGACGGAGAGGGCGTGGAGAGCGCGGTAGCGGCCGCCTTTGCGCGGTGGATGGCGGCGGCGAGGTCTGTGAGCTGCGGGACCTGTTGCGGCGGGAGATCGAGCTCCATGGCGACCCTTGGAGTTGGAGACGGAGCTGAGAAGCTACGGTGGCGGCGGAGACGAGGGGCGGTAAGAATCGGCGCCGTTTTCTGCGGTGGCGGGCAGCTGTAACGGCTGGAAGTTCCAGAAGTATCCGGGAGAACGGACGTGTATCTAAGCAGGAAATGTGCAGAATACTACCTTGAAATGGCATAATTTACTTTTCTAATACCTTCTCTTCCCTTTCTTTTTCTTTTTGCGAAATGATACCTCTTGTACTGGACTCCCTCTAAACATATTCCTTTCATATTTGGAAAGGGAAAAATATTGACTATGTTCAGTTTTACACATGGAAAATAAGTGGCAACCTGCACCAAATCCTATTTATATTACTGAACCTGATGCCTTTGGGCAAGCTCCTTCCCAAGCATGCTCAGCGTCTCCCTGATCTGAAACAGCAAACCAATGGTCAACTCAGCCTCACTTCTGGCGAACAAAAGGAATGAAACGAGAAAAAAATGTTTATACATCTGTGGAAATGTGTTGAGTAAAACTTAGCTATCAAGTTGCCATGCGGGGGACATTAAAAAGAAGGCAAATTCAGCAACTACATTAGCTTCAACAAAATTTTGTTTCACGATGCCATAACACTGCACCTGTTAAATTTACAGAGGCCTAGTATTCAAGGGGCAAAGAAATTACATAAATCTACAGTCTAGTTATGTCCTCTGGCGATTTAACTTGGTGAAACTAGAAAATTACCCCAAGATAGTGTTGAAGAATTGGTGAGTAATGATCCAGAGATTTGTATGTCTTGCTTAGAAGTCCTAGAAGTAGCTCCACCTCATCGCCAAGAAGATCCACCTAAGGTTCGTGGAAGCCAAGTTTAAGTATCTTTGGCCATGGAGCAAGATGTTTTCTTATAGTTTCTAACCTCGGCTTCTGCTATTTGGAGGTCGCAACATCTCCTGGTGAAAGCAGTCCGGTAAATGAGTTCACTTTTTTTAAAAGAGAACTCACTTGTTCAACCAGATTCGCCAATTGTTTATCCAAGCCTCTCAATCTGGACAAGGATCAGATATCATTCTCCGATTGCCCCATGTCATGAAAATTAGGGAATGGAGACTCACAAACCTTAGAGCAGCTGTTCCTAATTTTCCACAGGTAACAGCTTCAAAATCCATGGACATTGCCTGAAATTTAGTTGATCGACTGAACATTTCCTTAATTGTGCTTTCAGGGGTCATGCTGAAACCTATATCTATCTCTCCTCTTTGTGCCTTCCTTTGATATTCCAATCCGTCCTTAACATTGTTCTTAACTGAATAAGAGACATGATCTATGACTGTTGACATTTCAGCCTGATGATCACTTCCTTTGGAGTTTCGCCTGTCGTGGTTTGCACCGAGACTTAAAGTCTCTTGCTTCACAGGTACTCCATGTTGATCAGAATCTGGGCCTTCATCTTCAGTGGTTACATTGTTTTGCATCATCTCTTCTTTGATGTGTCTCTCACTATGAACCATTTCAGTTCTGCTCTTCCAAGCATTTAAAGTCTTGGCAAGAAAAACCGCATGCACTTCATCTTTTATGAAGGTCTTGATAAAATGATCAGCAGAATCAACAGCCACTTCCTTCAGCAAGTCTTTGACTAGTATGCTATATATTTCAGTCTGTAGTTCACTTCTCGTGTCCACCTCGTCTCTTTCTCCAGTTACCTTCTGCACATCAGCTAGAACAGCCAGTTTCTTCACCGAGTCTTTAAATATAGAACCATATATCTCACACTGCAGTTTTCTTGCGATGTCAATTTCATCCTTTTCTTCTTTTAGCTTCTGTACATCATATGCCTGAACATCCAATTTCCTTACCAAGTCTCTGAATACTGCTGTATATAACACATATTGCAGTTCAGATCTGACATCTGAATCAATCTTTTCTTCTTTTAGCCTTTCAGCTTCCTCACGGTGGATACAATCCTCTCCTGAATGATAGCACTGTCTGCTATCTGACTTCTCTGCTGTAATATGCCTTGCTGACTGCAGCTGCCTAGTTTCATCCTCCGAAGATTGGAATTCTTCCAGGCTATTTTCAGTAGCGTCACTGTCATGATGCAACGTAGGTGGACGAGATCCTTCACCTGGAGAAGACGTGCGGTCGGATCCCACGTTGATCTCCCTGACAAAACCCTCCACAACGGCCCTGTACATCTCCCTCTCTGCATCCATGAGCCACTGCTGCTCATCCATGGCCGCCCCCAGCGCGGAGACCGACCTCTCCATAGCGTCGAACGAAGACGCGAAGCTGTCTCTGACGACGCCGGCGTCCAGGACCATCTCCTGGAACTCCATGAGCAGCTGCGCCATGCCGTAGAATCCCGAGAGCCCCTTGACCCCTTCGCCTTCGTGGCCGGCCTCCTGCAGCCTCGCCATGGGCGACGCCTCGCCGCTCACCTTCTCCATGAGCGCCGCCAGCGTGGAGCTCGCGTCCTCCAGCCTGGCCCTCATCCTCGACATCTTCTGGATCACCGACCCCCTAAGCTCGCCGAACGCACGGCCGCACTCCTCCTCGGCGCCCCGGAGCCCGGCCGCGGGCGGCGTCTCGCGGCCGCGCGCCGGGGCGAGCTCCGCGCGCTTCCGGCGCATGTAGTCGCGGTCCGCCTCGGCGACGGCGAGCTCGGCCTCGTCGAGGCGCGCCTGGATCTGGTCCCGCGTCTCGAGGAGGTCGTCGAGCAGCTGCTCCTGGCCGTCGTCGGCCTCCATCTCGCCGCGCACGAAGAGGAGGCACCACTCGAGCTGCATGATGGCGAGCTCGGCGAAGCGGAGCTTGTGGAAGAGGCGGTCCAGGTCGCCGTCCTTCCAGAGGCTCTTCCTGTAGGCGTCCTCCATGGCGGCGTTCACCAGCCCCACCATGATGGAGTCCGCCGCCTTCACCGACACCCGCAGCCGGGAGTCGAGGCCGCTAAAGAAGGCGTCCATCGCGCGCTACTGACGCAGAGCCCCGATCCCCAGGCGCGCGCCGCCGCTTAGTCCCGCGACGAAGCTGCCTGCTTCGTAATGGATGGCGAGACTGTTGCGCGCGCGCACGGGAACGCTCGGAATTCTGCGGGCACAATGTCGCCATGTTGTCTTCGTGGAGAGGACGCGCGCGTGCTGCTGGTCTTCCGAGACCGAGATGTTTGCTTCGCGCGCGGACATGTGTTCGCGGTGGCCTGGCCGCGCGGAACGGAGCACCAGCAAACGGCGCGAGACGCGCTCCGCTACGCTAAATATGAATATGAGCGGCCATGGGTGCTGGACTGCTGGCACGCAGCTTCTCACCTTCGCCGATCGAGGAACGGAGCCGCCATTGTTGGCTCCCCATGCCACTCAGCTCCCCACGCGCTGCCAGACGATGACTGAGGATGACGACCCAGTCCCTGCCCGTGCGAATATCGCCCGATCTGGACCGCAAATGGCCGATCCGACGGGTGGCAGGGACCTAGGGGGTGGACGGTATCTCAACTACCGTCCACGCCCCGGTCGGCATTGGAGCGCGGCGCGGCGTGGTGACCAAGTCCGCGGCGTGCACGTCACGCCGGCGAAGGAGATCGGTGAGGCCGTTGGAGTGTGTGGCTAACAGATTCACAAAGCGGACCGCATCGTGAGGCCGTACGCGCTGCTTCATCGGACGTTCAGACGCCGCCCCGCGGTTCGCCTTGATGTGGATGCGGCCGCTCGCGCCGTCGCGGCGAAAGCGGGATGTTGGTTTTCCGCGACGCGGTCGCCGGCGGAGGTCCGACCGTCGCGGGATGCACGGCCACCGCGCTGCTGCCTCCACCCATCGTCCGGAAACAGCGCGCGAGACGGAAGAGCCGCGTGGGCATGGCGGAGCTTCAGCAGGCAGACAGAAACGCTGCCAGACCGCGGAGGCGCAGGGGGCAGCTAGCTGAGACCTCTAGACGCCGCCGCTCGCGCCGTCTCGGGACAGCGGCGTTGCGTCGAGATCGTTGCTTGGGATGACTGACGCCGCTCCTCGCCATCGGCTGCGACGGCATGCCCTCGACCCGTTCCGTCAGACGAGAAGCTCAAGCCCGAGCACCGCCGCCGCGCCACCGTCGAGGTCTTCGTCGGTCGGCGGACATTTGCCATCGAGCCTGAGCCCCGCTGCCGCGCCGTTCGACCTCCCCGCGGGGCACCACCCAGCTCCCGCGCCTGCCGAATGACCGAGGACGACGACAGAGTCCCTGGGCGTACGATCCTTGCCCCCTATCTGGACCGCACGCGCTCGATCCAACAGCTGTCCGGGACCCAAGGGTGGACGGTAGTTCATATACCGTCCACCCCCGGATGCCGTTTCGTTTACCGTCCACCCCTGGTCGTGGTCGCGACGTCCCTTTCGCTGCATGCCGTGGCTCGCCGGAGCGTCGCCGCGCCGGCCTGCCAGTTTGGGAGGACTTCCCATGTCCTGTCGCGCTTCGCGCCCGACCGCAAGTGACGAGAGCCTACGGGGTTGCCGGGGGCGTAGTCACCACGAGCTTCCTGCTCGTGCGGGCGCGAAATGTCATGACGTCTTCGACACCGCTGACGGCTGACCCGGCTCTTCTGGAGGGTCTCCACTCCGCCGGCCCCGACGTGGAGGATTAGTTCTCGTGCGCGACACCAGTGGAGTGCACGCGTCCAGCCACCGGACACAGAGGCGTCGTCTCCGTTCAGCTTCGACGAGCTGCATTGCATACGGTGGGACCACGTTCGCCTTCGTCTTCGCCACGCTCTCGCCTCCATGGCCGCAGCGCGTCCGCATGGGCTACTCTACAAGGTACACACGCCCGACCCCGATGCTATCATTTCCGCTTGTCTGCTACCTCGTGCACTAGGTGGCATGCCACCGGCAGCTGCGCACCAGGTGTTCGCTGCTCTGCCTGCGAGGGACCAATGTTCAGGAATGTGTATGAGAATGGCTACCAGCCCGATCCCCAGGCGAGCGCAGCCGCCTATTCCCGCGACGAAGCTGCGTGCTCGGTAATGGCGAGACGAGAACTCTTGCGCGCGTGCACGGAAACGGTTGGAATTCCGCGGGCACGACGTCACCATGTTGTGTTCGTGGAGAGGACATGTGTTCGCGGTGGCCGGGCCGCGCGGAACGGAGCACCAGCAAATGGCGCACGACGCGCTCCGCTACGCCAAATATGAGCCGCCATGGGTGCGAGCACGCAGCTTCTCACCCTCTCCGATCGAGGAAGGATCAACGGAGCAACCGTGGCTCCTCAGGACCTCAGCTCTGGGCTCCCGGCAAAAACCACTGAAACCAGAAAACCACGGCTAGAGCAATACGTAGTCAGCTAACTATCAGGTAGTAAAACAAGATAAAGATAAGGGGATGCAAAAACGTCCTCACGCAAATCAGGAGGGTGAAGGCAATCACCTATTAGTAAGCTAAGAACAGCAACTGCAAACATCCTGAACACTGATACAACTGATTACAGGACGAACAAGCCTACAGAACGGGTTTTACTAGAGAAAGAAATCGAAGGATATTTCTCCTCTGTTTTTCAGCGACAACTATTGGCCGCATCAAGGAGCAACAGAAAAGCATATGTACACAGCTGCCAGAAAATATTTGGCTGCAATTCACTACAGTTCTCATGAATTATCTGTTTTTCCCCTGATCTGATGAATTCTCAGGCTCCTGAAGGCGCTTCTCAGCGGGCAGTTGCGTAGTCCTCCTCATCGCTACAAGCTGGTACATCAATTGATGAAAGACGAAGTTAGAACCAGACAACCATTCAAAGATGACATTGGCATGGGGATCAAAGAGAAAGAGCATTGTGATATGGCACAACATGTAGGCTGTAAAATGTTATTACTTGAACCACAAAGATGAACATGGTGATATGGCACAACGCATAGTCTGTAAAATCTTATTACTTGAACGACAACGACAAATTTCAAGGCAGAAAAGGGGAGTTTGTCTATTGCCCTTATCTAATTGTGTGAAAAAGAAAGCACCGAAAATTATGAAATGTTTAATGCAGATCATGAATAGCCAATTTCAGGTTATTTATATACTGTTAGGATCCTTTCCACTGCTTCCACGTCAATGACTAGGTACACCTTCTATAGAAAGATGAGATACAATTTCTGCAGGCACCACAAGGGAATACTTGATATTTCATTGCTGGCCAGGGTTTAGGAAGCCTAAGTGAATTTTTGATCTTATAGCCAGTATAAGTGTATAACAAATAATCAAGATAATGTTCAGTAGAGCTGATTCTTTCAATAATCTAGGTGTATTTTGAGTTTTTGACCGAGGCTTTCACCTAGAGACATGAAAAAGTTTGAAACAGCCAATGAGTCAAAATGAATTTTAAAAAATTTCCCTTAGAGGTTTATAATGAGTTTGTTGATGTCCTGGAAATAGGGTAACAACATCACCAGTGGGCCATAAAAATGGAAACTAATTCATGAGTTTCAAATCGCAACTCTTTCTGTCACCTAAAATCTGATACACATGCTGAACTAAGTCCTGTTGGTCAAAAGTACTGTGCTACTTCTCTACTGTGAATTGGTTCCACAAGGATTCAGGAGTCCCAGCAGCTAGCAAATACTTGCAAGAACTTTAGCGATTTGAGCAAATGAATATAAGTGAGAACAATCTACCAGCTGCAACGGAAGCAACAGCTACTACCAAAGTACCAATTAAGAGTGTCAAATATTTAGCTTATTGGTGCTGTTGGCTGCTAATGTCTGTGAGACATAGAATCATATCATGAAACCTGCATAGGAGGGGAGTGGCATATCCTCAATATTGCCGGTAAATGTAATCACAACCAACCCCAGGGTTCATATGAAAAGAAGTATCAAATATACCCCATTATTATCCTTATGACAGACCAAGCCTGTACCTGAGGCATGAGCTGCAACGCAGGCCACCCCAAAGCAAATCAATGGCCCCAATTCTACCTGCTTATCAACTACACTAAGTCAGAAATCCCTAGTGCCCACTTTTTCAGGAGCAATCACTTATTCAAACCCATTTCCCCAACTTCACTCCTCTGTCCCTCTCCTCTTCACTCCCATCGTCATTTTGAAGTTTCTGCTAGGGCTAAACAACATGATCTGATATAAATTATAAATCCAGGTCATTGAAATTGTACTTGCATATGAAATAAGGATTATTAAATTGGGATGCTAAATTTATAATTTGGGGAAGATCAATTGTAAAGATAATTGGATATTTACTTTCGAGGAATACTAGAAGAACCACGACTCCAATGCGAATTGTCATTTATACTAGATAAAAAAAGGGCTTGAATCTGGCAGACAATTTCTTGAGGATTAATCAATGTTTTATTTTGCAGGTGTAATTATACTAAGTGCAAAGCTTATTCATAAAACGCCTGGTGTAAACCTGACTGATTCCAGGAGAAATGGCTAGCGCCCTTCACAATAAAATAAGAAATGGCTAGCGAACCAGAATATACTAGGAACATGGGCGCCCGTGTCCCGTACCTCCACAGCAGAAGCAGCAGCAGCAGCAAGTGAAGAGCAAGACGGCGTCCCAGGCGAGCTCGAGCGCGCCGGCCAGAACGGACCCCGACGGCGAGCGATCCTGGAGCAGCGGCGCCTTGCCGTCGCTGGCCTGGCCCTCCTGGCCCCCACCCTGCTGCCCCTGCCCCTGCCGCTGCGCGCGCTTCATGTGGCCGAGGTTGAGCTCCAGCTTCTGCAGGTAGCCGTGCTTGAACGAGTCCCGGATCCGGAGCGACGGCCACAGGTGCATCTTCTTCGCCCGGCGCGAGGAGGGGCCCGGTCGGGCTCGGGGCAGTCGCGGGATCGGGGAGCAGAGGCGGGACGAGGACGACGGCGAGGAGAAGCGTGCGCTCTTGGGATCGTCGGGGGTTCGGTGGCGTGGCGTTGATTGTGGATTTGGGGATCGTTTGGACTTTTGGAGCCTTGGAGGAATCCCGGGTCCGCAGGCCGCCAGCCCAGATTCTGGTGGGCCGGGCCGGTGGGGTTGCGTGAGCAACGCTGGTGTGAGTGAATCCACGGCTGAGAGATTGGCTGGTCGAATCTCATTTACTGTACTTGGTGAGTTTTCATACCCCTCAAAAAAAAGAGAGATGTGCTCATGATTTAGCTGGAATGAGTCCGAGTCGGGACTCGGGAGCCAGATCATTCCACTCGCCCACTGTATCTGTATGGATGAATCCCTACCGGAATTTGTAAAGTTGCGAGCCCTGGGACGTCTTTCGAGAAGGGGTCAATTGCAAAACTGCCCTCGTTTTCACCTATAATTGCAGGTTTGCCCTTCTTTTTTAGACTTTGCATGTTTGCTCCTGTTTTTTAAGCTGAGCCGTCTGTTTACCCCTGTTCTGTGAAAAGACATATATATACCCTTGGTATGAATGACCCCATAATCATCATGAATTTACACATCCAAACTTATTTTCAAAATAGATCAAGGAAATGGCAACATATATTTCAATTAAATGACAAAATATGTTATTTAGATAGTGTTACACAGTACAGATCACATATCCATGTCCAGATCATATTACACATCAATGTTTTGCCATTAAATATGTTTTGAATACACATCCTGTCGAGCAATTGTTTTACCATTACACGTCGCTTCTCCTTCCCTGTGAGGAGAGCCGCGGCCTGAGGCCCTGCGCTGCGCGCCAAGCGCCCAAGCGCCGCCTGCTCCCCGGCCACGCGCTGCACGCGGGATGAGCTTCCGGCCCACGCCGCGCGCCGCTTGCTCCCGGCTACGCGCTGCCCGCGGAGTGAGCCGCCGCCACGCGCTGCTTGCTGCTCGACCACACGCCGCCGGCGGGGCGAGCCACGGCCCCACGCCGTGCGCCACCTGCGGCCCAGCCAGGCGCCGCCCGGGGGGCGAGCCGCGGCCACGCGCCGCCTTCTGCCCGGAGGCCACCAACCATCCGCGAGGGGAACCGCTGCCACATGCTGCACTTCCCCATCGGCCGCTGCTCCGCCCGTTGAACTCCTGCCTCCGCCTCAAGTGAGAGAATAAGAGAGAGGGGAGGGGATTGGGGAGGAGGTAGCCATAGGTCACGGGATGCTTGGATGGGAGAGAGGAAATGTTTGGATAAGTCAAGGGTAAAAATGTCATCTTCTATCATTTTTCTTTTTTCAATCTTTTGTTCTACTTAGTTTGTTCAACAAAAACTGCTTTGACTCACGGCATTGAAAAATGAGGGCAGACGGAGGACTCAGATTCAGAAAATAGGGGTAAACATGCAAAGTTCAAAAAATAAGGGTAAATGTGCAGTTAGAGTTTGGAACGAGGGCACTTGTGCAAGTTGCTAAAGACTCCGAGCCTGCTTGCCATGATTTTGAGCAAAGTGACCAATTTTATTGGCATGTCTTAATTTTAACATGACAAAAATTGGTAGCGCGCGAACCAAGCATGTTCTTCATGCGTGAGCATCTGATTTTGCTTCCTTTCAAAAAAGAGTATCAGGTTTTGCTGGCCGATTTATGACTTTACGATCGGAATTAGAAGGCACGATTCTAGTCAATGGAATCTGCGCTTTTATGCTTTTTTATGTTTACGATTCTATTGTCACAGTCTTATAAGGATCTACGATTTTGATAGTCTCCCTCTTTTTTATGAAAGAAAGGCATGAGCACTACCCTGATCATATAAGGAGAAGCAGAAAAGCTCTTACAGTCTTACAGGTGGTTGTGTATTATATAAATTTAAAACACACTCAAGTCACAGTATCTAGGATACATTAGGAAACAAAACGATTCTCGAACACAGGGGTCCCGCAGGCAGCTTGACGCAAGGCAATGTCCTCTTTGATTCTGCCCACCACAGAGAGGATAATATCCCCGATACAGCATGCCCCCAAAAAACCACGCTTCAAGATGAGATTCTAGTATTCTACCGTGAGCAACCTATGGGCTGACGAGGGTGTGGCCGTGCGCCTGGCCGCTGCTTCAAGGTTCCAAGAGCCCTGCTGCATGCAGCTCCCTGAAATTGCATGCGCTAGCTCGCCATGGCGCTGCGTACAATCCGCGAGCTCATTCTTGCCGGCATCGCGGCCCAGCGGCCACGGCCACGAACGTCGTGGCCCTTGGCAAAGGTCTCGCTGCAAGTCCTAAAATTGGCCCAATCACAAGGGCGGCCTCGCCGTCGCCGGCAACCGCAGAACTTGAGGTCGCGCGCCGTCGTCACGTACTGGCTCGGGCAAGGCTCCGCAGTCTGCACCTGCTACAAAACTACTTGTTTTGGAGGAGACGGCAACACGCTGTTTGGAAGCCGTGAAAGGCCATGCTCTTCTGCACCATCTTGAGCAGGGGCGGTTGAGGAAGTGAAGATAACCAAAAACATTCAGCTAGTAGTGCTTCATCATTCATAAAACTTACATGCAAACACGTTTCTTTTCTTTTCCTTTTCATGCTGCCAAGTTCTCGTACACGGATAGATATATGTAGAACAGCACACTCACACTAGCTTGGAATAAAAAACGCAAGCAGACGCAGCGGACTGGGAAGATACAGGACGCACGCGGATCATAATAAAGCAGCATGCATGATCACTAGCAGAGAATTGAAGCAACCACCGACGACGCACGCAGGATTTGATCAGGAGATGATCGATGTGCAGTGGAGCCGGCCGGCCGCCGACGTATCTACAGGTCACGCCTCCGGTTGTCCACCAGCGGGACGGGGAGGCCGCCGATCTAGCGGCTGAAGGAGGCGGACGAGCCGAGCTTGGCGGCGCTGGCCCGAAGGACGTACTGGTGGTAGGCGGCGGCGATGGCGGCGCCGATGAATGGGCCCACCCAGAAGATCCACTGCAATCACATTTCACAATTCACATACGGCAGCGTAAGCCATCGATGTAAAGACACCCCGAACTGACTCATCATCAGACTTTTATCGAGTGATTGTGATGTCATGTATACCCCAAATGATATGCAACAGTAAGATGGGACAAGCTAGTATTAGGTACTAAAGTTCTTGTAGTTAGGTCGGAGGGTTGTTGGGAACAGATTAGGCTCCGTGTTTGGTTTTAATGGGTTTTCTTAATCAAGTGGCTGAAAATGTCACTGTACTACCTCTGTGACTAGTACTACAACAGGCTATAGGGTACTAAAAAACGTAACCCTGCATACTAATCAATTGTGGTGACATCTGCTGATCAGTTTAACTAAGTGATCATATCTTAAACAAATATAAAACTTTAACTAAGTGATCATCATGGAGCCTTATCCTGACTTCCTGAACCCTCTTGTGTGTATGTTATTATAATCCGTTGAGTTGTATCTGCCACTAGTGAGCTTCTGGCTGATAAGCGTCGCAATAGTTTTGGTTGGTTAGCTACAAGCTTTGGGGCTGTAGGTGACAGTGACCGGCCATGCTGTAAGCCATTAGCACTTTCAATTTCTTTGGCACCAAGCCATTAGCGCTTTTATTAGTTATTAGAAGGAGATCGAAGGACGAAGAGTTGTGCAGGACGTACGTGGTCATCCCAGGCCTTGTCGTTGTTGTAGATCACGGCGGCGCCGAAGCTCCTGGCCGGGTTGATGCCGGTGCCGGTGATGGGGATGGTGGCCAGGTGGACCATGAACACGGCGAACCCGATGGGAAGAGGAGCGAGCACCTGATCGATCAACATAGCAGACAGTAAAGCACGTTATATATATGAATAAATATATGTATGCTTCCAAGAATGCTAGTACTCCAAGAGAATTTCGTATGGAAAATTATGTTGGAGGATAAACAGTTTTAATTTGAAGTAGTATATATAGAGAGCCTATGACTGGTGTTAAAGCACTTACGATGGTTATGAAAGCTCAAGCAGGCAACGAACCCAGGGCCGGGAACGGAGGTGATCACCTATCCAACAATTATATTTTCATTTGCTGGTCCCTTAAAGCGATGGTTCACCAAATCTAAGAGAAGACAAACATGTTAACCTATCGTATCACTAGAAACTTCTCTTGGTCTTTGATAGTACCATTGCATGTCCTATCCAGAAAAAGAATACATATCAAACTCTAATCGCTTGCGAAGTGCCACCTCACACTTGCTGTACTCTTAATCGCTAGCTACCTAGTGACATCTGACGACAAACTACTCCACTAGTGATCTAACGAATATTCCTAGCTACCTGCCCGTTTCCGTGCAGCAAAAAGAAGCAAATTCATATTTCAAATTAAGCATCGTTATCCACTACTGCGCGCCAGAAATCAGTTCGTGGCCGTGCTCGCAACAGCGGGCCAATAAAATGGTCATCTGTAATAAGTACTAATCGACAGCATGGATGTACGTGATCGAGCTGGGGAGGCGGCTACTTACTGGGACGTGTGAGTCACGGGCGTTGCGCTTGGGGTCGGTGGCGGAGAAGACGGTGTAGACGAGCACGAAGGTGCCGATGATCTCGGCGGCGAGCCCCGTGCCCTTGGAGTATCCGTCGCTGAGCTCGTTGGCGCCGCCGCCGTAGCGCACGAAGTAGGCGCTCTGAAAGCCCTTGACGAGCCCGACGCCGCAGATGGCGCCCAGGCACTGCGCCACGATGTAGAGCAGCGCGCGCACCAGCGACACCTTGCGCGCCAGGAACAGGCCCAGCGTGACGGCCGGGTTGATGTGTCCCCCCGACACCCCCGCGGTGCAGTAGACGAGGATGAAGATCATGCCGCCGAAGGCCCAGGCGATGCCTAGGACGCCCACGCCGCCGCACGCCGCGTCAGGGCCCGACGCCGCCGCGTCCGTCTGGTGCTTGTACCCGATCACCGTGGCCACCGTGATGTAGAGGAAGAGCAGCGTCGCCACGAACTCGGCGATCACCGCGCGGTACAGCGACCACTTGGTCAGCTCCTCCGCGTCGATCAGCGGCGCCGGCGGCGGGTCGCTGTAGTCCTTGGCCGTGTACTCCCCGCCCTCCGGCGCCGCCGCGGCCTCGATGTCCTTCGCCATCCTCACACACCAATGCAAGTTTGCTCAGAGCAAGAGCGAGCTCACGCACGCTGCTGTGTGTTCCTGATCAGCTAGCTCTGTGTGGCGAGCAGCGGAGGCGAGGCGAGGTATTTAACGGGAGTGAGAGTGAGACCAGACGGTGGTGGTTCGTGACAGGAACAGGCGGCTGCTGCGTCATGATTGGATTGTTTAGTGATTTCCTTTGTCAGGGATAAGGCCCCTCCCGGAGCAGAGCTAGCGTCTGGCTGTGGAGGCTCCTGGGTTATAATTTTGCCGACCGCGACCGACTAAAGCGCTCATCATCGTTAGATACCGGTGGCTCTGCCTAATATGGGGAGGCTGGCTAATTTTAATCAGTGGCCAAGCTTCATTCAGCAGCGATCGGTGTTTGTCAGTATCTGCGTCTGAGAATGGGTTGATGAACGATGATGGAGGCACAGGCGTGCGTAAGCCTGATCGGTGTGAACGGTGAAGCGAACGGTGGCCATGCGGGCACTTGCAATGCTTGCAGGAGAGACCAGCGACTTCTGTGAAAATTTTCGGAGTTCTGGAGTTCCTGCATCTCTCTGTTTTCAACTGCTGGATGGAGGCTGTACCTAGTTGCTGGATGAAGATAATCACAATCGATACCAAAAAAAATTGAGAGACTTGTTTAGAATTATCGCTTGCCTGGCAACGCAGTGTGCTTCTCCACCAACGGAGAGCTGCTCAATCAGCAGTGTGGTTGCCAAATGATAGCACGGACAGGACAGCCAAGCACCACGCAGAGGCACATCGCGAGAACCATTTGCTGGCTGCTGCTCCGAATTAAGATCGTTATCAGGCGCCTGATCAGGTGCAACCTAAATGTCGTATCGTGCGCCAGCGTTGGCTGTACCCCCTCATTTCTTTGAAGCGGAAAAGGTGCGCAAATTTGTTGCAGCGCACAGCGTACTACGTACGCCATGTCATGAGGTCATACCATGGCACTTTTTCCTGAACCATCCAAACTGCAAGCCTGGGCGTCTGGGGCAAGTTGCAACGAGCGCTGTATTTGGAGGCCCTTTTCCCCCCCGTTGGCCCTTGCTTTTCATCAGGCGACGGCAAGTTCTGTCCAGAAACTGAACACAGCTCGAGCTCAAATCACGGAGAGAGATGAGTCTCCACAGCTGCAGGGCTAGAACCGTCTGCAGAGCTCATCAGTCGCTGCCGTTGTTGCGCTGCTGGTGAACAGAGCAGCTGGAGACGCTTTTCGTTTCGTGGATGAAGACAGCCACGGCACGAGGCAGAAAAGCGGAGCATCTCGGCCCATCTTCCACGAGATTCCAATCACAGGGATTGAGGCTCGAGCTTCACCCACTTTTCTTTCCTTTTGCCGTCATGTTCAGTGCTCACCTGATGCGATGCGACTCCCTGCAACGAGAGACCCACATCGAGTCGTGGGGCTCGTGCCAGGCCGACACCTGGGCGCACTACGGCCATCAGATTACAATAAGCGAAAGGGGACAAGGGTGGAGCAATCACGCGGTGACGCTGGCACCCTGCATAATTTATAAGCATCCATGGTCGAAATGAGCTGGACGGCTCGGGGTCCTACTCACGCCGATTTGTTTGATGGATTTCCGCGACTGCGCTCCGTTGTCAATGCCGCTCGACAGATTCTCTCCTTCAGGCTTCAGCTCGTTTTGATCACACAACGTGAGAATTTCGCTGTCCATACAGACAACCAGATCCTGATGACATTGCAGCATCTTACGCTATCCAATATAGCGGTTAACCATCCCAGAAGAAATCACACACTGAAGGGGAGAAAAACTCAATTTTAGCAGTCAGGCATTTAGTATAGGATTAGACAGTAAAAGAATTGCGCGCCAACAGGGCAGCTCTCGGATACACAAAATATACAGAATTTCTAAGAGGCGTCCAATGAGTTGCCACATTTTTGGATGAATGAGTGACCTGCTTAAAAAATGAAGAGTTCAAAACTTGGGATACTGATATCATTTTTTTCAGGAAAAATGAGAGACCTAAAATCATCCTTCATGAAAATAGTAGTATGAAAGTTCAGTACAAGAACACGGCTAAAAGGATACCGCCATACCTGCGGTTCAGAACAGGTGCATGATAGCCAAGAATATTCTGATATTACAGAACCTGAATCAGAAAGCCTACTACAGCGCATCAATAGGCGAATTTTGATCTTAATAACAGAAAAATTGAAAGAAACATGATTTCGCAGTCTCACTAGCCCTTACACCAGAATCAGTAACCAGACAACATCTAGCAAGAATGGGCTGGGGCAATCAACAGAAACTACATAACATCTCATGCCCTGCTTGTGTGATTGGACTCGGAGTATACTTCCAGACTAGTACAGAAGGTAGGTAGTCAGCAAATTACAGCAGTCTCAGGCATTAAACTTCTACCCCATGAGCCCCCGAGTTTCTGCACATGTTAATGTGAAACGTAATGTTGTATACATAAAGGAATTGCGGAATGTAATAATTGCAAGGAAATGTGCAAAAAAAAAACAGCTGCTTCAAATAAAGGTTTGGAGATATCTCCTCGTTCACTTGGGAAAATAGTGCAAGAGATGGTTGGATTGGTACCATTTTTTTAACTTTTATAAAACAAACCAATATTGCATATTTACTTAGGAAATTGAGGGAAATAAAAGAGAGTTCAAGGATAGCAAAGGTTTATATGACCTTTAGCGGCATATCCAAGAATACTAACCACCCATTTTTTCATAAGTAACAGGATGGCATTAACATTCAATAATTAGAAACGACTGTTGTTGCACCTTTGCTTAGGAAATTTAAAACAAATAGTTAGGCAGTATGAAAGGTTTTTTATGACCTGTAACAGTATTATTCCAATTTCCAGAGACCAGAATGGCATTGAAAATGGCTTCTGTTAAAGTAGAATGGCATTGAAAATTGGCAACACATCTAATTCCCCTTTCCTCCAGAATCTGACAGTCAAATGTCTAAACTTTTCACTAATAACAAGAGCAAGACAATAAAAAAGACAGCAGAATAATGGTTTATTGACAACATTGCGAACTTTAATGCTCCTTATGTCCTTTAAACGCTGCAGTGACAGGTTGATTGTGGAGCTGTAACACATGCAACCCTAACCGTCTTTGCAGTAGAGAGGACAAAATATCAAATTTCAAAAAAGAAAATGAAGAAGGTACTCTTTATGATATATTCTTTGGACTTAAACTTACAACTCCACTTAGCTATAGCCTATACATAAGCCGGACGATCAGCATATAAAATAACTAAAACGGCAGAGTCAATTGTATTTCAAATCACTGGCTGCACGCTGCAGCTAGATATTGCATTCATGACGATTACAGACCAAGAGGCTAGATGATCCGAGGGTTTCCTATGCACCATTGGTGCTTTATATCGAAGCAGACATAGGTGAGTACAAGCATGCATGCACCCATAAAGAGATGCATAATAGTAGTTCCTCGTTAAGAAAAGCCAATGGTACCCCTTTAACCCAGCCCTTTCCCTTTTTTTTGTTAGAAAAAAGAAAGAGGCTAAAAAAGATAGAAAGACATTCTTGCTTTCTTTTCTAAAGTCTGAACAAAGTTCAAAAAACATTCAGTAAGATTTTCAACCAATTACGATTTTGCAAATTCACAATTTGATTAACAGAAATAGAATATGTAGAAATAACAAATTAGGTCACTGCTCTATTACTATGAGTACTGTGACTCTTCCAACCAACTTCTTGGAGAAGAAAAAAGCCCCGACTGAATAGAGAAAGTGAAGCAGTTTTCAAGACACTTTTCAATCTTACAAGTGCCAAACTGGACCAAGGTTACCCAAACATGTCACCACTCCACTTCTTCACAAGCTACAACAAGAAGTATAAGGTTGCCAAACAGCCAGGCAGGCAGGTCGCCAAACCCAGTGCATTGCCTAATTTGGGCAAGGTAAATGAATCTTTCAAGCATTTTGGCCCAACAAGAATTTCAACCCAAACACAATGAGGCCAAGTTTGATAACAATGGTTGCTGTCCGAACCAAGCCATATTCGGCAAACCAGACAATGGACAACAAAATTGGTTATAAACTGAATTAGGATTTATCACATAAATATGGGGAATCATATGCTAGATATAGATAGTAATTTGGATATAAAGAAAGTGTTAGTGTTTGATGGTTGATATTAATGACAACCAACTACATATGGCAATGGGGACATACCTCGGTGACGAGACCCTAAAGGTCCTCGCCCCAGTCAGAGGAGGAGCCCTCCCCGCATACTCATCCCCATTGGGTGTGAAGTGGGTACCCAATGAGTCCCTTACGCGATGAATATGACTCAGCAACAATTAAAATTTTAAAAGAAGAATATGGCACAAGGCCCTCATACATAGGCATAATCACAATTCATAGATACACAAAAGTAACCCCAAAGGGGCGAAGCTAGGCCTCATACTCATTCGCCTAACAGCTGAATGGGCCATAAACATGCCTACAGGCAACTTTAAATGTGGGTTCGTGTTGAGGAAGGGGAGCTTAGAGGCATTAAAGATCCTTCTCGATAGTATGTGGTAATGGTGCCAGAGCATACTCACCATAAAACTAGCTTCATCGAGGCAAAGGACGAGGGTTGTGGGTGGCTTAAACCATAGGCAAAAGAGGGTTAGGGTATCTTTGATTTTTATCCACGTTGCCAAATAAAAGCACAAGCAGACAAGTTTGCCAATGCCTAGGAAGTCAGTTCAATCCTGTCGTTTCGCCTACATATGGACAGGAGGAAAAAAATGCAAGCACGGCCATATGGGTGTCAAACCAAGCAACCGCTAAACATGCATTGGTAAGTGAACGATTGGCAAAGCAAACATCAGCACCCAATTGAACGTGAATGTAGTGTTCTTTAGGGCATTAGTTAATGACTAACGTGACTGAAACGATCCATTTGGCTGTGGGGGAAAAATAATGAAGCATGAATAAAATAGTTAACAATTATATAATCAAACCACAAATCAAAAGAAGGAAACGGAAAATGCAACCATTGGAAGATGGGAAGTGGGCCCAAGCAACTTTAATCAGCCTAGTCATCCCTTCTTCATGCCCTCTCCTATCCATTCCTCTCTTGGTTGAGCATGTCTCTCCTCACTATACGCTAGTGTCGTTGTCGCCTCTTTCAACCCTAACATTGCCTCCCATGTCTCACCCTCCTATTGCCTACTCCCTTTGCCTTCCATCATTCCTCCTGCATTTATCATAGCGATGGGTGACAGTCATGCAAGCTTCATTTATCAACAACCATGGTAGCCACAACTACAAATGATCCGTCTCGGAGGAACCTGTTAAATGTGGTGGTACCACGCCCAGGTGCGCGCTCCCCGCCAGGGGTCAAGCCCTAGCGCTACATGTCGTGCGCCCATCTCCCTGGCCGCAGATGAATCTATGGCGCCAATGAAGCAAGCGCGTGTGAGGTTCCTGCCTGCCTACTTTCGGTGTTTTGTGGACCGCTATCTCAAGACAAAGTCAAGGTGACATATATCCCCTTGATCGAGTTTTTTTTTTAATTCTCAAATCACGATCATGGATCAAAGCCTCAACCTTGCCCTAATGACTATGTGTTAGGGACGTATGCCACCTACTATGCCTTGCATCGAATACGGCATGATGCTTGCTGCGCGTTAAATTCTCCATCTTCAACTCTTATCTTTGTCAAGATCCAAACATGCAACATTTCATGCACTATTGATGCCATGGTGGCCTTTACAATCACGGTGAGTGGCTTTGAATGTTTCACACCAAGCAATTCTGGGTGTTACTTCACAAAGATTAACTACCTGCAATGGATCACTAAAAACTAAAAAAGCATGGCCTAGAGGAGATTTAAGTATGGCGGGAGAGGGGGATAAGTCAGGAGGTTTAGGTAGGAATGGAGTAAACATTTAGAGGAGAGACTAATTTTGCATCCTAGCTAAACCAGCTTAACCACTAATAGACAAAACCTAGTGAACACAAAGAATGGTTATGTTTCGTGTCAAACCTAGTGAACACCAAGTTAGTGATAGGGAGCCACATCACTTTTTTTTTCTGCTTCAGCTCCCAGCGAGGTCCAGCTTTTAAAACTAGGATGACAAGGTACGAAAGGTATCAAGAAAAGCGTACCAGAATTAATAGGCAGACCACAGGAAAAACATATGCAAGCAAGTAGAGCCATGCATGCACATCCATAAAATTGCTACAACCACATACATGGTGGTTCTACACTTGTACTGAACTACTGAGCACACACAAGGTGATATGGCATACCCATGGTGCCACACAATGCCATACTACCTTAAGAAAAATGCAGGAAACAAGCAAGTTTCTATTCAAATGGTAACTATTATTGATGGCTTATATATACTTATTTTCTGTTTTCTTTTCACATTTTGTTTGTGGCTCGTGTTAGGTTTCAACTTTAGCCTGCCCCAACTCAAGAAACCCCACTTTTAATACTGCAATGAAACCTGCAACATGACTACCAGAAGAATTTAAGTAGGGTACAAGGAAAGAAGAAGAATATTGCAATAGAACACTGCCTCTCGGCTTTAAGGTATGACAAGGAAAGAAAGAAATTCATAAAAGGTTTAGGGTTAATAATCTCATATTTGAGTGCCAAGCCATGTTAGTTTTATTAAATCTGATATACAATATAACTTGTCTCGGCTATGCCCAAACAGCAAAATAAGGAGTTAATTGAAGAGAATTGAATGGCATCATGAATTGCTTTCCTTTTGCCCTTATCAGACTATCAAAAACACTTGGCTTGTAAGCAATTTTGACTAGACCAGGACAACTAGTGATGGAAGTTATTGGAGAAAATGGCTAAGCACAAAACAAGGACATATTGAAAGTGGGGAAACAAGCTAGATTCAGCGAATAATGCGTGTGAGCACTTTCTCCATTCAAATTCCTCAAAAGGTTTGGGCGCAAGCTCAATGATTCCATATTCCTTAAACAATGGGAAGAGGAACAAAACATTCAGTATCTTGGCAAGTAAAGAGGTGAAAGGCAATCAAAGGAAGAGATCAGCATATTGCGGCCATACCATAGGCCTTACATTGTGTCAAAGGACCATATATTTACCAAAAAATGGAGAGCAACACCAGTCAAGAGCAACAAAACAGACACATACAAGAACTAGGTAGTTAATAATACCACTTGGCAGTTCAATAAAAAAAATGCAGTGATGCCAAATTATGAAGCGGAAACACAAGATCAAATGATGATCGGCAATCACACACAAACAACGGCATTCACTGACACAGTCAATTACACCCATATGGAAGAAGACAACATACCAGCTGATTAAATCATCCATGTCACCATTTGTGTGCATCTACCGTCGCTTCAGCCTTCTTGCAATGTGATCATAGGATTGACGCATGTCAGCCTTCACAAAAGCGCGCTTCATATTCTCAATGGTGGACTGCGACAACTCAACTCTCATGTCAATCATCTCTTCAGCATGCTTCTTCACCTCAGTTAACCTGTCAAAGTCAAGCAGCCCTGCTATTAGCTCTCTAGCAGAGTCCTCGGCAGGGGTAATGTTGTGCTCTACTACACAACGCCACACGTTGATCGCTGCGGATGGGTTAAACTCCTTAAAGAACAAGCTGATAGCAGCAGCACAGTTGGATGCAGTAGGCAGTTGCTCATTCTCGCTCATCTCCTTCAGGAAACTTTCAGCCTCCCGAATCTTGCGATGCTTGATGAATCCCTCCAGTATTGCATTGTATGTGACAGAATTTGCAAAGGCACCATTAAGGGGCATTTCGTCAAGCATCTCAAGGGCATAGTCGAGGTTACCAACATTGCAGCAGAGGCCAATCATGGCGTTGCACATTGAGAAAATGGGAACGAGGTCAGCTTTGGGGGCCATCATGTGCCAGATGGCTATGGCGTTGGCGTAATCGCCCTTGCGGCTGGCGATATCCACGGCGTTGGCGAAAAAATTGATCCCCGGGAAGCAGCCCTTGCTCCGCATCACCTCCAGAAACTTGAGCGCCTCGTTGAACTGGCCGCCGCGTAGGAGCGTGGAGAGTAAGGAGTCGTAAGCGGGCTTGTTGTCAGCGTCCCAGCCCACGCGGACGACCATCTCGCTGAAGACGCTCTTGGCGCGCTCCGCGTTCCCCTCCTTCTCCCACGCCTCGAGCAGTATCGCGAAGGTGTCGGCGTCGGGCGGGACGGTGGCCTTGGGTGCGCTCGAACACGTCCTGGGCGGCCTGTGCGCGGCCCTCGGCGCGGCACATCACCGAGAGCAGCGAGTTGAGCGCGACGGCATCGGGCTTGAGGCCGTAGCGGCCCATGACGTCGAAGGCCGCGGCGGCCTCCTTGAAGTTGCCGCGGGCGCAGTAGGAGGTGAAGACGGAGGCGAAGGTGGCGACGGAGACGAGCCCCGCGCCGCCGCCCTCCTGGTTCATGGAGCGGATGGCGTCCCACATGGGCTCGAACATGGCGGCCTTGCCGAGGATGTCGACGAGGAGGTTCCACGCGTAGGCGGTGTGCGCGACGGACCGCGCCGCCCAGCGGAAGAAGCGGACGGCGGACTTGGGGCGGGAGTAGCAGGCGCGGGACTTGAGTACCTGCTCCGCGACCTCCGCCGTGGGGCCGATGCCGCAGGCGGACAGCGCCGCCTCCACCTCCCCCGGCGGGACGCGGCCGATGATCTCCAGGAACGCCTCCGCGCGGGGGTTCGCCTCCTCCTCCCCGTCGGGGCTCTTCTCCCCCGCCGCGCTCATCGTCGGCGAAGGCGGAGGTTACTTGCTTCGATCTGCTGCGACCCTTATCCTCTATATAATTGTTTTCACCCCTGCTACTGATTTGAATCCTCCTGTTTACCGATTCGCGTCTGGATTTGAATCCGAAGAGTTGGGGGTGTGGATTAGAAGGAACGGCAGAACGGGGGTTGGGAAATTTGGAATCGCGCAGCTACGAGGGTCTGAGACCAAGGAGTACGGAGTAGCGCCGTTGCGGGCTTGCGGCGTCGTTGCCGCCGTTTGGTCAAGACTCAAGAAGAGCACTGAAAGGGAAGAAGACCGAGGCAGCAGTGCAGCACAGCAGGCAACGCGAGAGATGGGCCATCAAGATGTTTGGGCCAAAACTTGATCCGTTCGGTCGCCGCCAACCCGCACACACAGCCCAGCAAGGGAAAATTGTACCTCGATGGGCCTCAGGACACTATTGGCCACAATTTTCTGGCTCGCTGCGAGCCGAGCCATCATCAGCTCCCTTGCCCCAAGCCGGACAGCACTTCCTGCGTGAGTAGCTGCTTCAGTGGCGTGTCCTCCCACCAATAATCCTCCGGAATCTGTCCATTGGGCTCGCCGATCTCATACTTCCTCGATCCCTGCGGCTTGGGGTGGCATCGCTTCCGGCGAGGCGCCATTCGTCCACCCCGTCCACACCTGGCCGCCCTAGCCCTACCTACCAAGAATGTGCAGGATGTGACCATGGAGGCTTCTCGCCCACGCACTACTGCCCTGAAGCTCTAGAGAAGAAGCGTCTGATCTCAGAATGGAAATGATTTGGTGTGTTGTAGGAGTAAGTGGTAACCGCTCACTCTGTCTTCTCCCTCTCCAATCTGTTAGCTACATCTGTCGTCGTTGACACTAGATAGTGAACTTGACCTACTTTTTTTTCCCCACCGTTTTAGTTGACCATCGGCCCGTCGCCGCGTCACTAGCTTATCCGAAAGCTAAAGGTGACTGCCTGATGACTCAACCTGGAAATGGTCCGGGGTGAAACCGGTTTAAGTGGTTTGAATTTTGCATTGGTCCTACTTTAGTTTGGTGGAAAATGGTTGCTCTAGCTTGGTTTGGTTTGGTTTCACGAGAGAAACGGTTTGATTTGGTTGCACGTTAAGAGCCGCACCTTGGAAATAAAACCCCGCGTTCACGCTATAAAATTTTATCGAAATTGACTAAAAATTATCGGAGGTGACTCAGTATGACTGGCAGCTAGTCTGTGCAGAACGGTGTGACTGGACCTACACGTGGGCCCCACGTCAAGAGTCGGACCTTAGAAATACAATCTCGCGTTCACACTATAAATTTTTATTGAAATTGACTGAAATTTGTTGGAGATGACTCAGAATGACTGGGAGCTAATCTCTGCAACTACACGTGGGCACCACGTCAAGAGTCGGAACCTGGAAATAAAACCTCGCGTTCACACAATAAAATTTTATCCGAATTGACTGAAATTTATTGGAGATGACTCGGTATGACTGGGAGCTAATCTGTGCAAAGGGGTGTGACTAGACCTACACGTGGGCCCCACGTCAAGAGTCGGACCCTAAAAATAAAATCTCGCGTTCACACTATAAAATTTTATCGAAATTGACTGAAATTTTTTAAAAATAACTCAGTATGACAAGTAGCTACTCTGTGCAAAGAGTGTAGCTAGAACTGTATGTGGACCCCACATCAAGAGTAGACCTCCTGTGTTTAGCAATTAAAATTACCACCGTCTGTAGCGTTCTGCATTAGTTGCAAGTCTCCATATTTCACTCTATCTTGGATGGGGTGGTGTGGTTTGATTTTCACATGCCGTGGAGTGGTTTGAAGTGAACGTGGAGTGGTTTGAAGTGATTTATATTAAAATATTTAATTAAAATAGTTTGGTGTGGGTTTTGGTCCGGATCTCAAACTACTTTCCAGGCTGACTGATGACGGCCGTAATTAGCTGATGACCATGGAAGCAATCGATTTGTTGCTAGTTTACTGAAGACGCAGCAGCAAATAAATCCACAGGCGCGTCGATCCACAAACCTCGTGAGCGTAGGTCCGCCATGTTTCACGTACGACTACTGCACCGAAGTGGTATACGTAATAAACGTACGCAATAAATGTACAGATCAGCAGCCCTACAGACTTGCTGCAGCTAGGTTTGACCAGCCAAAAAGAAGAGCCACGCCTCTGCATGTCTGTCTTTCACGGAGTTTTCAGACAGAGTAAGGTTTACCCGATCAACTGGCCTGGTCTGCAAGTGACGAGCTTCCTCGAATTGAAATATACGCGTACCGTGTGTGCTGTGTGCACCGGCCGCTGGAGCAACTGTCATCGACTCGTCGTCTGTGGAGCAGTCCGACATGCATACGGTATTGACCTGCGCGCGCTCGATCTGCCTATACACAATCCTCTGACCATCCAGGCAGCTTTTTATCCGCAACACAGCGGCGGCGATTGATGGCGAAGGAGGCCCGGCGCCGCAAGCAACGCGAGAACCGGTAGGCCAGCGCCTCGCACCTCCCCGTCAGGCCGTCAAGTCGGTCGATCGCCGCTGCACACGTCGCCCGGCGCCGATCAGACGGCGGCGGGATGGTAGAACGGGACGGCGATCGACGATGGTAACCCGGGCGCCTGTTGTAACCTGGCGGGGCGACGCTGACACTCGCGATCGTATTCTTTTGTCCACGATCGATCCACGGACGCGAGTAATCGAAGAGCTGTCGTCCCGTCGCTCGGTCGGCGTGCGATGCAATGCAATGCCCGGCATCTTGGCATGGCAGCGGCGTTGCTCGTCTGTGCACGGCGGAGGGTGTGGCGTGGCGCCGATGCGTGTCGACATGCATGCCCTGTTTTACACGATGTCGCGCGCCATGGTTTGTGGGCAGGCAGGATGAGATATGGAGACAGAGAGATGACAGAGACAGACGGGGTCGGGGACTCTGTTTCCGCGCAGGACGGCTTTGGCTCTGCAAGCAGTCTCGTCTGCATGCATGGGTAAAAGCCAGCCAGTGCTCGTTGGAGTACAGGCGCGTCCTACCTCTATCACTGCGCGCCCGCGTGGACTCCGCCAGTGCGCGCGCGCCACCTGCGCGTCCGCGCGAAGCGCCCTCGTGGCCGCTCTGGGCTATAGCTTCCGGCGCGCGCGCACCACCGTGCCTGCCTGCGGTGCATGCACCGCGAAGGCAGCGCGCGGCTAGCGCGAGTCGTCGCAGCCTTGTGCAGTGCAGGCGATAGTACGGTGATCGCCGGAAGAGGGCGAGCAGATCGGACGACAGCCACGCCTGTGATCGAGAACACCGCGCACTGTGCTGTGGTCACAGGGGCCGCCGTGCATTAGCGACCCCTGCGCTGTCGCCGCAGATAGCTAGCTGGCGGTGCACCGTACCATCACCGTCCGCTGCACGCGTGGCACGGCATTTGTTGCATTGCATCGGGACCTCTCTGAAACGTCGTCACGTCCAGTGGGTATAGCTAGTTTGCTCAAACAAAAGTTTGGTTGGTCTCGCGTCTCTCGTAATGCTGCTGCTCCGGAAGGGGATTTTGTATTCAGCACTGCTGCATGATTTCTTTTAGCGGTGGCAGTGTTCTTGTCACGCTCGCGAAAAAGGGGAGCACGTACAACGTTCTTGGTCGTGGCCGCAGCTCTGGTTGCTTGCCGATCGCTGTCCCCCGTCCTGTGGATTGCATCGCCCTCTCACCTCAAAAGCATGGGGCTCCTCTTCTTTACACTGTAGTAGAAAAAAAAATGCTGCCAACTTGTCTGTAGTGATCTTTGGAGCAGTACGGTAGAAAGGTACTCCGCCTATGCATATCCAGTTATCCATAATTCCATATCAGGAACAGTACATTTTTTTCCTTTTTCTCTTGTCGCGTAAAAATTATGCTCGCAAAGACGCGGCCTGGTACCGCGACTACGCATCCGGGCGTGGGTCCCGCGATTCAGAGTCAATAGACAAACGGGTCATGACTCCACCGCCAACTTGCGCAGTTGCGCGCCAACTGTGCGGCTGTGCCCAGACTCCGTCCCTCTCCGTCCCCGCGCGGCCGCGGCGCCCCCACGGTCGCCGTGGGGTGGGGGGACCCCTGCCAGTAGGCAGCCCCTTCACGTGGCCGCGCGGGGGCCACCGGCGGCGGCGTTACGTGGCGCGCGTGAGGGGGCGAGGCCGCGTGTCGCCGTCGAAGACCCATGGGCGGGACGCCAGCGAGGGTCCTGCCGCCATCGTGCGTGCAGCGACAGCCTCGAGGCCCTGGAATATTGTTTTTGTTCCCTGGCATACGCCGATCGGATGCCCGAACTGCCCCTGCGCCAATTATTATGGCCCCAAGTCCAGTTATCATGACCCCTACGAGTATACCGCGGCTTTTATCTCTTCCGTGGAGATACGATTGCAGTGCTTCTTCGTTCTTAAATAAATTCTGATAATTTTGAGTAGAGCTAAAAATGTTTTACAAGGGGTCGAGACTCTCTAAAACAGTTTTACAAAAGAAAACCTAAAACACTTGTTTCGTGCATATGCAATGAGAATGGACACGTGGTTGGCTCCATACCACTTAAACGAACTGAACAGTACAATTTTTGCGGCTACAAATGATAACTAAAGCACACAAAGGAGTGGGAAAAGGTGGTTTATCATTTCTTTTTAGATGACGTTTAGCACATTCAGACACAGACGCGGCACCTCCTTTTTTTCTGAAAAAAAAGAGAGAGAAAGATCACACTAGTGACAAAAATGTGTGTCCGGTGGGAGGTCAGCACACACCAATGTCTCTGGTCCGGTGGGGCTTCACTTTGCACCATTGCATGGCTTGCGCTGTTGCGATCACGAGGTTAGCGCATCCAGATCGCTGCTGACGGCAAGTGTTATCCAACGTTGGCGTGGCCACACCTCGGAGCCCCAGACAAGTCCGGCGCCCACCGTCCGCCGTGCGCAGCTGCAAGCCTGTAACCCGTGGCCGTGGCGCGCGCCAGCCAAACCGCCGGAGGGCAGTGCCGTCATTCTGGAAACAGCCTTATCCGCTTCCAGTCCTCGTCGTCTCACTCCCCCGCAAGGCCACCCCCACCCACTGCTTTCCCATCAGCCTCCATCCGCCATCGTCACACCTCCGACCCTATAAAATCCAGCCCCGCACAAGCTCCCAAACCACTGCCCTCCTATAGTCATCGCGTCACTCCCTCGGCGGCGAAAAGATCGGTGGTTGCGACCCTCCGCGAAGCGAAGCGTCACGGTAAAGGCTGCTAGCAAGCCCAGAGCACCCGATCGATCGGCATGGCCGGGAGCGCGAGGTCGGCGGCCGCGAAGCACGCGTACCGGATGTTCGCGCCGTCCAGGGGCGCCGCGGCGAGGGGCCCCGGCGCCGGCGCGGCGGAGGAGTTCGACGAGTCGGACGTCTGGGGCTCGTTCGGCCCGGGGGGCGGCGGTGGCGGCGTGGACTCCGGCCCCGGCGCCGAGCTGGCGGGCGCCCGGGCGCGGCCGATCCCGGCCTCCCGCGCCGCGCGGAAGAAGCCGGCGGACGGAGGCGGCGGCGGCGCGCCGGGGTCGCTGCCGATGAACATACCGGACTGGCAGAAGATCCTCGGGGTCGAGTACCGGGACCACCACGCGGGCGAGTGGGAGCTCGACGGGGACGACGGCGGCGGCTACGGCAGGGCGGGCGGCGGCGGCGCGGAGATGGTGCCGCCGCATGAGCTGGCGTGGCGCAGCCGGGCCGCGTCGCTGTCGGTGCACGAGGGGGTCGGCAGGACGCTCAAGGGGCGCGACCTCAGCCGGGTCCGCGACGCCGTGTGGAAGAAGACCGGCTTCGAGGACTGAACTGTGCCGATCGACGCTCCGGCGAGAGAGCTTGGCTCTCGCGGCGCGCGGCTGCCGGTTGCTCTACAGCTCTAGGTAGCAGTAGGTTAGAAAAATTAGCGCTACTAACTGCTTATCTCTTGATTTCTTTCTCTCTCTTCGTCGCTTCCTTTTCTTCTTCCTCGCTTCTTTTTATTCTTTTTTGTCTTGCGTAAAGGGGAGACAGATCGGGGTAGCAAGCCTTTCTTGTTTTGTTCATGGAGATGCAAGCCGGAGGATGGGGGATGTTCATTAATGGGACGAGGATCCTCACACACTCCAGTGTCGCTGACGCGTGGATCCGAGCCCACGCGCCGTGACCCTGGGAGCACGTCAGAGGATTTGCTTCCCATTAATGGTGCGACAATTTTAAGGGCACCTGGAGAAAGGTCGAAAATTTGTACGATCCATCAGTTGATATTGATCCCTTGTATGCTAGTATTTCTTTCGAGAATGGAAAATGTTAAATTCTACCATGTTCCTGTGTACATACCTCCCGCATCACTACGACACTAATGTGTTACACGCCAAACTGCAGACGTTGAACATGAGCACAAACGGCGAGCTCCAAATCGCAGCTGCTGAAAGCCTAAAAAAAATCACTCTCCATCTCTTTTGGATGAGTGCTACACGTACAACCACCACCGCGCCTCAGATCAGCACCCAGATACTGCACATAGCAAGCCCCAAACGATCGATATGACTGGGAGTTCACGCCAGCAGTCACGATGTAACGGCGAAGGCGGGCCCCACCGAACAGTACGCGGACGCCGAAAGATTTCACACTCGGACATCCAGTACGTGACCCTGGCCTTAAAATAGCTTCGGTACAAAAGCTCCTGGCAGGCAGCGTCCCGTTCGCGAGGCCGGATTAAGAATCTCTACAACTAAAAAGCCTAAAACTAAGACTTTTTTTCGTCTTGGTATGGTCGTCCCGACTAATCCTCCGTCGTGAGTTTTTTTTTTGCGCCGCCAGCCCGCAATCCCAAAATTTGCGCATCGCCGTGCCCGTCCCATGCGTTATCGACGCCGCCTGCCTTGCGCCGTCTCCTGGTCCTGCTTGTTCTCAGGATCTGCGCTGTCTACGGCACCTGCCTTGCGCCGTCTCCAGCACATCCTCGCCGCCGCCGTCCTCCTCCTCCTCCTGGCTACTTCTCGCGGCGCACACCGCCGCCCCCCGTCACGCCGTCACCACCGCCATCCTCCTCCTCGCCTCCTCCTGGCTACTCCTCGCGGAAGCGTCCGGGCTCACCGCCGCGCCGCCCTCCAACTCGCTCCCTCACTTCGGCGCCTCCCAACGAACCCCGCCTCTCCGACGGACCACCGCTTCCCCCACCCCGGCACCTCCCCCGCGGTCCGCCACTCCCCCCGCTCTGGCTCCTCCCCCACGGACCGCGGACCGCAGACGCGCGCAGGCTCCCCGTCGCCCCACCTCCCCCACGCGGGTATCCCCGGAGCGCGCCCTCCCCCCACGTTGGTCTCAATCTGATTCGTGCGTTAGGGTTTGGTGCCGGGAGGTCTTGATTTGACGGGTTCAGATCTGTTTTCCTTCTTGTTTGCGTGTGTAGGTCGAGGCTTGCTGGCAATGGTGCAGGCGGTGCCCTCCAATGACCTCAACGTGCAGCTATCCGTAAGCTGCTATCTCTGTTCAATTAGAGTGATCATCTCTGAATATCGATGTCCTGCAAAACAATAGAAAGAATTGCAATTTATGTATCTTTCTAAGGCTTACATGTGAATAACTAATATAAAGGAAAAACATGTGGAGTGGAGAGATTACAAGAAAAGACATGTGGAGTTGAAAGAATTACAGTGTATGCATCTTTCTTCTCCTCATATGGTAAATTCATGAGCTCAGGCGTATGGAGATTACAAGATTGTATACAGGTGGTATGGCTCAGCAGTTCTGTTTAGTACCGCTGTTTGTTTCATTGGTTATGCTGCATTTTGCGATATCTGCTTAATTACATTGAGATATTGGCCCGCTATTTTGGCAGTGTGAGTGCTTCTGTATTCTTCCTAAAAAAAATAAGGATTCATGTTTTCATTGACTATTTTCTGTTTAACTTATTTAGATATTTGAAATGGATTTGATATTGAACTCCACAAGGTTAATGCTTATTAAGACCTGGGAACTGGGATTGGACATAGTCACCAGCAGCTTTGTACTAGCTTCTTATCATGCTTATGGGTGCGCAGTCATGTTCATCAATGCAGATTTTCCATTTATGCAGGCCACTCTCATAGCTCGTGAGCTTCAAGAATCTACCAAGAAGAATGTTGCAAGACTTATTGCTATGTAGGTATGCATATTGACATTTGACTAACTTATCCTTTTCTATTTCCTTGAGAATCAGCTATTTTTTGTGATTAGTTTGCAGTGTACAATGTGGGGCATGAGATTTTGTTTATTTGTTGTTTTCACTGCGCTTCAGTTCTTTTATGATTCAGTAGAGGATGCTTGAATAGTATATATCCTATTACATTTGCTGTGCCAACTGACCTCTTTTCTGTTTCCACTTATTGATTTACTATAAAACTTGTCCATGGATTACATCCAGGACTGTGGTTAAACACATGTAACATGCTGTGCTTTACTGCTATTAGAAGTGCATGATCCTTTGTCCTAAAAACAAATTTCTTTCTGAAATGTGAATTGTGCAGGATTCATTAGTTGAGGCTGCTAAAGAGGAAGCCAGCTCCATAATTAAAGTAACGTATTGCTGAGGCTACAAAATAAAATTCTACACCACTCTAATGCCTGCTCCTTTGCTCTATGGTGTCGTTGCTGTAGAAAATTTAATGAACTGCACTGCTCTGTCTACTCTGTTCATTATGAATACGGCTCTCAAGAGTCAAGACTCCAGATTATAATGTTCTAGATTGCTCGAGCATAGTTGTAAATTCATGTTGTTATGAATGTGTTACTTTTTCTTGATCTCATTGATTGTTTATGATCTTTCAATGTCTGAAAATCACTGCAAGTTACCAGCATGTGTTGTGATGCTTTTTCCTGATTTGTGCAGTGGGGTAGTGCCCGGCAAAGTAGGGTCGTAACATAAAAATATTGCTATACTTGTTTTTCTTTGAGGAAAAATGTTGCTATACTTGATTGTTGCGCAGCTATGCTTGCAAACAAATGTCAATCTTTCCGGACTGATTGGTGCTGGCTTTTCACCGGAGTGAATTCAATATATAATTCCACAATTCCCCGATAATTTCGCATCCTCGTCTTCATCTAGCCACTTAAAATGGACTTTGTTTCTTCACAAATAGCTCCCCTACCTGGAGTAACTTCTCAAACCCCTACCTGGAGTAACATCTCATATGTCTGCACCTTAACATGTAAGAGCTGTTCTTACTAACCTGTATCCCTCATTGCAAAACATCACGATGAGCTACTTAAAAAAATCACAAGTGTTTCTTTTGTTTCTTGCAAAGTCTCTGACAACCTACCTCCAATATATACTTGTGGCTAGGAGTATATAATGCACGAATGACTCTTTGATTTTTAATTTTCAATTCACATAACAATAAGGTTAGCTCTGAGGGATTAATACACAACTGGGGAATTAATTCAAGGCACGGTGACATTTATATTAGCAAGTAAATCTCATGCAATTTGGACTACCTTTTTGTGTTTATATCCATTGTGACCCGATCATTAGGTGTTTCGCTTGATTTTCTTTTTAGAATAGCTGCTACTCCGATCACATTGTATGTCGGTAGCATCGCACGGGCCATTACCTGGTAAGAAAAACTCCGCGCCCATGCTCGCACCATGCTGCGGGTCTCCGCGCCAGAGAGAGCATCAATAATTGACGATCGCATTACGGTAGACACGGGGGGAGGGGGCAAGGCTAATCCCGCGATGGCGTGGCGTGGCGCGGCGTCGTTTTCCCCGGCGCTGCAGCTTGATAAGATCGCGTAGGCCCCGCGCCGGCGCCCACCCGCCCTGCTGCTGGCCTGCTGCCGCCGATGCACACAGAAAAGCGGAAGCCACCGAGGGACGTGACGACTTCCCGCCCGATCCTACCCGATCGACCCGACCCAACGCCGAGTCGTGACGCTCACTGCTCCCATGCCGACGCGGTCACGCGGTCATGGCCCCCGCGGCGGTCAACGGCAGCCCAAAATAAATATAGTTTTAAAATTTAAAATTTATCTCAAAATAAATGTAGTTCTCGTTTTCTAATATAACTCTATCTCTATCTCTCTCCTCCTCTACCTCTTCTTATTTTACGTGCACTCTTTATTTTTTACCTCTTAATCTATGTGCCCAACTCCTAAAGCTGCAATGATTTTGGAACCGAGGAGTACGCTTCTGCGCTGAGGCCTGAGGCTACAACACAAGTGGCGCCTGGTCGCGTGGGCGGACAGACGTGGCGGCCGGCCGCGGCGACAGGCAGGGGCGGCGCGGCTGCTGCCGGGCGCGCGCGTGTCCGCTGCCGCTTGAGGCTTGCGGGCGAACGCGATCCGCCCCGGCCGGCGCGCTCGATCGGCCGATGGTTTTTGACGGTGGTAGGTGAGCGGGGGTCGGGTCGTAATCAGTCAGTGGGCGGGCGCGGTTGGCGTCAACCTCAGGTTAGGATTGTTCCGCACGGAGGCTTCCTCGCTCGCTCTCGCCGTCGCCCGGCCGGGCCCCACTGGGGCCGATATTTTCTAGAGCCTTCTTGGATCTGCCGAAACGGGGGTGTCCGGTCCTGAAACGGCAACAATTTTTCCCGACGCCGACGCGACGGGCAACGCCGTTCGTGCGCACCACCCAATTGTCAATTGTCATGAAGCGCTCCATGCCAAGATCGCCAGCGGCAAGCACAAAAAAAAAAAAGATCGGCAAGCTCTATCCAATAATCGGCGTCGCTGATGTTGTGGCACTGTAGCACTCGCTCATCATCATGGCACGTCGACGGAGACCGATCAACCGGCGGGGAGATGCCGGAACAGCTCCGTCTCCCGGCGGCACGCTGACAGTGTGGTCACGGTCGAACAGTGCGCTCGGCCGGGTCGCTTCGCTACGGAGCCCGTGCGCGAGGTCAACGGCTGTACTCGAACCAGCAGTGATCACACTAATAGCGCTGTCGCCGCGAGAATTGAGATGTTCTTGTCTCATGCAGCGACGCAGAACCAGTCGAGATCGGTAGCCAGTAGCCCTCCGTGCAGAGATGCTTTCAGTTTCAGTCGCTGGAGCAGCAGCTGCTCATCAGTTGCTACAACTGGCTAGTAGAGTCCGCGCACTGTGACCATCACTCCGTCAGTACACCGTCAACACCGGAGCTGCAGTCCCTGCTGCAACTGCAAGCTGAGGTCCCTGTCTAAATAGCCGTCTCTTCCATGTCGTCACAGCTCGGAAGAGTCTCTCTGTCTCTCTCGGTCCTCGGCATCAGAGATCTGATCGCCCGTACGTCGCACCGGGTGACCAAGCTCCAGCGAGGACGCGACTGGATTAGCCAACCGGATGAGGTTTAGTAGCTCCAGACGGAAGGTGCAGTCGTGCGCCGTGCCGAACTGCCGATCGATACCGGCCTGAAGTTCGTCAGAGCTCGGACAAAACTTGCAGTGCCGTCACATGATGGTGGTGCTTCTTCCTGATGACGTGATTTGCCTCGCGACTTTTGTGCCAAGCATCCCCGGCCGGTCCGGTCCCTCGCTCCCTACTTTCCAGTCACGCCACTAGGCAAAAGCATCTCTCTAGAACCAGCGCCAAATCTCAAAGCGTTTCCTTTTACTGCTACTAGCAGATATAGTACTGACAGCACTTGGTCTGACGGGGGGGACAAACAGGGGCGCTGTTACTAACCGGGTACAGATTCCTCACTGATTGCCGGCATCACCGGCCGACAGCCTCTAAGATTCGACGGCCGGGAATGAAATGTAATCCTTTGCGTTTGAACAGATGGCTTGCCATTATGTGTTGGAGGTGAGTATAGATGGCATCCGGATGTCAGTCCAAGCGTTTCTGGACAAACCGGTACGGCTCGAGGTGTTAGTGGTGGAGCTGTCAAGGTCCCGGGCGGGGGACGGATGGCCCCGGATGGTTACCTGGCACCGCAAGAAGCAAAGCCGGTTTATCCGTGCCCAGCTCTGCCCACTGATTGGAGAGGCGATCCCTGCTCAAGTGTTGTGTTGTTGATGCTTTGATGGGAAGGAATGATGGCTATGCTTCACCACGTCTTTTGTTTGTTTCAGACGAAAAAGCCACGAACCGCGGTGAACTCGAGTCATGCCATCTATGGAGCAGCAGCAGAGGATGAACAAAACGATCGTGGAGGAAAATGGGCACGAGACATGCACCTGCTGTCAGAGTGTCAGATACCAGCGCTAAGCTGGGCAGCTTTAACGTGTGCTTTGAGGAGAGAGAAGATAAATACCGGTGGAAAACGTTGGAGCTGTGGTGCCAAGTTAGAAATTTCTAGCATCGGAAGTCAAAGTAAGCACCCCGAGTTAAGGTTAAAAAATTATTTTCTTTGTCACATGTGAACTTGCCAGCAGCTCACGGTGCTTGAAAAATTTAGGTGTAGGAAATACTTTAATAGTAGTGTGAGTCCCATGGTAGGTGCTGCACATTTCTAAACGTTGGAGTAAAATGAAATCATCCAGCACCACCTGACGTGGTAGAGTATAGTTCCTCCTCCAGATTATACGTTAAAGCTGCCCAGGCAACACTCTCTTCTTTCAACAGGGTCAGTTTGACCTGAAAAGCCGCGTGCCACTCCACAGTGAATCGACGTTTCTTTCTTCTGAACTTTGTGGGTGGCAATGCTTCCATTTCAGCCCCACGTGAAGTTGAACGGGCTCGACGGCGATCGGCAAACACGGCCCACAAAGTAGCATCGTTCCGATGTTGGTTGCATCGCTGCTTCAAAATCGCAAACGCGAAAAAAAAGAAGAAATAAAAAAAACTGTAGTGCGATTTCTTCTCTGAATTTTTGTGCCATATTCTTCTCCAACTCGTTCAGATTTACAGCTCTCATTCAACATCCATGACTGAATAAGGTTGAAAGAGTTTCTGTGCGGCAGCCAATTCGGGTCGCGGAGGGACTGAATCGTTGGTCACGTTCGCAGTTGGCTCCGCTGTTAAGCGCTGGAGCTCCATGGCGGCCGGTGCGTCCTCCGCCTTCGGCCTTCCTCTCAATCTCTCTCGTAGTCTCGCGTCTAACCTTCTTCGCATTCGGCAACGCGGGATTACGAGATGGAGAAAGGAAAGGCCAGTCCAGCGGGGTGCGGAGCCGGTCTGAGCGCAGAGCCGGAGCCTCGAAGCGGGCTCGGGATGACCACCGGAGCCGCCATGGCCGTCGAGATCGGGCCACGCAATGTCAAAGATGTGTTTTTCTTCATATACCCCTTAAAATGGATCGCAATTACTAATCGCGACCCAGATATTTACTCCCCCTAGTTTGGATCGCGATTACTAGTCGTGATCCAAATAATTTCAAAAGGCACCCTAAAAATTTGCAAATAGACCCACTTTTCTGATGCAATTCCTCTGGGCCCTCTTCCCTCCCACTCCGATGACGGTGATGGCCGCTTGTCGCGGTGAACTGGCTTCCGCTCCACCGGCGCTCCCTTTCTACTCTGTCTCTCTACCACACCTCTCCACCTTCTCGTAGGGATGGCAATAGGGACCCACGACCCAACAACCCGCGGGTAAAAACCCTATTAGGATGCGGGTATGGGCATTTTTTTGCCCCCACGGGTCTGCTAATGGGTTTTTCCCTAACCCATCAGGTGAGGCGGGTGTGTGTTCCATCGGACCCCAGACCCGTTACCCGATGGGGCACCCATTAAGCCTGATATGTGGGCCCTATTCACTGTGAGTATTACCACCATAATAGACAAATCCTAAACCTAATCTTCAGTTCCCACCACCAGCCACCGCCCACCAGCCGCCGGGGAAAAATCGGCTCCCTGCGCCCTGCATCGCCCCCCACTCGCGAGCCTTGCGCCCTGCACCGCCGCTCGCCAGCTCGCCGCCCTGCGTGGCTGCGACATGCGCCGCCGCCCACTAGCCGCTCCGCCGCTCCCTCCCTCCAGCGTCATGATGCCGTCCCTGGTTGGAGCCAGTAGTTCGAGCCCACCGCAGTCCGCACTTGGTAATTTGAGATACTGAATTACTTATTGATCAGTTTGATATATGGGGTTGAGTCACCCGATGGGTACCCGTTACTCACAGGGGTGGCGAGTATGGGGGAAATTGAGACCCATGGCGGGTCGTGAGTCGGGCCCTGATGGGGGCGGGTATGATCCTCTGCCCCCACCGGGTTTCTCACCCGCTGCCATCGTCCAGCTGTCGTCGCCATCGTCGAGCATGGTTGGGAGCCTGGGAGCTTGGCGACTATATGTCGCTTGTGTTGCAAATTGCTAAACCATCACCCACACATGCCGCCCATTGCAATCTGCCTCCCGCGGCCCACAACGGCCCAACTGCGCGCCATCGTCTTCCTCCGTCTCGTACCCAGCGCTTCTTTCTCCGTCTCGCCGCCGCGCTAGGATTAGGGTTAGGGGATCGGGGATTTAGGGGTTAGGGGTGTTGGGGTTGCCACCGGCGAGGTCCCGGCTGTAGAGGGAGGGCCTTGGGCGGAAGGTAGCTGGCGGTGGTGATGGGTTGTGGGTGGGGCGGCAAGGCGGCGGGGCGCCGCCGGCCGCGGGTGGTGGGAGACAACTGGTGGGCGGAGGAGGAGGCGGGGGTGTCACAACAAGCTCCCCGACGGAGCCGGGTTAAGGCGACGGAGGGTGGGGGAAATGGATTCGGCGGCGGAGCCGCCGGAGACAGTGGAGGACGGCGGCACTGGGGCGAGCTCGAGCTCGAGTGTAGGTGAGACGGAGGAAGAAGATGACGTGCAGCTGCCGACGAAGTCGGGTTAGGGCGATGGAGGGTGGAGGAAGCGTCTGCGGCGGCGGGAGCCGCCGGAGACGGTGGAGGACGGTGGTGCGGGGGCGAACTTGATGCAGATGAGATGGAGGAAGAAGGGATGTGCAGCTGGGCCGCGTCACGTTGGGCCAGGTTGCTCCATTTGCGGTGGGCCGCTGCGGGTGATGATTCGTTTATCATCACCTGAAGCAATAGTTAATCCCCCCCGGGAGCGCCGTCTCCGATCGCGAGTTCCAATTGGAGTTCTAGATGGGCCGCATATCTGATAAGGATCTTTAATTGAATTCTGAACTCTGCAGCGCACATATGAGCACGATTGCTCTCTACTGGAGGCCGGCATCGCGTGCCCGCAGGAGATCTTGATCTACCGAATTCTCGTCCCTCGGCCTTCTAGAAATTTTCAACGAAGCCTTGTACTGACCACCTAAGAAATCCGGTTTGGGCCCCATTTGCTAGGGGTATGGATTTGAAAAAAATTCCCTACAGAATCACGGAGATAACCCCAGCATTCTAAAAAATGCGGTTGTAATATGATGTGTGTGGAGAGAGAGAGAGACTCTGCTTGCGGAGTTGCAGGTGCAGAGCACGTTCATGATCTATTAGTACTCGCCTGCTGTTTTCCCAACCCAACCTCGATGTATGACCACTGAGAAATTATTTCTTCACAACCTGCATCAAGTCACTAAAGCACTAAGCTTTTCAGTTTCATTCCAAGCTCATCGATCGAGAAGCATGCGTGCCTGATTAAACATGTAATCAACAACAATTCTGAACTTACTGATCAGCCATTATAAGAACTGTAGTGCAGCTTGTTCTCTGAACTTTCGTGCCATATTCTTTCCTCAATCTGTTGGGATTTAGAGCTATCACCCGGCCGTCAGGAGCTCAGCCCAAGAAACCGCAGATGCTTCATGTTTTTTGTTTGGAGCTGCGTCTGTTGAGAATATAAACAATCGCAGTATTAAATTCCGAACAGATATAAACATTACGAGAACAAACTCTAACATGCAATTCTCTAGCATACAAAACAGTACAAATAGCATAACCATAATCTCTGAAAGTATGATTAAGAACTGGAGTAAATCACAGCGTACGTACTGAGCAGGAGCACGAACCGTTGGGAAGCGGAACGACGCACTTAGGACGAAGACGGTTCTGCGGACAGAGTGGAGTAGACGACGGTACGCCGCAGCTCCTGACTTGGACGATGGACGAGCCGTGGTGAAGGTATTGAGCAGTCGCGCCGAGCGCTTCTCAGAAACCTTCTTTTTCCTTTGAATTGAATGGTCTTCTCGGCTAAGAATATCCTGTATGTTTTTCACTTTCACATCGGGAGGCACGTACCAATTTTTCGATGATGCGCCAGTCTTTCCTTCACGGCGCACCGTGTGCTTGCCTGCTTGGTTTAAAGCCTTGGAGGAGTCAAATGGACAAGCCATCGTGGATATACATACATTTTGTGAAAAAATTTCTGTGATTTTAAACTAGTCGCATGACTCCGTACCTCTCCTGGTGACCCCATTTTTCCTTTTTTTATATAAAAAAAATTATCGAGAGCACGGTAAAATTGCATACGGTCGCGACCTCACGATGCATCCGCGGGCTCGAAGTCAACAAACCGGGCCGGCGGCCCAGGCGCCGAACCGTTTGTTGGGAGCCCGTAGTGTCCTATGTTTCTCTGCCCAGTTGGGCCGAAACCGGAGCTCGCGCTAGTGGTGGGCTCGGTCGAGAAAACCAGGCCGGAGGCCTGCGCCGAGTTGTTTGTTGGGCTGCCCCCCCTCCCTGCCCTGTACGTCTCTCTGCCCCGTTGGGCCGAAACGACGGTTGTGCTTGGAAAACCGGAGCCCACGCAAACGCGACGCTTCCGGCCTCACGTGACGGACGACTCCCCCCCCACACCTGATGGACGCGCACGCGCCTGGTGGTTGGGCTGGTGCCATGCCGATGCCATCCACACCCACCACCCGCCCGCCGACGTCGCCCGGCGCCCGCGGGTTAACAGCTGTAGCCGACTAGCCGGTGGCGGTGGGTGGGTACCCCGTGCGCCGTGCGTGCCTCTCCCATGCCTCTCGCTCGCGCCCACGCTGCCCACCCCTCCCCTCCCTATTTGGCCACTAGCCCATTAGCATGCAGGTGATTGGTTGCTGACTTGGCTCCTCCGCCGGTTTTCTCGTCGGAGCACCGCCGGTGCTTGCTACCCCGGCTACACCGCAGGTCCACAGACCCCAGCCACCACGGCAGCACCCACCACCGCCGGCGACCCCGCACCTCGATTCTCTAGGCCCCGCAGGTGCGCCGTCCCCGGAAGGCAAAAAGCGGGCAGGGACTGGCCCCACGGCGCCAACGCCAAGCCTTCCGCCTGAGGTCCAGGCAAAAAGAGAGGGCACCGCACGAGGCGGCGGCGGCGTCATCGGTCGTCGTCGTCGGTGACGATGTGGCGCCTCAGGATGCCAAGAATTTTCCTCGTCTAGCCTTTTTTTTTGAGCAGGCCCGGAGAGCCATCTCTTCCTCGCTCCCCTTGTTTGGCTTTTCTTCCCCCAACTTGTCTCCCTCTCTCCCCTCCCTTTCTCCCGTTGCTTCTCCCTCTCGCGGTCTCGCCTCCGCAATAAAAACAGCCGCCTGCCGAGCCGGGCACGCACGCTGCCCGCTTCCGTCCGCTCCTTCGCCCCGCTCTTCGGAGGCTCAAAGGTCGTGCGCCTTCGAGCGCGGCTTCTCCCGCAGCGCCCTTCTGGAATTTCAGACCCTTTCTCTCCTCACCATCCCCTTGCCATTGGAGACAGGAGTTAGCCTTTCTTGCGCAGGTACAGGTGAGAGTGCTATCCTCCCCGCCGCTTGCTTGTTCTTGAATTGCCTGACCTGATCTTTCGAAAGCTACTGATTTTGTCTCCGGCGATGATTGGATCTCCTCTTCTTGGTTGCCGCGTGGAGCGATCCCTCACAATCAGGGACATGCTCTGTTTCGTTGCCTTGTTGTTCCTCGGAATTCTTGCTTTTGCTGCTTGTTGATCCTCGAGATTACTCTTGCTTTTGGTGCTTGCACTAAGTGAAATCCAAGGATCTTGATTGGTTTCCGTGCTTTGGTTTCGTTTTTGCAGGTCCAACCAAGGTCGGGATGGCGAACCTGGCCAGCGGCTTTGCAAGCCTCCAATGCGCAGGGGCGATGCATGCCGACAAAGTGCACATGCAAGCTTCTGGGCTACCATTTCTCTCTTTCAGAAGACGCGCCCAGCTTGATATCTCCAGGTGAAGTTGCTACTGTCAGATGTTCCACACCATGACTGTTTCTGTCAAATTGCTTACATATTATTTCTTTTGGAGAGGATCTCCAGTGTTTAGTGTAGTTTAATAGCATTCCTTGATTTGTCGAGTATCATTCTTAATCAACTTGTTAAGCTTCGGAGCATTTGATTTTCATTGCTTCAGGTTGTTCTCCATAATTTATTTTTTACTACTTTCAGAAGTAGTAGTATAAAAATTCCAAATTGACAGAAGTTGGTTTCAGTTAAAAAAAACTGACCAAACATGTAAAGTGTTTCAATTAACTGAGTTTCTTATTGCAGTTTGCAAGCTTTGATCTGACACTTGACACTTCCTATGGTGTCATTGTTGCATTGTTTAATCTGATACAGCGTGCTAATTCTGCTTACAGACTAGGTAGCATGCCTCGTTTCATGGGTGCAAGATCTGCTACTGTCTCCCAACAACATGTGAGGCACAGGGTCAGCGCCATCAGAGCCTCTACTCTCTCGTGCTTTCAAGACGACACCACAAAATTCTTTGATTTCGTGGTTATTGGCAGTGGTGTTGCTGGCTTAAGGTATGCTTTGGAAGTTTCAAAGCACGGCTCTGTTGCTATTATCACCAAAGCCGAGCCTCATGAGAGCAACACAAACTATGCACAAGGTGGTGTTAGCGCTGTTCTGTGTCCCTCGGATTCTGTAGAAAGTCACATGAAAGACACAATTGTTGCAGGCGCTTATCTGTGCGATGAAGAGACTGTGAGGGTAAGTTTTAGCATTCATCATCTTTACAATAATTTTTTTTTATTGCCTCACTACTGTATCAGAATGCATGTTCCAGTGAATCATTGCTTGTGAACATTCCCCCCCTGCATTTGTACAGTTGTTAATCTTTATTTGTTTGCTAATACCCTTCATGCTATCTTTCAGATAGTTTGCACAGAAGGCCCAGAGCGCGTCAAGGAACTAATTGCCATGGGTGCCTCATTTGACCATGGTGAAGATGGTAGGCTGCACCTTGCAAGGGAAGGTGGACATTCTCACAACAGAATTGTCCATTCTGCTGATATGACTGGAAGAGAGATTGAAAGAGCACTGCTGCAAGCAGTTGACAACGATGATAACATATCTTTGTTTGGGCACCACTTCGCCATTGATCTATTGACATGTCAGGTTGGTATATGCTATTCTTATGCCAATCAATAATCTCTAGTTTATTTGTTGGATAATACTTTCAGTAGACCCTTTCGTTCTGTTTTCTGACATGAAGTAGTTATTTGCGTTCTTGCATGTGGTTTCCTTCTGTTAGTTTTGAAAGCTGTCTGCTATATAATTGCGTGCATGCTGTTTTCCTCCATAAACATATAAATTGCTACATAGCAAACAGCCTTGGACTACACGAAAACCATTGTGTGAACTGTTGATTGACCAGATTAATTATTTCTTTTTGTCTTCAGATCGTACAAAGAACAAAATAGTGGAACTTTTCCAAAGTAGACAAAGTAATGGAACTTGATTATTATTAGCGCGGAGTATAGAAAAAGGTTTGAGAGCATAGCTGTCGAAGTGCTCACTTTTCAGGAAACAGCGTAGGAAGCGACAATATGAAGATATTGGTTATTAATGGCCTGTTATTGTCGGCTTGCAAATGTTTGTCGATAGCGACCTATTAAATGCAACCTTAAAATGCCATACTTGGCAGCGCTTAACTAGCAAGTTGCCTCCCATTTGGCCATTTCCCCACTTATGTTCTCAAATTTGCACTCAAATTTGACACGTTGTCCTTGTTTTTACCCATTCCCCAACTTTCAGTGTCTTGCTCATTTAAATCTAGTTTGAGTCACTGGACCTTTTTACTTGTATTATTTCTGGAAGCACAACCATTGACAATTTTACGCTTCAGAAGTGGAAACACGTGTTGCGCTATATATGGCATGCCTAATTATCTCCTTCAGTTGCAAAAAAGGTTTGCACTTAAAGTGTAAAACACCCATGCCTAATATGAATGATTCTCTTCTTTCTCAGAAAAATGGTGAAATCCATTGCTATGGAGTGGATTCGATAGACATCGAAACTCAGAAGGTATATTGTCTGGAATTTTTTATATTAACTAGTGCCTGCCTCATTTCCTCTAGTGATACTTGTCATTTCATTTTCAGCCTTTTGGCACCACTCTTGTCAAAAATCGTTCAAGTTAAATAACTTGTTCCTGTGTCATCCAGGTAGTTCGTTTCATCTCGAAAGTAACGTTGCTTGCATCTGGAGGAGCTGGTCATATATATCCCACAACAACCAATCCACCGGTACTTTTCAGGAGACACCACACTCCTTTATATCTTTTTTAATATAATGATTTTTTAGATGCATCTGTCGTTATCTTTCGATATATATTATGCTAAGATGACATGCTTTTTGTATGTTGCACACTATTAGAAGGTGACCTGATGGATATTATACTACATCATCCATTTGCTTTGATGGAAAATCAAGTTAATATATTACTCACAATATTCCTAAGACTTCTCGAAATTCAATGTTTCAGGTAGCTACTGCGGACGGAATTGCTATGTCTCACCGTGCTCAGGCTGTAATTTCCAATATGGAGTGAGTTTCTCCTGGCCTGAGTTTCAAAACAAAAGTGTAACCTCTTTTTTTGATAGTATTGTACTCATCCCTAGTTAAAAATTAGGCACCCTAATTCTATTTGTAGCAGTAGGTACCCTACGAATCGGCATCCCTTCAATTATCCCTAATTTTGTCTTGTACTTTGCATTGTCAGGTTTGTTCAGTTCCATCCAACTGCACTTTCAGATGAGGGCCTCCCAATAAAGCCAACCACAAAAAGAGAGAATGCATTTCTCATAACAGAAGCCGTCAGGGGGGATGGAGGAATCCTCTACAACCAGTCCATGGAGAGATTCATGCCGCTGTACGATGATCGCGCGGAGTTGGCACCAAGGGATGTGGTTGCCAGGAGCATAGATGATCAGCTGAAGAAGCGGGGCGAGAACTACGTCCTCTTGGACATCAGCCACAGGCCTCGAGACAAGGTTCTTGCTCACTTCCCCAACATCGCCGCCGAGTGCCTGCGTTACGGCCTGGACATCACCCGGCAGCCCATCCCCGTCGTGCCCGCGGCGCACTACATGTGCGGCGGCGTCCGGGCGGGGCTGCAGGGGGAGACGGACGTGAAGGGCCTGTACGTCGCCGGCGAGGTCGCCTGCACGGGGCTGCACGGCGCCAACCGGCTCGCGAGCAACTCGCTGCTGGAGGCCCTGGTCTTCGCCAGGAGGGCGGTGCAGCCGTCCATCGACCACATGGTGGACGCCGACGCCGGCGCGCCCCTCGCCGCGCGGTGGGCGCGCCCGACGCTCCCGTCGCAGCTCGGGGGCGGCGCGCTGTCGGACATCGTGGCGCGGACGCGGCAGACGAAGGCGGAGCTGCAGAGCGTGATGTGGGAGTACGTCGGCATCGTGCGGTCGACGGGGCGGCTGAAGCAGGCCGAGTGGAAGATCGGCGACCTGGAGTCGGAGTGGGAGGCGTTCCTGTTCCGGCGGGGGTGGACGCCGACCATGGTGGGGGTCGAGGCCTGCGAGATGCGCAACCTCTTCTGTTGCGCCAAGCTCATCGTCAAGAGCGCGCTGGCCAGGCGCGAGAGCCGCGGCCTGCATTTCACCGAGGACTTCCCGTACCTGGAGGAGAGCAGGAGGAAGCCCACGGTGATCTTCCCGGCCGCCGTCCAGGAGCTGACATGGAGCTCCAATCCGCTGCAGAGGCAGCTGCAGTGCAAGTAGCATTGGCATGCTGCAGATGCAGTTCATACATGGAGCTGGGGCATGCGGATTCGTTAATTTATCAGAGCTGGGCTGAAGTAGCTCACTTTCATTCGACAGCAAACTCATATTCATCCAGGGAAACTGGAATGTGAGTGATATTCATCGGTCACAGAGTTAGGCTGAAGCAGTTCCAGCTGTTGTAACTTGTAAAAGATATTGTTGGAGCTGCATTCTGAACCTTTGATGGGTAGTGTAGGTCTATGGGTGATTGTACACCAATTGGTTACCTTTGATGTCCATGTGATGCAGTAAAATTACTTTGATTCAGAGTTTCTGGTTTACTTCGATTCAGAGTCGCTGGAACTTTCTGAACTTCTGCATTCAGAAGAAAGAATGAGACGCAAAGCTGGATGAGAAGAATGAATGCAACGGTGCAATTACCCACCCCGGACCCTCGCGCACTGGCCTGGCGCCGCCGCACGGCGCGGGCGCGCAGACGAGGAGGATGACGACGACGAGGAGGAGGACCACCCGCAGCGCTGGAACGTCCGATGATGGAGCGACAAGTTCAATCAGAAATTCAGAATGGTGTCAACTGATACAACTGAAGCGACGACAAGGATGCGCTCGGCCGGAGTCTGCCGGAGCAGAAAATCCCGCAAGGAGGTCGGCTTTACCAGATTCCGATCCGTCGACGAAGACGAAGGTTTCCATTCCATGATCGGGGCGGTGGATGAATGACGGCCAGCCGCCGGCCTCCATCTGTGTCTCTCGTAATCCCGTCTCCTTGCTTCTCCTCATACGAGTGCGGGCGGGGAACCTGGGGACGGGGAAACGATGCTCCTGCCGGCGGGGCGAGAAGCAGAGCCGGCCCGAGCACGAGGCGGCGGGTTCGGGGAGCTCGGAGCCGGCCATGGCGACAGGGACGGTGATGTAATATTTTGCAGAAAACCCCCTAAACTGCGATCCTAATATTTTAATAAACCCCTTGTACATTTTCATTTACCCCCCTAAAACGGATCGCGATCAGTAATCGCTATCTGATTCAGGGGGTTATGTGTAAACGGGGTCCAATTTATTTGCAAAATAGCCCCTCCTGCGGTCCTGCCTCCCGATAGCCGCCTTTCCCGCCCGGCTCCGGCGATGGCAGCCTCGCCTGGACGACGGTAACGGGTTTGCGCTCCTCCAACGGATCTCCTGTCGTCCCCATCTTCTGGCCGTGTCCCCCTACGGCGTCCGTTTCTCCTCGGCCCGCTCCACCGCCGCCGCCACGCGCCCACGCCCAGCCGAGCCCACGTCCTCGCCGCGAGTCAAAGTCGCTGCAGGTGGCCGGCCGGTCATCGTCGTTGCCGCTCGAAGCGCAAAAATGGGGCGCTGTACTGTCGCCATTCAATCTGCAGCTATCATTCTGCTCATTTCCTTCAATTCAGGGTGCAGAAGGGACGATGAGTTCATGATCCACAAGGGCAGGTAAAGACAGGCGAGTGAGCCCAGCTCAGAAGAGAGAACCAGATCAGATTAAGCACACATTCTCACGGGGACTGAATGGTCCGTGGTGGACAAAGCGATGTTCATAATAACATGCTGCTGTCAGTATCTGAATGATAATGAGCTTGAGGATTTTAGACATCAAGTGATCGATGATGAAAAGATTGTGGTCCATATATGCCAGCTAGAATCGTCGTCAGTGGGAACCCTGTCAATCACTTGTGTTACACTCACTGGAAAGTGATTTTGGATCCATGCCGCCAGAAACTGGGCGACCTTTTCTTTCTTTTTTCTTAAGAGAGGAACTTGCCCATTGGAGAACTTGATGTTGTCTGGAAAAAATGGTGAGCTGCTGATGGAATTCCCTGAAACAAGGTAGAGAGAAGCTGATGGGGGGACTTAGTTTCCCAGGCCATTGATCTTGATATTGGTAGTAGTTTTGTTTTCAGAATGAAGTATGGAACAGTTATCTCTGAAGGTGGTGAAGCTTTTGCAAAACTGGCAAATCCTTTGCCCAATAGACAAGAGGGAGATTCTTTCTTTGTACCTCGAGAAAATGACAGCTCTAGCCACACACAAAGCCGGGCATGATCTTGCCCCCATGAAACTTCTGAAGAACCAAAGAGCTGAAGCTGAAGAATTGGGCTCAGCTGGATATGAAAAGCTGGCTTGAACAAGTGAATGACCTGAAGGTACAGATGCAACCTGAAGGGTCCATGTTGCAGTTGACAGAGAAGTTGAAGTGGCCAAATCGCTTTGTTTTCACTCTGAGTAGTTTCTCCAGCTGGTTCTTTTTGACCTTGTCGTGGCTCGTTTTAAAACGGTTATAACAGTTCTGTAAATGTTTCTTCTGTCTTTTTAGTAAGACGGGGGGCTTTGTCACTAGAACTCTAAAAAAGCTGATAGTGGGACTTAAATCCTGAATCTGGAATTACAAGCACAATTGCCCAGTTCCAAAGTGGCCGTAGCTTTAGAATTTTGCGGTAGAATCCTGTCATTTTGTGTCAGAAGTAGTAGAACGTAAGCTGGGAGAAAGCAGAGGCAAAGTTCTGAAGTCTGAATCATGTTAAAACAAATTGTGAATTCTGAACACAGAGAGAATCAGCAAAGCAGGGCTAGTTCAATTCAGAGCCAGATTTGGACGACAGAAGATCTGTACCAAAGGTTTCCCGAGTTACAAACATTTTTGTTGAATTCAAAAGACATTTTGAATCTAGCGTTGCCAAAGGGGATACACTTCATGAAACAGTAATAATATTTGCCAACGAAACCAAACTATCAAAGGATTAGATTCTCTCTGTGTTCAGACTAGGGTGCTTTAGAGGTTTCAGAGAATGAGAAGAATCACAGCAGGCTGCAGGCTGCAGGCCTGCAGCCACTGCACACTGCAGACGAGTAGTTCAGGTGGCGGGAGACAAACTAAGAGATGAAGAAGACAACGACGACATCGTCTCCCTTTTCTCCTAGCTTAAACATGAATTGAAATCAAAGCCTGGAACACTTGTTCAGACGAGTTCTTGATCGGATCCGACGCAGGCGTGCAGAACCTGGAACTTGTCAATGCCTCAACGGGCGGCGGGTTCAACTTCAATCAGAAACTCAGAATGGCGTCATTGATACATCGGAAGCAGCGCACAAGAAGCGGATCAGAAGCAACGAGTGGTTGCTCTAGCTGCTAGGACGGAGCCGGAGCTGGAGCGGCAAGTACGGCAACGAAGAGACAGGCAGCGGTGGATCGGAAGTCAGAGCACGGGCGGGGATTTGGGGCACGAAGAAACGATGCTCCCGACGGCGTGCGACGGTGCGAGAAGTAGAGGCGACCTGAGCAGGAGGCGTCGAGGCGGGATCGGGGAGCTCGGAGCCGGCCATGGCGACAGGAGTGGCGATGTACTATTTTGCAGAAAACACCCTAAATCGGATCTTGACTATGGATCGCGATCTGAATATGTCATAAACCCCCTTACCAATTTTCATTTACCCCCTAAATTAAATCGCGATCCGATTCAGGGGGCTATGTGTAAATGCGATCCAACTTATTTGCAGGATAGCCCCTCCTGCGGTCCGGCCTCCTGATGGCGCCTTTCCTGCCTAGCTCCGGCGACGGCGGCCTCGCCTGGACGTCGGTAATGGGCTTGAGCTCCTCCGTCGGATCTCCGCTCGTCCCCCTCGCTCGCCGTGAACCCCTGCCGCGTCCGTTTCTCCATGGTCGACCCTCTGCTTCGACGACACAGCCACATCCTCGTGGACCTCGTCCTTGCAGCGCCGAGCTTCCACCCGGCCTCGGCGCCGTCCTCGAAGCTGCTGCAGCCCTGCAGGTTTCCGGGCGGATCCGCGGCGAGTATTCCCGGTTGCAGTGTTAGAAGATGTGATGAAACCTGAACCTATTCGGTATTGGTTCTGGAGATATTATGGATGGTCTATATCGTAGCTGACTAGCTAAACATAATTGTAATCCTGTCGTATTCTAGGATTCCTTACCTAGTCGGACTGTCCTTGTATCTGTAACAAACTCTGTACTTGTCGTCCATATAACACGCACCCGTCACGATTTTTGTGTTGAGGCCGACGTTTCTGCTCCTCTAATTTCTTTCATGCTAATCAGAGCCACCTCTTCCAATTCTAACTAGATCGAACCTCCGTGGCGTCAAGCTCCAGCGCTGGTTCCTCTAATCCTCTTCTTGGGATCCAAGTTACCGAGAAGCTGACCAAGAGCAACTATGCACTATGGCGAGCGCAAGTTCTCACGGCCATCCGCGGTGCACGTCTTGAAGGCTATGACACCGGGAAGGTCGTCGCTCCCGACGACGAGATCGATGAGAAACAAGGCGACAAGATCGTCAAAGTTTCCAATCCCGTGTATGAGGAGTGGTATGCCCGAGATCAACAAGTTCTAGGGCTCATCTTCATGTCCGTATCCAAGGACGTGTTGACAAGGATTGCCGACGCATCGACGGCGGCCCAAGCATGGCAAGCGATGATTGGGGAGATGCATGCTTCCCAGTCTCGCGCACGATCTGTCAATGCGCATCTCGCCTTGGCCACTACAAAAAAGGAGTCCATGTCCATCACCGAGTACTATAGCAAGATGAAGGGATTTGGTGATGAGATGGCTGCTGCAGGGAAGCCCCTCGACGATGAAGAGATGGTCAGCTACATCATCAACGGGTTGGACGCTGAATTCAACCCAGTGACATCTGCTCTTATCACAAGAGTGGAACCTCACCATGCCCGAGCTGTTCTCTCAACTTTTAAGTTTTGAGACACGGCTCGATCTTCAGCAAGGAGGCTCGTCTTCATCTGCTAGTGCTAACATGGCTAGCAGGGGAGGACGTGGTGGTACGCGTGGGTGCGGCAACAATCGCGGCCGAGGTCGCAGCTCCGGCAATGGTGGCCGTGGTCGTGGTGGTGCATCACATCAACAGCAGCAACGCTACTTCCAGAACCGTGCCCACACCACTAGGTCCAATGACGCTAGGCCAACCTGTCAAGTTTGTGAGAAGAAGGGGCACACGGCCATTGAGTGTTGGTACAGGTTTGATGAATCTTATGGTGCAAATAACAAAAGTGCAGGTTCTGCATACGGTGTGGACACAAATTGGTACGTGGATTCTGGTGCTTCTGATCATGTCATGGGAGATCTAGAGAAACTCTCCACACGTGATCGTTACGGTGGCAAGGATCAGATCCAAACAACCAACGGTTCAGGTATGCAAATCACTCACGTTGGTCACTCTATTGTTCAAACCCGTAATCGTGATCTGCATCTTAACAACATTCTTTTTACGCGTCAAGCTAGAAAGAACCTTGTATCAGTTCACCGTCTTGCCCTTGATAATGCTGCATACCTTGAATTTCATCCTAGTTTCTTTTTGATTAAGGATCAAGTAACGAAGAACACAATTCTTAAAGAGTGTCGTGGGGGACTTTATTCTCTCCCAAGCAATTCAACCTTAAAGCAAGCTTTTGGTGTCTCTAGACCTTCTTTCGAAAGGTGGCACATTCATCTTGGTCATCCATTGCCTAGCATTGTCTCTAAAGTTGCTAGTAGCTACAATTTACCTTGTTTGGATGAAGCAAATAAGGAGTCAATTTGTGATGCCTGTCAACAGGCAAAGAGTCATCAACTTCCTTATTCAAAATCTCTTACTGAATCTAAATATCCTTTGGAGCTTATTTTTTCTGATGTGTGGGGCCCTGCCCTTGATTTAGTAGGAGGAAAAAAATATTATGTTAGTTTTATTGATGATTTCAGTAAATTTACATGGATATACCTCCTCAAATATAAATCTGAAGTGTTCCAAAAATTCCAAAAATTTCAAAGCCTAGTTGAGAGATTGTTTAATAGGAAGATTATTGTTATGCAAACTGATTGAGGCGGTGAATACCAGAAACTTCACTCTTTCTTTGTAAAATGTGGTATTTCACAACATGTTTCTTGTCTCCATGCACATCAACAAATGGCTCAGCTGAAAGAAAACATAGACATATTGTTGAAGTTGGTCTTTCCCTCTTAGCTTATGCCTCCATGCCTTTTAATTTTGGGACGAAGCCTTCCTGACCGCAGCCTACCTCATTAATCGAACACCTAGCAAAATAATTCAGTTTGCTACTCCTCTTGAGCGCTTGTTTGGCCAAAAATCTGATTATTATTCATTGCATGTTTTTGGTTGTGTTTGTTGGCCGAATCTTTGTCCATACAACAAACACAAACTCCAATTTCGATCCAAACAATATGCCTTCCTAGGATTTAGCAATCTTCATAAAGGGTTCAAGTGCCTTGAAATTTCTTCTGGTCGAGTTTATGTCTTACGCGATGTCACGTTTGATGAGACGGTCTTTCCATTCTCAAAGCTTCACTCCAGTGCAGGTGCACGTCTTCGATCAGAAATCTCTCTTCTTCCTCCAAACCTTTTAAATCCGGCCATTAATCACGGGGGAGAACATTTGGGTGATCACGTGTCTGATTTTCCTAACAATCCTGATCAGTCTGGTGAAGTTTTTGCAGAAAACAGTGTTCAAAATAATGCCACAGGTGATACAGAAGCTGAACTCAGTCCCGGCGCTGGACTTGTGGAAGATTTTCCTACGCCTGTGCCAACCCCTGCGCCATCTGCTTCTCCGGACGTTTCTGCTCCTCTGATTTCTTTCATGCAGCACAAACGGGCAGGCTTGTGGCCCATCTGGTGCTCCATCTGTTGCAGAAGCGAGCGAGGGGGCCTGGGCTCGCTGGCGGATCGCTTGTGCTTTTGGAATGAGGATTGGCATCACCGTCCTCGCACAGCCGGAGTCTCGACGCCGGCCGGCATCCAGCGCCAACCTCGAAGCCGCTGCAGGTGGTGGCCTGTTCTGCAGCCTGGACTCGCCTCAGCGTCCGTAGGCTGTTCTTGGTAATTTTTCTGTAGCCGTTCCAAGAGAAGAAATGTTCTTCTCATTTGCTTCGTTCCAGCCGACAGAAGGGGTGATAGGTTCATGATCCACAAGTACACATATGGCAGCTAGAATCGTCGTCGTCAGGTTCAGACGATTCATTCGTCAACCTTGTCGAACACCTGAAACTTGGAGCGCCTGTGGCATCATCAGGGTCACGCAACCATTCTGTTTGTGGTTTCAGTAACTGCTAAATGCAAAATGATTTTTGATCCAAGCTGATGATTAAGTGGGCCGTGGCGAGGCAGGATCTCGGCCTATCCGATCCAGTCGTTTGGGCCCCGCAGTCTCTCTCTCTGTCTCTCACTCAACACGAATAGCTAAGCATTTCAGCATAAAGATTTTTGAAAGACAATTTTTTTTTCATGTAGAACTCATGGTGCTGGTTCATGGGAATTGGTTAATTTATCAGAACTGGGCTGAAGCAGCCAACTTTCATTCGACAGCAAACTCATATTCATCCAGTGATAAAAAAAATCATCCAGTAAAACTGGAATGGAGAGATATTCATCGGTTACAAAGTTAGGCTGAAGTAGGTTTATGTAGGCTGTGTACTCGTGCCAATCTTACCATTCTTGTCAGTTCCAGCAGTTGTAATTTGTAAAAGATATTGTTGGGGCTGCATTCTGAACATTTGATGGGTAGTGTAGGTCAATGGGTGATTGTACACCAATTGGTTAACTTGGTGTCCATCTCATGCAGTAAAATATTTTGATTCAGAGTTTCTGGAATTACTTTGATTCAGAGTCGCTGGAACTTCTGGGTTTTGTTCAACACAGAAGTGAGCTGCCCTTCAATAGGTAGATATATTATCGCTAGAAGTTTACAGATACCATCATATATATACATTGACAATACAATGAAATCTGTGCTGAAAACTTTGTCCAGAAATGGAAGGTAGCAAGAAGTTGATAAGAGCAGCTACATGTCTCGGCGGAACAGATTGTATGCGGAGATGAGGGAGCAGATGGCAAAAACTATGAAAGCCATAAAAGATATAGCAATGGAGCCGTTCGCCATGCTCGGGAAGGGGTCGCTTCCCCAGTTGTCAATCAGGTCACCTACTCGGGCAGTCGCTGATGATGATGACGATATCAAAAGGTATGCCAGCACCTGGAATAACAGAAGAAAAAAATCAGCATTGGCCTCAGCTTGCAGATATTCAATTCAACAGCTCAAAAGCAAGATCACACAGTGAAAGCAAGATTATCTCTGGAAGTATATATTTGAGAAAATTGTGTACTATCCCAGAGTTCTCTACCCATAAAGTTGAGAAAAGAAAAGGAGAAACGACACAACTCCAATGCACAGTTTTGGAACAATTTGGTCAATGGTGATTGTATGTACAGTGTCCACCTCAGAACTAAGGTGATTGTAGGATAATGGAGCAAGTTGACTGTCTAGATCATGTCAACGACCATCCACAGAAGTCAATTCTGGCACTACCTATAATGTGCTCAGAAGCAGGTACACACCTTAAATTTAGGTGTCAAGGAGATAGTTTGAAGTATGTGTAGGAAAATGGATGATACAAAGTTTCCTACTTTAGAGAAGGATAACACAATTTGAATGTAATGCAACTGGATGCATCGCAAGATGATGATGTCATTTTTTTTAGAATTCAGCGTAAAACACCAAAAAGAACGTGCCTCAAGACATGACCGTCCCATTTACTATTACGGCACCAAATGCAGCATAAAGGACTATATCACTAAACACAAGGAAGACATCTTCACGAAGGTTAGAAAGCTTATACTTTGCTTCAACACGATGACTTGATACATATTCCTCTTCTTTTGTAACATCACATCAGAGGAGGCCAAAAGCAGTTGCACAAACCTAAAGAAACCTAGGAAAAGGAGCAGTAAAAGCGTCACAAGGCACAAACCTGATCCATGGTGAAGTCGAAAAGATCGCGCTTGGGATGGGGAATCAAATGCTCGTTCTTCCTCATGAGCCCGACCAGCGCAGCGAACTGGAACACCGGGTACACGAAGCCGATCACGTTCACTGCCTCCGAGTACCTGCGCCAAGCAGCAGAATATTGACGCGGAGACAAAATCGCCAATCCTAGCTAGAACCCTAATGGCCATGTATAAACAAAGGGGGGTGGGGGTGAGGGGGGGGGGGGGGGGTGGGTTGGGGGGTGGGATTTTTTTTCCTGTATACCGGAACTGGCTGTAGTTGCTGTAGGACTCGCGGGCCCAGCCCTTGCCGGTGTCAGCGGCGAGCACCGCGAGCGCGGCTAGGCAGAGCCCCGCGGGCGCGCCCCTCGCCACCAGCGCGGCGCGCTGCATCGCCGCGACCCGCCGCTTGCGCGACAGGATGTTGGGCACCACACGGTCGACCGACCAAAACTGAGCCGGGGCGGTGGCGGGGGCAGGGGCAGGTGCAGGGGCTGGGGCTGGGGCCGGGTGTGGAGCCGGAGCACGGACGGGAGCAGGAGCCGGCGTCTGCGGCTGCGGCGGATCGGGGCGAGCGCGACGGGGACCTTCTCGTTGAACTGTTTTCGCGTGGCTCCGTGGCTCCAGGTCACATGCATTGCAGGAGAGGATAACAAACTATGATATTACCTACATGTATGAAAATTCCAACATAAAAAATACTATAACTATTAGACTGAGCATCTAAATTAAATTACGATTGCACCACTATCTTTCTTATAACGATATAACAAGATCTTCAAAACAAGACCACATATATTTATGTTTGCACAATTAGTGACTTACCAACCAACCGGACATTGAGGGCAAGACATACCATACAAATCACGGCATATTTTTTAAAATTATTTTTTTCAGTACTAAATACTTAATTGCGGAATCTGTGAATAAATATTTTAAGAACACGAACAATGTTCGTGATGTGTAATATTTTGTTCTCGTTCGTTACGTTTAACTTTTTTTCTGAAAAGTAATCATTTGTTCGTGTTATTAAAATATTTATTTCTAGGAATCGAAATTCATTATTGAGTATTAAAAAATAATTTTTAAAAAAATATCGTGCAAACATAGGCAAGTATGATCTTGTTTGAAGATTTCATCATAAGAAAGATAATAGTGCGATCATAATTTAATTTAGATGCTTAGTTTAATAGTTATAACTTTTTTTTGTTGGATTTTGCATGCATGTGGGTGACGTCAGCACTTTTGTCCACTTCTGCATGCATGTGATTCTTTCTAGCAACATGGGTAGTGCTTAAATAATAAATAGGCCGATCCAAAATACTGATTTATCCACTGTATAATGGGCTACCGTAATGATTAATGGGCCGAAATAACATAAGAAACAACCCATGAAATAAATGGACCGCGCAAAAAATCCTTTATACGAGTTTTGCAGCACAAACGTCAGCTGGCTTTTCCGCACAAACCCGCCCCGCAAAATCATTGTTGCGACGCAGCCCAGCTGCAAATTATTCGCGGCCACTGCTGTCCACATTGCGAAGCCCACCAGACAAGAGAGAACCCGCAAGAAAACCCACAAGAACGCACAAGCACCGCGAACCCATCGCCAGCGTCGGCCGCCGTCCGCCGCCGCAACACTCCCGTAGCTCCGCCATCTTCCCGAGTGCGCGCGCTCTCCCGCTCCTCTCGCTCCGACTGACTGCTCGCCGCCCCCGAGCTCCGGCCATGTTTCCCTTGCATCGCCGCTCCCACAACGTCGGCGGCGCCGCGCAGGTCATCTCAGCTCCTGCTCGCTGCTCCCGTAGCGCCGGGCGCGTCAGGCAGATCGTCTCCGCCCTAGCTCATCGGCATCTGAAGCATCCAGATCAGGCGCGATCTTCTTCTCCCAAGTTGATCCAGTTGAACTCCTCAATACTAACGAGTGCTGGATCATCGGCAGGCCGCAGGCAAGCTAGCTGCTGATCCTTGCGGGATGATGTGGGACTAATGTTTCCGTCCACAAAGTCCGTAAACCATTTATTACCCGTATTGAGCATCTCCGACAGTTTCAATCTCACTTTCCCATTCTTATTTTTTTTAAAAGTAAAAGATCCTCTCCAATAGTTCCTTATTCTAGTTCCCCGTCTCTTAACAATTAGAAAATTAATTCTTTGTGTGCGTAAATATGCGCACGGCCTCCGTCGGTCCCAATCCGCGTGGGTATAAATTTTTTTTTCCATATCCGCAAAATTCGAATTCGGATCGGATCGGATGCGGAAATTATCCGCTCCGCTTTCATCCCTAGCTTTATTGCACCGTACCAGACTAGCACTGTCGAGCTCGTGCCACCGGGGATTCCTTTCTCCGATCGGTGGTGCTTCCATTCTTCCCATCCAGCTTTGCGTCTCATTCCTTTTTCTCCTTTGAGGCTGCTGGTGTGGTGTGAGTACAGGGTGGTAAAGAGTTTTAATATTTGGTCTAGCAAATTTAAGGGCCGAACTCTAATCTTATAATCTTATATAATTTTAAGCTAAAAATATTAAAGGTCAAGTTAGAATGTAAAAAGTTGCGAGGAACTTTCTCTGATCAGATGCGTCTGCTTTCTCGCAGCTTACGTCGTAGTACCACTGACACGGAACGACAGGATTCCAGAGCTAATTTCTAAAGTTGAGGCCGCTTTGGAACTTGTAATTCCTTTCATCCCCACTTGACTTTTTTTTTCTGAGACATCGTCAAGTTCTCCAATTAATAAGAATCTCTCTGCTGCCAATGCTTAGCTATTTTCAGCGTCAAGCTTGCAGTCAGTTTCTTTAAAAACAAGATAAGAAACTTGCAGTTGCGATGGGCCGGGTTTGATGTACCAGATTGCAACTGCCACCGGTACGACGCCCCATTACCGCGCTTGGAGCAGCCACGGAAAGACTACCAAGAACAGGCAACCGCCGGCGGCTGGGCGACGACGATCACGCGCTCGGTGCGGCGAGCATCGGCTTCTGCAACAAATGGAGCCGGCAGCTTCTGCTCCGTGCCCCGCAGCATCAGCCGCCGGCGAGTCCAGGCCCTCTCGCTCGCTCCTGCAACAGATGGAGCACTTGCCCTGTTGTGAAGCAACGAGAGATGCTCGCCGCAGATCCAGCCGGACACCTGCAGCGGCTTCGACGGTCGGCGTGGAGACTCTGCGGTGCGAGGATGGCCAGTGCGGAGATCTGGCGGCGGAGCGCAAGCCCGTTCACGAGGAGAGGCCGCCGCCGTCGGAGCCGGGAGGGGGAGAGGCAGCCATCGGGAGCAACCAGGGGTTATTTTGTAAATAAGTCTAAATATTTACATAAAACCTCCTGAATCGGATCGCGATGTATAGTCGCGATCCGATTTAGGGTGCTTAGTGCAAATAAACCAGGGGTTTGTATGAAAATATTTGGATCGCGATCAATAGTCGCGATCCGATTTAGGGGTGTTTCTGAAAAATATTATGTCGCCGTTCCCATCCCCATGGGCGTCTCCGAGCTCCCCGCACCCGCCTCGTGCTCTGTCCGCTTGTACTTCTCGCGGACTCCGGCGAGAAGTCCGGCGGCTGCCGCCATGGATTTGTTGCACCGTCTTGGTCCGCGGACTCCGGCAAAGGCTCTGGCCCGACAATCCTCCGCGACCGCGGGGCATGCGGCTCCGGCTCCGGCCGCGCGTCGCTTCTGATGTAGATTATTGGTGCGTAGAAGCTTTTGCCTGTGATGATGGTTTGAATTGGAAGACGATGACTCTGCAGTGTGTAGTGGCTGCAATTCTCTGAACCTGTAAAAAGTGGGATTGCCCTAGTCTCTCTGCAGAGACGCTTGGCGAATCTTAAACTGTAAATCCTACTGGTCCATGCGGTGGAATCCCCTTCACAGTTGACACTGCTTCATTCCAAATGTTTGCTGAATTCTAAAGAAATGTCTGTAACTCGGGAAATTTTTGCAGACATTAGATTTTCTGCTGTCCAAAGAAAGCCTCTGAATTGAACTAGCTCTGGTCTGCTGTTCCTCTGGATGTTCAGAGCTTCAGATCGCTTATGTGTGCGCCAACGTCGTGATCGTGCCACCGCGGCGGTGAGGTCCATCCGTCGTCCTTGTGGATTGCTTTCTCCAGCCGGCGGTGCTTCCCTCCTCGAGTGCTCACCCAGCTTTGCGCCTCGTTTCTTCTTCTTTCAGACTGCTGGTGTGGTTTGAGGCTTCTGCATTTGAGGTCTGGTAATCTGACGCCGCTACATTCTATCAGCTTGCATTGCACTACTGACACTGAATGGTACGAGTTCACCGACAAATTCTAAAAGTTAAGGCCACTTTGGAACTGGGCAATGGTGGTTGCAATTGCCTTCAGCCCGTCTCTACTTCTCCCTGTTTTTTTTAGACAACATCAAGTTCTCCGATCAAAAATCTCTATGCTGTCTTTTAAAACAAAAATTGTCTTTCAGAAATCTCTATGCTGAAATGCTTAGCTACTCGTGTTGAGTAAGAGACAGAAAGAGACTGCGCAGCACAAACGACTGGAGCGGATAGACCGAGATACTGCCTCGCCACGGCCCACCTAATCATCAGCTTGGATCGAAAATCATTTTGCATTTAGCAGTTACTGAAACCACAAATAGAATGGTTGCGTGAACCTGATGATCCGCAGGCGCTCCAAGTTTCAGGTGTTGGACAGGGTCGACGGATCGTCTGAACCTGACGGACGACGATTCTTGCTGCTATAATATTACGGGCCACAAGCTTTTCACTATCGATCACTTGATATCTTAAATCCTCATCAATTTCAAGCTGATAAACACTCCTGATCTTTTCCTCAAAAGAAAAAAAAACACTCCTGATCTTGCAAACATTGAACGGGATGGAACTGAAGATCAATGCAAGGAACAGTCTGACGATTTCTGCCCCCGGGTTCTCGTGTCTCCCCGCCCGCATCCTTCACCGTGTCTCCAGCCGACCACCGAGCCGCGGCTATGCCGGTGCGCGACGCGTTCCTGTTCCCAAACATGCCAAGCCTCGGCGCGCACCGGCACGGCTGTGTCCAGGCGCCAGAACGCCACGCGCGCTCACGCCCGCCTGCGGTCTGCAGTGCCAGCCCGCCGTCGGCGCGCTCTCGATCGGTCACGGCGCCGCGGCATCCCTGCCGAACCAGCACCTTCACCGGCGCTTGCTCCGGCCACCATCGCGCGCGCACGATATTGCCGTCCAGACGATTTATTTCTCTTTTTTAGTTCTTCCTCCACAGAATTTATTTGTCCCTGAAATTTCGAGGAGGCATGCGGCCCTGCATTCTCCACCTGTGTCAATTTTTGTAGGAAATTTGGTGAGCATTTGGATCGCCAATTCGAAGCCCCACGGACATTTCTCCTTTTTAGTTCTTCATCTACCGAATTTATTTGGCAACGAAATTTCGTGGGAACATGCGGCCATACATTCTCCACCCCTTTCCATTTTTGTAGAATTTTCGGTGAGCATTTGGATCGTCGATTTGAAGCTCAATATAGAAGAACATGGGGCGGTCTGCATCTCAGGTAACGACCACCCCCACCTTTTTAAGCTCTTCCTGTGCAGAGCTTATTCGAGCACGAAATTCCAAGGGATGAGGCGCCTCTGCTCGCCCATCATCGGATCGGGTCGCCGTCGCCGACGAGTGGTGGCCATGGCTCCGGCTGTGCCGGGCAGCAGGAGGCCAGGGGAGGGTTCGCCGACGAGCGATCGATCTCTGGTGGAGTAAAGCAAAATGGTTCCAGCACTTCAGGTGATGGTGGATTTTACAGGGCCAAGTGTCATATGACCAGCATGAATGTTCTTGACGAGGAACTGGAGGTTCACATTGGAAGGAAGGAGCTAACAGTCCGATGATTCTGTTTGGAGACAAAAGGATCGAGCCCGAGGTGCATGGAGGTAAGCCCCTCACGGTGTGAGTAGGCGGCCGGGACAATGGCGGCGAGACATCCACGGCAGACCGCGCCTGACGATCGCGGCGGCCGGCGGCGATCGTGGGCACGTGTCTCTGCATTACGCTGACGGGTGGGCCATCTGAGAGCGACGGGCCCCAAAGTCTCCTCCTCCTGGTCGGTCGTTTATTTTTTTTAAACACGCACACCCTCACAACACGACGTACACCTCATCCCTATGAATACACGCACGCAATCCTACCCCTATGAGCACCTCCGAGAGATTGAGCCGGCAAATTCTTAAGATTGACGAAGTCACCACAGACGTCTCGCTGTCGATGGGAACATCACCTACCACTGAAATCACAGTGTCGTTAAATCCTAGTAAATTCGATCCCACAAGGAGGCAAACCCAGAACCTTAGATGCTACTGAGACTCTTATAACCACTAGGCTACGAGCCCTTTCGCGGTCGGTCGTTTGTTTGTAGTTCCCAAGCTAGTTATGCAGCCCATGTCAAGGGAAGGACTGCTAATGGACTCCAAGCGATGACAAACGCTCTTTAGGTATGTTCCATTCTTTGTTCAGTTGTCACTATACTATATATACTATATGTTCCAGTTTTTAGAATCAACGACGCCTTCAATTTCTTGGACTCACGGCCACATGCATGCCTCGACGGCTGCCGCTTCTCGTGTCTAGGTCAGAAATTACGTAAATTTGTGTCAATTTCTTTCGTGGTTCTCGTAAACCTGTAACGATGCTCTATCATTTGCCATTCAGTCAGGATCTGAAGTGCGGGGTGTTGGAATGAAGCTAGGGGGTGCAGAAATGGACTCTGAATCTAGAAACATGTGACATCCGGTGGCCATCAAAGTGTTCGCTGTTGGTTGCATGGCAAGCTTGGTAGGCTGTGATTTCACTGATAACCGATCCAGGATATAATTCTGCCACCACAGCAAGACTACAGCAACTGCTACTCTGGAGCAACTCCAGTAGACCCTCTATACAACACTCCTATCTTAAATTTAGAAGGTTAATAAAAAAATGCACTCCAGCAGACCCTCTACAGCTCTACTAGACCCTCTATTTTGGGAGATCTCCGAATCCCCTGCTCCACCCTCCATTTCTAGAGGGTCTCTGTTACATTGCCGGAGTTGAAGTAAATTTGGAAGCATCTAAGAAATAAAAACAACCCCCATTTAGTATTTGGAGAGTCTAATTTAGAAGCTATTGCTGGAGTTACTCTTAGAGAATATAAAATTTTGCATCTCGATGATGTCCACTTGTCCAGTATAGCAATTACTTTAAGCAATAAGATTGAGGGCTCATTCGGTTATGAACCGGATTCAATCCGGCCAGGAATAATAAATATAATAAGAGACTAGTGATAGATATAACAAGATGCTAGGATTTATTTCGGTACATATGATAGGTACATGATAGGTACAACATGAGACCGGGAATCCATCCATGAGTGGAATCAATCCCGGTCTCTTATTGTACCTATCATGTGTACAATTAGTTTTTGATCCGGAATAAATCCTAGTCTCTCGTTGTATCTCTCATTAATCTCTTATTATATTTATTATTCTTTTCTTTTTTGAAGAAATTGCGGGAGCTCCGCTTTATTATTTAAGCCGGGAGAGAAGAACAAGGTTTAGAGTGCTTACAATGGCGATATTACATAAATAAAGGAGTACTCGAAACTCTAGATAAGCTAAATTAAACATTAAAAGAAGATAACTCTGGGCTTCCACAGGCCATAAACCTACATTGCATTTCAGCTTTGATCTCTTGCATCACGTCGCCTGGTGACATTGTTCGTTGCTCAAAGACCCTCTTGTTCCTTGCCTTCCAGATATTCCACGCAGTGTAAATTATTAAGGCCGCCTTGAGTCTTCTTGTTTTTTTGACAAATTTGCCAATTCCCTCTCCCACCAATCCATTACTTCCAATCCCTGAACTGGTTTTCTGATCAAAGAATGCGTCTACTCCTCCATCCTGTCCCAAACCTGCTGTCAAGATCTTGCCGAACGAGCCCTAAAGGGACTAACACTGTTCATAGTCCGGTAAAAAAAAGAAAATGCGCTTAAGCTTTGAAGTCGTCAGCTCGAGTGACTTGGACGCCGAGTTGCTCTGCTCTCCAAAGTCTGGCGAAACTGAATCAGGTGTCCATTTCGGATGAAAACTAGAAGAAAACACTGCAACTAATGACCGTGTGAGGCTGCAGCAAGGTCATTATCTGTTCCCAGCAAACACCCTAAGATCATCCATTGTTGGCTTATGCATGGCATGAGATCCAAGAGTTAGGCAGGTTGTTTACTCCCTTTTCAATTTCTTTTGTTGGTAGAGAAGCAAACTCAGCAGCACATTGTTGCGCGAGAATGACTTAAAAAAAAACGATTCACAGTGTTCGCGAATCACCTGGACTTGCGACGAGGATTCTAGCTTAGCATACGGGCCACAAGCTTTCCATCATCTCCTTAAAAAAAAAGCTTTCCATCATCACTTGATGATCTGAAATCCTCATTCCAAGCACGATCCGCCAGCGAACCCCACCCCAGGCCCCCTCGCTCGCTTCTGCAACGGGGAATGCTCACCGCGGATTCGCCCGGACACCTGCAGCCGCTTCGAGGATGGCGCTGAGGCCGGGTGGAGGCTCGACACTGCAAGGACGAGGATGTGGCTGTGTTGGCGAAGCAGAGGGTGGACCATGGAGAAACGGAGGCGGCAGGGGGTCACGGCGGGCGAGGGGGACGAGCGGAGATCCGGCGGAGGAGCGCAAGCCCATTACCGACGTCCAGGCGAGGCCACCGGAGCCGGAGCCGGGCGGGAAAGGCGGCTATCGGGAGGCAGGACCGCAGGAGGGGCTACTTAGCAAATAAGTTGGATCGAGTTTACACATAACCCCCTGAATCGAATCGCGATTACTAATCGCGATCCGATTTAGGGGGTAAATAAAAATGTATAAGGGTGTTTATGAAAATATTCGGATCGCGGTCAATAGTCGCGATCCGATTTAGGGTGTTTTATGCAAAATAGTAGTACCTCACCGTTCCTGTCGCCATGGCCGGCTTCGAGTTCCCCGATCCCGCCTCGGCGCCGCCTGCTCAGGTCGCCTCTACTTCTCGCACCGTCGCACGCTGTCAGGAGCATCGTTTCTTCGTGCCCGAAATTCCCGCCGGCACTCGAACTAGACGAATGGCGTTCTGACTTCCGGTCCACCGGTGCCGGCGTCTTCGTTGCCGTAATTGGGCGAAACCTATGGCCCCGCAATCCTCCGCCGCCGCGGGGCTTGCCGCTCCGGCTCCGGCCTAGCGGCTAGCGCTACCACTCGTCGCTTCTGATCTGCTTCTTGTGCGCTGCTTCCGATGTATCAATGACGCCGTTCTGAGTTTCTGATTGAACCCGGTGCTTGTTGAGGCGTTGACAAGTTCCAGGCTCTGCACGCCTGCATCGGATCCGATCAAGAAATCGTCTGAACAAGTGTTCCAGGCTTTGATTTCGATTCATGTTTAAGCTAGGAGGAAAGCCAGACGATTTCGTTGTTGTCTTCTTCATCTCTTAGCTTGTCTCCCGCCACCTGAACTACTCGTCTGCAGTGTGCAATGCAGTGGCTGCAGCCTGCAGCGTGCTGCGATTCTTCTCGTTCTCACTGGCAAATATTATTACAGTATTTTAGAGAATTTCTGCAGAAATTCTACTGTTTCATGAAGTGTATCCCCTTTGGCAACGCTAGGTTCAAAATGTCTTCTGAATTCAACAGAAATGTTTGTAACTCGGGAAACCTTTGGTACAGATCTTCTTCTGTCGTCCAAATCTGGCTCTGAATCGAACTAGCCCTGCTTTGCTGGTTCTCTCTGTGTTCAGACTTCACAATTTGTTTTAACATGATTCAGACTTCAGAACTTTGCCTCTGCTTTCTCCCAGCTTACGTTGTACTACTTCTAACACAAAATGACAGGATTCTACCGCAAAATTCTAGGGACAGCTACGGCCACTTTGGAACTGGGCAATTGTGCTTGCAATTCAAGATTCAGGATTTAAGTTCCACCATCAGCTTTTTCAGAGTTCTAGGGACAAAGTCCCCGTCTTACTAAAAAGATAGAAGAAGCATTTACAGAACTGTTATAACCGTTTTAAAACGAGCCACAACAAGGTCAAAAAGAACCAGCTGGAGAAACTACTCAAAGCGAAAACAAAGCGATTTGGCCACCTCAATTTCTCTGTCAACTGCAACATGGACCCCTCAGGTTGCATCTGTACGTCCAGGTCATTCACTTGTTCAAGCCAGCTTCCAACTCTTCAGCTTCAGCTCTTTGGTTCTTCAGAAGTTCCATGGGCAAGATCATGCCCGGTTTTCTGTGTGGCTAGAGCTGTCATTTTCTCGAGGTGCAAAGAAAGAATCTCCCTCTTGTTTATTGGTAGAAAGAATCTACCAATTTCAAGATCAATGGCAGTTCCCCCACAGGGTTCTGGGATTCGGTCCGAAATGACCGAATTTCGCCGAAATTCGCCCATTTCGGTGAGGACCTAAACGAAATTGAATTGTCTCAAAAATTTTATCGAAGTTCAATTTTTATGCTATGACTATGGTCTATACAAATCCACATACTCATCTAGGTATAAAAATATGAATAAACCCTAATTATAGACCTCTTTTGTGCCTATCTCACTTTATGATAGTTATGAAACGCTGAAACAGTATGATTTCACCTCTTTCTTCTATGTTTCTCACTATATCTCCCCAATTCTCCCCCACCATCTACTATAGGAGTGATGAATGCCTAAATTTCCATCAAGTTCCACCCTAATTCATTTAAAAATAATTTTATTGACCGGTCAAACAACTGAATCCCGGTCCAAAATTTCCGAATTTTCCGAAATTCACCCATTTCGGTAGCAACCGAAATTTTTCTCTCTACCTTGCTTGTTTCAGGGAACTCCATCAACAGCTCACCATTTTTTTTCAGACAACATCAAGTTCTCCAATTCAAAATCTCTCTGGTGCCAGTGCTTAACCCAAACATGCAGTTGGGTTTGGTCGGATCGGATGGGCTGAGATCCTGCCTCACCACGGCTCACTAAATCATGTGTTACCAGTCGGCAAGTTCCTCTCTTAAGAAAAAAGAAAGAAAAGGTCGCCCAGTTCCTGGCGGCATGGATCCAAAATCACTTTCCAGTGAGTGTAACACAAGTGATTGGCACATGGCAGGGTTCCCACTGACGACGATTCTAGCTGGCATATATGGACCCCAATATTTTCATCATCGATCACTTGATATCTAAGATCCTCAAGTTCATTATCATTCTGATACTGACAGCAGCATGATCGCTTTGTCCACGACGGACCATTCAGTCCCCGTGAGAATGTGTGACTAATCTGATCCGGTTCTCTCTTCTGAGCTGGATTCACTCACCTGTGTTTACCTGCCCTTGTGGATCATGAACATTGATGAACTCATCGTCCCTTCTGCAGTCTGAATTGAAGGAAATGAGCAGAACATGGCTGCAGAATTAATGGCGACGAGATGACCAACGGCGCATCATCTGCAACAGATGGAGCAGGCAGCTTCCGTTCCTGCCCACGTAGCATCTGCCCTCTCGCTCGCTCTCTGCAACTGATTATGTGGAGCAACGAGAAATTCTCACCGCAGATCCGGCCGGCCACCTGCAGCGACTTCGACGACTAGCTCGCGGCGAGGACGTCTGCTCGGCTGGGCGTCGGCGCGTGGCAGCGGCGGAGGAGCGGGCCAAGGAGAAACGGACGCTGCAGGGGGACAGGGCCGGGCACGGGACGACCGGAGATCCGTTGGAGGAACGCGAACCCGTTACCGACGTCCAGGCGAGGCTGCCGTCGCCGGAGCCGGGCGGGAAGGCAGCTATCGGGAGGCAGGACCGCAGGAGGGGCTATTTTGCAAATAAATTGGATTCCGTTTACACATAACCCCCCTGAATCGGATCGCGATTACTAATCGCGATCCGATTTAGGGGGGTAAATGAAAATGTAAATGGGATTTCATGAAAATATTAGAATCGCGATTGAGGGGTTTTCTGCAAAATATTACATCGCGGTCCCTGTCGCGATGACCGGCTCCGAGCTCCCCGAACCCACCGCCTCGTGCTCGGGCCGCCTCTGCTTCTCGCCCCGCCGGCAGGAGCATCGTTTCCCCGTCCCCAGGTTCCCCGCCGCACTCGAATGAGGAGAAGCAAGGAGACTGGACTACGGGAGAGAGAGATGGAGGCCGGCGGCTGGCCGCCATTCATGGACTTGTCCCGATCTACCGCCCCTATCATGGAATGGAAACCTTCGTCTTCGTCAACGGATCGGGATTTGCCGCTCCGGCAGACTCCGGCCGAGCGCATCCTTGTCGTCGCTTCAGCTGTATCAGTTGACACCATTCTGAATTTCTGATTGATGAACTTGTCGCTCCATCATCGGGCGTTCCAGCGCTGCGAGTGGTCCTTGTCCCCTTTGTGTCATTGGACCGATCTGATTCAGTGATTCTGAACTGTGAACACCTGTGTTTGCTGCCGGCACTTGTGGATCATGAACTCGCCGTCCCTTTTCCCCGGCATGATTGAAGCAAATGGCCACAACATAGCTGCAGATTGCACCGCCACCGGTGTGGCGCCCCATTTCTGCGCTTGGAGCATCCACGGAAAGACTACCAAGAACAGCCACCGGTGCTATGGCCGGGGAGAAATCTTTGGTGGGCGTAGGGATCCAGTGCAGTTATTTAACCTCCAGTTGTGTCGCTGATGCGCGGGCCCATGCGCCGTGGGGCCCACATGTCAGTGGCACAACTGCACGTGATGTAACTGCATGGGAACACGCTCCCTTTGGTGGGCTAAAATAGTGGCGTAGCTAGAATTTTTGCATGACATATGCCAAACCAAAGTATTTATATGCAAACCGGTAAAATCTATTTTAGCAATTCGGTAAAATTTTATAAAAGAGTACCCAACAATTCGGTACACAACTACTAAATGGCATAATAAGTCTTAAATTATAATCTATATAGTTTAAAACAGCTCACTAATAGTTTGGAATATAAAGGATACAAATTTAAATAACAAATAGAATTATAACACTATTTTCCAGGCCTACGCTTTCTAATATCTCCATCCCTGTTTAGAGTTCACAAATCCTACAACCAAATCGCATAACGCATAAGTAATGCTACTGCATATATCTACAAGATGCATCAGTTGAACTAATTAATGGTAAAATCGAACAACACCTAGCTAACAAATTGAATCACAATAAAAAAATAAGGTTAGGCTGTCCGCACTGGGGGACTCTATGTCGTCCTCCAGTACGCACATACCGTAAATTCTCCCCCACTGGGTCTGCTAAAAGATGCGCTAAAGAAGCGGACGGGAAACGAGTCCGCTATTCCTAGCGGAATAGAGGAGGACCGCTATACCCCTCGCCGGCCCCACCTTGCCTCCAGCCGTTGCTCCCCGCGCCTCGCGTCGGTCGCTGGCGCCCCGCCGCCGCTGGGCCTTCCACGCGCGTCCCTCGCCCTCAAGCTTGTCCGCTGCCGCCCTCGAGTTGCGCCGGCCTGGACTCGAAGCTCAGAAGGAAACGGCCTGGGCGCTGCGCCCACCGGCCGCGCGCCGCCGCGGATCCTGCGGGGCTCCTGCGCAGGCTCGGCGATTGAGCGGAACTCGAGCGTGCCGACGCAGGTGAACGCGAGCAGCGGCATGAACACCATGTGGTTACGTGGCGCGACGCAGACGACGTCGTGGCCGCTCATGTCGAGGTCCTTCAGGAGGCGCGACCCCACCACCCAGTCCCCAGCACCACCACCCTCGCCTTCTCCCCCTTTGCTGTCAGGCCTAGCCTAGGGAACCCCCTCCTCGCCTCATCCCGCGCACCTGCCGCCGCCGCCGCAGCGGTGGAGAAGGGCGCAGCAGGGAGGAGGCCGGCATCGCGCGCGTTGGAGAACCCGATGGGAGAGAGAGGGGGGCAGGAGATAGGGGTGCTGCCGCCGGCGAGGAGCCGTCGCGCCGCGTTGGCCGCCCTGCCGCGAGCCAACTTGCCGCCGGCCGGCCTGGCCGCGCTGGCCACGGGCCTGCGCCGCCTTGCCGCCGACCGGCCTGGCTGCCCTGCCGCGAGCCCTGGCCGCGGGCCTGCGCCGTGCGCCGCTCTGCCGCAGGAGGGGAAAAAAGAGGAGGACAACCCTAGGGAGGATGGCCGCGCGTGGCCGGTGGGGGAGGGGGGAGTGGATAAGTGAGGAGGGGAAAATAGAAAAAAATAATCCTAACACGTGGGCCCCACCAGATGTAGTTGGTATAGAGGATGAATTTAGAGTATGAACGAGTGCGGAAGAAATAGGGACAGAGGAGAGAATCTCGATGACCAGGATGGAATATATTCTTTTTAGAGGATGGATTTAGAGTATGACGAGTGCGGACAGCCTTAGGAGTAAAACTCTCACCGGCCGCTGCTCGTTGGAGCTCTGGACGGAGCTGGCGCCTAGCTGCAGGCGTGGCCACGGTAGCCGAGAGGCGGGACCGCGGGAGACGCACCGCCGCCCAGCGCCAGGCGCCCAGGGGGAGAGGGAGGCGCCCAGGGGCTAGGGGAGCTCGAGCGGGAGGCTAGGGCCCGGGGCCGGCCGCCAGGGACGTGGCGGAGTCCGGCGCCAGGCCGCCACCGCCGCCGGCCGTCAGGATCCAGGGGAGGGGAGCCGGTCGCGTGTGGAAGGAACGAGAGCAGGGAGGGAGCGGACGGGTGAGAGCATGAGAGGATTTTTTTTACTACTATATAGCTGCTTGTTGGGCTGGGACTTAGGGTATGCCTCATCATACCCGTGCAGCCCATTAGCTCCGCCCATGGGCTAAAAGCGAATGATTGGAGCACTTTGGGCGAGCATAGGTTTCGCAGGACGAGTCTGCACTGTATACTAAGAAAGTGTCTTGATTCGTCACCTTCCTCGCCTGTGGCGCCCTCGCCGGCGTTGAAGGAGGAGGGGCTTCAATCAAATCGGCAGCGGATCCATTCTCCCCTGTGTATATTAGCTATACAGTAGGGTTAGCTTCCCAATGGCGGTACGCGGATGGCCGCCGGTTCTTTGGTCCACTGGAGTGGCGCAGAATGGGGTAGCGTCGGTGGTGAATCTGAAGCTTCCTTCTTTGGTGGTGCTCCATGGAGAATAAGATCCCTCTTCGGTGGTGATGGCAAGGTTGGCGTCTTCATCGACCTTTCCTTCGATCTGCCCTGGAGGTAGGTTTTTCTCTCCCTATGTTGCTACAGCTCCCGTGTGTGACGACGGAGGTGTGGAGAGGTCGGCGCCAGATCGTGCGTTGGCGTGGGCATCTTCAGCATCTTCAGCAGTTTCCCCATCACCGTTAGCAGCAACAACATCAGGTTCGGCTCCTTCCTCATCTCCGGTGGTAGGTAGATCTCGAAGGTGTGTTTACCAGCTCGATGAGATGCTAGGCTGGTCTTGGGTTACCATCTTTTCTGGTGGTTTTGGTCCCTGGTGGACGTAAACCCAGGTACCTCCCTGCCGAGTGGAGACGGCTACCCGGATGGATGACTCCGCATGAACGACTCGGCGTACAGGCACTCGGCTGGACGACGGGCAGGATCCCCTGGGGTCAGGATCTAGGTCGAAATGGATAGGCATGATCTTGTATATCTTAACCGATCGGATTCCTTGTAACAAACCCAAGTAGAATTACCGTAACTTTTAACCCACGACTGCCCGGATATATATGGGGGTCGTGGGGGGACCCATAGGCAATTCAACTCAACCCATCTCTGCTCATACAGCAAACCCTAATACAAACCCCCGAACACAGGACGTAGGGTATTACACTCCGTGCGGTCCGAACCTGTCTAATCCTCTGCGTCTTTGTGTTAGCATCAAGTTCACGGGCTCTCTCCGATCCACCCCGCCTACAAATCTACTGCTTGGGGCTACGCTTGGCAGACTTGCCGGAGTGCAAATCCGACAGTTGGCGCGCCAGGTAGGGGGATCTCCAGGGTCCTCTTGGCGAACTTGATGGCATCCAACTCCGGCGTCTTCTCCTCCGTGCAAGTGACGATCCAGATCCAGGCCACCGCCGGCCACTCCATCATCTTTGGAAGCTTTCCAGAGATGTCCACTCCCAGGAGCACGTCGCCAAGCTCGTCTGTCCCCGAGACAGAAAGCCTTCAGGGGTCCAGATCCGATCTGACCCTCTCCAGCTCCGTGCTGCACCAGGTGGAGGACCTGTCCATCCAGGATGAGGCCCAAAACCCCTCGCGGACGACCCGTCGCCCGTGCATCAAGATCGACGACATCCTCGTGGGCTTAGATCGAGTCGATGCCTCCCTAGCCGAGTGCATCGGTCTCGCTGAGTCGGCACTCCGCCGTCCCCGTGACTCAGCCCCTCGGGCCCCGTTTGGACTCCGCACCAGCTCCTCCGTTTACTCGGACCAGGTCCGATCTTCAATGGAGAAGCTGCGTATTTCCGATCTGAGTCAACTCGGCGTTGACCAGATTGGATCTGACATGGTCCCAGGACCACAAGCCGGCTACCAGGAAGCCCTCTTTGCCCTCCCACCCAACCCTATGAGCTCTCACGATCGTCGGGAGATCTCTGTCGTCTCCACCGATGAAGCCTCCGTCGAGGGGGAGGATGATGAGGGCAAGCGTCAGTGACTCCAGCGCAATCAGAACCACCAAACGCGATGCACCAATGAAGCCGTCATCAACAACGCCGAAGAAGATCTCGACGCTGCAGAGGGGCGCAACCCGCGAGTTCCACCCGGACGCACGTCGGCGACTCCACGCAAGCTCGACAACGACTTCGTCCTCGAGTGTGACGGCCAAAATGTCTTCGCCACCCCATCAGCTAACTTGGCCGCCGCATTCGAGGTACTAGAGACTCTACCCCACTCACCTAAGCCCGAACGAGCTCGGACTCGTCTGCATGTTGCTGCTGCTCAGGTCCAGCGCTTGAAGAAGGACTACTCGGCTCTACGAGCCCAGTCGAGTAGCTCTCGCCACTCTACAGCCCGTTGCAACGACGGCAACGAAGTTAACCAGCCAGACCTCCACTCGAACCTCCGCAACCGCGACGTCCGACCCATCCTCAACGATCGACACCGCGAGCGTGACGAGGCCGAGCGGGAGCGTCGCCGCCAGTATGATGAGGACTACGGCCCACCTGGTGCTAACTGGGGAGGTCGGACTCGCCACAACAACGACGGCCACCGTCCACACCGACCCTAGCAGGCTCCCATCAACCCCGACGACGACGCCGCCGGGGATCTCGATGGCTTCTCTGTCTTCTCCAACCGGCTCTGAGGAGTCACGTGGCCCTCTACGTTCAAGCCAGTCGGCATCAACAAGTTCGACGGCGACTCCGACCCCAAGATGTGGCTGCGCACCTACAACATCACCGTAAAAGCTGCAAGTGGCAACAACGACATCATGGCGGCCTACTTCCCAGTCATGATGAGTCGCCAGGCTCTCAATTGGCTCGAGGGACTCCGCTCCGGCTCCATCAACAGCTGGCAGGACCTGTGCACTGCCTTCGTCAACCACTTCCAAGCTTCATGCCCGGGTCCTAAAACCAGATGGGATCTGGGCAGCGTCACTTAGCAACCCAACAAAACCCTGCGCGACTACACCAAGAGGTAATTCACCAACCGTAACATGATTACGGATGTTGATGACAGGGACGTCATCCACTACTTCCACCAAGGGCTACACAACATCGAGCAATGGCGCAAGATGTTCGAGAGCAACCCCAAAACTGTCTCCGAGATGATTGTCATCGTCAACAAGCACGCCGACATGAAGGATGCTGAGAAGGCACACTGCCACCACAAGAACCAGCGTTACACCAACGACCGGCCCAAGCAGCGACATGACGATCGCCAACGACCCGACGGTCGACCGCCTCGCCACAACTCTGGCAAGCACAATGACCGACCCAAGTCATCCAAGCAGCAGGAGCGCAAGCGCGATCCCGACAACACAGACGCGGTCACGGATCGACCCCGACAGTGCACCTCCCTCAACCAGGAGGAGCTGGATCGACTCCTCGACGGCAAGTGCCCATGGCACAAGGACTCCAGCCACACGGCGCGTGAGTGTCATGCACTCCGCAACAGTGTGGCCCAGGACAATCCCAAGCATCCCCCCTATGACGACCGCGACAGACCCACCAGTTCCAAAGCCCCCAGGGGTCGAGGTCGCCGCAATGACTCGCCCAGGCGAGATCAAGACGACCAAGGTGACAAATCCCTTGCGGACTTCCACGAGGCGAGCCGGGCCGTCAACTTCATCTACGGTGGCTCCAGGGCCCCAAGGTGTCGACGCCATCTCAAGCTTGACCAGCGCGAGGTCAACTCTATCTTCCATCACCCGGTGGAACCTTTGTGCTGGTCCGAGGTGGCGATCACCTTCGATCGACGTGACCACTGGATACACCTACCCAGCCCTGACTCCTATCCACTCGTGGTCAGCCCGGTGGTTAGCCAGGTGCTCCTCTCCAAGGTGCTCATTCACGAAGGCAGCGGCCTCAATATCATCTTCTCCAAGACGCTGGAGAGCATGGGCTATGACATGACCTCCTTGGTTCCGACCCAGGAGGCCTTCTACGGCATCATCCCCGGCTCAGGTTCGACTTCGGTCGGCCAAGTCACCCTCCCAGTCACCTTCGGCACACGGGATAACTACAGGACATAGTACATCCACTTCGAGGTGGCCTCCTTCGAGACGTCGTACCACGCCATCCTGGGGAGGCCCGCCCTCGCCGGGTTCATGGCCATTCCACACCATACATATCTTGTCCTCAAGATTCCCGCCCCCAACGGCGTGATCTCCATCTACGGCGACCTACAGACTTCCCACTCCTGTGAGATCGAGAACATCAACATCTTGGACGCACTCGAGAGGACCAAGAACGCCATCATGATCGCCGAGTCGGCAAAGGAGATGCCTCCAGAGGACATCCCCATCCCAACAAACGACCGGCTGCGCAACGAAGACCATCCTCCTCAGGGAGAACGACCTGGACAAGACCGCCCTCATCGGGGCGGACCTCGACAAGGCATAGGAAGACGCGCTCACCTCCTTCCTCCGTGCCAATTGAGACATCTTTGCATGGAAGCCCTCTGACATGCCAGGCGTTCCGAGGGAGGAGGCTGAGCACTCCTTGGATCTCGACGAAAAGGCGCACCCCGTCAAGCAGCGACTCCGGCACTTCGCTCAAGATCGGAAGGAGGCTATTAGGGTAGAGTTACTCAGCTCCTAGCCGCAGGATTTATTCGTGAAGTCACACACCCCGAATGGCTGGCAAACCCAGTCCTTGTAAAAAAACAAAATGGTGAATGGAGAATGTGTGTTGACTATACGGATCTCAACAAGCTCTGCCCTAAAGACCCCTTCCCTCTTCCTCGCATCGACCAGGTCGTTAAGTCTACGACCGGGTACGTCCTCCTCTCTTTTCTTGATTGTTACTCCGGGTACCATCAAATCTCTCTCAAGGAGTCGGATCAGGAGAAGACGTCGTTCATCACGCCCTTCGGGGCATACTGCTACAACACCATGACGTTCGCCCTCAAGAACGCGGGTGCCACGTACCAGAAGGCCATCGAGAGATTCCTCCAGGGGCAGATCGGCCGCAATGTCGAAGCATATGTCGATGACATCGTCATAAAACCAGGTCCTATGAACAGTTCATAGCTGACCTAGTCGAAACATTTGAAAATCTCAGGAAATTCAAGTGGAAATTAAACCCACGCAAGTGTGTTTTCGGTGTCCCTCAAGAAAACTACTTGGCTTCATAGTCAGTAACCGAGGCATTGAAGCAAACCCTACCAAGCTCAACTCCATCATGAGAATGAAGCCCCCTCGGTGCAAGAAAGACGTGATGAAGTTGATCGGGTGCATGGCGGCACTGAGCCGATTCATCAGTCGACTTGGCGACAAGGGACTCCCCTTCTTCTAGTTACTCCGCAAGGCAGATAAGTTCGTATAGAACGACGACGCCACAAGAGCCTTTCAGGAGCTCAAGGAATTCCTCACGAACCCACCGGTCCTAACGGTTCGAAAGCCGGATGAAGAACTTCTCCTCTACATCGCCGCTACCACTCATGTGGTAAGCACCATCCTGGTCCTCGACCGAGATGAGCCGGGCCACGTCTACAAGGTGCAACGACCCATTTACTTCGTCAACGAGGTACTCGGCGAGTCCAAGGTGCGTTACCCACAAGTTTAGAAGCTCCTGTATGCAATCCTCATCACGTCCAGGAAGCTTTGGCATTACTTCCAGGCACACAACGTCCAAGTCGTTTCCTCATTTCCACTCGGCGATATCCTCCACAACCGTGATGCCAACGGCCGAATCATCAAATGGTTAGTTGAACTGGGCGCACTCAGTCTGCACTTCTCCCCTCGGTCCACAATCAAGTCCCAAGCCCTGGCTGACTTCGTGGCCGAGTGGATGGAGGTACAAGATCCACCTCCCGAGGAACGACCCGAGCATTGGAAGATGTATTTCGACAGCGCCCTCAACCTTGATGGAGCCGGTGCGGGAGTTCTGCTCATCTCCCAGAAAGGCGAACAACTCAAGTACATCCTCCAATTATTGTTAAAGGCAACTAACAACGCTGCTGAGTATGAAGCCCTCATCCACGGTCTCTGGATCGCTGCTTCGCTCGGCATCAAGAGCATCCTTGCCTACGGCGAGTCCAAAGTCGTCATCCAGCAAGTCAACAAAGACTGGGACTGCACGAAGGAGAAGATGGATGCCTACTGCAAGGAGATACGAAAACTAGAAGCCATCTTCTATGGGTTGGAATTCCACCATGTCATCAGAGACTGCAACATCACGGCCGACGTCCTCTCCAAGCTCGGATCCAGCCGCGCTCTGGTCTCGGCCGGAGTCTTCGTCCAGGCCCTGAGGCGACCCACGACCGAGGTTGAGGAGCCACCACCCACCAAGCCAGACTTGGTGCCCGCCAAGGGTCAAGATGTGTTGGTGATTTACTCTGACTGGCGCTCCCCCATCATCGACTTCCTCGTCAACAACAAGTCCTCGCCTGATAGAAAAGGACACGAGAAGCTCTCACGCGGAGCTGCTACCTACGTGGTCATCGGCACCTATCTATTCAAGCACTAGGCCTCCTCAGGGACGCTGTCCAAGTGCATCGCTCAAAGCGAAGGAGTGGCTTTACTCCACGAGATCCACTCGGGCGTCTGTGGCAACCACGCAGGCGCCTCAACCATAGTGGGCAAGGCATTCAAATCCGGCTTCTACTGGCCAACTGCTCTCGCCGATGCCCACGACATTGTGAAAAGGTGCCCAGGTTGCCAATTCTTCGCCAAATAGCAGCACGTTTCGGCTCAGGCTTTGCGAACGATTCCTCCTTCTTGGCCATTCGCCTGTTGGGGCCTTGACTAGATTGGACCTCTCAAGATAGCGGTAGGTGGCTACAACCACATATTCATCACCATTGACAAGTTCACCAAATGGATCGAAGTCAAACCAATCGCGGCAACCATGACACTCAAGGCGGTTGAATTCATCCAGGAAATCTCCCATAGGTTCGGTGTGCCTAAAAGAATCATCATCGACCTGGGAACATCATTCACAGGCAGCGCGTTTTGGCACCACTGCCTGGAAAACTGCATCGACGTCTACTACGCCTCTGTGGCTCACCCAAGGTGCAACGGCCAGGTCGAGCGCGCTAATGGCATGATCCTCCAGGGGATCAAGGCGCGACTCTTCGACCCACTCGAGAAGTTCGGTCCCAAGTGGATCCAAGAACTGCCGCAGGTCGTTTGGGGCCTACGCACCCAGAAGAGCCGGGCCACCGGCTATTCGCCCTTCTTCCTGGTTTATGGCTCGGAGGCTGTCCTCCCGAGTGACATAACCTTCGGGGCTCCGCGCATCCAGAACTACGAGGAAGGAGAGGCAGAAACAACTCAACGCCACGACATCGACTTTGTCGAGGAGCACCGAGTCATAGCCGCTCTCCAGCATGCACGCTATGAACAGCAGCTCCAGGGCGCTATCACGACTGGAACGTGCAGTGGAGGGACTTCAACATAGGCGACATGGTCCTACGTCGCATCCAGTCTACCACCGGTGCACACAAGTTATCTTCCTGTTGGCGCTAAAAATCGACCGATGACCTTCAGCGTCGGACACACGACCCGGGAGAATCTGCTTAACTCCTGTTCGGGTGATCGCCCTGGTGCGGTTCGCGCGGCGTGCCAGTCAATCTGACCTGTTGATTGACAAGGAAAGAAATGTATTAAATTCCGGGGGTCTTGATCGGCTAAAGTTCCGATCTGTCCCGAAAAGCGTATCAGTGAATCGACCGATTCGCTATGAAGATGACCGGCTATAGATCAGCCGATAATCACGTAGCGATTGCAAAGAAACTACTGGAGCAAATTAAACAATCGCCACAGATGCAACACTTGAAATAGATCTAATCGGCTATATGACGATAAATAAGAAAAAATAATGATAAAGCCGACAGTTCGATCTCAAGCTGGATAACTGGTGATAAAACTAGAGCAATAGATAAAACCTATAACTCTAGTAAATATCGATAACTGGTGAATAAATCTAAACGAAACAACAGCGATGCGCCCGAAGTTAAAGCTTAGATATTATTCGATAAATGGAACTTACCAATCGGCCGGAGATCGTGTCGATGCAGCCCTGCCAACCCGTACGAACTCGTGAAAGAAGAAGATGTATTGGCGAAGTCGCCGACTTGAAAGTAAAGTACGATGAAAAAGTAGATTGTTTGTATTGATTGATGTGTCTCCTTTACAAAACCCTGACTGCTTCTATTTATACCCTAGGACTAAGACTCATGATCTGTCATGATCCGTTACAAACTTGACTTAAATATAAAAACTACTATATCTATAAGACTCTCCTAAAGGAAACAGACTCCCGCAGGATCTTCTGCTGCCATCTCCTAGTCCAATCCGAACTCCTTCCATTGCTCCTCGACCGAGTCGGCGTCGCTCTTTGACCAACGTCATGTCATCTTTGACTGGGATCCTCTGTCATCTTGACTCAACATCCCCTCTTGGGATTCCATTGGCTTCATCTTCCTTCTATAAATAATTTATCTTTTGGCGCAAGCCCATATTGGCCCAAACGCTCCAGCTTTTCAATCGGCCAACCCCCACCAACTCCATTCGCCAATCGCCCGAAACACTGCCGCGCCAATCGGCCGATTCCTAACTGTAGCGCCAATCGGCCGATTCCCAATTGTAGCTTTTAAGTCTGCCGCATCGGCCAATCTCCTCCTTCCCTGACGCCGATTCAAAACGTGTCAAAATCTGGCGTCAACACATTCATAGGAAATATATTCTCAAAAAATGTTGCATCACGAGATTCCATAATAGTATCAACATGCAGATCAGGTACCTCAGATTTCAGTACCAAAAATCTATAAGCAATGCTCCGCTGAGCATACCCTAGAAAGGCACAATCCACTGTTTTAGGTCCCAACTTGCATTTCTTTGGAATGGGCATATTGACTTTTGTCAAGCATCCCCAAGTGCACATATAAGAAAGCGATGATTTTCTTCCAATCCACATCTCATATGGTGTCTGATCTTTATTCTTGTTTGGAACTCTATTCAGGACATGACATGAAGTCAACAGGGCCTTCCCCCACCATGCCTTAGATAAACCAGTAGTGTCCAACATGGCATTAACCAAGTCAGTCAGCGTGTGGTTTTTCCTCTCAGCAACCCCATTTTATTCGGGAGAATAGGGAGGCATCCTCTCATGAATAACACCATGTTCCTCACAGAATTCATCAAAAACTTTGGAAAAATACTCCCCACCACGATCAGACCTTTGATGTTTGATCTTTCTCTCTAGTTGAGTTTCAACTTCAGCTTTATAGATTTTAAAGTAATCTAACGCTTCATCCTTAGTTTGCAACAAATAAACATAGCAGAATCTAGCCGCATCATCAATCAACGTCATGAAATGTTTCTTTCCACCTTTTGTCAACACACCATTCATCTCGCAGATATCAGAATGTATGACTTCTAGAGGTGACAAATTCCTCTCCTCAGCCGACTTGTGAGGTTTTCGAGGTTGCTTCGATTGCACACAACTATGGCACTTAGAACCTTTGGCAATGGTGAAATTCGGAATTAAACACATGCTGGAAAGCCGAGACATTAAACCAAAATTAACATGACATAAATGAGAATACCAAACACTCACATCATTATTAACGCTACCGCAAATATGGTTCACCGACTTACCACAAAAATCTGAAAGGGAAAAGCGAAACAAGCCTCCGCTATCATAACCTTTACCAACGAATTATCCATGCTTAGACACAACTAATTTATTGGACTCTAACACTACCTTAAACCCATACCTACACAGAAGGGAGCCGCTCACGAGATTCTTGTTGATAGAAAGGACATGATGCATGTTCTTCAGCTCCACGATTTTTCCCGAAGTAAACTTGAGATATACCATGCCAACACCATGAACAGAAGCATGTGACCCATTCCCCATCAAGACGGAAGAACCCCGAGCGACCTGGTAAGAAGAATACATAGACATGTCAGCACACACATGAACATTAGCACCCGTATCAAGCCACCAACTAGTAGATTGAAATACTGAAAAAATAGTAGGTAAATTATCATACCCGTCTCCAGTGTTGCTCACGGTCACCATGTTGACATCCTTGTCTTTGCTAGCCTTCTCCTTGCGATCTGTACTATTTGGATAGTCCCTTGCGAAGTGTCCCCCATCACCGCACGTGAAGCAAACCCCTTTATCATTTGTAGTCTTCTTCTTCTTGAAGGTAATTGTCTTGTTAGGCTTAGTGACAACCTTACCTTTGTTCTTGCCTTTGTTCTTCTGCACCATGTTGGCGCTGGAGTGAGCCTCACCTCCTTTCTCGAAAGCATCCTTAGCCCGAGCCTTCTCCTCCACATCAAGAGATGCTATCAGGTTTTCAACTGATATTTCATGTCTCTTGTGTTTCAGAGTAGTGGCGAAGTTCCTCCATGAAGAGGGTAACTTTACAATCATGCACCCAGCCACAAACTTGTTGGGTAAAGGACACTTTAGCAGTTCAAGTTCCTTCACAAGGACCTGTATCTCATGAGCTTGCTCTACCATAGAACGGTTGTTCACCATCCTGTAGTCATGAAAGCTTTCCATGGTATACAGTTCACTGCCCGCATCGGTCGTATCATACTTTGCAACCAATGTATCCCACAGCTCTTTCGCATCTGTTATGTGCATGTACACATCAACCAGACAGTCAGCAAGAACACTGATAACAAAGCCCACGAAGAGATTATTGGCATCCGTGAACTTCTTCCTCTCCTCAGGAGAAAGTTCACCTTCTGGTATGCCAATTCTCGCTTCCCATGCATGCATTACAGTCAGCCAGAGACGGACCTTGACTTGCCATCTCTTAAAGTGCACGCCAGCAAACTTTTCTATCCTCAGTGCATCAGCAAATCTAGCCATAGTAAAACCAACAGATTGCTTATAATAAGGTTTTTGGATTGTTGAGAATATAAGCAATCGCGGTATTAAATTCTGAACAGATTTAAACATGACGAGAACAAACTCTAGCATGCAATTCTCTAGAATACAAAGCAGTACGAATAGCATAACCATGATCTCTGAAAATATGATTAAGAACTGGAGTAAATCACAACGTACATACTGAGCAGGAGCAGGAGCTGTCGGTAAGCGGAACGGTGCAGTCGGGACGAAGACGGTTCTGCGGATGGAGTGGAGTAGATGATGTAGTAGACGACAGCACGCTGCAGCTCCTGACTTGGACGATGGACGAGCCGTGGTGAAGGTCTTGAGCAGTCGCGCGGAGCGCTTCCTAAAAACCTTATTCGCCCTCTCCCGGTGCAGGATCCCAAAGGCGAAGGGTTCCGGAGATCTGCTCTCCCGTTCGCCGGTGCACGCCGGCGCTCGGGATGGAAAAGGCTACGGTGGCAGCGCAACAGCGAGAATAGAGGCGAAAACCCTAGGTTTTGATGTGATTCTGGTGGAGGCCGATGGCCATATATATAGGGAAGACAAATCGACCTCGCGTCGCGTTAGCGATCTAAACCGATTAGGTTTAGGGTTTAGGTTTCCATATCTTGCAGACTTAGAGCCCAAATCACCAAAAATAAAAACTGCAAAAGGATGTCGCGCCCCCATAAGGCGAGGGGCCGGATTTCGACGAACCATTCACGCGTACGTCGTGCGCCCGCGCCCTTTGCCCAGCCTAGCCCCGCCCCGCCCGGCGAGGCGAGGCGTGCGCGCACGTGTGGTGTTTCTCTTCTCTCCCTCATCACATAACTTGGAGGGGTGGAGACAACTTCCATATTTATGTTGGTCATCCCACTCCTCCACTAGCAAGGTGGGACTAAACTTGCACCACTTCCTCTTGCACACATGGGCCTTTGAGATTTATTGGAATTTCTGAATTTGCAAATGGGCCAAGCCCACCAAAATTCCAGCAATCTCAAATGCCCTTTTAGAGTTTTGTCTGTTTCTTACTACTGTTTGATATACTAGCATTTTAGCAGAGACTGTTAAGTTGAACTTCCGCCTAGAGCTTCAAGCTACGCTCACTCACAACTTGACAATGGACTATGCCTTGAATTGCTAGTTTCCTGTGAGTAAGTTTCACTCAAAATCATGACCAGTACATGGCTGCCAGTAGCCTACCCCGCGGGTGGAGCATATACGTCGTACTCCCGGTCGCTCTTCATGAGCTTGCTAGAGATCGCCCAAGTCTCATAGACTACGACGTTTAACAGTCGGGCGGGCTCATATAGGTGTGTTTTTTCAAGAATACTCTGTAGGACAACATCTTTGTTTATCAAAGCCAATAGAAACACATTAAAACGTTTAGCCAACCTGCCTTATAGCATTTGAGAGTATTGCATCTTCACTTAGAGAGGGTTAAAAATTTATTTACTCTCCTTAGTCAACCAACAGCTTGTTCTTCCCAGGTCCTAATTCACGGGATCTCCGATCACATAGGTGATAGGTTGCGTTACTACTGTGGCAACTTATATGGGTCTCATACCCATCTTCCTCGGTGCATTTTCAATCACATTCGTTCCGTGAAAGCCCTTTTGTACCAGAAACGTGGAAGTAGGGAGCGTTCTCCGGGAATGTCGTTCCGGGGGATGGGAACGGGGAACATTTTAATGTAGGGAGCGTTCTCCGGGAACGCCGTTCCGGGGACGGGAACGGGAACATTTTCGTTCCCACGGTGTAAAAATCTATTCCAAATGCCGTTTCCCGTTCCCCATTCTCCATTCCTCGTTCCTCGTTCCTCGATCCGTTGTTCTCGGAACGTCAATGACTATGGAATATAGTTGTTGGCCATGTTCATACGGACATTGTTCGTCGTGCCAAAATAACCTATAATTTGAAATAGATAGAGTACTAAAGAACTAGTAGTTGTGCCAGGGCGCTTTGTGCTGCTCCAACCACTCATCGATCTTCTCCATCATAGGCCAGAACTGCAGGCACAAATGGGCCATAAACAGAAGCACCGGACATGAGTAGTATATTCTTTTTGGCTAAAGTGTTTCTTACAAGTATATCTAGTGAATTTTGCAAGAAAAGGAAAAGAAACGTGGGCTTAGTTGCTGCTGCTCCAACCACTCACTCAGAGGCTGTTGTCATGGGCCTCCACGCGCCATATGGAAATTTGGGCCTCAAGTATAGGAGCCCATGAGCCATTACCAAGCGTATTTCTGTTCCCTTCTGCCTCGCAGCCAGACTCGCCGCGCGCGGTTCTCCCCTGCCCCCCTTTGCCGCCGTCCCGGAGCTCCCCTCCGCCCCTGGCCTCCCTCCTCGATCTCCACCACCTCTCATCCCCTCGCCAGAATGGACGCGCCACCGCCGGGTGAGCGCGCCGCCGCTCCCGCTCCCCGGCTCGTCCGCGCGTCGCCTCCTTCGCCCGGATCGACGCGTCGTCGCCGGGTCAACGCGCCACCACTCCCGCAGGCCGGCTCCTCCCCGTCGCCGTCTCCTTCTCCCGAATAGACGCGCCACCGCTCCCCAGCCAAATGGTGAGTTTTTGGGTCCCGAGCTTCTGCACAAAGCGGCTGCTGCGGGAAGCTGGGAATAAAAAAAAAAGTGGCGCCTTCGTAATTTTAAACGGTGCCAAGCCACTTTCTGTCACTGAACCAGTGAACCCCACACCCACCCACACGGGGAGGGAGGGAGGCGACTTCACTCGCTCAACGTACTGAGTCAGTGAGTCTTGTACTCTTGCCCATCCTCCTCAGAGTTCAGAGTTCAGACCCAAAGGCCTTTGTGGTGGTTGGTGTTCTTGTTCTCTCTCCCTCCCCCCCCCCCCCCCCCCCCCCCCCCCCCACTCAACTAAACAACTGCATTTGGTGTTCTTCCTGTTCGTTCTACCCCTGCAATTTTTCATATTTGTTTGCCCTTTGAGGTAGTTGGTTCCACTTGCAGCTGGTTAGTGCTCTTGTTCTCCCTATCTCCCTCCCTCCCTCCCTCCCTCCCTCCCTCCCACTCAACTAAACAAGCTACTAGTAGTACTCGGTTTCCTTCCTGTTCGTTCTATTCCTGCATTCTTTTTTTCATAATTGTTTGATCGCTACATCCTTGCAATCTTGATTCCGGGTCCAGTGCTGATCGTACTTTTTATTTCGCTAAACCATGCTCACAATCCGATCCTGCATGCCTGCATCATCGTGTTGCTTGTTCATTGGAGAGTGATAGAGCTCATCTCGTTCTGTTTCTTGGACAGAGATGGCTGATGATGATCCGGCGGCAGCAGCTGCTACTGGACTGCACATCCCGGAGGGTTCCATCCGTCGGGTCAAGCTCAGTGTGGCAAGCAATGAGGAAATCGTAAGCAGCTCCTCATCTCTTCCCTTTACATCCATGCATCAGCTTTCGTGGTCTCTTTGGCTCATCGATCTTCTCTGATGAATACTAATACGCATCCGCCGGCAACAGCTCAAGGCACAGCCGGGGGACGCATTAGGAAAGCCCTTCCCTATCACGCACTGCTGCCAGCTCCAGGACAATCCCTCGCTGGGGCTGCCTCTGCAGGTCGGCAGCTGCGAGTCATGCGGCGCCACCCAAATCAACAAATGCGAAGGCTATTTGGCTTCATCGAGCTACCCGCACCCATCTACCACCCTAGCCACATTGCCGAACTGGGGAAGATACTCAACATCATCTGCCTCTGTTGCCTCCGCCTCAAGAAACCCAACGTACGTACTACAGCCAAAACCCTGCTGCTGGAACAGAAATCAAATTAGTATCTGTTACCAACATGATGTCTCAACTTCTTTTTCTCACATTTTCAACAGAAAGGCACTGGGAAGGAAAGGAAATTCACTTCATGTTCCTATTGTCAGGTAACTTTTAACTGATCTCACAAAGTCACAATGCATCCTGTCATATCATACTGTCCATACAAATTTGCTCACTTGTCCTGAAATATCAATTCATATTTGCCTGTCATTAGATCCAATGTACCTGCCGCAAAGCCAAACAACACCGTGATGAATGCTACTAATATCAAATAATGAAATCCCCTGTTCTTAGTTCTTACCGATCCGTGAACACCCCCTGTTCCAGGATATTCCACCATTGTGTGTCACTCAAGTCAACAAATCCAATGGCGCCCGTAGCTTGGAACTGAAAGCACCATTAAAAGAAGTGGTTGGCGATGGATTTTGGAGCTTCCTTGATCAGTTTGGCTTCCACACGAGGCGGACATGTCACCGCCGTCCCTTACACCCAAAAGAGGTACTCAACGATTCTGTAGAATATCTATCTACTTCTGAAACCTTTCAGATGTTGTTAGCAGAGTGATTCACACCTAGTTCTTCTGTTTCTCAGATTCAGAAGATAATGCGAAAAATCTCCGAAGAAACATGAACAAGGCTTGCTGCTAGGGGCTATAATCTTCAGGATGGATTTGTTATGAGTTACATGTGTATTCCACCAAATTGCCTGCATATTTCAAATCTTTTAGACGACAACACGGCCATGTGCCCTCCTGTAAGTACCTCATCATAAAACACTACCTCTATTCCCCTCTTTCAAATGCATCATAACTCATGATGATTCCTTTCTGATTTAGGACACATCAAAAATGTTGTTGCGGAAAGTTCTACGTATAATAGAACAGATCAAAAGCTCAAGTATTAGCCACCCAAACTTCGAAGCATGTGAGGTAGGGGAAGATGATCTTCAGGTAGCTGTCGCCAATTACATCAATATGGGAGGACCAGAAAAGGTAATAGGTTCATCTGTAAAATAATTAGAAATTATGTTATTGAACATAACAGCAGCATCGTAATTTGTCATCATGTCTTTCAAAGGGTACCCAGAGTGTCGCCTTTACAAGACAGCCTGCACCAAAACAGTGGCAGCAAAGGATGAAGACACTCTTCATCAGTAAGAGTTCAAGCTTCACGTGCCGTGCAGTGATCACCGGTGACCCATACATTGGTCTTGATGTAGTAGGGGTGCCTGATGAAATAGCAGGAAGAATGTCAGTAGAAGAACATGTCACAGACTACAACATTGCTAGACTGCAAGCCATGATGGATAAAGGACTATGTCTGACGTACACTGATGTCAATTCCAACACATACGATTTGATTGGGGGGAAAGGAAGCAAGAAACGCACCACGCTGAGGGTTGGTGAAACTGTAGACCGAAGAGTCCTTGATGGAGATCTGGTCTTCCTCAATAGATCACCAAGCACTGACAAGCACTCAATTCAAGCCTTATATGTCCATGTCCATGATGACCACACCATAAAGATCAACCCACTCATCTGTGTCCCACTTGAAGCAGATTTTGATGGCGACTGCGTTCACATCTTCTTCCCAAGATCAGTTTCAGCAAGGGTTGAAGCTACAGAGCTCTTCACCGTGGAGAATCAGCTGATGAACTCCCACAGTGCGAAGCTGAACTTTCAGATCAAGAATGACTACTTACTAGCTCTGAAGATAATGTGTGACAGAAGGTATTCTAGACAAGAGGCAAACCAAATTGCCATGTTCTCTCCAGGGATGATTCCAGAAGGTGATCATTATTGGACTATTCCTCAGATTCTACAGACTACCGGTGCACTAACAACCTTACTGGCAAGCCATACAAAGAAAGAATCTGTTGGATCCTTAGTAACTGCCATCATCTCATCAACTCATTCAGAGAAGGGTCCAAGGGAGGCCATGAAGCTTCTAAATCTACTACAGCCCCTCCTAATGGAATCACTGCTTATGGATGGTTTCAGCATGAGCTTGAGAGATTTTGATGGCCCAAGTGCAATGCAGAAGGTAACTGAAGGTACTTCGCTTGAGCTCGATGAGTACAGAGAATCAATTGTGGACTTCATTGCCCATGCTTCTGCCCTTGGTCTGCTGATTGACCCCAAAAGTGATTCGGCTCTGAGGAAATTAGTTGAGCAGCTTGGTTTCTTGGGCCGCCAACTGCAAAATAATGGCACACTATACTCTTGCAACTTAGTGGAGGATTGCTACAAGTTTCTGAACAAGTGTAGCGGAAGCACCAAGTGTTATGATCCTTTGAAGGCACATGATGTTGTTATGAGTTCATTTTACAATGGTTTAAACCCACATGAGGAACTACTCCATTCAATATCAGTAAGGGAAAAGATCGAGCGCTCATCATCTAAAGGACTAGCAGAACCCAGCAACCTTTTCAAGAACATGATGGCAATACTCCGAGATGTCATAGTATGCTATGATGGAACCATAAGAACTTCATGCAGCAACTTGATTGTACAATTTGGCTCGACAAATGCATCAAGGCCTGTGACACCAAGTGATCCTGTTGGTATCTTGGCAGCCACTGCAGTTGCAAATGCTGCATATAAGGCCGTGTTAGATCCAAATCAGAACAACATTTCCTCCTGGGACTCGATGAAGGTGAAGTGCTCACCACATCCGTTCTGTTCCAAGTAAAACTTCAATGCAGATTATAATGACTTCTATTTTGTTACTTTTCAGGAAGTACCTCTTACCAGAGCTACCTCTATAACTGATACCACTGACCAAAAAGCAATTCTGTATCTGGACAAATGCTTTTGTGGACTTGAGTTCTGCATGGAAGAGCAGCACTCAGGGTGCAATCCTGATTAAAAAGGATCAAATTAGAGGACTGTGCCACTGAGGTTTCCATCAAGTATGCACTTCTTAATTGTTTATATAGCCGTATCACAATGCTTTTATAAAATACAGCTAGCTTACATGATTAAAAAGCATGCTAGGCCTAAACTGTTCATTGATAGTACTATTACAGATTTCAAAAGCCTAAATATCACTTGAAAATTATAGATAACCTGAACTGCTGTAGAACGGCACCTTATTCAACTTTGATCAGTCCAGTCCAGGCTTTAGCTGCAATTTGGAGTTACAACAATAACTTACATTTTCAATATATGTTGTCATCAGTTGAATTGTTGTCTTATTTCAGATACCAGCTGGAAGCAACTCAAGCAGCACATTGTCTTGTTGGTCACATTCACCTAGAAAAGGTATATCATTCTAGTTCTGAAATAATATCTGCCTGCTGTATTACCACTAATAATATAGCTTTCTATTGTTACTGCAGGAGAATTTGAATCGAATGGAGATAACAATGGGAAATATTCTTCAAACATGTCAGGAAGTTATCAGTAAACATGTAAAGAAAAGTAGACAGCTGAGGCAAATTTTGAATACAACTGAAATGATTTCAAGGTGCTTCACCCTTCTACACTATAGCACTGAAATAACATGGATTTTTAGTTTCTCATTTCTTCTGAAGACTATTTAAAGATTGTATTTATTGTTCATAACCTATAATATTTGAGTTCTCGGTATAGTGCAAGGTTAACATATACATGGTTGAGATATTAATTAAAACTTGTATTAATCTAATATTTAGCTCATAAACTGTTAGTTCTAGCTCCTAATTTCTCAGTAAGCTTATTAAATATGGCATTCCTTCTTTGCAGTGAACATTGTTTGTGCGACCAGGAAATATGCGATGAGAAAGCCTTGCAAGTTTCCTGCTTGCAGTTTTTCCTTGATGCAAGCACCACCACAGGACTATCTGAAACTAATATTGTTCAGCTGATGACCAATGCCATTTTTCCTATACTCTTGGACACGATTATAAAAGGTGAAAACAACTCACATTGATGTAACATCAAATAGAAACCCAAATACTTATGCTGATACTATGACTTATGAAGTTCTGCTTACTTAAGAACCCCTCTTGCCTCATCTCACAGGTGATCCTCGAGTTAAGGAGGCTAAGGTAATATGGGTTCAAACAGAACTAACATGTTGGGTCCAGAACTCGAGTGCAGAACAGAATGGGGAACTAGCACTGGAAATCACAGTGGAAAAGGCGGCGGCTGCAGAGTGTGGTGGCACCTGGGGAGTAGCAATGGATGCATGTGTCCCTGTGATGGATCTCATCGACACCACCAGGTCTATGCCTTACAATATCCAAGAAGTCCATGAAGTGTTTGGCATTTCCTGCGCCTTTGATCGAGTCAGGCAGGTCAGTTCTTTTCTTTTACCTTTCTGATGAATTCAGATCAACTACAGTTTATATTGAAAGGTTTCTCATGTTCTGCTCTCCTTTTGGATCATCCTTTCAGCACCTTTCCAAAGCCGTTGGAATGGTTATAAAAGCAGTTCTCACAGAGCATCTGACAACTGTGGCAAGCAGCATGACCTGCACAGGTAGCTTGCATGGCTTCAGTAGATCAGGTTGCAAGGCCACATTACAATCCCTGAAGATTCAGGCGCCATTTACGGAAGCTACACTGTCTGTAAGTGTCATCCATTTATTTTGAGTTCCCCGGTTTTGGTGCACAAGTGCCTATATTGTCAACCATAATACAAAAATGAGGAACATGCTGCAGAGACCAATGCAATGCTTTCGGAAGAGTGCAGAGAAGGTCGACTCTGATCAGCTGGCTAATATTGTGTCAGCCTGCTTTTGGGGTTGTCAAGCAGCGATCGGGACTGGCTCAACTTTCGAAATTCACTGGAAGGATGAGAACCAGGTACGTTGGCCATTTGACTTATTTATGCCACTCTTATTGCACAGAACAAGATCATCCACTATTTTCCATCTGTTTTGAACTTATTTTGGTCCCTCACAGTCTGCAAGCAACGAAATACTTGGAGGGTATGGTTTGTATGACTTCCTCGCAACAGTAGGAACAATAGGAGCTGCTGAACAGAACACAGTGACTCCTCATAGTTCATGCTTGTATGATGTTGACAAGATTCCAGAGGATCAAGTTCAAGAGGATGAGGTGATATGTTTGGGTGGAAACCTTCCAATCTCCTGGACAGACAAGCCAAAAGCTGATTCCCTACTGCTTGATTTTAAGCGTAGGACTGGAATACACAGCACTAGACAGGAACGCCAAGGAATGCAAAATAAGAGTAACTCGAACTCAGTTGAAAACTGGAAAAATGATAGACCGAGCGGTCCTCTGCATTCTGCTTTTGCAGGATCAACTAGCTCCGGTGGATGGAACAAGAAACGGTTTAGCGGCCAGGTGTTTGAGAGAAAGCAACCAAAGCATAGCTGGAGCTCAGCTGTGACACACCAAGGTGACAAGCCAAGTTGGTATAGCAAAAATGCTGCAGGCGTACAGAAATATGGCATTGCAGAATCATCTAGCTCAGGTGGATTCAATAGGAAGAATAGTGGTGTTGGTCGAGGTGGTGGTAGAGGCATGCGGAAATCAGGAGCACACCATGGAGGCGGTAACAGCAGGAACTCGAGAGCCCAGAATAATTGCATTGCTAGACAAGGAGGTATCAGTTATAATTTCACACCAGTGGAGCAGCAGATATATGCACAAGTTGAACCAATCATGAAGAATGTAAAGAGGATCATCCGTGACTCAAGGTGCGTTTCCTGGCCTAATGCATTTTGAAGGGAAAAACCCCGCTTGCAAAGCAACTAGGAATCTTCAAGCAGCATGCCGAAAGTTAAGATAACCATGATAGATTTAGCCTGAACATCATAAGGTCCAAGAAACTGCAACAGTCAACAGATAGTACCCTGTTTTTTTTCCTCGAGATACCAGGTGGCTCCTTGTGTGCCTTTATCCCTATTGATAGCCTCTCTCATTCAATACTTAGCAGGGATGGCATGAAGCTTTCTCAAGATGATGAGATGTTCATTGTCAACAATGTTCTACTGTACCACCCGGAGAAGGAGAAGAAGATGGCCGGTCAGGGCAATTACATTATGGTAAGCCCTATCAGCTCATCTTTGCATGAGGTGGAGAACTAGGGAATATCCTTGTGATTAACTGTTTCCCTATTTGCAGGTTGCTAAGCATCAAACTTTCCATAGCAGCAGGTGCTTGTACGTTGCAACCTCGGATGGATCAAGTCAAGATTTCTCCTACAAGAAGTGCCTAGAGAATTTCATCAGGATTCGCTACCCTGATGCTGCGGACTCATTCTGCAGAAAGTACTTCAAATGATGAACCATAGGGTGTTAATTTGCCTTAGTGCTGCTTGCTTGTAGTGGTAGTGACACTTTCTAAGTCCCTGCAGTGACCAAGACCATGCGCAATTTCGGCTACAATATTGCCTTTGATGTCCACTAAAACTTGTGTAACTGTGATTTTATTTCTTTAACAGTAGCCAAAAAAAAAGACCAAGATACTTAAGACTTAACATGAGTCGGACCTGACGACGCTGTCCGTCTCGAGGCCGCGCTCCTCGACCTAAATAAAATCGCAACTCGCAGCAGCCCCTGCCGCCCCTTGTCCGACCGCGACCCAACCAAACCCTACCGATCATGGCTCCTCCCTGGGTCTTGCTCGACCGCAAAGTGAACTTCGTTGATGGAGGAGGATTCGCCGGAGGCGCCGGCAAAGCAGCAGCCGCAATCGGCGGATCGAGCCGAGAGCCGAGTCTGGAAGACTGGCGGCCATGGAACTGCATCCGGTCGTCGCCGACCCCCCTGAAGTAACTTGCCTGTCCATGCTGCGGCAGATTCCCGCCCACCCGATGCAAAGAGTGCACGATGGCATGGTCTCGAGCACCGACAAGGGCCTCGTCGTCCTCTACACCGGCACGTACCGACCTGGCAACGGTGGCAACTCTTGGACCGGATCCTACTTGGTTTACGACGCGTCGAGCGCCTCCCTCTCCACGGTCCCTCAGCTCGACCCGCCCGCCGCCGGGCGCCCGTTTCCTGTCCTGCCCACCATCAAGTGCCTTGGGAACAGCGCCGCCATCCTGCGCCACAGCGGGGAGGAGGAGGGCGCCTACGTTCTCGCCGAGCTCGTCACCACGTACCACCCGGGGCTCCCCGACGCCGAGCTCTACCTGTGGCGGTCGCCGCCCGCCGCGCCCGCGGGCTCGTCGGACTCGGGCGGCGGCGGCGGATGGACGCGGACGGCGGCGCGTCTCCCGCTCCCTCCCGAGCTGTGCGGGCCCACGTGCTTCTTCCAGATCGACATGGCGTTCGCGCTCGGGGTCTCTCGCGTCTGCTGGGTCGACCTCCTCGCGGGCGTCTTGATCTGCGACCTGTTCGCGCCCCAGGGGCCCGAGTTCAGCTTCGTCCCGCTGCCGCAAGGGCGCTCCTTGCACACCCCCGACAACATCCGTCTCGAGCTGAAGGTACAGGAGTTCCGCTCCATGGGCATCGTCCGCGGCGCCATCAAGTTCGTTGGTCTGATCGGCTACACTGAAGTTTCGTTGTCCAAGTCCAGCGATGTAGTGCTGGAAACCTGGACTCTATCCCTTGATCCGGAAGCAGAGTGGAAGAAGGGCCCGGCTGTACGTGTGGGGGATCTCTGGGCAAGCGAGAGCTTCGGCAAGATGGAGCTGCCGCGGGGCAGGCCGCCGATGTTCCCTGTCCTCAGCATGGACGAAGATGACATCGTTTATGTTTTTCTGAACGATATCGAGTTCGTGGACACGGCTGATTATTTCGGGCAGATTATCGGGAGGCAGCTGGTGCTCAATGGCCATTATCTTGTTGGTCTTGACTTGGTGCAGAACAAGGTCCTGTACTCCAAAGGGGGCGCTACGAACAATTTGGCGTTGCTCGAGCCCACTCTACTGGCTAGTGACTTCAGTTCATACCTACATGGCTCCAACTCCAAGGACCGTGTCTAGATGAAGATTGTGGGAAGAAGCAAGCATGGTAGGAGCTACCGTGAAGAGGACCAACTACTCAATGAATGAGTTCTGCAACAAATCATGTGCCATGGATTAAGTCGCTTGGTTGTTCGTGCCTTTTGTCAGACAAGATGTTATGTTAAATTTGTTTATTCAGCTAGAAGACTATCCTCAGGGTTTATTAGCAATTAAACAAATTAAACCAGTATTTGATTGTGCATGTCACTACTTTTTAACCATTTGCATTTGTTGGTTTCTGTTTTTTTGAAAATAACATTTGTTGTTTTCTGTACCATTGCTGCGTGCCAACAAAGCAAAAATGAAGCCGATAGTAGCTGCTAAATTTGCAAGGGGCTGGTTGCGTCAACCTCCTTTCTTTTTTCTTCTACACGGTTATTTCAGGGCCGAGTGACACGGTTTCTTCTACATTATGTTTTATAAATAAAGCAGAAAAAAATCATTTTTACCTCTATAAACTTTGGGCGGAATCCGAAATTTTCCTCCCTAGCAATGAAAGTTTCATGCTCATTGGATCATATAGTAAAAATTTTATACTCACTGGATTATGTTGCTCAAGCATACATAATCCAATGAGCATAAAAGGTTTTACTACAGCTTAATAATATACTCCCTCCGTCCCAGAACGTAAGCATTTTTAGGTTTGATCAAAGTTAAATTTGTTCAATTTTGACTATAAATAGTAAATAATTTATAAAGATTTATAAGATGAAAATACTATTACTAGATTCGTTATGAAAGTAATTATCATAATATATAAGTGTTTATATTCAAAATAATTCATTTATAAGAATATTGATGGTCAAAATTAAATAAATTTGACTTTGACCAAACCCAGAAATGCTTATATTTTGGTATATAGATAGTAGTGATTAGCCCATCAAAAAATTTCACTATAATTAGACCATACAAAACTTTATTTATGTATTAGTTACAGAAAAATATATGTCTAAAAGTATAATGAATTATTTTACTAAATTATATCAGATAATATGTTCACTGCATAGATCTACTCATGTGCAGTCTAGCAGAATTGAATTTTTCATTTTATGTTCTTTTATTTACTATGAGTTTTCAAGAATTCAGTCAAAATAAATATAAAAAAAGAGAAAAATCACTAAGAGAAACCAGCCAGGAAGTTCATTTGCCCGGTATCACGAGTCTGAGATGTCCAGACATACGATTTTATTGTCTAGGGAGGAAAATCGAATTCGGTTCAAACTTTAGGATGTAAAAATAATAACTTTTTCCCATTCATAAAACAACGGCCATGCGGGGCGTGATTTGGGCCTGAGCCAACTAGAGCCTATCAACAGCCCAACCGAGCTTCCTCATACAGCCCAACCGAACTAACACCGTGCGCATCGGTGCCGGACTGCCCGGTAGAGAAAGAAAGCCAGAAGAAAGGGGACTGCCGGACTTGAGGAGGATTTTGCTAGGGTTTTACCTCGCCTTCCTCGGCACCGTTGCCTGATCGCCTCCACCCGCTTACTCCTCTTCCGGTGCTTCCGAGGCGGAGAGATCGGCCATGAGGGGCCTCCACCTCTCGCTGAACCAGACCCAGCGGGTCCGCCTCGAGGCGGCGCTCCACGAGCTCCAGTCCCTCGCGCCCGCCGCCGCGTCCGCCGCCGCCGTCACCGTCGCGGACACCATCCCCGTCAACCAGGAGGACAACATCCTCAAGTACAGTCCCTCTCCCTGTTTCCTTCCCTGCTTGCCCGTTCCTGTGGCGGCGGCTGATGGGCGTGTGTGGTGTGTTAGCTGAATGACGCTGCACACAACACACGGTGCAGGTTGCCTTATATTTATAGATGGATGATACATGGCAGGTTTACATGCAGCATTATAGCACGCAAATAGAAAGGAGACAACGCTCCAAATACAGGTGATCATCTTCTAAGAATAGCTGATATGTTTCTATGAATAAATATTGCCTTCTATGTTTAACACCCCCCCTCAATCTGGACGGTGTGCAACTAAGTTCAGATTGCGCCGAAGGTTGGAGAATGCAGTGACCGGCAGTGGCTTCGTCATGATGTCGGCAATTTGATCTTTGGAAGAGATGAAGCGAACCTCTAACTGACGGGATGCAACACGTTCCCGGACAAAATGATAGTCCACTTCGACATGTTTCGTGTGGCGATGGAAGATTGGATTGGCTGATAGATAAGTGGCCCCAATGTTGTCGCACCATAAGCTTGGTGGTCGAGGTTGAGAAATTCCGAGCTCACGAAGCAGCACTTGAATCCATATAACTTCGGCGGTGGCATTAGCAACCGCTTTGTACTCAGCCTCCGTACTTGAGCGAGAGACGGTGGGCTGCTTGCGAGAGCTCCATGAGATAAGATTGCCGCCGAAATAGATGGCATAACCACCTGTGCTACGCCGGTAATCCGGATTGCCTGCCCAATCCGCATCCGAGAAGGCACTAAGAAACGAGGACCCTGATTTTGTGATGCACAAGCCCAAGTCTGAAGTGGCATGTAAATAACGCAAGATGCGTTTGACTGCAGCCCAATGAGTAGTTGTAGGTGCTGAGAGAAATTGACAGACACGATTCACCGAGAATGATATGTCCGGTCGTGTCAGTGAGAGGTATTGGAGAGCACCAACAACACTTCGGTAGCGTGTAGCATCTTCAGCTGAGAGAGGAGTACCACTTGATAGCATGAGTTTGTCAGTAGGAAGCATGGGCGTGGACACATGGTTGGAGGCTGCCATGTTGGTGCGCTTCAGAATGTCTTGGATGTACTTACGTTGGACCAAGACAAGGCCGGTAGAAGTATGATGGACTTCAATACCAAGAAAGTAACTCAGAGGGCCAAGATCCTTTACCGCAAAGTCAGCTCAGAGATGAGTGAGGAGTCGATCTGTGGCCGATGATGAGGAGCTCACAATGATAATATCATCCACATATATGAGAATGTACATCTGAATGTCATCTTTATTGAATATGAACAAGGAAACATCAGCTTTAGAGGCATAGAAACCCAGCTGTAATAATTTGCCACTTAAGCGAGAAAACCATGCCCTTGGTGCCTGTTTGAGACCATATAATGATTTGTTCCGTTTGCACAAGTAAGTAGGATGATCCGGGTCAACAAAGCCAGGCGGTTGTTTCATAAAAACATCCTCATCAAGATGACCATGAAGGAAGGCATTTTGAATATCAATTTGGCGAAGCGACCAACCTCGAGAGACAGCAAGTGATAAAAGGAGACGAATAGTAGTAGGTTTTACCACCGGGCTGAAAGTATCATCATCATCCACGCCATACTGTTGCTTGAAGCCCTTTGCCACCAAGCGGGCTTTATAGCGATCAATCGTCCCATCAGCTTTGCGCTTCAGTTTGAAGATCCACTTACAATCAATGACATTGAGACCGGCACGAGGCGGGACAAGGTGCCAAGTCTTGTTCTTGATGAGAGCTTGAAACTCCTCATTCATGGCAGCTCGCCACATAGGATGAGACTTGGCATTGGTATAGCAAGTTGGTTCATCATCAGAGGTACAAACTACTGAATAAGTCACGGTGCCATCTGTACGAACCTTGGGCTTTGTGATTTTTTTGCTGAGACGAGTGTCATATCTGTGAGAAGGACCATCTGGTGCTGTAGCAGCTGGTTGCACCTCAAGTACTGGTGAAGCATGTGATGATGCAGGGGCGGCCACATCCTGTGCAGCCGTGTCAACGTCCGGGTGAGGAGGAGACCCGGGCGAGCGTTGCGCCGACCGTGGAGAGACAGGCGGGGATCCACGAGCTGTCGGGTCGGCGCAGGGCGCAGGTGCTGCAGCGCCTGTCGAGGCGTCTGCCGGAGTGCCTGCGTCAGTAGGGAATGTCGGTGCAACGCCCACGGTGGATTGGGGTGCAGCATGCCCAGGATCCGCTGCATCAGAGACGGCTGCAACCAAGGGATTAGCAAGAAACAAGTGCATATGGTTAGTGTCCAAAATAACACTGCTACGATCTGGTGGACTGGTTCGTAGGTGGTTACTGGAGGAAAAAGGGAATTTATTCTCATCAAAAACAACATCCCGGGAAATGTAAACACGGCTGGAGTCCATTTCAAGGCACTTGTAGCCTTTGTGATTTGAGCTATACCCAAGAAACACACATGCTTTGGATCGAAAAGAGAATTTGTGTTGATTATATGGTCGAAGATGAGGCCAACACGCACAGCCGAAAACGCGAAGCATGTTATAATTTGGCGGGGCTTTGAACAAGCGCTCTAGAGGGCACAAATTATCAATAACACGTGTGGGCAATCTGTTTATAAGATAAGCAGCGGTGACAAACGCCTCATCCCAAAATTTCAGTGGCATGGATGCATGAGCTAAGAGAGAGAGACTGGTTTCAACAATGTGGCGATGTTTGCGCTCGGCCGAGCCATTTTGTTGGTGGGTGTGAGGACAGGACACATGGTGAGCAATGCCAAGTGAACGAAAAAATTGATTGTGAAGTTTTTGATACTCTCCTCCCCAATCGGATTGCACACATTTGATTTTAGTATCAAGAAGACGTTCTACATGAGCTTGGAATTGTAAGAAGATGCGTTGCACCTCAGTTCAATCACGCATCAAGTAAACCCAAGTGAATTTGCTATAATCATCGATGAAGCTAATATAATAAGAGTACCCACCAACGGATTTGGGGGCAGGACCCCAAACTTCCGAAAACACAAGCTGTAACGGAGATGTAGAACGATGAATAGCATTATTATATGGGAGTTGATGGCTCTTGCCTAACTGACAGGCATTACAGATGGTGGTACTAGGTTCCTTGGAATATGGGAGATTATTCAATCTTAATATAGACCTAACAACTTGGGAAGAGGGGTGGCCGAACCGAGCATGCCACTGATCTGGAGACACCTTGACATGAAGAAGAGCTTGTTTGAAGGACTCAATGTCGGAGAGCTTGATGGGATAAAGGCCGGCTTCACTTTTGCCCTCCAGAAGAACTTGCCTCGTGGTTATGTCCTTTATGAAAAAATGATATGGATGGAATTCAAAAAAGACATGATTATCACGTGCCAATTTATGAACGGAAAGAAGGTGTTTGGTAATTTTAGGTACGTGAAGGACATTTTGTAGAGTTAGAGGCCTAGTAGCAGTATTAATGGAACAAGAACCAATATGCATAATTTGCAAACCTGCCCCGTTGCCGACTTGCATGTTTTCACCACCATGGCACCGATCACGAAGGGCGAGACGATCGAGATCACTGGTGATGTGATCGGTAGCCCCGGTGTCGGTGTACCAATTGGGATCCACCTTGTAGGAAGTAGTGGTTGCGGTAGCAGCGAAGGGTGGCTCCTCCTGGATAGATTCATCCATACGGTACCAGCATTTGATCGTCGTGTGGTTCGAAAGTCCACAGATCTGGCACGGTGCGCGTTTCGGCCGGTCATGGTTTGGGGCCGAACGACGTTTGGTGCAGCACGGCCGCGACCATGGAACGGAGGAGGCGCACGACCGCGACCACGCCCAGGTGGGGGCGCACGACCGCGGCCACGCTGTACTGGTCCTCCGCGACCAGCAAAATTGGCCGTGGCGCTGACGTTGATGCGCGTCTCTTCTTCATGGGTCGCCCGACGAGACTCGAACGCGAGGAGGTGGGCGTAGACGTCGTCGAGGGAGAGAGCCTCGGTCTTGGTTGTCATGGAGGTGACGAAGGAGTCGTAGTCGGATCCGAGGCCCGCCAGGAGGTACGCGATGATTTCATCATCGCGAAGAGGAGTATCAGCAGCAGCAAGTTCATAGGCCAGACTCTTGATCTTGCGGAAGTAGTCGGCAGCAGACATGTCTCACTTCTTCATGTTGGCGAGATCAACACGAACCTGAACAGCTCGAGCGCGCACGGCAGAGGAGAACATGCGATGCAGGGTGTCCCAGGCCGCCTTAGCGGTTGTGGCGGCCATCACGTCCAGAAGAACATCCTCGGTCATGGAGGAGAGGAGACCGCTCAAAAGTTGTTGATCCTGGTCGAACCACAGGTGGTACGCCGGGTTGAGTATTTGCACGACGCCATCAGCACTGGACGTCGGGACGAGCTGTGGAGGTGCGGGTTTGGTTCCATCGATGAATCCGATGAGTTTGGTGCTGCGCAGATATGGGAGAAGTTGTGCACGCCACAACATATAGTTGGATTTGTTGAGGCGGATTGTGACTGCATGGTGGATAGGAATTGGGGCAGAGGTAGATGGGGTAGGAACGGCCATGGCGGAAGAGATGGTGGAGGGGATGGAGGTGGAAGAAGAAGAATTCGTGGACGACATTGGTAGAGGATTATGGCTCTGTTACCATGTTAGCTGAATGACGCTGCACACAACACACGGTGCAGGTTGCCTTATATTTATAGATGGATGATACATGGCAGGTTTACATGCAGCATTATAGCACGCAAATAGAAAGGAGACAACGCTCCAAATACAGGTGATCACCTTCTAAGAATAGCTGATATGTTTCTATGAATAAATATTGCCTTCTATGTTTAACATGGTGCAGGGGGCACGGGACGTCGGACCAGGACGGGGAGGTGGTGGCGACGCTCTGCGGGATGGTGGAGCGGGTCAACAAGCTGGTCTACGTCCGTACTCTCCGGGCGAGGTACGCACGCACTTTTGATTTGTTCGTCTCCATTGGCGTCCCTGTTGAATAGGTTCGGTAAGAGTGGTATTCGATCCGGGGATTTGCCTTTAGGACTGACTTCTACAGTCCAGTCCTAGTGTCGGAACAATATTTCAATTAGCTTGTTATGACCCTGAATTGACGGGTAAATTTGATTGGAATAGTTGGGAAGGGTTGTGCATTGTCCATTCGGCCTGTGTAGTTTTTGTTTTGTGAATTCATTGCTCAAGTTGCCAGTGTGAAGTATCGCATGCCCTTTTGATTTGTTTGTCCCCATTGGTGTCCCTGTTGGATAGCTCTGGCAACGGTGGAATTCGATCTGGGGATATACCTTTAGGACTGACTTCTGCAGTTGTATTATCACAGGAAATTAATTATTCTTAACTTTGATGCACTGAATTGAGTGGTAGATTTGATTGTAATGGTTTGGAGGGGTTGTGTAATACTGAATACTGTAATGCCAATTGAGCATGTATGATTTAGGTTGTGAACTCATTTCTCAAGTTGTCAGTGTAAAGTACTGCGACCCCATTGTGAGATGCAGTATTATGTTAGTTATAGATTCTTTCTGAATTTATATGTTTGGACAATCAGACTGCAAGGGTCTGTTTGTTGGTGCTGAGGACGTGTGATTTACTAATATACTTAATTTTTTATGTTTTTGTTTACAAAAATGAACTCACAAGTGGAAAGCTTACTCCAGTTCTGTATCTTCAATCTTTTTCAGATATAAGCCAGAGGTTGGTGATATCATAGTTGGGCGTGTCATTGAGGTGTGTAAATTCATTATGCGTGTCAGTGTTTGGACTTTCTTCTCATTTATCTAGAAAATGGACTTGTCATGCAGATTTAGTTGCATATAATCATCCTTAGAAATCATGAATATACATCTGCGATATTTACTTTTGCATGCATATCCATTTTGTGATCAGACCTATTAGGCAAATCTCAATCTTAAAATACTCATTTTTACTCAATCAAATGTCATTTACCTAATGGTGCAAACAACATACTGCATCTATTTTTTTTTGTTTCTCAAGATTGCTCCTAAGCGCTGGAGGTTGGAGATAAATTTTAGCCAGGATGCTGTGTTAATGCTTTCTTCCATGAATTTGCCTGATGGCATTCAGGTATATTTTCTGCATCTTTGCCCTGTAACAGACTAAAATTGGACCGGCAGTAAACAGGGATTTCATTTGATGTACCATTCTGAGGATAAAAAGTGCTAACTGTGTAATCTCATAAGCAAGTTCTGAGCACAGCACATCGATAAGTGTAACACATTAGACACCAAGAAATCTATTTCCTGTTTCGATGAAAAATTTGTACTGCTTTCTTGGAATGCACCTGTAGTGGTGCCAGTATATTTTAGAATATATCACCCTATATGTTGTGTAGAGAAACACCGCACACCCTAATCGGGGGGGTGACCTTCATTATATAGCCTGATAGGCTAGAGTTACAAACAGGTTACAACTGCACAAGGCCTATGGGCTGTACACCCAATATGAGCCGACTATTATATTCTAACACCCTCCCTCAGTCTAAGCGGGAGTGTCACGAACACAAAGACTGGACCTAAAGTCAGTGAACAACTGTACAGGTAACCCTTTGGTCATAATGTCCGCGAACTGATGAGACGATGGAACATGGAGCACCCGAACCTGTCCCAAAGCAACCTTCTCACGGACGAAGTGAATATCTATCTCAATATGCTTCGTGCGACGATGATGGACTGGATTGGCGGTCATGTAGACAGCAATGACATTGTCGCAGTAGACGATTGTCGCCGAAGAGAGGGGTGCGTAGAGCTCCTGAAGTAACTGACGAAGCCAACAAGTCTCAGCCACAGCGTGCGCAACATCACGATACTCAGCCTCCGCACTCGAACGAGAGACCGTAGTCTGTCGTTTGGAGGACCAAGAGACTAAGTTGTCGCCGAGGAAGACACAATAGCCTGAAGTGGAGCGCCAAGAGTCTGGACAACCAGCCCAATCAGCATCGGAGTAGGCAGTCAAGCTGGAGATGCTGCCGGCACCGATGTGAAGCCCAGTGGACAGAGTGCCCTTGACATATCGCAGGACACGCTTGAGCAACGCAAGGTGAGGCTCTCACGGGTCATGCATGAAGAGGCAAATCTGCTGAACTGCATAGGCGAGGTCCGGACGAGTCAACGTGAGATACTGTAGTGCACCGGCGAGGCTGCGGTACTGAGTGGCGTCCGCCACCGGAGTGTCGTCCGTAGCAGAGAGCTTGGCATGAGTGTCAACAGGAGTCGCCGTAGAGTGACACTCAGCCATGCCGGCGCGCTGGAGCAGGTCCACAGCGTACTGGCGCTGAGAGAGGAAGAGGCCGTCGGCAGAACGCGCGACTGAGATCCCGAGGAAGTGATGAAGATCCCCGAGATCAGTCATGGCGAACTCGGAGTGAAGGAGCTCGGTGATGCGACGAAGAAGCAGGGTCGATGAAGCTGTCAGGATGATGTCGTCGACGTAGAGCAGCAAGTAGGCAATGTCAGCACCCGCTTTGTAAACAAAGAGGGATGTATCGGAGGTCGAGGCAGTGAAGCCGGACCGCTGAACGAAGCCGGAGAACCGCTGATGCCACGCCCTGGGTGCCTGCTTGAGTCCGTACAAGGACTTTTGCAGGAGACAGACGTGGTCGGGAGCCGCCGGGTCGACGAAGCCGGGCGGCTGCTGGCAGTAGACCGTCTCGTTCAGATGGCCGTGAAGAAAAGCGTTCTTCACATCCAGCTGATGTATCGGCCATGAGCGAGAGGCGGCGATGCTGAGGACGACTCGGATGGTGGCCGGTTTGACAACCAGGCTGAACGTCTCGTCGTAGTCGATGCCGTACCACTGCGAGAACCCGCGAACGACCCATCGGGCTTTATGACGAGCCAGAGAGCCGTCAGCACGATACTTGTGCTTGAAGACCCACTTGCCGGTGATGATGTTGGCACGAGGCGGTCGAGGAACAAGACGCCAGGTGCCATTGTCCACGAGCGTCTTGTATTCTTCGGCCATGGCCGCGCGCCAATTCGGATCGGCGAGCGTGGCGCGAGAGTTGCCCGGCAACGGAGAAGCCGGACTGGAGGCTGCCGCAGTGAAGCCGTACCGCTGCATGGGCGGCGGCAGGGAACCCGTCTGGGAACGAGTGGCCCGCGCAGGGGGCTCTGGAGGCCGGGGCGCCGCCGCCTGCGGTGCTGGGGCCGGGGTTACCACAGCCTGAGGTACCTCCGGCGTCGGCTGTGAAGTTGGTGTCGGATGCTGACGACGGCTGTAGTGGATGCAATACCGTTGCCGGACAGGGGCAGGGGGGACAGCACCTGCTGGCGGAGGAGGTGCGGGAGCCGTGGCCTGCCGAGGCGCCTGGGGCAGCCAGTGGGCAGCGCCGTGCCACAGGATGGCAGGATCGAGCCCAACGGGGTCGCCGGCATCGTCTGAGGCAGGCGCAACCGAGGCCCGCGAGTTCCGAACATCGGAGGTAGGCGGGGCGGGCGCGGGTAGTATCTCCTGTAACAGAAAATCAAGAGAATCCGGTCGGGGCTTGGAAGCCGCAAACGGAAAGTGAGTCTCATCAAAAACAACGTGGCGAGAGATAATGATCTTGCGAGTGGAAAGATCAAGGCACCGGTAGCCCTTCTGGGAAGGAGGGTAGCCGAGGAAGACACGCTGCGGAGCGAGGAGACAATTTATGGGGAGTCGTGGCACTAAGGTTCGGATAGCACCGGCAACCAAAGACTCTAAGAATGGAGTAGTCTGGCATTTTGCGGTGAAGGAGATGATAGGGAATACCATTGCATATGGATAAGGAGGGCCGCCAGTTGATCAAAAACACAGCGGTGGAGAGAGCTTCGACCCAATAGGATGGAGGCATGGCGGCATGAAACAGAAGCGTGCGAACAGTATTGTTCAATGTGCGAAGCATCCGCTCAGCTTTGCTGTTCTGGGCGGATGTGTAGGGGCACGAGGTGCGAAGCAGGATGCCGCGGCTAGCCAGGAAGGTAGCGGAGGCATTGTTGATGAACTCGGTGCCATTATCTGCCTGAAAACAGCGGACAGGAAAGCTGAACTGTGTGTGAGCATAAGCAACAAACTGAACAATATGTTCATGAACTCCGGATTTATGGCGAAGAAGAAACATCCAACAAAAGTGAGTATAATCATCAACTAGCACGAGATAAAATTTATAACCAGAAACAGTGAACGAGTTCAAAGGGTGCGGATGTACTAGAGACCGAACTAGCAAAGGGCAGCCTAGCGTGTTTGCCTAGCTGACAGGCATGACAAAGGCGGCGGGCTGCTTTATTGCAGTGGATAGCTGATAGCTTATTTAGGTTGGTGATGACGGCAGGTGCAGGATGACCAAGGCGGGAGTGCCACAGCTCTGGGGAAACGACGGCGACATGGCAGCGAGGTGGCATGCGATGTGGAATGGTGTAGAGGTCCCCGTTGCTATTGCACCGAAGGAGGACCGTCTTGGTCTGCAGATCCTTAACAGAAAACCAGAGGCGTCAAACTCAATGGAACAGTTATTGTCGCGAGTAAACTGTCGAACAGATAACAGGTTACGAGTGAGCTGGGGAGCGACAAGAACATTATCGAGATGAAAGGAACGATCAGCTAATTGAATGAGAGAAGTGCCACGACTAAGAATAGGAATTGATTGACCGTTGCCAACCGTAATGGAGGATGGTGGCGACGGGAGATGAGAAAGTAAAATACCGTCGTTGGGAGACATGTGAGATGTCGCTCCGCTGTCCATGACCCAGGGTGCAGACCCACCCTGAACCGCCATCTGGTTGAGAGCGGCGATCAGGCTGGTCGGATCCCAGCTGGCTGGAGGCCCGGAAGCCGGTGGACCGCCGGCAGTGGAGAACTGAGGCGGCGCGAAGGCGGTGTGTGCCTGAGGGGGAGGCACGGGTGGCGCACCCCACGGCTGCTGCTGCGGAGGTGGCCACTGGACGGCCCAAGGGTTGTAGTACGCCCAAGGGCCGGCCGGCAGGGAGGCCTGACGCCCGCCGCCTTGCCTGCCGAAGCCACCGCCGTGCTGTTGGTTGCGCCCGCCACCGCTGCTGCCATTGCTGCCGATGCCGCCGCGCCCACCCTTGCCCTTGCCGCCCTTGCCCCTGCCACCGCCCCCACGAGTGGTGGGTGCAGAGGAGGTGGATCGGTGGGACGGTGAGGTGCAGGGGGGGGGGGTGGTGGAGGCGGCAAGAGCTGAAGCCGAGGCCTCGTTGCTCTCGGTGCCAAGGCGGAGCTCCTTGACGCGGAGCATGTTGGTGGCAGACCTGAAGTCGGGAAGCGGCGAGGAGTTGGCAATGATGTCGGCGGTGGTGGCGAAGCGGGAGTTGAGGCCGCGCAGAAGATTGAGCACGAGCTGCGCGGGGGAGACGGTGTGGCCGACTTCCCGAAGTGCATCAGCGGTGCGCTTCATCCGCTGGGCGTAGGCATCAATGGAGAGGTCGCCCTAGGATAGGTTGTGGAACTCCTGCTCGAGGACGACGGTGCGGGACTCCTTGTTCGCCTGGAATAAGGCCTCGATAGAGACATACAGAGCACGCGCATCTTGATCGGGCTCCATAGCGAGGTCGAGGACGACGTCGTCGACGGAGCCATACATCCAGCCGCGGATGCAGGCGTCAGGCTGCGACCACAGGGGGTTAGCCGGGCGCGCGGCCTCCGTGCCATCGATGTGGCCGAGCAGCCCGTACTTGCTGCAGAGGGCGGTGAAGAACGCCTTCCACTTGGAGTAGTTCGGGCGCTCGAGGCAGAGCGCAAGAGGGACGTGCTGCTTCACGTTGACGGAGGCGTAGGCGGCGAAGAGAGGAGTAGCGAGGGAGTCCCCCATGGTGCCGGACGACTGGGGGCCGAGGGCGCCGGTCGTGGTGGAGGAAGTCGACGACGACGTCATGGGCGCGGCGTCAGGGCGGCGGCGCGATCCGCGCGGCGGCCTGGGCGGCGCAGGGCAGAGGCGGCGGCGCGGGGGCGCGCGCGGCCTGGGGCGGCGCAGGGCAGAGGCGGCGGCGCGGGGGCGCGCGCGGCCTGGGGCGGCGCAGGGCAGAGGCGGCGGCGCGGGGGCGCGCGCGGCCTAGGCTGGCGGCGGCGCGAGTGCGCGCGCGTGGCCGGGGCTGGTGCGGTGGCGCACGTCCTCGCGGAGGACGCACGGGCAGGGGAGGCGCGAGGGCGGAAGGGAAGGAGAGGAGGCCTAGGATTTGAATCTAAACTCGTGATACCATGTAGAGAAACACCGCACACCCTAATCAGGGGGGTGACCTTCATTATATAGCCTGATAGGCTAGAGTTACAAACAGGTTACAACTGCACAAGGCCTATGGGTTGTACACCCAATATGGGCCGACTATTATATTCTAACATGTTGTGTCAGTTCAAATGAGATTAATGAGCGCTATCTTATTCCAGTATCCCACTTTAACAATTTTTCTGCATCCTCTGTTAGAGAAGGAGAACTGCTGTTGATGAACTTAATATGCGGAGTATCTTTGAGGAAAATGATGTTATCTGTGTAAGTGCAATACTTGCCCTCTTTCTTGAAGTAGTTGTTTATTTCGGTGCTGGAATTGATACTCAGTTCATCTTCTGTATAGTGAATTCAAATATGTTTTTAACTAGGGTGTTGTGTTGACACGTTTTGCTTCTATGTCTATCATGTCAGCAGTAGCACCAACAAAAAATGCGAGAGCTGTGCCAACTTTTCATCAATATTTTATGCCAACGAATCATCTTATAATATTTACTTGGACTTAACTCTTTGCAAATGTCTAAGTAGTCCTGGAGCAACTCTGCTGTGTTTGTTTGTTGTCTTGAGGTTCATGGCATTTTGAAACTAAGCCCCTTCTGATATGATATGTTGAGAAAGGTCCATGTGACATTTACTTTGACTGAAGGGGCTTAGTTTCAAAAATGATATGTTTCTTTTGAATAATAGGTTGAACCATGAAAAGATTTTGAGTGAGCACACCAGTTCCAATATTGTCTGCCCCGTTTTTAAATATTGACATTTTACTCTTATTGTGAATACTAGTGTATACTTCAACTTTTTTACCTTAAGTTGCATAGAAGCCATGCGTTTTTTTCAAACTTGTAAGGATTTTTTTGGTGCTTTGTTCACCTTTCAGCCTTACCCCATATAGAGAAGCTGAAATTGTTCTTGATACATTTCTTAGTTCTTACATTCTCCACAAGGAACTTCGTTGACCTCTATCGTTTTATAGTTCGATGCACAATTTCAATTTTTTTACTGAGAACTGTTTAAATTAAGATGTTTCTACTTTGTGTGTAACCAATTACCAGGCTGAAGTTCGTGGTTTCCAACATGATGGATCTCTGCAGCTACAAGCAAGGAGTGAAAAGTATGGAAAGGTACATGTCAGCTACTCTGGCAGTTATCTTTAATGTGCAGTTCCCAACTAGTTTAGATGGCACCGCCTATGCTAGTGTACCCTGGTACCATTATCAGTCACCTTTTAATGCCTCCAATTTAGCTTGCACTATCTGTAAAAGTTAAGAGGCATTTAATGTAAGTGCAAAAGTTGGCATGCAGATCTTTAGGTGCAATAATGATCACGGATATTTCATAGATGTGCCTTAAGCCTCCATGCCTTCTTGTTTTCCTCATGTTGATAATATTTTAAGTAGGTCTGATTTGTATGTGACTGATCTAGTTATAGTGTTATACTATTGTCTTTCCAAAATTTTGTCTAATACGTTTTGAGGGGTTGTATCAGTAGCTCCTTAAGCATCCATATATTCTAGTTTTCTTCATGTTAATAATATCGTAAGTAGGTCTATGATCTGCATGTTACTGATCTAGTTATACTCTTGTCTTTCCAAAATTGTCATTGCTTCCTGAGATTACAATTGGCTGTTGCTGATACGTTTTGAGGGGTTGTATTGCTGCAGCTTGAGAGGGGTCAATTGCTGACGGTACCTCCGTACTTGGTTAAACGAAAGAAGCAGCATTTCCATCATCTCGCACAGTATGATGTTGATTTGATTCTTGGTTGCAACGGATTCATCTGGGTAGGTGAGCATGTTGTGGTGGGTGAAAAAACTAAAATGACAGAAGGTCAGCAGAAATCCAGTGATGATGCAGAGAATTTCACCCCACTAGAAACGAGGAAGCATATCTGCCGACTTGCCAACGCTGTGCGTGTACTTTCAGCCCTAGGATTCACTTTGACTGTTGAGCTGATAATTGAGACGGTGGAAGCAAGTGTGGCATCAAATGTTGAGGTAAACAACATGCTCGGGGCTGAATTTTATGTTCAGACGGCTGAGAGAGAGGCTAAGTGCCGATTCGATCTGCTGAGAAAGAAGAATGGAACAAGGTAAGTTGGTAGCACCTGATTTGCAGAGAACACTATTTGACATGTAGTAGTGTCCGATCTGTACGAGAATTGTAACAGTGCCAGGATGCTTATCTGACGATATCTTCAAGGGAAAAATACGTAATCAAGTTTTATGTACCCCTAACAGAGTGGCAAAGATGTACGGAGTTCCGCCCCACTCTGGTGCTGTACATGCATTTGATAGGTGCCAGCAATGTGGTGCCAGGCTAGGGTCTAGCTGACCTTTAATCCGTTTGTTGCAGTGCTTACTCGCCGTTCTATTGATTTGCATTTGACGTTATTGTGTAATGTTCTCAGTAAGATGAACTGTGTAAACATTTCCATTTGAGATCATGTTACTACACGAACTGTGCCCCCACCCCTTGTCGGCCTGGGACCAGAAGCATGCTTTCTTTTTTTTGAAGTAGGTAAAGTATGCATTCTTTGAAAGCAAAATAGCCGATTTTGTCCATAAACTATGGCGTTTGGCTCAATTTTGTCCCTGAACTAACTATGAAAACGTCCAATTGGATTCTCTAACTATCCAAACCGGTTTAATTTCATCCTTTCAGTGACGTTGCTCGCCATGGGCTTCAATTCAATTGAATAGACATTTTGCCTTGTTTTCTTTTCACATTAGAGCAGCACCATCTTTTCCTCCTCCTCATGGTGGCGCGTTCAATTTAATTGTCTGACGATCTCTAAATATATTGTCATGTTGGTTCCGAGTTCCGATTTGGGATCTTGAGCTGATGATTATTGCCTGGCTCAAGAGCTTAACGAGCCAGCTCGAGCTAGGACGAGCCGAGCTGCTGTTTTTGCTCGTTAAGATAATGAGCCGAGCTCGCTAGGCCGAGCCGAGCCGGCTCGGCTATCCAGCCCTTGGCCCCCGCCCGCGTTCCCAGCTAATAGATCCCCCCAACCCTCATCTTCAGCAACCCCCTCCATCCTCGCGGACTCGGGTAGCGCGACCGCGCGAGGGACGACCTCAACGCGTCGAGTCTGCAGAACGGCCGCCTGCTTCCTTGCGGGCTCGCCGTCCAAAGTGAAGCGCCCCGTCTCGCGGAAATCATCCTCCCGCTAGTCGTCGCCCTCCTCTCCAGTGAACTGGCGTCGGGCGGAGATACTCCCGTGATTGATTCCTTCGGCTGCTGGTAAGGAAGCCCTGGGCCCCTAGCTCTCTCGGATGGATTATTTTACGAGTGTGCTTCGTTTGATAGCACATTTACTTCGCTGTGAGCTGTCGCACCCAAATCCTTTTGGCTAGGATTTTACCCGAATTGTTGCGGGTTTGCTTGCTTTGGGGGTGGGGGTGCTAGTATTTCATGATCCGTCAGGGTTCAACTGAGCACCACGATTCTCGCTCCTGATCTCGGCTTTTAGATCTAATTCAGGAATCCCACGCTATTTTTACGCTTCAGTATGGGAAGGGATGAGATGGATGTGCGGGTTCAATGTCTGCCAAGCCTCGTATGGAGTACTTGATCCTGGCAATTTGAGGCCAACCTTATTTTCGCACTTATGTGAATTAACCAATGGTAAGAAAGTTTACTTCAAAAGGTTACTGGACTGGTCCGTCCTTAAACTGAGCAGGCCACACCAGTCTGTCTCCTTTCCTCTTCTCACATTCTCACAAGTCCCTGCGGTGGTCTGCCACATGCTTTTGTGTTGTCTGATTTTCTTCTATAAAACAGTCATCTGTTGTCCTGGCCAGACTAGCTTCTTTAAAACTTGCTGCAGTGGGTCCTTTATTGAGTTATCACTGTTGGGTGCTCCAATTATGACAGTGTACCATGGGTCTCGGTACAACTGTGCTTCAAACGTACTGCCTAAAATCACATCACCTTGACAGGATGCATATTTCCGATTGGAATGTCTGGGTTTTGATTTGAAGGGAGGGAAGTTACACCAGTTTACTTTTATTTTGTGTGTCCGATTCATGTTGTATTTTACGTGGATTCGGGGATAAACTTATTTTGATAGGATGGACTTAAAAATTGTATCCTATTGTCAACAGAAAAGCTAAACGGTGTCTTTTACTTTTTCTTTTAAGAAATACTACGGAAAAGTTGAGCTAATTGTTTATTATTTTTTCTAGAACTAATGGTACTTGTGAAGATAATTCTTGTTTCTTTTTACATTATTTGAATTCAGATTAGCAGAATGCCTCGAGGGCAAGGCTCTTCTATGTCAACCCGTGAGAGGCCTAAAGTTGATCGAGCAGTTGATCCAAATGAGGACAACCGCAAGCATAGGAGGGGTGCTTATTTGTTGCTGGGATTGTTGATAATATTCCTTCATGGATCCTGGTCTGTTTATCGTATCCAGTTTGGAAACCTTCCTTTGCCCCTAGATGCCAAGCAGGCTGGCAAGAGGGGTTTCTCAGAAGCTTCTGCGCTTGACCATGTGAAGTATTTAACAAGCTTGGGTCCTCATCCAGTTGGTTCAGACTCCCTTGATCTTGCCATCCAGGTTGTTCATTCATGTTGCTTATTTTCACAGTTTTAGCGCTTCAGTCTTGTAGTTTACATTTTTGTTCCAAGTAAACTGTCCCTATCCAAGACGCGATTGGGCACATTTATTATATTAACCTGTTTATTAATCAAGATATCTCTCTAGTAGAAAACTTGCACAACATTTATCGAGGCTACACTTTGTGTGCTGTCATGTTCAAATTATAGTAAGGCTAAACATCTCACTTATCTAGATAGGTCAAACTTCTTACTTTTTGGTAAATAAATGGATACCATGTTTCTTGATTCGTTTGGGGCACGGGATGTTGTAGTGCTGTATGAGAAATCTGATATAAATCCACTTCTCATAATTCAAGGTGCTAAACTGTGTTTATATTCAGCTTCCTGCAAATGCAGCCCATTGATTTTTATGTGCAAGTATGCCATGTATTTTCAAGGCATTTCCTTTTTCCTAAGTTTAGATATAAGCTATTAACTAACTGCTAACCTCTTTGTTCGAGCCTAAGATAAGTGCTTCAGTATAAGTGTTAAAAATTCACTAGATAAAGTTCTCCCCGCAGCTCAGTACAACACAAACAGGACTAAGTTGATCCCACATTTGAATTCATCTACCATACAATTATTGCTGCCAGTGCTATGTACAGCTAACTGATAACTAGTGGCAGCCAATTTGCCATGAACTGATAACAATAAAAACACAAGCTGAAATTAGGATGCACCTAATTAGTTCTTCACATCTCTCTTTATTAATTGTTTTATCTACGCCTTACATCTCAGTGTTGTTGTGGATTCACCTTATAATAACATGATCACGAACATTATTGAAGCTAAGATTTTTTGTGGAAAATTTTGTTTGGTTGTTCTGTCCATTTTGACATGCCCATGATAGTATGTGTATGCAGTAGCAGAAAAAATAAAGACGACAGCCCATTGGGAGGTTGATGTTCAATTGGAGCTGTTTCACACAGATATTGGCGCAAATCGTCTATCTAAAGGTCTTTTCAAGGGAAAAACTCTCTTGTATTCAGATTTGAAGCATGTTCTACTGAGAGTTGTTCCCAAATATATGCCTGAAGCTGAGGAAAATTTGATTCTGGTTTCTTCTCATATTGACACTGTTTCCACAACGTAAGGCTTCATATTCTCTTTGGCAGACATACAGATGAAATATTTCTAACTACGAAAAAGGTTGCTAAACATTAACTTGATGAGGAATGCTGGGTGTGAGTTCAAGTATGATTTAAAAAAAATACGAATAATGGTGTACGATGGACGGTGCCATAATTTGTATACATTGTCAATCTGTTTAACTTGAATAGTAATCCATGTTGGGGTAACAGTAAAACATCATTTCTCAGTTTTCTTTGTACATTAGTTGCTTTTACTGATATCTCTTTTATAAGTTGTAGTGAATTTCAACATTTGATTTTTCGAGGAAAACAGATATATCTTTTTTTTTTTTGCTTTTCAGGGAAGGTGCTGGAGATTGCAGTTCATGTGTTGGAGTCATGTTAGAGCTTGCGCGGGGAGTAGCTCAGTGGGCACATGGGTTTAAGAGTGGTGTCCTGTTTTTATTTAACACAGGAGAAGAAGAGGGTCTTGATGGCGCCCATAGTTTTATAACTCAGGTCAGTCTCTTGAAACTTCATACATATGCCATATCCAGTGCCTGAGATATTGCTTGTCCAGTCCAGGTCAGGTAACCATGTATCTAACCTCCAGGTCAGATTAACTTTGGTCTATTATATATCCTAGTTGATGGAGTCAAGTAGATTGACTAATATGTAGAAGAAACATGGATGCATAATTTACTGCCTGCAAGTATGGACTAGGGACTTGGCTGCTATTTGGATCTATTAGCAGCCATCATTCTCTTATGGCTAACTTCTCACCATTATGATGTCCCAATTTGTCCTTGGATGCAGTTCAGTAGGATTTGGTTTTCGTGAATGAGCCTTTTTGGGTGCAGTAATGGGGGAGGTGTCTACTATCCATTTTTTTTTCTCGAACACTGTACTATCCATTTTCATGGCATATTAGATTATCGTCTCTTAAATGTTAGTGCTAATGTTTCCCTTAATTCAGCAATGAGTACAACCATAGGCGCATATTGGATAGAAGCATGATGTAGCCTTGGTCTTAAAAAAAAAAGATCTACCTTGCCTCAAGACCAGCATAACTTACTTTCTTTCTCTTTCTGCTCCCTGGCTTGTTCACTAAAGCGGTCCCTTTCCCTTCTATTAGTGTCCATAAGCAATCCTCTGCATGGCACTTCATAAACTGTAATATAATCTCCTAATTGGTACTTCTTTTCTTTTAAACTTTGGAAGACATGTGTCATGCTACCACTATGCAAAATGCATGCTACATGTAACTTCCTGAATCCTAATGTAAATTTTTGCAGCACCACTGGAGAAATTCAGTACGTTTTGCTGTTGATTTGGAAGCTATGGGTATCAGTGGAAAATCCACTCTTTTTCAGGTATGTTTCTGTCCCATAATATTGCCCATTGGATGTATATATTATATTACATTTGGTACTGACCATTAGTAAAAATCTTTTCCTGAAAAAATTGGGCAAACATAGAACTAAGGTTTCATTGGATTTTCATATGGAGGAAAATAAGAAAAAAAATAAGCATGACGATGTCTGGGGCTACTTTGGTTGTTGTTTTGAATGCTCTGGATTACAATTCCCTTTTGCTCAATTTGTAATAAGAAAAATTACAAACTTAATCAGCCTATTGATGTTGACAGGGTACTGACCATTGGGCCCTGGAGAGCTTTGCAGCTGTAGCCAAATATCCATCTGCTCAGATAGCTTCACAGGTAGCAGCATTCCCTCCCTATCTCAATAAAGCTTTTGTGTACTTGTATAGTCATGCTTCTATGATTTCATGAAACCAAGGAGAGCCCAGAGCATATGTTATGTTTCTGTTGTTCTGTTTGGTTTTAGAAACAATCTATTAAATTAGGCTTACCAACTTTGTGAGGAAACATATAAGATTGTTTTTCAGCCCCTCAAACACAATTAGTTGGTGCTAAAATGGAGCTTAAAGTGGGAGAACATGGTTCCAGATCTGTCATTTTGGTGCTTCACAACAAATATCTTGGTCTTCTTCCTTGCAGATTGACATTTTGTAACTGCAGGATGTTTTTCGTTCTGGAGCAATAAAATCTGCTACAGATTTTCAAATATATCAGGAAGTTGCTGGTCTTCCTGGACTTGATTTTGCATATACAGATACAACATCGGTGTATCACACGAAGGTTGGTTCTCTTTGCTATATATATTCTTCTTATCATTATCAATGCCAAACTTACCTGAGTTTGGGCCTTTCCATGACTGGACAAACATATTTGCCAGTTCATGAACTTCCATTATGAATAAAAATCATGTCCATACTATCACATTGACAACTCTTTATGTATTTGATGCTTTTGTAAATTTGAATTGATGTTATTTGTCAATGACTCAGCTTTTTCTAACTATGTTGTTTGACAAACTACAATACTAAGACTTTAACCTGATTTTTTTTCCATCCCACAAGTAGCCATTTGTAAGGATACAGTACAGGGAGTCAGTGCTTAACAAAGTGGAAATACATGGCAGATGAAGTTTACTTCATAGGTACCTAACTGTTTTGTCCACATGGAGTACGGACCAGAGCTGTTTAGATAGAAGATTTATGATATTGTAGGGTTGGGTGCAGGTCAAGGATCAAGGGCATTGCCCGCAGGACCTGACATATTAAGTTATTATTACTAGAATGCAGCAAGGTTTTTCATGTGGATCTGTTGCTTAGAGCATCTCCAAGAGTCTTTCTAAATTTCACTCTCTAAATTATCATTTGGAGAGCCTTTTGCATAAAAATCGCTTTCTATATATTTTCACTTTCCAACAGCTTTTGTATATCTTGTGTACACTCTAGAAATCCATTTCCGTTATCTATCTTTGGCTAGTGAGAAATGCGGAATGAAGGATGGCTACATTTGGATAACCACTTAGAGAAGCTGTTGGAGGGTATTTTTTCCATCAAAATCTCTATTCCTAACAATGAGGAAAGATATAGTCTCTTGGAGTTGCTCTTAGAAGTCTTGTAGTTATGCAAATTTTTGAACGTCACCTTGGTTAACATTGTTAAATATCTGTACTATAAAGAATGAGAACAATTGAAAACATTTCTCACCCATATCGGGCCCGCTATACCCCTCACGTTGGACCCACATGTTAGGGTTGAGAGAGGTGGAAGGAAGGGTAGACCCATAGAAATCACGAGTTAGGGGATGTTTCTGCCAAAAACGAAAAGTTTTTCTAACCGTTCACAATCTTACCCGCCAGCACCGCCGTCATCTGCCTCACCGGCGCCATCTGTTGGGAGGGTATCGCCCCTTTCTGCTGCATCTCCGGGCCATCTGTCGGGAGGGCGGTGGCGCCGCTGCCACCAGTCCGGCCGGAACCACAACCACCTGTTGTTGGGCCGAGGGGACAGCCTCCGCAAACACCGCCGCCGGAACCGCCCGTCCTGAGGGCCAGGGCGCCGCTGTCTGGGCTGCACGCGGATCTAGGCTGCCTCCTGGCGTCAAAGGAAGGGGTAGACGTGGAGTTCGAGGTGGGCGGCAAGATTTTCACGGCGCACAAGTCTGTGCTCGCTGCCCGGTCGTTGGTTTTCAAGGAGGATTCTCCGGCCCGACGAAAGGCAAGGACACCAGCTATGTGCGCATCAGCGACATGCATCCGGAGGCGTTCGAGGCCCTCCTGAATTTCATGTACACTGACTCGTTGCCGGAGATGACCATGAATTCACTGAAAGATGGAGGCATGCTAGCCGAGAGGATCTCCTCATCGCCGTCGGCCGGTATAACCTGAAGGATCTGAAGTCACTGACCGAGAACAAGCTGTGCAGCCATGCCGGCGTGAGCACGGTCTTGCTGATGTTGGCAATAGCGGAGCAATACCAGTGCTGCTAGCTTAAGAAGATCATGGCAACTAACGACATCGAGAATCTGGCAAGAAGCAGCCCCTCTGTTGTGAAGGATGTGATCATTGAGATTTTGGACACAAGGAAGACGAGGAGCAAGCATCAAAGCTTGCATTTATGTTTTCTGTTTCCAGATGCTCTTTTTGGTGTTTGCTATTCTCCAAAAAACAGTAGAGATGTAGGACATTCTTTTCTTATAGAGAAACTATGGTAAGCTTAACACTGACCTGAACATTGTACTGAAAGAAGAAGAAAAAAACGTTCTTCAGGCCTTACCATGGATGTGTGACAAGATCAATTTTCAGTCATATATGTGACATGGTATTTGGGAATTCCTAGATGCCATCCAATTTAACATCAGACCAATTTTGAATATTAATTTAATTAATACTTTATTTAATACACTTTTGAATTAAAACCTAATTAGATTTCTTAAATTACGTGTGTGTCGCACGTGTGTCTATGCTAGTAATAATATAAGGTCATACATATTTGGTTGTCCAATTTTTCTTAAATTGACATTCCAACTTCTGATTTGTGATTGTTTCTGTTATGTTCTGTGCAGAATGACAAGATGAAGCTTCTGAAACCGGGGTCTCTTCAGCATATTGGAGATAACATGCTTGCTTTCCTACTCCACTCTGCAGCATCACCGAAATTTTTGAAAAATGCACAGCAACAAAAGCAAGAAAACACGGAGCAGAATAAGGCTGTTTTCTTTGACATTCTGGTAATACAGTAAATTCTCTTTGTCTGCTTCTGCAAATGATTGTGATTGTGTCATCAAATCTCTGTCCCTTTCCTAGATACAACTATATAATTTTCGGATTATGTGAAGTTATTCAACTGATTTTACTCCTTTTCACTTGTGTGTTACAATTTTGCAGGGCAAGTACATGGTTTTCTATCCACAGCGACTTGCTACCATGTTTCACAACTCAATCATATTGCAGTCACTTCTGATATGGGGAACATCATTACTTATGGGTGGACGCTCTGGGCTTGTGTCCTTTGGAATATCATGTCTGGGCATTATTCTAATGTTGATATTTTCTATCTGCTTACCAGTTGTGGTAGCATTTATTCTGCCCCATATATGTCCATTTCCTGTTCCTTATGTTGCAAATCCATGGTTAATTATTGGCTTATTTGGTTCACCTGCACTTCTTGGAGCATTTATCGGTCAGCATATTGGGTTTATTCTCCTGAAGAGGTATCTTCGATGTGTGTATTCTAGAACAAAACCAGGCCTAACTCATAACACAAGGGAATATGTTATTGACCTGGAAGCCGAGAGATGGATTTTTAAATCTGGTTTTCTCCAGTGGCTAATAGTTCTAATACTGGGAACCTATTTCAAGGTTGGATCGTCATATATAGCGCTCATCTGGCTTGTTTCGCCTGCTTTTGCCTGTAAGTTGCGGGTACAGTCTGGGTACGTTAATAGCTTGGTGTATCACCTTGAGCATTCATGGCTGTTGTTTCTTTGTAGATGGTTTTCTGGAAGCTACTCTTTCTCCTGTTCGGTTACCTAAACAGCTTAAAGTTGTCACATTGGTTCTGGGTATGGCTGCACCAGTTGTATCCTCTGCTGGTTTGGCTGTTCGCATGGCAGATGTAATTGTCGGGAGTGTTGTGCGTGTTGATAGGTAATATGTAGCCCATAACCTCCCAATGTACCATCTCTTTATTAATCTTTGTTGTTCTTTGAAAAATAAAGTCTGTTATAGCAAACCAAACTTTTGTTAACCTCACTTTGCTTTGGTATGCAGGAATCCTGGTGGACTACCAGACTGGCTTGGGAATGTAATTGTAGCTGTTGCAATTGCAATCGTCATTTGTTTCATGTTTGTGTATCTTCTTTCATACGTTCATATCTCAGGTAATCCGTGACATGCTGGATATATTGTCATATTTCTTTCCTGTCAAAGTAATATCAATATTTATATTTGCATTATTGTTTACATTTCATTTCTTTATTTTCCTCTGCCATATAGAACGAAAGAGGTTTGGTTTATCTGCTAGTCCTGTACTGTACCACATTTCAGTTTGGCTCTTCGCTGTGTAATTAGTAATATAGTATGTATGAGCATTTGCGCCATCAGAAGACACTTGTGTATTCGATTCTCTTCTCTAGACACCGGCCTGTTGATGTAAGAGTGTACTGCAGATATGTAACTGATGTCTGTACATTTCCTGCTATCTTCACTGGTCAGAATGAGGTTCCTACCTTTTCTATGTGGCATTCTCTGTACAGGCAGACATCTGATGTTGCTTGATATTTTTACGCTTCTCTGCATTTATTAGCTTTATATGCATTTGCTTTTTTTGTTATGTTCTCGAAATAAGCTGATATACCAAACTATGTTTTCTTTAGGTGATAAAAGAACTCTTGGTTTGCTATTATGCATATTCTTTGGTCTTTCACTGGCGTTGGTGTCAAGTGGCATTGTGCCAGCATTTACGGAGGATGTGGCTCGATCTGTAAATGTAAGCACTTCTTTTATGCTACTATTCTGCTACAATGCCTGGTCAGTTTATCTCAAAATTGTTTTATGACCAGGGGAGCCAGCAACCACATTTGTGAAAATTGCCTAATATGCTGTTTCAAATTTACATTTATACATAATTGTGAAATTTCATTATCAAATTTGTCCCTAGGTACCGAAAACCATAAGGAGTATTAGTGTTGATACGTAAGGTAGTATCTTTTTTATGATTTGACTTAATATAGTAACTTGATGATTTGCCTCTGCTCAGGTTGTACATGTCGTGGATGCTACAGGAATAGATGATGGAAATAGAGAACCATTATCCTATATTTCTCTGTTTTCCAATACACCTGGAAAGTTAACAAAGGAATTGGTAGACCTTGGAGATGAAGAGTTTTTTTGCGGAAGGAATATGACTACTGACTTTGTAACATTTACAATGAAGTATGGCTGTTGGAGTTACAAAGGCAGCAGTACTGGATGGAGCAAGTCTGAAGTTCCTACGCTCCTTGTAGAAAGTGATTCAGTTACAGATGGTGCTCGACAGACAGTAATATCAGTTGATACCAAGTCATCGACACGTTGGTCGCTTGGAATCAACAAACAAGAAATTGATGACTTTACAGTTCAAGGTGAGTTGGACCATTTAATAGATATAATTAATTCCTAATAACCTTTACCCTGAAAATCATGCAAGTACATAGCTAGCGAGTTCATTTCTTCATCTTGTTAGCTAGTACTGAGAGAGACTGGGTGCACTTGGTAAAAAGCAATTCCAATTTGGCTTTGAACATGCTTGAAAGTACTATTGTATTTGTTTGCCCTTTCCACATTATTTGACCTATTTCATTTTTTGTGCTCAGTGGATTCAGAGAAACTGGTTCTACTGGGTGATAAGACTGAGGTGGATGGATGGCATACCATCCAGTTTGCTGGCGGCAAAAACTCGCCAACAAAATTCCAGCTAACACTGTACTGGTCGAACAGTGCTGCCGAAACATCTCGAAGAGAAGCTAAAGAAGCAACGGATGTTCCTCTCTTAGTAAAACTCAGAACAGATGTGAATAGAGTTACACCACAGGTCACAAATGTCCACGAGAAGCTGCCACGGTGGTCCACGCCCTTCGGCAAGTCCACTTCCCCTTACACGCTCGCTTTCTTGACGGGCCTTCGTGTCAATATTTAGGCAGTAACATTTGTTCCCCAGACTTAGATGTAGTCACAGCTTTCATTCGTCCTGTATTTAGCTACACCAATTAGTTTACCATCCAAACATAGCAAGTTATAGCCCCACATTCACGGCCAGAAGTCGACAGGACTTTGGGAAAATAAGCATCAAAGATCAAACATACAAAAAAGTACGGTACAGACCGGTTGAAAACGTGCTCTGCAGATTCATAGTTGTGTGTTTTCTTTCAGAGCAATTAGCTGCCTTATGTAAAAACGTTAATATTGGATTGTGCTGGTGGTGTACACGAAAGGATGGTTTTGCATCTCGATCTGTTTCTGCTACACATGTTCAAGATTTCAATTTCTTGCGTTCCAACATCAAATCCATCGAGACTCCACGAAGAATCCATGGTTTAGAGATGCATTTTTTTCGTTTTCTGCGGGTCAATTGGTCGATCCAAAACTTATCAAGTTTTTGTTTGCTTCCAGACCATCGTTTTTGTCAGCAGCTTTGGCCTAATTCTGAATGTTCCTTAATGGCTTGAGCCAAAGCATACCAGAAGCCTTTTGAACATAATTATTATTTTTTTTGTTGAACAGAAAGCACACCAGAAGCCGGAACTTAATCGTTTGATCCACCATTTCCGACCTCATCCAGAGTACTTTTCACGAAACGATGTGCCGGCTCTCGTTTGTCTGCTTCCAGAATCCAGAGCATCGTGAGCACTGAGCACCAGTAAATTTCCTGCCGTTTTTTTTTCTTAAAAAAAAAAGTATTGCCTGCCTCGTTCCTTCCGGCTTCAGTCCAAGGCGGAAGCGGACACGCCTCTTCTCGGAGAGGAGAAACCAGATGACATGACCAGACAAACGGCCGAACCGAGGACGCCACCATCATACCCACGCACGAGCAGAGTCCCAACGCCCAAGGCCATTCGTGCGCGCGGGGGGCATGGAGTTTTCCATTCCGGCCGCCGGCGCGTCCTACCGAGGCCACCAGGGTTTGACGACGGGGGTAGCCGGGTAGGGGATGGGCCAGGAGCCCCAGAAAAACAAAGCCGAGAGGCGCCCTCCGAGGCCCCCAGGGGGGCACGGGATCAAGTCCCGCCGGTTTTCCCTGCCCGAAGCCGCCGGTCAAACGAACCATGACGAAACGGTCGCCGCAAACGAAGGGGTCCTAGCTGCAACTCGTAGGACAGGAGTAGCAGGAACTGGTACTCGACTTGAGCTGGGATCGTGTCGTCAGGGCAGGCAGCGCTGGTGGCGTCGGGATCAGCAAGGCCATCTTCGCAGTAGAAGAGTACGCTAGCGGCTAGCTCTAGCCTCCTGGTGGCTTTTCGTTGCCGCGAGGTGCGAGGCACTGAAAGCAAGGAGGAGCTGGCTCGAAACCTCAAACCGGGCACTGCTGCGGCCATGTTACGTGTTGCGCCTGTGGGTTGCACGGTCCGGGCCACTAGGGATCGTGGTGCCGGCCGGCCGGCCGGCCCTACTCCACTTTGTTGCTGGGCGCGCACGTGAGGCGCCGGGACAAAGTTTCCCTTGGGAGGAGGGGTGATGATGGCCCAATTGGGCATGGTGCACTACAGGCTACACCACCGCGTCATCGAAGTTTCCAGCAGAGACAATGTCCTGCTCTACTAATGGGGGAATCGTTTTAGAACCGGCAGGTGCGTGTCAGTCAGTCGAAACGTAAATGGCTCTGCTGCCAGGATAGAAGAACCGGTCCACGTTTGCAAGCATCTGTTGACTTGAGCTACAGTTTGGCGACAGGCTAGGCGTATTACCCTGGTCGGCTATACTGTCTTCTAGTTCTAGCATCAGACAAGCAGAGCTACTACTCTGCAGTCTGCACCGGACGCTTGAGAGGCTCAACCGTCGGCGTGTGGTCAGGCCGGGAGGCAGGCGGTGCCCACGACGCGGCGGGACATCCGCCCCGCCGCTGCCGTCACCGGCGCATCACCCACACGGGCACCCCGGTTCCATTGCTTCACTTTAAAAATCTCTCTGCCTACGTAAACAAAGCGGCAAGCAGGCCGATTGGAGATTGGATCAGCGGCTAATTATAATCGCACTGCTCGTCGGAAGCGGAGCTCGTGTCTCCAGGCAAGCAGCTGGGCTCCGACATGGCGCAGTGTGCCGCGGCTAGGTAGCCTCGCTCGTTGACTTCTTGACCATGCTGACTTTTTCTTCCCCGCGGTGGTGGTGGAAGTGGAATGGAAGGAGCTGCGTGCGCTCCGCACTGACGCCGGCCTTTTCTTTATTCCGGCCGGTCCGTTTCTTTTCTTTTTCGCGAATCGATCACCAGCAAGCAGAGGCTCAGGGAGGGTGTCGTCTTCTCTTCCTGTCTCAAGGAACTAATGCTTGAGAACGCAGAGTGCCACCAGGTACCGTACCGGCACGCGATACGCAACGCGAGCTGCTGTACCACCGTCTGCGTCGGGTACGCGTGCGATTCCGTTGGGCCAGTCGACGTCGACCCGCTCGAAACATCGCACCGTTCCCTTTATCTGTGAGGGGAAAGCAAGAGCGAGCGAGCGAGCAGCAGCGACGGCGATGGCTGCGGGCACCGGCGCTACTGAAACACACGGCCGGTTAACAATCCGGCCGGTTCATTCCAAGCGAGATCGCGACGCCGACCCCCCACCAGTCACCGCCAGCGCAGCGCACGCTTTGTGTCTCGGGGTTTGCTTGCAGCAGCACGAACGAACGCGACAAGGCGTCACGCATCAACAGGGCGCGGCGCGGCGCGGCACTTGAGGTCTCACCGAGTCACCGAACAGAAACGGGACGACGAACCACTGATGCTGCTCTCTCTCCCTTCGATTCAGGGGGGGTCATGTCATGCCATCTGGGACGATGGCGCCACCTACCTCCCGGTCGCGTTTCTCGCCGGCGGTCAAATCGGCCAGCTAATTTCGATCGCCTGCTACGCTAATCCTACTAGCTCCCCCCCCGCGTACGCTCTGACGGATAATTGATTAGTTTTTGCGATCCCGACACGAGGTGCATTTAAGCCCGGGGCCGATCAGGAGACACTCGCGCCGCAAAGCGTGGCGCGGCGACTTGCATTGCGTCCAAAGTCTTAAACATGCGCCAGTCCATTGACCTGCAATTATGCCTCCCCACCAGCTGTTGCTGTCAGTGTCACAGCAGAAGAGCCTAAGCCCTCCCTGATGATTAAACAACAGGCGGTCTGGTCTGGTTAGGTAGACGGGCACATCAGTCCTAGCTAGTGACCTGCCGCTAATCTATGCCCGGTTCCTCCTGCCTGCCGCGTCCTCTCTGACCACTGACCAGACCCGTCGGCGTCGTGTGTGAAACGCAGGCCGCCGGCCGGACGGCAAGGGTAGTGAAACTTAAAAAGCCTCCCCTCCTGACGTCCGGCGACGCGCGCCGGCGCCCTGCCGATTGGTGCGCGCTACTGTCTTGGGCCGCCGCCAGCCCTCGCCCTGCCTTTGCCTTCGCCGTGTGCCTTTTTCTGCCCCCGCCTTCTTCTTCCTGTGCTGCCGTGGCGACAGCGATCCGAGGTCAAGAACACCTACCGAACAAGCGAGCAGAAGCCGGGCCGGGGGGGGGGGGGGGGGGGGGGGGGGGGGGGACCGATCGAGCTCGCGACGGAGCCATCTTTTGTCTCCTGGTGGTGGTGGCAGCTGGTCCAGGGCCCTCTCCGTCGCGCGGTGCGATCTGCACCGGTCGCCGTCGACGAAACCTTTGCCGATCCGTCGCTATGCCTGTCGTGGACGCGGAAGAAGACGACCTTCGATCCTCCAAAATACGACCGGAGTTAGGCGCAAATTTCATGGTTAATTCCGATCGCAGGTACGCTCTTTTTTCCTAGTGTTATCAGTAGTTAGCACCAGTGGTTTCCATCACTCGCTGATCAGTCCGGCACTCGGAGCTAAGCAGTGGAGCAAGCTCCAATGAGGCAAGAACCAGCATTACCCAGTGCCAGCAGCAGACAGGAACCTATCGGCAGACAAACAAGCGACGATGAACAGGGCGGCAGTGGGAGAGGCACTACGCCACTGCTCCTGCGGGGGCACTGTTGCGTTAGCTGGGACGTCCACCTCGCGCGGGCAACATCCTATTCCCGGGGGCGAAACGGGCAAGCAGCACAATTATTTTGCCGCGGCAGGCAAAGGACAGGCAGCAGGCAAGGCCCCTGGTTGGCATCACCAGAGCATCAAAGGCAGCAGGCCAGGATACGCAACAGAAGGGGCACGGGATCTGGCTCGCTGGCCGGCCACCTGCCACAGACAAACAAGGGAACAAATGAAATGCCTGGGCTTGCATTGCAGCGACGAGTAAATATTCCGGGCATTCAATCGGTTCACCTGCTGCCCCTGTCTCCCTGCCACCGCCGGGCCACCGGGGCGGGATGCCAACAGAGCCCAGGAGGCAGGAGCGGCCGGTGGTCTTGCTTCTGAACCAGCACAGCACAGAGCTTCGAGTTTGAACATTGAAATCCAAAAGGGGAACCGGATAGGTTTGGTTCAGGACCAAAGATCACATCTTGTTTGCGTTATCAGAGATACAAAAAAACATCAACAACAACTAAACTGATTAAAAGGGATGAGGAAACTCAACCTAGCTGAACACCCGCATCAGCCTAGCTCCCTGGCTAAGCTGTAAACTCCCTAGGCCTGCCGATCGGAAGAAGAAAACCGCGTGCAGCTTGCTTGTTCAGCTCTGCACCCGGCTTATTGCGCGCGTCCTAGGAGTGTAGCGCCCTACGTTATTTGCAGCTGATCCCGGGTGCTCATTGGCTCCCCGTGCTGTCGCTGCCGGCGTCACCCAGTATTGTGATCCTCCGCGCTGATCTGACGAACGCACTGCAAATGATCGAGAGGGGAAACAAAGGTTTAGCTTCTTTTTTTTTCAGTTTATTAGGCATGGAAAGGAGTGGTGAAAACTACTAATAAGTTCGGTTTGGATTTGTATGAAAGCAAATTGGAGAGAGGAGAAGTTGCAGATGAGCTTATTACTTGAAAGGCTCATCGCCGACGTGCTTCACCTCGCCGGTGGCAGTACGATAGAGCACGTGGCTCCTCAGGTCAGCGTCGTGGATGCGGAACATGCGGGACAGGCGGGCGCACAGCTCCTCGAACGAGCGCAGCGCCGAGAGGTCGAGGTTCCGGCCGACGGCGTCCGACTCCACGAACACCTTGCACTGCCCGTGCCCGGGCTCCAGCCCCGCGTCCGACAAGCTGTTCTTTGTAGGACTGCCGCCCTCGGTGACGCCGGAGCCGGAGCCGGAGCCATCAGGTGTGTCAGGCGACCGTTTCCTGGTGGCTCCCGACGAGGTCGGGCCGTTGCACTTCATCTGCTCCTCGGTCAGTATCGCCCGCCCGAAAAGCATTATCCCCACTGGCTTGACGTCGTCGGCCTTCTTGGCGCCAGCTGGTGGAGAGCACGGCGCGTCGTGGCGGGGCGGCGGGTTGCCGATTGCCAGGTCGGTGCTGATCCTTGGCGCGGTAGGGGCGTGGTGATCGGCGGGGCGGACGCCGCAGAACAGCAAACTCTGCTGCAGGCTGCCGATGTGGAGATCCGAAAAGAATGGAGCGAGTTGCGCATGCCTGGCTCCCTGTATGCCTGCAGCAGCGCTGCCGTCCGGGAAGGGGAAGAAGGGGATGAGGCCGTGGTGGGGGTGCGGGTGGGGCGCTAGCGGAGGGAGCGGGTGGGCGGGCGGGAAGGGCGGGTCGAAAAGCGGCTGGCCCTCGAAGGGGAACTCCGGGATGCGCTGCTTCTTGCGCGGCGGCGGCGAGAAGTTGGGCAGGTGGAGGTTGGGCATGCTCGACACCTGCTCGACCAGCCACGGGCACACTCGCTTCACGTTCTGCAGGAGCTCCGGCTCGTCCCAGGTCACCTGCGACAAGGCAATTCGACAACCAACCGCCACGATTTTTACCAACGGTTCAAGAAGGATCTGTCGGTCATGGAGTGCGCGCTGTTTCACGTACCTGGAGGAGCCGCCAGGGCGACTGCGGCCAGTGGGCGGAGTCGGCGGCGTGGACGCCGGAGATGGTGCCCATGAACCAGCTGATCCGCGAGGAGTCCTCTGTCTCGAACGCCATCTTGAACCGCATGCCGGGGCACCACGGCACCTGCATGGAGGCCCTGACCGCGGCCGCGCGCACGCAGAACTCCGGCGTGCTGGCGCGCGGGTAGTGCACCACCTCGAACGGCTGCCCGGCGGCGGCCAGCCTGGCGGCCGCGACCACGTCCTCCGGCGGGACCTTGCCGCTCGGCGACCGCGCGCCGCCGCCCGCATTGCCCCGCACAAGGTTCCCGTAGGGGTCCCAGCCGGCCAGGGAGGGGGCGCCGTCGTCGCCCCCGCCGACGCCGAACCCGCGCTTGGCGCGGCGCAGGCCCACGTGAACCCTGCCGTTCTCGCCGCGCAGGAAGACGATGGAGTCGCCGGCCAGCAGCTTCTTCTTGTTGACGAAGTTGCTCCAGCCCGTGGTGAGCAGGTGGCGGCGCGGGGTGCCCCGGTAGATGTGGCGGAACGTCCACTCGACGCCGTGCACGTCCCTGGCGCAGACGCTCTGCACGGGCGGCTCCGCCCGGTAGTCCAGCTCCGGGAAGATGGTCTCGGCGCAGAAGCGCGGCACGGAGAATCCGCCGCCGTTGTTGGCGTCGGACTGCGTCAGCGTCTTGGCGAAGGACGCCAGCTTGGGCTGGTGGTCGTCCCCGGCGCCGCCCCCCTCGCCCGCGGCGGCGTCGCCGACGTCCGCCACGGGCTCCCCGGGGCGGAGCGGGACGAGGCGTATCCTGGCGAAGACCTCGTCGGTGTGCGGCTCGGCCATGTACCTGACGGCGGCGACGCGGCACGGGACGAAGGGCGGGACCCCGCGCGCGGCGGACATGTCGACGGCGGCGCTGGCCTGCTCGGCGTGGCCCTGCGGGAAGTAGTAGACCGCGGCGCCGACGGGCGGGACGGTGCACATGGAGCCCGCGCACGCCAGCCAGAGCTGCGCGTTGACGCGCCCCTCGCCGGCGGCCGCCGCCGGCTCCTCCTCCTCCATCGGCGGCTGGGGCGGCGCCATCCGGTCGGCGGACGTGAGCATCCCGAGCCGCGTCGGCGCGCAGGCTACAGCAGACATGGCTCTCCTCCTCTTCTAGTCCCTAGTCCACGGGGAGAGCTGGCTGCCTCCCTCTGCCTCCGGGTGGGGGATGTGTGCGGTGGACTCTACTAGTACTAGTGGGGAGGGGGGGCTGGAGCTGCGGTTGCCGGGGCGCGGGCGGTTCGGGCGGGGACGTGGAAGGAGTCCTCCGCTGTTGGCAGCAGGCAGTAACAAACCCTCCGCGCTCGCTCCTGCAGTTGCTTATAAGCGCCGGTGCATGAGCGGTGGAGCGCGAGTCGGGGCGGAGCTGTTGGCCCGGGACAACCGGGGGGTGTGGAGCTGAGCCGTCGGCAGCCGTTCCGCAGAGCAACGCGCATGGCGCCTCGATCTGCAGCTGTTGGATGGATCATGGATGGGTGCCAAGTTTTTTTTTTTTGAGGGCACGGATGGGTGCCAAGTCTCCATGCGTGATAATGCCGGATTGACTAGTGACTAGTCTATCTCGCAAGCATCTTTGTTCGCAAGGCTTTGACAACGCATTGCCGACACGGAGTTTAATTCCCCGCAAACACGGGCACGTTGAAGGTGATGGGCGATTGCCCCCCTTCTTTCTTATCATCGTCACCCGGACCGACCGAGCACCTTAACTTGTCGAATAAACAAAAACGGCGCCAGCGTCACTCGTCCCGGATCGCTTTCTATACTTGTAAAGGCTGTCCAGGAATGATCCGGTTTGGTTCGAACGTACTCCTCCCATCCAGCTCTAGTGTTGCAGTACGAACTTCAGGTTGCCGACACGCCTCGTTCCGCCGTACGTACGCCGTGCGAGTGGGGGTTTGTTCGCCGGTCGGCGCGCGTACTCTCTGCCTTCGCTTCCACACCGGGATTTCGAACGCACCCCATTCGCTCACCTATACGCACGAGCGCGGGGGCGGCGGCGCGCATGTCGCGCGCCGTTTCCACAGCTCTGAAGCGGCCGAGCCCTCCCCCCACCTGGCCTTCTCGCCGCGGATCGATCCGCTCGGGGCGGAGAGATACCCGCGGCCACCCCGTGTCCGAGTCAAGAGAAACCCGCTGGCGTCCGATCCGTGGTTCGGCCGCCGGTTACGTACACCCCGCCCCACCGGCCCACGGGCCCGTGCGGACATGGACAGCTACGGGACGCTGCTGCGTCGTCACCAGCAGGGACGACGAGTCGACGTCGCTGGCGTGGGCTGGACGGGGACGGGGGCCGACGCGTGGCCCGGACCGGACCAGGAGACATGCCGTCGCGTCGGCCGCTGCTGTCCTGTCGCGCGTGGCGAGGGGATTCTTTTGTCGCCGCCGATGCGTGCCGCGCGAGCGCCACGGCTTCGAACGCGGATCGCCGTGTCGCCGGGTCCCTCCCCCCTCCTCAGCCCTCACCGGTCACCGCTGCTTTATTTGTGTACCGAGCCGCCCCGATCACCGGCGTCCAGTGCAGGAACCGGATCGGGCGTCCTCAGGCCGAGCTGCCCAGGGTTGGTAAGTGGCGCAGGAATCGCAGTGCCATCTCTTCTTCCTCGCAAGAATAGAAAAAAAAACGCCAAATTGTATTCTGAACTCTGAAGACATACTACACAATGACTGAAAGCTACCGTTAGTCTTGAGCTAACCAACGACAAGGACAGGTATGAAACTAGGAATGCAAACGACGTTGGCGTCTGGAGTTCCATTTTACGCGTATTTTACAAGATTAGATACGTCCCCGTATCTTGATTACATAGGTATTTTACAAGATTAGATACGTCCCCGTATCTTGATTACCTAGGTATTTTACAAGATTAGATACGTCCCCGTATCTTGATTACATAGTTAACCTATAATTCTACGTCCATGTGACTCGTTCGAACGAGCACCGTGTGGCAGCAAGGAAGCCGACAAGAAACCGAGCTCCGGAGCCGCTCCACCTGACGCGGACGGGACTGCGACCCGAGTAAAGCCCTGACCGCTGCCTGCCTTGGCTTACATCTCTACTAATAACCAGACGATTACGACTGATTGGCCCTATTAATTCCCGATGGATATACACTACCCCTCCCCTCCATCTTACAGTATTTTTTTTCTCATTCGGGGGTTGGAATCTCGCTGTCAGATGGACAGCGTGCGTGCGTTCTCACACGCATGACGGGAAACGTCTTCACTTCCACAGTGCAATAGCAATAGGGTCCTCCCTCCTCCGGACAGGGGCTGCGCTGCAGGAGGAGGACATGCAGCTTTCAGACTGGCGCCTTGGCGGTATACGTGCGGTGTTGGATCTGCCTGCAGGCTTTGTTTGTTCTCCGGTGACACGCCCACTGTTCCTGCGACGTGACGCCTCCGGTCCAGCGCTAGGATGGATAGGATTGTCGTTGTCCCTACGTGCGTTTTGTACCTACGCGGTGGCATGGGCAGTCCCCTCGACGCAGCTAGGACACTGCCTCTGTCCCTACTCCGGCCACCTTGTACCTGCGTACATGCACGATGCATGCAATGCAAGAGCTCTCCCTATTTCTGAACAGAACGCTGACTGAATGTCCGAATGGCCATGCATAAACTGATAAAAGAGCTCGTACATGCGAGATCTGTTGAACTGGTAGCAAGGATCGAGCTTTTACCGCTGAACAACCATAGGAACTCCGATTTTTTTTTGTTGATTATCATGGCCTCCTAAATCTGGCGAAAACAAAGGCCGATACAGGAACGGGCATTGGCCAAAGACTCGGTGCTTTTGTACGGAACCTGATCCGATCCATACTCGCTCCACAGATGACTGCTGCGTGCGCGTCACCGCTGATCTTATCAGCACGGTACAAGCACTAGTCAATTGTTGCAGCAAAACAGGGAGAGGAGCACGTGGTCATCGTCCATGCATGGAATAGAAAACCATGCATGGCCATGCCGTGCATCCGTGCATGCGTACACCGACGCACTGATATGCAGGAAACCATGCATGGCAGTGGAGGCTGGAGAACCCCGGCACCTCGGGATCACGGACTCGCACGTAAAAAAACCAATAAAATCACGCTGACCTCTTCATCATGGTGGTGCTAAGACTTAAGAATGGCCTTATCGCCCCGAACATCTAGTTTGACTTGCGGACACCGAGGGCACGGCGGGCTGGATCCAGGGAGAAGAAGCCAGAGCAAACCCGGGCAAAAATCGTGGAACGGACCGCATTTTTTTTTGAGCGGATGCGTACAAAATACAAGCCCCAACATCTCTTGGATCGATCTCCTTTTCTGTGCAACAGACATCTCTGCTGGTTGACTTTCTTTTCGGAACTGATAGAAAGATATCCTCTTTCAATCAAGGGGAGAGAAAAAAAGAGAGAAAAGAATGTGTTTGTTGGTTGGGATCGATCGTGTCGGCCTCGGGGCAGGTGCAGAAGAAACATCTGGTGCGTGCCCCCTGTCCCACGTGACGGGCACATGACTACATGGGGAGGAGGAGGAGCCCTCCCGCGCCGGCTCGCCGGCCGCGCCCCACGTGCCCGGCGTGCGGCGCCCGGCGCCTCAGGCGCGTTGATCGCGTTCGCCGCGCCCGGTCCGGGGGCCGGAGCACGCCGCTTACCCGGTTTGTCAACGGCAGCAGGGGATCGAGTCAGTTAGGCCTTCCACAGTGTGTAGCTTTACTAACGATCGATGCTTGAAACATCATGTCATAAGTGATGCCTATTTTGCTTGTAACGCTGCGGTGTGCAGCATCACTCTTTGCCTGTACCTGAAATCCAAGATAGAATTAAAAAATCCAAACTCATCTCCTCTTTCCTTCCCTTCAAACACATGCAATATATTTTAATTAGCAAGCATCGGTGCACGTTCTTGCACCGGAGCTAGAAAATTTTTATCAGGCATTAGGTACTGCAGTGTTGAAGCATCGGTAGAAGTGATGTCTAAAATCTAAAAAAATGTTTTCAAGCATCACTTTAGGAGTACATTGTGGAGGGCCTTAATAGCTACGGAGTAAGCGAGGATGGGAACTGGATCATGCATGTGACCGTGGGAGCGAGCTTGTTGACATGGCAATAATGCCGTGCACGCGTGCGCCCCCACATGCGTCGGCACGGGTCAACCGCTCGTGCCCGTGATGAAGAGGCCACCGCAACGACGAGACGTCACCGGGGGATGGCCGGTGGCGCACTGGCGCGCGCCGATCGGGTCTTGCGGTGCCAGGCTGCCGGCAACTGACCAGGGGCCGAGGCCGGCGACTCTGGTGCGGCACGGCGCGGTGCGGACTTGCGGAGGAGAGATGGGCCGACCGTGCTGTCGCGCAGCATGTTTTTCTCCCTTCTCTTCTTTTTTTTTTGAATTTTTTTCCTCCCTTCTCTTCGACCGGCCGTCGGTGCACCATGCGCCCGTGCTGTACTTACTCCTGCTGTGCTGCCGTGTGGAATGATATCCGTTCTGCATCATGGCAATATGATCAGAGGAGGGTTCGCATGAGCACAGGAACACGTCATTTATGACATGCCAGAATGTCAGATAGGTGGAAATTCTAGCGACTTGCTCTCTCTTGTGTTTTAAGAAACAAAGAAAGGAGTGCTGGAGCTGTGGAGTACTTGTTGCTTTCCATACCTTTGGCTGGCCCAAATATAACCCAAAATTCTGCAAGCACAATCATTCATTGGGCCGAGCCATGCTACCCTCACCGCGCGAGAGAAAGAAATCCAGACTCCAAGCGGCCCAAAAAGCATTTGACTCCACAACGAGAGCCAACCGCTGCCTCTGTCTCTGGCTCCACTGAATGGAATTTTTTTTAAATAAGAATATTTTAATAGAAAATCGCAGAAACAAATAGAGGAAAAAACAATTGTAAATATGGGTGCCCCGACAGGCTACGTGGCATCCGACGAGGGTGGCCGGGACCTCGCGCCACGGGCTGTTGGTGCCGACAGGTCCTATCGGCTTTTGGAGAGCCGACAGGCCTGTCGGATTTTGGATAGCCGATGGGTCCTGTTTCACTTGTTTTTTGTTTTTGTGTATGTTTTTTTTTATTTTTTTCAAGTGAGTTAAATTAGATGCTGGCTGTAGTTCTTATGTGAGGAAACTATATTTCGTGTATGTTTTTTTTAAGAGAGTTAAATTAAATGTGGTTATAAAAATTATATTTGTGTAGTGTAGTAAATAAATGAACACGCACGACACTTTTGAGGCTAATTTTTCCGCAATGATGGATGATGCATAATTTTATTACAAACGAGAACAAGCGATAAGAGCCGCTACTAGTACACATATAAAGCATATATAAAATAGCATTACATAGGTTGCAAGAAGAGGCCTCCGAAACAAAATAGCATTACAAAGCAGATATATTCACGCAACATATTGGTCCGAAAGGAACATGAATTATTCAGTCAACAGGACGGACCCGAAACGAAACGGGCCACTACAACATCCATTAGTTATGGCCACTACCTTTTCCACATCCGGCTCGTTCTGTTTTCTCACGCTCGGACTTGCGTACATCTTCGTCCACCTTCTTCAACCACGCCACATACTGCCGATCACGACGACTGATGGAGGTATCAATCCACTCATGAAAATGGCAGAACTGAGTACCGCGCTTTCATAAACAAGAACCAATAAAAATAATCAACAACAAAACAAAAACACTATGCAAAATATTTTGGGCAAAAAGTCTATATACCTGTGATATTACACTTGATTTTTCGAGGTCCTCCATATTCTTGCAAGACCAATACCTCTGGCCAAAAGTCTCGTATTCACGAGATATGTTGGGAACGCAACACATCTGACAATATTAATCTGGTGGCTCTACACCTTTCGGTCATACCTTGCAATAACACATCTAGTTGGATCGTTAGGAGGGCCTCCTAAGTCTACCTCGATTTCCTGACGCAGAGACGACCTAGATGACAAGCTTATGACTCTTTCTGCGAGCTAACTATGAATATGTTCCTAGGTAAATGGCTTGTGCCCTCCACAACGAGGACATCCTCACCTCTTATAGACGGCGGACTGACTCCACAAAATGGTGAGGAGATCAAAAGTTTAGGTTCCCTGCTACGCTTGTTTCAGCGTCCTTTAGAACAGCAACAGACAAAGAAGGGAATCAATTCCTTTCAATTAGGTTGTTTCCATTTCGTCCCGTGAATCAATAAAGACGTTGTCATGTCATTTCACATCGACTCATCGAAATAAACCCACAGTGGCGGTTACGTACTGGAATTGATGAGTAACGAAGCATTGAAATACATAAAAGAAAACGCAGAACACATGAAGTGGCAACATGAAGTAGCATGTGATGACCTGTACCAGACTAGGGTATAAAGATCATGGACCTAACCTAACATGCCTTAGGTAATTAGACCACACAACAAACACATGCATGTAGCATGGCAATAACATAGTTGACTGCTAGTACTGTCCCCACATAGCAAATTGTGTTGCCCCTTCTCCATAGTATCCCCCTACTGCAGGCGGCGGTGGGGGCGATGGCAGAGGCCCCTGGTTCTTGTGACAAGGGCAGCGATAATATGGATCAGTGCATGGCTCCTCCTGTGAACCAGCACCATTGCTGTTGTCATCCTCCTCATTCTCCTCGTCGTCCTTCTCAGCGTTGCTCAGTTTACATTCTAGCTTAGAGATACAATTCCGCAGGTGCTCAATGTATTGAAAATGTGGATCAAGTGGAGGAGGACCGACCCACCTAACCAACTTGCAGTTTTCTGGTGCATCAGAGGACTGTAACAAAAATGTCATGTACATTGTAGAAAATAAGAGAAAGTATATAAGAAATGAATAGTAGTAACCGGTACCCATGCTCACGAGCATTTGAAGAAACGACAACCTTCATCCGTCCCATCGTCGTACATCTGCACTAAGCAGTAAGTAGTCCTCACCATGCATGCATTTAGGCCACTCTTCTTTGCGCTTATCATATCCTCTTAGAGGGTTCTCTCTGGTAAAATCACTCTTGCTGAGAACCGGAAACTCAAACAACGCTTCCCCAAAGTATTCAAAACCAAGAGAACCCTCCCACACAAAGGGAGGTTCCTTCCCTCCCCCCTTTCCTCTCCCAGTTCCGAAACCCTTCCGGTTGGATGACCCTCCAGACATTACTACTACAACAAAATTATAGTTTTGAAGTTGGTAGAAATGCATCTAGCAATACGTTTATATAAGCGGAAAGTCACATTGGCCTGTACATCATTTTGCCGATGCACGCCAGATTCTAGTCTTTAGGCTTTTCAGTGACGCTTCACGTCAACACACGTCAACAGTGCATTTGAAAAGCTAAGGCTGCACAATTGCAGTCATTGAGTAGTCATTTCAACACTGCATAGTGAATAGCATGCAATGAGCGAGCCGGTAGATTTAGAATCCCATTAAATAGAGTAGGCAGTACGAGCGAGACACCGACATGACCACTCATTGGTCTGCACTTATGCGCTCACAGAGCGTTGGGACGGACATGACCACTCACTGCATCAAATATTGCTGTGCAGAAGCGCATGATCCACTGGGAACCGAAGGCTACCCTAACGTGTCGGCTCCACCAGACAACAGAACGGAAGCAAACCAGAAGCACACAACCTATACAAACAAAGTTTATGAGTCGAACATTTTATAAATTAATCATTTTCTAATTGAATAGCCGGATTTGTCGTACCTTGGGATCCAACATGCGTCTAACCGCCAGCACTTGTCGTGAGTCCGCAGCCGCAGAACAGGAGGAAGCTGGCCGTCTACCAGGTGCGAACGATGCTTCGCGTCAGTCACCGGATCGATGAGCTCAAGGTTAACCATACCTACAAAATGCAAATTGAATATTAGCTCAAATATGAAAAATGGAATTAAATAAATTATAATTGAACGTATATGCAACAATAGAAGATGTTTAAAAAAACTTGTAGTCGAAGCATACAACACATAATATTCCATCCCAAATACAAAAAAGTACAATAGAAGCGTACAATACATAGTCCAAATATACATAATCTAACCGAAGCATAGAGCACGTAGGCTCAAATCCACAATACAATCGGAAATAATTAAGATTACACATAATTCGTATGTAGGTTCATCTATTAGGATTGTGTTGCGGAACATGCCGTTCCACCGTGCCGTCTGCATTGGTATGGGTCGGATAATTGTTGCAATCCTTCCGAAGGTGTTGTCCACCGCATGCTAAGCAGTGCTTCTCATTAACTCTAACATCTGATGCATCCATGTCATTTCTAATACGACGACTCTGCCTGCGACCTGGATGCATGACCTTGGTAGCGTGATCAGGAATCCAGTCTGGACCATCCAACGGGGCCTTAGTAAAATCTGCAAGTGCCCTCCAGCCACAAAGTTCACCACTCCAAGTAGCTTGAACCGCCTCCTTTAGATAATACGGGGAAACATACATCCCTTCTATTCCAACCTTTCCACGAGCAGCATATACATGTGAACAAGGGACATGAAGAAGTTCTGGTTTGTTACATGTGCACTTGCATGTGTTGTTTTCGAACCAAAGCTGGCACACTCCATTGTTACCATAGCAATGTCGATGCCAACACCTCCCCTCTCACGCACCGTAACCTCGAACACAAAATCTTGGTTGCCAATCCATTGCACTCGATGCAACCTACCCTTAGCACTTATTTTCTCTATTATCTTTGTCATCTTCTTGCAATACACCATTTGAGGATTCTGCACAACAAGTGAGGCCTGTTGAAACCGTTCATGAAGCCATGCTATTGTTCCTCGAAAAATGCACTCCACAATTGCCACTAACGGTAGAGAACGGCATGCCTTGACTACCCAGTTGTAAACCTCAGTAAGATTGGTTGTCATGATGCCATACCTCGACCCGTCGGTATCAGCAATCAGAGCCCATTTCTCAAGTGGCTTGTTTTTAATCCAGTCGGAGAAGCATTTCACTGACCTCCCCCCCTTCCTTCTTCTAGTCACGCGTGCAGGCTCACCATCAACAGGATCTAGCCCACGTGGTTCCTCTTCACGTGCCACAACAGATTTCTTACGGACATCAGCCATGTGACTGGTAGTGAGGTTGTCGAGCTCAGCCCATATCTCATCAAACTTACATCTCTGGTTTTGGTTGCATAATTTTTTAAAAAGGTCCATAAGGCGCTTGCTTCTGAACTGAGAATAGAAATTCGCTCCTAAATGCCTCATGCACCATCGACTATGCAGGTCCGGCCAAGCAACTTCGACGTTAGTGCTCTCTTGCAATTTCTTCACCGCAGACAATATTCCTTTATGCCGGTCATGAAGGACACACACATTGGGTCTGTTACAAACCACCGCCCGCTTGATCAATGATAGAAACCACACCCAGCTATCCGCATTCTCGGATTCAACAATAGCAAAAGCAATAGGGACAACCTTGCCATCAGCATCGGCACCAATGCATGTGAGGAGCTGGCCGTTACACATCCCAGTCAAAAAAGTTCCATCAACACAAAGAACCGGTCCGCAATGTTTGAAAGCTTCAATCATGCACCCAAAAGACCAGAATGCACGTCGTAGAACCCTATCACCATTTTCATTCTGATAGTCATCAATATCAATTACAGTTCCTGGATTTCTACTTTGCAACAATGCCGGGAGCTGTGGAAGGTGGTGGTACGAGTCCTTATACGTCCCAAACCTCCACTCCAACGCCTTTTGCTTCGCCCCCCATGCCATATCATATGATATTTCATATGTGTACCGATTAGATATAGCAAGCATAATCCGGAAAGGGGACATGGAACTCTTCTTCACAATTTCTCCGTACAGAACATTAGCGACAAACTCTGTTGTCATGTTCTTGTGCTTCACAACCGTTTCTGTAAGCTTGCACGAGTGACCAGCAATAATGGAAACCACAAAGTTACTCTCACCCGTCGGCACAAAGCCATGAACCGTCCATGAGCAGCCAGGGGACAGACATTTTACATCGTATGTTCTCGGGTTGGAAATTACCACCTTGAATGGTTTCTTCTCCGAGAAAGCCCACCTCTTAACTGCATGTTGCAGGTGCAACTTGTCATGAAACATCTGACCTCTTCTAATTTCCACCTGATCATACACCTAGTTACTATCGTGCCTGTCATAAACCGTGGGTCCATGATTATTTCATTCCTCGGGGATGGTACTTTCATTTTCAAAAAACCTACCATCTCGTCCTCCTACGAACGTTCTGTACTCCTCGTCATCCAACTCCATCTCTTCAACAATCGCCTCATCCAGCTCTCCCTGGTCAATAGTCATTTCACCACCAACCTCGTCTTCATTGTCATCAACTTCAAGCTAAGGTTGTTCATGAACCATCTGCTGCGTCTCCTCCTCCATATCCTGTTCAGGGTTACAATTGGTTTTGCCCACTTCCTCTGTTTCATGAACTCCATGACTCGTGCTTGTACCCTCCTAGCTAATGTTAGCCATTTCTTGTAGAACAAGCAGAACAAGAGGGAATTTAAATTTGTACAGAGCCATGTCCACAAATGCGTGCCAACACTTCGAGTTCCTCATCTCATACAATTCCCACCGCCAGCCATGCTCACGTTTCCGTGGAACTACACCACTGACTTTCAACCTCCAGTGCGATGGATTCACTTGCATAAAATCATGCATCCAACCCAACATATCCGCATGTCGCATCTGCAATGGATTGTAGATACTTGTATCGACATACTGAAAGTGGCTCAAATCTACACCGGAATCACAAAATGTGATGATTCCATTACCATAATGTACTCTAATATTCACTACTTCTGAACACATCCCTGATAATAAATAACAGTCTCTAATATTAGACATTAAGAACAAATTCTTTCCTACACTACTTATTTTACAAACTAATAATTATATTACTAAGAAAATCCGACTTCAATATCTATTATTATATCTACAACATTATCTATCAATATCTATTATTATATAGCTACAACATTACTAAGACATTTCATTTTTATACTTTTTAATTCTTTGTTAACTACAATATATCACACATAAAAATTTTTCAATTACGATATCTATCAAGTTCTTGTTCCCAACTAATCAGTCTTACTATATTATTTCTAATACTAAAAACACATTTCTAATTCACTACACTAATCAAAGACTACCTTCACCTAATTAATATTAAACTACGCACTAACTGTATTTAACAAAGACTAACAAGAAAAATATACTCAAAATAATTACCTGATGATTCGGCGTCGACGCGTGGCGCAACGCGTGCGGCGGGGGCGCTGCGCGTGCCTCACGCCCGCGGGAGGCCGCTGCCCCCTCCTGGGAAACCGGCGCACAGCGACCCCCGACTGGGGAGCAGGCGGCGGCCGGGGCGCATGCCGCCCTAGCCCTGCAGGCCGGGCGCCAGGCCACGCGGGCGGGCGGGGGAGCAGCCGGCGGCCGGCACGAGGCCCGGGGACGGCGGCACGGCGGGGGAGCAGGCGGCCGCCGGCGGGAGGGGAGGGGACGGCGGGCAGGCGGGGGAGCAGGCAGTCAGTCGGCGGGATCCAGAGAAAGAGAGGAGAGAAGGAAGGAGGAAGACGGACGTGAGGATAAGGGTAGGGGCAGGCTCCCCACTTGCCGATAGGCAGGTCTATCGGCTACTGCGCGGCCGACACTGTCGGCCATACAGGCCCTGTGGGAGCAGCCCGCGGCTGGGAGTGCCAGCATGGGCCGCCTTGTCGGGCCTCCAAAGGCCGATAAGGCCATATCGGCTACTGCGCAATTTTTTTAAAGCCGACAGGCACCTAGATTCACAATTTTTTTTAACGTATGCGATTATCCATTAAAATAATATTATTTAAAAAAAATTCCCACTGAATGGGAAGAGTGTCCCCTTCCCGCCGCGGCGTCCCCCGTCGCCGCCTCCAACTCCGACTGCCAGCGGCCGCAGATGCAGAACCCCAACGCCACCATCCTCCAGCTCTACCACTCGGGCCGGCTCTCCGCCGCGCTCCGCGCCTTCGAGTCGCTCCCCGCCCCCGCCGCCTCGGCACCTCTCTCCGCCGCCGCCTACGCCGCGCTCGTCGGGGCCTGCTCCCGCCTCCGCTCCCTCCCGCACGGCCGCCTCGTCCACCGCCACCTCCTCGCCTCCTCCCCCGACGGCGCCGGGCTCGCCCGCAACACCGTCCTCAGCAACCACCTCGTCACCATGTACGGCCGGTGCGCCGCCCCGGACTCCGCCCGCGCGGTGTTCGACGGGATGCCCGCCAGGAACCCCGTCTCCTGGGCCGCCGTCATCGCGGCGCACGCGCAGAACGGCCGCTGCGCCGACGCGTTGGGCCTGTTCTCGTCCATGCTGAGGGCGGGGACCGCGCCCGACCAGTTTGCGCTCGGCAGCGCGGTGCGCGCCTGCGCGGAGCTTGGGGACGTCGGACTCGGGAGGCAGGTGCACGCGCAGGCCATAAAGTCGGAGGATGGAAGTAGCTTGATCGTGCAGAACGCGCTCGTCACGATGTACTCTAAGAGTGGCTCCGCTGAGGACGGGCTGGCGCTTTTTGAGAGGATTAGGGGCAAAGACATGATCTCGTGGGGTTCAATTATTGCTGGGCTTGCACAGCAAGGGTATGAAATGGAGGCATTACGAATTTTCAGGGAGATGATTGCTGAGGGCATGCATCACCCCAATGAGTTCCATTTCGGAAGCGTCTTTAGGGCCTGCGGAGTTGTTGATAGTTTGGAGTATGGGGAGCAGATTCACGGTTTGTCTGTCAAGTATAGGTTGGACCGCAATTCGTATGCAGGTTGCTCATTAAGTGACATGTATGCCAGGTGCAATAAGCTTGACTCAGCCAGGAAGGTGTTTTACAGGATCGAGGTACCTGATCTGGTTTCTTGGAATTCCTTAATAAATTCTTACTCTGCTGAGGGTCTCCTTATTGAGGCTATGGTCCTGTTCTCTGAGATGAGAGATTCTGGTCTGAGGCCTGATGGCATCACTGTTAGGGGTTTATTGTGTGCGTGTGTCGGCTATGATGCTTTGAGTCAAGGTAGAGCCATCCACTCCTACTTGGTCAAATTAGGTTTGGACAGGGATGTTACAGTATGCAATTCTTTACTCAGCATGTATGCTAGGTGTTTGGATTTCCCCTCTGCAATGGATGTCTTTAATGAGACAAATGATCCTGACGTTGTCACTTGGAACAGCATTCTTACTGCTTGTATACAGAACCAGCATCTGGAAGATGTATTTAGGTTATTCAGCCTCTTGCACAGATCAGTGTCAAGTCTGGATAGGATCAGCTTAAACAATGTTCTGAGCGCTTCTGCTGAGTTGGGTTACTTTGAAATGGTTAAACAGATCCATGCATATGCCTTCAAGGTTGGACTGGTGGGTGATACAGTGCTGAGCAATGGTCTGATTGACACTTATGCTAAATGTGGAAGTTTAGATGATGCGAACAAGCTCTTCGAAATAATGGGTACTGGTTGTGATGTATTCTCCTGGAGCAGCTTGATTGTTGGCTATGCCCAATTTGGTTATGCCAAGGAAGCACTTGATTTATTTGCCAGGATGAGAAACCTAGGAATCAAGCCAAATCATGTAACATTTGTTGGGGTTCTCACAGCATGCAGCCGTGTAGGACTTGTTGATGAAGGTTGTTATTACTACAGTATTATGGAGTCTGAATATGGCATTGTCCCAACAAGAGAGCATTGTTCATGTGTGATTGATTTGCTGGCACGTGCTGGGAGACTAAGTGAGGCAGCAAAGTTTGTCGATCAAATGCCATTTGAGCCTGATATTATAATGTGGAAGACTCTGCTAGCTTCTAGCAAAACACATAATGATGTGGAGATGGGGAAGAAGGCAGCAGAGGGTATTTTAAATATTGATCCTTCTCATTCAGCAGCCTATGTCCTGTTGTGCAACATATATGCTTCTTCTGGAAATTGGGATGAGTTTGCAAGATTGAAGAAGGCTATGAGAAGCAGCGGTGTCCAGAAATCACCTGGGAAGAGTTGGATTAAACTCAAGGGCGAGCTAAAAGTCTTTATTGTAGAGGACAGATCACACCCAGAGGCTGATGAAATATACACAATGCTGGAGCTGGTTGGAATGGAAATGGTAAAGGCCGGTTATATTCCAGAACTTTCACGTCACTCATGCAAATATGCTAGTTTTGACCACACCGATTTGTTGAATGAAGAAATATTAGCTGAATACGGTTGAGTTGGTTCACAACAGTCATTGCTGATTCCGGAGGTTTTTCATTTACCATGTCACTAGAAGTTCTTGTCAAATGCCCATGGAAATCAGTAGAGGTTCACCAGAATTGCAGTGCCAAACCTGGAGAATGTACACAGAGCTCACCTTTGCGCTGTATTTTGATAACTCAATAACGGGAGGTTGCGGATTTCCTTTTCCCTGGATGAATGGAAGAAAAGGTACGGTCTGTGCCAGAAGAACCCTTTCTTTTTTAACTGTGTTGCATCCATTTCTGGTTTTTAGTTTGAACTAGTCTACATGAGGTATGTCTTAAATTGTGGTTGGACAGTGTACATAAGTAGTGAAATGTGTGGAGGGAGCTACTTAAGTTGATTTTGCTGTTTCATAGATGAGGGAAAGGTAACACCTGTTTGAAATGCCCATATTCTTACCAGTAGATTTCAAGCCAATGAACAAGACACGTGAAGAATCTGGGCTCTTACAGAATGGTCAAAGACCTGGTCTTTTAGTTTTTAATCTGCTGCTGAGAAGCCCTGCCTTTTAAGGGTAGCAGCTCGCAAGTACACCACCTGAAATAAGTTTGTAGTAGTAACACATCTCATGCAAGCTAGCTGTGACATACATATTTGACGTAGACCACTTTTGCATAAATGAATCCACTTGGAGCAACAAATCCATAATCTTTTGTCCTCCATTTCTCTCACCATGGAATTGGAACTGATTCGGAGCTGGTGGTAGACTAGCAGGTTTATTGTGTACCTGTAGTAGCAGTAGAAAAGTGGTCTGTGGAATGTCTCGAGATTTTATTACTTGATTTTGTTGGACTGGCTAAGTAGAAAACTACATGTGCTAAAATATAGTTTGAGATCTGCATGAGTAAAGCTTCAGATGGAACTCCTGTGTGAAAAATACAATCAAATAATACTTGTAATGTCAAAATATACATTCTCTACACATAAAAATCTCCCGTTCCTAAAATGGAAATCAAGAATGGAAAGAATGGCTTTCCCCAGGTCCTTTAAATTCGAAGGGCAGTTGTTCATACTAGACCTAAACTACAAGAAAAGCCTTAGCAGTCGTGAGATAGACCATTTGCTTTTTTGGTGTCGTTGCTGTCTTTCGTTGCCAAAAGTGGTTCAGCCTCCTTATCTGGCATCTACATACATATGAAAGACATCAAAAGGGTGAACTGAAAAAAGGCTGTAAATTAAAGTGTATTTGAAGGATTATTTTGCAGTTTTTACTGCAGACACTCATGTAAATTATGTTGCAGCTGAGTAGATCATGTTTGACATTCCATCCAGAAGCTAAATAATTCACTACACTATGGGCCACATGATTCTCCAAGTTATAAGCTTCAATCTGGTTAACAATATTGGAGGCACCATAGCTTGTCTAGCCGTGCCACAAATTCTTGTTACCTTTTTTTATTCCCTCATTCTAAAATACTTATTCTGGTCATTAAACCAATTCTATTCAATTTAAAATTATTTAATTTTCAAATTTCAATGTTTTTTTCATCGTGGTTGCACCATTGTAAAGGGTTCAAACACTAATATATTTGGTTTGATTAATGACTCTTGATTATTGCTACTGAGTATACAAAGCAGGACAGTCATTGACATGACTGTTATATGCTTATCAGCATCTTTTTATTTTGTACCATATCAACTCTGTCTCCATGATAAATACGAACTCTAATGTATCTTATTCAATGATTGGGGTAAAATCAAACCTGTGAAACTGGCAGAGCATCATTTGTTGACTTCTTCTTGCTTTCTCTCACTGAGAAGTATGAGTACAGTGCCATCCCAAATATCGCTATCAGAATGCCCAATATGTTCCGCAGAGTGAAAGGATCATGCAATAGAGTGTAGCCAAACGATAGAACCAGACATGTCTTAAGGTGACCAAGCACCTGGTATGTCACTGGGGATGTTGTTCCAATCACAAGAAATGTACTGAAGTTCACAGACACCGCAATCAAGCAAGATAGGACAATAAAACCCTACATATGATTCATACAGAGAGGATCATTTTTCATGTTAGAGAGAGAGGGAGGGAGCGAACACGCGAGAACATGGCAATTGAGTAATATTGTCTTGAAAATGCTGGTATATTTTACCAATAACTGCTGAAGCCATTGCATATTTGATTTGATTTTTTTACTTAGGTATCACTGGACTATTTTACTGTACATGGAATCAATTTGCATGTAAAGCACTTTCACATGGTTAGTTTTTCATGTTTGTTTCATTGAAATGCATCAAATATAAAATGTGTTTTCAGGCTGTCCAATTTGGACCCAGGTTACCCACAACCCACATGACGGCTACTTCATGAAATTATTTTTGTAAATTAACATTCTTTTTTAGAGTTCTAGGGCCAAGCCCCCGTCTTACTAAGACAGAAGATCGTTTTGTACAGAGTTTTTGCGACCGACATCCAAAAGAGCCCAGGTTTAACTAGGTTTTACCGTTTTACAGAACCAAACCTGCAAACAATGCAGAGCAGATAACAGCAGAAAAGCCCAGTTAAAGCAGGTTTAACTAGGTACCTTAACATTTTGGAATCTTACTGTCGAACTACGTATTTTTAGTTTCACTTGTCACCCCTAGCAATCTTGCAGATCTCAGAATTTTCGTATTCTGCAAATATAGAATTGACTGGTTGGGTACCTTCATCTTCTCCAATCTTAAATCAGTTGATATCCCTAAATAATTACAAGAATATCATTTTCATGTATTTGAGTAAAGTATTGAGAACATACCAAAACTGGAGCAGAGTATTTGTGTGTGAAGACACTGCGGTTAGTAAGGAGTTGATCCACAAAAGGGCCAGTTGCAAACAGAATTGCTGCTTGGTAAGGTGCAGATTGGTACAATAGCTGTGTTGAGGAGACCTTCAACCTCTTCTGTATTGTATTTGTGAGCTTCATTAAGAAAACATTTGGTTAAGGATAGCATGTGGCTGTGGTACATGTAGCCAAGTGATTCATAAACTCAAAATAGCAATTAGAACCTAAAAGCTCTGTTAACAGCTTATAAGATTATAATTACCGGGTCCTTGTATGCTTTCTTTTATAATAGAACTACTTTGCTGATACTGTACATTGCAATGAGAAGTGAGGTCTAGACTTTATTGATAGTCGTATTGGTATTAATTGTAGGATACGATTTGGCCAACACAAGTGGTGGCAATGGCGAGGCCAGAAAGGATGGACCCGAGCAGATTTAGATTGAGATCAGTAACTGAAGCGATGCCTACTCCAAGAAGTAAGACCAGAAGAGAAAGCTTGATACTCTCACTGCACATCATTGAATTGATATTAGCTCAGTGGAAATAACAGTTAATACCGCAAAGACGATTTTTAGCCCAGGAAACTAAACAAATATTAAATAATTATCATTTGGTCCAAGAGTCTATGTGAAAATATCTAAAACCTAATTGTTCTCCTCAATCAAAGGTACATGATGAAGCAGGCCTGTCAATTTATCTCCTTTACTTTTACTGTAGATGAGGTCTAATGTTATAAGACAAACGCTCAGTTATATCTGAAACCTGAATCTTTTCTTCAGGAAGATTGTCTCCAATAGCACAGTGAAAGGTATGATCGCCAATTTTGTCATCTGCAGAACATACCAAGTTTAATGTATTTGATCATGTTATATAGAGAAAGATACCCAGATGGAGCTTACTTGATAGAATCCAATGGAGTTGAATCCTAAACTTAGGTTGAGAAGACCAATTGAGGTGCCGTTCAGCAACCCAAAGAGTATCACCGTCTGTCCATCAATTGCCTTGGGCTCAAAGAAATGTAAGCGCTGTGCCACATGGAGGGTGCAGAAGGTCACCATCAGATGCCAGCTTGTTAATGTTGTAGCTGGTTAGGTTCAGCAACAAGGCAAGTCAGCACCACGCTCTGGTAGTTTTTCAAGTTCTATTGATGCTTGGAATACTTGTGTGTTGTACTAACCGAATGGAAAACCAAGTGTGCTGATGAGAGCTTTGTTGCAGATGACAATGGCAACTGAAGATGCAACAGAGAGTGCAAGTGACCCGATCACACCAAGCTGGAAACCAGCTGACATCTTGACCACCTGGTGTTTCTCTGCTTGACCGAATCCAAATTATTTGTAAAAAAAAAAAGAATTAGTCCAAGGTATGTGTACTACTCACTTGAGAAAGTAAAAGCATGTCAAGTTCGTTCCATGTGCCTCATTGGCTTGAATTCATTGCTCAGCCATACAGTCTTTTGTTGAAGTGATATTATCTATTTATTCTTGTAAATTAGTAGTATCAAACTATTGATGCCAAAGCTCACTGCTGCATAGAGTGCCAGGTCTAGTCTGGTAGTTAGCGTTTGACTATAACATCCTCGTTGCCGCTGCCAATGGAACCCATTGATGTTCATTCTAGAACACAAGGGGTGTTCACAAAATCTTAGCTGCCTGATTCACGTACAAGTACCATATGTAGAAGATGGTATCCATGTTAAGGTTGTTAGATTGCACAATGTTGAATGTTGTTATGCGTCACATAGCAGTCACAAAGATGTAAGCTTGGCATTTGACTGTAACATAAGGCTAGTCATTACGACCTTGGTCATCACAAACTAAGCACATAAAGCCACTAAGGCTAGTAAGTAGTAACCCAACATGCCCATATATTGACTAAATTCGTCAGCTCTAAGATCATGACGTGCAAATTTTGTAATCGCATATGTATATGCTGCTTTATCTAACATGACTGTACACTGTACCTGACCTAACTTTTGGACAAGTCAGTAGCTAGTCTTGACTCAATCTGTTGGTTTGTGTCCTATAATTTGGAGAGCTGGTACCTACTACCCACTCAGGCTGCCACTGGGGCCCAGAACACAACAAACGGAAGGTGGTTAAAGTCGTTGTCAAATGATCAAGCTGACCAGAAGAGAAGAAACTAAACACATGCAAGGCCTTATAATTGTTATCCAATCCACTGCACGCTTCATGTGTTTGGTGGTTAATTATTAAAATAGTATATTAATATGTTGCTTAAGAAGTAGTTTTGCATGGTTGGTGAGCTCCAAGTGGTTGAAAAGGAAATATACTTAAATTAACCTTTCAATATCAGATAAGTCCATTCTTTCTGCCTTTTTTTTAGAAAACAGCTTGGATAACTTCTTTAGTTCTTTCCTTCAGTTGCCAACTAAAATAGTGAAAATTTGCAATGGATATTTTTTTTTCCTTTTCTTCCTTTTATAAGAAACTGGTCATACGAGAATGATTTTTATGTGAAAACGTATGAATTTTAATCAGATTAAAATAGCAGACTCATGTTGATGCAGATATACGGGCTGAGAAGCTAGTTGCGCCGAACATGGCTAGCATTGCCGTAAAGGCATGGGTAGACAGCTCAACTCAATTATTCGTGAAAATCATCACACCTTATATAGCCTTTTCCAGTTGAAATAATAGCCATCCACCAAACACTTATTAGAGTCAATATCAGCTGCACTGACTGATCCCTCTGCGATTACTGATATATTGCCTTCATATGCATTTTTGTTTGACAAAACATGGGATCCCAGGCTAACAGCCTACTAGATCAGTTGACTTTCAAATGCCTATTTCGTTTAAAGAAACTTTCAAATGCCTAGTGTGCTATGAACAATATAAGAAACAACTTGACCATTGCTCTGTAGAGAAAGGAAAACTGCAGTTTATCGTTTTCAGGATAAAATTAGAAGGACAAAAAATGTTATTTTGGTGGCTTATCCAGATTACAGCGATGCAAATTAATTAGTGCATGCATTACAATGTTGAGGGATACAAGTATGTTGTGATAACAAGCACTAAAACCCTTCGACAAAATAATTGCTTCTGCAAATCTAGCCGGACGACTGCGCAGGCTCATCGACAAGTTTAACATCGTCAAGAGGCATAGAATGAAGAGATGAGCACAACAAACGGAAACCAGATACAAGCAGTACTGAACTTGGGGAAGTTGGAAGCAAGTAACATGAAAATCAGATTGCACTCTGAATGAATGGATGCTTACTTCAGATTCCAGCCGTCGCCTCAGCCTGTTCCTCCGCTCCCTGTTCCTTCGTCTTCTCCAGCAGGCTCCAAGAACAGGAGGCGTGAAAGGGAGGTGGTGGTTCTCCTTGGAAGAGGAAGGGGAAGGGAGCGAGCGTGATGCACTTTTATGTTCAGAGTTTACAGGGGGCAAGGTGAAGGCAGGGGTGCGCGCGGGCGCGCATGGTGGGCGGTTAGGCGCTTTGCTTTGATGCAGCCGGTCAGGTCAGTGGATGCTTCCTTGGCGAGCCTACAAGGCATCGTGCAACATGTGGCCATGTTGTTGCTACAGTAGATGGGGGAAATACTATGTTGCGTGGGTACGTGACGACGAACATATGTTCTAGATTACTAGTCTTGGGCGCCACCAGCATAGAAAAACGGTGCTAGGAAGAACGAGAGTTGGTGCTGGAAAGGTGAACTGCGACATCGCATGGTACCGTAGAGGTGCTGCAAAGTGCAAACATGCCCAACCCCGTGACCCTCTTCGGTGACAAAATTTAAAGGTGAACGGTGGCAAGGCTAAAAGAATCAAGCTGTACGTTTTTTCTCCTTGGCACGGCGTAGAGAAGTTTGTTTTTTTTTTGTTTTTTTTTATAATGAAAATTTGGCATATATCTAAAGCCTATGGGTGTAGCTTGTATAGCGTGTCTTGTTGTCGACAGTCAAAGTCTCTCTAATTACTTGTTACTCCGTGATGTGCGGACTGATGCTGACTGTAAAAGCCTAGTCCTAACATTAGGATCCACACAGGCACACATCCAGTTTTCACCTTGCCTTGGGTTGTTTTTGCCCTGTGGCACGATGGTCGCTTGTTCTGATCATCCCTAGCCATCACGCTTGGTTCCTTTTGCCGCAAAAGGTAACAAATCACCAGAGCACATTCGTTTTCAAATTACTTTATCAAGGACAACGCGAGAAGGACGTTTGATCTCAGCCAGCGGCGCGTCCAATTTAACCCGAGAACATCTGACATGAGTTCGATTGTAACTTCAATTCCGGTTCACCTGATAGTTGCCAGATCACAGAGACAGAATGATAAAAACAACCCACCATTTCCGGAGAAGGTGATATGTTTTGAGCTCCTGCAAACTTCTCGTCTGAAAAACACAGCCATAACCCCATGGATTTCCCAAGGATCCGGCACTGCGTCCACGTACGAGAATTGCAAAGCTTGGAAAGTAATGCAGGCGACGCGTCGACTGAAATGGAACAGCAGTCAGCCTGCCAGCTGCGCCATGAGAGAGCCATGGCGACCTAAACTGATGTACATCTACTCGAAAAAACTAATCGCTTCGCAAATTAAAAATAGCCCAGTCTAAAAAAGAATGACCAGAATTTGCACTGACCTCCAATAATTGGGAAATAAAAAAGAAAGAAAAGTTCTGGGCGTCTTGTTTGTTTTGTCACTTGGAGGACAAGGTTGGAAGGAGGGGGACGTGGTTGTTGTAAAGGAAGCATCGGGTTCCTGCGGATGCAAGCAAAGGCAATGGCCCAACAGCTAGCTGCGCAACCGTAGAGACAGAGAGAAACGAGCGAGCGGCTCCATGTAATGCCCCGTTTGGTGAGACTTCGGTCTCACTCTTTTCATGCGCCTGCCTGTACCAACGATCCCGCAGCCAAAACGCACGCCATTTTTTGTCCACGCAAAAGTCTGAAGGTTTCTTTACCTGAATGGTCGGCTCCGCGGCGCGTTTGATTTGGAAACCGTTGCAATAGTAATCTGCATTGTGCAATGCAGCTCTCTGTTACAGATTCGGATTCCAACCTCTGACGATGCTCTGCTCTGATTCCAAACTGAAACTGAATTTGTTTTGCAGTCAGACTGACGCAGTGCCTAGCTTAAGCTGACGGTAATTCCCAGGAACGCAACCGTCGTGTCCAACTGCTCCGTGAATTTTCCTTCTTTTTTTTTCCCATTTCGTGTGGTTGCCTGTTGCTTTGAGCCAACGCAACGCAAGGCTGGGCAGAAGAAAAAAATACACTACCGCCTGGACCTGGAGTGGACTCGAGGGTTGCCGTCCGGTGGTGTGGTGTGGTGTGGTGGTCCTCTTCTCGGTTGGACTTGCATGCACCATCATCCCAGAATCAGCTCGCAGGTCCCCTCGTAGACCAGACCATCCGTCAGAGAGAAGAAGATGAAGGGAACAGGCGGCAGAACCACCCAAGCCATCCGCCAGGCTAGCTGACGCTCGCGCGGGGGCGTTCGCTCGGCTCGGGCTCGACGACGGCACGGGGGCTGGGCCGGAAACCGACGCTGCCGCACGCGCGCAGCTCTGGGGTCTGGGGCAGGGCGGCCTGACTGCCTGAGCCTGGCGAGTGGCGACTGGAGACGACGGGCTGGGGTTGTGAGTTGCGACGGGGAACGCGGGCGCTGTCACCGTTCTCAACGGCGGCACCTGGCGATGAGCGGTGATCATCGCCTCGTCAGTAGCCCGTCGCTATCGTCGGCCGGTGACTCGGTGGCTGGGGCTAGCTGCTGCCTGCTTTCCGTCGATTTCTTTTTTTTCTTTTTGGTGATAAAAGAACTTCTGAAACAGGCCCATTTTACGTGGGCTGATCCTAATGGGCCAATACTTCGTGGGCCCAAAACCGCAACATGCGAAGCTGAGAGCCTACTGGGCCAACAGTCGCATGCCGCATTTCTCTTCTAGAAACTCTCTCTGCTAGTCTGATGCCCTCTCTCTCTCAAAAAAAAAAAAGGAAGAAAGAAAGAAAGAAAGAAAGAAAAAGAAACTCGCTCTGATCTCAATGCCTCAGGGCAGGGGTCAGGGCACTGCATGCGCTCATCTTCTGCTCCCTCAGGGCACTGCACGAATGCACACAGTAATCCAGTAAATCAACAGCTCATTTGCTAGTTAGAAGCTCGAGCTAACACACTTAGAAATGTCATCTCTACACGATTAATACAGCTGCTATATATAGCCCACATATATAATAGACCGACGTTGGGCGCATTCTACCCAAGTTACATGAACTAATGGCAACAATTCTCTCCGCAGCTTGCAGAGAAACCCTGCAGCCTTGCTAATAAACCTGAAAATTCTGAAGTTCTGAATCTTGATTCCTACATGACCACACCTTCAGAGGCTTGCATGCAGAGAAACCTAAATGGGCACTGGCTAGCACGTAGTAGTAGTAGCTAACCAGCTACCGCTCAGACTTCAGAGCATGGTTCCTCGCTGCGCCTGGATGATCGGCTTCCCTTCCTTGAGCCCCGGGATGTCGCAGCTCTTGCAGTAGCTCAGCTGCTCCATCTCCCACTGCATCCTCGGCACCACCTTCTCGTGCCGAGGGGAGTACTCCTGCGAACCAGGGTCAGGTAAATGTCAGTCGATGCTCTCCTTTCTTCAGTGTCAAGCATAAAAAACAGAACAGCTTGTGCTGCAATGCCAAATGTTCTTTCTCGTTCAGGAAAAAAATAACGACTTAAACATGAAAGCGGTATTTCTGTCAGGTAGGTTACCTCTAACTTGTCGAGCAGTTCTTTTGGTGTGGGAGCCAAGACGATGATGTGGCGAGCGGTCGGGCTGATGAACTCTTCCTCCACAGCTTTATCGATGAAGGACAGCAGAGAGTTGTAGTACCCGTCCACATTTAGCAACCCAACCTGTAAGATCGATCCCCAAATAAAACTGTAAATACATCTGTGACTCTGGTTGTACATGACATGAATCTTTAGTGCATGAGGTGCAGGCACTGAAGAGCTGTAGTCGATTAGCACATACCGGCTTGTCATGAATGCCAAGCTGCGCCCATGCGATCACTTCCAGCAGCTCTTCTAGCGTTCCATAGCCCCCTGCATAACCGAAGGAACAGTCAAGTTTTTCTGTCAGAACTATGGATGCTGATTAGTGTTTCTAAGCACATATTGACAACTGCTTGGATAACTGAAGCAACTACCATATTACTGGTGGTCACATCAACAGTTTGGTAGGATAAGTATTTTTATCACAACCCAAAATAAATATGCTTCCATTGACCCAATAATTAGACCAGAAAGGAATCTGAATTTCCATAAAGTGAAACCCATGCATGCGCACAAGGATCTGCACCAACCAACCCAGACAGGCCAATTTGGGTGGTCAATTTGAAGTCAAACTAACTCATGCATCCTGCTTTACAACTTTCGACTCACGCTTCCACTAGGCATGGATCGAGTACATACATACGTGACATGACCAAGGAGAGAAAGCGACGGTAAAAAGTGAACTACATCTACCTGTCGGCTGGCTAGGTTAGCTTGATGATAGTTTAAAAAAAAAGTTACTGTACCAGGGAGTGCTATGAAGGCATCAGATTGCCTGGCCATCTCAACCTTCCTCTGATGCATATCTGCCACGGCCTTCACCTCCCCAACGGTCTCGCCTGTTATCTGCAAACACAAGCAAACATGCATGCATGCCTGTAATCAACATACACTCAGCCTAACCAGAATGGGTGGCTGTGACAGTATTTTATTTTTATATTATTCAGGCCATCAGCAGGGCGGCATGGTTCAGGAGAAGTAATGATGGTGTTATTGTGGGGGACAAAAAGAAAATGCGAGGGACGTTTCTTTTGTTAATAAAGTCATTATGTGCTTAAAGGATCAAAGCCTCAAGAACAAAGGGGCAGACACTGGAAGCAGCAGTCAGGATCAGCAAGATGCCAAGATCTCATCTACGAGGGAAATTAAAGGAAAACCAGATTTTCACTGCACATTCCATGTGATCTTTCAGACGAGAGCAGATAAGATTGCATCCTTTCTTTCCACTTTCAAGAAATAAAAGATACATCTAAACATGTAGGTGCATGCGTGCATCTTCATTTTATCACTAAATATACCTCACTACGAGTAAAAACAGTTCTTCATTCAGTACATAGTATATATATACATGTATACTTACCTAATTAATTAATAACGAAAGTTATATAAAATTTCAGACAATCTGATCTACCATGCTTTGTCGAATTCATGGGAATCATTGCTTGCTAATATGTGATTAAACAATGACAGTGTTTTTTGGGAGGCGTGAGAGCGTGGTCATCGTACCTCTCTCGGCATGAGGGTCTTGGGAATCACCCTGCACATAGATGTAAGGGATCGTCAATGAGATGGAAAATTCTATAGCATTTAGCACCTGAGGATGCGACCAATCGAACTCTTTTTGTCACGATTTTACAAAAGTTTCTGGCTATTCTTTTCATGCATGTGTGCTACTAGTGCTGAAGACTGACGACCGTCATGGCATCATTGCTGTTTACGTACCCGATGACGTGCCTCCCTCCGTTGTAGACTGCTCGAGAGACCAGGCCCATTAGGCCGACACTTCCCCCGCCATAGACCAGATCAATGTTCCTTGAGACCTACAATGGCAACTCTAGTGATAAACAACTCTGATGGAACTAGCTAACTTGATGGGCACTTCTAGTTTACATACTAGCTACTAGAATGCAGTGATCTATCAACTATCATACATATTTTATTTTGTTTGCAACTATATATGCAATTAATGTCATGAGATGGAGATAACTGAAACTGAGCGAGGATGTGAGAAGCACCAAAAATTGCTCAAAATTCAGTTGAACGCATGCATGCGCACGCGCGGAGGGAGCTTGCTGATGGTGATCACTGATCAGTGATATCTTTTTCAATGGAACAGAAAATAAATTCAGCAAATGCATGGAAAAAGAACTATTAGCTAGTGGAGCATCAATATTATAAGAATGAGGATATGGTGCCAGGAGCATGGGTCCCTATTTGTAAAAAGCACACACAGTATAGTGCTTCATTCAAATGTATCAAAAGAACTTCATTTATTGTACTGCACGAAAAGTCACGTGTAAACCTGCAAAATTCAAATTCAAACTCGTTGCCCCTGATATAAGAAAAATAAAAAATAAGTTAAGCAGGATTTCAGTGCATATATTTGCAGTAACTAGCGAGCTAGGTATGTATGCATTCCTGGAAATGGTTTTGCTGCCGGAATTCAGCTCTACGGCTCCACTGAAATATGCAGTTAATGCATATGCTTTCTTGTATGCCTTATCTTCGTTTAAACAAGCACACTGAATGTCTGAATCACAGCATAGAGTTTCTACAACAACCATGGCAATTAAGCTAGAACGAGAACACGGTAAATGTCTACGGGCACGTCGTAGTCGCGCTGAAGAAAAACTTCGGAACCATGCATCATGTTACCGTTGATCACAGAAAACAGCCATTTCAGCATTAACAGAGACGCATGCTGAAAGCTGATGCAACTAACTGTCGTCTAGCGAGATTGCGAGGAGAAACGAACTCGAAGACGCACCAGCTCCCCGCCGAGCTCGACGGCGGCGTCCTGGTAGCTCTTCTTCTTGCCGAGGCTGCTCCCGCAGAAGACGCAGATCCTCCTGAACCGAGACGGCACCGCCGACGACAGGTCCATCGCCTCCACGGCTGCCTCCTCCTCCTTGACGATCTCCATGTGACCTTCTCTATTCATCATCTACTCCTCCTCCCTGTATATGTCCACTCCTTTGCTTGCAGAGCAATGGAGGCACTGTAGAACGGAGCGATATCCCACTACAGCATGGCTAGCTTTACCGCACTCGATTGCACCACCACTTTCGGTGTTATATATTAGCCCGGGGGGCGGTGGGTCCCAGCGGAGCTCATTATCCGCAGAGCTGTGTGTGACTCTACTTAACTGGTGGAAATTAGAAGGCCTGATCAAGGTCTAATTAAGCACGTTCGGAAAGAAGAATCGGAGTTTAATTTATTTAATTACCGTATCTCACTCAGTTCAGTCCGTTGATCGATCTCCCCCTTCCAATGTTCGCTTAGCTAGCGACCGGTGACAGTCGACAGTCGTACGCGATCCCTACTAAACTGAACGCCATCCGGCTTTTGTGTCGGCTACGACCGCCGGCTTGCCACACACTCATACTAGGGTTCATCGAGGAGGAAGACACGGACATGCTTGCTTGCAAAGAAAGAGACGCGGAAGAAACTGAACACAAGCATCGGAGCAGGGGAATCGTGCCCAAATGTCTGATGCTGCAAACGCAATTCAGTAGATAGATATGCAGGCATACTCATTGCAGGTCCAGCCTCCACGGGCTATGCTGGGATCCAGTGGTCCGGCATGGATCGCTCGCGAAATTTTGCACCAACTGCTCGCTGGAGACTAGAAGAACCCGTTATTGCAGGCTTGCAGCATTGCATAATTGCAGCAGTAGATGGAGAATCCCATGCGTGTATATTGGGGCCGGGACAAGCCTGATCAACCACTGTAAATAAATAAAAGGAAATTACGACCGTCGCCGTGCATATTTATTGGAGTAATAAATACTATGCACAACAGCGGATCATCACTTTGGAGTAGGCCCCCACTGCTGCAAATAGCCGAAGAACAGAGATAGGCCTGCGGAGTCTGCGGCGCTGGGTATCGATGCGATGAGGCAGTGATGGATCAGCTCATCATCAGTGGCCAGTGGGTGTTTCCCTGCAGCAGACCCATGGCATTACTGATTAGGGCCGTACCTGCAAATGTGGGGCCCGATTCTAAGCGCAAAATGAGGCCTGCATAGGTGAAATGCTAATGACCATTTTATGGTGGTTTAACAAAACTAGTTTAATCTTGCAGATGTTGGTGCAATTTTTCTATAAATTTTGATCAAAGTTTGTGAAGTTTGAATTGGGACTAAACTTAAATGGCTTGTATTTTGGAAGAGAAAATATTAAACAGTGTTAGCTTAATTGTCCTAAACGAGGAGGACTGTTGAGCAGGCTGATGAACATGCCCAAGTACGGGATTACTATTTCTTTCCATTTTCGTGCGAGAGTCCACGCCCGCATGTCGCTGAATCCAGCGGCAATATCTCGACGGAATAGTTCAGCTTAGGTCAGGGGAGCAGCGTCGATCGCCGTCGATCAGGTACGGCCGTCGTTGAACCAGTCAAAGGCCAGCCAGCAGCGCGCGGACCTGCAGATTCAGGAACGCAGCTGCACAGTAAGCTGCACAGCACAGTGGAGGCCTGGAGGGGTTAGTTTCTAAAATTTTTCTGGTGCTACAGTAACTTTGAGCGTTTAATCACTAATTAGGAGTATTAAATATGGATAAATGACAAAATTTATTTCATAACCCCCAGGTGAAATTACGAGACGAATCTTTTAAATCTAATTGGATCGTGATTAGATGATATCGCGCTACAGTAAACAACCTCTAATAACGGATTAATTACACTTAATAGATTTATCTCGTGCTACAGTAAATAACCTCTAATAGATTCGTCCAAAATTTTTCACGAACTAAACACGCCCTCATTTTATTGGTATCAAACAACAAAGTGGCATGTCAAAAAGGTAGAGCCGATGGACTTGCTGAATCTCATGCACATACGGCAGGGCAAGCAAGGGACATCATCTCTAGCTTGGGTCCTTGCTTCAGCTGATCAAATGTAGATCCGGGCCAGTCTACTAATAACTACTAGTAGATACTAACATAATGAATTTTCACTGCACTCAGCCCTAGCTGGAAGCTTTATTTGGTGCCGATAGCCTGATGTGGACAGATAGGTTGGGGGCTAAGAGCAGGCATAGCTTATCTATGTTGGGCCAAAAAATTATACTACAGTTACAGCCGAATTATGGTGAGGCAGAGCCATGAATGAGAGCAGTTACAAAATTGAAGGCTGGACCAGGCGACAAGAAACAAACGACGGCAGTACTTGCCGGAGTACTCGCTGTTGCCCCGTAATTAGCATCCTCCATGGCCATGTATGATCCCTAAACCACTACTACTGGTATTCATTTAGACGTATAGTAAACACCATGTATACTACTCCCTCCCACATGTCTAAAAAATAAGTCTGTTATAACATGGCCAAATACTCGTATATTACCATTGAATGGAAATAGTACATATGCGAAAATATGTTTTACGATGAAAATATGAACATTAACTTTACAAAACTGGTAGGGTGGATCATGCAATTTTGTGGCTGTAGTATCAAGAGTCTAAGTACATATATACAATTGTATCATCCTAACTTTATTAGAGATTGTATTTACCTTTATCGTTGCTAGTTGTTGACGCAAAATCCTGATGCGTCGATCAACACAAGGACCTAGGAGATTTGCTTTACTCCGGCGCAGACTCTAAAATAACTTCGTGTGGTGTGTGTAGCGTGTCAGTCAGTTTGACCATTCAACTGATAAGGTGAAGATAATCCTTTCGAAGTCAAAGGCAATCAGCCGATCAGGCCGATGTGATCCTGGCACCAGTAGCGATAATGGTGTAGCAAAAAAAGCATGATAAGTAAATAAACAGCCATGAGACTGATTCCAGCATCCTGATGAGCATGAGCGGCTCATCGGCTGTCTAAATCAGATCCATATGATTGATGGTAATAAAATGTGAAAACTATCAGTTAGAAAGCCGATAGGAAACGGAACCATTGAGCACTTGCTCCACTAAGAATAGGAGCATAAGCCGATGAAGCTTAAACTAACATTACCACCAGTATTTCTAGATGAAACTATAGCGATACGCCCGGTAATTGCAATCTAGAAACGTTGGCAGTAAGAGATTAATCTAAACTTCACAAGCCGATGGATCTATCCACAATAGAACTCGATCCCAATGGTACTTGAGAGGTAGCCGAGATTAAGATGCAACATGCCATTAAATAATCTATCATCTATTTTAACATGATAAAAGCTAACTAAAGCAAACTAGACAGCGAGACGATAGATTAAATAAATATCAACCGATGCAAGCTTAATCAAGATAGGATAAATATGATTCTACCACATCTAGCAAGAGATCAAGTTGATGCAGCCTTACAAGGCAGGGTAAAATCGATAACTAGGTAGACTAGACGAAATCACAGCGACGCACCCGTGATTGAAGCTCAGAGCACCTGATAGACGAAGACCGCGGTGACGTGGAGCCGAAGCGATGCAGCCCAGCTTGCTGAAGAACTCATCATGAATTACTCCTACTCCTAATGCAATGGCGTGATGTTGAAAAGATAAGATATGTTATATTGATCGAGAGATGATTGCAATGATCCTAGACGTACATATTTATAATTTAGATAACCTAACCGGTCACGGCACACTAAAATTTGCTAAAGAAGAAATATCTAAACAGACTAATATGAAGATATATGAACTCTAATTAACTTGTTGGCTGCCCCTAACCTTCCTGCATGCATCTTCTTTATTCTACGGACTCATCTCCTTCCGCATCTTCTACTAGCAATAATAAAATAATCCGCCTATGATGCTAATCACACTTGATTAACAAAGATTCTTCACGTGATATAATTATACATGTGCATGCAAGCTATATTAACTTTCTTCCCTTGCCTTCACGTATGAACTTCACATACTTTGCATGCTCCCGGCTCCATCAGCAACTACCAATGTATATCGGCTTCCACGTTACGTTGATACTTTATCCATATATACCGATAGCTGATTACTTCATAATTCAAATTACATCGGATTTACTAATAAACTTCGGTGTCAACACTAGTTTTATCTACTCATTATTAAAAAACTACTCATTAATATGCCTAGCTAATTCAAATACGGGCCTATATAATGACGTTGTTATTTATTCGGATTCTTTTGTCATCTCTTTTAAATATGGGCCTATATATAACCAGCAGCATGCAGTAGGGGCCGCCCCCAGCCTCTCCTGTTACCTTATAAACAAAAAGAAAATCTAAAGTAGACTTATACACGGACTACTAGTATTTAGGATCGAAGCCTCGAAGGCATTGGTAAGTTATTGCACGGTACCTACACGGTACCAAGTTGGTCCTGCAACGTTTCAAAAAAGAAATGGTCCTGCAACAGTAATTTCCCGGCAAGTTTTGTGGGGTTCCGGCAAGACAATCTATCATACACAAACGCACGGCCGGTGCATCACTCGGCCTACTCTACCCTCTCCATCTCCAGCCACTGAAAACAACGCAGCAAGGCTCACTGACGTCCATGCTACGAGTACCATTCTCCTCGTCCTCGGTCGTCCAAATCTCTCTCACCTTTTTACGAGCCGGAAACCTAGCAGTAAGGGTAAGGCGTTCCCTCTTCCTGAACAAGATCATGGAGAAAAACACAGCATCAATTAGCTAGGATATATCCCATGCATGTCTTGTCTTGTCTCGTAACAAGCATGCAATATGAGTGCTGCTGCAGCTGCCGCCTCCATTATATTCTCCCGCACACAGCGAGCTCGGTTCTTCACTGCCCTGACCGCCGAGTGCATGCTGACCAAGCGCGCGTGCTCCATGCCCATCATTATTCCCTTGCTTGCATTGCTAATAATGTGATCTGAATGTCCCAGATGGTCTTAGTAAACTGTGTTTCGCATAGTTTATGCGCAGCGTGTACGCCACTTCTCACAAATAAAATTCTACCGCCACTGTCTAGTTTGTATGTGCATGTGCTACACTTGGAAGCCGAGGTGACTGCATGCATGCCCTGATCCTCTGCCGGGGCATAGAATCCAACCGGCCGGCGGCTACCATCTCTACCAAGCAGCTACGTACTCTTGTCACATTGTGTATGCAAATGCTTGGCAAATGTTGCTCGAAGTAGGAGCATCTACGTTTTGTTGGGCTATCTGACTAAGTAGGAATGATATGGTGTTTGACAAATCTCCAACTAAAATTTATATGCAGGTACTTTATCGGGACACTCACTGGCTCAGATTCTAGGCACAACTACAAAAGCGTGATGAAGACAAGAAGACGTTACAGAAGGCATGTCAAATCGTGGAGGTTTTGGTCATGCAAGTTTTTTAACCATGGATGGAGGTTTAGTAACAGAATTAGTTCCCAATAAACGTCTTCACCAAACTATGAGTTGGTTGTATCGCCTTTTGTTTAATCTTATCAGTATTGTCGCAGACGTTTGAGCTTCAAATGTTGTAATAATTGGCTGTAGCCTCTTTTGAGGTCAAGGCTAGATACTTTTTCCATTACTAAAAAAATGTTGAAAATGTTGCTTGAAGCTTCGTCACATTGCGCTTCGATCGATGTGACGCCCAAGCAAGTCCAGCGAACTCTGCTGCCCTCTCGAATCAACGTAGCCCGGCAGGCGTATCCTGACGAATGCCATGGCGAAGCTACGATAGATCAGATCTCTCTCGCATCGCATCGCATCGCATCGCATCGCAGTGTCTTTCCTGTCCGATTCTGAGCTAGTTCCGATCGGTCGACCGGGCGCCACGCCCGGCCTACGATCTTCTCGGTCGATCTTTACGTGCAATCAATCGTGCGTACGTCTGTTACCTTGCTACTTCCTGCTCCAGGCAAAAAAAGTTATCTTGCTGTCACCTTCTTTATTAATAGAAATGTGCACAGTCTGTGTTCGTTCAAAATAAAAAAAGTTATCTTGCTGCTTCTTGCAGTATTCCCCGACAGGATGAGGATGCGCCGAGCTCTTTGATCCAACATGGTGGGAAAAGGCGTGGATGCACTGTGAGTCTGTGACGACTACCAGCCTACTGTTTGATCGAAATCGCCCGATCAAATCCCCCACTGAAGAAGAATGGCTGTAAAACCAAGCGTGCCCAATTTTACATCTTCAGGATTCTGTCAGGCTAGTTCTGTGCTATGATTCAGTATTTCAGTTCAGTTCCAACAGTTTGGTTGGTCTTCTCAATTGGGCCCATGGATCGATTTTCCTGAGGCAGCACCCAGCAAGCACAACTACGCGAGGAGGCCCAAGTGGCAGCCCGGCCCAACACTAGAACCGCCTCTGCTGGCTGCTGCCCTGCTCTGGGGTCGGCGCAGCGCACCCCCGCCGCCGCTCAAAACGCAGACGAGGCAAGGGAAGCACGCCCGAAATTTCCGAGGTTTTCGCCTCTCGCAGCGCGCAAGCACCACCCGGAGCGGCTCGCCGTCGGCGCGGAGGGAGGTACGTAGTAGCCAGCGCCGTATCACCAATCCGAGCGTGCTAGGGGCGCGCCCCTTTCGGTTAGGGTTTTTGTGTAGCCGCAAGATTTCTGATTTAGTTCCTAGCTTCTGTTGAGCGTCGGGTGCGAACCGTTAGATGCCGGCTTGATCTCTCTTGCGTTCGTGGTTTTTTCCGCGCGTGTCAGCTTGGCTAACTGGGCTGCCCTTTGTTTTCCCCCTTGGAGAGCGGAGGAGGCTACGCGATGGCGGAAGAGAATGTAAGTTCCTCTCTCAGCGCTGTTTAAAGATGCAGATTTCTTGTTTGGATTTGCTGTTGTGCTTTTAGAAGCAGAGATTTATGTGGGGAACCCAATTCTTTAGGTTAGAATTTCAGTTTTAGATACATTTGAAGACTTTTAGCCTTGTATTTCCATCTCGTTTTCCTTACCCTAGAGCTAGGTTAGTTAGTTGTGAGGTGGAACCTTTGATTTTTTTTAATCACAGCCCTGAATTGGTTAATCCCGATAGTTATACTTCATGGAAGTACTTAGTCAATTGTTACACTCAATTTTTGAAGCAAGGTGCTATTACTATGCACTTAGCCACTTACAGTTATTTGGATCCAACACCTATGTGTATTATCTTTTTCACAAGAAAAGCATGACTTTTTGTTTGAATGAATAAGGCAAAATCAGTCCTGGTAATTGGTAATGACCTACTACAGCAGTGAACCAATCAAGGCCTTAAGCTTATGCGCTGCATCAACCAGTTAAATCATAGGCGCTGAAATATTTTCTGCATGGGCATAGATATGCTGTTATGATATCGCAGAGAAATCTGCTTTCTTTGTAGAGTCATTGGTATGCATGATTTTGGTGTCTATTGCATTTCTAACCTTTTTTGGTATACCGGGACAACGCTAACTTCACATCTTTATTTACAGCAGGCTGGAAAGAAAGAGGAGGAGGAATTTAGCACAGGTCCTCTGTCTGTCCTAATGATGAGTGTTAAGAACAACACCCAGGTGCGAACTTTATCCTTTTTCCCTGCAGTTATTTGCTAGAAAACTATGCTCCTTTCCTTTTTTGGGGTTCCATACAAAATATATACTAGTAGACACTAGTTGGCAAATGGGCATAACTTCGTGTATTGTTCACATTAGATCTAATTTCATTGTGCTCCCAATTACCTGACTATCATATGGCGCATAAAAGCATTGTTTTAAGTTTCTATATATAGTATCTATCCTTTGTGCATGCTCTAGTAGGTTTTACAGCATATTCATCTGCGATCAGGTCTTGTTTTTTACATTGCTGTGTATCTTCTTATTCTTCAGAACAATTTAATGGTTAAGCATGTACAGCACTATTTTGACTGCTGAATTTTGTCCATAATTTGTCCGCAAAGCTAAAACTTCAATATCTGAATGTCTTCAGGTGCTCATCAACTGCCGCAACAACAAGAAGCTGCTTGGCCGCGTTCGTGCTTTTGATCGCCACTGTAACATGGTGCTTGAGAACGTGCGGGAAATGTGGACAGAGGTAACGAACCGAGCTATAAGGCTGCGATTGTTTCCTAGGATCCTTCAAGTCCTTAATTTTTTGAAAGTGTAATTGACCATGACTCGTTTCTTTACAGGTCCCCAAGACCGGCAAGGGCAAGAAGAAGGCTCTGCCTGTGAACAAGGACAGGTTCATCAGCAAGATGTTCCTCAGGGGTGACTCGGTCATCATCGTGCTGAGAAACCCGAAGTGAGCGTCCAGCAAGCCACCTTGATCTGCGGTTTGAGGAAGCCATGTATCTGTTGAAGACTGTAGCTTATCTACTTGTGTGTTTGGAGGATTAACCAGTAGTCTGGAACCCGCTGCTCATGTGGCATGGTGATGGCGCATGAGCACACGTTTTATGAGTTTGTTAACTGGAGTATGTACCAGTCAACTGCAGTATTTTGATAACGGAATGATGTGCTTTCGTTTCTGGTTATGGAACTTTGTGCGACGTGATCTTTATCACCTAACATTCATCAATCACCAGTGGGGCATTGCCCACACCTGACAGTCAGATATGATCCCGGCGATTCATTTCCTGAAATTGAAAGGATGAAATGTACAGGTTTCTGTAGGTGAGAGTTTCAGCTGGTTACACCACTCTGTATGATCGAGTTCATTGAGTCATTTAACTCAGTGCTGTTTGGGCTCTAACTCAAAACCTGTGGGACCTCGATCTCGACCGTCCACAGGTGATCGGACGCTTCTGTATCGGTGGGCCCCAAGGTGTGGATCTGGAGCGTTGGATCACGATTAACGGCTGAGACTAAGCCTTGACCCGCATCAAGAGAGGAGACCACCTTCCTCGTCCTCTCGAGCATCTGACAGGCCGCCGCTCCTTCCGGATCTGGGCGAGGCGAGCTGCGGCGCCGGGCGTCGCGGGGAGGAGAGACTAGGGAGGATGAATTGGATCGGGCGCAAGATCCACCTGTACAATGTCACCATCGGCCTCTACATGCTCGATTGGTGGGAGCGCTACCTCTTCAGTATCCTTTCCCCCGATTGCTTCTCTTGCAGTCTAGTTTCCAGTATCCCATCACTCCTGATTACTCAGTAGATCCATTTAGCACCCGGCTCAGTCTAGTTTTCATTTTTCCTTTTTTTTTGTTTTTCTTTTGCTAAGTCTGAGAAAACCCTGCGGATATATCCAATGATTTGTCGAATTTAGGGATCTTTCAGCGTGCAGTGCATTAACAGCCTTTCTTCCTTTCCCTGCTGCAATTTTTTAGACTAGAGAGTAAGTAGTAGCCAATACTAGAGCCTCCTTTAATGATTACACTAGTAATAAGATTATAGATCTTTAGCGCCAAACATCCAGAGAATATTGAGTTTTATACCATTTTATATATCAGCTAGGAAATTCAGAAAGTTATCTTGCAGATGTTGCGTGCGTTTGTCTGTCAATCACTAGCAGAGCTCCTACAGCAATCCAGGCTTAAAGTGACTCAAAGCTCTATTTTAGAAAGTCTGAATGTGGATTATAACATGGCCATTTTCTTTGTGAAAACTTTAGAGGAAACAACAAGAATGTAAAAATATAGTACCACTAGACAGCTTGGTCGGGGACATGAATCCTCGTGTCCCTGAGTCAGGCTAACCCTGCCCTGATCACGGTGTACTCCTCGAGCTACTGTCTTTGGACAGTATGCAACCGTGGTTATCCTGCAATGCAGAGTGCTCTGCACCATGTTCTTCCTTGTCGCTTTCAATATCCGAATCAAAGTTCTATAAATGCTAATGTTCATGCCCCACATATATTGGCAGCTGTAGCTCCAGAATACATAGATAATCCTGGAAAACAAGATAATGATATTTACAGTGCCCTAACTTTCTCAAGCCTGAAACTGCGCAAGAAATTTTGGAGGCAACCCACAACCTTTTATTTAGTAAATTGTTTATATTCCCTTCCTTTTTATATTTATTTCTGACAGAAAAAGCTTAAGTTGATACATGCACAAAGCCTTTTCATGGAACTTTGGGTGCTTTTTGACTGCGGTGAGGAATATCAGGAGCTCTAAAGTTTTCCAACCATGCTGTCCTTTTACCAATCCAAATGCTCCTAAAGTTCCGATTACTTATGAATCCCAATGAAGTAACATGTTATCCCTTGACTATAATTAGATATTTTGATGGTTTGCCTTTTTTGGTACATTCTCCGGTATCTCCTTGGGTTCTTCCAAAGGTACAAACTTTTTACCTTTTTCAGACTAAGAACTATCTGATTGAGCCAAAACTGTTTCCAGCTGTCATATGCTCCCCTGAATCAGTATTTGTGAGGAACTCAGATGGCTATACAAGCAGATTATACTTCTAAGTTACATCTTTTGTGAAGATGCAAATTCATGATTATAGTTGAGTAGATACAGTATACAGTATCAAATCCAAGCACAAACTTCCATTAAGCTATTTGTGTAGAGGAGCACATTCATCCTGAAATATTTTGCAGTCACTTGTATTTGCCATCTGTGACTAAAACTACTTCATAGTTTCCACCACTGTCTGTTGGATGGTTTATGTCTCCTCTTTGCTTTTATTTTCTTCGTTTTCCTTCTTTTTTTTTTGGGGGGGGGGGGGGGGGGGGGGTGTTAAAGATAGAATCTTCACTGGAATATTAATGCCAGCTTTCTGTGCCTTGCAGTAATCTGAAGACACTTTTCCAAGACGGAAACTACCTTGGGCGAGGGAGTACATAGCCATGGTTAGACGAAATCTGCTTGTGATCTCTTGCCCGTGTAATTTCATCGGTTTAATTAGTTGTTAGCTGAGTAACAGAGAAGAAACTAATTAGACAATTGTTACCGTGTAGCCATTTCTGTATCTTCCCTGGAAGCTAAAAGCCTTCTGGTGTTTCTGTCTAGTGAGGGAGGACAACTCGATGTTGTGCGAGATCGACGTTTTTGTGTTGTACATGATTGCTAATCTGTTATGCCTCTGTGCTTCGTGGACGCACCGGGAATCTGATGTGTTCCACGCATTCCTGATTTCCTGTACTCGCGGGTTGTATCATTCATCAGTTCATCACCGAAGTCCAGAGCTGCGTGCCTTTGTTGTGACCAAGCGGTAAGTTGTGGTATACTGGTACCTGATATGATAAACTCGCAAGCCCTTAAGGCCTTTACCCATCAAATGCATAAATCTACCAAGGGTCCAAGGCAGCTCTCGGGATGCGGTTGTTTTCTCCAAGTAAATTTTTCATATCCTCCGAAAATCTGAATTTTACAGTCCGGCTATAGTTGAGAAGGTTGTTGCAAGGTCCTTGTGCTTGCCACGCTGGATGCATCCATGGAGGCACCGATCCTTCCTGCACTCTCCTGGCATCTTCCAGACAAGCCCGGGCTCTCTTGACGTCGGAACGGTTAACAACTCTTGTCGCGGCGTACTCACCTCACCATCCGTCAAACGATCCGGAGTCCAGGCTTGTACGTCATTTCGTTCCGAAGCGTCAACACTCGCGTAGCTTGTTCGAGCGATCAGCGTTCTGGATTGGTCCCGTCCGTTTCGTGTCTCGCGGTGTCGGTGCTTATCGTTTCCTCTAGCGCGTGTGGGTTGGGTTCTTGAGACGTCGCTCTCGGCTCGGTCCTGCAGAGGAAAGAAGAGGAAGCTGTGGAAGGGTTGGAGCAGGTCCAGGTCCAGCCATGCTTGAGGTCGTGATATCCATCCCGGCGATCCTCCTGCTGATCGTCCTGGCGCTCGGGTGTTACCTGCTCGGCCGGAACCGCGGCCGCGCCGAGGCGGCCGCCGCCGCCGCCGCCCCGCAGCAGTTCGCGCCGCCCGCGCCGCCACCGGGGCTGCCGCCCAAGTAGCAGGGCGGGTAGTCTTCGTTACATGTTCGTTCTCCATACTAGTGCTGCGTAGTGTGTTGGCTCATGCTGTGTGAATTATTTTCCCCCCTTGCTACCTTGCGGTTGTTTTTCTTATTTGTTGAATGATTTTGTATGCCCATGTTGTTTGAGTTTACAGCTCTATGTAATCTCCACGTTTCTGTTCCCCGTGCTATCTGTCTGACTGCGTTGTTTTCATAACTTTTCGTTGGGTTTGGCGACGTTCTTGGACGAAATTGTATCGCGGTACTCTGAATTACTCTGGCTATATTGTCAAATGAGGATTCAGAAACTTCAAATGAATTATCCCTGTCGCTGCGACCTCAACCTGTGACTGCAGCAGTTAAACGGCGTGACACTCCTTGCGGTTCTGGAGTCTGAAATTATAGTTACATGAACCCTGTCCATTTTCGTAGCCGATTCCAGATGAACTAGAGCTATGCAAAGCTTAACTGTCTACTGTGCCGGATCAAGATTCAGGCGCCAGACGACGTTCGTATGACCAAATTAAACTAACCTCGCCAAAGTGACACCATAAACAACTCAGATGTAGTCCCTGGCCCCGACGCTCTTCCAACTTGCTCAACTGAGACGAACGAACGCGGGATCCGGCGATGCTTCACCTCCAGCCTTCATCGCCGGCGTGCACTCTGGGATCACTTTGGGCTTGTAGCCCGTGGGCCGACAGCGTCTGTACTGCTTATAATGGGCCCGCAGTTGGCTGGAGGAAGCAAATCGTGGGCCAGGCTGCAGGCCCCTTCCCTTCTTTGATCTACATACTGTGCTCTCCGGGCACGCACGCTGCCACGCACCAACCAGAAGGACCCGACCGCGCGCAAGATAGATCTTTCTTCCGATCCCGTGCCGCGCCGTGTGTGGCGCAGAGCGCAGCCATGCATGTGGCCCGTGGCGCGAGCAGCTGGCGTCGCCACGCGCGACCAACGCAGGGCGCACCTACCGACCGGCCGACCTCCGATCCGCATGTGTGTTTGGTGGGACTTGTGGATGCCCGGCGTGCCACTGTGCCAGCCCAACCAGGCAACCAGCCCACCATCGCTGCGCTGCGCGCTGCCTACTACCGCGAGTCCGCAACCCTGCTGCGCGCACGCAGAGCGCGCGGCCAGGGACGCGGCGGCGTACGTCGCCGGCTCGCCGTCCTCTGCTTGCCTGCACTGCCGGCTGGCAGGTGCCAATAATAAAGGAGCCAAAAGCCGGAAATGAAAGGAACTACGAACAGTGCGTTGTTGTGCCTGCGTGCGAACTGCACGATCGGCTGCGTAATGGGAGCTAGCTGGGGACCTGCTGCCCGTCCTGGATGATCGATCTCGACGGAGGCGCGCGCATGTGCGGTACAGTAGTAGTAGTAGTTAGCTAGGTTACGCTCCTCCGTGGGGTGGTGCTGCAAGTGCAAGCACGTACGTTGTCGTGACTCCTCCGTGCGCTGAATTTCTCCACGGAGAAGAATTTTTGCGCATGCCTGCTTGTGGTTCGTGAATCTTTTTTGCTAGCTCCCGCCAGCGATTCTGAAGGTGACCGATCGAAGCTCCCGCCAGAAAATTAGCTAGCTAGCTAGGGTTTATTCTGCTAGCTGCTGCTGGCCCGATGCATGCTATCGACCTGCACCGAGGGCAACACAGCAAACATGTGCAAACGGTACTCGTAGGCTAGGAGGGAGGGAGGGTGAATTAGGCAAACTTAAAATCTTAATCTATAGCTCAATCTAATTTGCATAAAACTTAAACTAAAACATGCTATCTAGATGTGCAACTAGGGTTCTTCTGGTGTGAAAACCTCATCCTAAGAAGTTTTAAAATTTATAGCCAATCCTAGCAAGATACTACGCTACGAAAGTAAAGGCACACAAGTTGCAATATGAAATGCGGAAACTTAAGAGTAAAGGATGAGGGGAAGCAAACTCTCGACACGAAGATTTATCCCGTGGTTCGGTTAGGCACAAAGTCACTCCTATATCCACGTTGTTGAAGAACTCACAAAGAGTATTGCCTCACGGCAACCAAGTCTCTTCCGGAACTCTTCTTGACTTGCCACCAAGGCTATGTCAAGTCACCACGGTCACCTTGATCCCGCTTTCCACTAAGGAGCTTCTCCACCAAGGAAGGAGGTCTACACATTCCCGCACAAAGCCGTCGTCGCCACTCCACACCAAGCCGGAGGGTCGAAGACTTGCCGGCGAGCCACCAATGCTCCAAGGGGCCGGCACCGAGATACAACATGTGGTTCACTTCTAGAAACAGCATACAAGGTACAAATCTTGCTCTCTCACTCTTTCAAGAGCTAAATCTAGCACTAACTCTCACAAAGGTTGTGCTAAACCTAAAGATATGATCAATATGCTCTTGGGTGGCTTGGAGGTGCTCTCTGGTGTGTATGGGGTTCCTCAAGACTCCAGCACCTTCAAATAACCCGGGGTGAGGCATATATATGGGCCACCAACTCAAAGTAGCCGTTACTAGCCGTTTTGCCTTTTTTGCGCATCGCGTCGGTTTAACCGACCACATGCGTCGGTTTAACCGACCCCTCTAAGTCCAAATAATAGTCGTTACTGCTCTGACACTTGCTTGCGTCATTGCACCGACGCATGCACCGACCTGATATCGGTTCAACTGGTCGTGAAATGTTTGCCGAGCGAACCCAGAGTAAAATGTGCAATGCACATACCAATGCACCGACGCCTCTTGATTGCATATCGGTTTAACTGGTCGTGAAGAGAATATCTGAGCCTGGTTGCATAGCTCTCTGATGCAACTGACATTGCACCGACGTCTCAGAAATGGACCTCGGTCCAACCGACTGTGAAGAAGTTTTCTTCACATGATCACCATGTTAAATCTAATTGCACCGACCCGTGCAATTTTGATGCCGTCGGTTCAACCGACCCGTTGACTGTTTCTGCCACTTTGTTCAAGTCGTCGCTGAGATTATTTGGACCCTTAAAATTATGAAGAATGGAGTATTTGGAAAAATTTAGAAGAACCTCATAATTCTCTATGTAATTGATGACATGAAAGAATTTTATAAATTACTACATCCCATGTGAGGAATGTTAGTTATTTTCCCTTGATATTTTGAAAGCAATTTGGTGCCATAAAAATTCATATAACTTTTAAAGGTAGTTTAATTTGATGAATTTTAATTTTAAAATTGTAAAGATGTGTGTGTTTTTAAGCATAGTCCATCTTCATTTGTTCTATGATCAGAAAATGTTTTATGAATTCTGGGCATTATTTGGTGGTCGTTTCACTCAACTTGACTGACGAAAGTAACAAAAATGTCAAAGAGGGGAAGAAAATTAAAATGCAGTGTTAAGTAAGGGATAAAAATTTTTACCGGGTCAAGAAAGGAATTTAGTCATCTTCTAGTGTTAAATAAGAAATTTTCTCGAATACAAAGCATGGCGATCTCGACTCTCTAGTGTTGGCACATTTGAAGTGAACAGCGGCAACCTTGACCTGTCGTCCCAGAAGTTCGTCCAAATTTGAGATAAAATAAAATCCTATAAAAGTTTCTAGAGCTCTTTTATAGGCGAAAGCGTTTCTCTAGCGCTCTGATTCAATCACTAGCTCTCAAAGCTCAGAGCTTATTAGTAACAGTCAGGCCCATGACGGCCAGTTTGAGCTAATACACGATACAGCTCCCATGGGTGCCGTAACATCCCGTATTTTTACGGAACGTTATAATCTCAAAAATAAGGATTTTTAAAAACTTTTCATGCAAGTGCTAGTAGCTAGATCAAATGTAAGCATACCTTGCTTCTATTCCAAACTCCTAGAAAATAAAACTTAATTTACATTAAGGGACTTTGAAATGTTAGTGTGAACCTTTGGATTTTGGTTGGATTTATGATCGTCCTTGTTTAATTTTGATTGTTTGATTTTTGTTTGAAAATTGAGTGGTAATTAATTTGAATTTGGCCATTCAAATTAATTACAAAGCTAACCAAACCCTAACACCTAACGGACCTAAACCCGCTAACCAATCTAACCGTAATCCACCTAAGCCGCCAGCCTAGCCCAGCTGACCCGGCCTGCTAAGCACCACGCGCCCCACGGCCCACTTGCGGCCCAAGTTTACACGCCAGCTGGCCTGCCTTGCACAGCCGCACCACCCCTTCACCTTGACCCGTTGACGAGACGACCCCACCTGTCATCCGCACACCTCCCTTTTCCCCTGTTGCCCTTTCTTCCTCATGCCACCGCCCGGACACCGCAGCACCCGCGTCGCCCCACGCTGCACTGCCCCTCCCCCATGTCGCGACAGAAGAGTGCAACGGCATGCCTGCTCCGCCAACGTCAGCTGCAACCACCCGCGACTCCCTTGTCGGCCACCAACCCCGCGCCGCACCACCAAACCCTAGCCGGCGTTGCATCGCGTTGCGCGATGGCCGCCACGCGTCCCGGCCCGGATGCCGAAATTGGCCGGCCGTCCGTGCCCCTTGAGCCCTTGCGTCGCCCCTATAAAGCTCCAATCAAGCACCCACAAACCCTAGCCTTCTAGCCCTCTTCCCCAATCCGCCGCTGCTGCTATCCGGGGGAGAGAGAAGGAGCCGAGCTAAGGGAAGAAGAGGTGTAGGGGAGGAGAAGAGGGAAGGAGAAGAGGAGGAAGAGGACCCTGAGCTGCCGAGGCAAAGGACGACCGTGGAACGCCGGAGCTGCACCAATCCACCACTGCCCGAGCCAAGGACAGCCATCGCTGCCGGAGCTACCTCGAGCCTGCGCCCGTACGCCGACACCAATGCCACTACGCAGCATGGCACGACATCGCCTCGCCCCTGCCGCGCCTCGCCACTGTGTCGTGCCCATCCCCTTCGAGCCTCCCTGGTAGGTCCGCCTTCGCCGCCCGACCTTGGACCCCCTTTGTGCTGCCGGCGTGAGGCATGGCCCACCAATGAACCCTCCTTAGACTTGGCCCTAGACCGTTGCCCCTCTCTGTCCGGCCATCGTGCTGCCGCGCTTGCAGGGACCCAACGCGCTGCCGCACTCCACTCGCAACCATTGTCGCCCTGTGCCCTTAGCGCCGCCGCGCCGTCGTGCGTGCCCGGGGCACCGGTGCCTCGCCACGGCACGACCGTGTGCGGCCTCGGGATGCCGAGGACCCCCGCGCGCGTGCGCTGACCCCAGCTGGCCGCAAGGCCGAACCTATGACCCCGCCGCCACCGCGCCAGGCCCCGTTGGCTTGCCGCCGGTGGTGCGCCGTCGTGGGCCTGGAGCGCCAAAGCCCCGCACGCACGCTCGCCCACACAAGACCTCGCCGTTGGCCTTGCTCGTTCCGCCTAAGCCGTCGCCGCCGCGCCATAGCTGTGCCCTGGCCACGGTGATCATGCACATCACCGCGACTTCGCGTTCGCGGCATGTCCGGGCCTTTGTGGCCTTTCGTCGAGCACCTCCGGACGCACACACGCACACACACCTCTCCGCTGGACCACACGCTCACAGATCCACACGGGATCTCCACAGCCACAACCGATCCGGCAGTGGCTGACAGGTGTGGCCCGCTTGTCAGTAGGAGCTCCTGCACTGACCTATGGGCCCGCCCTATCATAGAGAAAAGGAAAGGGGAAAAAGGAAGCAGGGGACCGTGGGCCGACCTGCGTAGCCGAGCCGGCCCAAAAGCCGATAACCGGGCCAAGCCTGCCTAGCCAGCCCACGAACCGGAGCCGACCCCTTAGCCGAGCTCGAGCCAGCGTGCAGCCAGCCTGCGAGCCGAAACCCAAGCCAAGCTGCCCGTTGTGGGCCGGCATGAGCCGCCCGTCCTTTTCCGGCCCAATACCCCGGACCAGCCTTCTTTTCCTTTTTCTTTAAACCAAACCTGACACGTGGGTCCCACCTTTCAGTGACGCCTCGTCACTAACCCGTGGGCCCGTCTGACTGCTAACCCGTTGACCCGACTGTTGACTAGGTAAATGCTGACGTCAGCATGAACCCATGCTGACATCAGCAAGCCCGGATCCCTGGATGATGTCATGCTGACGTCAACATGACACATGGCACGCCCAGAGGCTGTCACATGGCTGACTATGTGATTTTTCTTTTCGTTAATCCTTTTTCTATTTTCAAAAAATGATTTAAGCTTAGAAAATTCATAATAAATTAATCGGACCTTCGAAAATCATGAAACCAGTTTCATAATTCTTCTAAAATCATGATCTACCCGTTAGAGTAGGTTTTGTTGTGATTTGGGTCTTGTTTGGATATTTTTGTGCACTTCTGCACTTTGGCCCCTGTATTTATACGTATTTACGAATAGGACCCGTCGCCGAGAAGCTGACCGGCGACCAGGACGACCAGAGGATCCAGGAGGACTTCCCAGACACATCCCCCGAATGGCAAGATCTTGTGTGGTCCGGGTGTAGAAGGCTTCACAGTCCCGGGGCGACCTCTTGCGGGAGAAAGCACCCAAACCCGAGAAAGCAGGATGGTACCATGGCTACTAGTTCTCGTTCTCAGTAGACTGGTGTCTCATCATCAGTCGGCTCATTACCTGCTGAGGACGATTCAAGTGGATCCAGGTGTACAACCCCTGCAGGGTGAAAACTATACGTATAGCCGCATACTCAGCCATGTACATCCCTACTTTTCTGTTACTTGCATTAGTTAGTAATACTATATCTTCTACCTCCCCCTAGTGGTGATATATCCTGCTTGGGGCAGTTGAGGTGCGAGGAGAGGGAATTCTCGCATCAACTTGGTGGTTATGGAAGGTGTGTGTGGATCGGGAGTCCGGGATGCCAGAATGGCCCGAGTTCGGAGATGGTTGTTATAAACATGCTGCTGATGCATAGAAAAACCCCAGCCTTATCCTTCGGCTACTTTTATACCCTTGCTTTCCACTTAAAATTTGCATACGGATGGTGATGTGAACCTATCCCACTCTTTGGGGATAGTTGGTAGATGCAGGATTCGACCCGAAGCTCAATCCCCGACGCTGAAGGACGTTCTAGGATGGCTCATGCTTCGCTCAAGTTTGCCTGTGGAGAAGTGCTCCCTCAAGATGGAAGATGGCCCTAAAGTTTAGCTATCACTTCCGCTTTTTGTTTGAAACTTTTAGCCAAGGGGCTTGTACTGAAAAATCATAATACAATCCTTCGGATTATATAATATTTAAATCTTTATTTGAATCTATACGATGTATAATTATGATATTGGTTTGAAATAAGTTCTGTATGTGATAGCTACTGATCCAAGGACTATCACAATGATACAGGAAATCGGGTTACCATTTCAAAAACCCGATTCGTCTCACGTGCTTGATTTTTTCCGTTCATTATTCTCCATTCCACAACAATACCAAACCGTTCTTGCTGTGTCTACTTACATCTTACTTCTTATACACACACACACTACGATTCCCAAGAAAGAAAAACATACTACACTCCACGACGCCGTAGCGTTTCCCACGTTCTTGCGCGCGGCTCGCTGTGGTTCCGGATCGAGGTACGTGCAGCGTGCAGGGCATCGTACGGGGGGTCGGTAAATGCCCAAGGTTAAAGGTAACAAACAGCCGGCCGGCCGGCACGCGGCGCGTCAGCCTGCCACGACGCTAAAGCCTGGATTTACCAGACCAACCAGCTGCCGCCACACATGTGATGCACGGGTGGCCTGCTCCTGTGCTCCGCACGGCGTCTCGAATCATCGCTGCGTTCACGGTGCATTTCGGTGCGGCGGGGTGTCGCCTCGCCCTGGCCATTGCACGCTGACAGGCACCAGTATCGACCTGACGACGCGTACGAGGACACGAAACAGGGACGGAATAAAAGGCTGCACCGTCGAAGGAAAAAGGGTCCCCGATTGGTTGGGCGGGCGGGTACAATTATTGGGGGGCTCCGGGGCCTCCCCACCCAGGCCCCAACAACCCTGTTTCGCAGCAGCGAGGAAAAGCCAGGGGGCGATCGGGCCGGCAGAGCAGGCAGCGCGGCGAGCCGGCAACAAACCCAACCCTCGCTGCTGCTCCCTTTCAGGGTTGGTGAGAGGCCGGCCGATCGATCGATTCTGCAGGGATCCGCTGCGCCGGAAGCCTGAAAGGGAAGTGATCGGACTCGCTTTTGGCTCCCGCGAGACGTGACCGCCGGTTAGCATCGTCCCGCGGCGGGCAACGAACCGTGTTACACCAGAGCGGAACGTGTTCCGGCCGGCGTCCGCTGCGTTGATCCAACGGACGCGCGCCTCCGTCATCCCGCCCGCCGCCGTGGAAACCTGGCCTGGCCATTCGTGTTGGGGGAGTGCTGGCTGGTTGCTTCTCTTTCTCTTCCTGTCACACTCACACCTGGGCTTTAATTTGTTGAGGCGCGGATGCAGGGGGGTTGGTGAGAATGCGAGTGCAACTTTAATGTGACAATGTGGGTGTGTCATGTCGAGAATGTAACGGGGGTTTGGTTAGGGAAGCGGATTGTGGTTGGTGATAATAGTTTTCCTATAGTTTTATGCGTTTCCAAATAATCCTTATGCTGACGTAGTTGTTGCATAGGCTTGTCAGTGCGGCTTGCCTTAATAAGCTTTTCAGAGAGTTTTATGCGAACTTGGTGAATTCATCATCAAGCGTAACCATATTTTACTGGAGTTTGGTACTATCACTTTCCTGCATGATGATTCTTCTATTGTAAAGTTTTGGCATAAATATTCGTGAATAGGACTATGTCCGGTGCATCCTTAAAGTACATAGGGTGAGTTGTGAGATGCTGGAGTTGGCCAAGCATTTGTAAAGGAGTATAACCATTTGTCTTTAATAACTCGACAAAAGCATCACTTATAAACCAACTTAATTTAAATATGATCAATTGCTGGTTGCCATGATGTTTTGCATTGGGCTCCCCGTACCAACCAACAAAGGTTTATGGCCAGAAGTTTCGCTTGTACAAACTTGCACCGTTCATAGAGAAAAGTTTTGTCCCTATTTTTGGCTTACTACTATGTGATCTATTTTTTCATAAGTTGGAACTTTCTCTAGTAGTTTCCCAAGTGCATTGATTAGAAGAGTGGCAAGTCTGCCAAAAGGCTTTCTTTGAATTCTCGTTGAGCTGCTCAATAAACTGCTGCTAGAACCTTCCTTGTTTCTAAGATGAAATTTGGCATAAAGGTTTACTTATAGAACCTCTCCAATGTCAAAAGTTTCTAGATTCACTCCTAACAAAATTCCACCTGATCTACCATGGGGAGCTAGCAATTCTTTGTGTAGTCTGTTTTAAATTCCCCTTCTTCCAGAAGACCAATGAGATCTATTTATGATACTAGATAAGTGTCATGATTCATCATTTTTTTGCGGGTGTCATGATTCATCATGAAAACTATTTTCATAATATACATATTTGATGTCATAAATGTTGGTACTTTTCTAAATAAATTTGATCAAACCCAAAGAAAATTTAACTTAGCACAAAACTAGAATGTCTTGTTTTTTAGGGTGGAGTTTTTTTAAAAAAAGTATCCAAAAGGAAATGGTGTTTAGCTAAGTTGGTGATACCTGGATCATCCATTTCTAACTCAGAACCTAGCCAATTCCTTTGGTTTGAGAAATGGACTGAAGTAGTCATGATCAATCACAAACTCATCCCTTACAAATGGCACATGGTTACATAACACCGATAAATGGTCTCTCCCGTCACATTTATGGGATTACTAGAACGAGAAACCACTCTCTTCTATATGAATCGATTCGTCGTAAAATTCACGAGGAAAGAATTTTAATTCTCCTCGTAGGAATGGAAGAAAAGAAAACGACATATAAACTTCTGAAAGGATCAGGTGGGCGCCCGCGGATTAATCAAGATGGTCAATGAGTTGAGTCCTACGGCGCCTAGGGACAACAACTAGAGTCCACGCTGTAGTTGGACTATCTCCATTGCCAAGGCCTCCATCCCAACCTCCCAAACCTGTTCTTCAATTACAACCAACGCACACTGGACTGGATCACTGGAGCTCAGCTCAACAATGTCAACATACAGCAACCTGCACGCACATACTCTGGCCTGTCATGAGAAAAGGTGAGGGAAACAAGAAGGAAAAAAAATGGAAAAAGAATCTCACTCTTCTCTGAGATCCACCACACCACACCATACACCAACCCGGTCGCCAACTAACCCACCAACAACCGGTTTCACCTAAACCCTCCTTCCTGCCTGCCCCCGGGGTTGCTATATAACTGCCGCCTCCGCGCTGCGTTTCCCTCCAGGAAGAGCTGCGCAGTCCTCCACACAACCTCCCGAGCTCTTCTTCTTACCACCACCACACCGCAGTTCCTCCTCCCCTCTTCTCAGTAGTCGAAATGGCGAGCAACACGGCCATCTGCGAGAGCGACCCGCTCAACTGGGGCAAGGCGGCCGCGGAAATGGCGGGGAGCCACCTCGACGAGGTGAAGCGCATGGTGGCGCAGTTCCGCGAGCCCCTCGTCAAGATCGAGGGCTCCAGCCTCCGCGTCGGCCAGGTGGCGGCCGTGGCCGCGGCCAAGGACGCGTCCGGCGTGGCCGTCGAGCTCGACGAGGAGGCGCGCCCCCGCGTCAAGGCCAGCAGCGAGTGGATCCTCGACTGCATCGCCCACGGCGGCGACATCTACGGCGTCACCACCGGCTTCGGTGGCACGTCACACCGCCGCACCAAGGACGGGCCGGCCCTCCAGGTCGAGCTGCTCAGGTACTCATCACGAAACCACATGTCTTCGTTTACTTCTTTGTTCCCTCCGGTAAAGTACAGCGGAGCGATTCATGTGCCTGCCCACTGGCAACGACCCGTCGGTTGTTGCAAGTTGCAATTGGTGTCTACTAGATTGATGTCTGTCAGCGGCTCATTTCTGACAGGCCGATGACAGATTCTTTCAACACTTTGCCTATGCTGAGCTCGATGTGTTTTGTTCTCTCGAACCAGGCATCTGAACGCCGGAATCTTCGGCAATGGTTCCGACGGCCACACGCTCCCGTCTGAGGTGTCACGTGCGGCCATGCTCGTCCGCATCAACACCCTGCTCCAGGGCTACTCCGGCATCCGCTTCGAGATCCTCGAGGCCATCACCAAGCTCATCAACACCGGCGTCAGCCCGTGCCTGCCGCTCCGGGGCACCATTACCGCGTCCGGCGACCTCGTCCCGCTGTCCTACATTGCCGGCCTCATCACCGGCCGCCCCAACGCGCAGGCCGTCACCGTCGACGGCAGGAAGGTGGACGCCGCCGAGGCGTTCAAGGTCGCCGGCATCGAGGGCGGCTTCTTCAAGCTCAACCCCAAGGAGGGTCTCGCCATCGTCAATGGCACGTCCGTCGGTTCGGCGCTCGCCGCCATGGTGTGCTTCGACGCCAACGTCCTCGCCGTCCTGTCCGAGGTGCTGTCCGCCGTCTTCTGCGAGGTCATGAACGGCAAGCCCGAGTACACCGACCACCTCACCCACAAGCTCAAGCACCACCCGGGCTCCATCGAGGCCGCCGCCATCATGGAGCACATCCTGGACGGCAGCTCCTTCATGAAGCACGCCAAGGAGGTCAACGCCATGGACCCGCTCCTGAAGCCCAAGCAGGACCGGTACGCGCTCCGCACGTCGCCGCAGTGGCTCGGCCCTCAGATCGAGGTCATCCGCGCCGCCACCAAGTCCATCGAGCGCGAGGTCAACTCGGTCAACGACAACCCCGTCATCGACGTCCACCGCGGCAAGGCGCTCCACGGCGGCAACTTCCAGGGCACCCCCATCGGTGTGTCCATGGACAACGCCCGCCTCGCCATCGCCAACATCGGCAAGCTCATGTTCGCCCAGTTCTCCGAGCTGGTGAACGAGTTCTACAACAACGGGCTGACCTCCAACCTGGCCGGCAGCCGCAACCCCAGCTTGGACTACGGGTTCAAGGGCACTGAGATCGCCATGGCGTCCTACTGCTCCGAGCTCCAGTACCTTGCCAACCCGATCACCAACCACGTGCAGAGCGCGGAGCAGCACAACCAGGACGTCAACTCCCTCGGCCTCGTCTCCGCCAGGAAGACCGCCGAGGCGGTGGACATCCTCAAGCTCATGTCGTCCACATACATGGTCGCTCTGTGCCAGGCCGTGGACCTACGCCACCTCGAGGAGAACCTGAAGAGCGCCGTCAAGAACTGCGTGACGACGGTGGGCCGGAAGGTGCTGACCACCAGCCCCGACGGCGACCTCCACAACGCCCGCTTCAGCGAGAAGTCCCTGCTGACGGCCATCGACCGCGAGGCGGTGTACGGCTACTACGACGACCCCTGCAGCGCCAACTCGTCGCTGATGAAGAAGATCCGCGCCGTGCTGGTGGACCACGCCCTCGCCAACGGCGAGGCCGAGAAGGACGCCAGCGCGTCCGTGTTCTCCAAGATCAACAAGTTCGAGGAGGAGCTCCGCGAGGCGCTGCCCAGGGAGATGGAGGCCGCCCGCGTGGCGTTCGAGACCGGCACGGCGCCGATCGCCAACAGGATCAAGGAGAGCCGGTCGTACCCGCTGTACCGCTTCATCCGCCAGGACCTCGGCGCCGTGTACCTGACCGGCGAGAAGCTCAAGTCCCCCGGCGAGGAGTGCAACAAGGTGTTCCTGGCCCTCAGCGAGGGCAAGCTCATCGACCCCATGCTCGAGTGCCTCAAGGAGTGGGACGGCAAGCCCCTGCCCATCTGCTAAGCGGAGCACCCGCGCCGCCAAGAGGAGGAGGAGGAGATCACACCGTACGCGAGGAATAAAGAAGGGAGGGTTTCAGTATTCTGAAGGCTTCTTATTGTTTGCGACTTTGCAGACTATTATGTTGCTTGTCTGTTCGTCCTTTTTTGAGCTTGTTACTGTGATCCCTGTAACCGTGTATGCTGTCTCTTGTTCTTACCCTCGATCGCTGCTATGCCATTGGCCATGGCCCGGCACTCAGCTTTCTGATCTGTACTCTATTTTGGAAGTAAAATGTACCACTGTATTTGAGTACATGTGCTCCTCATCTCTGCTGCAATGTTGTTTCTTCTGTTACGTGAGAATTCAAACTCTGAACTTGAGTAACTTCATACTTGTTTCTCCGAAATCAGTGAATAATCTTTCTTTAACCAGGATCCATCGTCATCAGAACATCAGATCAACATACTAATGGCGGGAACTGCATCGCACGTGGTTGTTTGGCAAGAGCAGTCCTGAACTGCTGAGAGTGACACGAGTCCTTTCTCACGTGATCTTGCTGGGCTTGGCCAAACACTATTGGATATGCGTCAGCTGTCGTCCATCGTCCATCTGGGTTGGGGTCGGCGACGATGGCGATGTCCACTCCTACCTACCACTTGAGTTCTCGGCATGGCTCAGTACGTTCCAAAATATAAGCTTTTTCTATTTGTCCTAAGTAAAATTTATTTATTTTCATCAAGCTTTTAGGAAAATACGCCAATACCTATAATATCAAATTAGTTTAATTAAATTCACCACTAAATCACTGCTAGAATTATCAACATATGTACCGGGCGGGAACCCCCGGTTAGTACCAATTCCCCGCCCGGTACAGCAAGGCCGGTACTAACCTGACATGAATTTAGTACCGGGCGCTATGACCGGTACTAAATGGCGTGTTTTGTACCGGTCCGGTACTAAATGGTTTTGCGCCCAAAAACTAAAGAAAAAAACTGATGAACCCCCGGGAATTTAGTACCGGGCAATGTCTTGGCCCGGTACTAAATGACCATACCATTTTAGTACCAGGCCAAAACACCAGCCGGTATTAAAATACGACATTTAGTACCGGCCGGTGTCTTAGCCTGGTACTAAATGGCTCGCCGGGCACTGTTCTTTTTGACCGGTACTAAATTCATGCGTTAGTACCGGCTCAAAATGTAGCCGATACTAACGCCAGCGACGAATGTGAAGTTTTGAATCTTGATTGTCCATTTATTTGCGAATTTAGATATTCATATATTTTTCTATAAAATTTATCGAAATTAGAGAAGTTTGACTTTAAACAAAATCAAGACAACTTAAATTTTGGAATGAAGGAAATATAAGTGAATAATTTTTTTATTGATACTGGTGTTGGACTATAACATTTTTTGTCAGATCAACGAAGTATAAAATATCTACCTGTTTCCCTAAGTGCTTCATGTTCAGTTGAGAAAAAGTCTCAAGCCTAGCGGTTAGAGCAGCTGAGTAGCACTCAGCATGTTCGGATTCGACTATCATGGAAGCGAATTAAATAGCACTGGATTAAAAAAAGTTCGAACGCTATGCAAACTTCAGCTGTTGGTTGCCAGGTCTAGTTTTTTTTTTCTTATTCAATCAAGGGTCAGGGAACACTATCTGAAAATATTCAGTCAAGGGGACCTGGATTTTGGCACGAGTTACCCACCCAATTTCTAATCATTATTGATTTGAAATGTTGCGCGTCGTTCATATCAATCATGGAGGCTGTTTCTGAATTTAAACTTGGTCTTGTAGATCATCGAATTGAGGCTTGACTGTCCATGGCAAATATCCTTCATTGACTGAAATGGACAGAGGAAATGTATTTTCACCATGTACCATACGTCACTCCGGCTGCTATACTTTCAGCTGGCGCCAACTTGATTTGTAAGTACGATCAGTCAACGAAACGTGTGTTATAGTTGGTATTTATCCTGAAAAAAGTTCTATACAAGCAAGAAACGGAGTCTCTACCTTTCCCGGACAAACGACCAGTGCAAACTAGAAATCCATAGCCGAAAGAATTGACCGCACGAGGAGGGAACTTGACTTGACATGTTTAGGTGATGATCTTGCACGGCACATTATCCTATTCTCAGCATTTTTGTTTTTTTTCTCTCCCTCTGTTTTGTTCAGCATATACTATAACAATTGGTCATTTAGTGACATCTACTATAAATCTATGATTCTGATGCAAATTTTAGAGAGGCATAAGTATTTTCCAAAATCTGTACTACGATTGGCGGATTAAGAATATAAACTAGAAACTAAAGATTTCAAATTTGTACTGTGACATATACTATAAATCCATGATTATATTGCAAATTTCAGAGAGCCATAAGTTGTTCCAAATCTGTAATGCGGTCGTGATTACTGTAATAGTTGATTAAGGTTTTTTCCCCTGGAGCCCAAAGGCACTTATATAAACCATAAACCAAAGATGGTGCTCACCTAACGTTCGGCAATTTGGCTGTTATCTGATATCTGTACACCAACCATGATAACTACTACCAAACTACTGTCCGATCACCAAGAGATTCAAAACAAGCACCCAAGTATCTTGATTAGTGCATGCATTATAACTACTAACTAGTGTTTGGTCAAGAACCATGTGCTTCTGTCTATGACCCCTCCTATGAACAAACGACCACGTCCTGAAGACCTAAAGAAAAATCCTGCTTTCCTTCGGCTTGACAAACTGGCCAGAGTATAATGATTCATTTCACAGTACAACATGCCAATCAAGCTGGTAGTAACATGTACGGGACAAAGTTTTGGTAGTGAAGATACATGGCATCCGATGAGGGAGCACGTACTTGCCATGCCTCCCGTTTGAATCCGTAGGTAGCACATCCGTGAATGCACATGACCACACTCGCACCGAACACTTCGTCACCAAATTACAAAATGCAAGCGGGCGAGATTCTCCTCTCCTCTCTCGTCGCCAAACGATTGGCGAGATCTGAAGGGGGTACGGGAACTAGTATTGGTGGAGAACGCAACGACAAGGAGCGTTCTGTTGGTGAACACATGCGAGGCAGGGGGTGGTCGGCCGTTGGCATGCTGCTGCTCCGTACCGGGGGCATGTGGACCGTTAGTCGCCATCGCCGCAAGGCTGGCTGGCCGGCCGTCCCAATTGATTTCCCAGTAAAAACGTACCAGCACAAAGAGATGATGCAGAGAACGTGTGCCTTCACACTAGTTGGTGGTAGTAACTTTCAGTGCAACCAGGCGCGTAACTGCCGCCGGGAAAAGAAATGGCCGCATGGATCAGGATGAACCAGCAAAAGGAAGCAATCTGAGAGATCTGAAAGGTACAGTTACATCTTCCCTCATCTATCCTTATTCAGCAAACCTACTCCTGGTCCTGGAGAAAGGAGAAGGCACGGCGTCGCCGTCGCCTACCAAACAAAGCCCCCCTGGAGAGCGAGGCTACAGGCTAGAGTAGCCTCCAGCTAGCGACGACCTGACGGAATCAGCTGGTGCGTGTCCGCCCTCTGGCGAGCGAAAGAGAGGGAGGGAGGTTGGTGAGGAAAGCACCTGTTTGACTTGGGGCTCGGATTTGCGTCGTGTATGGCTCGTGGATGAGCCTGCGAATGATGGTTGGTTGGTTCCAACCACCACCGCTCCACTAGCTTGTTAGTCGGATACTCAGATCGAGTGGTGGTATTGTTGAACCCAACTCTTGTTAAAAAAATAGCCGGCAAACGAAAAAAGGGATCGCTCAACCAAACTTGCACTCCCGCTTACTGAGCCCATTGGGCCTCACTGTGCCCTCGGGCCTTGGGTGATGTCGTCACCTATAGCCAGCCCACCAAGTAACATGCGCCGTCCTTTTCTTTTTCTTCCGTTCTTTTCCCCCTCTTTCCGATTTTCGACTTCCCTCGCCGCCGTTGACCCCATCACCGGCAACATTTGTGTCGACGTGTCCGGTGCGCTCGACCCTCTCGTGTCGCCGCCCAAGACCGGAGCGCGTGTAGCCGTGTACCTCGCCGCCGGCGGCCGTCCATTAACCTTCCGCCACGGCCGCGTGCCGAGAGCATATGGTTCTGTTGGTGGTGGCGTCATGTGGACTTGAGAGCATCACCAATTCACCATCACTTTCGTATGCGCCTGCAATTGTGGGCGCGGGTTGTGGATGTGGGTGGTACCTCTGAGACTCTGAATAACCTGTCAACTGACGTAATCAGCAATAGTGCAGAGTGCCTTCGCGAAGCGACTGAGAAACCGATCTATTAGAAGTACCATGTTCATCAGCCTCCTTGGGCTCACTTCGTTAGTTCGTTTGACTGCGATGTTTTTGCTGATTCTTCTTCATTCCCTATCTAAGATAAGATCCCCGGAAATTTTACCTTAAGTCATGTCAGTCAATCAAAACTAGTATCTCCGTTGAATTGGCCATGCTTTGTCCCTTGCTTGTTAGGAATAGTGTATTTGCACCTCCAGTTATACTGCCAGCTAATTGGGATTTTGTCTCTCTGCACCTGTGTGGCGTGTTCTAGGTATGATGTCAGGCCGGGCAATGCCATTCTCGCTGAGGACAAGCATTTGCCGATGTAAGTTTCTTTGCCATTTAGCTTTCCTTGCATTATCCAGTATTGTTGGCTTGCTGCTAGTTTGCCATGAATCGAGAAAGGTAAATAAGTTCTATATATTGTGTTGTCACATTCAGCACACATGGAAAGAAAAGCATAGAATGGTTTAGAATTTTTTATATCCAAGATATCTACACAAGCTTTAAGTTATCAGGTTACTAACTTAATATCCGAGCTGTACAGACGCCATATTTTGAGAATTTATTCACATAACTGTAAACTGGCAGTCAAACATAAAAACAGTGTGGATGTGTGCTGAGTTGCCGACCTGGATTTCTTTGTGATTCCAGGTACGATGAATTGGCTAGCAAAGGCAATGTTGAATACATCGCTGGAGGTAGTATTACGACATTCTATGTTAATTTGTTAAGTTAATGCTTGAAGTATGATTATTGTTCATTCTCTCACTTTTGTACATTTGTTATGCTTCATTCTTTCAGGAGCCACTCAAAACTCTATCAGAGTTGCCCAAGTAAGCTTTGAAGATACTAAATCATACTCCCTCCGTCTACTTTTATAAGGCGCACACGCATATCAAGATTCAAACTTTGCAATCTTTGACCAACAATTTGACTAATAATTTTTTATTTTTAGAATGTAAACTTTAAATGATTGGATTCGTAATCAAATATACTTTACCATGATTATAAATTTATAACCACAAGTGATATAATATATGATAATTGAATGGTCAAAGTGTTATTTGGAAGACCGTGCCATGTTATACTATGCCTTATAAAAATGGAAGGAGGGAGTGAATATCTAAAGCTGTTAACCTTAAACAGTCCTTATTGTTTGCATGCGCTCATAAGAAACGAAATCATAGCGATCTTGATTGCTTCTCGGTGGATGCTTCAAATTCCCGGTGCAACAAGTTACATAGGTTGCATTGGAAAGGACAAGTTTGGTGAGGAGATGAAGAAAAATGCACAAGCTGCTGGTATTAATGTAAGTTACAAGTTCGTTTCTGTTAACTTTCTTCTTCTTCATGCGATGATTGTTCAAACCTGTTGCACCACTAGCTACTATAATGTTGCCGTTGATACAACAGGCCCATTATTGTGAGGATGAGAATGCTCCGACAGGCACATGTGCGGTCTGTGTTGTTGGTGGTGAAAGGTATGGTTCCTACATTGCCTTCATTAACAAATGCAACTTAGTTTTAATGAATTTCCTTCTATCTATAACCAGGTCACTTATTGCAAACTTGTCCGCGGCAAACTGCTACAAGTCTGAACATCTGAAGAAACCAGATAATTGGGCACTTGGTAATGAAAATGGATTGTTGAGTTGCTTTATAATTTCTGCTGTTATTGTCTCGTGGTACAAAGAAGGTTCATCATGTCATTTGGGCACAATGTTACATATAATATCCTGCTTAAAACTTGTATTGTTGTACATTAGTACAAGGGCATAAATAATTTCTGAATGTTATCTTATATGACAACATCATTTTTTATATTTCAGTGAACAACCAAGCATCTTATGGTACCTAGCCCGTCAAGTCATTTCTGGCAGTTTCTTACAAAGCATCTTCGCTAATTGTTCGCATTAGGTGCATTTGTTTGATGCATCATGTTCCTAACAATGATATTCCTTAAGTGTAGTTGAGAAGGCAAAATATATTTATATTGCTGGCTTTTTCCTTACTGTGTCACCGGATTCTATTCAACTTGTTGCTGAGCATGCTGCTGCAAATAACAAGGTAAAATGATGCAAATAAAAGAAGACCGTTTTCTATTGGTGCCATTTCTATTGTTGACAACGTTTGCAGGTGTTTTTGATGAACCTTTCCGCTCCCTTCATCTGTGAGTTTTTCCGTGATGCCCAAGAGAAAGCTCTTCCGTAAGTACTGGATGCATTAGGATTTTTGTTATATGATCTTTATCACTTTATGTGAGAGCAGTATGTAAAAGATTCAGCTTGTGGTGCAAAGCTTTATTTCAACTCTCTTGCATGTTAGTATTTCTCATATTTTGGTGTGCTATAAAATTTATGAAAGTTCTTGCTGTTACCAGACATAGGTACGTGGACTACATCTTTGGGAATGAAACCGAGGCAAGGACCTTTGCTAAAGTTCGTGGTTGGGAGGTAACCTTTCGTCTTATCTTGTAATTTTCACCAGCTTAGTAAAGTTTTAAATAAATAGCTCCTCAAAAATTGTAGACTGAGAATGTTGAGGAGATTGCTCTGAAGATCTCACAATTGCCCAAGGCTTCAGGGACACACAAGAGGATTACTGTAATCACTCAAGGTTGTGATCCAGTAGTTGTGGCTGATGATGGAAAGGTAAACCTCCTGCTTTCCATGGCCCTATCAGTTTCACTGATAGGCTTTGTTGCATTGTGATTATTGTGAATTTTACATTCTGTTCAAAACGAATAGATTATTTGTGGCACATTACACTATATATTAGTCTTGACAAAGTTAACATTTCACATAATTCTAGTGTATTGAAGCTTTGCCTACTGAGGTAAACGCTCATCCTTGTTTGAGATAATCTTAAATACTATGGTGCTTGCAGGTGAAAACTTTCCCTGTGATCCTTTTGCCTAAGGAGAAGCTTGTGGATACCAATGGTGCAGGTACGCAACAGCTTTCAGCAGTAATGTTAAATTATGCGTTGCAGTTTTCTTTTCTTGAGCAGTCGATCCATCCTCTGTTTCACCACAAACTTCGTAGATATGCACCACTCCACTGAAACGTTGCAATTGGCCGGTATAGTAAATGAATCTCGCACATATGCTTTTGAAGTTTTGATATTTATGTTTGCGCCGTATTAGTTCCTGAAATCGAAGCTTGCAGGTGATGCCTTTGTTGGAGGCTTTCTATCCCAATTGGTTCAAGAGAAGAGCATCGATGAGTGTGTCAGAGCTGCTTGCTACGCCGCGAATGTTGTCATCCAGCGTTCAGGCTGCACTTACCCTGAAAAGCCTGACTTCAACTAGAGCGATTTCTAGCATACTGCACCTGCGAGAGGAATACCTACACACAGTTTTATGACACTTCCTCTGTATAATTCTCCATCTCAGCAGATCTGGCCTCACTATCCATAATCTGTTTAATTTGCGGCACATTTCTGGTGTCACCTTATGCAATCGACGGGTCAAATGCTGACTAATACATCATCTGTCAGTACTTCCTTCGTGCGTGCCTCAGTTATTGTGGGACCAGCTGCTGGCTGAAAGGCCCAGACAGCAAAAGAAAAAAAAAGAAAAGGAACTGCAGATCAGTGGGACAAAAATGGCAGTATCTCCTTGTGCGTTTGACTGCTGCACGCATGCCTTGCACAAAATATGATCAAAGGGTCTCCTCTGTCCTCTGGCGCTTCCTTGAATTGAAAAATACAGTCTCTGGAACCTCAGGAAAAAAAATCACCGATATGGATTACAGCTCTACACGACTACACCCTTAACATCTGACAGCATGTTAACATGTTCAGCGAAGTTGAGACAAAGCTCAGAATCCTAGCTAGGCAGGAGGCCCACATTCACAGAACCAACGTTCACCAATCACCAACGTGTGTATATCCCCTAGGTACCTGGGAGATGACTGAAAAGTCGGCCATGGAAAATACACTAGGCCACGGTTTGCACCGAAATACCTATACCCCTTCTACAATCTACACTTGACTGCGTGCAGGAATGTCCCCGTTGCAGCCAAAAATTGTTCAAATAAAGCACTTTTCGTGGTGCATCCTTGAAGAATCGAACACGGAATCTGGAACATCCGACCTAGGAGTAACTGCTAACATGGCCTACACGGCTACACCCTATACAAACTAACAGCATGCAAACAATGCTCAGAGCAACACTTTTTGGACAGCTCCGAACAGAAATCGCAGAAGCAGGGGAAGGCAGCATGAGATCCATGTATCCAACCAACTACGCCGGCACGCCGTAACCGGCCGGCGCCCGACGCCGCGGTGGTCGGTCAGCTGCACAATGCCATCCTCGACTCTCGGTCGGCGTCGACGTGGCAGAGGACGGCGAGGAAGACGTCCTCGTCGCAGGGGATGCAGAGCCTGGCGTCCGCGGCGGCGAAGCCGTACTCGTCCCGCGCCCGGTCCAGCAGCTCCCGGAACAGCGGGTGGTCGAGGGAGGACACCCTCACGACGTGCCGCCGCAGCTCCTCCCCGACGTACACCACCGTGTGGCCCCTCGGCACGTCCCTCGGGATGGCCTCGCCACCGCCGTCGAGGTGCGCCCACTCGCAGGCCGCCGACGACGCCTGGGCGGCGGCCAGCTTCCTCCACGCGTGGAGGAAGGCCCTGAGGTTGAGGAACCTCGTCCTCCTCCTGGACGATGACCCGGCCGTCATGCTTGTGTACATCCAATCCAATGCAATTGTCCAAGCGTGTACGTATCTGGTGATGTACTTGGCAGTGGGTTTATATATATACATCGGGGCCGGGCTTGTGCGGTCGTCGTGCCGTGTCTGAGCATCGTTAAATGCTGACGGTTTGGCCTCAAGGTCCGTGCTATGTGTGTGTGTTGGTCGCTAGGGTGAGCTGGAAAGACACTGTGATGACCTGAGCCATGTCTGAGATGAGAGGTTTGGATAAAAGCTTGGGAACAGAGCGTTCTTGTTCTGTTTTCGAAGGCAAACGGCGCGGCATGCACACGTAGGTCTAGCCGGCCGTCTAGGTCGCAGGTAGGCTCGCAGCCATGGCAAGTTGCGAGTGGTTCTCAACAACCATGGGGATCTCCCTCGTCACACGCATCGTTGTGGGCAGCTCTTGCATATATGACGGCGTCAGTTCAGAGCAGCTGTTGGTGTATGCCTGTATGGCTGTATGTTCTGTCGTTCCATTATTGGTAGGCTTTGAAGAAGAGAGAAGAACCAAGTTCAGCACCGTACCAGCTGAAGGCATCCACTAGTAGACCACTAATATAATGGGTGTACATGTGACAAAACTGAAGGTTGGAAACGGGGACACATGTAGCAGGCCAATGTCATCACCCAGCAAGCAAGGAAGCTAACACTTACTCTGATGGAGAAGTGTACCCAACAAAAGCCACTGGGGTCAGCAACATGACGCGAATTTAGGACTACTCGTAGCCGGCATGTGTTGACCACGCAAGGCCAAGGCTTCTGTCGCCTTCGGAGAACATTTGTACAATATAATTGTTCAGAAAAGGTAATGGCTGTAGTAGTGGTACATGATGGTGTAGTCCTTTCGTCCTCCCGACCCGGGCAAGCGCGGGCAGCCGTTTCGCTAGCCTTTTTATCTGCTTGCTTGGGGAGAGGGATGGAAGTACGGGCAAAGGATTCATCCAAGTACAGAGAAGAATCTCGGTCCCGTCTCTCTCTCCAATGATGGAAGGAAGGGGAATGAAATAACGAACCCCGCCTCGAAGTTGGCAACGGAGTTTAGTAGCAGATCCTTGCACACATTGCCATGCATGGTGGTCCGGTCGCGGTCGGCCTGGCTCTTGAGAGGCGGATAAGGCCGGGCGGCCGTCCGAGCGTGGGTGGCTGCCGCGATGCCGGAGCCGGAGTGAGGGATGACCGTACCGGATACGGGTCTCTCTGTGGCGGCGGCGGCGCGGCCTCGTTGGAGGGGGTGACGCCGGCATTCATGGCGTTGGAAAAGGAGGAAGCTCTGGCCTCTGGGGCTGCTCCTCACTCTCTGTAGTATGGTATGGGACTACTACCCTGCAGCGAAGCCGCCGTCGAACGGTCGGTCAGTTTGGGCTGCGCGTGCCTGCGGCGCCGTCGCCACTTTTGCCGGTTGCCGGCGCAAGATTTCCCCGGCCGGTTCAGTGCACGTCTGTTCGTTAGATGCGGGCCTTATGGTTCTCAACAATCATTCGTTAGATGTCGGCCTGTCAGGTTGCTAGTTGCGCGCCGGCCCATGCGAATCCAGTATGCCAGTGTTGTGGGCTGGAAGTATGTTGCGAAGAGATGTTGAGTCCATGGCCACGTAACGGGATGGACTATAAATCCTGTGGAGGATACCTGTTGACGGGTGCGGAACTCTAGACCCATATTTCTGTTCTTCTTTTTTTTTTGAGATAGATATTTCTGTTCGTCTTCTTCCTCGCTTGTTCTTCTCTTCCTCGGTCTATTTTCCCCTTCGACTTGCCACTCTGGCGTACCTTATCCCGAGAGGAACATAATAGCCGTTGACTGGCAGTCTGCTGCTATCGCTATTTTCTAGTCTAGTCACCGGCGCGTAAGATTAGTTATAATACGTGAAATATATTGTTTGAGTTTTTTAGGCTGATTATATAGAAGTACATAATTTAGAGAGCAAGTAGTCTCTCCTAGAAATAATAAAGGTTATCCTGAAATTACATTCAATCCTAAACTAATCACATCCCCGCAATCATAACGGGAGCGCGCAGATGATGAGACTGGAGAATAAGCCGAACACATGACATCCCCGTAGTTGCAACTGTCGATGCGCCGCAAATGTTATGGCTGGGATGGGAGCCGAAGTGGTTTGTCAAGCAGATGGTAGCCCTTTAGCCGAAGTAGCTAAGGTAGAGGTGGACGTGGTTGAAGCCATGGAGAAGGGCGCGGGTCCGAAGCGTCATCGAAGGCGTCCGAATACACAAAATCAGCAACTTCTTGCCGCCAGGTTCAGCATGACGATGAACCGAATGCGATGGAAGATGGTGCATCTAAAGAGCGCGACTACATCTTCCTTCAGCAACATCAGCGTCGGTGCCCGCGAGCGTACGACAATAGCGCGAACTCGGACCCGGAGCTAGCTTGCGAGGACTAGCAGCATGGGTGGCGCCACCGCCTCAGAAGGCGGTGACACCAGGGATAGTGGCTTGAACACGAGCGTCGCCGCTGCAGCCTGGAGGGCGCAACGACAACCTCATCCTCGGGGCTGTCGACTATGAAGGGCAACGCAAACCCGATCTTGACCAGGAAAAGAAAAAAATAGCAACAGCAAGACAGACCTCCGAGTGCACCTAGCCGGATACCCCCCACCTTTATTCTCATCCCTTCCCATCGGAAAAGAACGGAGGGAGCAGAGGAGCAAGACCCGCCAACAGGCGAGTTTGGCGGGACAAAGTGTGGCCTGAGCAGCGCCTCCTCCTCAGCAGTGTGGCGGCCAACAGCCCCGCGAGCCACCCCTGTAGCCACATCCTCGCTCTCAAGGCAGCAGTAGAGGCAGCGCTTGGGGAGGAAGGGGATGGATGGACTAACGATGCGGAGGAGATCCGGTGAGGAAGGGTGGGGGCTCTATGGCCTGGCGACGACGTCTTCTAGCGGTGCAGTGGACCGACAGCCCCAACGATGCGGCAGCCTAGCGTCCCCACGGGTCCCCCATAGCCACGCACGCGTGCTCATGGCAGTGGTGCGGCGATATTGGTAGGAAGGAGGGGGGGTGCCGAGCCTAGCTATTGCGTCGAAGGGCTGAGGATCTAGGTGCGAAGCTGGATGGGATGACGATGTGGAGGCATGGCATGCCCAGCGGTGGCCCCATGGTGATGTGGTTCCCGACGAGGATGACGGGTGGTGTAGCCTTTGATCCAATCAGCGGCGGCTAGAGTTAGACCCCTCTGATGCTTGTTGACCACGACGGCACGGCGGATCTGATGGATCGGCCGCGCATCCTGCGAGGGCGCTGCTCTCGGCGGAGATCGATCCCCCTGAGGCCCACGCGAGGGCAGCGGAAGCTCAAGACATAGGGTTAAACCTAGACTCGTGATACCAAGTAAGATTGGATATAATACGTGAAATATATTCCTTGAGCCCCTTGGACTAATTATATATGAGTACATGGCTTGAATGGCAAGTAACATCTTCAATAGATAAAAAAAGTTATCCCGGGATTGCAATCAATCCTAAACTAACCATATCTGGAGTTGCCTAAAATACTCCAACAAGCATAATGTTTTTGACATTCTAATAGGAAAAATACCCAATTTCATCCCCCAACTTTCTTCCAAGGCTCAAATTCGTCTTTCAACTATCAAATAGGCCAATTTAGTCCTAAAACTTTTTATTTAGGCTCAATTTTATCTCTGGTGTGATGTAACACACCTACATGGTATGCCAAGTCATACTAGAGTGCATAAAAGATTATGAATATGTTACCAAGTCCAACACCGAGATCAAATCAAGTGGTATACTAATCCATAATTCACTAAGATAGCGAAAATAAGTTTTGATGATCATATGTTTATGAATAAAAGGTCTACACTTTTTATTTATTTGTGCATTTTTATTGACTATTGAACAATAGTTTTATGAGACATTGACGTGCAGAAAAAAACAAAGGTAAAAGAGTATATTTCTATCCATTGACTCACTTATACATCCCCCACTGTTGACTAGGCATGCTAACATGGTATGTCATATAGGAAAGGGATGGAATTTAGCTCAAATAGAAAGTTTGAGGAGAAAATTGGTCAATTCCATAGTTGAGGGATGAAGTTGAGCATAAGACAAACGTTGAAGGATTAAATTGGCTATTTCACCTTTCTAATAACAGTAGGCGTGACCTAACTCAATGGCGAAGTGGCCGCTGCGCTGCCGTGCAGGAGCTCGCCGTTGACTGACTCGGCGCAGTTTGGCTGCATACATGAGGCACTGGCCACTTGGGCACTTGGCCAGTGGGCACCAGCCACCCCAGCTCGGCAGCTCATGCTCGGGGCGGAGACCCGGACAGCCGAGACGCTCCACTACTACAGTCCACAGAAAGGTCACCTCGCCTGACAACCGTGTGATCGACGATCGCTATTGCTCCACTACTCTTTCTACTACAAGGAAAGTTTCGTTGCTCCACGAGAGAGAACAACGATGAAAATACACTGGACGTTACGCTGTCGGCTGTCGCCTTGAATGGAGCCGCGACTGTTTACAAGTTCCAGCAGCACTGTCACACTCAGATCGAAGTGTTGGATTGATCTCTAACCTAAGGCCTAAAGGCCTTAGCCTTGATCCGCGCCCTGATCGGGGGCGCCCAACCCAACTCACGTTGGTGGGCCCTCGTCGCCAGCGCCACATAAATAGAGAGGTGGGGGCCGGGGGGCATGCACGCCAAAGATCGCCGTGCCCCGACTCCCCACCGACACCTAAACCCTAACCCGATCCCGAGAGGTGGCGCTGCGGCAGCGGGAAGCTCCACCGATCTACACTGCACCGGCCACCGCCGCCCTAGAGCAGATCTGCTCCGAGCCGCTGCACTGCGCGACGCTGCCCTAGTGCAGACGCCACCAACTAGGATGATGGCGTCGTCTTCCTCAGAGCAAGGTAATACCCTAATCCCTCTCGGTTTGATCTTGTACACACGCACACGCACGCACACGACTGTGTTGATGCTAGAACTAGATCCAGAACTAGAACCCGAGCCAACCCGCACCTAGTGATCCGTTTAACAGACCTAACACGAAGAAGATTCCAATGTTGTCTTTTCCAAGTTGCAACTTCTTCCAGAGGATTGTGAGGGAAAAAAAATCTTGATAGATTATTACCGCAGCAAAATGGATTATGTAATACAAGTAAGAGTCCGGCATAAGGTAGAACAATACTCCCAAGCTCGTTAATTTGAATCGTGAGTTCTTTCTTAAAACCTCATACAAAAAAATGGAATATCTGTGCTCAGAATCAGGTTCTAAAGAGAACATTTTGTAAGTAAGTACGAAAGAAGTTTGTTGCGATGAAACCTACCTACTCTGATTTGAATCCTCGAGAAAGCACGTGTGCATGAATTTTTCTAAATTTATTTACGTCGATCTATAATGGTAGGTAATAATGTACCCTCTATATTCAAGCGCCCGTGGTGACTTTCAGTCTCAACTCTCAAGATATATATGTTGGGCCAAGCATTCAGATGTGCTTATCTAATTTCTCGAAAGTTCTATGTATATGTATTTATAGAGGGTTAATGTGTGCATATGTTAGCAAATTTAGATTATCCCAAAATGAAAGGTGTGGACGTGTGGTTTACGTTATCTCGCAGCTGTGTAGTTGACTGACCCGGCGCAGTTCTGCTCCAAGAGGACACCCGTTTGCCTGGGGCAGAGACCTACACAACCAAGATGCTAGGTCGCCTCGCGCTCCAACTCTGTCAATTGCAATGCACCCCTGCAGCTGCAGGTCTGCCGTCATGTAAATCGGTTGTTGTCACAACTCATGACTAACCCGGATTGTGACATGGTTGGTTCATTGTACAAGGAAGTTTCGTTCTTCCGTGAGACAGAGGGCGACTGTTTCAATTCACAAGATCCAGCGCTGTCAGAGGCGGGGCAAAAAATCTTTCCAACATTGTCGTTTCATTTGTCAGACATGCACCTTCGAGTGAGTTGTGATACGAATGGTCCTTTTCCATAACTTACCACAGCAAAGTGTTATTCAGAAAGAGCATAGAGTCCCAAAAAATCCGAGTTTTTTACTCGTCTGTATCTATGGTCCAGTTATGACTGGAGAAAGTATGTATGAAGAAGAGAACCAAAGAGACACGCAAAATGAGTCTGCTGGGTGCTGGTGCCCTAAAAAATGAGAAGCTGCCGGCTTGTGTTTATTTTGGGACTTTGGCGTTCCTGCTCCTGTTTTAAATGTTGATGGTGATTTTACCTCTAATTTTTTCTTTGTATGATTTTGCTTTAGTTTTTTGAAAACGAAGCCCAATTTACCCCTATTCTGTTAGGAGGAGGAGGTTACGGTGTTAAATTTGTAGAAAAAAAAAATAGATATACCCTATGTGATTTTGCCCTCTTTTGACATCAAACACTCTTAATGTCGGAGTGCTTGATGTTAAAAGAAGGATGAAATCACATAGGGCATATTTATATTTTAGCTATAAATTTAACGCCGTTAATTCCTTCTAACAGAATATGGGGCAAACTGGAGCTTCATTTTCAAAAGGGAGGGCAAAATCGCACAAAGCAAAAAGAAAAGGTAAAATCACCTTTGACACTCAAAACCGGGGTACGAACGCTAAAGCCCCGTTTATTTTTGGTCATCACAGAATGAGAGGCTAAATTATGTAAGTCCTTTATCTCTGACAGAAATGAGAGGCTAAGATTTTGCATTATTAGCTATCCTTTCTGCAACATCCCAGCATTTTCTAGCATGTTCCTAGTGCCAAAAATGTGAAATTTTTAAAACTTTTTGTGTGCTTGTGAAAATAGACTAGGAAATCCTAAGAGTGACTCTATTTCTCTCTTTATTCTTAGAAAAATAAAAGAAACTAAAATATAAGTGACATATTGTTAGTGTGAGTTCCTTTGGGTTTTATTTGATTTTATTGAATCTCCCTGTTTAAAGTTGTTGGATTTTGTTTGATTGAGTTGTGTGAAATCCAAATCAATTGGGCCAAATTGATTTAAATTTAAACTCTAACCTAAATACCTAAACTAACCTATCCTAACCAGGCCTAAACCCACCTAGCATCTAACCCAGCCCAACTAGCTGACCGAGCCTGGCCTGCTAACCTACCCCCGCGCCTAGCCCGCCAGCACGGCCTGCTAGCGGCCCAACCCAGCGCGCCCCACGACCCAACACTGTGCACCGCTCACCCCCTACCCACTCTTTCACTTGAGTAACCTCACCAACTCCCCTCTCTCCCTCTCACGGCCTCACGCCGCCTCACGTTGCCAGCCACCCCGTGCCGCGACAACCCCTGCAACCGCCTGGCCATGACCCCGTCGCGAATCCCGCTCGGCCGCCGACGTTATGGCGCACTCCCACGGCTGCTCGCAAAGCCCTAACCCTAGCTGCGGCCGGTCCGATACGCGCCGCGTGTACCCAGACCCCGGCCGCCCCATCGGAGCCCTCGGCGTCAGGGCCCCGCCGCTACACCCTAGGCTCGCCTGTATAAAGCCCTCGCACCGCCGGACCCCCAAACCCTAGAGTCCAATCGAGGATTTTCCCCAGCGCTGCCGCCACTCGAGACCAAAGGGAGGAGAAGCAGGAGGACACCGGACCGTTGCGCCAGGAGGAGCCGGAGCCGCCCGAGCCGTGTTGCATCGACCCGCCACGGCCCCACCGTCTCCCTGCGCCAAGTCGTCGTCCTCGAGGCCATCGGGTGAGCACCGCTGTGACCCGTCCCCTTGCTGCCCGCCCGAGCCGAATGACCTTCCGTAGCTAAACCCTAGGTCACCCCAAGCCCTATGTGTGCTTCGTCTGCAGGGACCCGTCGCGCCGCCTTGCACCGCCGCAACCCGCCGTCGCCGTGCCCCCGACCCTCGCCGCTGCTCCATCGCCAGGGGCCCAGGATGCTGGAGCCCCGCGCGCACGGGCAGCTGTGCCGCGACCCTGGGACACCAGCGCGCTGTGCACGCATGCGACACCCGCGACGCCGTGGCCCTGCCGCCACACCGCTCGCTGCCGGAGATGCGCTGCTGCGAGCCTGCGCTGCCAGGGCCTTGCGCGTGGCCGCACACGCACACACCAGAGCTGCTGTGCACGCACGCCTCGTTCCCCGCCTCGCCAGACCAGCGCGTGTTCGCCATGGCCACGCCATGGCCATGGTGACCGCGAACACGCCCGCGACGTCACGTCGCGGCGTGCGCCCGGGCCTTGGGGGGATTTACCCGAACGCCCTGTGCGCGTCCACCCACACACATCCCCCAGCGATACACGCACGCACACACACGGGTAGATCCGCACCGGATTCGGGGAGACACTGACCTGCGGGCCCCACGCGTTAGTGAGAGGACGGCGACTAGCGAGTGGACCCCACGTGTCTGCTGGAAGAGGAAGGAGAGGAGGAAGACCCAGACCGGGCCAGTGTGGGCCAGGAGCAAGGGAGGAGCCGGCCCAGGAGGGAGATAAGACGGGCGACGTCCGTGGGCCGTCGCCCAGCTGAGGGCCGAACCGACCTGCGAGATGAAGCGGACCCGAGCTGGCCTCCGAGCCGTGGACCGAGCTGGTCCAGTACACCAAGTCGAGCCAGCCCACTAGAATAAAGATTGCAACGGGTCAAATCCACACGGATACATCTCTCAAATACCCGTACCCGCGAGCTAAAATCCACGCCCGAACCCACACCCGCTACCCGCTACGGGCAGAGAACCACGCCCGTACCCGCTATCCGCGGATATCACATACCCGCGGGCACGCCCATATGCCCGCAAACTTAAGGAAGCGAAGTACAAGAAACATCTAACAACAAGTAGTAAACATGCGTCATGGATATCATCTTCACGGCATTCGCGAGTAGCTCCTGTCGGGTGGCCGGTCCAGGGAGCCAAGGATGACCCCTGTTGCGACGGCGACATCCGATCCACGGAGCCAAGGAGGACCCTTGTGGTGGAGGCGGCGAAGGCCAGTCCAGGGCGGCGAGGTCCCCGAGGCAACAGCCATTCCAGGGGCGTCGAAGCTCCCCACAGCGAGGTCCCCGTGGCAGCGCCCGGTGGCGGCACGACGCGGTCCAGGGGTGGCGCCCGCACGGACCGGCGGCACGACTCTTTTGGCCGCGGGATCGAGTAGGGGGGCTGGGGGGTTCACCCCTGGCAGCGCGCGGAGAGAGGAGAGGGGCGGACAGGCCCTGGGTGGCGCGTGGGGGAAAAGTTGGGAGGAGGGGAGAAATGTGGATGGGAAGGGTTGAAACCCTAACAGGAGCTTATATATTTGGAGTTTTGGGCCCACCTGCCACCTATTGAAGCGGTATGGTTGTTTTGCTGGTGCGGATATTAATTTTTCATACCTGCAAGCAGATATCCGTTGGGTCTAGAGTCGTGACCGCGCCCGTGCCCGTGGGCATAAACTTAGACCCGTATCCGAGCCCGTCGGGTTTAATATCCGCGGGCACGCGGATATTCTGTGCCTGTTGCCATCTTTACACTAGAACAAGCCGGTCCGAGAGCTTTCAGCCCAAAACCCCGAGCCATTTTTCCTTTTTTCTATTTTCCTTTTACCCTGATCCGCGGGTCCCACGTGTCAGCCTCTGGCTGAGGCTGACAGGTGGGCCCTCTGACCGATGCTGACGTCAGCCCTGACCGACCCACAGTGACATCATGCTGATGTCATGCTGACGTCTAGTGGCACCACGTGTCACTGCTGAGTGTTTTTCTTTTCTGAAATTCATTTATTATTTTTAGAAATGCTTTTAGCCTTTAAAAATTCATAATAAATCAACCGGATCTCTAAAAATTATGAAACTAGTTTCATAATTCATCTAAAATCATGATCTACCCATTAGGATAGGAATTGAGTGATTTGGAACTTCTTTTGGATAACTTTTGTGCACTTTTGCACTTTGGCCCCTAACCTTATGCGTATTTACGAATAGGACCCGACTCTGGGGAGCTAACCGACGTTCAGGACTACCAGGAGGAGCAGGAGTCCTACGAAGAGACGCCATGTTCACGCCCATCTATGATCTGAATACCTAGTAGACATGCTTGTTAGATTACTATTGCTAATGAGATGTTTTTACGAGATAAACCTGCATTGCCCTTGTTTGACCTGATTCCTTGTACCCAACTTGATTATATGTATGAGATGAACCCCTTGTTGTGCATGAGTTGTGTGATTATAGTCTTGGCGTGAGTGGAGACTCTTTTGAGGAGTTGGGGGATAGGAATCTAGCTTGGGCGAGTTAAACTTAACTCGATCTTCTGATCGAGGGCTTGGGTTGTGTGTTGAGCACTTCCTACGGAGTACCTGTGGCGGGTACATGTCCTTCGGGACATTGGGTCCTTCGGGACATTGGTCCTTCGGGACGTTTGGAGGAGTTGGAGGGCTATACCTGTGATGGGTGCCGTTGACGGACCGTTGCGACGGATACGTCTTTGTGGAAGATACTCGCCTTAGCGATTAAGGCCTGAGTTGGTGGACCTGGAGACGGAGCTATGTCAAACGTGCACGCCACTTCTTTGTTATGAGGGCAGATCCGATCCGAGCTAGTGACGCGTGGCACCATACCTGTAGGAGGATAGGGTATCCGTGTAAGGGGAAGGGGTGCTGACCTCATGTCCCCCGAATTGCCTGTAGGAGGCATCACAGTCTCGGGGCAACCTCTCGCAGGAGGAAGCATCCCAAACCCGGGAAGGCAGAATGGGGGCCGTAGCAGATAGTTTCATTAACCGGTGTCTCGGAGTCAGACGGCTTGCTCCCGGTTGGCTTCGAGTCGAGTGTACAGGTGTACAACCCCTGCAGGGTGAAAACTATACGAATAGCCACGTACTCGATCATGTACAACTCTTGATCCGGCTTTGCCTTTATAGTTAGTGTTACTTGACTTCTACCTTCCTCTAGACTTGTGTTCCTGCCTGGGGAAGTTGAGGTGCGAGTGGGAGTTCTCGCACCGACTTGGTGGGTTTTGGAGGTGTGAGTGACCCGGGAACCTGGAGTGCCAGGATGGGCCGTGTCGAGGAGATATGGATGACTTGATGATATTTTCATTGCATAGGAAACCCTTGCCTTATCCTTGATATGTTTAAATACCGTTAGAATAGTCCACTTAAAGCTTGCATACGGATGGTGACGTAGACCTATCCCACTCCTTGGGGATAGATTGGTACGAAGCAGGGATGGATCCGGAGTACAACCCCACTGACGATGGGTGGTACAACGACTAGAGCTGGTGCTATGCTCGAGATGCCTGTGGATGAAGCTGGTCCGAGATGAAAGATGGCCCGGAGCCTAGTTATCGCTTTCCGCTTTCTGTTTTCTCGATTTAGCCCAAGTGGCTTGTAAGGGACCCGTACTACAAATTCTATGGATTTATGTAATAATTAAACTCTTGGTTGCTATTTAATCGAAGAATGACTATGTGATAGCTACTGATTCAGGGACTATTACGATGATACAGGGAGTCGAGTCTTCATTTGAAAAACTCGGTTCGTTTCACTTTCCAACATTTTTATCCACCACAAAGATTAGTTTGAAAGTCGACTATGTTGCTATCTCTGCTGATTTGTTCTCGCTGATGAAGACCCGAGGGAATAATTGCAGACCCTGTTGGCAAACGACGAAGTCTCAAGACTTGTTGGTAAGTCTCCGTCTCTACTGCTGTGTCTTGACTCGCTCCCGACGACCCGTACAGTAATGCGGATGTGTTCCTCCTATATATTCCAACGCACACATGCACAGGGGTGTATGCTTTTGTTGGAACAAATAACTGAAGCAATCTCCAGAGGTTCAGTTGTGATCAGTTCTGTCGGCGGCTCCGCGTTCCGGGGAAGATAAGACTCATAACCTCTCCGCAAAGCTAAGGTACATATACTATTCGATGAAAGCTGAATGAACTCCCTTGCTATTTCATGCCTAAGTTTGTTTAGTTTATCAGTGCTCTTCCCTTTAGTTCATTACTTCATATTTTTTTAGATAATGGAAAAATTCTGGCCTCTACATTTTACCGTACTATAGCAGAACCGCCTAAATTAACCCGCCTAAATTAAACCGGTTTAAGTGCACCGGCCATCATCTTTAGAACTAATCCGGCCCATATGCACTTAAAATGGTATAATCTTGACAATCTGTTGGGTAAATCCCGATTCAACCACTGTAATCATGGATCGAAACATACACCGGAAGTCTCGCGCGAAGACGAGCACAGATGATACAAGCATAAGGAGGTTCGCAAATTAAATTACAACACGGAGTCTTACAATTAGGTTTGAAACACAAATTAACAGAGTTCAACATGCAGCGGAAATTAAAAATAGAAGTTCAGTTTAAAACAACGATAACTAAGCGAACGACTATACAAGGCGAGCTTCACATCTTGCCCACCGATGCGTTGCCAACCTGCCCAAACTTCAAGGACAAGCAGAAAAGAATTACTAAGCAACAACATAAAAAGGGCAAGGCTGCAGCTAGGAGCTAAACAAAAGCAAAAACTTAACTTGCAGCTATAAACTAGTAACACAATTTAACCAGCATGATAAGCTACTGATAAAGCATGCAATACAAATTTACCAACATTTATTAACCACAGAAACTAGTTATTTTAGCCCTAGCAAGGCAACCGAACAAAAATAGATCCAGAAACATATAGATAGCTTCTGGGCATGAAATTTTTACAGTGAACTAAACATGCATAGAGTAAGATACTGCTTAAATTTCATAATTTTTAGACATCCAGAACTGCAGATATAAAATAAACAAGCTTAAGCACAAAATTAAATCTAGCAGGAGTAAAACTAACATTTCACAAGTATGAACATTTTTTCTCGGTAGAGTTAGATCTAACCGAGCTAACAAAAAAGGTTTTGCATTTTTAGCATACTAGACATTTTACAAGTTTCAGCTAACAAAAAATAATTTTCAGAAAACCCTAAACCCTAAACAGGGGCTGACAGCCGGGCCCCACTGGTCAGGGAGGGGGCTGGGCAGCCCAGCCAGCCCACGCACGCCATGACCACGGCCGGCGGCGCGGCGTGGCGCGGCGAGCCGTTCCCGGCGGCGCGGCGAGGGAAACGGGCGGGGAACTGGCCGGACGGGTCGAGGGGCTCACCACAAATCCGTTCAGGGGGTTGAAGCGCGACGAGGTGTGGCCGGAGATGCTTGCCGGCGTTAGGGGCGGAGCTTCGGTGGCGCTCCAATGGCGCCCGGCGGTGGAGGGGTCGATTCCGGCCGGAAACAGCCGGAATCATTCGTGTGAGCGGCGGCGAAGGTAAGGGAGGGGTCGATGCAGCTTCTTGCAGGAGGAATCGAAGAATGGCAGCCCGAGATGGCTGGGGCGCCGGCGGCAGTGCTCCTACTCGGCTTGGACCGAGCAGGAAGAAGAAGAAGGGGAAAAGGGAATGGGGAGGAGATTGAATCGCGGAGGGGGCAAAACAGGCTGAAGTTGGGGCGAGGCTAGGACGATTCGGTGCGTGGAGGCTGAGCGTTGCCATGGCCGGGTGACGACAGCCGCGTTGCGCTCGTGTTCTGCCTGGTGGGGAAGAGAGGTGGAAGAGATTGGAGAGGAGGGAGAGAGATGCCCGGTCAACAGCAGTTTGACCGTGGTTAACTCAAAATTTCGCATTGAAACTTTGAAAACAGCCAAAACAAAAGTTGTAGAGGAAGAAAAGATCTACAATTTTTCTGTTGGACAAAAGTTGGTTTGAGTTTTGCATTTGGGAGAAAACAGGGGTTAAAGCTCAGCCCAGGTTCAAAATTCGAAAATAGCAAAACAGGGGTTTGACCAGATTTTGACTGCAGTTTTGAACCACTAAACAGGGTTTTCACTCCAAACTAAAAACACCACACTGAAGTACAAACATTTACTACAAGTTTCACATTGGGCAAAAGTTCAGTATTTAGGCAAAATAAATTATTAACATGGCTCAAAGATAGATAAAATTACTGCCTAAACACTTGCAAACATTTGTTCCTAAAACATTGGTTAAACATATAATTAGCAAGAATTACACATACATAATTAATTTTGAATGCATGTCATGACATGAAATTTAAAATGTAATTATGCATGCATGATTAATGCTAATGACGATGCTTATGAAAATGCTTAGTGCCTAATGCAAAAGGTTAACACCGGAGGTGCTACCTACACGTACACAGCCTTCAATTATTATATCATCCTCAACTTTTATCGCTGGATTCATAGGGGAAACCAAAAGGCAATTATGCCTGACAAAGTCTATTATTATGCTTCCATCCATGAGTAGCAAACAACTCTAAATCTACCATCTCCAAAGTGGTGCTCGCCTTCATGAATAGCTCCTTTGTCTTCCCCTCTGCTGCAACATTGACCAAAATCGCAGCCAATAGGTCCCCTGAAAATAGCCTACATAAAAGATGAATGTTTAACGTTATCAAAGATAATATCGTTTCGACAACGCCATATTGCCCAACACAGAGCCGCTGCCCCTGTTAGAATAGTAAAGGCCTCTTGTGCATTAAAATTTTGAAGCCAATTTCCAAGCATGTGGGTTACCGATCTAGGTGGGGTTAAACAAGTAGCAACTTGGACAGTCCTCCAGATCACCTTTGCATGTTGGCAATAAAAAAAGGGGTGTTTGATTGTTTCGTTACAAATGCAATAGGTACACTTTTGACTGCCCTTCCAATTTTTCCTTCGAAGATTATCCTTAGTTAAAATAACCCCCTTTTGCAGGTACCAAAGGAAGATCTTAATTTTTAGTGGAATTTTAAGTTTCCAAATAAATTTATGTCGGAAAGGAAAGTTATGGTTGGTCAGATGTAGGTACATCAAGCGAACCGTAAATTGGGTTAAGTGCCAGCTAAAAGTATCCCTTCCCTGAGATAAATTAAAGCTGGAGACTTGTGCTACTAGTCATTCATCTAGTTTCTCGTCTACCAACGCTCTTCTAAAAGAGATGTTCAACTATGTTGAATTCATGACTTTTGCTACCGTATCATGCACATGAAGATTGATGTTAGATTTTTCAGATGCCAAACAAATTAGATGAACACTCGTATCTTCCCCAGGTACCCAGCTTTAAACAATGATTGTTTTGCAAAACCAAGCTTTTTGTAGGCATTTCCTTGAGCAAGTAACTAATTCAACAAGGGATTCGTTACATGCTGATATATGCACGAAACAGTTTACAGTTTTCTATTGAGAGATCAATCTATACACCCATTTGATGGAATTGTCTTGTGCTCACATAACATTCCTAGGATCAGGGGAACTAAATTTTTTTACTTGAAGATACTATTGAGCGACATCCATAACCCAGGCGTACCCCTTTTCAGCTATCCTTTTTGTTTGAGCATGTGTGAACATTTTTCTGCATAATTTTTTAAGCGTTCATGTTGGGACTTTATTTTAGTGTAGATGTACACAAAGCAGCACATGGGTATGGGTGTATTATATGGAGTCCTCTGATTTAGCTAGCTGACCGTTGCAAATCATGGTTTCTACTTTCTAGTTATCCAGTCCGCTAGGAGTATGGAAGCACGCTTTCTACTGCATGGCCTTGGACTTCTGCTTCTTCTGGCGACACAGCACGCCCCGGCTGTTGCCATTCCTGGCCCTGAATGCCAAACCAAGTGTGGCGGGGTTGACATTCCGTACCCGTTCGGCATAGGCGACAACTGCTCGCTGTCGGCAGACTTTAGCACCAGCTGCCAGGAGGTCCAACGTGGTGTCTACAAGCCATTCCTCCGTGATGTGGAGCTGCTCAACATTTCCTTAATTAATGGCACGATCCGGGGGATGAACCCCATCTCGACGTACTGCTACAACTCCTCCGGTTTGATGGAAGCTCATCCTTGGAGGTTTGACGCAAGCCATTCCCCGTACCGGTTCTCAGATATCCAAAACAAGTTCACGGTCATAGGGTGCAATGCTCTCGCATACATCTATGATACGAACGGTACGGGCTATCAGAGTGGGTGCGTATCAACATGCCAAAATCTGAGAGACTTAACCAATGGAACATGCTCCGGCATGGGCTGCTGCCAGACGGCGATACCCAGGGGGATGGGCGACTACGCGGTCTTCTTCGACAGTGGTTTCAACACAAGCCAATTTAGGGATTTCGGCCGCTGCAGCTACGCCGTACTAATGGAGGCGGAGTCCTTCAATTTCAGCACCACGTACATCAGCACGACCAAGTTCAACGACACAAACACCGGGCGGGCACCCGTCGTGATGGACTGGGCGATAAGAAACGGTACGATGTCGTTGTCGTGTGAGGAAGCCAAACTGAACAAGACGGGCACCTACGCGTGCCTTAGTAGCAACAGCCAGTGTGTTGACTCCAGAAATGGACCAGGGTACCTGTGCAACTGCTCGGAAGGTTACGAAGGCAACCCGTATCTTCCAGAAGGATGTCGTGGTAACAAACTAACAAATGTGCTAAAGATTCAATACTTTCGTACAATTTCAATATCTGAACATTTTATTTATCGTTACCTATTTTGCTCATCTTTCTGCAGATGTTGATGAGTGCAAGAACAGCCCATGCCCTTCAGGAGGTGTTTGCCACAATACGAAAGGAGGGCACTGGTGTTCTTGCCGCGCGGGGAGAAAATTTTCCAAACAAAGCAACACATGCAGCCTTGATACCAGCTTAATAATAGGTAACAAGCTGAGCTCGACTAGCTAAACCAAATTAAAAATTCCATTAAAAAAAAGCAAACCGGAGTTCTTGACGCTGGTTTGATGTAGCCTCTATAGGAAAGAGAGAAATGGTTTCTAACAATCCTCTTATCTGATGTTATTATGCAGGAGTTACTATCGGGTTTCTTGTTTTAGTGATTTTCTTCTTCTTTGGGTATATACTCCTTCAAAAGAGAAAACTGAACCAAGTTAAGCAAGAACATTTTCGAGAACATGGAGGCATGATTTTGCTTGAGAGGATGAGATCAGAAAAAGGTCTTGCTTTCACAGTGTTCAGCGAAGCTGAACTTATACAGGCCACAAACAACTATGACAAGAGCAGAATAATTGGAAAGGGAGGTCATGGAACAGTCTACAAGGGGATAGTTAAGGGCAACATGCCTGTTGCGATTAAGCGATGTGCGCTTATCGATGAAAGGCAAAAGAAGGAATTTGGTCAAGAAATGTTAATACTATCCCAGATCAACCACAAGAACATTGTTAAACTTGTGGGTTGTTGCCTTGAGGTGGAAGTTCCAATGTTAGTCTATGAGTTCATCCCAAATGGCACACTGTTTGAACTTATCCATGGCAAGAACCAAGCATTACAGATCTCTTTCAGCACCTTATTAAGGATTGCTTATGAAGCAGCCGAGGGGCTTAATTTCCTGCACTCGTACGCTTCTCCCCCAATCATCCATGATGATGTGAAGACTGCCAATATTCTTTTAGATGAGAACTACATGGCGAAAGTGTCTGATTTTGGAGCTTCCATACTAGCCCCATCAGACAAAGAGCAATATGTCACAATGGTCCAAGGTACTTGCGGCTACCTCGACCCTGAATACATGCAGACATGTCAACTAACGGAGAAAAGTGACGTCTACAGCTTTGGTGTTATCCTACTGGAGGTCCTCACTGGCCAAGAACCTCTGAAGTTGGATGGGCCAGAGATGCAAAGAAGCTTGTCGTCGAATTTCTTATCCGCTATGAAGGAGAACAATCTTGATGTGGTATTGCCGAGCCACCTAAAGGAGCAAGAGAGCAATGAGCTGATCAGAGGCCTCGCTGAGCTAGCCAAGCAGTGCCTGGACATGTGTGGCAGCAACAGACCGTCGACGAAGGAAATCGCCAATGAGCTCGGCAGGTTAAGGAAGCTTTCGCTGCATCCTTGGGTACAAATAGATGCTGAGATGGAGACCCAAAGCCTTCTCGGTGGATCATCCACTGCTACCTTTGAAATGGAAGGTGCTACTTCTGGGTACCCTACACAAGAAGGTGATAACCTGCCCATGAATCCAAGCAGTTCGTACTATGCGAGGTGATGAAAGCTTATGGCATTATGGCCTAGTGTACTGCGGTCCATTAAAACTTACATGCTGGGGCATTTGCAAGCTATTACCTTGCCTGGTCTGCTATCAGTTGTGTACGATACAGCATAGAGACACAAAGCTCTGTCTATCTGTGTATGTTGGTGTCGTTGTCAAGATTGGTGATCAAGACTTAGACTAGTAAATTTCTTTTATGCGCGTACGGCCTCAGGTGGTTGCGCGGGTGACACGGGATTTAGACTGGTTCGGGCGTGAAGAAGCCCTACGTCCACTATGGGGAGCTGCTCGTGTTTCCCATGCGGGTTCTGTAGTAGGGGTTACAGGAGGGCGAGAGAGGGAGCCGGTCCCAAGTGTCTAAGGTGTGCACAGGGGCTCTAATGGCGGAGGCGTGTTCTTCTTTGCCGGGGAGAAGAGAGCCTGTATGTGGAAGCGTGTGTGTGTGCGTGTGAGAGTCTCCCCCCCCCCCCCCCCCCCCCCCCGTCTCCTGGGCCTGGCCTTCCCTTTATAGCTCCAAGGAGTTGACCAGGCATATGTGAGACGTGCGAGGGGGTACACAGAGAGAGAAAGAATGGAGGGGGAGAGGGCACACGGAATCCAAGGAGAAGATTCGTGCTTCCCGGGCACCGCGGTCGTCTTCCGTCTCCTTGCTTCGCTGGGCGGCCTGCGCTGATCGGGTCGATGTCCTCCTCGGGAGCCGGTTACGGCGGGCGTGCGTGATGATGGCGGTGGCTTCCGTCCCGTCGGGGCTGACGGCTGCCACGACTGTCCCTGTGCTGCAGGCGGCCTGAGCGGTGCGGACGCCCTGTCCCTGTCGCCGGGATCGCGGGGCGCGAAGACGGGTAGGTGGAGCGTGGACGGTCAGGCGTGCTCCTGTGCCAGGCGACGTGGGTCATGATGGCCTGACAGCGAATCAGAGAAGACTGAGTCGTTGTACCGCGCGCGGCGCGGTCGTGGGCGGGTAGGTGTGACGGGTCACGTCAGCGGCGAGGACGCCTTTCCGCACGCCCGAGCCGTAGAGCATTTAAGGCAAAGCTGCGCCCGAGTCTGATTTCCGTCCGGTGGGCCCACGTGAGTCCGACCCTAGGACCCTAGGTCGGGCGAGGCGGACCCTCGTGGCGAGGGGTCGGGCGAGGCGGAGCCCGCCTGCCTTGGGATCGGGAGCGTCCGACCACGAGGCACGAGGTCGGGCGAAGCGGAGCGCCGCCTCCTCGTGTTGGGCTGACGATGGTCGCCGTTGCAGCGGGTCAGTCCGGGCCTCCATAATTGTTGCCAGAGCAGTCATTAGATGACCGTTTACTTTTCCCCTGACAGTAGCCCCCGAGCCTGTGGTGGAGCGGGGACGCTCCTCCAGAGGCTGTTACCGTTGTTCGTCGGGAGCCCTTGCCCGCCGTGTGGGCTGCTTGGTGATTGTCTCGACATGAGGGGAATCTTGCCGTTCCGGGGGTCTCCCTCCGTATGGAGGCCTCATGTTGTGACCACCCGCGTGGTCACCGGTTGCGAATCTAGCCCCCGAGCCCCTGCTCGTTGCAGGAGACCGGTCGGGAGGCTGGACCGACTTTTGTACGTTACCCCTCAAGCGTCCGTTCGTTGGGACGGAGGGGGTGAGCCGTGCTGCAATCGGGTCAATTCGAGTGGGGTCCCGGTCCCCGTTCGGGGGGGTCCGGCCTGGGCCAAGCTGGTGGTGTACCCCAGATTCCGGTCGGCCAGTTCATATAGTTCCCGAGCCCGTTCGATGGGACCCGATGGCTTGTTGCCTTTCGTCGGGGAAAAACCATGAACTTTGATGCCGGCCGGACTCGAATGTGAGGTCGGGACGCCCTGAGCAGTCGGGTGCCCGGGTGATGGCCGCTAGCGGACCCGTCCCTTCTCACCCCTCGCTCAGGGTTATCCTGGGGCGGCTGTCGAACCCACTGTGGGCCAGCCTTCGAACCCCTGGACCGTAACAGGCCGTAGGGACGTTTTCAGTCCCGTATCCCTTCTTACCTTACCGTCGCGCCTTGGGCCGAGTGCAGAGGGGATGGTGCGCGCGTACTTCTCGGAAGACGAAGTGGCGGTAGGTGCCGACCCGCGAAACGGGAGGGAGTAAACGTTTCCTGCAGAGTCGTGCGCACGGAAGATGAAGTGGCAGTAAGTGCCGACCCGCGAAGCGAGGGGGAGTAGACGTTTTCTGCAGAGTCGTGCGCACGTCTTCCGAAAAAGGAGGGGAACGGGCGTGATGAGGTGTACCTGACGCCGCATTAACTGCGACGGGCACGTCCGTTCCGCTCCACGCGTCGCTCTATAAGACGGGGGGCCGCCTCACCGGTTCCGCCCCCACCTTGTGCCGAGCCTTTCGCCTTCCTCTCTGCCTTTTGGTTCGCTGCGCCGGCCGTTTGCCTTCTTCTTCCCCAGCGCTCCAGCCTTCTTCTCCCCCCACCGGCAAGCTTTCCCCCATCGCGCAATGACGACCTGGGAGCGTTCCAGCTTCGGGACTTCGCGCGCTGAGGGCCTCGTGAAGAAGGGCCTCCTTTGCAACAGGACTGAGCGGCATGAGTGGCTATTCCCTGACTCGGAGGAGGCGCCGACTCCGCCCAACGGGTACATCGTCTCGTTCGCCCACTTCCACGAGCGGGGGTTCGCGGCGCCGCCAAGCCCCTTCTTCCACAGGCTGCTGCACTACTACGGGCTCGAGCTGTAGCACCTCAACCCCAACGGGATCCAGCACATCGCGGCATTCGTCGCGCTGTGCGAAGGATTCCTGGGCATCGCGCCCAATTTCTCGCTGTGGAAGTACTTTTTCACAGTGAGTCTGTACCAGAAGGCCGAGAAGCGGAGCGGCCAGCCGCGGGCGACCCCGGTGGCGATTGGATGCGCCGGGATCCATCTTCGCCAGTCCCGTGCCAGGGAATATATGGCGATGAAGACCGCGGCGTCCCACAAGGGGTGGCATCAGCAGTGGTTCTACGTGAAGAACTACTCCGAATCCCCCTTGCCGGAGTTCACCGGCCGCGTCTTCGAGGCGGCGCCGGAGGTGTGGGCGTACAGCCCAGTGGAGAAGGAGAAGAAGTGAATCTCCAGCCTCCTCCGCGCCATCGAGTACCTGAAGATGAAGGGGCTCATCGGGGCCGGAGTTATCGGGGCGTACCACTCTCGGAGGGTGGCGCCGCTGATGCTTCGGGTCCGCTCGCTCGCCGAGATGGTTCCTGACGCTCCAACCGAAGGGACCGTCCTTGCGACGGGAGCGCTCTCCACCTCCGAGATTCGCCAGTGCGTCCGGGAGGCGCTGGAGGACAAGGATGTTGTCTTCCCGGTGCCCGGCCACCCTCCGATGCGGCCGGACAGGGGCTTTGTTGATCTGGTAAGTGTTTCGTGCGCCTATTGCTTCTCCTTGCGCCCCTTGACTCGTCATTCTAACGCAGAATCTTGCGCTTGCAGGGCCAACTGACGAACGTCGTCGGCGCGCCCGCCCGTCCCTGAGGATGCCGAGCAGCGGCAGTGGAACCGCCTCTTTGCTGAAAAGCAGAAAAAACGCAAGGACGAGAAGGAGGCGAAGAAGCAGAAAAGGCTCGCCAAGGAGTTCCGGCGGCGGCAGAAGGGTCCGGTCCTCTCGGACGATGACGACGACGATGACGACGATGATGACGATGACGATGACGAGGAGGAGGAGGAGGATGAGGAAGAGGAGGAGGGCGTCCCGGTCCCTCAGCCGGGCGCGTTAGTTATCCGGGAGCGGCGCTCCAAAGCGGCCGCGGGGGACGGCTCGAGCGGCCCGTCCACCCGGGACCCGACCCCTCAAGGCCCCGAGGCTGCGCCTCAAGGGTCGGCGCGGGGTGCGCCCCAGGAGTCGGGAGGGCCGACCCCCGCTCCATGTTTCCGAGGCCCGATCCCACAGGGCTCCGGGACCGCGCCCCAGGGTTCGGCGCGGGGCGCGCCCCAGGAGTCGAGGGGGACGACCCCCGCCGCTCTGCCCCTGGCCCAGGAGCAGAGCAGCAGCGGCAAGCGGCCGTTGCCGGATGCCCCAGGGTCGGCCTCGGGCTCGGCCCGCAGAGTGTAAGTGGAAAAGTCCTCGTCCGCCTGCTTCCTTTCCCTGCATTAAGTTGCTTTTGTTGATGTCATTTTTTCGTCTTGCAGCGTCCCCTCTAGGGCTCCGCCGGTGGCGCCGAAGAAAATGCCGCGGACGCCGTCCACCTCTGCAGGGCGGACCGCGGCCCAACCGGCGGCGAGAGGCGACGCCAGCGGGGAGACCGCGGAGGTTGCTGTCGAGGTGACTCCCGCGACGGCGGACCCCGCGGGACGGGGGATTGCCCCCGAGGGCCCTCGGATTGAGGAGGTAATAAACCTTGATGATGAGGCGGAGGAGGAGCGCGCCGCTCGGGCGGTGGTGATGGGGATGGAGGAGTCCGCCGCGGCGGGGGCGACGGTGGCGGCAGAGACGGAGGTGCCTGCCCCGGCGGCCGTTGCGGGGGAGGCGATGCTTGCCCCGGTCGTTGCGGCGGAGACCGCGGCGGCGGCGGGCGAGGAGGGACACGCGTCGGCGCTGACAGGGACCACGGCAACCCCGGCAGGGACGGTGGCGCACGCGATGGAGCCGCCGTCGAGGCCAGCGGCGCCCGTGGTGGCCGTGCCCGCCCTTGCGACGACGCCGAGGACCGCGGAGCCGGGGCCCCTGCCCACGTTGGGCGACGCCAAGGAGCAGGAGACGTGGCGAGCAATGCAGGGTGCGCTCCACAGCGCCCGTGTCGTCCTTTCTTCGTTGGCGGGGGAGCTGGATGGCGTCATCGCTCTCGCTGGTCAGGTATGCCATTCCTCGCGGTGACCATTCTCTTCTCCGTCGTTCTGTTGCTGACTGTGGGTCATTTTGCAGGCCCTCCAGGAGTGCAGCCGGGAGAAATCTGATCTCCTTCGGCTCGGGCAAGAGCGCCTCTTTGCGGAGGAGCAGCGGTCCAAGGAGCTGGCCGCGCAGGTCACCGCCGCCCAGCAGGTCATCGATGACCTGCGGAGGCGCGAGCAGGCGGCGCGGGATGGTCTCCAGACCGCTGTCGAGGTGGCCCGCTCTGCCCGCGTGGACCTCCAGGCCACTGTCGACAAAGCCCAGCATGATGCCGCGGAGCTCTTTTGGGTAAAGAAGGAGCATGAGGCCCTTCGAAAGACCGTTGAGCGCATCCGCCAGGAGCGGCAGCAGGCCTGGCAGGACCGGGACCTTGAGGCGACCTGAAGGGTCGAAGCCGAGAAGATGGTGGCCGAACTTGGGATGGAGGTTGGTCAGCTTCAGACCGCTGCGACCCGCGTTGAAGGCGCAGTCCGAGGGTAAGGTTCCTCCTGTCCTTCTTCCTTTGTGGTGTTGGAGGGTCTCTGATCCTGCGTGTTTTTTCGCACAGGTCTTGCGGGTGAAGTCGACCAGCTGAAGGGGACTCTTGATGCGGAGCGCGCCGAGCACAACAGCTTGCGGGACGCGGTCCGCGTTGTCTGCACTGGCCTCGGCGTGGTCCAGGGGGAAGGGACGAGCTCGCTGGCGGCTCGTGCCCTCGGAGTGTACCAGCGGACCCGCGAGATCGCTCGTGAGGCGCTTCGCGTTGGCGTGAGGCGAGCTTTCGGGGTCTTCGGGTCCCATTATACCAGCCTCGATTTTGACTTGATGAGCGAAGGGTATGCCCTTGGGTACACCGAGGCTGAGCTGGACGAGATCGATGCGTCAGTGCTCGGCCCAGCGGATGCCTTGGCGGCGCAGCTGAAGGAGGAGGCCGTCCCGCCGGAGGAGCCCTGAACGGTCCAGCTGGGTCGAGTTCAGATACCCGGCCATGTAATTGTGTTAGTTTATTTTGGACTTGCTTTCGTAATGGCCGCGGGGGCCATTTTTGCAATTTATCAATGTTTACTTCCGATCCCCTTCCTTGTCCTTTTGGGTCTGGAAAGTTTAGAATACGGGTCGGATGCGTCAGTAAGTGCTGATGGGCGATAGTACCGTAGCCACTGGGGCGTGGGCTTTCTCGCAGTCCGATCAGTCTTGCCTGGGCATCGTTTGCGCACTCTCCCCTTTTCATGCCCAAACATCTAGGAAGGGGGGGGCCGGATCGGAGAAAAGTTGTTTTGGGCGGACCTCGGGTGACTTGGGCTAGAGCCCCTGATAGCCCCCGAGGGATATGCGACCCTGAGGCAGGGTCAGGGTCGGATATCCCTGAGCCCGCAACGAGACTCAAAAAAGGTCGACTCAAAACTGCTTTTCTCCGTGGACTAGAAGTTTGCAAGGATGCGTGTGTTTAAACTTGGAAACAGAATTGAAGGGTAGAAGCGTCTTAGCTGTTCTATGTTCCAAGCGTTGCTGAAGATCTGCCCGTCGGGGGTCGCCAGCTTGTACGTGCCTGGACGCAGTACTTGGGCGATGACGAAAGGACCTTCCCACGGAGGGGTCAGCTTGTGCCGACCCCTGTTGTCCTGGACGAGGCGGAGTACTAGGTCCCCGACGTTGAAGGCTCGGCCTTGCACCTTGCGACTGTGGTGTCGTCGTAGGGCCTGCTGGTACTTGGCTGAGTGTGACAGGGCCACATCGCGTGCTTCATCGAGTTGGTCTTGTGCGTCCTCGAGCGACGCCCGGTTTCCCTGCTCGTCATATGCCCTGACCCTTGGCGATCCGTACTCTAGGTCCGTGGGGAGGATTGCCTCGGACCCGTAGACCATGAAGAACGGGGTGAAGCCAGTCGCCCTGCTGGGGGTCGTCCTCAAGCTCCATAGGACCGCGGGGAGCTCCGCAACCCACCGGCCGCCGAACTTCTTGAGGCGGTCGAAGATTCATGGCTTGAGACCCTGGAGTATCATGCCGTTGGCTCGTTCAACCTGCCCATTCGTGAGGGGGTGCGCCACGGCCGACCAGTCCACTCGGATGTGGTGGTCGTCGCAGAACCGGAGGAATTTCTTGCCGGTAACTTTCGTGCCGTTATCCGTGATGATAGAGTTGGGGACCCCAAAGCGATGAATGATGTTGGTGAAGAATCGCGCCGCCTGTTCAGATGTCATCTGCGCGATGGGTCGTGCCTCGATCCACTTAGAGAACTTGTCGATGGCGACAAGCAAGTGGGTGAAGCCCCCGGGCGCTTTCTTGAAGGGCCCGATGAGGTCCAGTCCCCAGACCGCAAAGGGCCATGTGATGGGGATAGTCTGGAGCGCTTGTGCGGGCATGTGAGTTTGGCGTGCGAAAAATTGGCACCCTTCGCAGGTGCGGACCACATTGGTGGCGTCGGCGACCGCCGTTGGCCAGTAGAAACCCTGCCGGAAAGCGTTCCCGACGAGGGTTCTTGGCGCGGCGTGGTGGCCGCAGGCCCCTGCGTGGATGTCGTGAATTAGTGCCTTTCCTTGCTCGATCGGGATGCATCGCTGGAGGATGCCAGTGTGGCTCCACTTATAGAGCTCCTGGTCGATGACGACGAATGTCTTGGCGCGGCGCGTGATCCTTCGTGCCTCCGTCTTGTCCTTTGGGAGAGTCTCGCGGACGAGGTAGTCCAGGTACGGAGTTCTCCAGTCGGGCGGGGGGTCGGGCTCCGTGGCTGGATCTGCGTCCACCTCCATGACCTCGGGGTCGGACGGAGCATGGGCTACATCTGGGTCGGCGCCCGGGCCCAGGACAGGTGGCGCGTCGCCGACCTTTCCCAGTTCCTGACAACAGACCGAGGGCTCGAACTGATCGCTGATGAAGACGCCATCGGGAACGGGCTTTCGGCCGGATGCTGCCTTTGCCAGTTCGTCGGCTGCCTCGTTAAAACGCCTTGTGATGTGGTTGAGCTCTAGCCCGTCGAACTTGTCCTCAAGCTTGCGGACCTCGTTGCAATAGGCTGCCATTTTGGGGTCGTGGCAGTTCCATTCCTTCATGACTTGCTCAACGACTAGCTGGGAGTCGCCTCGGACGTCCAGCCGTCGGATGCCCAACTCGATGGCGATGCGGAGCCCGTTGAGGAGAGCCTCATACTCAGCAACGTTATTAGACGCCGGGAAATGGAGGCGGATCATGTACCTCATGCGGACGCCGAGAGGAGAGATGAAGACTAGGCCTGCTCCGGCGCGAGCCTTCATCAGCGATCCGTCAAAGTGCATCGTCCAGTACTCCTGTTTCTCCGGTGCTGATGGCGTCTGTATCTCCGTCCATCCTGCCACGAAATCAGCGAGCACCTGGGACTTGATGGCGGTGCGGGGGGCATAGCTGATGCCCTGGTCCATGAGCTCGAGTGCCTACTTTGCGACCCGGCCCGTGGCGTCCTGGTTCCGGACCACCTCGCCGAGGGGAAAAGATGAGACGACTGTCACCGGGTGCGAGGTGAAGTAATGGCGCAGCTTCCTCTTTGTGATGAGGACGGCGTAGATGAGCTTCTGGATTTGCGGATATCGCGTCTTGGACTCGGACAAGACCTCGCTGATGAAGTAGACTGGGCGCTGTACCTTGAGGGTGTGTCCCTCTTCCTCTCGCTCTATCACTAGGGCCGCGCTGACCACCTGGGTGGTTGCCGCGACGTAGAGCAGAAGGGGTTCCCCGTCGGCGGGTGGCACCAGGATCGGTGCTTTTGTCAGGAGTTCCTTGAGCCGGTCAAGTGCTTCCTGGGCCTCAGCGGTCCACTCGAAGCGGTCAGTCTTCTTCAGGAGCCGGTAAAGGGGGAGCCCTCGCTCGCTGAGGCGCGAGATGAAGCGACTCAGGGCCGCCAGGCATCCCGTGATACGTTGAACCCCCTTTATGTTTCGGATTGGACCCATGTCGTTGATGGCCGCTATCTACTCTGGGTTGGCTTCGGTGCCGCGCACGGAGACGATGAAACCTAGCAGCATTCCCCTTGGAACCCCAAAAACGCATTTTTCAGGGTTGAGCTTGATGCGCTTGTCTCTCAGCCTCTCGAAGGCGAGTTCGAGGTCGAGGATGAGCTGGTCATCCTTCTTGGACTTGACCACGATGTCGTCGACATAAGCCTCAACGGTTCGCCCGATGAGATCCCCAAAACACTTGAGCATACATCGCTGGAATGTAGCCCCCGCGTTTTTGAGGCCGAACGGCATCTTGACGTAGCAATAGGGGCCGAATGGGGTGATGAAGGAGGTCGCGAGCTGGTCGGACTCTTTCATCGCGATTTGATGATAGCCGGAATACGCGTCGAGGAAGCTGAGGGTCTCGCACCCGGCGGTCGAGTCGACTATCTGGTCAATGCGCGGCAAAGGAAACGGATCCTTTGGGCACGCCTTGTTGAGACCGGTGTAGTCAACGCACATTCGCCATTTCCCATTCTTTTTTCGTACAAGAACGGGATTAGCCAACCACTCGGGGTGGTACACTTCCTTGATGAACCCGGCCGCCAAAAGCTTCTGGAGCTCCTAGCCTATGGCCTTGCGCCTCTCCTCGTCGAAGAGGCGCAAACCTTGCCTCACTGGCTTGGAGCCGACCTTGATGTTCAAGGAGTGCTCGGCGACTTCCCTCGGAATGCCGGGCATGTCCGAGGGTTTCCACGCAAAGACGTCAATGTTCGCGCGGAGGAAGTCGACGAGCGCGCTTTCCTATTTGGGAGATAGGTTAGCGCTGATTCAGACGGTCTGGCCGTCGGAACCGCTAGGGTTGAGGGGGACCTCCTTGACGCCTTCGGTGGTCTCGAAGGAGGTGGGCGATCGCTGCAAGTCGGGCCGACCCTCGGCGCCCTCCGCGAGCTGGGCCGCCAGCTCCTCCACGACGTTGATGGCCGCGGCGTACTCGCAGCACTCAACATCGCACTCGTACGCCTTCTGGAAGGACGTGCCGACGGTAATGACCCCGTTGGGCCCCGGCAGCTTGAGCTTGAGGTAGGTGTAGTTGGGGATGGCCATGAACTTTGCGTAGCTCGGCCGCCCCAGGATGGTGTGGTAGGTCCCACGGAAGCCCACCACCTCAAAGGTGAGGATCTCCTTCCTGTAGTTGGACGGAGTCCCGAAAGTAACGGGCAGGTCGATCTGCCCGAGGGGCATTGCTTGTTTCCCCGGTACGATGCCGTGGAAAGGGGCCTTGCTGGGGCGGAGGCGGGCGCGGTCGATCCCCATGGCGTCGAGGGTCTCGGCGTAGAGGATGTTGAGGCCGCTGCCTCCGTCCATGAGCACCTTGGTGAGGCGCGTCGTGCCGATGATCGGGTCCACGACGAGGGGGTAGCGCCCTGGCTGCAGAACACGCCCCGGGTGGTCGGACCGATCGAACGTGATGGCGGATCCAGACCAGTCGAGGAAAGTCGGCGTCGCAGGCTCGGCCGCGTAGACCTCGCGGCGCTCCAACTTCCGGCGGCGTCTGGAATCATAGGCCGCTGAGCCGCCGAAGATCACGAAGCAACCGTCCACCTTGGGGAATCCGTCCTCTTTCCCTCCGTCGTCCTTCCTTTCCTCGTCGGGTTTCCGCCTACGGTCGCCCTTCATCGGGTTGCCCGCAAAGTACCTTTTCATGAGGTTGCAGTCTTTGTAGGCGTGCTTCGCGGGGAACTCGTGGTTCGGGCACGGTCCCTCGAGCAACTTGTCGAAGAAGCTGGGGGTGCCCTCCGGGGGCGGCTGACCCCGCTTGCGCTCAGCAGCCGCCACGAGGGGTGCCTCGCGCCGCTGCTTGTTCTTCTTCTTCTGCGGACGGTTGGAGGTACCCTCGTCGGCGTCCTCCTTCCGCTTCGCCTCGCCCTTGGAGCGGTCGAAAATTGCTCCGACGGCTTCCTCGCCCGAGGCGAAGCTGGTGGCGATGTTGAGGAGGTCCTCCGTGGTCCGCGGGCCTCGGCGTCCGAGCTCATGGACGAGGGGTCGGCAGGAAGTTCCCGCAAAGAACGCCCCTATGACGTCGGCGTCTGCGACATTGGAGAGCTCGGTGCGCTTCCTGGAGAAGCGTCGGATGTAGTCTCAGAGGGATTCGCCCGACTCCTGGCGACAGCTCCGGAGGTCCCAAGAATTGCCAGGGCGCATGTACGTGCCCTGGAAGTTTCCTACGAAAATTTCCCTCAAGTCGTTCCAACTGCGGATCCGTCCCGAGGGAATATGCTCCAGCCAGGCTCGCGCTGAGTCGGCTAGAAAGAGTGGGAGGTTGCGGATGATGAACAGGTCATCATCCGCCCCACCGGCCTGACATGCAAGCCGGTAGTCACTGAGCCATAGCCCGGGGTTCGTCTCCCCGGAGTATTTGGCCACGTTGGTTGGCTGCCTGAAGCGCGGCGGAAATGGTGCGCTCAGGAAGCGCTAGGCAGTGACGTGCTGTGCCGGGGTTGGTGCAGATCCGCGCTAGGGCAGCGTCGGTCGATGTCGTGCAGTGCCGGTGGCGCTTCCCACCGCCGCAGCGCCGCCCCTCTATATCGGTCTAGGATTTTAGTGTAGGTGGGGATTGGGGTCACGGTGAACCTCGTCGTGCGTGCCCCCCGGGCCCCACCTCTCTATTTATTGTGGCGCTGGCGACGGGGGCCCACCAACAGCAGTTGGGTTGGGCGCCCCCGATCAGGGCGCGGATCAAGGGCCCAAGGCCTTTGGGCCTCAGGGGTTAGAGATCAATCCATCAATCTCCCCCTTGATCTCACATTATCTTTTTCTTTTACTTTTATATTTTCCTTATCTCATCACAGATTTATGTATAGGGCATATCTCATCGTCACGCGCAATTGCCGATAGAATCAATAGCCACAATACACGCCTCTGTTCAGAAATAGATTCTGTAATCCTTTTGGGCCTCAATTATTCAGTTTATCTTCTGTTTCCTCCTAAGGTACAATATATTCTGTTCGAAGAGAACTGAATTCCCTTTCCATTTTAGCTCAATCATCTAGGACCTTTTGCCTACCTTGTAATAGCCGTTGTGTGAAAACCCACCTTTAAATCATGGTCGTCTTACAAAATCAGGTTTTTCTGGGCATTCACTTGATCAAGCTCCTAATCCACCATGAATAAACGTTGCCAGCTAGCATATGCACCGAATATTTTACGATTTTTAAGGGAAGAATCAAAGTATACCTCAGTAATTTGATATAACTGTCTTTTGTTTACCTAACCATCCTTAGATCAGGAGAACTCGTATCTTAATATATGATTTGCATTGGGAACACCATTAATATAATCCACATGTTACATGTATCTGCATTTATTCAGAGTTTCAGAAGGGTAGAACTACGCAAAGCTCAACTCAAGTGTAAGAATATTCAGAGGATGGAACTGCGCTTTCTGCAGGTTGGTATTGGTCTTCTACTTCTGTTAGCGGCACAGCCTGCCCCTACCAGGCTACCACTGCGCTTCCTGGTCCTCAATGCCAAAGAAGTGTGGCAACGTTGAGATACAGTACCCGTTTGGCATCGGCTTGGAGTGCTCACTGGCACCATACTTCAACGTATTTGGAGCTGACGTTGAAGTATGGTGCTCATCAGTGACGATTTGGAGCTGCTCGATACTTCGCTGACTCGAAGCACGATCCGGGTGCTCAACAAGATCACGACATACTGCTACAATGCCTCCGGGCTCCTGGAGGGCAATTTCTAGGGGTTCGACGCAGGCCCTATCCCCTACCGCTTCTCAGACATCCTTAACAAGTTCATCGTCATCGGGTGCCACACAATTGGGTTCATCTCTGACAGCGACGATAGCAGAGACCGGAGCTACCTGAGCGGCTGCATCTCGACATGCAGCAAGGTGTCTGACCTGAGAAACGGCTCTTGCTCAGGCGTAGGCTGCTGCCAAACAGCGATACCAAGGGGGATGAGCACCTACCGGGTCGGTTTCCAGATCGGTGCCAACACAAACCGGATGTGGAGGTGCAACTACGCTGTGCTGATGGAGGCTGCTGCGTTCAACTTCAGCACCACTTACATCAACACGTTCAACGAAACAAATGCAGGTGGGCAGGTACCCATGGTGCTAGACTGGGCGATAAGAAATGAGAGTTCGTGTGAGGTGGCCAGACGGAACAAGACGGGCACTTACGCATGCCTCAGCACTAACAGCGAGTGTTCAGATTCACACAACAGGCCAGGGTACGTGTGCAGCTGCTCCAAAGGGTACGCAGGCAACCCTTATCTTCCAGGTGGATGCCAAGGTAATTATGTTTATGCATATATGCACAGTATCTTCAGTCTCTCCTCCAATGGTTTAGATTGCGTATCTACTGAACTTAGTTCTTCTCACCTTACCGCAGATTACGATGAATATAAAGACAGCTCATCATGCCCTTCGGGTGGCATCTGCCGCAACACGGACGGCGTGGATTCTCTAACGTGCTGAAGAAAAGTCACAGCTGACTTTAATCTTCCTAGATGCCATCTATTTTCCATCTAACGGCTGCTACTGTTTTTTACTTCCTCATTGGAAAATAAGTTAGCCAAGCTCCAGTTCCTAACCCAAGTAAGGCCCAGCTCGGGTTAACAAAAAAAAAAAAGCATAAGCTGCGTTGGCACTCTACAGCCTCAAAAATAAATTTACACCCGGCACAGGACATATATTCTCACCACTAAATCTTCACTAAAAATAATCAATTAGCACAATTTAGCACTGAAGTTTTGACAAATCCTCAACATATTCACCTCAAAAGAATAAAATAGCCTCCCCTCTGACTAAGTAATTTTGTGTCATTTTAATTTTTTTTGTTGAACTTCTTTTCTTTTTTTAGGCATGCGGCATTAAGAAAATCTTCATCTTGCTGAAGCTCAGGCTGGACACTGTTTGAATCAAACAAAATACTTGTAGATGTACTGATTTTTTCCCTCTATCTGTTCAGGCAAACAAGTGCATTGTCCCATAAATATGAAACATTCTATTTTGCTAACAGCTTAATATGCCAAAATTGTTCTGGCGGCCGCAGAGTGTGAGTGTCAAGCAGCGTGCGCTTTCTTCTATCCTTAAGCTGGATCTTATTTGGGCTGAAAACAAAGCTGAGCTGACTTGTGCATTGAGGAAGTAAAAAACAGTAGCAACCGTTGGATGGGAAATGGATGGCATCCAGGAAGGGGAAAGTTAGCTGTGACTTTCCTTCAGCACGTTAGGAATCCACGCTGCAACACGGAAGGAGGATACCGGTGTTCGTGTCGAGCAGGAAGGAAATTTTCTGATAAAAACAAAACATGTGACCCTGATACGGGCCTAATAATAGGTAACACCATCCGTTAGATATACAACTAATTTCTCATCTCATATATGAAATTTCAACTACCAACAATGTTCTAATTAACATTATATTTCTTAGTTCTTGCAATGTGTAGACAATCACAGATAAATGGTTTAATTATAACCTCAACAAACAAATAAGATGGAAAGGAAGTGTTCAGAAAATAATGCTCTCGTTTGATGTTGTCATGCAGGAGTTACAGTTGGCTTTCTTGTTCTCGTGATTTTCTCCTTCTCTGGGCACATGTTCCTCCAAAGAAGGAAACTGGAAAAAGTTAAGCAAGAACATTTTCGACAACATGGCGGCATGCTTTTATTTGAGAGGATGAAGTCAGAAAATGGTCTTGCTTTCACGGTATTTAGAGAAGGTGAACTTATACATGCCACAAACAACTACGATAAGAGCAGAGTCATAGGAAAAGGGGGCCATGGGATGGTCTACAAAGGGATAATCAAAGACAACATGCCTATTGCGATTAAGAGATGTGCACACATCGACGAAAGGCAAAAGAAGGATTTTGGTCAAGAACTGCTTATACTATCTCAGATCAATCACAAGAACATTGTCAAACTCGTGGGCTATTGCCTTAAGGTGGAAGTTCCAATTTTAGTCTACGAGTTCATCCCAAATGGCACACTGTTTGAGCTCATCCATGGCAAGAACCAAGCATTACAAATCTCTTTCAGCTCCCTTTTAAGGATTGCTCATGAAGCAGCGGAGGGACTCAATTTCCTGCACTCATACGCATCTCCTCCAAACATTCATGGCGACGTGAAGAGCGCCAACATCCTTCTTGACGGTAACTACATGGCAAAAGTGTCAGATTTTGGAGCCTCCATATATACTAGCTCCATGCATCCGACAAAGAGCAATATGTTACAATGGTTCAAGGCACTTGTGGCTACCTCGACCCCGAATACATGCAGACATGCGAACTGACAGATAAAAGTGATGTCTACGGCTTCGGTGTTGTCCTTTTGGAGGTCCTCACCGGTCAGGAACCTTTGAAGTTGGATGGACCTGAGACGCAGAGAAGCCTGGCATCAAATTTCCTATTCGCTATGAAGGAGAACAATCTTGACGCGGTGTTGCCGGACCACATAAAGGGGCAAGAGAGCGCTGAGTTGGTCAGAGGGCTTGCAGAACTAGCAAAACAATGCCTGGACATGTGTGGCAGCAGCAGGCCGTCCATGAAGGAAATTGCCGACGAGCTCGGCAGGTTGAGGAAGCTCTCGCTGCATCCTTGGGTACAGCTCGAAACAGAGGAGATTAGAAGCTTTCTTAGCGGGACATCATACACAGGAAGGTGACAACGTCCCTATGAACCCAAGAAGTTCATATTATGCCAGGTGAGGTTGCTGAAACATGCTTTCTGAATTCGCTAGCAGGGTTGCTAGCTAATGTGTGTAGCACACATACACACAAAGTTCGTATACTCCTCTGTCTGTCTGAATCTGTTTCTGCCGTTTTGTATGTATTGTGCGTTTGTCCTCCACAAATTTGCAATCTATATCATACTCATAGGCGTAGTTTCCTGTTGTTGTTTTTTTCTGCGTGCTCAGCCAGTCAGCCCAAATGGCCCTTGTGAAGCTTTCTTTTTTCCATTTCTTCTCTGCCGTATAAGGCCGTGAGAGGGTGGGTGGCTGCCGCGAGGCCGGAGCCGGAGGGGATGACCGGATATGGGTCTCTCTGCGGCGGCGCGGCCTGGTTGAAGGGGTTGACGCCGGCATTCATGGCGTTGGAAAAAGAGGCCTCTGGAGCACTCACTCTCTAAAAGTACTAAGGGGCACATTCGTGCTCGCAGGTTGGGAGTCCGTCAACCTCGCCCCTGGCGCTAAAGTGCGGCTGGCCCCAGGGGCCGTGGCCGGTGGCCATGGCGGCGGCGACCGCACCGCTCCTGGCGATTATGAAGCCTTGGAGCCCGAGATCTGGTGTTAGTAGGATCGGGGTTCACTTGTGGCGCGCGTGCCATCAGCTTTTGCCGTTTTGGCTGTTCCGCTGGCAGGTTCGCCGGCGGCCTCTCGACGTCACGGGGTGGGCGCGCTCCGAGTTGAGGTCGCGTGCCATGGATGTGCTGCTGCAGTAGCGTCAGGCGCAGTCGGCCAGCGATTGCCTTGCGCAAACAATATTCAGCGGAGACGCATTCTAATGTCAGAGTGATCCGGCCGTGGGGGATGTGCTCGGTGCGGCGGGCCGCTCGTGGTCGCGATCAGCACCATCGTGATTTGGGCGGGCGGGCGGCGTGCATCCTGCGGCCATGGCGCGAATGCGGATTGGATGGGAAACAGGCAACAGGGTGGGCGCGCGTACGAGAGAAGAGGAGCATTGTGAAATCCCAGCCCAACGTTTAATAGGATTAATAAGATACTAAGTTACTTCTTTTCCGGAAGCCAATTTCAATGAACTTCAAGGTTAAGCGTGCTTGGCTTGGAGTAATTTGGGAATAGGTGACCGACCGGAAAATTCTTCCCGGGTGCGCATGAGTGAGGACAAAGTGCAGACTTGTGTTGGTCTGTAAGGACAGTCTATGTTCTAAGCAGCGGCCACGTGCTTGATTTGGAGCAATTTAGGGATGGTTGACCGACCGAGAAATTCTTTCCAGGTGCGCACGAGTGAGGACAAAGTGAGCGAGTCCGGTCTCGGGGAGACGGGACGTTACAAGTATCTTAGTTTGTAAAACGGACAGATTTTCGCGTTGGGTGGTCGGTAAATCGGATTGGACCCCAATTTGCCAGGGGTATGGGTTCGTAAAAATTTTCAGGAAATTCATGGAGGTAGAGAACGGTACTCCTCAGCGTTCTACAAAAATACAGATTCTAATATGATGTGTGGACGGAGAAAATTAAAATGATGAGTGTGAGAGCGAGAGGGGGGGGGGGGGACCGGGGGGGGGGGGGGGGGACCCTGCTTGCAGCTGCAGGTGCAGACTGCAGAGCATGTTCATGTGATCATGTCTAGTGCTGTAACTGCTGTTGTTGCCACTTTGACGTACGGTACTGCACAAAGTATGTATGCGTGCGTGCTTGATTAAGTATGTAATCAGATGCCGCCAGCCAACGCTAAACGAACTGTGCCGCAGTCCTAGTTACCTAGCCTAAAAATTGAAGTTGAGGTTGCCAATGCATGAGCCTTCATAGCTTCTCAATATAGTCCAAAATCAACTGAAATTCAGAATCTGAGTGAAGAAGGCACGTGCTAAATTGGCCACAGTTTGGTATGCATCCTGAAAGGTGGTGGTAGGCCAGAGAGAACACCTCCAATGGCCGTCCGTTCAGAAACAAAGGAGATGCTTCTCTACGGTTGTGGACTGGTGCAGGAAAGAGCTGCGGAAATCACAAGGTGGAGATGTCCGAAGTGGCCTGGATCCCAATGTATGAATCCCCATGTCACGGAAGCCAACTGAAGCTCTGATTAGGCTCTTGTCTGAATTTTCTGAACTCTGCAGCACATCCGAGCAGGATTTGACTGCCAGTAGCCGGAGGTCCGTCTCGTGTGCAGCAAATTTTTCAGGGTGGTGCGGCCGTGGCGCGATGAGCTCGATGCGGCGGGCACGGGGCTCACGGCGATAGAACGGTAAAGTTCACGACGGCTCGCCGTCCTGATCAGCACTGCACGGCCGGGGATGCCGCGGCGGACAGGCCGTGGTTTTCAAATATTAGGGGTAGCGCGCGCAGGTCCGTATGCATCGGTCGCAGATGCGTCCCGCACATGGGATCCGCTTGTTCCAGAATGTTTCACGGGCCTACCGTCCAAGCCGAGTAGGAGCACTGCCGCCGGCGCCCCAGCCATCTCGGGCTGCCATTCTCCGATTTTTATCTAGTGGAATATTTTTTTCATTTTAATGATAAGACTGGTCCAATTAAAATTTTTTCAGATGAAATTTTTTTATTTTAATAGAATAATTTATTCCAGCGGAATAATTTATTTCAATCATAAGGAAGCTGTGGACCGGCGGTCTAAGAAGAATTAGCAGCTTACCGAATATTAACCTCTGCCCCGAGCAGCCCCTGTTGTGTCGGGGGACGGTCCACGGAAATAGCTGACCAGACGAGCGAGCGAATCCCGCAGCTGACCAGCTTGACTGCTTCTTTCGGCGTGCCACATCAGCTGCCAGGTGAGCGGCCACATGCAGTCAGCTCCGCTCGGAGTCGCTGGCTGCGGCACGTGGCGCGTTGTGAATGAGCTCTGGCGCGATGAAGAGGAATTTCAACCCGATGGGATGGGACCAGTCTACAGCGAATCTACGGACGTCGAACGGAGAGCTTGGACTGCGGCGGCGGCGAGCAAAGTCACGACGTTGGTTAGATGTGGCCTTTTTGGTCTGGAAACGGCCCAAAGCATTCAGCCCTCAAGCAAAAACAAACTAACCACCGCGCACCAGGCCGGCCCATGGCCCTCTGCCGGCCTGCCAGACCAGGTTGGAACCTTCTTCGTTGACTGGCAACGTACCGCGTGACTCGAAAGTCTAGTCACCGGCTCGTGCTGCCGGGACGGGACACGGACCAAGTATCCTTTTGGACATCTTTCTAATAAAATAGCAGACGCGACGTGATTGAAAAGTGCCGCTGCACCGCCGTGCAGGACGCAGCAGTTGACTGACCTGGCTCGGTGCTGCTCCAAGAGCCAAGAGGCCCCCCCCGGCCCCAGGCAGAGGACACCGCGTACCCCGTTTGTAAAGTGCTATTGTCACACCCGGTTTAACCGAATGCATGACTATATGTATGCCAGGATCAAGCTCCATACATATAGTGACATTATTAGTGAATAACAGCAACAGTATCATGTAAAGAAATATAAATAAAGATTTACAAGACTATCAGAGATATGCGGTTATAATGGAAACGAAGGCTCCAAACTTCACAGGCAGACGACTGGGGGTTGCGTACGCCTAGAACTCTTCATCATCTTCAGTAGACTTCACACCTTTTTCTTCTGAGCAGCAGTTGGCAAGGGTGAGTACACTTATGGTTGGTACTCAGCAAGACCACAAGAAATAACCAGAGTAACGATTTATATTCATCTTTAAGTTTATTAATCATGTGAGGGTCCAGGCCACTCTTAACCGTGAGCACGGCTGTTATAACAGTTTTACACTCTGCAGAGGTTGTACACTTTCACCACAAGTCGCGTAAAAGTTCAAAAGAACTTTGGACCCAACCATGCTGTGCTAGCTAGGCACAATACCACACTTCCGAGGTGTGATTGCACAGGGACGCTACGAGGCCTTTACAAAAATTCCCTAATAAGAAGTAGTCCGCTAGAGTTTCGGTAGCGGCGTGGTCCATAAACCTCCCTAATGGTCAGCACCTTAGCGAAGGCTACTACCCCAAGAGGACCGGGCTATGACCCCTATCACCGACCCCCTCCTTGCCCTTTCGGTAAGACCGCTTCAAACTAGAGTCTCTAATTAATTAGTCAAGACACGCAAAATGAGAGGCTAAATTATTCAAGAGAGTATACTGTATCTGTGGTCTAGTTACGACTGGACTAGTATGTGAAGGAAGACAAGCAAAATGAGAGGCTGCTGGGTGCTGGCGCCCTAGAAAAATCAGAGAAGCGCTGCTGGCTTGTGTTTTATTTGGTCATCGCGGAATGAGAGGCTAAATTATGCGACTCCTCCTTTATCTGAGAAATGAGAGGCTAAGATTTTACATTATTAGCTATCCTTCCCAACATTTTTATCCACCACAAATATTAGTTTGAAAATCAACTATGTTGCTATCGGCTGGTTTGTTCTCGCTGATGAGTGCCGGAGGGAGTAATTATTGCAGGCCCTCTTTTGCAAACGACAAAGTTGCAAGACTTACTCGCAAGTCTCCGTGTCTGCTGCTGTGTCTTGACTTTTGACTCGTTACCGACGACCAGTATAGTAATGCGGATGTGCTCTTCCTATATATAACTCCAACGACGACACATTGTAGAGGTGTCTGCCTTTGTTGCAACAAATAACTGAAGCAATCTCCAAAGGTTCAGTTGATCGGTTCTCTCGGCGGCTCAGCGTTCCGGGGAAGATAATACTCATCACCTCTCCGCAAAGCTAAAAGGTACATATACTATTCGATGAAAGCTGAACAAACTCCCTTGCTATTTCATGCCCCTTCTACTAAGTTTGTTTAGTTTATCAGTGCTCTCCCCTTTAGTTCATTACTTCATTTATCTGCACATGAAGGTTGATGTTAGATTTTTCAGATGCCAAACAAATTGGATGAACACTCATATATTCCCCAGACACTAGCCCAGCTTTAAACCGGGATTGTTTTGCAAAACCAAAGCTTTTCTAGGAATGGATTTTCCTTGAGCAAGCCACTAATTCAACAAGGGACTCGTTAGTCATTACATGCTCATACATGAACGAAACAGTTTACGGTTCTCTAATGAGAGATCAAACCATATATACCACCCATTTGATGGAATTGTCTTGTGCTCACATAACATTCCTAGGATCAGGGGAACTAAAATTTTTTACTTGAAGATACTATTGAGCGACATCCATAACCCAGGCGTACCCCTTTTCAGCTATCCTTTTTGTTTGAGCATGTGTGAACATTTTTCTGCATAATTTTTTAAGCGTTCATGTTGGGACTTTATTTTAGTGTAGATGTACACAAAGCAGCACATGGGTATGGGTGTATTATATGGAGTCCTCTGATTTAGCTAGCTGACCGTTGCAAATCATGGTTTCTACTTTCTAGTTATCCAGTCCGCTAGGAGTATGGAAGCACGCTTTCTACTGCATGGCCTTGGACTTCTGCTTCTTCTGGCGACACAGCACGCCCCGGCTGTTGCCATTCCAGGCCCTGAATGCCAAACCAAGTGTGGCGGGGTTGACATTCCGTACCCGTTCGGCATAGGCGACAACTGCTCGCTGTCGGCAGGCTTTACCGCCAGCTGCCAGGAGGTCCAACGTGGTGTCTACAAGCCATTCCTCGGTGACGTGGAGCTGCTCAACATTTCCTTAATTAATGGCACGATCCGGGAGATGAACCACATCTCGACGTACTGCTACAACTCCTCCGGTTTGATGGAAGCTCATCCTTGGAGGTTTGACGCAAGCCATTCCCCGTACCGGTTCTCAGATACCCAAAACAAGTTCACGGTCATAGGGTGCAATGCTCTCGCATACATCTATGATACGAACGGTACGGGCTATCAGAGTGGGTGCGTATCAACATGCCAAAATCTGAGAGACTTAACCAATGGAACATGCTCCGGCATGGGCTGCTGCCAGACGGCGATACCCAGGGGGATGGGCGACTACGCGGTCTTCTTCGACAGTGGTTTCAACACAAGCCAATTTAGGGATTTCGGCCGCTGCAGCTACGCCGTACTAATGGAGGCGGAGTCCTTCAATTTCAGCACCACGTACATCAGCACGACCAAGTTCAACGACACAAACACCGGGCGGGCACCCGTGGTGATGGACTGGGCGATAAGAAACGGGACGATGCCGTTGTCGTGTGAGGAAGCCAAACTGAACAAGACGGGCACCTACGCGTGCCTTAGTAGCAACAGCCGGTGTGTTGACTCCAGAAATGGACCAGGGTACCTGTGCAACTGCTCGGAAGGTTACGAAGGCAACCCGTATCTTCCAGAAGGATGTCGTGGTAACAAACTAACAAATGTGCTAAAGATTCAATACCTTTGTACAATTTCAATATCTGAACATTTTATTTATCGTTACCTGTTTTGCTCATCTTTCTGCAGATGTTGATGAGTGCAAGAACAGCCCATGCCCTTCAGGAGGTGTTTGCCACGATACGAAAGGAGGGCACTGGTGTTCTTGCCGCGCGGGGAGAAAATTTTCCAAACAAAGCAACACATGCAGCCTTGATACCAGCTTAATAATAGGTAACAAGCTGAGCTCGACTAGCTAAACCAAATTAAAAATTCCATTAAAAAAAAGCAAACCGGAGTTCTTGACGCTGGTTTGATGTAGCCTCTATAGGAAAGAGAGAAATGGTTTCTAACAATCCTCTTATCTGATGTTATTATGCAGGAGTTACTATCGGGTTTCTTGTTTTAGTGATTTTCTTCTTCTTTGGGTATATACTCCTTCAAAAGAGAAAACTGAACCAAGTTAAGCAAGAACATTTTCGAGAACATGGAGGCATGATTTTGCTTGAGAGGATGAGATCAGAAAAAGGTCTTGCTTTCACAGTGTTCAGCAAAGCTGAACTTATACAGGCCACAAACAACTATGACAAGAGCAGAATAATTGGAAAGGGAGGTCATGGAACAGTCTACAAGGGGATAGTTAAGGGCAACATGCCTGTTGCGATTAAGCGATGTGCGCTTATCGATGAAAGGCAAAAGAAGGAATTTGGTCAAGAAATGTTAATACTATCCCAGATCAACCACAAGAACATTGTTAAACTTGTGGGTTGTTGCCTTGAGGTGGAAGTTCCAATGTTAGTCTATGAGTTCATCCCAAATGGCACACTGTTTGAACTTATCCATGGCAAGAACCAAGCATTACAGATCTCTTTCAGCACCTTATTAAGGATTGCTTATGAAGCAGCCGAGGGGCTTAATTTCCTGCACTCGTACGCTTCTCCCCCAATCATCCATGGTGATGTGAAGACTGCCAATATTCTTTTAGATGAGAACTACATGGCGAAAGTGTCTGATTTTGGAGCTTCCATACTAGCCCCATCAGACAAAGAGCAATATGTCACAATGGTCCAAGGTACTTGCGGCTACCTCGACCCTGAATACATGCAGACATGTCAACTAACGGAGAAAAGTGACGTCTACAGCTTTGGTGTTATCCTACTGGAGGTCCTCACTGGCCAAGAACCTCTGAAGTTGGATGGGCCAGAGATGCAAAGAAGCTTGTCGTCGAATTTCTTGTCCGCTATGAAGGAGAACAATCTTGATGTGGTATTGCCGAGCCACCTAAAGGAGCAAGAGAGCAATGAGCTGATCAGAGGCCTCGCTGAGCTAGCCAAGCAGTGCCTGGACATGTGTGGCAGCAACAGACCGTCGATGAAGGAAATCGCCAATGAGCTCGGCAGGTTAAGGAAGCTTTCGCTGCATCCTTGGGTACAAATAGATGCTGAGATGGAGACCCAAAGCCTTCTCGGTGGATCATCCACTGCTACCTTTGAAATGGAAGGCGCTACTTCTGGGTACCCTACACAAGAAGGTGATAACCTGCCCATGAATCCAAGCAGTTCGTACTATGCGAGGTGATGAAAGCTTATGGCATTATGGCCTAGTGTACTGCGGTCCATTAAAACTTACATGCTGGGGCATTTGCAAGCTAGTACCTTGCCTGGTCTGCTATCAATTGTGTACGATACAGCATAGAGACACAAAGCTCTGTCTATCTGTGTATGTTGGCATATGTACTCTATGTTTCAAATTTCAACGTAGCATGTGTCTGCAATATAAAATTTTTGCAATATTATTCTAGACGTATCAATCTTTCAAAAAATTCTAGACGTATCCATCTGGTCTGTAGCGGCGGCATTGTCGTCCCGGCCCGGCTCGGCTAAAAAGGGTCAAAACGATGCTCGATGGCCTCGATCAGAAAGGCAGAAAGCAGAGCAGTGCAAACAAAAAAGAAAGTTCTATCAAGCAGCACTTGGCTTTTGATGTGCCTGCGGACGTGGATCGATCAGCGGCCGACCGACGACAGGTCGCGTCGTGAACTTGTTGTCCCAGATGAGTAGTATCCATCGCAACTAACAAGCCGCTGATCTTCCTTGCCCTCGAAGAACAGGGCCAGAGAGGGTCCATCATATCTGCACACAGTACAGCACATAAAAGATGTGTACGGTCGCTATCCATCCATCAGGAGATGCAACTCAATCCATGCATGATGTATCCACCAAACCCGATCGAGCCTCGTTGGTTTAGATTTTTAGGTGTTAATCTAGGATCGCTAGCAGTAGCAATAACTCGGGATTTGATTCTTGATCTATTTCTAGATCCTTCACTGGTGTGCGTGCGTATGCGTGTACACTAGATGAAAACGACATAGGATACCTTGATCCGATGAGAACGCCATCGCGCGTTCGTTGGTGTAGTCTGCGCTAGGCAGCGACGCGCTGTGCCGGGGTTGGTGCAGATCCGCGCTAGGGCAGCGTCGGTCGATGCCGTGCAGTGCCGGTGGCGCTTCTCACCGCCGCAGCGCCGCCCCTCTAGATCGGTCTAGGGTTTTAGTGTAGGTGGGGATTGGGGTCACGGTGAACCTCGTCGTGCGTGCCCCCCGGCCCCCACCTCTCTATTTATTGTGGCGCTGGCGACGGGGGCCCACCAACAGCAGTTGGGTTGGGCGCCCCCGATCAGGGCGCGGATCAAGGGCCCAAGGCCTTTGGGCCTCAGGGGTTAGAGATCAATCCATCAATCTCCCCCTTGATCTCACATTATCTTTTTCTTTTACTTTTCTATTTTCCTTATCTCATCACAGATTTATGTATAGGGCATATCTCATCGTCACGCGCAATTGCCGATAGAATCAATAGCCACAATACACGCCTCTGTTCAGAAATAGATTCTGTAATCCTTTTGGGCCTCTATTATTCAGAGATCATAGGCTTTACCTCATTCCCATGCCGGCTACGTGTTCCATGAACACGCTGGGTGGTAGGCCTTTCGTTAGCGGATCCGCAAGCATATCTTTTGTTCCTATATGCTCGAGACTTTTGGTGTGATCCTGGATTCTGTCTTTTATTGAATAAAATCTTATCAGTATCGACTTGGTAGCTGTGCTCTTCTTGTTGTTATGAGCATAAAACATTGATGGTTGGTTATCGCAGTACATCTTTAGTGGTCTTTCTATACTGTCCACCACTCTTAAGTCAGGTATAAATTTCTTTAACCATTCTACCTGCCCAGAGGCCTCATAGCATGCTATGAACTCAGCATACATCGTCGATATTGCTGTGACCGATTGTTTTGAGCTTTTCCACGATATAGCTCCCCCTGCGAGAATGAAGATGTAACCTGTCGTGGATTTTCTGTCATCTTCATCTTCCGCAAAGTCTGAATCTTTGTATCCTTTAATCTCTAATGAATCGGTTCTTCTGTATGTTAGCATGAGGCCTTTTGTGCCTTTCACGTATCGCAAGGCTTTCTTTACAAGTTTCCAGTGTTATAGACCTGGATCTTTCTGAAATCTGCCAAGCACATTAGTGATAAAGGCTAAGTCAGAGCATATGCACACTTGAGCATACTGTAAACTTCCGACTGCCGAAGCATACGGAACAATTTTCATCTGTTCTTTTTCATATTTGTTTCTGGGACTCTGAAAGTCTCCATATCTGTCACCCTTGACTCGGAGCAGGAGTAGGCTTACTCGCATGCATACTATACTTTTCTAGAATCTTTTGTAGGTATGTCTCTTGTGACAAACCTAGCACCCCATTTCTTCTATCTCGGTGAATCTCAATACCTAACACAAATGAGGCTTTACCAAGATCTTTCATGTCAAAATTTGATGACAAGAATTCTTTTGTTTCTAATAGCAGACTGACATCGCTACTCGCTAGCAGAATGTCATCCACATACAGTATCAGGAAAATATATTTCCCTCTTTTGAACTTTGCATAGATACAGTTATCCTCAACATTCTCTGTAAACCCAAACCTCTTTATCGTCTCATTAAATTTCAAATACCATTGTCTTGAAGCTTGCTTTAATCCATAAATGAATTTCTTTAAGTGACATCCCATATTTTCTTTTCCTTTCACGACAAAACCTTTGGGTTGTGCCATGTAAACTCTTTCTTCGAGATCCCCATTTAGGAATGCCGTCTTTACATCCATTTGGTGCAATTCCAGATCGAAATGTGCGACCAAGGCTATAACAATTCTAAAAGAGTCTTTACATGAGACTGGAGAAAAGGTCTCATTGTAATCTATTCCTTCCTTCTGTGTAAATCCTTTTGCCACAAGACGAGCCTTGTATCTCTCTATATTCCCTTTGGAGTCACATTTTATCTTGTAGACCCATTTGCGGCCTACTGCTTTGGCTCCTTTAGGAATTTCTTCTAGGTCCCAAACACAGTTGGTACTCATCGATTTCATTTCATCTTCCATGGCTTCAAACCACTTGGATGAATGTCTGCTTCTCATGGCTTCTTCGAATGAGATGGGATCATCTTCCTTTCGAAACTCTTCTGTGTTATACACTTCATAGTCATCGGGATTAGCCGACTCTTTCTCTTTGAGATCTTCTAGGAGCCTCTTCTATTTGAACATTCTCTGCTGGAGCCTGTGGTGGCTCCCCCTGATCTGCGGCAATGTTGTTATCTATAGGATCCTGAAGGACAGGTTCCATATCTTCACTCTGTGTCGCAACAGAAGTGATCACCTCGGGAATTGGCATCGCAGTAGCTCGTGCTGCTGGTGCAGTCTGAGTAGGTAGTGAGAAAAACGGTTCCTGAATCATCGGAGTAGGTGCGCACACCCGCTTCTCCTCAAGATCAATCTTTCGAACTGTTGTACTTCCCCGAATCATCTCTTCTTCAAGGAAGGTAGCATGTCTCGTTTCTACGAACTTTGTAAATCTGTCTGAACAGTAGAAACAATATCCCTTTGATTTCTCTGGATAACCAATAAAATGGCAGCTCACTGTCTTGGGATCCAATTTTCCAATGGTCAGGTCAAATATCTTTGCCTCAGCAGGACTCCCTCACACCCGTAGGTGATTTAGTGAGGGTATCTTTCCTGTCCACAGTTCATACGGTGTTTTAGGCATCGCTTTACTAGGTACTCTGTTGAGAATATAGACAGCGGTTTTCAACGCCTCCATCCATAAATTCACTGGTAGCGTAGAATAGCTGATCATGCTTCGTACCATATCCATCAGGGTACGGTTCCGTCTTTCAGCTACTCCGTTCTGCTGAGGATCGCCCGACAGAGAGTACTGGGCAACTATTCCTTGTTCCGTGAGGAATCTCGCAAAAGGTCCTGGAACCTGTCCGTATGGGGTATGCCGACCGTAGTATTCCCCTCCACGGTCGGAACCGACAACTTTAATCTTTAAATTATGCTGATTCTCAACTTCAGCCTTGAATTCTTTAAATTTATCCAACGCTTCTGATTTCTCTTTTATTGGATAAATATATCCATAGCAGGAATAATCATCTGTGAACGTTATGAACGAGTCATAACCATCTATGCTTTTAACTGAGAACGGACCGCAGATATCTGTGTGAATTAATTCCAAAACACCTGCGCTATGCTCAGCATTTCTCTATGTTAGGTGGGTTAAGCTTTCGGGGAATAGAGGGACTCATTGTCTTCGCACTCGTTGTATTTTTGTTTGATTTGAGGAATGAAATGGGTTTATGCAGACGAGCTAGCTCAGTGGTTGGCTCGAGAGCTGGGAGCCAGCCGGCCGGGGCTCGAACCCTGATTCTGCATGCCTTCAAGCAAAGGCTATGGTTTTGGTCCATTCTTAAAAAAAAAGGAAAAGTCCGGTTTACACTTTTGAACTTTCGATTTTCAACCTTAAACTATAAAATTGGATAAGAGAGACCATCCAATTGTCGAAACCGGGCAAATTTGACCCTTACGGTGGTTTCGTAGGTAGTTTTCCATTTTGTGAAAATTAAAATATTCAAATTTAAATTAAAAAAATTATAAGTAATTCATTTTAAATAAAAAAGATATGAAATGGGTACTAAATTTTTTCTAAAAATGTAACCCATCTATTTGCACTATACTTGTCAATTATTCGGATCCAATTTTTTTATATTCATAGTATTGATTGCTCATAGTTATGCCTATTATTTTTAAATAAATAAGATTCAAATAAAGCAATATTAGATAGGTTAAACTTTTTAGAAAAAGTTTGCCAACTTTGCCCAATTTCGATAGTTGGATGGTCTATCTTATCCGATTTTGTAGTTTAAGGTTGAAAATCGAACTTTTGCAATAGTTCAAGGGCGTAAATCAGACTTTTTCCTAAAAAAATGAAATGGGTTTATCAGCTACCACCTTGTCCCTCTAAACACATGGTTAACTTAATAACAGGGATCAGTTCATTCCACTAGAATTTCTAATATGACCCCAGCATAATTGACCAATCTGTTTTAGATTATCTAGTTTCTCAAACCAAATAAGACATATGAACGAGTGCGTAACAAAGCTCATGCGTGTTTAGCGCATGAGTTACTTTTTAAACAGCTCCTAGAAGAACTATTCCGTGGAATTCTAGGTTTGAAAGAATACATGTCTTGACTTATTCATCAATACCTGCAGGTGGTTTTGATTCTTTTTTAAAAAAAATTGTGGGCGGTCCATCTGAAAGGGCAGTTTGTGGTAGAATTCTTAGTTTGAAAGAATACATGCTTTGAGTTGTTCGTCAATACCTGATTTTTTAAAAGAAAAACTGTGTTGAACTGGTCACAAAAGGGACGCTATCCATGGCCAATCTTTTTTAATCCCATAAGATTAATTCCAAAGCCAGCCAGCATGTTGTTATCCTTTGATTAGTTTCTGCTAAGTACTTGAGGGAATATTTAATAGCAGGCCTTGTACTGTTTCGCAGACAACGAAGTTTCTTGAGACATTCTGGCGGTAAGACTCAGTCTGCTGTGATGTTATATCTCCCAACGAACATATGACGCGGGAGGTCCTTAAAAAAACATATGACGCGGGATGCGCTCTTCGATCTTATATATATATATATATATATTTATATATATATTTTATATATATATATATATATATTTTATATATATATATAGACACACACGTAACACACACAGTATATGGGTGCTTTGCTTTTGTTAGAATGAGTTGCTTGAGCTACTCCAAACAAATATAGGTTCAGCTCTCGGCGTCTTGGGAAAGATAGACCCCTCTCGGCAAAACTAAATCCTCCTAAGGTACATACTCTGTTCAACGAAAACTGAATTCCCTTGCTACTTCAGGCCAATTTACTGAATTTATCCTCCACAGTTCAGTTTATCTTCTGTTTCCTCCTAAGGTACAATATATTCTGTTCGAAGAGAACTGAATTCCCTTTCCATTTTAGCTCAATCATCTAGGACCTTTTGCCTACCTTGTAATAGCCGTTGTGTGACAACCCACCTTTAAATCATGGTCGTCTTACAAAATCAGGTTTTTCTGGGCATTCACTTGATCAAGCTCCTAATCCACCATGAATAAATGTTGCCAGCTAGCATATGCACCGAATATTTTACGATTTTTAAGGGAAGAATCAAAGTATACCTCAGTAATTTGATATAACTGTCTTTTGTTTACCTAACCATCCTTAGATCAGGAGAACTCGTATCTTAATATATGATTTGCATTGGGAACACCATTAATATAATCCACATGTTACATGTATCTGCATTTATTCAGAGTTTCAGAAGGGTAGAACTACGCAAAGCTCAACTCAAGTGTAAGAATATTCAGAGGATGGAACTGCGCTTTCTGCAGGTTGGTATTGGTCTTCTACTTCTGTTAGCGGCACAGCCTGCCCCTACCAGGCTACCACTGCGCTTCCTGGTCCTCAATGCCAAAGAAGTGTGGCAACGTTGAGATACAGTACCCGTTTGGCATCGGCTTGGAGTGCTCACTGGCACCATACTTCAACGTATTTGGAGCTGACGTTGAAGTATGGTGCTCATCAGTGACGATTTGGAGCTGCTCGATACTTCGCTGACTCGAAGCACGATCCGGGTGCTCAACAAGATCACGACATACTGCTACAATGCCTCCGGGCTCCTGGAGGGCAATTTCTAGGGGTTCGACGCAGGCCCTATCCCCTACCGCTTCTCAGACATCCTTAACAAGTTCATCGTCATCGGGTGCCACACAATTGGGTTCATCTCTGACAGCGACGAAAGCAGAGACCGGAGCTACCTGAGCGGCTGCATCTCGACATGCAGCAAGGTGTCTGACCTGAGAAACGGCTCTTGCTCAGGCGTAGGCTGCTGCCAAACAGCGATACCAAGGGGGATGAGCACCTACCGGGTCGGTTTCCAGATCGGTGCCAACACAAACCGGATGTGGAGGTGCAACTACGCTGTGCTGATGGAGGCTGCTGCGTTCAACTTCAGCACCACTTACATCAACACGTTCAACGAAACAAATGCAGGTGGGCAGGTACCCATGGTGCTAGACTGGGCGATAAGAAATGAGAGTTCGTGTGAGGTGGCCAGACGGAACAAGACGGGCACTTACGCATGCCTCAGCACTAACAGCGAGTGTTCAGATTCACACAACAGGCCAGGGTACGTGTGCAGCTGCTCCAAAGGGTACGCAGGCAACCCTTATCTTCCAGGTGGATGCCAAGGTAATTATGTTTATGCATATATGCACAGTATCTTCAGTCTCTCCTCCAATGGTTTAGATTGCGTATCTACTGAACTTAGTTCTTCTCACCTTACCGCAGATTACGATGAATATAAAGACAGCTCATCATGCCCTTCGGGTGGCATCTGCCGCAACACGGACGGCGTGGATTCTCTAACGTGCTGAAGAAAAGTCACAGCTGACTTTAATCTTCCTAGATGCCATCTATTTTCCATCTAACGGCTGCTACTGTTTTTTACTTCCTCATTGGAAAATAAGTTAGCCAAGCTCCAGTTCCTAACCCAAGTAAGGCCCAGCTCGGGTTAACAAAAAAAAAAAAGCATAAGCTGCGTTGGCACTCTACAGCCTCAAAAATAAATTTACACCCGGCACAGGACATATATTCTCACCACTAAATCTTCACTAAAAATAATCAATTAGCACAATTTAGCACTGAAGTTTTGACAAATCCTCAACATATTCACCTCAAAAGAATAAAATAGCCTCCCCTCTGACTAAGTAATTTTGTGTCATTTTAATTTTTTTTGTTGAACTTCTTTTCTTTTTTTAGGCATGCGGCATTAAGAAAATCTTCATCTTGCTGAAGCTCAGGCTGGACACTGTTTGAATCAAACAAAATACTTGTAGATGTACTGATTTTTTCCCTCTATCTGTTCAGGCAAACAAGTGCATTGTCCCATAAATATGAAACATTCTATTTTGCTAACAGCTTAATATGCCAAAATTGTTCTGGCGGCCGCAGAGTGTGAGTGTCAAGCAGCGTGCGCTTTCTTCTATCCTTAAGCTGGATCTTATTTGGGCTGAAAACAAAGCTGAGCTGACTTGTGCATTGAGGAAGTAAAAAACAGTAGCAACCGTTGGATGGGAAATGGATGGCATCCAGGAAGGGGAAAGTTAGCTGTGACTTTCCTTCAGCACGTTAGGAATCCACGCTGCAACACGGAAGGAGGATACCGGTGTTCGTGTCGAGCAGGAAGGAAATTTTCTGATAAAAACAAAACATGTGACCCTGATACGGGCCTAATAATAGGTAACACCATCCGTTAGATATACAACTAATTTCTCATCTCATATATGAAATTTCAACTACCAACAATGTTCTAATTAACATTATATTTCTTAGTTCTTGCAATGTGTAGACAATCACAGATAAATGGTTTAATTATAACCTCAACAAACAAATAAGATGGAAAGGAAGTGTTCAGAAAATAATGCTCTCGTTTGATGTTGTCATGCAGGAGTTACAGTTGGCTTTCTTGTTCTCGTGATTTTCTCCTTCTCTGGGCACATGTTCCTCCAAAGAAGGAAACTGGAAAAAGTTAAGCAAGAACATTTTCGACAACATGGCGGCATGCTTTTATTTGAGAGGATGAAGTCAGAAAATGGTCTTGCTTTCACGGTATTTAGAGAAGGTGAACTTATACATGCCACAAACAACTACGATAAGAGCAGAGTCATAGGAAAAGGGGGCCATGGGATGGTCTACAAAGGGATAATCAAAGACAACATGCCTATTGCGATTAAGAGATGTGCACACATCGACGAAAGGCAAAAGAAGGATTTTGGTCAAGAACTGCTTATACTATCTCAGATCAATCACAAGAACATTGTCAAACTCGTGGGCTATTGCCTTAAGGTGGAAGTTCCAATTTTAGTCTACGAGTTCATCCCAAATGGCACACTGTTTGAGCTCATCCATGGCAAGAACCAAGCATTACAAATCTCTTTCAGCTCCCTTTTAAGGATTGCTCATGAAGCAGCGGAGGGACTCAATTTCCTGCACTCATACGCATCTCCTCCAAACATTCATGGCGACGTGAAGAGCGCCAACATCCTTCTTGACGGTAACTACATGGCAAAAGTGTCAGATTTTGGAGCCTCCATATATACTAGCTCCATGCATCCGACAAAGAGCAATATGTTACAATGGTTCAAGGCACTTGTGGCTACCTCGACCCCGAATACATGCAGACATGCGAACTGACAGATAAAAGTGATGTCTACGGCTTCGGTGTTGTCCTTTTGGAGGTCCTCACCGGTCAGGAACCTTTGAAGTTGGATGGACCTGAGACGCAGAGAAGCCTGGCATCAAATTTCCTATTCGCTATGAAGGAGAACAATCTTGACGCGGTGTTGCCGGACCACATAAAGGGGCAAGAGAGCGCTGAGTTGGTCAGAGGGCTTGCAGAACTAGCAAAACAATGCCTGGACATGTGTGGCAGCAGCAGGCCGTCCATGAAGGAAATTGCCGACGAGCTCGGCAGGTTGAGGAAGCTCTCGCTGCATCCTTGGGTACAGCTCGAAACAGAGGAGATTAGAAGCTTTCTTAGCGGGACATCATACACAGGAAGGTGACAACGTCCCTATGAACCCAAGAAGTTCATATTATGCCAGGTGAGGTTGCTGAAACATGCTTTCTGAATTCGCTAGCAGGGTTGCTAGCTAATGTGTGTAGCACACATACACACAAAGTTCGTATACTCCTCTGTCTGTCTGAATCTGTTTCTGCCGTTTTGTATGTATTGTGCGTTTGTCCTCCACAAATTTGCAATCTATATCATACTCATAGGCGTAGTTTCCTGTTGTTGTTTTTTTCTGCGTGCTCAGCCAGTCAGCCCAAATGGCCCTTGTGAAGCTTTCTTTTTTCCATTTCTTCTCTGCCGTATTGTTCGAGAGAGGCCTTCGTAAAAAAAGTCCACAGGGCGTTAAGCTCGGTGAAGTGGGTTCGAAATACAGAGAGAGACCCCAACCACTGGCCCTTCGGCAGATGAGGGGGAATCACCGAGTCCACGGCCTCCTACTCCCGGGCAGCCTCTGAGTGAAAAAGCTCGTACTGGCCAAGGAGCTCGTATTGGACCTAGGAAAAAGGGAGCTCTAGCGATGTTCTCTAGCGCTCGTTATCGTCATATCTCATATCAAAGCAGAACGTATCGCCAAGGCCCCGACCGGCCGGCGTGAGAGGGTGGGTGGCTGCCGCGAGGCCGGAGCCGGAGGGGATGACCGGATATGGGTCTCTCTGCGGCGGCGCGGCCTGGTTGAAGGGGTTGACGCCGGCATTCATGGCGTTGGAAAAAGAGGCCTCTGGAGCACTCACTCTCTAAAAGTACTAAGGGGCACATTCGTGCTCGCAGGTTGGGAGTCCGTCAACCTCGCCCCTGGCGCTAAAGTGCGGCTGGCCCCAGGGGCCGTGGCCGGTGGCCATGGCGGCGGCGACCGCACCGCTCCTGGCGATTATGAAGCCTTGGAGCCCGAGATCTGGTGTTAGTAGGATCGGGGTTCACTTGTGGCGCGCGTGCCATCAGCTTTTGCCGTTTTGGCTGTTCCGCTGGCGGGTTCGCCGGCGGCCTCTCGACTTGTGTACGTTTCTTAACGTACACAAGTCTTCAGGACAAGCTGTGACATGGGTATTCGATACAGATGTTATTTCACGAGTGCGCCCGGCACTGCAGCTTCCTCTGTCCATTCACAAATATTAATATCTTTCAGTTTGTCTTACCTTACTAGGACCTGCGGACAAAGCTGTAACAAAGAAAAGTCTGCACTGTTGCTGATTCGGACTCCTTTGTGGACGTCGTGCAGAACTGCATCTTGGATCACGGTGGCTACGAGATTGATGTTTGGCCACGTTTTGAAAGGTTTTTTAATTACGCTCAGTTTACCGGTTGCACCAAAAATAGAGCAGTTGCGAGAACGAGCTCTAGCTCGGTTGGTCGGTGGCCAGTGGGCACGCTGCCCACCAGCGTTCGAATCCCAGGTTAGTCGCGGTGTTCTCACCGGGAACAGTGCTTCCCAGTAAATTCTGCAGCATCTCACGTGTGAAGCCGCAAAGGGAATGTGACATGTCCGTCGTCTATGGAGTTTTGGTGGATTCCGGTGATCTCTAGAACGACGCGGTCTTCGGTTCTGTGTGTGTAGTTGTGGGGCTGTTTATACGCGTATAGTAGTGTGCGTGGGTAGAGTGGGTGTGCGTGTACGTGAGCCACAAAGGGAATGTGACATGTCCGTCGTCTATGGAGTCTTGGTGGATTCCGGTTATCTCTAGAAGGACGGACGCGGTCTTCGGTTCTGTGTGTGTAGTTGTGGGGCTGTTTATACGCGTATAGTAGTATGCGTGGGTAGAGTGGGTGTGCGTGTACGTGTATGTGTATGAACAGATACTACAGTTATACCCGGATGAGATGCGTCAAAAAAAATAGAGCAGTTGCCTATCAAAAATCTCCTCAATCCTCGCTGTATGGAGTCCGGACTCTGCAGCAAAGCGATACCGGTGAAACTGTCGCCGTAGCCATCAGATTCGCGCGGCGCAAGCGCACGGCAAGGCTTGACCACGATAGCGAAGTGCCATCACCCCGCCCCGCTGCCGCATCTAGTTGACTGACCTCGCCGTTTGGCTCTAGAAACAGCCAAGACGACGCACCTCACCTCACGGCCGCATGTATGGGCAGCGACAGGCGTGTTTGTATGCCCGCAGGATGCCGGCGACGGCCACGCGCGCTAGAGAGAGTCGCCTGGTCTACAATGCAACAGGGTGAAAATGCGCCCCCTCCGGTCTTCTGTTTCGTCATGTAAAGCGGTTGGTGTTGCAGCCGGATTTCATTCAGATCGTAGCCTCATGGGAGTTCCGTTCACGTGGTAGCGAAGTTTCGTTGATCTCCCACGAAGGAGAACAGCATCAGAACACAAAATCGCATTTGATCAGTGGAGACTGCTTCGTTGCTTCCGACTTCCACCTTTTAGTTAGAAAAAGGTAGAGCATTCAAACTCGCATGCAGCTTTCAGGTGACTTGTTAAAAATAAACCAATAATTCTCACAGATTTCCACAGCAAAGTGGACTGCTCAAGTAGTTAGGTAGTAATTTTAACTTTTTTATGGAGACGAGAGTTCGGATTCCACGTTTCGAGAACTATATTCCACGTTTGGTGGGTTGAGCTTTTGAGGAATAGAGTGACTTTTTAAACAACTCCTAGAAGAACTATTCTGTGGAATTATGAGTTTGAAAGAATACATGCCTTGACTTGTTCGTCAATACCCAGCAGGTGGTTTTGATTTTTTTTTAAAGAAAACTGTGGGTGGCACATCTGAAAGTGCAGTTTCTGGTGGAATGTCCATGCCACGAAAGGGAAATTTGTTGCGTTGAACTGGTCATAAAAGGGAGGCTATCCAAAGCGCATGCTGTTATCCTTTTTCCGTTGAGTAATTGAGGGAATATTAAATAGCAGGCCTTTCGCAGACAACGAATTATTCTCTGCCGCGCGCGCGCGAACCGCAAAGGCATGTACTGCATCCAAGCCCAAACCGTACGTCCGTATGTACGTACTGCGAACATACAGCTAGTTCTCCAGTTTGATGCTGATGGGTGGATGCACGTCGTGATGGCACGCGTGTTATTAGTCAGTGACTTGCACATGACCACCGGCCGGTAGCCTGCATTAGCAGGAAGAATGAGAACGTACGTTCAAACTAACTTGCACTGTAGTGCACACGGCTTTGATTCGGTTGGCTGGCGTAGCCCTTGTGGCTTGCTTTCGTGTGATGGCTGCACGGGCTCATTTGACGGCAGTGGCAATGGCAACCCGGCATTCATCGCACGGTCAGCTACAGCTGCAGTTAAAATTGAGATAGATTGACTTGGTAGAAAGGTAAAATTATATATATTTTTTTAAGGATAGAGGGAGTGAAAATCCGGAATGCCGGGCTAGTTACGTTGTTGGAACTTTCTTCGTTCACCGGAGGTTATTGGTAATATTTACCACAAAAAGTCTCAAGAGTTGTTGGACTTGACCCGTTCCGTACTATACCCGTACAGTAAGTAGTGCGGATGTGCTCTTCCTATATAATCCAATGACACACTTGGAGGTGTCTGCAGAGGTTCAGTTGATCAGTTCTCTCGGCGGCTCTGGTTCTGGGGAAGATAAGACTCATTAACCTCTCCGCAAACCTAAGGTACTTATACTATTCGCGGAAAGCTGAACTCGCTTGCTATGCCATGCCGCTTCTGCTAAGTTTGTTTAGTTTATCACTTATCAATCCTCTTCCCTTTAGTTCATTACTTCATTTATCTGCACGTGAAGGTTGATATTAGATTTTTCAGATGCCAAACAAATTAGATGAACACCACAAATTAGATGAACCTAACATTCCTAGGATCAGGCTTGAAGATACTATTAAGGGACATCCAGAGCCCAGACATACCTTTTTTTTAGCTATCCTTTTGTTTCAGCATGTGTGAACATTTTTTCTGCATAATTTTTTTAAGCATTCATGTTGGGACTTTAATTTAGTGTAGATGTACACAAAGCAGAACTTAGATGTATTATATAGAGTCCACTGATTTAGCTGACCATTGCAGTATCATTTCTAGTTATCGAGTCCATGAGTATGGAAGCGCGCTTTCTACATATTGGCCTGGGACTCATGCTACTTTTGGCAGCACAATGCGCCCCCGCTATTGCCATTCCTGGCCCTGAATGCCAAACCAAGTGTGGCAGGGTTGACATTCCGTACCCATTCGGCATAGGCGACAACTGCTCGCTGTCGGCAGACTTTAACACCAGCTGCAAGGAGGTCCAACATGGTGTCTACAAGCCATTCCTTGGTAAATTTGAGCTACTCAACATTTCCTTGGTTAATGGCACGATCCGGGAGCTGAACCACATTTCTACGTACTGCTACAACCCGTCCTCACGTCTCATGGAGCCCTATATTTGGCCGCACGATGCAAGACTTTCCCCGTATCGGTTCTCAGATGTCAACAAGTTCACGGTCATAGGGTGCAATACCCTCACCTACATCAAAGACCGCAACGCTACGACCTACCAGAGTGGGTGCGTCTCAACGTGCAAGAATCTGACAGACGTAACAAATGGATCCTGCTCTGGCATGGGCTGCTGTCAGACAGCGATACCCAAGGGGATGGACTACTATGAAGTTGCCTTCAATGGTGGTTTCAACACAAGCCAAATTTGGAACTTCAGCCGCTGCACCTACGCAGTGCTGATGGAGGCGGAGGCATTCAATTTCAGCACCGCGTACATCAGCACGACCAAGTTCAACGACACAAACACCGGGCGAGTACCGCTGGTGATGGACTGGGCGATAAGAAATGGGACAATGTCGTTGGCATGTGAAGAAGCCAAGCTGAACAAGATGGGCACTTACGCATGCCTTAGCAGCAACAGTGGGTGTGTGAACTCCAGAAATGGACCAGGCTACCTGTGCAATTGCTCCAAAGGTTATGAAGGCAACCCGTATCTTCCAGACGGATGTCATGGTAACAAAGTAACAAATGTGCTAAGATTCAATATCTTTGTATAATTTCAATATTTGAACATTGTATTTATCGTTATTTGTTTTCCTCATCTTTCTGCAGATGTTGATGAGTGCAAGAACAGCCCATGCCCTTCAGGAGGTGTTTGCCACAACACAATTGGAGGATACCGATGTTCGTGTCGAGTAGGACTTAAGTTTTCGGAGCAAAACAATAGTTGTGACCTTGATACCAGCCTAATAATTGGTAACACCCTCACCAAGCTAGATAGTTAGCTTCTATCTTTTCTATATCTAGCTATGATCCCTCCTCTTCATGAAATACATACTTATCGCAAACATATATCCAGCTATGATCGTTCAAACTAAGTTGGTTATTGCATCCGTGACTCAGGAATTAAATGGGTTGTTTACCCAATGCAGGTGTTACACTAAGCAGTGCTGCTGGCATTCTATTTCTCGCTGCAGTTGTTGCTGTTCTTACTCGAAGGTGGCAGAGAATTGTTCAGAAACGACTTAGAAAGATATATTTCCGGAAGAACAAAGGAATTCTCCTAGAACAGCTGATATCTTCGGACCATAATGCCAATGATGGCACGAAGATATTCTCTCTTAATGAGCTAGAGAAGGCCACCGACAACTTTGATCACACACGTGTGGTCGGCCGCGGCGGCCACGGCACGGTCTACAAGGGCATCCTGACTGACCAGCGTGTGGTGGCTATCAAGAGATCAAAAGTTAAGGAAAGCATCGAGATCGAGCAATTCATCAATGAGGTAGCCATACTCTCCCAGATCAACCACCGGAATGTGGTGAAGCTCCATGGATGCTGCCTCGAGACTGAGGTGCCTCTACTTGTCTATGAGTTCATCTCCAACGGCACTTTGTATGACCTCCTACACTGTGAGAAAAATGGCATCTTGCTACCGTTATCTTGGGAGGAGCGTCTAAGGATTGCCGTTGAGGTCGCCGGCGCGCTGGCATACCTACATTCAGCGGCTTCGATGGCCATTCTGCATAGAGACATCAAGTGCATGAACATACTTCTGAACGACAGTTACACAGCAAAGGTTTCAGACTTTGGTGCATCGAAGTCAATCCCAATTGATCAGACACATTTGGTCACCGCCGTGCAGGGTACGTTTGGATACTTGGACCCAGAATACTACCACACCGGCCAGCTCAACGAGAAGAGCGATGTTTACAGTTTCGGTGTCATACTTCTCGAACTATTGACAAGGAAGAAAGCAATCATTGTGAATGGGAACGGTGAGAGGCAAAACTTGTCGAGTTTTTTCTTCGAGGAGATGGGGATGAGGCCACTCGATGAGGTAGTTGACAGGGAAATTTTGGAGAAAGGAAGCGAGGAAGTGATTATGAGTATGGCTCGACTGGCCGAGGAGTGCCTCAGCCTGACACGAGAAGAAAGGCCTACCATGAAGGACGTGGAAATGAGGTTGCAGATGCTGAGGGTCCGTCAAGGCGTTACTCCAAGGAAGAGGATGGATGGCGAAGTGGCCCGTCGTTGTGAAGTAGTGAGAGCCAACATGACCAATGGTGCCATTCTGGTGGCTGCTGCTAGTCATCACGGCTCGCGCCAGTACAGCCTAGAGCAGGAGTTTGTGCTGTCCTCACAGGTGCCGCGGTAGATTGTGTCGGTATTACATATGGATGTTTTATTTATTCTAATTGGTTGTTGTGTTCTTAAACTTTTGTATACTGCAAATGTAATAAGGAGGCACTTAATCTTATCTGAATGATTGAGTCCAGCGTTCCAAATCTTTTATGTAATTCTCCCTCCATTCTTTTTGATAGACTTATTTCATCTAGGCACGATGACCAAGGAGGACCCTTCTTTCCATTAATCTTATTTATCTTTAGTAGAAATGATTTTCCGCGAGGATTCCCTAGTATCGACGGTAATATATGCATGCACCAATATATTTCCTAGAGGAGTTACTCTGCTCGAGAACTAAAATGGTTGTCTGGGTTAGTTTACGAGACAGCAACTCAAATAGGATTATCAGATGAGAAAATAATTAATTTGGAAAAATCAAAAGGGAATGGAGGCCTGGAGGGAGCTGTTGAACTTCTTATCTCCTAATCAATAATGACAGTGCAGTGGTCCTGCAAATTATATTAAAAAAAAAGAGGAGCATATGCCTTACTCACCAATGACGATTGATGTGATCTCTAGGGAGGTGAGATGGTGTCCCCTCTATCCCCATAGTAAAGTTTTGACCAAAATAGTATGCTTACTGTCGGCTGCTCTCCGTTGCAATGCATGACATTAAAATAGCGAACGGCAACTACAAATCTGCAGCGCATGCGCGCGCTGCTTTCCCGCCTGCCTTTTGCTACAACCTTTTATACTGGCAGCACATGGGCCGAAAGCTCTCCGCCTGCAATTCTTTGCCATCCCTTGGGTCACGCACGGGCGTCATGGCTCTTCGTTAGGCGGGCCAGCTCGATGTAGGCCCGGTTAATTAAGCTAGTGACTGTTCGCTTCGCGCCGCACCATCCGACTGATCATGAGAACTGATCATTTTCACCCTTGCGCGCGTGGTGGAACTGTGTAGTGAGTGTAATCCTCCAGCTCGATGCTGTTTCACTTCACCGCGCGACCCAGCCAAAAACAGACGCACACTGCCCGGCCGAGAGCTGAGCGCTGGCCGGCCCCGCAACGCTCACCAAGTCACGGTGCGTCGTGGCGAACCCAGCCGGCGGCGCGCAGCCGTTCGCTACTATACGAAGGTTGTTTCCCGAGCCGGCGTTGAACCCTGCATGCACCTGAGACCCGCCGTACGTTTGCGTTGCATCCAAGCCCAGACCGTACGTTTCGGGTACACTACTGTAGAAACAGTTTTTAGGAGCGATTAAAACGGCATTTGTAGGGTCGGGTGCGTCTGGTTTTCGCTGCTAAAAATCGAAGTTTGTAGGGGCGGGTGAGCCCATGACTCGCTCCTGAAAAACGATTTGTAGAGTCGGGTCACCCCCTCCCCCGCCGCTGAAAATCGATTTTCAGCGCCAGGTGAGGCCCTGACCCGCCCCTGAAGATTGATTTCCAGGGCCGGGTTAGGGCATGGCGCGCCTCTGAAAATGGATTCCCGCCAATTTTAGTGATTCTTAATAAATTATTCCATTAAGATCCAACCTTCAAATGACAATAAAGATGCAATCAACTTATATAACCAGTTAAAAAAAAGAGAAGAGTAAGAAAATATCCATGCCACTTATATACATCATTACGTTAATTTGTTCTGAAATTCTTATAACAATCAATACTTAAGTTCGGACGACAAGTTACAATCCATAAGAAAAAGGGTGCGGATACATCTATGCATATTACAAATTTCATGGGCCACTGGTACGGTTCTGTAGATATGCAATATAGTTAAGGTCTCCAATCGTCCAGCCTAGAACTTCATCAAAATAAACAAGAGCACGGATGAATGCATTCTCCTCTGCAGCCCAGCCAAAGACCACATTCAATACTATAAATGTCGAACAATGAATTGTTGAGCCGATTTGTCCTGTAGAAGATGAGTTTTGCTTAGAACCTTAAACCTTTGGTCCAAAATGCCTCTCCACCCATGTACTTTAAATCCAACTTTTTCAAGACTTGACTCAGAATCGCTCTAAAGCTCACTGCTGCAAATGTACTACCATTGGGGAGTTTCTATAAGGTGATAATAATGTTATGAAAGTTGAAACATGTAACATAGCTGAAGTTACAATGACAAAAAAGAACATTTTCATATTCAATTTTGGCAATTAAGCATACAAAACCTCTCAGCAGTCGGAATGATATTACTTTCTTCAGACTCGAGTTGTTGAATTCAAAAATATGACAAGTCCGGGATGAAGTACCCATAAGCCTCAAGCTGCCGTAGGCAGGCCTCAACTGCTAGCCTCTCATAAGTTGTCCGTATTGGTGCCGCTCCACCCATTGCGGCAATTGAAATCATCGACCATCCAGCTGTAGAGTAGATACTCGAAAAGAAATACTTACTTGTTTGAAATGAGGTGGCCTAACAACCTCGATTCGCGACATAAATGCAGTACCACCTAACCCCTCGATGACATCTTCAAGCCATCTAATTAGGTTGATAAGCTGCATTGTATGTGATAAAATTTAGAAATTATTCATGTGTAGTAAAAAATATATTAAAAGAGGAAATGAATCTTACAGTGTTGAAAATTGCTCCGCGCGATCGATCGCCAAATGGCAAATCAATGGGGCCATTAAAGCGAAATCCTGGAGGTTGAGCCACTGGGTCGTCGTCGCCGCCCATGGGGCCGCGTCCACGACCGCGATCACCACGAAACATCTACACTAATTTGCAATAAGTCTCTTTGTGCCCACATTGAAAGAATTAAGAGTCTCCAAAAATGCATTCTACGCTATATAGCCATCGAATATATATATTTGAATAAATATTTCAATTCACAATGAAATGAAAATACATTCACTTTTCAAATGTCACATTCAAGATACATTGACATTCAAATTGAAGATTGAATTTCATCTTTAACATGCACAATTTCTAATCACACACTAAGGAAAAAAAACAAGAAACTCAACTTGGACGACCGGCGGAGGAAGGGAGGAGGACGGGGGACCGGCGGTGGAGGGGAGCAGGACAACCGGCGGCAGAGGGGAGGATGACGGGCGACTGAGGGGAGGAGGACGGGCGGCGGTGGAGGAGGACAACCGGACCGGCAGCACGCGGGCGGAGGAGATCTGGACCGGCGACACGCGAGCCCGGGGCGGGGAGGAGGACAGGCGGACCGGCGACGGAGGGGAGGAGGACGGGCGGCGGGGGAGGAGGACGACTGGACCGACGGCGCTCGGGCGGAGGAGATCCTTACCGGCGGCACGTGGGCCCGGGGCGGGGAGGAGGACGGGCGGCGGGGGAGGAGGAAGGGCCGGCGCCGAGAAGGGAGGCAAAAATTTCGGCAACCTAATGGCGTCGCGCGCGCTCGTCTCCGAAATTTTGCTAAGTCCTAAAGTGGGAGCTGAATACATAGGTGAGGCATTTGTAGGGGCGGGTGGGGGCCTCAACCGCCCCTACAAATCGATTTGTAGGGGTGGGTGATGGCCCCACCTGCCCCTGAAAATGGATTTGTAGGGGCGGATGACGCCCCCACCCGCCCCTACAAATATTCACAATTACAACCGAAAATTATTTAATTCAAAAAAAATAGCAAAACATATGAAAAAATGTGAAATTGTTACCATAGGCATATGTGATATGTAAAACATAAGAAAAATAGCAAAATCACATTGCAGTGTATATAATGAATAAAAATGTTGAAACCATAATGTGTACCTAAGTCACATTACTATCTCACACAACTCAAGGCTAACTTTGTGTTTTCCACACTATTAAACACTAACGTGTTGAATTATATTTTTCGTATTTTTTCCTTGTTCTACAGGTCATTATATGCTTATGGAAAAAATTTGATATTATTTTGAAGTGTTTTGAAATTTATTTTAATAAAAACTTATAGAAAAACACATCCAAATCAAGTGAAACTTTTACCATAAGCCTATTGTGACATGTAGAACTTAAAGAAAATATCAAAACCATATTTCAGCGTATATATTGGTTAAGGGTGTGAAATCATAATGTATAACTCACTCACTCTACTATCTCATATAACTCAAGGCTCACTTTGTGGTTTCCACACTCATAATCACTTTATATACTGAAATATGCTTTTAATATTTTTTTTTCTTGTTCTATTGATCATAATAGGCTTATACTAAAAATTTCAAAAAAATTTAATATATTTTACTATTTTTTTGAATTAAACAAATTTACCCTCGAGGTGGCTGGAGGTTAATGTACCCTCTGATCTTAAAAAAAAATCTAGTGAGAGGTTGCAAGTACAGTCACTGGCGCGTGCCGTCGGGACGGGAAACACATGCTATCTTTTGAACATTTCTTTTTTTTATTGAATCTTTTGAACATTTCTAATAATAGCAGATGCGGTGAATCCAACCACGACGTGGAAAACTGCCCGCTGCACTGCCGTGCAGGATCTCGCACTTGACTGACCCAGAGTGGTAGTTCTGCTTCAAGACGCTACACAAGGACAACCAGGACGCTAGGTCGATCGCCTCGCGCGCTCCAACCCTGTGAATTGCGATGCAACCCTGCAGATCTCTCGCCATGTAAATCGGTTGCTGTCGCAGCTCGCAACTGGATCCCCGGATTGTGACCTGGTTGTTTCATCATGGTACAACGCAATAAGTTTCTCGTGTTCCGCGAGAGAGGACCAGCGCTAATAATAATGCACCAACGTGGCGCGACTGTTTCAGTTCGGAAGATCCAGCTAGCTCTGTCAGAGGGGGAAAAAAATCTTCCCAACGTTGTCGTTTCATTCAGACGTGAACTCGTGATAGGGAATGATTTTCCATAACTTACCACAGCAAAGTGTTATTCAAAAAGAGTATGCAGATCAAAAATCGATTTCTTTTAACTCGTTTGTATCTAACGATATGTGAAGAAGCGCAACGAAGAGACGCAAAATGAGAGGGTGCTGGGTGCTTGCGCCCTAAAAAAATGTGCTAGCTTATGTTTATTATTTGGTCATCACAGAATGTGAGGCTAAATTGAAAGGATCCAGGCCCAAGAGGGGGTTTGAATTGATACTTTTTTGAAATCTATCGAATTCTTAATCTATACTAGCGTTGCCCAATCTACAAGTTTTGAACCTAGCAACTAGAGCACACTAAATGGAGCAACCTTAGGTAGGAAAACACACTAACTTATCCATAAATTCTAGCAAAGATTCGCACTATCAAATATATGACCTAGTCAAGGTAGCACACTAGCATGTGATCATTCTACTCAACCAAACAAGCAAACTAGCAAGGATTGCAATAAGTAAAGCTAACAAAAGTGCTAGAATGCAAAAGAGGGACATGAGATAACCCAATTTTTTTCCGTGGTATCGAGGAGTTGACGCTCCCCCTAATCCACGTTGGAGCACCCACAAAGGGTATGGCTCCCTTGCATCACCAAGAACGCAAGTGCTTCACTAAGAATGCTCCTTCTCCATCTCCGGAACGGCGAGCTTCACACCGTGTACAACTTCTTCTTCTTGGGGCTCCCACAAACTCCAAGAGCTCACCAAGAGCAACCGATCACCAAGACCGTCTAGGTGCCGTCAAACACCAAGAGTAACAAGCTCTCAAGACTTCACTTGACCTACACTAAGTTGGCCCTAAGCTCAAGCACATTTGCTACTCCAAGGATTGATTTCTTCTTGATTGGATCAACTCTCAAAGCTCAATTTCTTCTCCTCTTGGCTTCTAGTGTATTTCTTCAGCTCAAAAGTGGCCTCAAATGTTCAGAATGGCAAAGGCAGTCCAAGAGACTCGAGGGAGGGGTATATATAGATTGAGATCAAAATGTAGCCGCTTGTACTTTGTTTCCAAAAATGTACATGGCGTCGGATAATCCGGCCGCACCCTGCGTATCATCTGGTCACATTGAGGCTAAATAGTAGCCGTTGGGGCTGACAGTGCTGCCTTTAGCTGGCGTCATTACTCCTACGCCTCTTCCGGTCTGGTGTCGGATGCTCTGACGCCTCATGGCGGATCATCCTGTCGTAAAGACAATTTTTGCAGACCAAAGAACATGCTCTCGGGCAGTGAATGTCCAAAAATTACTCCGACGCTTGTTTCATAGGGCATCGGATCATCCAGTCGCACTGGACCAATTCTGACTTGATCGTGTTAGCCCCCAGAATTGCTCTGACGCCTATATACAATAGGGTGTCGGATCATCCGGCCCTATATAAACTTCAGCCACTTGATCATTTGGCTTGGGGTTTGGATCTTCTTTGAGTTTCTTCATCTTCCAAGTATTCATGTGACCTTTTTGAGTTGTCTTGGGCTGAGATTGAGCAAGTGTGCATAATTCTAAGGCCAACTCGGTCTAAGTCAAGCTACTAACTTAAGAATCCCCCTTTATAGTACGGTCAAAGACTAAAAACCATAAAACCTAAACTAAATCAAGCGTCCTTCATCTCCTTGTGACACTTGATACTAGAAAGGTCCTTAATCTTGCATTTCAAATCTTTGGCTCGCATATCAATAAGAATTGAGGGGTCTCCTTTCATATTTCATATATTCCATATCCGATAATCAATAATTCCTTCAAAACACACATTAGTCGCATGCGGTTGTTATTAATCACCAAAACTTACCATGAGCATCTATCGGTCTAGATGCGCTTCATAAATCTATCCCTTCCTTATTGAGAAAGTAAGATGCTAAAAGATTTGCATTATTAGCTATCCTTCCGATCCCAACATTTTTATCCACCACAAAAGATTAGTTCGAAAGTCAACTTACGTTGCTACCTGATGAGTACCAGAGGGAATAATTAATTGCAGGCCCTGTTTTGCAAATGACAGTCTCAAGACTTATTGGTAAGACTCCGTCTATGCTGCTGTGTCTTGACTCGTTACCGACGACCTGTACTGCCGTACAGTAAGTAATGTGGATGTGCTCTTCCTATATAATCCAACGACACAAAGGTTAAGGTTGATCAGTATCTCGGCGGCGCCAGTACTGTTTTGCAAAACCAAGCTTTTCTAAGAATGCAACAGTGTGAAAATGCGCCACCTCAGGTGTTTTGTTTCGTCATGTAACGCAGTTGGTGTCGCAGCCGGATTTCAGATCGTGGCCTCATGCCCTCATGGGAGTTTCTTCCACGTGGAAGTGAAGTTTCGCTGATCTCCCACGAAGGACAACAGCATCAGAAGTCCAGAACACAATCGCATACATTTGATTAGTGGCAACTGCTTTGGTGCTTCCGACTTGCAGCTTTTCAGGCAGAAAAGATAGAGCGTTATTCAAACTCGCAGCTTTCAGGTGACTTGTTCAAAAACCAATTCTCATAACTTTCCACAGCAAAGTGGGTTACTCAAGTAGTTAGGTAGTAATTTAAAATTTTAAGGAGACGAGAGTTCGGATTCCACATCACTACAGGTTTTTATCTGTGGTCTAATTTGGGGCGGGAGAACTACATGTCTATGTTAGGTGGGTTAAGCTTTCGAGGAATAGAGTGACTCATTGTCTTCGCACTCGTTGTATTTTGTTTGATTCGAGGAATGAAATGGGTTTATGCAGACGAGCTAGCTCAGTGGTTGGCTCGAGAGCTGGGAGCCAGCCGGCCGGGGCTCGAACCCTGGTTCTGCATGCCTTCAAGCAAAGGCTGGGGCTCTGGTCCTTTCTTGAAAAAAAGAAAAGTTCGGTTTACATCTTTGAACTATCGTAAAAGTTCGATTTTCAACTTTAAAATATAAAATTGGATAAGAGAGACCATCCAATTGTCGAAACCAGGCAAATTTGGCCCTTACGGTGGTTTCGTAGGTAGTTTTCCATTTTGTGAAAATTAAAATATTCAAATTTAAACTAAAAAATTTATAAGTAATTCATTTTAAATAAAAAAGATATGAAATGGGTACTAAATTTTTTCTAAAAATGTAACCCATCTATTTGCACTATACTTGTCAATTATTCGGATCCAATTTTTTTATATTCATAGTATTTGATTGCTCGTAGTTATGCCTATTATTTTTAAATAAATAAGATTCAAATAAAGCAATATTAGATAGATTATATTTTTTAGAAAAAGTTTGGTACTAGTTTCATATTTTTCTGCTTTAAATTGAATTAGTTTTGTTTTTTAGATCTAATTAGAATTTGTTATTTTTTAAAAAGAATACAAAACCACCTTCGACACCACCCTAAGAGCCAACTTTGCCCAATTTCGATAGTTGGATAGTCTATTTTATCCGATTTTGTAGTTTAAGATTGAAAATCGAACTTTTGCAATAGTTTAAGAATGTAAATCAGATTTTTTCGTAAAAAAAATAAAATGGGTTTATCAGTTACCACCTTGTCCCTCTAAACACATGGTTCACTTAATAACAGGGATCAGTTCATTCCACTAGAATTTCTAATATGACCCCAGCATAATTGACCAATCTGTTTTAGATTATCTAGTTTCTCAAACCAAATAAGACATATGAACGAGTGCGTAACAAAGCTCATGCGTGTTTAGCGCATGAGTTACTTTTTAAACAGCTCCTAGAAGAACTATTCCGTGGAAATATTGGGTTTGAAAGAATACATGCCTTGACTTATTCATCAATACCTGCAGGTGGTTTTGATTCTTTTTTTTAAAAAAAATTGTGGGCGGTCCATCTGAAAGGGCAGTTTGTGGTAGAATTCTGAGTTTGAAAGAATACATGCTTTGAGTTGTTCGTCAATACCTGATTTTTTAAAAGAAAAACTGTGTTGAACTGGTCACAAAAGGGACGCTATCCATGGCCAATCTTTTTTAATCCCATAAGATTAATTCCAAAGCCAGCCAGCATGTTGTTATCCTTTGATTAGTTTCTGCTAAGTACTTGAGGGAATATTTAATAGCAGGCCTTGTACTGTTTCGCAGACAACGAAGTTTCTTGAGACATTCTGGCGGTAAGACTCAGTCTGCTGTGATGTTATATCTCCCAACGAACATATGACGCGGGAGGTCCTTAAAAAAACATATGACGCGGGAGGTCCTTAAAAAATCATATGACGCGGGATGCGCTCTTCGATCTTATATATATATATATATATATATATATATATATATATATATATATATATATATATATATATATATATATATATATATATATATATAGACACACACACACATACATAACACACACAGTATATGGGTGCTTTGCTTTTGTTAGAATGAGTTGCTTGAGCTACTCCAAACAAATATAGGTTCAGCTCTCGGCGTCTTGGGGAAGATAGACCCCTCTCGGCAAAACTAAATCCTCCTAAGGTACATACTCTGTTCAACGAAAACTGAATTCCCTTGCTACTTCAGGCCAATTTACTGAATTTATCCTCCACAGTTCAGTTTATCTTCTGTTTCCTCCTAAGGTACAATATATTCTGTTCGAAGAGAACTGAATTCCCTTTCCATTTTAGCTCAATCATCTAGGACCTTTTGCCTACCTTGTAATAGCCGTTGTGTGACAACCCACCTTTAAATCATGGTCGTCTTACAAAATCAGGTTTTTCTGGGCATTCACTTGATCAAGCTCCTAATCCACCATGAATAAACGTTGCCAGCTAGCATATGCACGGAATATTTTACGATTTTTAAGGGAAGAATCAAAGTATACCTCAGTAATTTGATATAACTGTCTTTTGTTTACCTAACCATCCTTAGATCAGGAGAACTCGTATCTTAATATATGACTTGCATTGGGAACACCATTAATATAATCCACATGTTACATGTATCTGCATTTATTCAGAGTTTCAGAAGGGTAGAACTACGCAAAGCTCAACTCAAGTGTAAGAATATTCAGAGGATGGAACTGCGCTTTCTGCAGGTTGGTATTGGTCTTCTACTTCTGTTAGCGGCACAGCCTGCCCCTACCAGGCTACCACTGCGCTTCCTGGTCCTCAATGCCAAAGAAGTGTGGCAACGTTGAGATACAGTACCCGTTTGGCATCGGCTTGGAGTGCTCACTGGCACCATACTTCAACGTATTTGGAGCTGACGTTGAAGTATGGTGCTCATCAGTGACGATTTGGAGCTGCTCGATACTTCGCTGACTCGAAGCACGATCCGGGTGCTCAACAAGATCACGACATACTGCTACAATGCCTCCGGGCTCCTGGAGGGCAATTTCTGGGGTTTCGACACAGACCCTACCCCCTACCGCTTCTCAGACATCCTTAACAAGTTCATCGTCATCGGGTGCCACACAACTGGGTTCATCTCTGACAGCGACGACAGCAGAGACCGGAGCTACCTGAGCGGCTGCATCTCGACGTGCAGCAAGGTGTCTGACCTGAGAAACGGCTCTTGCTCGGGCGTAGGCTGCTGCCAAACAGCGATACCAAGGGGGATGAGCACCTACCGGGTCGGTTTCCAGATCGGTGCCAACACAAGCCGGATGTAGCACCACTTACATCAACACGTTCAACGAAACAAATGCAGGTGGGCAGGTACCCATGGTGCTAGACTGGGCGATAAGAAATGAGTTCGTGTGAGGTGGCCAGACGGAACAAGACGGGCACTTACGCATGCCTCAGCACTAACAGCGAGTGTTCAGATTCACATAACAGGCCAGGGTACGTGTGCAGCTGCTCCAAAGGGTACGCAGGCAACCCTTATCTTCCAGGTGGATGCCAAGGTAATTATGTTTATGCATATATGCACAGTATCTTCAGTCTCTCCTCCAATGGTTTAGATTGTGTATTTACTGAACTTAGTTCTTCTCACCTTACTGCAGATTACGATGAATGTAAAGACAGCTCATCGTGCCCTTCGGGTGGCATCTGCCGCAACACGGACGGCGTGGATTCTCTAACGTGCTGAAGAAAAGTCACAGCTGACTTTAATCTTCCTAGATGCCATCTATTTTCCACTAACGGCTGCTACTGTTTTTTACCTCCTCATTGCAAAATAAGTTACCCAAGCTCCAGTTCCTAACCCAAGTAAGGCCCAGCTCGGGTTAACAAAAAAAAAAGCATAAGCTGCGTTGGCACTCTACAGCCTCAAAAATAAATTTACACCCGGCACAGGACATATATTCTCGCCACTAAATCTTCACTAAAAATAATCAATTAGCACAATTTAGCACTGAAGTTTTGACAAATGCTCAACATATTCACCTCAAAAGAATAAAATAGCCTCCCCTCTGACTAAGTAATTTTGTGTCATTTTAATTTTTTTTGTTGAACTTCTTTTCTTTTTTTAGGCATGCGGCGTTAAGAAAATCTTCATCTTGCTGAAGCTCAGGCTGGACACTGTTTGAATCAAACAAAATACTTGTAGATGTACTGATTTTTTCCCTCTATCTGTTCAGGCAAACAAGTGCATTGTCCCATAAATATGAAACATTCTATTTTGCTAACAGCTTAATATGCCAAAATTGTTCTGGCGGCCGCAGAGTGTGAGTGTCAAGCAGCGTGCGCTTTCTTCTATCCTTAAGCTGGATCTTATTTGGGCTGAAAACAAAGCTGAGCTGACTTGTGCATTGAGGAACTAAAAAACAGTAGCAACCGTTGGATGGGAAATGGATGGCATCCAGGAAGGGGAAAGTTAGCTGTGACTTTCCTTCAGCACGTTAGGAATCCACGCTGCAACACGGAAGGAGGATACCGGTGTTCGTGTCGAGCAGGAAGGAAGTTTTCTGATAAAAACAAAACATGTGACCCTGATACGGGCCTAATAATAGGTAACACCATCCGTTAGATATACAACTAATTTCTCTCGACGTCACGGAGTGGGCGCGCTCCGAGTTGAGGTCGCGTGCCATGGATGTGCTGCTGCAGTAGCGTCAGACGCAGTCGGTCAGCGATTGCCTTGCGCAAACAATATTCAGCGAAGACGCACGCAAATGTCAGAGTGATGCGGCCGTGGGGTGATGTGCTCGGTGCGGCGGGCCGCTCGTGGTCGCGATCAGCACCATCGTGATTTGGGCGGGCGGCCGGCGTGCATCCTGCGGCCATGGCGCGAATGCGGATTGGATGGGAAACAGGCAACAAGGTGGGCGCACGTACAAGAGAAGAGGAGCATTGTGAAATCTCAGCCTAAGGATTAATAGGATTAATAGGATATTTATATTAACAAGTTGCAATTTCTTTTTTGGAAACCAATTTCAAAGAACTCCAAGGTTAAGCGTGTTTGGCTTGGAGTAATTTGGGAATGGGTGACCGACCAAAAAATTCTTCCCGGATACGCACGAGTGAGGACAAAGTGCAGACTTGTGTTGGCATTGCAGAGCATGTTCATGTGATCATGTCTAGTGCTGTAACCGCTGTTGTTGCCACTTTGACGTACGGTACTGCACAAAGTATGTAACTATTAATCTCAGCAAACGAAGATGCGTGCGTGCTTGATTAAGTATGTAATCAGATGCCGCCAGCCAACGCTAAACGAACTGTGCCGCAGTCCTAGTTACCTAGCCTAAAAATTGAAGTTGAGGTTGCCAATGCATGAGCCTTCATAGCTTCTCAATATAGTCCAAAATCAACTGAAATTCAGAATCTGAGTGAAGAAGGCACGTGCTAAATTGGCCACAGTTTGGTATGCATCCTGAAAGGTGGTGGTAGGCCAGAGAGAACACCTCCAATGGCCGTCCGTTCAGAAACAAAGGAGATGCTTCTCTACGGTTGTGGACTGGTGCAGGAAAGAGCTGCGGAAATCACAAGGTGGAGATGTCCGAAGTGGCCTGGATCCCAATGTATGAATCCCCATGTCACGGAAGCCAACTGAAGCTCTGATTAGGCTCTTGTCTGAATTTTCTGAACTCTGCAGCACATCCGAGCAGGATTTGACTGCCAGTAGCCGGAGGTCCGTCTCGTGTGCAGCAAATTTTTCAGGGTGGTGCGGCCGTGGCGCGATGAGCTCGATGCGGCGGGCACGGGGCTCACGGCGATAGAACGGTAAAGTTCACGACGGCTCGCCGTCCTGATCAGCACTGCACGGCCGGGGATGCCGCGGCGGACAGGCCGTGGTTTTCAAATATTAGGGGTAGGGCGCGCGGGTCCGTATGCACCGGTCGCAGATGCGTCCCGCGCATGGGGTCCGCTTGTTCCATGATGTTTCACGGGCCTACCGTCCAAGTCGAGTAGGAGCACTGCCGCCGGCGCCCCAGCCATCTCGGGCTGCCATTCTCCGATTTTTATCTAGTGGAATATTTTTTTCATTTTAATGATAAGACTGGTCCAATTAAAATTTTTTCAGATGAAATTTTTTTATTTTAATAGAATAATTTATTCCAGCGGAATAATTTATTTCAATCATAAGGAAGCTGTGGACCGGCGGTCTAAGAAGAATTAGCAGCTTACCGAATATTAACCTCTGCCCCGAGCAGCCCCTGTTGTGTCGGGGGACGGTCCACGGAAATAGCTGACCAGACGAGCGAGCGAATCCCGCAGCTGACCAGCTTGACTGCTTCTTTCGGCGTGCCACATCAGCTGCCAGGTGAGCGGCCACATGCAGTCAGCTCCGCTCGGAGTCGCTGGCTGCGGCACGTGGCGCGTTGTGAATGAGCTCTGGCGCGATGAAGAGGAATTTCAACCCGATGGGATGGGACCAGTCTACAGCGAATCTACGGACGTCGAACGGAGAGCTTGGACTGCGGCGGCGGCGAGCAAAGTCACGACGTTGGTTAGATGTGGCCTTTTTGGTCTGGAAACGGCCCAAAGCATTCAGCCCTCAAGCAAAAACAAACTAACCACCGCGCACCAGGCCGGCCCATGGCCCTCTGCCGGCCTGCCAGACCAGGTTGGAACCTTCTTCGTTGACTGGCAACGTACCGCGTGACTCGAAAGTCTAGTCACCGGCTCGTGCTGCCGGGACGGGACACGGACCAAGTATCCTTTTGGACATCTTTCTAATAAAATAGCAGACGCGACGTGATTGAAAAGTGCCGCTGCACCGCCGTGCAGGACGCAGCAGTTGACTGACCTGGCTCGGTGCTGCTCCAAGAGCCAAGAGGCCCCCCCCGGCCCCAGGCAGAGGACACCGCGTACCCCGTTTGTAAAGTGCTATTGTCACACCCGGTTTAACCGAATGCATGACTATATGTATGCCAGGATCAAGCTCCATACATATAGTGACATTATTAGTGAATAACAGCAACAGTATCATGTAAAGAAATATAAATAAAGATTTACAAGACTATCAGAGATATGCGGTTATAATGGAAACGAAGGCTCCAAACTTCACAGGCAGACGACTGGGGGTTGCGTACGCCTAGAACTCTTCATCATCTTCAGTAGACTTCACACCTTTTTCTTCTGAGCAGCAGTTGGCAAGGGTGAGTACACTTATGGTTGGTACTCAGCAAGACCACAAGAAATAACCAGAGTAACGATTTATATTCATCTTTAAGTTTATTAATCATGTGAGGGTCCAGGCCACTCTTAACCGTGAGCACGGCTGTTATAACAGTTTTACACTCTGCAGAGGTTGTACACTTTCACCACAAGTCGCGTAAAAGTTCAAAAGAACTTTGGACCCAACCATGCTGTGCTAGCTAGGCACAATACCACACTTCCGAGGTGTGATTGCATAGGGACGCTACGAGGCCTTTACAAAAATTCCCTAATAAGAAGTAGTCCGCTAGAGTTTCGGTAGCGGCGTGGTCCATAAACCTCCCTAATGGTCAGCACCTTAGCGAAGGCTATACCCCAAGAGGACCGGGCTATGACCCCTATCACCGACCCCCTCCTTGCCCTTTCGGTAAGACCGCTTCAAACTAGAGTCTCTAATTAATTAGTCAAGACACGCAAAATGAGAGGCTAAATTATTCAAGAGAGTATACTGTATCTGTGGTCTAGTTACGACTGGACTAGTATGTGAAGGAAGACAAGCAAAATGAGAGGCTGCTGGGTGCTGGCGCCCTAGAAAAATCAGAGAAGCGCTGCTGGCTTGTGTTTTATTTGGTCATCGCGGAATGAGAGGCTAAATTATGCGACTCCTCCTTTATCTGAGAAATGAGAGGCTAAGATTTTACATTATTAGCTATCCTTCCCAACATTTTTATCCACCACAAATATTAGTTTGAAAATCAACTATGTTGCTATCGGCTGGTTTGTTCTCGCTGATGAGTGCCGGAGGGAGTAATTATTGCAGGCCCTCTTTTGCAAACGACAAAGTTGCAAGACTTACTCGCAAGTCTCCGTGTCTGCTGCTGTGTCTTGACTTTTGACTCGTTACCGACGACCAGTATAGTAATGCGGATGTGCTCTTCCTATATATAACTCCAACGACGACACATTGTAGAGGTGTCTGCCTTTGTTGCAACAAATAACTGAAGCAATCTCCAAAGGTTCAGTTGATCGGTTCTCTCGGCGGCTCAGCGTTCCGGGGAAGATAATACTCATCACCTCTCCGCAAAGCTAAAAGGTACATATACTATTCGATGAAAGCTGAACAAACTCCCTTGCTATTTCATGCCCCTTCTACTAAGTTTGTTTAGTTTATCAGTGCTCTCCCCTTTAGTTCATTACTTCATTTATCTGCACATGAAGGTTGATGTTAGATTTTTCAGATGCCAAACAAATTGGATGAACACTCATATATTCCCCAGACACTAGCCCAGCTTTAAACCGGGATTGTTTTGCAAAACCAAAGCTTTTCTAGGAATGGATTTTCCTTGAGCAAGCCACTAATTCAACAAGGGACTCGTTAGTCATTACATGCTCATACATGAACGAAACAGTTTACGGTTCTCTAATGAGAGATCAAACCATATATACCACCCATTTGATGGAATTGTCTTGTGCTCACATAACATTCCTAGGATCAGGGGAACTAAAATTTTTTACTTGAAGATACTATTGAGCGACATCCATAACCCAGGCGTACCCCTTTTCAGCTATCCTTTTTGTTTGAGCATGTGTGAACATTTTTCTGCATAATTTTTTAAGCGTTCATGTTGGGACTTTATTTTAGTGTAGATGTACACAAAGCAGCACATGGGTATGGGTGTATTATATGGAGTCCTCTGATTTAGCTAGCTGACCGTTGCAAATCATGGTTTCTACTTTCTAGTTATCCAGTCCGCTAGGAGTATGGAAGCACGCTTTCTACTGCATGGCCTTGGACTTCTGCTTCTTCTGGCGACACAGCACGCCCCGGCTGTTGCCATTCCTGGCCCTGAATGCCAAACCAAGTGTGGCGGGGTTGACATTCCGTACCCGTTCGGCATTGGCGACAACTGCTCGCTGTCGGCAGGCTTTAACGCCAGCTGCCAGGAGGTCCAACGTGGTGTCTACAAGCCATTCCTCGGTGATGCGGAGCTGCTCAACATTTCCTTAATTAATGGCACACTCCGGGGGATGAACCACATCTCGACGAACTGCTACAACTCCGATTTGATGGAAGCTCATCCTTGGACATATGACGCAAGCCGGTCCCCGTACCGGTTCTCAGATACCCAAAACAAGTTCACGGTCATAGGGTGCAATGCTCTCGCATACATCTATGATACGAACGGTACGGGCTATAAGAGTGGGTGCGTATCAACGTGCCAAAATCTGAGAGACTTAACCAATGGAACATGCTCCGGCGTGGGCTGCTGCCAGACGGCGATACCCAAGGGGCTGGGCTACTATGACGTCGTCTTCGACAGTGGTTTCAACGCAAGCCAAGATTGGAACTTCAGCCGCTGCAGCTACGCAGTGCTGATGGAGGCGGAGTCCTTCAATTTCAGCACCACGTACATCAACACGACCATGTTCAACGACACAAACACCGGGCAAGTACCGCTGGTGATGGACTGGGCGATAAGAAATGGGACAATGTCATTGGCATGTGAAGAAGCCAAGCTGAACAAGACGGGCACTTACGCATGCCTTAGCAGCAACAGTGGGTGTGTGAACTCCAGAAATGGACCAGGGTACCTGTGCAACTGCTCGGAAGGTTATGAAGGCAACCCGTATCTTCCAGACGGATGTCATGGTAACAAACTAACAAATGTCCTAAAGATTCAATACCTTTGTACAATTTCAATATCTGAACATTTTATTTATCGTTATTTGTTTTCCTCATCTTTCTGCAGATGTTGATGAGTGCAAAAACAGCCCATGCCCTTCAGGAGGTGTTTGCCACAACACAATTGGAGGATACCGATGTTCGTGTCGAGTAGGACTTAAGTTTTCGGAGCAAAACAATAGTTGTGACCTTGATACCAGCCTAATAATTGGTAACACCCTCACCAAGCTAGATAGTTAGCTTCTATCTTTTCTATATCTAGCTATGATCCCTCCTCTTCATGAAATACATACTTATCGCAAAAATATATCCAGCTATGATCGTTCAAACTATAGAACTAAATAGCTGGTTATTGCATCCGTGACTCAGGAATTAAATGGGTTGTTTACCCAATGCAGGTGTTACACTAAGCAGTGCTGCTGGCATTCTGTTTCTCGCTGCAGTTGTTGCTGTTCTTACTCGAAGGTGGCAGAGAATTGTTCAGAAACGACTTAGAAAGATATATTTCCGGAAGAACAAAGGAATTCTCCTAGAACAGCTGATATCTTCGGACCATAATGCCAGTGATGGCACGAAGATATTCTCTCTTAATGAGCTAGAGAAGGCCACCGACAACTTTGATCACACACGTGTGGTCGGCCGCGGCGGCCACGGCACGGTCTACAAGGGCATCCTGACTGACCAGCGTGTGGTGGCTATCAAGAGATCAAAAGTTAAGGAAAGCATCGAGATCGAGCAATTCATCAATGAGGTAGCCATACTCTCCCAGATCAACCACCGGAATGTGGTGAAGCTCCATGGATGCTGCCTCGAGACTGAGGTGCCTCTACTTGTCTATGAGTTCATCTCCAACGGCACTTTGTATGACCTCCTACACTGTGAGAAAAATGGCATCTTGCTACCGTTATCTTGGGAGGAGCGTCTAAGGATTGCCGTTGAGGTCGCCGGCGCGCTGGCATACCTACATTCAGCGGCTTCGATGGCCATTCTGCATAGAGACATCAAGTGCATGAACATACTTCTGAATGACAGTTACACAGCAAAGGTTTCAGACTTTGGTGCATCGAAGTCAATCCCATTTGATCAGACACATTTGGTCACCGCCGTGCAGGGTACGTTTGGATACTTGGACCCAGAATACTACCACACCGGCCATCTCAACGAGAAGAGCGATGTTTACAGTTTCGGTGTCATACTTCTCGAACTATTGACAAGGAAGAAAGCAATCATTGTGAATGGGAACGGTGAGAGGCAAAACTTGTCGAGTTTTTTCTTCGAGGAGATGGGGATGAGGCCACTCGATGAGGTAGTTGACAGGGAAATTTTGGAGAAAGGAAGCGAGGAAGTGATTATGAGTATGGCTCGACTGGCCGAGGAGTGCCTCAGCCTGACACGAGAAGAAAGGCCTACCATGAAGGACGTGGAAATGAGGTTGCAGATGCTGAGGGCCCGTCAAGGCGTTACTCCAAGGAAGAGGATGGATGGCGAAGTGGCCCGTCGTTGTGAAGCAGTGAGAGCCAACATGACCAATGGTGCCATTCTGGTGGCTGCTGCTAGTCATCACGGCTCGCGCCAGTACAGCCTAGAGCAGGAGTTTGTGCTGTCCTCACAGGTGCCGCGGTAGATTGTGTCGGTATTACATATGGATGTTTTATGTATTCTGATTGGTTGTTGTGTTCTTAAACTTTTGTATACTGCAAATGTAATAAGGAGGCACTTAATCTTATTTGAATGATTGAGTCCAGCGTTCCAAATCTTTTATGTAATTCTCCCTCCATTCTTTCTAATAGACTTATTTCATCTTGGCACAATGACCAAGGAGGACCCTTCTTTCCATTAATCTTATTTCTCTTTAGTAGAAATGATTTTCCGCGGGGATTCCCTAGTATCGACGGTAATATATGCATGCACCAATATATTTCCTAGAGGAGTTACTCTGCTCGAGAACTAAAATGGTTGTCTGGGTTAGTTTACGAGACACCAACTCAAATAGGATTATCAGAAGAGAAGATAATTAATTTTGGAAAATCAAAAGAGTGGAGGCCTGGAGGGAGCTGTTGAACTTCTTATCTCCTAATCTATAATGACAGTGCAGTGGTCCTGCAAATTATATTAAAAAAAAAGAGGAGCATATGCCTTACTCACCAATGACGATTGATGTGATCTCTAGGGAGGTGAGATGGTGTCCCCTCTATCCCCATAGTAAAGTTTTGACCAAAATAGTATGCTTACTGTCGGCTGCTCTCCGTTGCAATGCATGACATTAAAATAGCGAACGGCAACTACAAATCTGCAGCGCATGCGCGCGCTGCTTTCCCGCCTGCCTTTTGCTACAACCTTTTATACTGGCAGCACATGGGCCGAAAGCTCTCCGCCTGCAATTCTTTGCCATCCCTTGGGTCACGCACGGGCGTCATGGCTCTTCGTTAGGCGGGCCAGCTCGATGTAGGCCCGGTTAATTAAGCTAGTGACTGTTCGCTTCGCGCCGCACCATCCGACTGATCATGAGAACTGATCATTTTCACCCTTGCGCGCGTGGTGGAACTGTGTAGTGAGTGTAATCCTCCAGCTCGATGCTGTTTCACTTCACCGCGCGACCCAGCCAAAAACAGACGCACACTGCCCGGCCGAGAGTTGAGCGCTGGCCGGCCCCGCAACGCTCACCAAGTCACGGTGCGTCGTGGCGAACCCAGCCGGCGGGGCGCAGCCGTTCGCTACTATACGAAGGTTGTTTCCCGAGCCGGCGTTGAACCCTGCATGCACCTGAGACCCGCCGTACGTTTGCGTTGCATCCAAGCCCAGACCGTACGTTTCGGGTACACTACTGTAGAAACAGTTTTTAGGAGCGATTAAAACGGCATTTGTAGGGTCGGGTGCGTCTGGTTTTCGCTGCTAAAAATCGAAGTTTGTAGGGGCGGGTGAGCCCATGACTCGCTCCTGAAAAACGATTTGTAGAGTCGGGTCACCCCCTCCCCCGCCGCTGAAAATCGATTTTCAGCGCCGGGTGAGGCCCTGACACGCCCCTGAAGATTGATTTCCAGGGCCGGGTTAGGGCATACCGTGATTCCCGCCAATTTTAGTGATTCTTGATAAATTATTCCATTAAGATCCAACCCTCAAATGACAATAAAGATGCAAGTTCACAAAAAGAGAAGAGTGTTGGCGCTAAAATCTGCCAGACAGGAATCGGCTGATGGTCTTCAGCGTCGGACACACGACCCGGGAGAATCTGCTTAGCTCCTGTTCGGGTTATCGCCCTGGTACGGTTCGCGCGGCGTGCCAGTCAATCTGACCTGTTGATTGACAAGGAAATAAAGTATTAAATTCCAGGCGCTCCGATCGGCTGGAGTTCCGATCTGTCCTGAGGAGCGCGTCGGCGGCGAATCGGCCGATTTGCTGTAGAGATGATCGGCTATGGATCAGCCGATAATCGTGTAGTAATTGTAAAGAAAAACTGTTGGAGCGATCTAAACAATTACTACAGAGGCAACACTTGAAATAGATCTAATCGGCTGTAAGATGATAAATCGAAGAAGAACGATGACGAAGCCGATTACTCTGATCTCAAGCTGGATAACTGATGATAATACTAGAACAACAGGTAAAACTTGCAATTCTAGTAAATATCGATAACCGGTGAATAAATCCAAACGAAACCACAGCGATGCGCCCGTAGTTAAAGCTCGAATATTACTCGATAAGCGGAACCTACCAATTGGCCGGAGGTCAAGCTGATGCAGCCCTGCCAATCCGTACGAACTCGTGAAAGAAGAAAAGTATTGGCGAAGTCGCCCACTTGAAAGTAAATTGCTGAAAAAGTAGAAGTATTGTTGTTGATTGATGTGTTGATATCTTTGCAAGACCCTGACGACTCCTATTTATATCCTAAAACTAGGACTCCTGGTCGATCACGACTTGTTACAACCTTATTTAAAAAAATAGGAAAACTACTATATCTATAAGAATTTTTTAAAGGAAACAGACTCCCGCAGAATCTTCCGCCGCCGTCCCCTAATCCAATCAGGATTCTTTTCAATTGCTCCTTGACCGACTTAGCGTTGCCTTGTTGACCAACTTTTGACCAGGACCCTCCGAAATAGTCCCATCCGGTTGGCGCAAGCTGTATCACCAATCGGCCGATTTTCAACTGTTACCTCAATCGGCCGATTCCTTACTGTAGCCTTCAGATCTGCCGCATCGGCCAATCTTCTCCTCCTGACGCCGATTCAACACGTGTCAAAATCTGGCGTCAACACATGCCCCCCAGTTTCAGAGTAAAACATAACTTTTTCTTTGAAACTCTTTCTTTAATCCTTTCCTCCGAAACGGGTGCAGTAAAAATCTCCTTCCGTTCCGCGGCACAATGATTGCAATTTCCTCGGACCGAGCGCGCGAAACGACTACTCCCCTGGAATTCGTGTAGACGGCGCGGTAAAAATACCATCTTTGCCCTCGCTCTCCCAATTTTTCTTAAGTACTGGCCTTCTCCGCCTACTCTTCCCCACAAATCTAGCATTCTCTTCCAACGAAACACTGTTCGTCTTCCTCCAAGCTCTCTTGATCTCCAAGCGCTTCCCCCTTTCCGGCGATCTCATCCACGACCTGCTCCAACCCTCCATTGGCGTCACCATCGGCGACCGCTCCATCCACGGAAGCTCCATTGGCAACTCCTTCGGCGGCGGCGGCCCAATCGGCGGCTTCCCTAGCGGTCCCATCGGCGACGATGATTTCCATCCTAGAGGTAAATGCTCGAAATTTTTTTTCCTTTTCGCTTTTCTACTGCTTCAGTACTTTCTCGATCTTTTTCAGTTTCTTCCCCTTTTTCCTTTTTAGGCATTTAGGCACCGAATTACCATCCCACTCTCGGAATCCCCTGACCTCATCTGCTTGGGCCCTATGGGGAACCCCGACCCAACGGACCTGATCAGCCTAGAAACTCATAGAATCCCTTTTAAGCAATCATCCATGGACTTAGATCACTGGGTAGGAACTTTCAGATCCTGGCCAAACGAAACCCCCGGGTGGAGAGAATTGTACCAGAGGGTGGCCAGATCTTGGAAGGTTCAGTGGTAGGAACAAAAAATCGGCCAGTGCATAGACTTATCTTTGTCTCAGATGGAAAGAAACGAACCTCTGGTCATGGCAGCCTCTTATTTTTGGTCTGATGCACTTAATGCATTCCTTTTCGGACATGGACCTATGACCCCGACCCTGGCCGATGTTCTGCTGTTGACCGGCCTCGATGTCTCCTCCGTCGATACCCCTTTCAATTATCTGTTCAAGCCATCACATCGACTAGAGACCAAAGGAATCGGCGGGTGGAAAGGGTATATTAGCAAAAATATGAAGACCGGGACAGTCTCACAGAGGGAGCATACTGCCTTGTTGATGATGTGGCTAGAAAAGCATTTCTTCTGTGGCAGAGCAGTTGGCCCCTCTTCAAATACCCAAGCTTTAGCAGAGGCTTTGTCACAAGGATCAGCCATCCCCCTTGGAAAACATTTGCTGGGATCGGCCTATTATCTGATGCACCAAATCGGCACCAAGCTGTCGAAGGGGGAGCCGATCGGGAACCCTGGCGGTCCCTGGTGGTTTATCACCCTCTGGCTCAATTTATACATGAGCAAGGTCTCTCAGCAACGGATAGAGACCAAAACTTTTCCTAACATTGAGTCAGAGGAGAATCCATCTGTCCGACGTCGCTGCAGATCTTTTGGAGAAGCGGCGTCGGCCTTCCCCGGCTGCCAGTTTACTGCTACCCGCACAGCTGAGTACTTTAGATGCTTTTATAATGGCCTTAGTGAAGAGACCATCAGCTGGCATCCATATCAAGCAGTGGAGCCGATTTTTGAATTACCCATAAGCTACGACTTTTCCACCCATACTTTTGACAGAGAGCTTATGGATGTCTTGATCAAGCCGGGGATTCTGCCAGCCAATTTCTTCTCAGGAAAGGACTCTCCCACCTACGAGTTCTACAATCCATCGGCTGCGGCAAGGCAACTGGGTTTTGGCCAACTGCCGATTCGGGTCTACTTCGCCGGTCAAGCGAAATTCAGAGATGGACTGACCTCAAGTCTTGATTACAGTCGGCTGTGTGACCTAATACCCGATTCCAGTACTATTGACCTGAATAATTGGTCAGTTGCTTCTTTCGCCACCCAGCAATTCAAATTATGGTGGGCAGAATGGAAGCAACATCTTTTCTGCAAATCTCCATCGTCTTACTGCAACATTCTGGACCCAGAAAACATTGATCCAAATGCAGCGGTATGTCCTTTTTCTCAGCCGATTCCAATGCTATCTCTTTCCATATTGTCATCTTGTTATTAACTCACGTTCATCTTCTCAGTCTGAAAGCCATGTCCCTCCAATGCGGAGCCGAAGCGGCAGGCCGATAGATAGTCATCATCAATACACGCCGTATCCACTTATCGGCTTCCATGCTCCAACCGTCAAGGATATCTCTACTGGCCGATCGAAGCGAGCACCGAAAAGGCCAACATCAAAGATAACCAGCCGTCGAGTGTGAGCTCGCATCGGATCGGCCAATCAAACGGCAATAGCATCGGCTGAGGCTCTCCGTATCGGATCGGCCGACCAGATGGCAGTGGCATCGGCCGAGACTCCCCGTATCGGATCGGCCGACCAAATGGCGGTGACACCGGCCAAGACTCCAATCCCTTTACCTTTGCCGGTTGTCGAGATGGCCGATCCCCAAGTCACTGCTGAAGTCGGGGCAGCTGCAGCATCGCTATTGGTAGAAGCTGTTCAGGTAATCTTACTTATCTCATATATTCTTCAAATCTCCTACTGACATTAACTCTCTTCCTCTGCCAGGCTGCACAAGCTATTCCACCGCAATCTCCGCAGCAATCGGCTACATCCCAAGTGGGAGCCGAAACTCCAGCAGCTCCTATCATCGAGGTAAATGATCCCTTACCTTTATCTCTTAACTTTCAGAAAACTTAACCGATCTTGATGCAGGCCGATTTGGGCATTCTAACTACAACCCCACAACAGGCATCGACCGGGAGACCCACAGAGGCATGGCAAATTTCTGACACCATCTTATTTCGATTTCCCATAGCATACTCACAGGATCTTCTTTTATGTCCTTTTCAGGAAGCTGGTCCAAGCGGAGCACTAATAATCGTTGAATCTTCTTCTTCCGACGAGCCGACTGCACCAGCCCCTGAGACAAGGGAAACGCTTCCACCGACGTAGGCAAGAGAAATTCGCTTTAAGGAGGTAACAAACTTACCATTAGAATCGGCCGATTTCCTTTTACTGCTTGCCTACCCTTTACTTTATTTTCTCACAGGAGCAAGACACCCCTAACAACAGCATCTTCTCCTTTGCCGTCTCCTTGCCCGATGACGAGGAAATTGCCTCACACCCAATCCCACCGAGCTCTACCTCCGATGATGTCTGCGCCAAGCTCTAAAGCATGCGCACTCTCCTTCAAGATGACATCGGCCGATTGGTAGAAGATGCTTCGCCGATTTGACGACTTTTCAACGAGATCAAAGGTCGAATTCCGGAAGAAGTATCAGAAAACTTAGCGCATGCTGCCTATATAGAGCACATGCATATTCCGGTTTCCAGGGCGCTGCGCCATATGGCCGATCGTGCCCAGATGGCAAAAACTCAGGAGGAGGTCGATTCATACAAGCACCGGACACAGGAGGTACACCATAGGATCAACTTCCTTGAAAACTGCCGTCCGGACATTGTCGGCGTGATAGATCGGCTGAAACGGAGAAGAGCAGAACTGGCCAAGGAGATGGAACAGATAACCAAAGAGATAGCCGCTGAAGAAAAGAAACTCCAAGAACTCCCATCCATCATCAGTGAGCTGAAGCAAGAAAGACAACATCTGGCCCGTGAAACGATAAGGCTTCGTCGCCGTGTGTCAGAAGTCCCAAGATCGGCCGATGATGATCAAAGAGTACTAGATTCAGCCGATCAAATTAGACGACAAGCCATTGTAGCCATAGATGCTTTCCTTGGGTTGTAAAGAACATTGTAAACATTTATTGCTCCTTCAATGTTACTGCGCCGATTTGGTTTCGAACTGTTTCTTCAGTCAGCTTTGCATTTATGTATGTATTTACTCCAATAGAATGTGTCTCACCATCCATCTACCTCTACTTCTTTTATAAGTAGATCCTTCACCATCTCCAGAGGCATACACATCACTTATCTTCTCTTTCCCTCTTTACTGTCCCAAACTGAACGGCAAGATGTCTTCTTCGTCCTCTTCATCTTCTTCCTCTGTCAACCAGGTATGAACTTCTCTTCTGCCTTTCCCCTAAACATCTCAATCACTCTAATGTTGGGTAACCCCTTTTATCTCTGTTTAGCCAAAACGTCTCAGCCCTGGTCTAGAACGAGCAATTGAAATCATGCATTCAGAAGAACCACTGTCACAGGTAGGCACAGATCTGATAAGAGCTCATGCTGAGGAACTCAGGGATCATGTCCCTGCTGTTGTCCAAGAATACTGGGACCTTATAGACGCTCACTTTTTGGTCCGTAAGCGACCATCTTCTGAAAAAAATCCTCCACTTCCTTGTAAAGCTAAGACTGAAGTTGCCATGGAGGATCTGGAGGAGAAGAAGACCCGCCTACTGATAGAACTTTGCAACCAAGCTGAAACTGGAGCCACTGCAGAGGACCTGAAGGAGAAAAGGCTCAGCCTTATGATAGAACTGGGTTGCATCGAGAGAGAAATCCAGCGTAGGCGTAATCAGTAGACATATCGGTATTTTTATTCTAAGGGCGACTTGTACCATGTCAGCCATGTACTCTGTCATTTTCATCCAATAATGAATCCTAATGTTTTCTTCATCAGATGTGTAGACAAAAACCGACGAGAAATCGGCCATATTATCTTGATATATTTTATTGCAAGTTATGCATCTACCCAAATGCTTGGATAGTACCTCTTCAGATATCGTCCGTTTAAAGCTCTTGGGAATTCTTCCCCTTCGACTGTCTCCAGAATATATGCATTCCCAGGGGCACATCGGCCGATTCTGTACGGCCTTTCCCAAGTGGGTGACCATTTACCGAATTTGGGATCTTTGGATCCTATCGGCAGCACCAACTTCCACACCAAATCTTCTCAAGAGAATTGTTTAACTTTGACCTTTTTGTCATACCATCTGGCCACCCTTTTCTTGTTTTCTTCTATACTAATTAAGGCTCTCAACCGTAATCCTGCCGAATCATCAAGCTCGTCCTTCATGAGAAAGGAATAGTCATCGGCCGTTAACTGATCTTGTGACGATATCCGTCTTGACCCCGTCCTTATCTCCCAAGGCAAGACCGCCTCATGACCATAAACCAACTGATAAGGGGATATCCCAGTGGCTCCATGACAAGCCATCCTACATGCCCATAAAGATTCAGCCAAAGACATATGCCACTTCTTGGGTTGCTCTTCTATCTTCCTCTTGATTAGTTTGATTATCCCTGTATTGGACGATTCTGCTTGGCCATTGGCTTGAGCATAATACGGAGAAGAATTTAATAATTTAATCCCCATATCGGTGGAAAACTCTCCGAATTCTCCAGAAGTAAACATTGTTCCTTGGTCAGTTGTGATGGTTTGAGGAATACCAAATCGATAGATAATATGGCTTTTAACAAATTCAATCATATCGGCCGATGTCACGTTCCTTAAAGGAACTGCCTCCACCCACTTAGTAAAATAATCTCTTGCCACCAATATGAACTTATGCCCTTTGCTTGATGGAGGATGAATCTGTCCGATGAGATCTATTCCCCAACCTCTGAACGGCCACAGCTTAATTATCGGATTCATAGCCGATGCTGGCGCACGCTGTACATTACCAAACTTCTGACAGTCTTGGCATCCTTTGTAGTACTTGAAACAATCTTCAAGGATAGTCGGCCAATAATACCCATTGTTTTGGATCATCCATTTCATTTTGTGAGCCGATTGATGAGCTCCACATACGCCTTCATTGATTTCTCCCATTAGAACCTTTGCCTCTTCTGTTCCCAGGCATTTGAGAAGAACCGCATCAATCGTCCGGTAAAATAAATCATCTTCGAGCAACACATATTTTGTAGCTTAAAAACGTATTCGCCGATCCACTTTTTGGGATGGATCTTTCAAGTAATCGGCGATTTCCTTTCGCCAGTCATCGGCCGCGAGCTCTAGCATCATCGCTCCCTGAATCGGCCGATACCCGGAGGCATGTTGGGCCAGCCTGTTGGCCTCTTCATTATAATTTCTGGGGATATGCTCAATTATTGCAGACTTGAACTATTTTAAAAGCTGAAGGCAATCTTCATAATAAATCCTCAAGATATCATCCTTGCACTCAGATCGCCCCGTTAATTGATCCACAATGAGCATGGAATCTCCAAAAATTTCGACTGCATCAGCTTTGACTTCCTTTAATAATTGTATGCCTTTCATAACGACTCGATATTCCACCTGATTATTAGTTGCGGAAGCTTCTATCGACAGAGAGAAATTATAACTTGCCCCTCGAGGCGACACAAGAACAATGCCGATTCCTGACCCAACCCCACACGAAGAACCATCAAAATATAGAGTCCATGGAACCGGTTCAACGGCGGCAATTTCTGGTCCACAATGCTGAGCTACGAAATCGGCCATTACTTGACCTTTGACAGCTTTGGCCGATTCGTACCTTAAGTCGAATTCTGACAGAGCCAAGATCCATTTTCCAATCCGTCCTTTCAAAATCGGTAATGATAGCATATACTTCACCACATCATCCTTGCATACGACTATGCATTCTGCCGATAACAAATAATTCCTGAGCTTGGTACACGAGAAGTATAAACACAAGCATAGCCGCTCCACCGGGGAATATCTTGTTTTGGCGTCTAAGAGTCTTCTGCTGACGTAATATACCACTCGTTCTTTCCCTTCAAACTCCTGTACCAACGCCGATCCAATAACCTGCTCATCAGCCGATAAATATAATTTGAACGGCTTACCAGGCTGTGGTGGGACCAATACTGGAGGTGAAACTAGATACTGCTTGAAATTTTCCAATGCTTTGCGTTGTTCTTCTCCCCATATGAATTCCTGGTCGGGCTTTAATTTCAAAAGAGGGGTAAAAGCCTGAATACGTCCTGATAGGTTGGATATAAATCTTCTGATAAAGTTGACCTTGCCGATGAGGGACTGTAGCTCAGTTTTATTTTGTGGGGCCACAACTTTGTTGATGGCGTCTATGGTCTTGCGGTTGACTTCTATCCCGCGCTCATGGACCATGAATCCTAAGAATTGCCCAGCCGATACACCAAATGCACACTTATTTGGGTTCATCTTCAACCCATGTTTCCTTGTGCACTCCAGTACTCCTTGTAAATCGGCCAGATGTTCTTGGTGACCTTTTGACTTGACCACGACGTCATCTATATAAATTTCCACCGATGAACCAATGAGCTTGTGGAAGATGTAATTCATGGCCCGCTAATACGTAGCACCGGCGTTCTTCAACCCAAAAGTCATAACAACCCATTCAAATAAACCAAGATGTCCTGGACACCTGAAAGCCGTTTTCGAGATATCTTCTTCGGCCATTAATATCTGATTGTATCCTGCATTCCCATCCATGAAACTTATGACTTTGTGTCCTGCGGCAGCATCTATCAAGCTATCGGCCGTTGGCATCGGATATCCATCCATTGGCGTGGCCTGATTTAAGTTCCTGAAATCGATGCATACGCGTAACTTTCCATTCTTCTTGTATACGGGCACAATATTAGAAATCCATTCGGCGTAGCAGCATTGCCGAATAAATCATGCTTCAATTAACTTTGTAATTTCGGCCTTTATACCAGGTAGAATCTTGGGGTTACACCGTCGTGCAGGTTGCTGATATGGCCGATATCCTTATTTTATAGGTAACCGGTGTTCAACAATAGACCGGTTTAGACCTGGCATCTCATGATATTCCCAAGCAAAGCAATCCTTGAACTCTTTTAATAAATTTATCAATTTACACTTGTACTCAGAATCCAAATCAGCACTAATATACGTCGGCCTTGATTTGCTGCTATCTTCCAAATCTACCATCTCCAATAAATTGGCCGACGTAAACCCATGCCCAAGCTTCCCGTCTTCTCGGACGAGCTGATCCATTTATTCTGAATCTTCAGAGCCGACTGCTTGGATCAGCTGTAGACCGAAATCGGACACTTTCAGGAAGTCAGTGTCCCAAGTCCTGCCAGATATACATTTGACGTGCTCGCAGCTCCACTGTTGCGTGTCGGCCGCTGCAACGCTGTAGGCGGAATCGGCAGTGACTATCTCTGTGCTGTCGCCGATCCATTGCACGAGACATTGATGCATTGTAGATGGGACACAACAGTTTGCATGTATCCAGTCGCGACCAAGCAGCATGTTGTAGGACCCCTTGCCATTAATAACGAAAAAAGTGGTAGGAAGGGTCTTACTGCCGATGGTGAGGTCGACGCAGAGCGCTCCACGGGCGGGAGACACGTTGCCTTTGAAATCCTTCAGCATCATGTCTGTCTTGGTGAGGTCTTCATCGCCCTTGCCTAGCTTGCGGAACATGGCATACGGCATCTGCGGCACCTCCATCTACTAGTAATCTGGTGACGGGTCGTCCGTCAACGTAGCCTTTGAGAAACAGCGCTTTAAGATGTTGCCGTTTTTCTTCTTCTGGTTTCTCAAACGTAGCCGTCATCGGCTCTAACACCAGTTGTGCCATTTGTTCTTCCTCCGTTCTTATTGCTTTGTCTCGATCGTCAGGCGCCATGAATTCCATCGGCAGTATGAACACCATATTGATTTCTGCTGCCGATTCTTGGTTGTTTGCTTCCTGATTATTTTTCTTTGGGCGCCACACCCGAGACTTAACATTTCTTTTCTCCGGCACCTGCCTCTGCTCTTCTTCTTGATGCTCCCACTGGCGTAGGCATTGGATCCTCCGTTTCTGGGATCTGGATAGGCCATCGGGACACCACCTGGGATTAACTGCTTTGGCCGATGATCTGGCGTGTTCCCAATCTGGTTCTCTTCCTAGGGGATTTTCATCCGACACCCTGTCATCGGCCATCTCTTCCAGCCGATCGTGCACGCTGATCCTGCCCCCCAGTCCATCCTGTTGGTCGATCTTGCCTTTTGACCGGTGGTACTGGTCAGCTCTGCCCCCCAGCCGATCATGCACCGAAACGCGTTGTTCCTCTCGTCCGCGCCGATTTCTGCTGATCGGCTCTGATCCTCTGTCCCTAGAGTGTGGCTTTGGGCGATCGTTGCAGCTCAATCCGTTACACTCCGGACAGTTATCGGCAGACGGCAATCTGATGTCGTTCTCCCAGCAATGGACGAAGAACGGACATTGCCAGTGATCTTCATGCCGGCGTATCATCTCTTCATGGTATCTTGATTGTTCTTGCTGCTGCCGATATTTACTGAGTAAGAACTGGGAGGTGATGGGCTTGCGTGGTCGTTCTGGCCCCCGCCTGTTCCTTTTGATTTCTTCCGTCGTGATCTGCCTCCTAGGATCGACGGCGCCGCCCCTTCTCGCCGATTCTGACGTCAGCACCTTGGTTTGACGTGAATTTCCTCCAATGTCAACCATGTTGGCCGGGAAGGGATGCTGATCTATCTTCATCGGTTTTGCCGATTTAGCTAGGGTTTCAAATTTAAGCCTCCCCTGCTTGATGGCCGATTGTATCTGCTGACGGAAGACTTTGCATTCATTTGTATCATGAGAAGTGGCGTTGTGCCACTTGCAGTATTTCATCTTCTTAAGTTGATCGGCCGAAGGGATGGTGTGATGCTGAGATAGCTTAATCTGTCCTTCCTGGAGTAATAAATCGAAAATTTTATCGGCCTTTGATGTGTCAAAGCCGAATGTCTCTGGCTCCTTCTTCCCGAAAGGGCATCATATCGGTTTTTTCCCTTTTGACCCATTCTGCCAGGCCGATTTCCTCCTCCCCATCGGATTCAGACCCTTCTAAGTATGCCACCTTCTTTTGGAAATTCCTCCGCTGTTCAAACGGTCGGACTTCTTGTCTTGACAATCGGTGGATGATCTGGCTCAGGCTTTCAAACTCTTGGGCAGCATATCTTTCTTTGATTTGTGGCAGGAGGCCTTGGAAAGCGATATCCGCCAACTGTGCATCGGTTAGAGCCAGACTGTAGCATTTGTTCCTGACCTCTCTGAACCTCTGTATATATCCCATCACCGGTTCATCGCTCCTCTGCCTGAGGCTGGTCAAATCCGAGAGCTTCATCTCGTGCACTCCTGCGTAGAAGTACTTATGGAACTGCTTTTCCAAATCGGCCCATGTAACAATAGAATTTGGTGGCAAGGTGGTGAACCACTGGAAGGCCGATCCGGGCAGAGACGATGAAAACAAACGCACCCTCAGAGCATCTTGTGTGGCGGCTTCTCCGCACTGGATGATGAATCGGTTGATGTGCTCCACAGTGGATGTATCGTCCGTCCCCGAAAACTTGATGAAATCGGGAACTTTTGTCACACCCGATTCTAGAAAGAATCAGATGCATCTCATATGTGCGCCAGGATCTCGTTCACACACATATGGTAGACGGAAAGTGTGATATTACACTCCGTATAAAAGAGACACAAATGTCTTTAACGATAAACCGTTATACCCTATACGAAGTCTCCAACAACTCCGTCTTCCACAGGCGATGACTGGTGAACGCAGGACCTAGAACTCCTCGTAGTCGTCGAAGATCTCCTCTTCAAAGTTCTCTTCTGAACAGCAGGGGGAAAGGGTGAGTACTCTTATGGTTGGTACTCAGCAAGTGGGGTGAATATGCAAGGCCATCAAGGATAGGCTGAGGTTTGCAGCAGCGGTTGCTTTTAGTTGGTCAAATATTTATTATCAAGCATCTATTAACTAGGTTTAAGTTTATACCAACCCACTTTAGCAAAATCATAACGGTACCATCAACTCAAGTATTAACCACGAACCACAGTTTAATTAATCTTTAAGTTTCATTATCATGTGAGGGTCCAAGCCACTCATAACCATGAGTACGGCTGTTATAACAGTTTTACACTCTGCAGAGGTTGTACATTTTACCCACAAATCGTGTTTCCCTGAGTCGCCCGGGTTTGCAAGGCCCTTAAACACTTCCGAGGTGATGGCGAGGGTACACTACGAAGCCTTTACAAAGACATGTCGAAGCAGAGCAGCCCGCTAGAGTTTCAGTAGCGGCGTGGTCCATAAACCTCCCTAATGGTCAGCTCCTTAGCAAAGGCAGATACCCCAAGAGGACCGGGCTATGATCCCTATCACCGACCCCCTCCTTGCCCTTTCGGTAAGGCCACCAGCAAACTACACATCTAATTAATTGGCTAAGGTCAGAGCCATATGACTTTGTGGTTGCACTGTTTACTTGGGTGGTTCTCCATGTACCCATTAAACAAAGTTGTTCTTGAACTTACGCGATAAACCACAATACGAAACGTGTTCGACATTAACAAAAGAGTAAACCAATACCAATCCCAAAGTTTGCAACTAAGCGTAACTACCCAACAAAGTAGTAAACCCAGGTGTTTCAAGGTTTGGGGTAAAAGACTAGGTATGTCCTTAGCATAGGTAATCCCATCAAGTTTATGCAAGCAACAATAAAGTAAAGTGTATTTTCATGCAGTTGTTGGGATCAAATAGAATATGCAGAGGGGGAAATCCACTTGCCTTCTTCAAGCAACTGCTGATTCTCTTCCTCGTAAGCTTGCTCTTGATTTGGCTCGAACGTCACGTTGTCTACGCAATCACGCATACACAAACAAATAAGGAACAACACAACAAACAGTACAAACAGAAAGTGAAAAGATGCTAAAGTTGTAGTTCATGATGCAAAGAGCGTGTGGGCTCAAGAATCGCTGAAATCGGAGTTGGAACGATGAAGATATGGTTAAAACAGTGATCTGGGGACCTAACTGCTAGAGCTTTAAGTCTCTCGAGGCTAGATCTGAAGGATTCAGGGGCTAAAATATAATTAAACCTTATATAGAGGGTCGGGGTGCAAAACTATAGGTTCTGGACAGCGGGTTCTAATTCTAGAAAAGTCAGGGGTCGGAACAAAAAAAAGAAAGGGCTCAACTCTAATTATTTTCTACTGATCTGGACTGCGGGTTGATTCCTGGAAAACCTAGGAATCTTCCTGCAAAAGTTTCGGGAACGGCTAGGGTCGGGTGAATCTGGTCCGTTGGATCAGAATCGGCGGCGGATCAGACGAATCGGCGGAGTAAGGGTCGGGCGAATCGGCTGAGTAAAGAGTGGGTCAGGTAAATCGGCTGAGTAAGGGAAAGGTCGGGTAAGTCGGCCGGGTAAAGTGAAGATCACTTCTGGCCGTTAGATCTAGATCGAGCGGTAGAGAAAGGGTCGGCTCGACAGAACGAAAAGGGTCGGGCGAGGCGGAGTTTTAACTGGGCATAGGGTCGGGCGATTGCGGCGGCGGACGGCCGGAGCTTCACCGATTCCGGTGTTCCGGGGCTCAATTCAAGCTAGGTTTATGACGGGAAGTGAGTGGGCGGTACGGTGAAGGTGAGGGTGGGTACGGGTTGGCTGTGCGGCGGCTGTGAACTGGCGGCCACGGCGGCGGAAACAGGGGTCCGGCGAGCAATCTGGTGGGCGGCGGAGCAAGAGAGAGAGAGGGGAATCTGGTTGGCTTAATGCTCACCAACTTGCGGAGCTCTGGCGAGAGTTGAAGACGGCAGGGGAGCTGCAGATCGGCGAGTCGACGGAGAATCGACGACACGGGTCGACGGCGTTCCTCCGAGGCGCAACTTCCAGCGGCGCGCGACAATGTTGTGTAGAGGAAAAGATTTGAGTTTGGCGTGGGTTGCAAAGCGGGGCTTTGGCCGGATTTTATAGGGGTGGATCGGCCGGGATTAGGAAGGCGGTGCTGCGGAGTCGATCAGGACTCGGGTAAGAAGAAAGAAAGAAAGGCGCGAACAACGGAGTCATTCCGGACTCTGGGTAAGGAAAGAAAAAAGAAGAAGAAGAAGAAGAAGAAGAAGGCGCCTACAGGTGGGTCCCAGCTGTCGGTGAAAACAAGGGTCGGCTGAGGGAAATCAGCCACCGGGTCGGCCGCGGGAAAAGAAAAAGAAGTAGAGGAAAAGAATTGGGCTGGGCTGAAAGAAAGAATAGGAGAAGAAAGAAATAAAGATGCATGCACAAATTTTAATCTATGATTTTTATGAAAATACTTTTAGAAGTTTCAACTCCTATATTTTGGGTGTTACAACTTTGTAGCGGTGTGGGAACGGCAGCAAGTCATAGGCCGATGGGTATGGCGTCTTGTAGGTGTAAGTTTGCACATTTGGCTTCAATCCAAACTGGTTCTGGATTACTTCCGCTATCCTTGCCGTCCAGTCTACCTGCTGCTGATGAACAACTGTTCGTGGTGCGGGCATGTGCTGAAGAGCTGGCACGGCTGGGTGATGAATCGACGAATTTTGCTGAGCAGCCGATAGTTGATGGCGAAGTGAATCTGCCCCCCCATCGTACGTCATCATTGGCGCCGCGCCTCTGAATGCTTCTACAGCGCCTGCCCCCCTGCCGATTTCTGATGAGACCGGCTGATACTGAGGGACCGTCGGCCGGTCGGTCGATTGGTGTGGCACCTGGATTGGATAACTCCCGTATCCGCTCGTTGGCTCGGAAAAAAACGTTGTCGCCGATGTTCCCCAAGGTACTGAGCTTGTGAGCAGCGATTGCACAGAAGCAATCTGGACGGGCTGAAGCGGTGTTTGTGATGGGAGACATGGTGCACCGTTGTATCTTGGAGACGCTGGGGGCAATGGAGTGTTGTACCCCTCGCGTTGCGTCAATATCGGCTGAGGAGCCGATTGGGACGTATACGGTAAGCTTCTGGCCGGGAGCGTGGTTGGCGGGGCATATGCTGGTCCCTGATAGCCTTGGACTGCTCCGCTAGCCAGAGAGCTGACGACGGCGTTATACACCGTGTTGGTCATCACTGAGGATTGGTCAATGAATGCCTGATAAACGGACTGTTGGATCATATCTGACATCTTGCCCGAATCCTCAGCAATGGTGATGTGGCGGGGAACTGGAATAGGAGCCTTCTTGACAGCCTCCCCGCTTTTGGTACGACTGAACGACTGCAGGTACATCTTCTTGTAATCTTCTAGATGTTTGGCTAATTCTTACCTCTGGTTGTCCTTGAGATCCACTTCTGTGACCTCAATGATGTTGCTATCGGAGATTTCTGCGTTCTTCGACATATCAGATCTTGGTTTGCGTCCCACCGGGCGTGCCAAAAGTGTGTTGGCGCTAAAATCGGCCAGACAGGAATCGGCCGATGGTCTTCAGCGTCGGACACACGACCCGGGAGAATCTGCTTAGCTCCTGTTCGGGTTATCGCCCTGGTACGGTTCGCGCGGCGTGCCAGTCAATCTGACCTGTTGATTCACAAGGAAATAAAGTATTAAATTCCAGGCGCTCCGATCGGCTGGAGTTCCGATCTGTCCTGAGGAGCGCGTCGGCGGCGAATCGGCCGATTTGCTGTAGTGATGATCGGCTATGGATCAGCCGATAATCGTGTAGTAATTGTAAAGAAAAACTGTTGGAGCGATCTAAACAATTACTACAGAGGCAACACTTGAAATAGATCTAATCGGCTGTAAGATGATAAATCGAAGAAGAACGATGACGAAGCCGATTACTCTGATCTCAAGCTAGATAACTGATGATAATACTAGAACAACAGGTAAAACTTGCAATTCTAGTAAATATCAATAACTGGTGAATAAATCCAAACGAAACCACAGCGATGCGCCCGTAGTTAAAGCTCGGATATTACTCGATAAGCGGAACCTACCAATTGGCCGGAGGTCAAGCTGATGCAGCCCTGCCAATCCGTACGAACTCGTGAAAGAAGAAAAGTATTGGCGAAGTCGCCGACTTGAAAGTAAATTGCTGAAAAAGTAGAAGTATTGTTGTTGATTGATGTGTTGATGTCTTTGCAAGACCCTGACGACTCCTATTTATATCCTAAAACTAGGACTCCTGGTCGATCATGACTTGTTACAACCTTATTTAAAAAAATAGGAAAACTACTATATCTATAAGAACTTTTTAAAGGAAACGGACTCCCGCAGAATCTTCCGCCGCCGTCCCCTAATCCAATTAGAATTCTTTTCAATTGCTCCTTGACCGACTTAGCATTGCCCTGTTGACCAACTTTTGACCAGGACCCTCCGAAATAGTTCCATCCTGTTGGCGCAAGCTGTATCACCAATCGGCCGATTTTCAATTGTTACCTCAATCGGCCGATTCCTTACTGTAGCCTTCAGATCTACCGCATCGGCCAATCTTCTCCTCCTGACGCCGATTCAACACGTGTCAAAATCTGGCGTCAACAAAGAGTAAGAAAATATCCATGCCACTTATATACATCATTACATTAATTTGTTCTGAAATTCTTACAACAATCAATACTTAAGTTCGGACGACAAGTTACAATCCATAAGAAAAAGGGTGCGGATACATCTATGCATATTACAAATTTCATGGGCCATTGGTACGCTTTTGTAGATATGCAATATAGTTAAGGTCTCCAATCGTCCAGCCTAGAACTTCATCAAAATAAACTAGAGCACGGATGAATGCATTCTCCTCCGCAGCGCAGCCAAAGACCACATTCAATACTATAAATGTCGAACAATGAAGTGTTGAGCCGATTTGTCCTGTAGAAGATGAGTTTTGCTTGGAACCTTAAACCTTTGGTCCAAAATGCCTCTCCACCCATGTACATTAAATCCAACTTTTTCAAGACTTGACTCAGAATCGCTCTAAAGCTCACTGCTGCAAATGTACTACCATGGTTTCAACACAAGCCAAGTTAGGGATTTCGGCCGCTGCAGCTACACCGTACTAATGGTGGCAGAGTCCTTCAATTTCAGCACCACGTACATCAGCACGACCAAGTTCAACGACACAAACACCGGGCGGGCACCCGTGGTGATGGACTGGGCGATAAGAAACGGGACGATGTCGTTGTCGTGTGAGGAAGCCAAACTGAACAAGACGGGCACCTACGCGTGCCTTAGTAGCAACAGCCGGTGTGTTGACTCCAGAAATGGACCAGGGTACCTGTGCAACTGCTCGGAAGGTTACGAAGGCAACCCGTATCTTCCAGAAGGATGTCGTGGTAACAAACTAATAAATGTGCTAAAGATTCAATACCTTTGTACAATTTCAATATCTGAACATTTTATTTATCGTTACCTATTTTGCTCATCTTTCTGCAGATGTTGATGAGTGCAAGAACAGCCCATGCCCTTCAGGAGGTGTTTGCCGCAATACGAAAGGAGGGCACTGGTGTTCTTGCCGCGCGGGAAGAAAATTTTCCAAACAAAGCAACACATGCAGCCTTGATACCAGCTTAATAATAGGTAACAAGCTGAGCTCGACTAGCTAAACCAAATTAAAAATTCCATCAAAAAAAAAAGCAAACCGGAGTTCTTGACGCTGGTTTGATGTAGCCTCTATAGGAAAGAGAGAAATGGTTTCTAACAATCCTCTTATCTGATGTTATTATGCAGGAGTTACTATCGGGTTTCTTGTTTTAGTGATTTTCTTCTTCTTTGGGTATATACTCCTTCAAAAGAGAAAACTGTACCAAGTTAAGCAAGAACATTTTCGAGAACATGGAGGCATGATTTTGCTTGAGAGGATGAGATCAGAAAAAGGTCTTGCTTTCACAGTGTTCAGCGAAGCTGAACTTATACAGGCCACAAACAACTATGACAAGAGCAGAATAATTGGAAAGGGAGGTCATGGAACAGTCTACAAGGGGATAGCTAAGGGCAACATGCCTGTTGCGGTTAAGCGATGTGCGCTTATCGACGAAAGGCAAAAGAAGGAATTTGGTCAAGAAATGCTAATACTCTCCCAAATCAACCACAAGAACATTGTCAAACTTGTGGGCTGTTGCCTTGAAGTGGAAGTTCCAATGTTAGTCTATAAGTTCATCCCAAATGGCACACTTTACGAACTTATCCATGGCAAGAACCTAGCATTACAGATCTCTTTCAGCACCTTATTAAGGATTGCTTATGAAGCAGCCGAGGGGCTTAATTTCCTGCACTCGTACGCTTCTCCCCCAATCATCCATGGTGATGTGAAGACTGCCAATATTCTTTTAGATGAGAACTACATGGCGAAAGTGTCTGATTTTGGAGCTTCCATACTAGCCCCATCAGACAAAGAGCAATATGTCACAATGGTCCAAGGTACTTGCGGCTACCTCGACCCTGAATACATGCAGACATGTCAACTAACGGAGAAAAGTGACGTCTACAGCTTTGGTGTTATCCTACTGGAGGTCCTCACTGGCCAAGAACCTCTGAAGTTGGATGGGCCAGAGATGCAAAGAAGCTTGTCGTCGAATTTCTTATCCGCTATGAAGGAGAACAATCTTGATGTGGTATTGCCGAGCCACCTAAAGGAGCAAGAGAGCAATGAGCTGATCAGAGGCCTCGCTGAGCTAGCCAAGCAGTGCCTGGACATGTGTGGCAGCAGCAGACCGTCGATGAAGGAAATCGCCAATGAGCTCGGCAGGTTAAGGAAGCTTTCGCTGCATCCTTGGGTACAAATAGATGCTGAGATGGAGACCCAAAGCCTTCTCGGTGGATCATCCACTGCTACCTTTGAAATGGAAGGCGCTACTTCTGGGTACCCTACACAAGAAGGTGATAACCTGCCCATGAATCCAAGCAGTTCGTACTATGCGAGGTGATGAAAGCTTATGGCATTATGGCCTAGTGTACTGCGGTCCATTAAAACTTACATGCTGGGGCATTTGCAAGCTAGTACCTTGCCTGGTCTGCTATCACTTGTGTACGATACAGCATAGAGACACAAAGCTCTGTCTATCTGTGTATGTTGGCATATGTACTCTATGTTTCAAATTTCAACGTAGCATGTGTCTGCAATATAAAATTTTTGCAATATTATTCTAGACGTATCAATCTTTCAAAAAATTCTAGACGTATCCATCTGGTCTGTAGCGGCGGCATTGTCGTCCCGGCCCGGCTCGGCTAAAAAGGGTCAAAACGATGCTCGATGGCCTCGATCAGAAAGGCAGAAAGCAGAGCAGTGCAAACAAAAAAGAAAGTTCTATCAAGCAGCACTTGGCTTTTGATGTGCCTGCGGACGTGGATCGATCAGCGGCCGACCGACGACAGGTCGCGTCGTGAACTTGTTGTCCCAGATGAGTAGTATCCATCGCAACAGCCGCTGATCTTCCTTGCCCTCGAAGAACAGGGCCAGAGAGGGTCCATCATATCTGCACACAGTACAGCACATAAAAGATGTGTACGGTCGCTATTCATCCATCAGGAGATGCAACTCAATCCATGCATGATGTATCCACCAAACCCGATCGAGCCTCGTTGATTTAGATTGTTAGGTGCTAATCTAGGATCGCTAGCAGTAGCAATAACTCGGGATTTGATTCTTGATCTATTTCTAGATCGTTCACTGGTGTGCGTGCGTGTGCGTGTACACTAGATGAAAACGACATACGATACCTTGATCCGACGAGGACGTCATCGCGCATTCCTTGGTGTAGTCTGCGCTAGGCAGCGACGCGCTGTGCCGGGGTTGGTGCAGATCCGCGCTAGGGCAGCGTCGGTCGATGCCGTGCAGTGCCGGTGGCGCTTCCCGCCGCCGCAGCGCCGCCCCTCTAGATCGGTCTAGGGTTTTAGTGTAGGTGGGGATTGGGGTCACGGTGAACCTCGTCGTACGTGCCCCCCGGCCCCCACCTCTGTATTTATTGTGGCGCTGGCGATGGGGGCCCACCAACAGCAGTTGGGTTGGGCGCCCCCGATCAGGGCGCGGATCAAGGGCCCAAGGCCTTTGGGCCTCAGGGGTTAGAGATCAATCCATCAATCTCCCCCTTGATCTCACATTATCTTTTTCTTTTACTTTTCTATTTTCCTTATCTCATCACAGATTTATGTATAGGGCATATCTCATCGTCACGCGCAATTGCCGATAGAATCAATAGCCACAATACACGCCTCTGTTCAGAAATAGATTCTGTAATCCTTTTGGGCCTCTATTATTCAAAGATCATAGGTTGTACCTCATTCCCATGTCGGCTACGTGTTCCATGAACACGCTGGGTGGTAGGCCTTTCGTTAGCGGATCCGCAAGCATATCTTTTGTTCCTATATGCTCGAGACTTATGGTGTGATCCTGGATTCTGTCTTTTATTGAATAAAATCTTATCTGTATCGCCTTGGTAGCCGTGCTCTTCTTGTTGTTATGAGCATAAAACATTGTTGGTTGGTTATCGCAGTACATCTTTAGTGGTCTTTCTATACTGTCCACCACTCTTAAGCCAGGTATAAATTTCTTTAACCATTCTACCTGCCCAGAGGCCTCATAGCATGCTATGAACTCAGCATACATCGTCCATGTTGCTGTGACCGATTGTTTTGAGCTTTTCCACGATATAGCTCCCCCTGCGAGAATGAAGATGTAACCTGTCGTGGATTTTCTGTCATCTTCATCTCCGGCAAAGTCTGAATCTGTGTATCCTTTAATCTCTAATGAACCGGTTCTTCTGTATGTTAGCATGAGGCCTTTTGTGCCTTTCACGTATCGCAAGGCTTTCTTTACAAGTTTCCAGTGTTATAGACCTGGATCTTTCTGAAATCTGCCAAGCACATTAGTGATAAAAGGCTAAGTTAGGGCATGTGCACACTTGAGCATACTATAAACTTCCGACTGCCGAAGCATACGGAACAGTTTTCATCTGTTCTTTTTCATATTTGTTTCTGGGACTCTGAAAGTCTCCATATCTGTCACCCTTGACTATCGGAGCAGGAGTAGGCTTACTCGCATGCATACTATACTTTTCTAGAATCTTTTGTAGGTATGTCTCTTGTGACAAACCTAGTACCCCATTTCTTCTATCTCGGTGAATCTCAATACCTACCACAAATGAGGCTTCACCAAGATCTTTCATGTCAAAATTTGATGACAAGAATTCTTTTGTTTCTAATAGCAGACTGACATCGCTACTCGCTAGCAGAATGTCATCCACATACAGTATCGGGAAAATATATTTCCCTCTTTTGAACTTTGCATAGATACAGTTATCCTCAACATTCTCTGTAAACCCAAATCTCTTTATCATCTCATTAAATTTCAAATACCATTGTCTTGAAGCTTGCTTTAATCCATAAATGGATTTCTTTAAGTGATATCCCATATTTTCTTTTCCTTTCACGACAAAACTTTTGGGTTGTGCCATGTAAACTCTTTCTTCGAGATCCCCATTTAGGAATGTCGTCTTTACATCCATTTGGTGCAATTCCAGATCGAAATGTGCAACCAAGGCCATAATGATTCTAAAAGAGTCTTTACACGAGACTGGAGAAAAGGTCTCATTGTAATCCATTCCTTCCTTCTGTGTAAATCCTTTTGCCACAAGACGAGCCTTGTATCTCTCTATATTCCCTTTGGAGTCACATTTTATCTTGTAGACCCATTTGCAGCTTACTGTTTTGGCTCCTTTAGGAATTTCTTCTAGGTCCCAAACACGGTTGGTACTCATCGATTTCATTTCATCTTCCATGGCTTCAAACCACTTGGATGAATGTCTGCTTCTCATGGCTTCTTCGAATGAGATGGGATCATCTTCCTTTCGAAACTCTTCTGTATTATACACTTCATAATCATCGGGAATAACCGATCTTCTTTCTCTTTGAGATCTCCTAGGAGCCTCTTCTATTTGAACATTCTCTGCTGGAGCCTGTGGTGGCTCCCCCTGATCTGCGGCAATGTTGTTATCTATAGGATCCTGAAGGACAGGTTCCACATCTTCACTCTGTGTCGCAACAGAAGTGATCACCTCGGGAACTGGCATCGCAGTAGCTCGTGCTGCTGGTGCAGTCTGAGTAGGCAGTGAGAAAAATGGTTCCTGAATCATCGGAGTAGGTGCGCACACCCGCTTCTCCTCAAGATCAATCTTTCGAACTGCTGTACTTCCCCGAATCATCTCTTCTTCAAGGAAGGTAGCATGTCTCGTTTCTACGAACTTTGTAAATCTGTCTGAACAGTAGAAACGATATCCCTTTGATTTCTCTGGATAACCAATAAAATGGCAGCTCACTGTCTTGGGATCCCATTTCCCAATGGTCGGGTCAAATATCTTTGCCTCAGCAGGACTCCCCCACACCCGTAGGTGATTTAGCGAGCGTATCCTTCTTGTCCACAGTTCATACGGTGTTTTAGGCACCGTTTTACTGGGTACTCTGTTGAGAATATAGACAGCGGTTTTCAACGCCTCCATCCATAAATTCACTGGTAGCGTAGAATAGCTGATCATGCTTCGTACCATATCCATCAGGGTACGGTTCCGTCTTTCAGGTACTCCGTTCTGCTGAGAATCGCCCGGCAGAGAGTACTGGGCAACTATTCCTTGTTCCGTGAGGAATCTTGCAAAAGGTCCTGTAACCTATCCGTATGGGGTATGCCGACCGTAGTATTCCCCTCCACGGTCGGAACGGACAAGTTTAATCTTTAAATTATGCTGATTCTCAACTTCAGCCTTGAATTCTTTAAATTTATCCAACGCTTCTGATTTCTCTTTTATTGGATAAATATATCCATAGCGGGAATAATCATCTGTGAACGTTATGAACGAGTCATAACCATCTATGCTTTTTAACTGAGAACGGACCGCAGATATCTGTGTGAATTAATTCCAAAACACCTGCGCTATGCTCAGCATTTCTCTTTGTTATCTTTACATATTTTTCTTTTATGCAATCAATGCATTTGTCTGAGTCTGAGAACTCAAGAGGAGGTAGAATCTCATTCTTAACCAGCCTTTCTATTCTACCCCTCGAAATATGGCCTAAACGACAGTGCCATAATTTCGACGACGTGTCTTGAGTTCTCTTTCGTTTTCTATTATTATCTGTGGTTGGAGATACAGTCGCATTCACATCACATATGGAATTCACACTTTCACGTAGCGATAACAAATAAAGATCATTTCTTCTGAAAGCAATAGTAGCAACTGTATCATTAAACTCTATTACACACATGCCGTTTCCAAAACGACATCCAAATCCATCATCATCTAGACGAGACACACTTATTAAGTTTCTCTGCATCATGGGAACATAAAATACATCTCTAAGTAATAAACTAAAGCCAGTGTCGAGCTCTAAGAGGAGGTCTCCAACCGCCTCAACATCTGCCTCGACTCCGTTCGCGACTTTAATTCTTCTTTCGTTTCTTCCCGTAGTTCTCGTTGAACGGAATCCCTGTAAAGAGTTTGCAACAACTCCTGAGTCAATCCACCAAGTAGATTTCGAATAATCTGTATATAGGGATTCGTTTACAAATGAGATAATGTTCTCACCTCGTTTCTCCATGATCATCTTTAAGTAGTCGGGACAATCTGACTTGTAATGTCCCTACTATTTGCAGTAGAGGCACTGATCCTTCTCTACTATAGCTTGCCCAAACTTGGGCCTGTGCTGGCTGTGCTGCTGGGGCATCTGGGGTCCTTTTCCCTTGGAGGAGTAGGGCATATATTTATTATTTCTTTTCTTGTTCACATAGTTGATAGAACCACCATGTGCTGTCTTTATTCTTTCTTCCTCTTGAACACACATCGCTATGGTCTTCTCTATATCCCATTTCTCGGGATTCATGTTGTAATTGACAACAAAGTTATCAAACTCCTTCGGCAACGAAGCAAAGACCAAATGAACTATGTGTTCTTGTTTGAACTCCATGTCCATCGGTTTAAGCTTGTTGTTTATGTGAACTAAGCAATGAATGTGTTCTCTTATCCCACCTCCCAAGTACCTTTCTGTAACCAGTTGTTTGATCAACTAGGTAGCATAAGTCTTTGAGGAGCCAGTGTACTGACTCCTTATCTTCTCAAGGTACTCAACAACAGTGGGAAAATCTGTGATTGCCCCCAGAATGGCAGGCTCTATTGTGTTCTTCACCATTGCCAAGCATTTCTTGTTGGCAGGGTGCCATTTGGCATGATCAGCATCATATCTTTGTTTGCTCACTTTATAGGAGAGCTCTGTTTGCTTCCAAGTAGCATCTGTGACATCATCCCCTCTGACCGGCCTCTCAGGCTCTACTGGAACCGGTGCAGAAAGAACCCAGTCTAGCTCAGCCATGGTAAAGAAGAGATCCAACTTCTTATGCCACTCATTGTAGTTATCTCCTCTCAAGATTGGAATGTCCTTGATGGAAACCATCATAGGAAAACCAGCTGAAATGGGTTAGCTCAAGTGAGAACATTATAACAATAATGATAACATTATAAAGATTATCTATGAAATCATAATATCATTATTATCAACTTTGGTCAGAAAATAACAATATTACAATTTAATCTGGAATTAATCTGTGAAATCATAATATTGTTATTATCAACTTTGGTCAGAAAATAACAACATTAAAATTTAATCTGAAATTAATCTGTGACTCGAAATTTAAATTATCCCTTTGGTTCAAATTTAAATTCAATTCGAAATAATTATCTGTACAGCGGAAACATGAATAAAATAAATTCTATTTTGAAGCAAGGTCCGTGTAAATCTGTATTTCTATTCCCTAAATATTTATCCCTTTGGTTCAAAATGAAAAGAGATCAAATTCTGTGCAAAATCATTCAAATTTGCTTCAAAACAGAATAATAAAAAAAATCACTGTTCATCACGAAACGGGCCGAAACCCAATATTGTGCAGCCCACAACCGCCTCCGCGGCTTGGCCCACTCGTGAAATCGGCCCAACACTGTGCAGCCTCGGCTCAGCAGGCCGCAACTTGGGCCTGGGCCGCCAATTCGGCCCATCCGCGCCGGCCATCCGCCCCGCCGCGATCTCAGCCGTTCATCGCGATCCGACGGCTGAGCGCGCGTTTCGGGTCGTATAAAAACCGCGCGGTCGGCGGAGCCGCTGAAAACCCTAGGTCATTTGCTTTCTCTCTCGCTTGCCCTCTCCCTCGCCCTCTCCCTCACTCTGGCTCTGGCCGTCGCCTGCTTGAGCTCCGGCGCGGCGCACGACCTGGCCGCCGGCCGTCTGCCGGTGAGCCTGAGCTAGCTCCCTCTCCCTCTCCTCTCTTGTCGCATTTCCCTCGCCCTCTCCCTCTCGCTACTCTCTCTGTTCCGGTCAGGAGCCACGCCGCCACGTTCGTCCTCGACGCCGGCGGCCGTGCCATGGCCGGATCTGCTTCCAGTACCCGTTACTCCTTGTTTTCTCTCGATTTCGGCCCCGTGTGCGTCCACACAAAGCGGATCTGTGCCCTATGGGCCTCCTCGCCGGAGTCGCGTGCGTTCGCGCGCGGCTCCGTCGAGGGGATCTCTAGGGTACGGGAAATAAGAGAAAGTGGCGGAGGGAAGAGAAGGAGAAGAGAAGAAAGCAAGAAGGGCCAGGTAAGTAGGGTTTTCGGGTAGATCTAGGGTTAGGGTTAGGTTTCGAGCTTCTGTTCTCCGTTTTCTTTAAATTTCTCTTCTGTTTCTTTTATTTGCTCGATCTGAAACCCCTTTTCTCTCCGCTTCCGAGTTAATCTACTAATCTAGGATGGCTCTGGTACCATTGTTAGGTGTTAATCTAGGATCGCTAGCAGTAGCAATAACTCAGGATTTGATTCTTGATCTATTTCTAGATCGTTCACTGGTGTGCGTGCGTGTGCGTGTACACTAGATGAAAACGATATAGGATACCTTGATCCGACGAGGACGCCATCGCGCGTTCGTTGGTGTAGTCTGCGCTAGGCAGCGACGCGCTGTGCCGGGGTTGGTGCAAATCCGCGCTAGGGCAGCGTCGGTCGATGCCGTGCAGTGTGCCGGTGGCGCTTCCCGCCGCCGCAGCGCCACCCCTCTAGATCGGTCTAGGGTTTTAGTGTAGGTGGGGATTGGGGTCACGGTGAACCTCGTCGTGCGTGCCCCCCGGCCCCCACCTCTCTATTTATTGTGGCGCTGGCGACAGGGGGCCACCAAAAGCAGTTGGATTGGGCGCCCCCTATCATGGCGCGGATCAAGGGCGCAAGGCCTTTGGGCCTCAGGGGTTAGAGATGAATCCAACATAGATAACTATCCAGGCTTTTGTTTTCCTGATGAAATAAACAATCCAGCTTTTTTTGTTGTGGGGAGCATACCTAACTTATTTTGGCTGCTGCCTTCCGGGAAAGCAGAACCCTCTTTCTCTGATATACTTATTGGAGAACCGAGAGAGATGGCCTAATTTGCTAGATGATACTTTATCAGGGCATCCTTTTCATTTCTACATAGCTTATGCTTATCTCTCTAGGGTACGGATCGGACTACGGACTGTGAATCTGTGGTCGATCAGATTCTCAGCGATCATCGATCGCTAGTACTACGTGTTACATGGGGGCCTGAAACTCTGTTGGCAGAGGCAGAGCAATAGCTTTTCTTCATCTCGTTCAGAACTGATACGTCGTCTGCGAAGAGTGAAACGGTTTAAGGCGGTCTCCGTTACAGTCCATGGCGATAAGCATATTGGAGCCTAGTGGAACATCGTTGCTCACATATGTAAGCATCATATCCTCTGCACCATATTAATCGGCCGGCTGAAAAGTGAAAAGAGAGGCCCAATACGAGCAGGAACGTATCGGTCTCTGAAAAACGCAGGACGGTGACACGAGCACTGATGTCAGTGGAGCAACAAGGACCCACGAAACGCATCACGCGCTACAGTCAGATTCGATCGGCGCGCGAAGCATGGAGGATCTTCTCCGGCTATGCCATCCTCTCCTCTCGTGCGGATTCCCACTGAGAAAGCAGCTGCCGGTGGTACGGTTCGTCCGGCACCGCGTGGCTAGGAGGATAAACGCAGCATATGCCGTGCGGTAGGGCGCAAAGGATTATTCGTCTAGCAGGTAACTAAAGAAGTCGCGAAAAGCAGAAGAGAGGTGATAAGGCCGTGTAAGGCAAGCGAGGGGGAGAACCGGCCGGCAAATTGGAGAAGGGAGGAGAATGCGTGGCCTCTTGCTTCCCCACACGCGTTGCTTGCTCATCGGAATCAAATGTGCATACGAGCTGCTGGTACGGCGGCTCGTCCGGCGCCGCGGCTGCGGGAGCTGAGGATAAACCCAAGGATATGCCCGTCCCGTGCGCGCGGCAGGGGGTCTGCACGAAGCCACGGCACAGGATTCCCTCTGGACTCTGCAGAGAGTAGTAAAACGGAAGGGAATATATATCACGCGCGGATCAGGTAGGTGGTGATAGGGCACGCCAAAGTGCGCGAGATGTCTTCTTATCGAGAAAGAACTAACTCGTTGGATTAATCAATGCAAATATATATATATATACGAGGAAACAACCTTTGTTTGATTCGCTGTCAATATATAATTGACTAGGTGTTAATGGTGCTTCCATAGATGCTATCAACCCAGTCAGCACTAACGGAGTGCAAATACAGTCCAGTGAAACGAAACGAAACCAAACGAGAAAGGATAGATAGCCTGAAGCGTTGCCAATGGATAAGTAGCTGCAGCCACACACAGGGCGGTTTCGTCATACACATATCCACGGAATGCATCATCCGAGTCCTCTCAAATTTGCCATTTCAAAACCGGCACAGGCAAAATTATAGAGAAATCTACTAGTAGCACTTATTATTCATTTGTACATGCGCGGTTAGACATACGTACACACACCATCGCATCACATTCTTAAAACTGCTCGGTGCTTGCTCTCTCTTTCCCAAACAAAGAGGGCGGCCGAGAAAAAGGCCCAAAAGCAAAAGAGAAAAAAAAACGGCCCAGGTGAAAGCCACCAGCGTCACTCCCCACCCCACCTCCTCGCCACGGTCGCGTACTTGGATTTACAAAGACGTCGATCGATATGAACAAAACTCGTCGGGCACCGGCGAGCACTCGCCGATTCGTGTCGGCTTCGGCATGGATTCAGATCGGCTGCACCGCCTCCCGGACGCCCCCTCCGCTCTGGATCCACGGGTGCCCTGCATTTCGTTCAAAAAATGAATAAATCCAGGATTAGATAGGTTGTTGGAGGCAGATAAGATACGGCGCATGATCTGCGCTAGTGTCCGATTGGATTACGATTTAATAATCCATAAAAAAACCCCAAATCTAAGAAGCATTCCAAATGCAGGACAGGGGAAGGATCCGAACGACTTACTGAGGACCTGCTCGGCAGAGAGCCTTCTGGAGACGTCGCGGCACATCATCCGGCGCATCAGGTCCTTGGCCGCCGGCGACACCCCGGCGAACAGCGCGGGCGGGAACCTGAGGCCGCCCCTCAGCACGGCCGCGAACACCTCCGCGGGCGTCTCGCCGCCGAATGGCAGCGCGCCGCCGGACAGCAGCGCGTACGCCAGAACCCCGGCGCTCCACACGTCCACCTTCTCGCCGTACTCGCCGCCCGCCACCACCTCGGGCGCCACGTAGTGCGGGGTGCCCACGAGCCCCTCGGCGACGCCCTGCCCGCCGCCGAGCCACGCGGCGGAGCCGAAGTCCGCGAGCCGCACCCGCGGCGGGGGCGCCGCCTCCCCCTCCTCCTCCTCACCGGCGGGGCCGCCGAGGTCGAGGAGGACGTTGTCGGGCTTGACGTCGCGGTGGACCACCCCGGCGCGGTGGCATCCCGCGAGCGCCTCGGCGAGCTGCGCCACGACGCGGGCCGCGGCGGGCTCCGGCACGGGCGCACCGCGGCAGAGGCGGACCCAGTCCAGCAGGTCGGGCCCCGTGCAGAGGTCCATGACGGTGTGCGTCCAGGCCTCGTCCTCGAACACGGCGCGCACCTGCACGACGCCCGGGTTCGCGCCGCCGGCGCCCGCCAGCCGCGCCAGCTTGGGCTCCAGCGCCGCCAGCGCGCGGTCGAGGTCGTCGGCGAGCGCGGAGCGGTCGACGGACTTGACGGCGAAGGGCTCGCCCGTGGCGCGGGAGGCGCAGCGCCGGACCACGCCGAAGCGGCCGCGGCCGATCTCCTCGCCGATCTCGTACTCGCGCCTCAGCTGCTCACTCATAGATCCGTTTCCTCGTCGTCGCGGTCCGTTCGTTTCGGGATAGTTCCGTCCCGGCAGCCGGGGGGAGACGCCTATTTAACGGCGCCGCGCGCCGCAGAATATTCGGATCTCGCGGGGGCTGCGCTCCTGTCAGGTCACTCTGCCGAGCTAGCCTTGTGTTTATTTTTTTGAAAATGAATTAAAAAACTGAAAAGGAACAAGCTTTGTGTTTAGTGTGTACGAGTAAAACGGATCGGATGCCAGTTGAGCACTACTAGTACAACCATGCTTTTTTATGTGTACATTAAAAATACTCCCACATGTTTGGCACAGGTGCAAAATTCTCAAAAACTTCTATAGTAGAAAATATTTATGATGTTTTTATTATGATGCATGGCCATTAAGCGTCACTAATAAAAAAACAAATTCCAAACACATTCACAAATAAAAAGGCGCATTTGTAACCTACCAATATGGCAGTTTGTAAATTATATTCATGTTTTAATGTACTAGGAAGTGAAGAGCATCTCTGGATTTTTTTTTTGCTGGTATAGAATTTGGGAACACGCAACGCAACCCAAGCTGGCAGCCTCCGGCCGTACCCATACACCTTAATTCGAGAAGGCTTGATAATCCTAAGAAAGGTAAGGGTGGGGGTTCTATTATGGATGAACAAGGAAGAGGAATAGAATCTCATTCATGCGTTCATGCCGTATATGACCCGCGAGCACTTGGAGCAGCCAAGCCAGGCACGAGGCACTCGACGCAGACCATTCCCGGCAGACGGGCAAAAGCGCAAGCCGCTACAAACCCAGTCTGGCCCCGCCAGAAGGAGGGCCCTCATTCGAGAGCCCGTAGATAAGGCGAGTGTGAGGCCGGTACGTGCCGGCCTCCTGAATCCTCTCACTCAACCGTAACGGCTCACGGCGTCGCACACAGGGACGGGCCTCTGGAAGGACGTTTCGGCCGTTCCGTTGCACCAGGGGGGCTCCGGGTCTTTCCAGGACAGCCAAAGGGTACGGGCGACCAATCGCACGCGGGGGCGCGTCCACGTCTACAGTGGCCTCCGGCCAGTAGCGGGACCACGCATGTGCGCGGCCGAGGCCACTGGGCACTGGCCGCAGCCCCCAGATGGCCCGGCCTGTTCTGTCCCCCGGTCGCGGCCAAGCCAGGCAGCCAGCCAGCCGCACGTAACGGTAACGGAGGTGGATAAGGGGAGCCCCGGTCCGTCACGATAAGGAATCGCGGTTATATAAGCCGTCTCGCTCCCCCGCCTCAGACGCACCTGTCACGGGGTCTGTTGCCGCCTTGCTGGAGAGGGCTTCTTTCTCTGCAACTGCCACCTGCTTGCTCTACCTTCCTTACTGCACCAGCCATCTGGGCTCCTCTTTTCATTCCACAAGTGCGGTGCCCATTCTCGCTTACTTTTCTTCCAAATTATAGACATCGAGACCACATCGGGCTATCTGAGTGTAAAGTAAAATATGACCTTATTTAGATGCAAAATTTTAAATTCTAAATAAATATTTGCACATGCATTACACAGATGGTCCGTAAATCGCGAGACGAATCTAATGAGTCTAATTAGACCGTGATCAGTAAATATATTCTAATAACAGATTAATTAGGCTCATTATGTTCGTTTCGCGATTTACGGATGGAATCTGCAATTAGTTTTTTAATTAGTCTATGTTTAATATTTTAAATGTAAAAAGATTCCATTTTAAAATTTTTATAGAATGCATCTAAACAAGATCAAACGTTGTCACTGCTATACTTTTCTTCCAAATTATAGACATCGAGACCACATCGGGCTATCTGCGTGTAAACTAAAATAGACATCGGTTTGAGAACCCCTGCTGTCACTGCTAAGGATCTCATGTCTGTAGCCATATGTGGTGATAGATCGTTATGGGAAAGCTACTGTATTGAACAAAAGTATAAAACGTTCAGTAAACTTTCAGATCTATGACGGGACCCACTCTTGGTCCATTTTGGCTCCTAACAACCATGCCATGGTTCCACAATCCTAGTAGTCACCAACGATCCATTAAGGATTCCATCTATTTATGTTCCAGCAGAAAACTGCCATCACAATGACACTCCGGAGTGACCAGCAATATTTAACAAACAAATGGCAGTGAATGCTCTATTGACAAGATTTACTGTGGGAGCCAACCGTGCCGCATAAATAAACAACATCAGGAAACCTATTTACCACTAGTTGACAGCGTGACATCAGTGCTACAAAAAAAGGGGCCCTGGGCAGGCAGCCATGTGTTAAGAAAGGAACCATCATTCTTTCTGTGTGTGTACAAACCTACAAATACAATGATCAATGGTGTAGGTAACAGGATTTACTTTGACGTTAAAAGCAAAAGCTTCTGGTTCTCGACGCGTTTCTGTCTTTCTGACCCTTGTTGAAGGCTGAGATAGCAAGATGCTCTGCGGCGTATGTCATAAAAGATGCCAGCACAACACCGCCAGCAACCATTAATCCAAGCCTGCCAAAGGAAAGAACATTCATGAACTCATCACTTATTTGCAGGCTACACCAAAGATGCCTATGCGAGATGTAACCCAGAACACTTTTGACATGAATTAAAAGCTTTGCATGCATGGTATATCGTACTTAAGTTATATGATCTTCATAAGCTAGTAACAGAATGACACTTAACCAAAACAAAGCCACCCTTTACGAATGGAAGAGCCACAGTGACCTAATAATCAACTAGTCAATTTGCAAGGTTCCCACTAAACTAACTATGTGATCAATTATGTTTCCAGGTAAAGCATTAGACCACAGCCCCGATGCCAGCACCCTCACATCACTCTCAATGCAGTGCCCCCAATCTCAATTTCTTAAACCCTTTTCTCATAGCCCAGGATAACACTGGAACATGGGATAAATCTCTATATGCTCAAGACAATTAGTAAAGCTAAATTTTCGCACAACTTTCTTTATGTTAAATAGTGTCTTACTTTGTGAATAATGCAGTTATACCCAAGATAGTTGGTAACAATACAGCAACAGTAGCAATGGCCGCCATTCCTATCCAGTAAAATGTTGCATCCATATCACAGTCGGGCATATTGCGCTGATGGCCTGCAAAAAGATCAAATTGTTTACAACAAAGGATGAGGAACTCTGCAAGAGGTTGCGTAGTTTGACATACCTGAACCAATATGATTCTCTGATGAATCAGAATTGTTAAATCCCACATGATTTGCACTCATACTTCCCCATCGATAGACAAAGCGAAGATAACTCCCAAATAATAAGAAGAATGCCACAAAGGTCAACTCAAACATCAGCAGCAGACCTGTCCATGGCATAACCTGCCGTGGAATGATAGCAAAAGCAAAGGCAAAAGAGAAACCAGCAGATATAAAGCAAACTAGCACTGCGATCGGCCCAAAATAAGGAGGAAGCTTCGAATGTGTCCCATTTGATAACTGCAGCAGTGTCAAGCAACCATCAGACCGACATCATGTAATCAATATGTTTCAGTAAGAAGATCATATAAAGTTGTGAAAGAACCAGGTTTGAAATTCAAATAGAGTAAGATATCCTCCTGGCCCAGCTTTGTGCAGGATGGACACTTAATCAATAGTCAAAATATCAGATCAAGGTCTAAAGCAGGCATTTGGAATAATGAAACAAAGTGTCTTTAGATTTCATAATTGTTATTAAAGGTGACACAATGATATAATAAGCAACATCCAGCAGCATCCAAATTTGAAGTTGAAATGCTGATTTGATACTGGAGTAGAGGACTAACCCTTTGGTTTGAAATACCAAATGTAGATGATGAACCAACCACTGAATAAGATGGTAATGGCTCCTCAGATTTGTATTTGTGGCGGGCTCTTCTAGCAAATGCACATAGAGATCTTATACTTATCAACTCCTTGTTTGTCTGTTAAAAACATCATGTGATGAAATGAAAAGATAAGAATTAAGAACTCTTCAAAATCATGTGCCTAGATTAATGTTCAATAAAAATAGCTATCAGGAACAGAGTATAACCTGAAAACATGATTGGTAATAACCAAATAACAGCAAGCAAAATGGGAGAATGAACAATATTTTGACAACCAGCTGGTCATGTGGGTTCCTCCCCCCACCAGTTCCAGGGAGAGATTCTTCAAGTTTTTGCCTAATGTCCTGCAATGATGGAGAGCATAAGTTTATTGTTAACATGCTTGTCACTATTTTTACTTGGAAAAATGCATATGAAAATGATGAAAACGATTGCCAAAATGTAATATTACCTGCCATGTTTCAACAGGTTTTACAAGCCAAGCTGTGAACCAGTCCCAGGGTTTTAGGGGACCCAGCGTGTAATGGATGACTCTTAATTCTTTTTCATCAACCATCCACTATGACGAAAAAATAGAAAGTCAGATGCATAACCAAGCTCAATCACCAAGCTAGCTAAATAAACAATCAAAGGGTACTCAGAAGGTTGAAGTTTGCACTCTATCAGACAAACAATGAAAAAATGTAAAAGGTGCTTGGTTTTGATACTGAAGACCTTAACAAATTCAAAATACTAAAATAATCCTGCCAGTACAGTCCATTAAAACCAATTGAAACATTTGTAACCATACATTAGGTCGTCTTTTCTAGAGACAATGTAGATAAAATGTAGATATCTTTTGCTGTCTACCAATTGGTTCATTTACAGTGCCACAGATTTTTTACAACTTTATTTTGTTCTTTTTTCAACCACAAAAGATGATGACACCTGATTCCAGTACCAAGCGGAATTGAATATGTTGACTTTCAGTGGCATCCTTGCGGCTCGTGTTTTTGTAAGGGCAAATTCCAATTCAGAGATCAAAGGAGTGGCAATTATGCAATTTGCTCAGTGCATTTAAAGATACTGGGCCTGATCAATACACATAAGGAGTATTACCTTGTTGGCTAGCATGTAAAGACCCACATCAGCATTATACAAGGTAGAAAGGCGCTGTGTTTCCGGTTCAGGAGTTAAAGGTGAGTCTGGCTCATAGACTCGGGAGTTGGGAAAATCAGGATAATACGAATTTAGAAAACCTTGGTCCCCTGCAAGAATTAATTCAGCATCCCAAATTAGAATTATTAGATTGAAAATATTGGATCACCAACATGCTAAAGACATTAAAAGAAGACAGATTAATTACTTCTCAATCATACATAAGCGGTAGGTAAATGCAGCCAGTCTACCACGTAAAACAGTCAAGCCAAGCACCATATAGAAGTGTTCTCAAGACAATACATGACTGTCAAAGCAAATGTCAAATGAATATGTGAACTATTGTTTTCCAATACCCTCTGTCCTCAAAATACCAGAAAATACATAGTCACGTAGATACTGACAAATATTAAATTCCCAGCAATTGGATTTGGGCATCATTGGGAAGAACAGAACAGAGGAATGGCTTGGTATCAGCAGGTCTAGAGCACCGTTTGGTTAGAGAACAAATGAGATAGGAGGTGGCTATATGTAGCAACATACAAACAACAAATGTAGCTACACATGAATTTTTATACACAAATAAAATATTTTCCTTATGACACTTAATATCAGATTATATGTTACTCTATTAGACACAAAACTCTTCTCCACATGCATTATATTTGGACATTTTTAAAAAGTTGCCTATTGCCATTCAATTTGCATTTTCAGGACAGTTGCAAGCAACTAAAGTAATTCTATGGCCTTCTCAAAAAGAAGCTATGTAAAAAAAGGAACAAAAAGAATTGGGAAAGTGCATTGACCTCCAGTGTAAGAAGGCAAACGACCCACTTTGTCGATCATATCATTGAATAGAGTTTCAGAGGGCTCAACAACCATTACTCCAGAATTCATTCTTTCAGAATGCTTCAAGTTTCCACAGAACTTCCCGCAGTTGAAAAGATCCTCGATACTTTTCACAACGATAGTATCTGCATCAAGGTAAACAACTGCAAAAACAGAACTGTATTAGAACAAGAAACAGAAACGAAATGAAAGCCATGATACAGAAGATAGCCCCATGAACTAGAAACATCATTGCAAGTCTGAAACGTACCTTTTTTGTAGCTTGTCATGTTAAATATCTTTAGTTTGGTGTAGACACCCCAAAACCTCTTTGGCCTCACTTGATTAGGATTGGCCAGTAACGTTATTCGATTCACTATCCAACCATCTGCCTGAAATGCATGCAAGGTCAGTTTCGGACTTTGCACCAAATCTGAGATCAGGCTGGCACCAGATCTACAAGACTTGAAATGTCAGAACACGGAAAAGCATGAATGCTAATAGCCTGAAACTATTTTGAATATGCGTTGACATTCGGGGATTGAATCATGAAATCAATAACGATGAAAAGAGTGGTTACCCATCCAGCTCCACGCAACTCAGCAACACAAAATTCGGTACGAGCCTACCCAAAATCGTGTAACCAATTTGGCAGCTGAGGTTGCAGCTAACAACCCTAAAATGAGCAACAACAGCCTAAATTCCAAGCCCGCACAAGTACGCACGTGCACTACCGCAGACACTTGGCGGAGAGCAACCAATTCGCCCAAAGCGTCCAAACATCCGGTCTGAATTATAGTGAGCTGGAGCATCGGAAGACCTGGAGGAGCTCCCGCGAGTACTCGGAGACGCCGTCGGAGACGAGCACGACCATGTCGCGCCCCGTGCCGGTGTCGCGGAGGGACTTGCCCAGGACGCGCACGCCGAGCACGAACTCGTCGCCGTACAGCAGCGTGACGTAGGCCTCCTCCGTCGCCGCCCCGGCGCCAGCCGCGAGCAGCAGCGCCGCCGCGACGAGCGCGGCGGCCAGGAGCCCCGGCGACCGCATCGTGGCGCCGCCGGATCCGACGCCCCGGCCCGGATGGGATCGCGGCTCGAGAGGGCGGAGGGCGAAGCGCTGGCGACGGGGTGGGGCGCACGTGCGACGCGGCGGCAGAGGGGCACAAGGCTGGCGGGCGGGCGGGAGCCGGGAATCGGATCGGAACCTTTTGGGGACGGGCGGAGTCAGGGCGCAGGTGGTGGTGTTCGAGCGGTGGAATGGAATGATTTCGTTTCGCCGCGGAGATTAGTAGTCGGTCCAAGGGTCCTCGTCCAACTTGGAGTTCTCAGGGCGGCGGCTCGCTCGTCTAGACGACGGATGGGATCATGGGAAGAGGAAGGCGGCTGGGGACGCCTGGATTTCTAGACGAAACGAAACTCACCAAAGCGAGCGTGTTTTCAGAGCAGAGACGAGGAAAGTGCCGGCGCCGACGCGTGTGCTGAGTTTCTGATGGGCCGGGCCGGGCCGGCACAGCTGGCTCTTAGGCTTTCTTTTATTGAGATTAACTCGGCCCGCTCGCTGCTAATCATGAGAGGGGGAAAAAACAGAAGAACGAGAGGAATTCGTCGACAAAAATAAAAATAAAAGACAACCGGAGCTATTGTTAGGCTGATGGGCTGCGTAACCGTCCCCTCCTATCCTGCTGCGGCCCAATTTTGCGGGGCTTGATTCGGCTGCTCGCTGCTCTATGACGGCGACGGATGGAATTTTTTTAATTTTTATATTTTTTATTTTACGAATTTTCAAAAATATATATCCAACCGAAAAAATTGCAAATCTATACCTCTGCCGTCAAATGAAACGGCTATAGTCCATCAGCCGAAGTTTAAATTAAATTTTGGATCACGGGGCCCAAATTTGCCATCATGGGGCCCAAATTTGCTGGGCTTGATTCGGCTGCTCGTTGATCCAAAAATTAAATTTTGGATCTGAAACTTGTGTCCACTATTTGAGCATCAATCAAGATGGTACCGAATCAAACATGTTTAAACTACAAAGTTGTCGATCTCGTCGAGTTCTAAAATTTTTATATAAAGTTTATCTTCATCCGAGTTCATATAAATTAGTTATGATTTTTTAAAAGTGAGCTATCCAATGTTCAGATCAAAATTTAAATTTTGGATCTGAAATTTGTGTTGATTATTTGAGCCCCATGATTGCTTTTAATGGAAAAAGTTTGAACTACAAAGTTGTAGATCTCGTCGAGATCTATAATTTTTATATAAAGTTTATCTCCATCCAAGTTCATATAAATTAGTTATGATTTTTTGAAAGTGAACTGTCCAGTGACGTAACGGTGGTAAGATTGGTACAGTACGCGTACCACCGTTTGATTGCAGGGTATAGATTTGTAAATGTTTTTGGTTGGACGTATATTTTTGAAAATTTATAAAATAAAAAATATAAAAATTATAAAAATTCGCGACGGATGACGAGTGAGTCCAGGGAAGGGAAACCCCGCCGTCTTTCTGATTCTTCAACCTCATCCCGTCCGCCGAGCTCCGCGGCGTCTCGGTCTCACCGCCTCGCCGGCTCACCGCGGGCCGGGCGGAGCGAGGTAGAAGAGCGACCAGGCATCAGCCGTAGAGTGGAGGAATCAAGGGAACGCTTAAAGCGGCGGTGACTCCGAGCCTCCCGTGCCGCGCTCCGCTCCTAGATGAACATACTCGTAAGCAGTAGCGCCTCCTCAATCCTAGCAATTGCTCCAACGCCCTGCTCGCCGTGGTGCTTTCCTGGTGCTGATGCCGCTTTTTTTCTTCCCTTCTCCGCGCGAAATATTTGACAGGAGAGGATACGTGGAGGTGGCGACAGGGCGGCTGCCACGGAGCGGCCCCCGCCGCAGCCGGAGTTCTGGGTGGAGATTTCGGAGTCCGTCTCGCGGCTCTGCAGCTTCGACGCCGCCGGCAGGGGCGGCGGCAGAATCTCTGTAAACCTCCCATATTGCTCTAATATCGCAGACTGTATCCTTCCCGTGGTTCGCAGAGATCTGCCCATGGCGTAACTGAAAATGTACTAGTAGTTGGGAAGCCGTTAGCATTGGATTAGATGTTCCCCACTAGCACGCCACAAAAATGGAAGATTAGGGGGTAATGGCACCAGTGCACATGTTTTTGGGGCTTAAGTTGTTGATAAACACATATCCTTAGTTCCTCACACATAGGCTCCTACTTATAAGCTATAATTTCTAAATGGTCAGTACCAGCTGCAAACTGAACGGTGCCAGTTGTAATATAGATTATGGAGGTAGCTAAATACTACTCGCAGCGTCTGAGCTGCTAGGCTGTTTATTTTGATGGTACGCATATCTACAGGCCTTGTTTTCTCTTGCTGTACCTCATAAAAGTAGAAGCTATTTACCTGCCAAATAACATCAAAATGTTTGAGGATGAATGAAAGTTATATAACCTATGTGTGCAAGTATGAACCCTAGCGAAATTAGTAAAACCATATACTTTATACTATCTGAAGAGTTTAGTTTAATTTTCCTTTGTCTATAACCCTTATTTTCCTGTAGGTAAAAGTTATACAGGATTCTAGACCTGTACATGACAAAGTTGTTGATTCTTTCCTGAACAAATTTTTTCCATCAGGTTATCCATACAGGTATGAAGTTCCTAGTATTGTTGTTAGTCTTGGTAATTTTGCTTGCTGACATTCTACCTATTTTGCTAAATTGCTGCTATTAATCTCGTGCAGTGTGAATGAGGGTTACTTAACTTATACCAAATTCCGAGCACTTCAGCATTTTTCTAGTGCTATGCTGCATGTGCTGTCAACACAGGTCTGTAACTCAAGCAACATAAGCACTAGTTGATATCTTGTGCCTATTGAATTCAATGAGTTTCAAATGGTCTGTTACACAGATTGTTGAACTTGAACTATTTTACTTCTACCACTTCGATCATAGACAAAATTAGTGCCCTTCAACTGACTGCCCAAGTGGGCTGTGGCTCAGTCTTTGTTAGTTGCTGCAGGTTTGCGACCTACCCCTGCGCAAGCAACTGCTGTAAGTTGGGTAAGCATACGATGACGGAGATGCTTAAAAGCAGGTATTGCTGTCGAACATATTGGCTGATTTTCTCTGCCTATTTCAGATTCTGAAAGATGGAATGCAGCACGCAGGGAAACTCATTTGTAGTAGCATGGGGGCAAGAATGGATTCCGAACCAAAGAGTTGGAGGATACTTGGTGAGTATCAAATATATAAATCATATGACCCCTGCTCTGAGATTTCTTGCGTGGCCATATTGATATTCCCCCCTTTTCCTTTTCTGGTGCTATTTCTCCAGATTATGCTATCCATGCCTATTTTTGTGGTCTGACAGTTTGTGTTCTCTATCATGCTGGCACTGTCTTGAAGTCATTTTACCATTGTGCCCACAACTTTTTTTCTGTTGTTTTTTTCTAGTTATCTTATTCATGCTTATTTCTATGTTTTGACAGCTGATGTTCTCTATGATTTCGGTACTGCCTTGGAATTTGTTTCCCCATTGTGCCCACAACTTTTCCTTGAAGTAGCAGGCTTGGGAAATTTTGCGAAGGTGCCCATTCTCACTTGCCTTGCACACTGTGGATCGCAGAATATTGATATATGATCTTCTACTTGATATTTCATAATTTCACATGCACAATTTAGTTTAAGATTTATGAACTAGTAAAAGGATTGTTTTGCTTAACTTAGCAGTGTCTCAAATAATCATACAGAGAAATTAATCAAAATGGCAATGTATTTGTCCCAGTTTTTTTCTGCCTGAAAATTGAGCTCCAATTGCAATCAAGTCATTGCTTGCTGTTGCAGGGAATGGCTGTTGTTGCAGCAAGAGCGACAAGGCTTCCAATTTATTCTTCTTTTGCCAAAGAAGGCAACCTTAGCGATCTATTTGCTAAAGGGGAAGCCATCTCAACACTTTTCAATGTCATGGGGATAGGAGCTGGAATTGGATTGGCATCTACTGTATGTTCAACAACTCAAGGAAAGGTACATATTTACTACATCTCACCTGCTATCCTATCACTACATCTGTTCCATTACACTGTATTATCAGGCAAATATACAAAGTGAAAATGTGCACCTGGACATGTGCATTTCAATCATATGAGCAAAGCATGACAATCGTAGAGCTAGATCTGATCCTTTAGTTATGTTACCTGGTTGGATCTTGTGGGACTTCCTACATCTCCTATACCGTCACAAAACAAGTTATTAGGTCCTCCAAAATAGCTTCAGCGCATCATTTATGTTATTACATGCTCCGCTACTATCCCAGAGCACAACAACAACAACAACAACAACAACATAGCCTTTTTTGTCCCAAGCTACTATCCCAGAGCATATAAAAAAATTTGCTACCATGATAAACATGTCCTGTTGGATAGAGACCAACTAGCTGCTGTTAGCATGATGCAAACTGTAAGGATGGAGACCTCAGTATTATAGTTTAGTTGGATGTTTGTGCAGCCAAGGAAAGCATACAACCTTTTTAGGGCAACAGGAAGACATACATTTAGTAACTCCAATTTCTATGCATATTGTAAATATGCCATCCACTACAGAATAGATTTTTATTGCAGTTTTTGTGCTACTCGGTGTAAATGCCCTGCCAAACTAGATACAACACTTGACTATGCATTCCTTTGCTGATCTTAAAGAGGACTAATTTACTTGTTGGGAACTTGCTGGAGGGAATTACATTGAATGTATTTCTTTAAGATTATCTTCATTTTCTTGTTCACACTTATTATTCAGTTCTTGCATATCATCTGAAGCTGCTATTATATTAAAGAACCTTATATTGATGCAAGCTTATCTGAATCTTCTTTTATATCTAAGAACTTCGTTTTGAGCTTTTAATCACCTTTTCATTGTTCTTAGTTAATTGCAGGCCCGTTGCTTTCTGCCGTACATATATACGGAGTTGTACAAGAGATGAGAGCAACTCCTGTAAACACACTCAACCCACAAAGAACAGCAATGATTGTGGCTGATTTTGTCAAGGTTAGTAATTCGATCTACTGACAACACACACCCTTTATTCAACCCAATTACAGTACTAATACTTGTCTGAACTTCAGAGTGGCAAGGTTTCTAGTCCAGCTGAGCTGAGATACAGAGAAGATCTCTTATTTCCTAACCGACTAATAGAAGAAGCTGGAAGTGTGAAAATTGGGCAACCACTTCGCAGAGTCTTGAGTCCAGGGCTCGTCGAACAGGTGAGAGCAACTTTCCCGAACGAGAAGTTTTTACTCAACCAAAAAAGCAGCAAGACATACATGGTTCTTGAGCAAAGTGCGAGTGGAGAGGATGCGTTAAGGGGGTGGCTGGTCGCCGCATTTGCTTCGGAGATGGAGAGGTCAGGCATGGGTTCGCGTGACGCAGCGCTGAACGAAGCATATGAGAAGATGGAGAGGGTTTTCCCCACTTTTGTATCAGAAGTTAAGAGTAGAGGATGGTACACAGACCAGTTTTTGGATGGTAATGGTAGTCGAATTGCTTTTGCAAAGTTTCAGTAGTCGTTAGAGTTGATATTTTCGGAGGAAGATGCCAAACCATGAACTCATGGAGGGCACTGGGCATTGGGGCAAGCTTCAGAGTTTATATTGTTCTCAGAACATCTTTTTATGTCCGTTGGCTCATGCCATATATGTTGAGTGTAATTGGGGATCATTCAGATGAATGGACTTTTTTTTTTGCCACAATCTTCTGCTTGTTTGAAGGCTGAATTTTGCTTGTGCGTGACTAGGAATCTTCGTGCCTCTCTCCGATCAGGCTCCGACTCCTCTCTTGCCTCTCTCCGATCGTCCCACCCCTTCCGTTTCCCCCTCCCTCTCTCCCCCTCCCGATCTCGATTTTTTCGAAAAAAAGAGAGGTACTTCGTGTCTACTTCCATTGTCCGTCTGCCTGGGAAATTTTATTCCTTTACCACTAAATTCACTATCCTTTTATGATTTGTCACCCTGCGAGAGTTAGGTTGACATGTCTACCTGTGGCATATATGATATATCCTTGGAAGGGATGTGGATTGAATGGCAACTTGAGACCTGCGGCTATATATGCTCGGTTCAGCATTGTCATCGTGCGACGACTGAACGAGGTGAAGTACCGTACAAGCTTCCATCTGTACAAGTCGAGACCCGATCAAAAGCGGCATGTGCCATGCATCTGTAGGCTTGAGCTTTATTTTGGACACGCATGCTACGGCCGGAAGTGGCACAGGAAGCACGGTGAGTCTTTGGAGAATGACGTCATCGGCCCGTGGGTTAATTCTCGACGCCACTGGTCTTCCAAGTCAGGACGAACGAGCCGGTCGCGTGGAGCTAGCTGCTAGCTCCTCTCCGCCGCGCAGAGCCAAAGGCGGTGGATTCCAGCGGCTGTTCTTCAGCGACGACTCGCCGGTACAGATGCTAGCTGCCGCCTGCCGGAGAGGACAGTCCGGAAAAAAAAAATCTACTGGAATTGAAGGGTGGAGAGGAAATAATTACCGTGCCGTTTACGGTGCCGCACATTCAGTATTCCCTTGACGGACGACGCCGAGCCGGCTTCCTCGACGGCGAACTGTCATCAAAAGAAAGGATGGCTCGGCGAGCAAAAGTTACCGCGCGACTCCGAAAGTCCGCGTCGTTTATCTCGCGCCGGCCGGCGATTAGTTACCGGGCGTCTTGTCACGACCGCTAGCTGCAAAACGCAGGCTGGATTCTAACGCACGTGATCGATGGATGTATACTACTAGTCCTGTTGGTCGATGTCATGCGCCGGTCGTCCGCCTCGATCATCAGGCGCCGGTCGTCGTGCCGAGCCCAGACGCGGACCGGCGGAAAGGGGGCCGGGGGGTCATCGCTGTTTCAAAAGGAAATAACTAGTGGGCACAGGTGAGGATCCCAACCTGCTACTGTATATTCCTCGATCGTCTGAACGAACGAAAAGACGCGTCCTGAGCGCCTGCTGCGCTCCATCTATCGTGTTTCAAACTAAGTTGGGTGGCACTTAATTTTAAGTATAAGTGGTGGTGGATCATGTACGCTAGCTGATTTTGCAAAAGAATGTTTTTTTTTTTGAAAGGCAAACGAATGTTAGTGGCGGCCGGATTTGTTGGCTCTCGCGCGCTCTCTCTCCAATAATGCAACTTGTGCAGAAAAGGATGGTTAGTTTAGCGGGGTGCACTTGGCTTAGTAGTGGGGATCGGAGGTAATTTAAGTGGTCTCTTCCGTCCGGTTAACAAGTGCTGGTTGACAACGAGCTGAGCTAGCTCATTTGTGAACTCGGGAGATGTATGGAAGGGGAGGTGATGACGACGACGCACACGGCGACGGCCGACAGCGAAAGCTACTAGCAGTACTACGCGCGCGCCTGTACGTGTGACCGATCCATATGGTCGCCGCCTCGTGCATGCACTTGTGTGAGCTGTGACCTGTTCCTTGTCGTCAGGCGTGCGTGCGTGCGTGCGTGTCGACACACGCTACGTTGACATTTTCTTTCTCTCCAAAATTCGTCTCGACGCGCGCCTTGCTTTTTAATTAATCAGTTGCACTGCGCTCCAAGCGCACGTACGTATTTTTATTCGTCTCCTATGGTAATAATAAACTCTTAATTAATCGCGCGCTTGATCAGGGCCTGCGTGCATCTGTGAGGCTGTGACGCACGCTAACCCCTACTATATGGCAGGTTTTTAATTTAAAAAAAAACTAGGCAGGAGCTCTACCGATGCATTTAAGAAGAGAAGCAAACGAGTTCAAGATTTACAGGTGTAATATTACATATATAACAAACTAAAACTCCAATTAACATTTACAACTAATTAAAGCACCGCGGGTGTGCCACATGCCACCCTTCTCAAATCCACCTCTTCCTTGCGGCTGCAGACTTTTCAATTGAAAAACTCTTCTATTCCTCTTTTTTCAAATGTTCCAAGTGGTGTACGAAAGAATTGCTGCTTTGCTGGCAGGCTGTTTGCATTGGGTTTCATTATGCCAAACAAATTGTGCCAGATGGCAAAATGGCAGGTTTTCCATGCGTTAGATCTGTATCATCAACTTGAAAACCAGTGCGGCGGCGCTCCTGATGATTCTTGATTAATTAGTCAGGTCCGGCAATTCCCCGCTTGCATTGGGTTTCACTATTTGAGCTTCAGCTCAAGGCCTGGCCGCCATGATAATATAAATACTAGTCTATGTCGCGGTCATAGTTGAAGTCAGATCGAGGTCGCCCACCCAATTAAGTCATTCATTCTCTTCCACATCATCATCACCGAGATAACCGCCGCCGGCACACAGCCGCCATTTTGCCATATATAAGCTGATACGCATAAACTTCCGAACGCTTGATCGACGCGCTCAGCTTTCGATCGACAAACGAAATCGTCAGGAGGGGACGAAGCCAGGCGCGCGATCATCGATCTATTCGATCGCCGCCGGAGACTGTTCCGCCGTCGTGTCGTGTGACATGCATGTCGACGGGCGCAGTAACGCCGCCGGCAGCTCTGCCTCATCAGCCAGCTGCCTGTGCGTACGAAGGACAGTGGAAGGCGATGTGGTCACTCACACGCGACGATCCAGCGACGACCTACGATCGAAGAAGAAGGCGCGCGCTGTCCCCAACTCCAATCAGCTCTCCTTATTGGCCAGCTAACCAACTACAGCGGGCGCTAGCTAGCTCCTGGCCGCCGCGGGCCCCGCCACTGAAATCATCTGTGACTGTTTGCATACTCCTCCGGCTCCGGCCAATCTGAAAACGCACACGTGCTGCAGCGACCGTTCTACTATATACAGTGCTGCACCAGGAATCCAGGATTGTTTATCGCTAGCTCTCTCTTTCTAAAATCTCTACGCAGTTGAATTGTACATGGTCACATAGACACGGTATGCATGTACACATATACTCGAGGTGCAAGCTCAAGTCTGCGAACGGTCGATGGAGGCCTCGCTTGGACCTTTGATTTCAACACTACTATTATAGGGGACTCGCTTAATTTTCCGAAATTCAGCGTACGTCTTCTCCCCGGGTCGGAGGAGCCAACACGTGTACTGTAGACATAGATTTTCTGCACGCCGTTGCATCAACAAAAGGAGTCCTTTTCGTAATAAAAGTTGGCCTAGAAAGCCATGATGTCAGCTCCTCCTTTTCATATTTACGTTTGTTGTCAATTAGTAAGACTAGCCTATCAACTCGTGCTCTCGCACCGGTTAATCGGTTAATGAGAAATAATATAAAAATAAGATATATAGCTAATCTATACTATAAAGAACACTATAAAGAACGAGTAGAATTGAAAATTTTTCTCACTTAGATCGTGCCCGCCGTACCCCTCACGTTGGACCCACCTGTCGGGGTTGAGGGAGGTGGGAGGAAGGATAGACCCATAAAAATCGCGTATTAGAGAATATTTCTGCCGAAAACGGATTATTTTTGTCACCAACGCCGATCCTACCCGCACCACTGCGCCAAAAATTCCACAGATTAGCCGCGGTGTCGGAGGCTGTACGTCGTGGCGACGCGGTTACTGACCATGGGGCTCACCAGCCTCGCCACTGTCCACATCAACAAATGCACCATCGGGGCGCACCCCTCGGTGATGTCGGAGCTGGTGGGGCTCCTCCGCCGCGGCGGTCCACGGGAGCGCCGCGAGGCGGCCACGGCCCTCTACGAGCACTGCAAGTTGTCGGAGAACCGCCGCCGCGCGGTGCGTGAAGGTGCAGCGCCCGCGCTCGCCGACTTCACCCCCCGTCGGCTTCGCCCGCGCCGTCTAGGTGCTCGGCCTGCTCGCCAAGTGCCGCGAGGGGCGCATGGAGCTGTGCAAGATTCCGGGCATCATGTCCGTGTCGGGCCGTCGGGCGTCGCCGGAAGCGGCAACTCCCGTGCAATCGAGCAGGCTGCGCTTGTGCTCAGCTGGATTTGCTCGGAGAGGAAAAATGGCATAGGAAGCGATAAAGCTAGGAGCTTTCTAGCTCTGTGAGACCTTGTGGTGAACGATGACAACCGCAAGATCACCAAGAATGCGGTCGAATCGACCCGGACGCTCGAGACAAAGTGAAAATTGAGTTGTCCAGAGATGAAATTTTTCATAATTTTGATTTGGCACCTGCTCGACTGGGTCTTGGGCTCATTGTACAGAGGTAGAAACAGCAAAGGGGGAAGATCAGTAGATTTTTTTCTTCTCTCGTTTTTTTTTTTGACCGAAGATTTTCTTCTCTCGTTCTGTTCATTTCCCCTCCTCTTTTCATCAGTAGAATTTAGTTTGTGTCCATATGGTTAGAACAAAAAATGAGAGAACATGGTTCCTGGTCTTATCAACAAAGGTAGAAGAACCAACGAGGGAAGAAGAAGAAGGGGAGGGGTAAAGAAGTCTTTTCGCTTGCTGTCTCCATGCTAGCTGGCTGACATGTCACGCCACATTAGCGAAAATGGCAATAAGTAATGAAATCTTCTCTCACCAATGATAAAAATGTAGGAACCATTCTAAAACTGGCATTTAAATGTGTGCCATTAGTATCAATGGCAAAAAAAAATTAAATATACCCAGAGCCTCGTCAACGTCCGGATGCGGAACGAGATCCTCTGCAGTCGGTCTCCATGACTGCTCCCGGCAGTCACTGCATCGGAGCCGTTCACTGCCATCCAACGGAGCAGCTGAGCCCAGGCACGTTCACACTTCACACGTTGGATGGCACGCCGTCTTCTGCTCAAGCGTCGCACCGTCGCCATCCCCTCGCCCAGAGCCGCCCCGTCGCTAGTGGGGCTGGCGTGCTCGAGCCCAGAGCCGCTGCATCCAGAGTCCGTTGCGTTCCTGCTGTCGTGGGGCGTCGACTTCAACCAGGCACGCACGCGGCGTGAGCTCCACGGTGTTCGCGGGCAAGCTCGCCGTCATCTGGCCGGTGGAGGTGGAAGGGACACACCCCGTGCAGAGCGTGTATGACTCCCTCGACGTCCACGCCGGCCAGTCACGCTCGACCAGCTGCCGCTGGACTACGACGTCGTCGTGTCCACTCGCTTCGCCCCCGCCAACCTCAAGGCGGTGGGCACACTGCAATACGCCGGCGCCACCGTCAGGGCGCCGGGCCCGCTGCCGGCCGGCCCGCCAGGCCAGTTCGACTGGTCCGTCAACCAGGCGCGGTCATTCCGGTGGAAGCTCATGGCCAGCACAACGAGGCCCAACCCGCAGGGCTCCTACCACTACGGCGCCATCCTGACATCGAGGACGCCGGTGCTCGTGAGCTCATCGCCAGCCCTTGGCGGATGGAGGTGGTGCGCGGTCAATGGCGTGTCCTTCGTCGTCCCTAACACGCTGCTCAAGCTCACGGACAACAATTTCATATATATACTACTTATTCACTTAGGATCTTGAATACTGGATGAAAAATAATTATAGTGTAAGAAATGATTATAGTGTTATTTAATTCAAGAATGACAAGTACGGTGGTTCCATAAATATTGAAGATCTTTCAAAATACGTGCGTGCCGCACATACACTTTTCTAGTAATTATAATTATCTATCATATTTTCTCTTTTATCTATTAAACATTCTAACGTACAATACTCTAAAGATATATACTCATCATTATCGAGTTGTAATATATTTAGTTAGTAATAATATTTTTTATTTTGTATCACACCTTCATATGTATTTAATTGAACCATCTGTTTAAGCTATATATGTGAACAACATAAGTGATGGGTCCGGTGACCCGGGGTCCCTAGCAGACCTGCCTCGCCAGGGACACGGGATGGGCTACCACATCCGTGTCCACTAATAGCACTCCTGGGCCGCTTCGGCCCAGGAGTGCCAACTGGCCGCTCCGCCAGGACAACCCAAGGGGGGCCGCCATGTGGGATCCAAGTCCAACAATTCGGACCCGACAGACGGCTCTGACATCCGCTCGCCTTCTACCCGTCCCGGCCTCCGACTAGCCGAGACGGGCCGAACACCCCCAGAGAAAATCGCCAAGGGGATGAGACGTAGATCACCACGACCCCAAAGGGTCAAACTGAACCGTACCAGCGCCAGCCGCTTCTTTGAGAGATGATACACAAATAGTGGGCCACTGTGCCCCTGCCCCTGCTGCAGGCCCCCACTGTGCCACCAACCCGTCCTTCCAAGGAGCTAGGCAAGACGTCATCGCGGCTTGGTCACCACGCCACCATCATGATGGATGGGGGATGGATGGGGTGGAGCATGGGAACAACAGCAATGATGGGATGGCCGTACAAGCCGTACTGGTTCTCCCATGCCTCACAGTTGGCGAGACTGGGCGCATGGAAGCAAGAAAAGACACCCCTCAAGGATTCGGGTCCGCGCGACCAGCCAAGGACACCCCCGACTGATGACGAGGACGGACTCGGCGATAGCGCGAGCGCCCCGACTGCTGGAGTCGGGGATATTTCCGTAGATCTCTTCCTATAAGAACAGCTATTGTACAGGAGCCCCCCCTATTTTATAAAAGGGAGGGGCCCCCCACAAAAAAAAGGGACCCGACCTTTCCCTAGCTTTTTCCACTCGAAAGCTTGTAACTCCCAACTCTCACGAGCATCTAGGCTTGAGCAATACATCTGACTGACCCCAACTGGACGTAGGGCATTCTTGCTTGAACTAGTATGAGCTAGGCCACCTCTGATCACAACGCACGATACTCGCTTCGATTAGTTTTAACTGTCGCTCATTTCCGAAACCGACAAATAGTATTTTTATATAAGCAATAATATAAATAATATATTAATAATGATAGACATAGTAGGGTGCACTTTAATTAAGATTTTGTTATAATTATATAACTTAGATTCGGATTTAGGAGTTACTTTAACTTTTAATAATGATATAATTAGATAGTCTATATACAAACTTAGGGGGTTATTTGACATTACTTTTATAATGGCATATGTGGGTAATTTGCATAAAGATCAGAGGTTACTTTAGATTATTAGTAAAGGTGGGTAATTTAAATACATGTTTAGGGGTTACTTTTGCTTATTTTCATAATGATAGAGGTGGATAATTTATTAAAAAAATAGATTTAATGGCTATTATTATTAGAATTGTCGGATTGATCGCCGGATTTTTATAAACAAATTTAGAATTTTTCTATTTTCTAGAGTGTCCATTTAGAATTCTAGGTGGCTTCATGTAGAGTCTTCAAAAGTAGCCTTCGAATAATAATAATACTACGATAGGTGGACCGCAAACTACTATGCACACTCTTGCAATAAGCTACGCTAATGCTTTCGTATTAGGTTAAAAGTAGTGATGCGCGTGCGCAAATGCTATCCACTCCAAGCATGGCCGGATGCCCAGATGGGCGCGTTACAAAATTTCGATGTGATAGCTGAGCTGACATCACCGGTCTCATCACCCCCGAAGACATTTGCACCCAGCGGAAAGATTCGACATGAAAGTACCCGCGACCTAAAGCTGCTTTGCATTCCCCCATCTCCAAAAGAAAAATACAAAGAAGAAGAAAAGTGAACAGGAGTTAAATAGGTAAAGCTGTGTGCACATCAGTTTGCCCTATGGACCACAATTAACGTAGTCTAGCGTCAGGTCCTTGATCCAACTTTGGCCAAAAGATGGAGAAACGGAGCGAGCCTCCCGGTGCTCAGCGGTCGCCCGGCACCGTACCGTGCCGCGACGGCGACGCCGTCCGGACTCCGGCGGCGGGCGAGAGAGCGAGCGACCGAGGAGCCCGGATTCGATACGGCTCAGCGCGCTGTCCTTTTGCCCCGGCCGCCGTCCGAAGCTTTTCCGCTCCTTTTACCGGTCCCTATCCCAAGGGTGGTGCACAAGTCGCCCGCGTGACCTGTATACCTCTACGCTTCGGCGGCGGCCGGCCGGCCGGATGCGCTGAACTTGCTCCGCCCGCGCCATTGGAGCGCGTCTCCACTCTTTCCTTCTCCCTTGCTGCCGTGTCTCTCTTCTTTTCGTTTGTTGTTTTGCTGCGTTTTCCTCCGGCTTTTAATTTCTTGGTGAACTTTCGATCGGCGCTTGCACGGTCGCGTCGTGGATTCACAGGCGCTGAACAGTTGTGGATATACCGGAAGCGGTATGGGTGCACGGTGCTGAACCGGGGAACCGCCACCGCTGCGGTCCGTGTAGGGAGCCTCTACGGTCGTCTGTGGACTGTGGAGCGAGGCAGAGGCCGCAGAGCGCGTGCTGGAGAAAAATAAAAAAGGCGGCGCCTTAAAAAAAACAGATGAGACAGAGAGATCAAGGGCGCCCATATCTGTCTAGCCGTGCTGAAACTTTACTGTACCCGTGTGGCCATCCGTTCTCAGTGACTCTTGAGGCATTGGTACGTGCCGAGGAGCCACGCCCCTCGCTCGTAGTAAAACGCAACTTGACTCAATGTCTCCATGTACATCTCTTCTGTTTGACGAGAATTGAAAAGTAATGGAGGGTACTGGAATGGATTGATTCCCTCTAAAGCCAGTTGGAGAGTGTCATCCCACAGTTAATTTTGATTAGAAACTTGAGAACTATGCTAGAGGAGTATCATGGTGATACTCCTCTCTCATCCTATGACACTACCCCTCTTCTCTCTTCTGCCATGTGATCAGCAAATTTAATGTTCATGATACTGTTACGATACTCACATTGAGATTGGCCTAATCTTCTTGTGTAGGGGCCTAATCCAACAAGGCCGTAGCCGGGAGATTGTAAAGGGAGAAATAAAATAGGATTTGCTAAATATTGGAACCATGAAAAATAACAGGCAACGCATAGGTGGAGCCCCCTCGTTCGTTTTATTACCGAAATTATCAATAAATTTTCTAGCATATGATTTTTGCTGCATTAATTGTATGTGCTCCTCTACTTTAATGCTATGTTAGGTTTTTTATTACGATTAGTCAACTGAGTTCGAACCTTGACAAGGAGTATGTTGAGGAATGGCAGCATGTATGGCTGGGGGGGATGCTCAACACCCCACGCCCACGGATCTAGCTGCTCTAAAATGGCGAAGGGATGAAACTAGCGGTGGCGGATCCGGGGGAGGGGGGATAAGGGGAAGCTAGAGGAGGAGAAGGTGAAGGGAGAAAGAAGAAGAACAAAAAGAGGAGACGGGGAAGATGACTTCAACCCTTTATAGTTGGGTCCGTCCCTAGAAGCTAGTGCGTGGCGAAAGAAATAGGTGAGAAGGAGGGATAGTCGAAAGGAACAAAACTTGTCCCTCATATCCATAATCTCTACATACGAATTCTGCATCAAAAAGGGCCAGCGAGCGTAGCCACGTCGCGGACCATTCCCGACCGTCGGATCAGGCGGGCTGATGGCCTCCTAGTTCTTTTTGCAAAAAAAGCCCTTAATATTTATCTAAATTAACCTGCAGTCCGGCTTCCTCTTTCAGGTAATTTTACAAAAGTTTCATAACTTTTCCCAAAATCAACCCACAGTCCGACCTTCCCAGTTTAAGGAAATTTACAAAGCAAACTTTAAGCTTTTATAAAATCAACCCGCCGTCCTGACCCTCTCTTAGAATTTTTTAGGAAAACTCTCATAATTAAATCAAACCACAACTCGTTACATTCGTTACTTCTGCACGAGCAACATTTGTATGTATAATTTGAACACCGAAACACGTTGAAATCAAAAGTTGTTCAATATAAAATTTGATCAATAATTAAAAAAACCACAACTTCATTAGTGATAATATTTTAAAATCCAAACGCTTTCGCAATTTATTTGCACAAATACTTCATTCTATTTACTAAAAATCAACTTGTAGTCCAGGACAATCTGAGACCATATTCTTATAACGGAAAAACATATGGACTTACAAGAATACGTCATTTCTATCACTGACACTACTTACATGAATAAAGTACCAATCCTATTTTGCTAAAAACATAATATCGTACAACCGTTCTTCTATGACTTCTCGTACTACCTCCACAATAACGCGCCGAATTTTAATATAGCCCCTACATCTTTAAAGAAAATACCATCACATCTATTAATTACCAAATCTCATGATTGAAAGTCCAACTCTTCTCATTTCGCAATTACATTAAGCTTCCGGGTAATTATACTCCGCTGCTAGCAGTTAAAAATCGAAAGAAAGAAAAAAACACAAACGAAGTGAAAATTTTGTGCCCACTTGGGCCATTCAAGGGATCCACTTTCCGCGAACCTGCGTGGCGTGGGTCATTACGCACGTGCCCGTAGCGCTACGGCGCCGAGCATAAATACCCGGGCGCCCTCGCGACTCCACCCTTGCCCTGCAGCACGACCAGAGGACAGTGCTCCCGTCCCCAAAGACAAGCAGACGGCAGCAAACACACGCACGCACGCCTCGACACGACAGACAGAGGAGGAAGATCGTCGACCGCAATGGGGAGGGCTCCGTGCTGCGAGAAGATGGGCCTCAAGAAGGGGCCGTGGACGTCGGAGGAGGACAAGGTCCTCGTCGCCCACATCCAGCGCTTCGGCCACGGCAACTGGCGCGCGCTGCCCAAGCAAGCCGGTGAGCCTTTCTCCCCATTCCGCGCAGCTAGCTATCTCCGGCCGCCGCCGCGTGCCTCGCCGGGCGATCACAGAGCGCTGACGAGATGTGCTGCTGCTGCAGGGCTGCTGCGGTGCGGTAAGAGCTGCCGGCTCCGGTGGATCAACTACCTGCGCCCCGACATCAAGCGCGGCAACTTCAGCAAGGAGGAGGAGGACTCCATCATCCGCCTCCACAAGCAGCTCGGCAACAGGTACTGCTGCTGCTGCTCACCGATCCTGCCTCCTTTTCTTTCCCTTTTCTCGCATTGCTGCCTTTTCTAGTTTTTGCTAAATTGGAGGAGCAATGATTGATTGTTGCTTCAAGCGCAAAGAAGAAAGAAAGGCAAAGGCTTATTCTTCGTCTTCCTCTTTGCAAGTGTGTATACAATACATTATCCTCACGGGCCCCCCTCCTCGAGGCCGACGAGAAAGAAAAATCCAAGTGTGTTAGCCACCCACTTGGTCACTAGTTTAATTCGCGTCACTGATGATGCGCGAGATCTGATGGAGATTCCATCTCCTTTGGCCGCTCTCGCTCGTGGGCGACGAGCAGGAGTAGATTTCAGCGCGGTGAAAAGAAAAACATGCACATGGTGTTAAACAACTGCGTGCGATTCCCGTAGTGGGGAATCAAATCACGCAGCGGAGATAGCATAGAACATGTCATCTAGTAGATAATGAAATCCTTTCGTCACTGATGAACTCTGAATTGTTTTGGTCACAGGTGGTCCGCGATCGCCGCCAGGCTGCCGGGGCGGACAGACAACGAGATCAAGAACGTCTGGCACACGCACCTCAAGAAGCGGATCGAGCCCACCAAGGACAAGGAGGAGGCGCGCGAGGCGCCGGCGGGCGGAAGCGGCAAGAAGCGCAGGCCCGCGGCGCCGGCGACGAAGCGCGGCGCCGCGAGGAGGGCGCCGGCCGCCACCAACGTCCCGGCGGCCGACGCCGCGCCGGTGTCGCCCGAGCGGTCCGCGTCGTCGTCGGTGACCGAGTCGTCCGTGACGGAGCAGGGCAACACGGGGACCTCGCCCGGGTTCCCCAAGGAGGAGAGCTTCACCTCGTCCCCGGACGCCGCCGAGGAGTTCCAGTTCGACGAGAGCTTCTGGTCCGAGACGCTGTCGATGCCGCTGGAGAGCTTCGACGTCCCCATGGAGCCCTGCGACGCGTTCGGCGCCGCGGCCACCTCCGGCGCCGCCGACGACATGGACTACTGGCTTAGAGTGTTCATGGAGTCCGGCGACGTGCAACAGGAATTACCGCAGATTTAGAGATAGACTTTTCAGTTCCTTGGCTAATTGATTCATCGTTCTTTTCTCTCTCTCGATTAGTCATCTTGCATCGGAGGGGACGCATCTAACAGACAAAGAGTGCCCACGACGGAACTAGGCAGGAAGAACGCGACGTGCCAATCAAGCCACTATGATCGATCTTGTTTACCTTCTTGTATATAAAGATGAGCGAGAAGACATCGGTGATCGAAACCTATGCGTTCTGATGACAAGAATTCTTTTGCACGATGTGCAGATTTCTTTGTACAATAGCAATCACCGGAAATGGACTGTGCCTCACCAAACTGGTTGCTTCAGCTCGATCACCTTGTATGCTGCTCGTGTTCGGTTACGAAATCATATCATGCCAACGCTGAACTCGCGTACGGCTCATGTCCTGCGATCCGCTGTTCTTCTCCAGTGCACGCTTTTGTCGCAGCTGAGGTGAAACGGTAACTACCTTTAAGGAAAAGTCTGAAAAACATGTGTTCAGAGACCGGGACAAACCAAAGGAGCATTTCTTTTGTGTGATTTACAGATAAACAATGGCAAGGGCAGATCTGGCTGTCTCCTGATTGATTCTGCATCACCTTTGTTTGATCTGGAAAAGTAAACGAAGAACATGTGCGATGCTGATTCAGAGATACATATTGGCGCCGCCAATTTTCTATTCCAACCTGTGCCTTTCATGTTTATTTTTTTTGAAAAGGTGCCTTTCATGTTTAAGCTATGCCAATAGTCTCCATCTGGTATTGATAGAGAAGAGAACAGTCTCCAATTGTACAAGCAGGTCTCCTGATGCGTTGTTTACGCGAGGGTTCAGAACTTCAGATACAGTAGTGTCGAGGATGCCTTTTGAGCTGTTCTAGATGAGTGGAATACACTGCTAATTATCGCCGACAGTTTCATGAGCATCGCAACAGGGGGGCCCTTAATGATCTGGATCGTATACGCTGTATGGATCACATCATTTTTTAAATGAATATACAACGCATATTTTTAATTAGAATTGCTCACTGGTCCAAAGCAAGATGTGAACACCTCCACATTATATTCTAGCTAGTCAAGTCAAAGGAGTTGCCCGAGTAGACAAGCAGAGTGTAGGACATGGAATTTATCCTTTGCATTGAAGGTTTGAAAAGGCATTTACTGAATACGAGTTTAGGGCATAAAGAACTAGATCCATATCTATAATGCAGAAAACATATCAATTGGTGCATACATAAACATGACGTACTGCTGAAGTAAAAATGTTCGAAAGGTCTAAAGGAGAGCCCCGTATACTAATTACCTCAGCCGTATAGTTTCATCTTGTAAAATTTCTAGTGGCTGACATAGAAATCAGCTTAAAGACAAGTAGTACGTAAAATTGAAAAAGAAATAGTTCAAGATGTATTGGAGTTCTCATCAGTTTACAGGTTACTACAAAGAAGAAGAACCAAACTTGAAAAAATGGCACGTGCACCAGCGATAAATAAAACAAACTTGTAGCGTAGTTCTGCCGCCACTACTGCAGACTAATCTGCTGAAAAATAAGAACTTTTCTACTGGTACGTCCACAATACTACTTCAGAAACTTGACTTCACAAATAAAAAAAATCATCCGCGGTCCAATCATGTTGTAGTACAAGCTAAATCAACAAGCATATTAGCTGATGGATTTTTTTTTCCTACATCATAGTGGTTTGCAATGGTGTCTATTCTCCCTCATGGTAAAAGAAAAAAAAACAAGAAGAAGCAGAGTTCTGCATGCTTTTCTTGCTGCCTAATAAAATCCAAAAGGCAGTGTAGGAATCACCAATGGTCCATGCTAGAAAGGGTAGCCTCGAGTACCATCTGTAATTATTGGTCTAAGCAACATCTGAGATTCAAAATTGGCTACGGAATATGGGTAGATCATGTTAACTACTTTGCAATATTCCACCGTAGGTGAAAGCCTGAAACTAGGCTATCACCGTAGGTTCAGGTTAAATTCCATTGTCCGATGCTAGTGGAGGAGGTGGCTGCTATTAGCTCAATGATATGCTTCTAAAGGCTTGTCCTTTCATGTGTTAGTTCAAATTATATTCTTCTTAATGGCAGTACCAGATCAAAAAGGCACAGGGAAGTTTGGACTTTCCTCAGCCATGTGAACAAGTGATCCTGCACTCGCTTACGCATTATATGTCATGAACAGACGTCTACAATACACCTATACTTCAGAAAAAAATGCATTCAACAAATATAATTGTGATGATTTAACTACAATATCTCGAAGTAGAAGTCAAAAGTTGGGGTGTACGAATTTCTACCTGGTTAGACCAGCTCCACTAACAAAATCTTGGAGGGATATATGTGATCTGTGGGAGAGTAAACATAGGCATGTCATTGTTACTTATTACAGGCACCGAAAACTAAAAAAAGTAGGTTAACGGGGGATAGCAGCAGTGGCCTAATCATGCATGCCTTCGATACATCACAAAGGTCACTAGGTCAGTGTCATCCCATGGAGAGTATAGTGTGGTTACAGCACTACACATCTAACATGTGTGTGCATAATTGGTGATGAAGAAGTCCGTAATGATGAAATGATTGTGCCACTAACACCCTACCAGCAAAAACATGTGATCCCAAATGCAAGCAGCCACTGCTTTTTTCAGAAATTGTAAATTTTATGACGTGCGCTGGTTAGTTTGTCGGTTTCTTCAAAGTGGCTGTAGTTTAGTGGTGAGAATTCCAGCCGTGGAGACCTGGGCTCGAATCCCAGCAGCTATACTTTGATCCTTTTGACTCCGCTGTGTTGGTTCTCAACATAGTCGGTCCCAAGCCCGGATAAAGGAGGAGGGTTGTGTTAGATTTGGCGAACCAGCGTAAAAAAATAGCCACTCTAATGGATATGAAACCCAAAGAAACTCGTTGGGGCGTAACTCTCTTAGCGACACGCTACATCGGAACCCGATCTGGTGTTAAATGGGCAAGGGCCGGGTCGCCATCCCCCCAAGGGCGCGTCGTATCGTGACCTGGGTACAATGAAAAGTGAGCAAGGGTCGGGTCGTCACAGCCTGAGTGGCGCGCTACATCTGCGCCCGGGTGTAGTGGAAAATAAGCAAGGGTCTTCGCACTTCCCTCGACGGGTGCGAAAGGTAAGGAAGTTAGCCGAGCCAACTAGGATTCGCATAGGTAGCTGGAACGTAGGATCCCTAACAGGTAAGTTGCGGGAGCTAGTTGATGCAGCAATTAAGAGGCGTGTAAATATTCTATGCTTTCAGGAGACTAAATGAAATGGTCAAAAGGCGAAGGAGGTTGAGGATACTGGCTTCAAGCTTTGGTACACGGGGGCAACACCGGGTAGGAATGGTGTAGGTATCTTGATCGATAGGAGCCTTAAGGATGGATTCGTAGAGGTTAGGAGGCGAGGCGACCGGATTATCCTGGTCCGGATGGTAGTTGGAGACTCAGCCCTGAATGTGATCAGTGCCTATGCCCCTCAGGTAGGTCTCAGTGAGAGTACCAAGAGGAAGTTCTAGGAAGACCTAGATAGCATGGCTAGTACCGTTCCTAGCAGCGAGAAACTCTTCATAGGAGGAGATCTCAACGGCCATGTGGGTGCGACTAATGTAAGGTTCGAGTGAGTGCACCGGGACTTTGGGTATGGTCACAAGAGTCAAGAGGGGGAGGATATTTTGAACTTCGTGTTGGCCTACGACTTGTTGATAGCGAATACCCTTTTTAGGAAGAGAGAATTCCATCTTGTGACCTTTCATAGTGGACAACACTCGAGCCAGATCGACTTTATCCTTGCTAGGAGGGAGGATAGACAGAATTGCTTAGATTGTAAGGTAATACCCGGGGAGTGTGTTGTCCCTCAACACAAGCTTGTGGTGGAGGACTTTCGTTTTCGGGTACGTGTCTATCGAGATAAACGCGCCAAGATTGCGAGAACGAAGTGGTGGAAGCTTAGAGGGGAAGCGGTGCAAACGTTCAAGGAGAGAATGATAGGTGAGGGGTCCTGGGAGGAAGGAGAAGATGCAGAAGATATGTGGCTAAAGATGGCAATATGTGTTCGGAAGGTGGCCTCAGAGGTGTTTGGCGTGAGTAGGGGAGGCAAACAGGAAGGGAAAGACACCTGGTGGTGCAATGACGAGGTGCAAATGATTATTAAGGATAAGAAGGAGTGTTTCAAGCGCCTCCACCTTGATAAGAGTGCAGCCAACATCGAGAGCTATAATTTAGCGAAGAGGGTTGCAAAGCGAGCTGTGAGCGTAGCAAAGGGTAAAGCGTATGATGACCTGTATCAGCGGCTAGCCACGAAGGAAGGGGAGAAGGACATCTATAGGATGTCTAGGATCCGCGAGCGGAAGACAAGAGATATCAACCAACTCAAATGCATCAAGGATGGGACAGATCGACTTCTAGTGAAGGATGAGGAGATCAAGGACAGATGGCGAGAGTATTTTGATAAGTTGTTTAATGGGGAGAATGAGGGCCCTACCCTTGAGTTAGATGACTCTTTTGATGACACCAACAGGCGCTTTGTGAGGAGAATTCAGGAGGCTGAGATCGGGGAGGCGTTGAAGAGGATGAAGGGGGTAAAGCGATGGGTCCTGATGGTATTCCCATTGAGGTGTGGAGATGCCTAGGTGCTAAAATGATAGTATGGTTAACTAAGCTTTTTAACCTTATTTTTTAGTCCAGCAGGATGCCTGAAGAATGAAGGAGAAGTATACTAGTACCAATCTTCAAGAACAAAGGAGATGTTCAAAGTTGTACTAACTACCGTGGGATTAAGCTGATGAGCCATACGATGAAGCTTTGGGAGAGGGTTATCGAGCACCATCTAAGAAGAGTGACAAGTGTGACCCAAAATCAGTTTGGATTCATGCCTGGAAGGTCGACCATGGAGTGATTTTCTTAATCCGACAATTGATGGAGAGATATAGAGAGCAGAAGAAGGACTTGCATATGGTCTTTATTGATCTTGAGAAGGCGTATGATAAAATACCGATAAATATCATGTGGTGGGCCTTGGAGAAGCACAAAGTCCCAACTAAGTACATTACCCTCATCAAGGATATGTATAAGGATGCGATGACGTTTGTCCGAACATGTGATGGTGACACCACTGACTTTCCTATTAACATCGGCCTACATCAGGGGTCAGCATTGAGTCCTTATTTATTTGCCTTGGTGATGGATGAGGTCACAAGGGACATACAAGATGATATCCCTTGGTGTATGCTCTTTGCTGATGATGTGGTGCTGGTTGACGAGAGTAGGGAAGGGGTTAATAGGAAGTTAGAGCTGTGGAGACGCACGTTAGAGTCGAAAGGGTTCAAACTCAGTAGGACCAAGATCGAGTACATGATGTGCGATTTCAGCACGAATAGGCATGAGGATGGAGATGTTAGCCTCGATGGGCAAGTGGTGGCCCAGAAGTATACTTTTCGGTATTTATGATCGATGCTTCAAAAGGATGGCGACATTGATGAAGATGTTAGATATAGAATCTCAGCTGCCTGGTTGAAGTGGTGTCAAGCTTCTGGCGTCCTATGTGACAGAAGGATGCCATAAAAGTTAAAAGGTAAGTTCTATAGGACAGTGATTCGTCCAGCGATGTTATACGGTGTTGAATGTTGGCCTACAAAAAGACGACATGTTCAACAACTGAGTGTAGTAGAGATGCGGATGTTGTGGTGGTTTTGCGGGCACACACGAAGGGATAGAGTCCGGAACGAAGTTATTCGGGATAGAGTCGGGGTGGCACCAATTGAGGAGAAACTTACCCAACATCGATTGAGATGGTTTGGACATGTCCAATGGAGATCCCCTGAGGCGCCGGTGCGTAGTGAGGTTCTAAAGCAGGCCGAAAATGTAAAGAAAGGTAGAGGTAGATCTAAATTGACTTGGGACGAGTCGGTGAAGAGAGACTTAAGGAGTGGAATATCTCCAAATAGGTAGCTTTGGATAGGAGCTCTTGGAGACTCGCCATCCACGTACCTGAAGATCCGTGATATTTGTTTTTTTATAGGTTTCATCTCTAGCCTACCATAACTTGCTTTGGATAAAAAGGCTATATTGTTGTTGTTGTTGTTGTTGTAGGGAAGTGCGTTGCCTTTAGCGTTACATAAGACGAACCTTTGCTGAAGTCATGACGGTGTACGCTAACTTTTCTGAAAAGTCTTCTTCTTTGTAACGACACCTGAATAAAATATCGAGTATGATTGTACCGCTAATCCTGTTGCTGATGTTAACCAGGGAACCGCTAGCTCAACAGTTCTATTTGTGTGTAGTACATCCTGCTTGGTTTGTTTCTGTTAGTTTATTGGAAGCAAGTGCGTTGCTTGCATTGGTGCAAACAATAATACTAGGAAGTTGTTCCAAAATCTTTAGAAAACAGTTGGGGAACATGATTGACAGATGGATCGGACGATTGGGCATGTGCCAACGCAAACAGGTACTAGTCACAGGAACAGGATCCAATAGCAGCCACGCCTGGAGATATATCTATGAAGGAATAAGATCCAACCAATAGAAGCCATGCTCCATTGTCTATTTCTGAATTGGGAATGGATATTACTCATTTTGCCGGAGTTTCCAGTGACTACTGGTCCCGAAATGCAGCCGTAGTAAAGGGCAGTAAAACGTAAGGACAACTGATCTCTCTTCGCTACATCATGTTTCTTTTTTTTTAGGAGAATACATCAAGTTTCTTTGGTCAAACAAACACGCGCCAGAAGTCGACTAGACGGAGGAATGGACGAATGGCCGGCAATGGAGTTGCAAAGCAGCTCGCGTAACACAATGGTTTCAACCTTTTCTAAATTCTAGTCTTGTATAGTTGCTTGTAGTCTTGTCCTCTTAGTCATATATAGGATAATACTATCTAGGATGTCATGTCCGATGGCGATGACCATATTGATTAGGGGAGTTTCAGGTCGTAGCTGCTGCTGAGCTTTCAGTAGAAGAAGAAAAGGTCAGATCAGATTTGGAAAATTTCAGAGGATCTGACAAAATGCCACTGCTTTACCAAGGAGAAATTATTTTTCAACTGGCAATCGAAGTTGGACTGTCTAATGACATGGATCGGAAGTCTACCGCTCTGTAGAGCATCTGAATTTTATTGGCGCCTACCTGTCGCCGTCTTGGCATGGTTTGATATTTGTTCAGGTAGCACCTACAGGTTGGCATGCAGAGACATACAACAATTTCGACACTCCCAACACAGACAGCCTCGCAGCCCTTGTTCGTCGAGACGGTGTCGGCGACGATGTGATGCATCAGAACTCAGCAGGAGCCTCAGGGTTTGGGACGTTGAAACTTCTCTGTCCGAATCAAAAGCAGGTGCAGAAATCTCCTCCGCTGCATAATTGTTCTTCGGAATCGCACGCTACCATGTTCAGCGCCTGCTGACACAGTTTCCATGCATTATTTGCGCCCATTTTCTTATCGACGTCCTTGAATACATCAAGCCCTTTTCGCAAGTTAAAACATCATTTTCTCGTTTCCTTCCTGCCATCCCATGAAAAGATGACGCTTTCGGGAGCCTGAAACTGACCGCTGTGTGCAGGCCCGCCCGGGGGGGGGGGGGGGCCGCCCCGGGGGGGGGGGTCGAGCTGTGCGGCCGCTCCGGGCCCCCAAAATGCAGGGGCCTCCAAATATAAATGCACTGCATAGATTTATTTGATATCGTTGGCAGCTTTGAGTTCATTCTTGGTATGGTTATTTGGCATGACATTTTGTTTGCTGTAATGAAGCTGCAATCACCATCCATGTGCATTGATTCTACCTTACAACAGATAGAAGGTATGGTGAGTTACTTTAACACCTATAGAAATGAAGGGTTTGCTTCAAGTATGATCATTGCCACTGAAATTGCATCTGAGATGGGTGTAGAGCCATCATTTTCAGTAAAACGTCGTTCTAATAAGAAGAAACAATTTGATGAAACTGAGTACAATGAAGCAATTTTGCAAGCTGAGAAGGACTTTGAAATTAATTACTTTTTGGTTATGGTCGATAATGCAATCACTTCACTGAAAAGTAGATTTGAGGAACTCCAATCATTCAAAGGTATATTTAGATTTTTAATGAGTTCAGCAACCTTGAAGTCACTGGATGGTGTTGAACTAAAAGAGTGTTGCACCAAATTTTCAGAAACTTTCTCTCTAGATGGTTCATCTGATGTTGACATAAATGATCTAATTTTTGAGTTAAGTGTTATGCAGTCCACTTTGCCGGATAGATCAATGTCTGCTATGGAGATTTTTGAATTTGTCCAAGAAACGGATTATTATCCTAATATTTCTATTGCATATCAGATCTTATTTACTGTGCCTGTTACTTTGGCATCAGCTGAAAGAAGCTTTTCAAAACTAAAACTATTGAAGAATTATCTCAGGTCCATAGTGTCTCAAGAAAGGTTAAATGGTTTGGCCATTTTATGCATCGAGAAGAAATTATTGGATCGGATCAATATTCATGCCATCATCGATGATTTCGCATCGAGAAATGCTAGAAAAAATTTTTAAGGTAATATTTATAAATTGTATGATATAAATATTGCCTTGGACATATTGAAGTGTTTTTTACTACTGCTACTTTTTTCTGAGGGTTTTCATAGTATTGTTACGGGCCCCTCTTTTTAGTTCTGCCCCGGGCCAAAAAAAAATCAGGACCGGGCCTGGCTGTGTGTACGCATCGCGTACATGCCAAGGCATCTATCGTTGCACTGACAGCTTCCAGCGATTCTCCGATTCCGTTAGCATGTATACATATAACAACTCACCGACGAAGCAGAAAGAGGGAAAGAAAAACAATGACCCTCATAAAGGCAGCGCCGTGCACTCGTGTCACATGAGTACACGATCGATCCGTCATATAAAAAGAAAAAAGAAAAAAAAATGTCGCGTCAGATGAGAAGGAACGGCGGCGAGCCCGTTCGTTCTCAGGGGTTTCTCTTCGTCATGTGCGCTGGGACCTGATTGCACTGTAGAAAGCTGCTAGCAGCTTGGTGTCGATGATGGACGACGGACGGCTACGTCTACGTGCAATGAAGAAGGTGATGTGCGCGTGCTCGATCGGGCGGAAGACGACGACGGGGGAGCGAACGCTGGGCTCGGCGGCGCGGCGGCGACCGGCTGGCAACGCGTGCCGAGATAGACCGGCATGTTGAGGCACGCACACGCACAGCGCATCCCCTGCTTGCTTGCATCGTCTTCTGAACTGTCACGCAACTTGGCATGGATTGTAGCTGGAGCTGTCACGGTGATAGCGGCTGCATCGGACTTGCATTCCTGGACCGGTGCACACATACAGCCGTTGACGCGTCAAACGTCGCCTGAAGATCTTTTGTTTTAGAAGAAGAGCTAGGCCCGTTGCCCCAATCTTCCTGGTCTGTCTCTGTCTTCTATGGCAGAGGAGAATTTGGGTATCCACATCTTGGTCCTGAAGTCCGAGTCGGTTTATTAGAAGGGAAGACATACATAATGTGAAACTTTATTGTGGGAGATGGGGAAAAAATATGAGACATACATTGAACTTAAGAAAACATGCAAAACGCTGTGTAAATTGTAACAAAATCGTTAAATTACACTAGCTAATCGTATTTCTGTTTGTTTCGTTAGGTTTATTGTGGTGAAAAGCATGGGTACTCTTGCGTGGAGTCATTCTCGGAAGAAACGTCATATACTTTTTGGCTGTAGGTGGCATGCCCATCCCAACGAGATTATGGTGATTTCGTTAATTTTTTTCGCAGATGTATGCAGAGGTGAGAGATGGAAACATAAAGAGGATCTATTCCTCGCATATGCGAGGAGAAGGAACGCGTCGCAGAAGGAGAAGCGCCTCCGCTGTCGCTCCCCCGCCATCCCCCTCCTCCTCCGGCTCCGGCGCCGTCCCTGGCTCCGGCGCCGTCCCCGGCACCAACCCTAAGCAAGCTCGCCGTCGCGCCGCCGTCTTCTCCTCGCCCCCGCCACCTGCCGTCGCCCACCGGGGGTCCTACCCCGCCCAGCCGGAGGCGCTCCGGTGCCGCCTTGCCCTCCGCCGGTCGAACCGTCGCCGCCGTCCGTACTCCGCCGCCCTGCCTCACCTCCACTTCTATTGGCGGTGACTATGGAGCTCCCCCGGACCCCGGTAATGTAAGAAATGGCTCCATTAGGCCATATTGTAATTTTGGTGATTGAGTGACAAAATGATCAATGGGACTAACGGGTTTGTGAGGATTTTTAGGTTCCATGGATGGAGTACAAACCATCTCTAAGATAGTACAAATCGTCTCCAAGACACAATGGACGCAGTGAAAAAGCAGAGACAGTTTTGAGGGTATATATGTCGTCGGCGTAATTCTGCTTAGACAACACGATCAAGACTGAAGATCTCAATGTGACCGGATGATCCGACACCCCATAGTGTCAGAGCAATTTTGAAGCATTTTCAGCCCGAGAGCATATCCTTCATTCAGCAGTCTTGCCTTCACGACCGGATGAACCGACTAAGACGTCGGAGCATCCGACGGTCGACCGGATGAAGCGTCGGAGCAATGACGCAAGCTAAGGCATTACTGTTAGAGTCCAACGGCTACTATTTCACTCAGTGTGACCGGATGATCCGACGCCTACGTACTTTTCTGGTAAAAGTGTGTAACGGCTCTATTGAGTGTGTGGGCTATATATATGCCTCACCTCGGGTCATTTGAGGGTACTGGAGTCTTGAGAAACCCCATACACACCAGAGAACATCTTCAAGCCACCCAAGAAGATATTGATCACATCTTTAGGTTTAGCACAAGCTTTGTGAGAGTTAGTGCTAGGTTTAACTCTTGAGAGAGTGAGAGAGCAAGATTTGTACCTTGTGTGCTGGTTCTAGAAGTGAACCACAAGTTGTATCTCGGTGTGCCGGCCCCTTGGAGCATTGGTGGCTCGCCGGCAAGTCTACGTCCCTCTGGCTTGGTGTGGAGCGGCGTCGACGGCTTTGTGCGGGGGACGTGGAGACCCCCTTCCTTGATGGAGAAGCTCCTTAGTGGAAAGTGGGATCAAGGTGACCGTGGTGACTTGACATAGCCTTGGTGGCAAGTCAAGAAGAGTCCTGGAAGAAACTTGGTTGCCGGGAAGCAATACTCTTTGAGTGCCAACAACATGGATGTAGGAGTGGCTTTGTGCCTAACCGAACCACGGGATAAATCTTCGCGTCGAGAGTTTGCTTCCCCTCATCCTTTACTATTAAGCTTTCATATTTATTACTTGCAATATTTATGTGCCTTTACTTTCATAGAGTAACATCTTGATAGGATTGGCTATAGGTTGCAAAACTCTTTGGGATGAGAGTTTCATACTAGGAGAACCATAGTTGCACATCTAGATAGCATGATCTAGTTTAAGTTTTGTGTAAATTAGTTGGAGCCATAGGTTAAGATTTTAAGGTTGGCTAATTCACCTCCTTCCCTCTTAGACCACGAGCACCGATTTCTTTTCGGTAACCCCGAACCCTAAAATCCGCCGTCTCCACCACCACCCTGACCTCGCTGTTGGCCGCCCTCCCCGGCCACCCCCTCCCCCTCCCCTAGCTCGTCGCCGCCGCTCTCCCTCCCCTAGCTCGAGGTTGAAGAAGCACGGTGTGCGGATCCACCTGCAGCGAGCACCGCCTCCCTTCTACAAGAGCTCACGCGCCAGTAGCGCGCGGGAGGAATAGATTTTCGAGAAACACACGGCAGTACTGAATTTGCGGATCTGTGTATGCATTACGTTTTGCCTTGAGCGGCCATTTGCTCTTCTTGGCCCATTGCAGCAATGCAGCCCAAATAAATACGAGGTCAGTGACTCAGTGCGACCCAGCAGCCACCTTCTCATTTCTCTGGCACACAATTCGGACGCCCACGAGACTCGACTACGCGAGAGCCCAAATGCGCAGCCGACATTTGGGACAAAATTTGGAGGAACATCTCCCGTGAACAGTAGAACACCCAAGCCCAGCCGACAGCAGGTAGCTTGTGTGATGTGGTGGCCAGTAATTACATGAGAAATGGCAGCAGGCCAGCAAGTGCAACTTACCACAGCAACGCTTGAAAACAGAAGCACAAATCGACCTGCAACTTACCACACCAACGGTTGAAAAACAAAAGCACAAGGCAAAACCATAACTGAGGTACTGTATATGTGTCTCCATTTATATGCGTGCTGATCGTCCATCGACAAGCTAGGTGAAAATTAACTGACGTAGCAGGTTTAACGCAGTTATACAAGCAGATGGGTTCAGATGATTCTTTTAATTTGGCCGGAAATGCACTGCACGCCGCAAAAATGAGTGAATGTAGATGGAAAGGACACGCATCGGGCAACAACTGTTGGTATGGTGCTTGCTTGCAGCAGCCTGGCTGAGTAGACTAGCGGCGAGGAATGGCCGCCAGGCGGTCGAGGGTGCACTGTGCCACCGCCGGGCAGTGGACCGTGCCAGGCCGGCTTTCCAGGTGGTTCCTCAGGTGGCTGGCGCCAGAGTTCCAGACGATCTGGTGGCAGGAGAAACATCTGAAGCCGGGCACACCGCCCCCCCTCCCCCTGTGTACCAGCTCACCGAACATCCACATAGGGCTCGGCTCCCTCTTCCTTTGGGAAGGCTAAAGCTTGGGCCTGCGCACAAACATATATGTAGATAGGGATAGCTGTCAGCTGATATATAATATAAGTTCTCCAATCCAGTCGGTTGCTGTCGATCAGAGAACGTACTTGAGACCGGGAAAGTACAGGAAGATGTAGTCCTTGATCTCAACGGCAGCTTGCCTGGCAGCCTCAGCCACATTCCTGAAAAATCAGGTAAAACTTAGCATTCTACAGACTACAGTACGGTATGCTGGTGTACTGTGGGAGATGGAGATTGGATTGAGGGATCGGAAGAATTCAGTGCTTGCTACATACGGAAGCTGGTAGAGCGTCCCCTTGATGGTGAGCTCCACTTTGGTGAAGAGGTTGCGGACGTAGCCGTGTGCAGATGCTGCCCTGAGCGGTGCCATGTACTGGGCGAAGTGCCTCTTCGCGGCGTCTCTGTCCCCGCCGGCAACCAGCTCGTAGGCGTACAGAGTGTGCGGCGACAGGAACAGCTGAGCGTGGATGTCCTCCGGCCGAGCGCCGGCAGGAACAGGCAGGACCGAGTCCACGGCATGGTATCTAACCAACTTGCCCAGGTAATCAGCGAGGTCCAGCCACCTGTTGGCCGCCACCAAGGTGTCCAGCACCCGGCCGGCGAACTTGCCGGTCTCCATGGCCGACCTACATGTATATATGCATCGTGTGCTGGATTTTACAAGCTGCATCTTTATGTGCGTATTAGAGCATTGATTTTGTTAGCAGCTAACTACTACCTGAACTGGTTGTTGCGCGCCTGCTGAATTGCCACAGCCTCGTCCAGTTCCTCAGGGCTCATCCTACAATTGTGTGTCGTTATTGGAAGGGTGTCATAGATGCATACACGATAAGACAACTAACAGAACTGCGTGCCAATTAAATACAGTACTATATATTGAATGAAGGAACTAATCTGACTGAAGGTTATTCTAGCTAATAATAAAGACAATTGCAGCTAATTAACTCACACAATCTGCGAGACATCTGTGCTGATTAAAATGTCCAAAAGATCCTCTTCAGCTGTTGGCGCCCTTTTGTACATGACATGGTTGCAATGCAATGCAATGACAAGATGTGGGGTAACAGATAAGTGGCAGATTTAGGATGATAAACAGAGCACACCCGCACTACTAAGCTAGTACCTGTTGATCTCGGCTGCCAGAGTATAGGTATACGCATCCACCTGCTGAGCAGTGATATTCATCATGCAGCAGCATGTATCCATAGTTCCATACCAATACATCGATTGGTTAGGAGAAGAACAGGGAGGCACACATAAACAGAAATAATCGATGCTGATGGATTGCAGAATGCAATGTACTGACGCAGCCTGCGGCGCGACGTCGATGTTGAGCAAATCGTCCACCAAAGACGGATCCAACGCTGCCGCCCAACGGCATACACAATACACAATATTACAACGGTACGGCCAGTTAACAGAACAGCCACATCGATCAACAAGAAAGGAACCAAAGGCCGCAGCAGTTTGAAATTAAATCAATACAAATACATCAAGGAGTAATTACTACGTAGATCTCAGTCCACTCCCTGCATGCACCCACCCAATTGAATCAAGTCACCCTAAGAAATCAGAAACCTACTTACTGGATGTTCCTTGCAATTTGGAGTACTACTACACGTAGGTAGAGATAGGCGCTGTTAACTTCTCGTAGGTAGAGATAGGCGCTGTTAACTTCTTTCCGTTCATAAATTAGCACGTGATAACCATGTCTTTTTTGAATTTCATCCATATCATTTTCTCATAAAGGATCTAGCAACAAGCCAAGTCCTTCTGGAAGGGAAATGTGAAGCCGGCCTCTATCCTATCAAGCTCTCCAACATTGAGTCCTTCAAACAAGCCCTCATCCATGTCAAAGACTTCTACAGATCAGTGGCATGCTCGGTTCGGCCACCCCTCTACCCAAGTTGTTAGGTCTACCTTAAGTTTGAATAAACTCCCATGTTTTAAGGAATTGACTCACACCATATGTAATGCTTGTCAATTAGGCAAAAGTCACCAACTGCCATACAATAGTACTATTCATCGATCCACATCTCCTTTAGAACTTGTGTTTTCAGATGTTTGGGGTCCTGCCCCTAAATCTGTTGGTGGTTATCAATATTATATAAGTTTCATTGATGATTATAGCAAATTCACTTGGGTTTACTTGATGCAAGATAGAACTAAGGTCCAGCGTATTTTCTTGCAATTCAAGCTCATGTAGAACGCCTCCTTGATGCTAAAATCAAATGTGTTCAATCCGATTGGGGTGGGGAATATCGAAAACTTCACAATCAATTTTTTCGTTCGCTTGGCATTTCCCATCATATTTCTTGTCCTCACACCCACCAACAAAATGGCTCAGCTGAGCACAAACACCGCCACATTGTTGAAACTAGGCTTGCCCTCTTAGCTCATGCCTCGTTGCCAATCAAATTTTGGGATGAAGCATTTGCTGCGTATCTCATTAATCGCATGCCAACACGTGTTATTGATAATCTGTGTCCTTTAGAACACCTATTCAAAACCCCACCCAATTATACCATGCTCCGCATTTTTGGATGCGCGCGTTGGCCCAATTTGCGACCGTATCATCAGCACAAACTCTCTTTTCGATCCCAAGCATGTGTTTTCCTTGGGTATAGCGCCAATCACAAAGGCTATAAGTGCCTTGACATGGACACCGGTCGCGTATATATTTCCCGTGATGTTGTTTTTGATGAGGCCAAGTTTCCCTTTGCCACGAACCCTTCATCCAACGTTGAGCAACCACATATTCTCCCAACTCCACTGCCAGATCGTAGCAGTTTTAATTTGAACACTAACCATGTGCATATATCACCAGTTGGTCCTGTGCCTGCAGATAATTCAAATGCAGATAATCAGGGGAGTATGCCACCTGAATTGACATTGGGATCGGTGCCGCCTATCTCTGCCACAACCGATGCAGGTGCTGCGCAATCAGAACCCTGTGTGGACCAGATGGCCTCGGAGTCCCCTGCGGTCCTGCCGTCGCCCACAGCTGGGCTGACTCCTATTGGCCCCCAGCCCACATCTCAGGTGCCTTCTCCAGTTGAGGTTGCACCAGAAGCTCCCGCCCACCGGTACGGCACTCGCCTCCGCAACAATATTAAGCAACCTAGAGTCCGTACAGACAGCACTGTGACGTATTCAGCAGTCCGTACCTCTGATGAAGCACCAACTTGTTATACACATGCCAAGTCTCATCCACTGTGGCGGTCAGCAATGAATGTGGAGTTTCAAGCTCTTTTCAAGAACCAGACCTGGCATCTCGTCCCGCCACGTGCTGGCCTCAATGTCATTGATTGTAAGTGGATATTCAAGTTGAAGCGTAAGGCTGATGGTTCCATTGATCGCTATAAAGCCCACTTGGTTGCTAAGGGCTTCAAACAACAGTATGGTGTTGACTATGATGATACATTCAACCCTGTGGTCAAACCTACCACTATTCGAGTCCTGCTGTCTCTTGCTGTCTCTCGTGGTTGGTCCCTTCGGCAAATTAATATTCAGAATGCATTTCTTCATGGTCATCTCCATGAAGATGTTTATATGAAACAACCGTCTGGTTTTGTTAACTCAGATCATCCTACTTATCTTTGCAAGTTGGACAAGTCATTATATGGCCTTAAACAAGCTCCAAGAGCATGGTTTTCTTGTCTCAGTGTCAAGCTATTACAGTTGGGGTTTTATGCTTCTAAAGCGGATGTTTCATTATTCATCTTTAATAAAGGTGGCATTCAGATGTATATTCTCATCTATGTGGATAATATTATCATTGTAAGTTCCTCATCATCGGCCACGACTCGTCTCCTTGCCCAACTTGAAGCTGACTTTGCGGTCAAATATCTTGGTACACTGAGTTACTTTCTTGGCATTGAGGTGCATAATACTTCCACGGGCCTCATCCTGACACAACATAAATATATTCAAGATATTTTGAAGCGCACCAACATGGTTTCATCAAATATTGTCTCAACTCCCATGCTCCCTACGGATAAGTTGATGTTAGAAAGTGGTGATCCTCTCTCAGCTGAAGATTCTACACGCTATCGCAGTATAGTTGGCGCCCTCCAATACCTCTCATTGACTAGACCGGATATGTCATTTTGTGTGAATCGTGTCTGTCAATTTCTTTCAGCGCTAACAACCACTCATTGGAATGCAGTCAAACGTATCTTGCGTTACTTACATGCCACTTCACACTTGGGTCTCTGCATCACAAAAACTGAGTCCTCACTACTCAGTGCCTTTTCGGATGCGGATTGGGCTGGCAATCCGGATGATAGGCGCAACACCGGTGGTTATGCCATCTTTTTGGGAGGCAATCTCATCTCGTGGAGCTCTCGCAAACAACCCACTGTATCTCGCTCAAGTACGGAGGCCGAATACAAGGCGATTGCTAATACTACTGCTGAGGTTATATGGATTCAAGTGTTGCTGCGTGAACTTGGGATTTCTCAACATAGACCACCAAGCTTATGGTGTGACAACATCGAGGCTACTTATCTATCGGCCAATCCGATAATTCATCGGCGCACCGAACATGTTGAAGTGGATTATCATTTTGTCCGGGAGCGTGTGGCATCTCGACAATTAGAGGTTCGCTTTATCTCCTCCAAGGATCAAGTAGCCGACATCATGACCAAGCCGTTGCTGGTCACTGCCTTCTGCAATCTTAGACGCAATCTGAACTTAGTTGCACACCGTTCAGATTGAGGGAGGTGTTAAACATAGAAGTAAATTTCTATTCATAGAAGTGCATGGCTATTCTTAGAAGTGCATCATGTATATTTGGAGCTCTGTCTCCTTGTCTCTCATATGCTACAAGCCACGCATGTAACCTTATGTATTGCTTCATCTATGAATATGAGAGTATTTGCTCCTTTGACAGCAGGCAGCGCCGTTCATTTCAACGGGCGCCGCCGCGCACGCAACAACAACAAAAAAAATCAAGAACACAGTGCGAGATGGACGTGGATGGGATGCGCAGCAGCAGATGGTCCGGGCGTGCGTACCTGCTGGGAGAGGAGGCGGAGGCGGAACCGCCAGTGCCAGCAGCAGTTGAGGAGGTCCTGGCTCCACGGTCTGCCATCTCCGGCCAAGGGCAGCGGCAGAAGCAGTCTAGCAACGGCCAACGGGGGATGTGCCCCTGCCCGTAGTGGTGGTGCAATGGAAATGGAGCGAGCAAGAGGGAGTCGAGAGTCCCCTCCCCTCGCGAAATAAATAATGTCCGGCTCCCCTGGCCGGCGGGCAGCAGCATTGGTGTACGTGAAGAGAAGCTACCCCCATTGCATCTCACGGTAGATGGGTTGTTGGGCCCAGCGGTCAGGCAATGCAGTTACTGCGGCGTGCGCACGTACAGCTAGCATCTCTACGCTACACAGCACGACTGCACGGCCCAGTTTCTTTCTGTTGAGTTCTGTCGCTGGAGCAGCCAGCATACCTGACTGCCTGCCTGATTGGTTCTGTGCCTGATGGCAGGTCTGGCCTGACACAATGAAGAAAGACTGGTGGCTTTCGTAGCAGCCAAGCCAGAACCCGAGTGTTGCTACTGATAGATGGGCCTCACCACGCTGTGGCCCACGGTCAGCGACAGAGGAAGTACACCAATCGGTAGCCACGCTGAGCGACGGCTCCAAGCCTCCAGCCAGCCCCGTCTCTGCAGGCATGTCATGGAGATGAACCCTCTGCTTTCTTCCTTCCTTTCTTTGACCAAGCCAGCCACCACCAGCCTCCATACTGCCGCTTGCAACCAGTGCACCGGAAGTTTGAATCTGAATTCGTTCGCAAAAAGCAGAAAAAAGTAGTAGATTCATGAGGCGCGGCCAGTTTGCATACCTTTGGATGCTTTGAATTGGAGGCAGGTAAGAAATCGCTTTGCATTCACTTGCTGCAATGGAAAATTTGTCCCCCTTTTGTCTGAGCAATTAATTACGTAGTAATAACCCTGGACAGGGAAGGGCATTTTGGTCCACCAACAGAACCGAAACGTTCAAGGCGTAAAAATCCTTGCGCCACGTATCTGGGTGGGGGGCCACATGGTATGCTATTTAGGCAGGGCAGCGCAGCGCAGCATCAAGGTAACAACGGCCGAGCACAAGGGGGAGGAGAGGACGGGGCGGGAAGGGGGTGGCGTGCTGGAGATCCAGCCTCGTCGTCACTCGGCATCGAACATGTTGATGCGCAACTCCTCCGGCAGCTATGCCTCCTTCACCAAGAGGCTCTGCGCTCGCCGCATCCTCTGCTTCCTCAAGCGCCACTACCTCGAAGGCGCCGCCCACCAGTACGGGACCTCCCCCTCCTCCTCTTCATCATCATCATCCCAATTTTCAATTTCAATTCTCGCTTAGCTTCTTGCTCTATTTCACCCCTAATCCTGAACAAACGGAAATGGATGGATGGAGTTTGACATTGCGTTGCATTGCGGCTGCGTTGCAGGCTGGAAAGGGAGACCACGGTGTTCTTCGACATGTCCCACCTCCGCTTCCTCGCCGCGTCCGCACGATGGGACGAGCTCGCCTCCTACGTCGCCTGGTTCTTCCCGTCCGACGACCGGGACCCGCCGTCTATTCAGGCCACCACTTTCTTGCACTGCATCCACTTCTACCGAATGCTCGCCATGATCCCTGCCGGTGGCAGCCACGCGGAGGTCGTCGACAAGCTGTACCCGCTCCTCGACGACGCCGCCGCCAAGGCCAATCCCCCAACCGCCTCTTTACGCGCCTTCCTCCACGACTTCCGACGGCGCCAACCAAGGTAGTACGCCATTCCTCTATCTGCTCTCTGCTGCAACATAATCAATTCAGCAATCGATTTGTAACTATTTCATTTCCACGACAAAACAAAACTGCGCTTTGCCCCTAGAAGTATCTGGTACAAATAATTGAGGCAGATCTTGGTACAAGTAATTGAGGTAGATCTTAGACAGAGAATAGGGGAGGCTAGCAAGAGAAGCAGGGGATACAGGAATCAAAGTAGTAGTCTGGAGATCGAAAAAGACATGTTCTGATATGTTTGATGACTTGTTCTGCTTCTGCTTCACGCTTTTTTATCTCTCCCCTTTCTCAAGTGACTCCAGGGTCATGCATACGACATTATTTCCCCTGAATAATTCTCGAATTGTAGATCTCAAGTCATCAGTGAGTAGTGCAATTAGTAGAAAACTAGTTCCATTAGTGTTATTGGACAAATGCAATGTAGTTAATGGACATCAAATTCTTCTATTGTAGGGATTACACAACTTGGGTTCAGATTTGGCAATTAGCTGCAAAAAGGTTAGAGGGGTTGGCCCTACAATGCCCTGAGCTCGAAGGGAAGCTCCATCTGCCACACTACACCCCAAAGCGTTGGCAAATCAACCTTTCCGGGTTGGTTCTAAATTCTCTTATCAGTAGTGTACATCTCAATTGCTTTGTGAAATCTAATAACAACAACCATGTTTTCCATATTTACACTCTGCTTAACAGCTTGCGGCCAATTCTAAGGCCTTACAAGAAGGAAGTCAAACAAAAGGCGTGCGATGTTGCTTCTTTCTTTCATGGCAAGAGGTATGTAGTACGTGCTGCTAACATTATTAATTCTCGTTTTGTTGTATTGCTTTCTGCCTCTATATTTTGAAATTATGCTAATTCATTGGCTTGTGCAGAGTGGAGATAAACAGAAGCCTTGCAGGTCCATCTTTCTTTCTTTTAAGTCACTCATTCATTTGGTGTTGAGTTATTTAGTGCATTTCCTAAAAAAAGAGTTGTGCAACTTATGATTCTTGAACCCCTTGTACACATGTCAATAACCATTGTTTTTAACCACAGGGCTTTCCAGCAATGGAACCACTGATTCTATGGTATCTGAAGTGCAAACTGAAGCAATAGTACAAGGTAAGATGGCTGTGCCACTGCTTTCACCATGTCTCTGTTTTGTATTCTATATCAAACTTTGTTATGTAATAATAAAAAGCCGAAATACTAGCTGTTCCATTATTGCAATGTGTGCTATCTTACTTGCCTGGCCTTGCTAATAGTAAAAATCCGAGTGAATCTGAAGTTCTTAACATTGTTATCTTTTGTTGTTCAGCAAGTGTTGCGGCGGGAGCCTTGGGAGGAGATGGGGAGCGGTTTGAAAGCAAAGAAGCTGATAATACAAGCACCTCGATGAAGAAGCGCAAGAAGAGTGAGACGTCGGACATCACAGATGCTGAAGACGCCGCTACAAGATCAGTGAAGGCTAGGAAAGATGATGCTTCTACCCTCTGAAGAGAGGAATCATGGTGAACTGCTGCTCGGATAGGATAGATCAGTGAGTAGCAAAGTAGGCTCGCAGCCTTGTCCGCTTGTATTGGTGACATATTGTGGTCGTTTTTTTGATGATGTTACCTTTCCTCACCTAGCATACAGTGATCAATTAATTTTCCTTGTTAACCAGCGAGGGGCACCTTTAACGGATCAATCAAGAGTTAAGAGCACGGTAGTAAGCACACTGCACTTTATCAGTTTATCTCCTTGTTTGTAATCAGATTTTTGGGTTCCATGACGAGCTGAGGAAGTATCAGATTGCATCAGGAACACGATATCACATCGGTGCAACAATATAGAACTTCCATTGACGTTGCAAAACTAAAAGTACAATGCATACATTAGGGTCTACACATCAGTGCATGTAACATTACATGAAAACCATCAGTGCACAAAACCATGTACTACAGATTTTATCCCTCTTCAGAGACCTCAACACCCAAAGTCATAGAAGTGGTGACCTATTACAAACACAATACACTATCGCCCTTCTGATACAGCTTCCAAGCAGGGACAGAAGCTCCAGCATCATCATCATTTCATCCATCAAACGCAAGACTGGTTCGCCTGCTCAAATCGCTCTGCCTGAACCGCGGCAGCCTCCTCAGACACTAGCGCCTCTAACAGCAAGGCCTTCACCTCCCAGGAATCAAAAGGGAAACCCCTCCTCGTGTAAGCATTAAGGAGAGCAGCGCTTCCTTGCTTCACCAGCTTGACAAAGGCACTGCCTCCGATGTCGTCTGTTCTCATGGTTGCTTCCAGCAGGGTGAGGCGTGGCCCGTACCTCTCGACTGACCTGGAGCCAAAGACCTTTGACACAGCTGCTTCCTGAGGCGCGATGTTGGGCCATGGCTCAGCTCCACTGCTCCAGAATCTGCAGAGTACTTGCACGATATGAGATTTCTTTGTTTTTGTTTAATGACTAGTTGGACAAAAGATGGCTAAGAACCTCAATCAAGCTGCTTTCATCCTTAAAATGCAGTGTAAACAAAATGTTGATAATGTACTACAGATTTTATCCCTCTCCCTTAAAATGTTTCCTTCATAAAATACAAGCGCACTGTGGCAGCTCATGATCTTTTGACATGGAAAATCACAAAATCTATGCATTGATTGAGAGTTAAGAGGCAAGAGGATCAACAACCACCTTAAAAAATACTAAGAGCGTTGGCAGGTGGCAGCCACTCACAAGTAGATGATATTGAGGAAAATTTTGAAAATGAAGTTCTTTTCCATACTGAAAGAGTATCAGCAGCTAATAACTATGATAAAAGAAAAGTAATATGCTCCCAAGTCTTGTTTGATTGTAAAAGCTCCAAGCCAAGTTTTGGACACTAGGACTCCTATTTCTTAGCAATTAGAAGGTTGCCAGCGCAGATAAGGCCATAACTATGATTAATTTCTTCAAAATTCTCAAGAAATTGATTTTTTACCAAGCTGCACCTGCAGGTAGTTTGAGTCATTGTACTGACTTGTAATGGAAAATAACTACAATTGGAAGGTACTAGTTGTGATCCACAAAATTGAATCACGCAGAGGCTATGATAGTGGTGCATCTATTGCAGAGAACGCCCCACAAGGTCACAACACTTCTCTTCATGACAAGACGCCCCACAACAGGACAACTTCAACAACCAAAGCTTGAGATTAACGAAACGTTCATAGATTCTTGTAATTAATGAAACCAATGTGTGTGGTCCTGATGGCGCAAGACTAAGCTTGAAGCTAATTTTGATGGTTGTACCTTCACAATGGCCACAGGAAATACATTATTACAACAACATTTTTCGGTTGGATCAGATGCTCTCTACCTGCCCAGACAACACCCTAACTTCATGTTCAAATGTCAAAATGTACTCAATGGGGCAAGTGCTGTACAGTTTATCAGGCTGATTCCATGGAATTGTACGCTCAAGAATTTAGGTTGGGATGGAGTGTACGACAAGGGATTTCAGAAAAGGACATTTGAGGTAGTGGGCTCGCAAAGGAGTGTCAAACAATCTTGTGCGCCTGACTGAAATTTTTAGGCTGAAACGACAACTATTTTAGATCTACCCACTCCCAGATATGGTCACTTTGCATATGCAGTAAGCCTGAACAAAGGTTAAATTTTTAGAACACGCCTTTGGCATCGCCCAACAAAAATGGCTACCATTTTTCATTCCCTCTCATTCCCAAACTTTCAGTTGGGTAAGCTACAGAGCCGTCAGTTCCTACATCACCTTCCACTTTCTTGACCAGTATTGGAAAGATTTATACGCACGAACATCCCACGATTCAGTCCCTTGTCTAATTCCATTTTTAGAACAGATTCAATGTCTAACTGAACACTAAACACTGACATAATGACCATCGAAAGTTGTTGAAATAACCTACTAAAAATGAATCCTCTTAACATCCGCATGAGAAAGGCGCTACATTTGATTCAAGAATGGGGTTGAGAGTAGTATGCTGAGTTGCTTACTGGGGTGTGCATCTCCCAACTGCTCGGGTGTAGAGGTACCCCGGCCACGCGTGCGCGTCGCCGCGGCTCCCGTCGGTGTGCAGCCGCATCCTCCTGTTCTTCCCCTCCGCCGCCGCCGCCACACGGACCCTACCGTACATCCCATTTGCTGCCCAGAAGGATGAACAGATGAGGATGAACCAGGCAAGAGCTAGAGGACGGCGCGGCGCCGGAGAACCCATCTCTCTCTCTCTCTCTCTCCCCCTCTGCTGAGTGCTGACTGCTGTTGTGCAGTTCTACTGGAGGCTTGCTGCTTATCCAACAGGCGACAAACTTTATGGAGCCCAGTTTGAAATGCGGACATTGTACTCTTATCTCTCTCACACACACAGATCGGCTCCTCTGAAGGAGCGTGCACCGGCCCACAACAAGATGCGCCGGGTCCATACCTGTCGTTACTAGTCATGCCACGAGTGTGAGATTTTCTTCTCCTCCCTTCAACTTTTCTCGCACGTGAAGGAAACGACAGCGCAAGTATGGAAAGTAAATACAGGTGTCTGGAAGTGTGTTTATGAGTAAAGCCAAAGATAGAAAATGTACTCGCTCTGCCTCAAAAGACTTGCCATCGATATAAATAAGGGAGAGCACGAGAGTGGTACTAGGTGTTCTTTTTTTTTTCCTTAGAGTTGAAGAGATTGGATGGAAGACGATAAACATCTTATTCAATGGATATTTTGAGTTTGGGACATTTGGGAAACATCTTATTAGAGTTCACATTAGCTTTGTTATTTAATAAAAAAATAACTTTTGATGCATTGTGCCTTCCACTTTGCCTTACTCAAACGTTACAAGGCTGCAACTGCCGGAAAAAACTATGCCGCCGATTGATCCTCAAAACAATTGTTGTTGTGTTACTACTGTTTCGTTGGCATGTGATTGGACAATGTAATGGTAAAATGTGATTGGAAAATGCAATGGTAAAAGTGCCAGTACTACTGCTGTCGACTTAAGAGAACCAAGTAACAGAAAAGGCAGGGTACCAGTAGAAAATGAATTCGTATGCAATGTTCCTGTAATGACAGACTGAAAAGGAGATATCAGATATGTACATCCGCACCGCAAGAAAATGCTTTCTTCTTTTTTTTTTCCAATTCTAATTCTAGCTAAAAAGAACTCTCTAGTTTGAGGAAAGTTTGACGTAAAGAACCCTAACGAAACCTAGGAAATCTCACCATAGTACGTTCAGATATAGGAGTATCACGATAAATCAGCCGCCTCAATAGGATATCACGCTGCCGACTTCCACGGGAAAAGAAGCCTGGACGACTTCCCATTGGCGTCACAGCTATCTTTGGCAGGCATCTCCGGGTCGATCTCTACCAAGTCCCAGCTGTCGTCCTCGTCCGTGCTGCCACGGCTGCTGCCGTCCGGTTCTTCCCGTCGCTGCTCCCGCTCTTCCGAGCTATCGCAATGCTCATTCAGAGCACAACCTTCTTCTTCATCCTCCGATGAGCTCGTATGGGCTTCCTCTTCATCCTCTGATGAGCACGAGCTCGTGCTGGAATGCTCTGCCCTGGCCTCATCAGCCCCTTCATCCGCACCTACGGTCATGTCCTCGCCGATGCCAGCAAGCTCCGCCTCCATATCTTCGTCGTCTCCCGATTCGTCCATCTCCAAAAAACTGTCCTCTTCAAGCAACAGGAGGTCTGCCGTAACGCAGAGCCACAAAAAGCTGAGCGCAGCCAGGTAGAAGTCGAGCACGAGGTAGATGACGAAGATCTTGACGCCGGACGCCGCCAGCACCGCCATCGCGCCGCGCCTCCACTTGTCGACAGCTCCGTCCACGCCTACGCCGAGCCCCCAGCTCCCTCGCCGTCGTCCGGCGTCAGCTGGACTTGCCTGCCAACACTGAGCACCTCGAAGTTCCAGAGGGCCAGGAGCGCGAGTTCTATAGGCCGCGGGGCGAGCGTGACGTGGAGGAGGAAGGCGTCGAAGCAGAACGCGATGATGATCAGGACCCACAGGAACAGCCAAGAGTCTTGCACGTCGAGCTCCGCGTCTACCCTTGCCTCGCCGCCGGCGTCGCCCTCCCGCTGCTGGGTTGTGTCGTCCGCGTCGTCGGCGGTGTCACTGGTGGTGCCAGCTTCGCCGTCGTCGTCATCCGGCAGGTCAATCCAATCAGCTACCAGCATCGCCAAGCCGCACGCTGCCGCTAGGCACGCGGCGTAGAATTGCGTTCCGCCGATGGTGCTGAAGCGGAAGATCAACTGCGTGCTGAACAGGAGGTAGAATCCGATCCCGACGAGAGACACGATGTCCCGGAACACGAAGCCGGCGGCCTCCTCCTCCTCCTTCTCGCCATTATTCTTGCACGACGTCGGCGACCTGATCGCACGGATTACTCCTCTCAAGTATCCCAGCACCGACGGCGCCTTGGTCTTAGCTTCCTCGCACGCCGCGTCGAGCATCACGGTCGCGGCGAGACGGATCACGCGCCCGGCCAGGCGGAGCACGAACCAAGCCGCGCCCGCGGCGTCCTTGTGCTGGCCCCACTTGGCCTCCGCGCGCCGTCCGCCCGGCCGGCGACCGCGGCGCGGGCGCGGCGCGCGCACTCCTCGGCCCCGGCGCAGATGGGCGCGGTGGCGGGGTGCGCCCGCAGGCGCCGCAGGTCGGCCCCCAGGTCGGCGCGCGCGGGCGCCCAGCACGGCGTCGACGCGATCCGGCCACACGGCGCGGGCGAAGCAGGCCAGGGCGACGCCGAGAGTGGCGTAGTACGCCAGCAGGCTGGACGCGCCCGCGGATGCGGCGACGCAGCAGACGGCGCACGCGGGGACGAGGGCCGTCGTGGAAGCAGGGACGGCGGCGCCCGCGCCGTGGGGTGCCGCCGGGACGACGACGGGCATGGTGAACGAACGTGTCGCGCGCGGGATCGCTATGGCGGTGGAGACGTGGCGGGGCGGGCGCGCATCGGGGATATGACGGCGGCGCTAGGTTCCCGGCGAGTCAGCGTACAACCTCTGCAACAAGAAAGATAGTAGATCGGGGAGGGACGTAGACGAACTCATCGGGGGCTTGCAAATAGGAGCGTATCCCGGGGGCTGATTCCGTTGCAGCAGCCTTGCAGGTGAAGAGTTTGGATCCGTCGCGCGATCACGATCCTTAGCGCGTAGCGGTTCGTGATCGTGATCGTGCATGACCTCGAAGCAGAACAAACGAAAAAAAAGGACGAGTAAAAAAATGCGATCACGGTGGGACTCGAACCCACAATCTCCCGCTCCGGAGGCGAGCGCCTTATCCATTAGGCCACGCGACCAGCTTGTCCTTAGGTGCACACAAATTTTATTTAACCTTAAAAGGTATTGCACCTACTCTAGATGGCTAATCCACGCATACGGATGGGAACTCGATCCGAGTATTCCATGAGGATTGCGTCGCCACATGCGTACCACGTCGAAACGAACACGCCAGCAATTGGTTGGTTTGATCCGATGCAATCCAAGACCACGCGTGCAGTGACCCAGTGAGCTCATCCGGCGGCACCGTTCGCTGGTGTTCCGTGCCCATGCCAACCCGAGAGGCCGAGACGCATGCTCCATCTGCGTACGGCCGCACTCGGGACCAACACTAATCCTGCCGAGTCAAAAAGCGCATGCATGCTGCCGTGCCGTGCCCTATCCTCGCCGTGCGCTCTGGCGGGCAGGCAGAGGCGGCTGGGCAACTCGCAGGTCCACCGCCCCTAATCCCCTATCCTCCAGCCGTGCAGCTACTGAGCAGTCAGCACCCAACGAGCGCAGCGCGCATCGATCGTGATCGATTCCGCTGCTCCATCCGTGTAGCGCACGGCGTTTTTCCACGCTTCCAAACAAATGATTTGGTGGATTTGGACTGGGCATGCAAATCAATGAGCGAGTGATGATGAGGCCGTCAAAACCAAGTTGCCTTGCCCTCATGCAGCAGCAGCCAGCAGAAGCAAACGGCGGGGATGGAGATGGTTATTGGTGACTCTGACGAACCTTAACCTTCCAACTTCCAAGTGATTAGTGATCGATCGAAATAACTCCGCAAGATCTCGGAAACCTCCAGGTTCAAATGAACACGTCGATACGATTTTTTTTCCCCTTCAAGATGGCAATGCCGATAAGAACACGTCGACTGAACTGAAAACTAGAACAGGGACGGATCGAAACAGACCGAAACGAGAACGCTTCCCAGCATGCATGCCGATGCGATGCACAAGGGTCCCTTGATTTGGAAGAACGACATTTGGAATCTCCGTCGCGTGGTGAAGTTCAGGCAGGCGTTGAGCACCGCACGCGGCCCGGGAGTGGTCAGAGCGTGGCTGATTTTTATACCGATGCAGACGGGCAGACATAGCGGGGCAAGAGAGGACTGCTCCAGTCTCACAATACGCATGAAACCGAGTCAAATGGAGCTTCAACCTATTTTACTCCTATACTAATAAATAATTTATATGCTGCCACATGACCTGCATAGTCATTGGCTCGTTTTCTATTGTTTGAAAATGGATCAAGGGGTCTTAAATAACTACTGAACTCTAATACTCTTTTATAATGATTGTCAACCAAGATGCAAACCTGGAGAATAAAGTAGTGACTTTTACCAGCTCTATATGAGAAAAAGGATCTAAATCACCCGGCCATGTAGTACCGGTCAATAATAACATAACCGGTACTAAAATGCGACTTTAGTACCGGCCCGTGTCTTGACCCGGTACTAAATGGTCCTCCACGGGTTATTTGAAAAGGAAAATATCTCTCACCTAATCACATGTGATGCGTAAGTGAGATTGTAAGGAAAGTTTGGGCGAGACTTGAGATCGTGAGTTCGAATTCCACGGACCGCGCACGCCACCTCCACCTCTGGCGCCGGCCCCTCCACCTCTTCTCTTATCTGGTTCCCTCCACCTCTTCTCTTCTCTGGCGCCGGCTCCTCCACCTCCTCTTCTCTAGCGCCGGAGCTCGCCTCCCCGGCCGCCGCCAGGCAGCCCTTCGTCATCGGTAGGTTGCTTTTACGGTCCCCACCCCTTCTCCCCGCGCTCTCTCGCATGAACGAACTTCGCGAGTGGCCGCTCCTCATTCTGGTGGTGGTGGGGTCCTGTTGGAGATTTTTCACCGCGTCATGCTCGTAAATCAGGTGTGTGTGTGTGTGTTCACTGCTGCTTTTGCGGCTGGATTTGTTTTGCTTCGAGAGCCACACCTGCTGCTACTATTTTGTCTTGTTAAATTTTGCTTTGTGGTTTACTGGTTTTGTTTAGTATGTCCAAGCTATGCAGTCTATCCAATTTGAAAGTCGAAAGAGTAGCCTAGTCATTTACTTAGCTTGAGATAGCTGAAGATCTGCGAATCTGTATGTGAATGCTAGCAAGTTCGAGTTCATGCTATGGGCCCTTCGAATAACTCCAGAGAACTTTTTGGTTCCTTTTATTTCTTATTTCTGTGTTCAAAATTAGCTAAATCGTGTAAGCTGATACACTTCAAACCCTTTTCCTAACTAACCGAATGGTCTAATTTCATTTTGCCAGGTCAATGCATCAGATGTCATCATTTTGGAGGAAATTTTAGTCTTTCATGATAAGAGAGTTCGCAATCTGATGGACATGAAAACTTTTGTGGACACATGTTTCTCGTATTTATCACTGATGTTGGTTTGTGAAAAGAAAAATAAGCAAGATTGCGGGTTAAGAAGGATGAAATATTCATTGACAAGGATAGAAATATTCAGTATCATCACCCGCTTTATTGTACTAACAACAACTTGCTCAAAGTCATCAAAAGATATATCCCAGCCGTCGAACAAAGTGTTTACAGTAGACTTCAGCGCTTCAAGCACGAGCTTTATTGTACCAGAATGCAACCAAAGTAAGTGGTATTTTATTTGTGACATTGCTGATCAAATTAGTATGGAAACCATTGTCTTTGCAAGTTGTTCCAGAACAAGCCGCACCATGCATTGTTGAAGCAAAAGAATTAAGCAACTCTTGGAATGATCCAAATACCCCTGCTTATTGTAAAAAAAAAATAGCACACACAGAACAGGATAGGATTAATCTATCTAATACAACAACAACAACATAGCCTTTTGTCCCAAGCAAGTTGGGGTAGGCTAGAGATGAAACCCATAAAAAAAACAAAGATCACGGATCTTCAGGTACGTGGATGGCGAGTCTCCAAGCGCTCCTATCCAAAGCTACCTCTTTGGAGATATTCCACTCCTTAAGGTCTCTCTTCACCGACTCGTCCCAAGTCAGTTTAGGTCTACCTCTACCTCGCTTTAAATTTTCGGCCTGCTTTATAACCCCACTACGCACCGGCGTCTCAAGGGATCTCCGTTGGATATGTCCAAACCATCTCAATCGATGTTGGGTAAGTTTCTCCTCAATTGGTACCACCCCGACTCTATCCCGAATAACTTCGTTCCGGACTCTATCCCTTCGTGTGTGCTCGCAAAACCACCGCAACATCCGCATCTCAACTACACTCATTTATTAGACATATCGTCTTTTTTAGGCCAACATTTAGCACCGTATAACATCCTTATACATATCCTTGATGAGGGTAATGTACTTAGTTGGGACTTTATGCTTCTTCAAGGCCCACCACATAACATTTCTCGGTATTTTATCATACGCCTTCTAAAGGTCAATAAAGACCATATGCAAGTCCTTCTTCTGCTCTCTATATCTCTCCATCAATTGTCGGATTAAGAAAATCTCCATGGTCGACCTTCCAGGCATGAACCTAAACTGATTTTGGGTCACACTTGTCACTCTTCTTAGACGGTACTCGATAACCCTCTCCCAAAGCTTCATCGTATGGCTCATCAGCTTAATCCCACGGTAGTTAGTAGAACTTTGAACATCTCCTTTATTCTTGAAGATTGGTACTAGTATACTTCTCCTCCATTCTTCAGGCATCTTGCTGGACTGAAAAATAAGGTTAAAAAGCTTAGTTAACCATATTATCGCTTTGGCACCTAGGCATCTCCACACCCCAATGGGGATACCATCAGGGCCCACCGCTTTACCCCCCTTCATCCTCTTCAACGCCTCCCCGATCTCAGCCTCCTGAATTCTCCTCACAAAGCGTCTGTTGGTGTCATCAAAAGAGTCATCTAACTCAAGGGTAGGACCCTCATTCTCCCTATTAAACAACTTATCAAAATACTCTCGCCATCTGTCCTTGATCTCCTCATCCTTCACTAGAAGTCGATTTGTCCCATCCTTGATGCATTTGATTTGGTTGATATCTCTTATCTTCCGCTCGCGGATCCTAGTCATCCTATAGATGTCCTTCTCCCCTTCCTTCGTGGCTAGCCGCCGATACAGGTCATCATACGCTTTACCCTTTGCTACGCTCACAGCTCGCTTTGCAACCCTCTTCGCTAAATTATAGCTCTTGATGTTGGTTGCACTCTTATTAAGGTGGAGGCGCTTGAAACACTCCTTCTTCTCCTTAATAGCCATTTGCACCTCGTCATTCCACCACCAGGTGTCTTTCCCTTCCTGTTTGCCTCCCCTACCCACGCCAAACACCTCTGAGGCCACCTTCCGAACACATGTTGCCATCTTTAGCCACATATCTTCTGCATCTTCTCCTTCCTCCCAGGACCCCTCACCTAGCATTCTCTCCTTGAACGTGTGCGCAGCTTCCCCTCTAAGCTTCCACCACTTCGTTCTCGCAATCTTGGCGCGTTTATCTCGATGGACACGTACCCGAAAACAAAAGTCCGCCACCACAAGCTTGTGTTGAGGGACAACACACTCCCCAGGTATTACCTTACAATCTAAGCAATTCCGTCTATCCTCCTTCCTAGCAAGGATAAAGTCGATCTGGCTCGAGTGTTGTCCACTATGAAAGGTCACAAGATGGGATTATCTCTTCCTAAAAAGGGTATTCGCTATCAAGAAGTCGTAGGCCAACGCGAAGTTCAAAATATCCTCCCCCTCTTGACTCTTGCGACCATACCCAAAGCCCCCGTGCACTCGCTCGAACCCTACATTAGTCGCACCCACATGGCCGTTGAGATCTCCTCCTACGAAGAGTTTCTCGCTGCTAGGAACGGTACTAGCCATGCTATCTAGGTCTTCCCAGAACTGCCTCTTGGTGCTCTCACTGAGACCTACCTGAGGGGCATAGGCACTGATCACATTTAGGGTTGAGTCTCCAACTACCATCCGGACCAGGATAATCCGGTCGCCTCGCCTCCTAACCTCTACGACTCCATCCTTAAGGCTCCTATCGATCAAGATACCTACACCATTCATACCCGGTGTTGCCCCCGTGTACCAAAGATTGAAGCTAGTATCCTCAACCTCCTTCACCTTTTGACCCTTCCATTTAGTCTCCTGAAAGCATAGAATATTTACACGCCTTCTAATTGCTGCATCAACTAGCTCCGCAACTTACCTGTTAGGGATCCTACGTTCTAGCTACCTATGCGAATCCTAATTAGCTCGGCTAACTTCCTTACCCTTCGCACCCGTCGAGGGAAGTGCCTAGACCCTTGCTCATTTTCCACCACACCCGGGCGCAGATGTAGCGCACCACTCAGGCTGTGACGACCCGACCCTTGCTCACTTTTCATCGTACCCAGGTCACGATAAGACGCGCCTTTGGAGGGATGGCGACCCGGTCCTTGCCCATTTAACACCACACCCGGGTTCCGATGTAGCGCGTCGCTAAGAGGGTTACGCCCCAACGAGTTTCTTATGGGTTCATATCCATTAGTGGCTGTTTTTTTACGCCGGTTCGCCAAACCTAACACAACCCTCCTCCTTTATCCGAGCTTGAGACCGGCTATGTTGAGAACCAACACAGACGGAGTTAGGATTAATCTATCTAATGCTAAAGAAAAAATGGTACGCACTAATATCACATATACATTTAGGTTCAATACCTACAGAAGATGGAAATGTATTATTCTCCATAGACAAATTGTCAAGCTCAGCTGCGGTGCTGACACAAGCTGCAGTGACCATGGGCATATAATTGGGCGAGTTGAAGATGCACGTTTATAGCTGGATAGTCTCAACCCTCCAAATCAAGTGTTTTCTTTCGAAGAAAATATGGTTACAAGAAACCGCCATCTATTCGCAAGTTTGGATATTGAAAGGTCACTAAGGTGTATTGCAAGTTTCTCACACCACCGCACTGGGACGGTAAACCGTCCTCCAGTGCGCCTTTAGCGTACCGCGAGCTGCACCGGGTACGCTAACCGATCCGCTAATTGTTGCGGACGAGAAGGGATCCGCCAAATCGAGCGGAGGTAGCGGAGGACCTCTACGCACCGACGTGGCGTGGGCCCGTGCACCGGCGCGCCATGCCAACGACCCGGCCGGCGAGCGGGGAGAGAGAGGAGGAGGGGAAGGGGACGAGCTCGAGGCCCGCCGCCGCGAGGCCTGCCGCCGTGGGCGGGGCCCCTGCTCCACCCCGCCGCCGCGAGGCCCGCCACGCCACCGTGATACTCGCCGCCGCCTAAGATCCGGCGCGCGAGCCCGAGCCCGAGCCCGAGCTCGAGGTCGAGGCCGCTGCGAGACCTGCCCATGGCCGCCCCACGCCATGGGAGAGGGCAGGTCTCCGCCAGCGCCGCCGCCATGGGAGAGGGAGGGAGGAGGAGGGGGCGGCGGATCCGGCCGCCGACGCCGGGGCTTGGAACGGAAGGGAGGGGCGGCGCGGCGCGGCGCGGCCTCGCAGCTCGCCGGAGGCTCCAGGGGGCAGGGGCGGCGCGGTCCCGCAGCTCCAGGGGCGGCGGAGCTCCAGGGGCAGGGGTGGCGGAGAGCTCCAGGGGGCAGGAGCCCCGCCGCAAGCCGTGAGGAGCCCCGCCGCAGGCCGCTCGTGGCCGTCGGGGGCCGGGCCGCAGGCGAGGATGGCGAATCCGTCCGCCGTCGGCCGCAGCGGGGGAAGCAGGGGAGGGGCCGGGGCGGCTCGCCGGCGGCGGAATCAACGGCGGAGAGAGAGAGAGAGAGAGAGAGAGAGGTGAACGAAGGGGACGCGGATTCAGTGCCGTGGCTCCTTGAAGGCACAACGCGTTCCATATCTACCGTGAGTTACACATCCAACGGCCATAAAGTGTGGTAGAAAGAACTACATAGTGAACATAGAACAGTGATCGGTGACGCTAAGTCAGCTAGTTATTGTCTCTTCCTTCACCCTCCCGTGCCTGAAGTCCTTATTCCCATCGGAAGAGCAATCACCAAAGCAAGTTCAAGCGATAGTTGATCAATAAGTTAGCACTTTCTCGAAATCCATAGATACCTTGCGGAAGAAAAAGATATTGATTTTGGGAATCAGAAGAAGAACAAAAGATAAGCCCAAGTATGGGGAAAGATTAATGAAATTGAAGAAGAGATCAAGTGAATCTAAGTCAAAACAAACTGATAAAGCAAACTGGTTGGATGCCAGTACTTAGAAACCAGTTCTCCTCAGCAGAAGTGAAATATACAGGTTCGATAACTTACTTATTAGGCAGTGCCAGGTCCCATTTCCAATGGAAAAAGACAGTCGTTTTCCTCTTACGAATTAAGTTAAAGACCCCTTCCCTTCGGTCAAGATCGATACAATACAGCCGAACCGCTTTCTTCCGTCTGTAGTCGATATATTTATATAATTAGATTAATAGGTGCCCTATATCAGGTATGACAAGGTTGGGAAATAGTTTTCCCATATTCTAAAGTAGTTCACTGCCCTTCTTCATTAAAGTGGGCCGCAGTGGAAAAGGCGAACAATTGCTGTAATATAGATACCGGAGAAACATGCTGCCTCCTCTTCTATTCCATTTTCTGTTTCTACATATCGCGTTCTAAAATAGCTCTTCTAGCGCGGATGAAGTAACAAAGAGGATTTGCTTGAAAGCACTTGAAGTTCCAGAGGTTTTTCCATACAATGTTGAGTGCTCAGATTAGTTCCCTCCAAGCCCTGCCCAGCCCTACAATAAAGAGCAGCCAACCCGACGTTTTTATGCGAGTGCCCCATGAAGAGATTTTCAATTGGGTAGATTAAGCCTAACCTGTGAAAATCCGCGAGCCCCTTCTCATATTCGGAACTGGTACAGTAAAAGCTCTTGGGGGCTCGCTCCTGCTGCTTGACTCGACCGGACGGGAGAGGTTGTTTAAGAATCGAGATAGGCACTCAGAAATAAAGAGTAAGATAGACGTCTAAGAGATCAAGTGCTAGCCCCTATAAATAGATAGGACTAAAACTGAGTACTTTTCTTGAATAGCCATCAGGCCAAAAGGACTATCCTTAAGGAGAAGAGTTGTGTCTTAAAGTAAAGACGAGGATGTAGAAATCCACACACACTTGTCTTTCAGGCCCAGCCCACCACGGATTTCCAAATCGTTAGGTTAGCGGCGGGTCTTTCTTCTTCTGGGTGAGCAGCGGAGCTACTTTTTCTTTCTTTCATTCCATCTGTCTCTGTATGCTTGGGTGAATGCCATAAGCGGATTTATATGCCCCGGTTCCCAGGGTTAGGGTATTCCCTATGTTGAGCCTACTCAGATCAGAACAAAACTTTTTGATTCTCTTTCGCCTATCGGCCGGCTTTAAGCAACCTTCACATTTCCTGCTGAGATCCCAAGTCTCCAAGTGGGCCCTCTTGGCCACCCACGACCTTGGCTTTTTAGAGAATCTCGCTCCTGTGTCGTAGGACTTGTAGCTCGGCAGTCCACCGGGTAGGTTTGTTTATCCATCCTTTTTCGAGTGTCTTCTTGGATAGTTATAGCGGCCCATAGGCGCAAGATGTACCTTGTGGAGGGCGGCGGTCCCCTGGACATAGCATAGTCCTTTCAGGCAATGGCCGTTTAGTCCATGGTCCGTTGGATGGTCGGTGCAAGGCCAGAAATTGGAACACATTGATTCCGCTCATTCCTGTCCTTCGCTTCAGGGCCTGTCCCTCGGTGTGGTCAGTACTCCATACTGTCGGGCAGCAAAGCTTACACTTGTTCACTCCAGAATAACCTGGTGCGAGTTAGGGGATCCACGCGCTTTGTTCCCGCGCGCTGCGCCGGCCTCCCGCGCGCCCGGGCGCTGCGCAGCCGCCCTCCTCGAAGTTCCCCGCGCGCTGCGCCACGACCGTCCTCCTCAGCATCCCCGCGCGCGCTGTTTCGCGGCCGCCCTCTGCAGCATCCCCCGCGCGTGCTGTTCCGCAGCCGCCCTCTGCTCCGCACGCTTCTCCGAGGAAGGACTGCCCTCTGCTCCGTGCGCTTCTCCGAGGAAGGGCTGCCCTCTGCGCCGCACACTCCGACAGGACGCCAAGGAGGAGAGGAGGAGAGGGACGCAGATGCCGACAGGACGCCATTGCCAGATATACTAGCGAGCTATTTTCCTTTTCGTGACCTAAGTATATGCGCAAGACAACTAATTTTCTATAGAAGTTTAATTTCTCAATTCTATGGTAGGAAAATCATATGTTGCTCTAGTTGATTTTAGATCATATTTGTGCAATTGTGAGTTCTGTGAAAGGCAATGACAGAATTTGAGAAGGGGACACCTCGAGTTGGTTTAAGATTCAGAAATCCAGATGAGGCTTGGAAGTCTTGGGTTGCATACGGGGGTTGCACAGGCTTTGATGTGAGGAAAAGATATGCAAATGTAAGCAGCTATGATGGCAAGGTGACTTCAGCCAGATTTGTTTGTTCCAATGAGGGTCATCGAAACAAAGGATAAACAAATAATGTGACCAAGTATTTTAGAGCTAAAACAAGAACTAATCGTAAAGCTCGGATGTCTCTTATGTTGGACCGAGGTTCAGATGATTAATGATTATGAAGTCAGTGATGTTGTGCTTGAACACAATCACTTACTTCATTTACCAGAGACTCGCCATTTGATGGCAACACAAAGAAAAATTTTAGAAATACAAGCTTTTGAATTTGAGGCTGCTGATGATTTTGGAATTAGACCAAAAGATGCTCATGAGATGGCTGCTCGTCTAGTTGGTGGACTATTTAACCTTAGCTACACTTGTCGTGATCGCAAAAATTATTTGCGTACCAAAAGATAAAGGGAGTTGGCTTTTGGACAAGCTGGAAGTATGTTAAAGTATTTTCATGACAAAATAGCTGAAAACCCATCATTTTAGTATGCTTTGCAACTCGATGTTGAGGAACATATAACCAACATTTTCTGGGTTGATGCTAAAATGATCCTTGACTATGCACACTTTGGTGATGTGGTCACATTTGATACTACTTTTGGCACAAACAAAGAATATAGACCTTTTGGTGTATTTCTTGGGCTCAATCAGTTTAGAGAGACCACTATTTTTGGTGCTGCCATCTTGTTTGATGAAACAAAGAACTCATTTCTATGGCTCTGTGAGACTTTTCTAGCTGCACATAATGGGAAGCAACTTAGAACTATTTATACAGACCAAGATGTTGCAATGGGAAAATCTATACCTAAAATTTTACAGAATCATATCATAGGTTGTGCACCTTTCATATAATGCAGAATGCTGTCAAGTATTTATCTCCAATGAAGGGGGAAGAGAAAGAAGAAGGTACACAACAAGATGAAGCTGAACCTGAAAAGGAAGATGAAGAATCTCATATTCTCAAAGATTTTAGTGCTTGCATGTATGGCTATGAGGACAAGACACTATTTCAAGAAGCATTTGACATTATGAGATTTAAAGTGCATAAGCAAACTTGGTTAGATAGTATCTACAAGGTTAAAGAAAAATGGGTTGAATGTTATATGAGAGATGTTTTCAGTTTGGGAGTGAGAAGCACACAGCTAAGTGAGAGCTTCAACAATGCATTGAAGAACTTTTTAAAACCAGGTTTTGATATTTTTCAATTTCTGAAGCATTTTGAGAGAGCAGTGCAAGAAAAAAGAGCAAAGGAATTGCAATCTGAATTTGAGGCAAGGAAGAACATCCCAAGAAGACAAATGTGTACACCTATGTTGGTGCAAGCAAGCGAAGTTTACACTCCTGTTATTTTTGAAGCTTTCCAAAGTGAATATGAAAGCTCCATGGCTGCATGCAGTAGATTACTGGATGAAAATAAATATGCTATTGCTATTGGGAGTTTCTATGGTGCTGTACGTTTTGAGCAGGAGCGCATAGTGATAGGTGATCCTTTGAGCCAAACAACAACCTGTAGTTGTCAAATGTTCAATAAGACAGGAATATTATGTGCTCATGGTTTGAAAGTTCTTGATTCGATGAATATAAAAATATTGCCAGCATATTATATCTTAAAGAGATGGACTAGGGAAGCTTGCAATGGACGTATACAAGATAAGCAAGGAAGGAATGTGATAGCAAATCCAAAGTTAGAGGCTCAACTTCGGACCTGAAACCTGGTTCATAAATTTGTCAATTTGGCATATAAAGTAGCCGATTATCCAGATTGTTGTTTGTTGCTAGAAGATGGATTTGATTGCTTGAGTACGCAACTGGAGGATAAACTCAATTTGTCTGCTAATGCCTTGAATAAATCTTGCAATGAACAAGAAAATGTTGAGCCAAATGCACAGCAAAAAGATGAGTTCCTTGCTGCACAACTGAAGAAAAAGGAGGCGAAGTCAAAAAATTCAAGAAGGAAGAAAACTTGGCTTGATAAATTACCTAAGGGTAACCCCGTAGTATGCCAACTAAAGTTGCTAAACTAAAAAAGAAAGAACCAAAGGTATATTCTCGACTTTAGATCTAGAACTTTCTACATTTTGTTGCCATTCATAGCTAATTAGTGATATTTTCATTGGCAGAAACGAAAGCAAGATGATGGTGTACAACCCCCAAAGGAAGTGAAGAATGATGACAGCAACAAAGGAGGAATTATACAAGTTGAAGAGTACAATATTATTGGCAATTTTACCCAACTTGTAACGGCTCCAATTTATGATGATGATATTCTTCATGTTGGTGATCTGTTCTAGTATGTGCAATGTGGTTAGGTGGTATTTTGCTAACCATAGTATTTTGTGGGCTGACTATAGCATTTTATGGCCAAATTGTACATGTGAATGGCCAAGTACTACAATATCAATTTGAGTGACTCAAGTGCCATGTATTGGTGTTGAACTATGAATGTCACTTACAATGAATTAAAATGAAGCCCTTTTTTATGTTGTGTGTTTGTTAATTTTGGGTGCTTAGTTTTCTGTTTTTATGCTAAATAAATGTCATATGACTGAGAAATACTAAGACATGCTCCATTTGCCTTTGGGAGCCGTCCAGGCAAGGGGACCGGGCAAGGATGGGTGGGAGAGAAGAGATTGGTGAAGCAAAGGTACATTGTGCCTTTGCCAAGCAAAGGCACTGAATCCACGTCAGAACGAAGGGAGGAGGGGAAAAGAAAAGAAGGGGAGAAGAAAAGAGAGAGAGAGAAAAAAAAAGAAAGAAAAAAAGGGAAATGAAGGGAAAAAACAAAAGAAAAAGAGGAAAAAAGAAATGTATTTGTTAAAATGAGATGATAATTGAAGATAGTTGAATAAAATATGTGGTAGTTGGGATAGAGGATGAGATATAGAGTATGACGGGTGCGGAAAAACTGGGTATAGAGGAGAAATCTTGATGACCAGGACAAAATATTCTTTTTAGAGGATGGAAATAGAGTATCACGAGTGCGGACAGCCTAGGCATAAAACTGAGTCGATAGAGCTTCAACCTATTTTACTCCTATACTAATAAATAATTTATATGCTGCCACATGGCCTGCATAGTCATTGGCTCGTTTTCTATTGTTTGAAAATGGATCAAGGAGTCTTAAATAACTACTAAACTCTAAGTACTCTTCTATAATGATTGTCAACCAAGATGCAAACCTGGAGAATAAAATAGTGACTTTTACCAGCTGTATACGAGAAAAAGGATCTAAACCACCCGGCCAATATAAGTTTGGAATAGGGAACAACAAATTACCTGGCATATTAATTCACGTTCTGATGTTTTGTACACTAAAGTAGATCCTTTGGGTGTGCTTGCTGGCAAAGCTAAATAACACTCTTCAGAATTAGGAGCAAATGCACGGAGACCTGATTGTAAAACATAACAATATTAGCAGCAAATACGGCAAGTAGCAACAACTCAAGAACTTAATTTACCGTGTGGAAAAGAAACGATCGGGGGGCAGAAGATTTAATTCTGCGTTTACTGTTAACTGCAAAATCAATAACGGAAAGAGTGCAAACTTCAAAAACAAAGGCATTCCAACACATTGCGTATGAGAGGAGAAGCAGGATAACTAGAATATTAACGAAACCATCTTTGTCCGATGGCCGCTATTAGAAGCAGATCTGAAAGGGCCCAAGGAAATTACCTATCGGAGTGCATTATACTTCTATTTTAGCTAACTCCATTGAAACAAGGAAGCTTCCTTCACATGGAAGCACCGCGGATCTGAGCTCCGACGCTAATAAAAGATTGAACATGTGGTTTCGAGCCGAAAATGGTGGATTTGAGTGGAAAATTTGTCATGGCTTAAGATGAGCTGACTAGAGCATACAGCTATAGGTCAAAGAAGAAGGGATGAAAACAAAAGGAGAAAGAGAGAGAGAACAGGGATCGGACAGAGGGAGAACAAGGATCTCACCGTATGTACTAGAACGTAGAGATACCCTATTGCTTGAGGGATAGGTGAGGGAAATAATAAACAAAAGGATACTGCAGAGCGAGCTGATCTGATGGGAGGTCAGATGCACGGAGCAGATAGTCACCGCTGAGAACATCCATTCGGTAAAATCGCTTCGCTCGACAAGTCGACGGTTCACTGATGCAGCGCCGCACGACAGCTCGAGACGTGCTGAGCCGGCTGACAGCGGGAGCAAGAGCTGTTGGATTGATCTGTACCCCTAAGGTCCAAAGGTCTTAGCTTTTTATCCGCGCCCTGATCAGGGGCGTCCAACCCAACATATGTTGGTGGGCCCCTGTTGCCAGCGCCACAATAAATAGAAGGTGGGGGCCGGGAGGCACGCACGTCGAGATTAACCGTGCCCCGACTCCCCACCTACACCCTAACCCTAGACCGATCGATAGGGGTGGTGCTGCGGCGGCGGGAAGCTCCACCAGCGCTGCACTGCACCGGTCATCGCCGCCCAGCGCGGATCCGCCCCGACCCGACACTGCGCGACGCTGCCTTGAGCAGACTCCACCAACGAACGTGATGGCGTCGTCATTCGACCAAGGTAAACTACCCTATCTTCTTCTCTCGACTTGATCTGGCACACGCGCATGCACACGTACACCAGTGTTCATCTTAGAACTAGACTAACACAGAAAACCCGAGACGATCCCGCATCTAGTGATCCCGGTGACAGACCTAACAATGGTATCAAAGCCATCTAGATTTATGGTTTTGACTCGGATAAGATTTGTGGTTTTGACTCGGAAGAAATAGAGAAGGGCAAAGGAATCGAGCAAATAGAGAAAACAGAAAGAAAATCGAGAAAGAAATCGAACAAAGCTCGAAACCCTAACCCGAACCCTAGATCTACTCGTCCCGACTTACCTGGCCCTTCTTCCTCCTCTGGTCCTTCTTGCTTTTTTTCTCTTCTCCTTCTCTTCCCTCCGCCATTTTCCTTCTTTCCCGTACCCCAGAGATCCCCTCGACGGAGCCGCGCGCGAGACGCACGCGACTCCGGCGAGGAGGCCCATAGGGCACAGATCCGCTTCGTGTGGACGCACACCGAGCTGAGAAAACAAAGAGAAAGGGTACTGGAGAGCAGATCCGGCCATGGCACGGCTGCAGGCGTCAAGGACGAACGCGGTGGTGCAGCCTCTGGCCGGAACAGAGAAGAGAGGGTGAGGGCGAGGGAAACCAGATAGAGAGAAGGAGAGGGAGAGAAGGCGAGCTAGATCTGGCTCGTCGGCAGATGGCCGGCGGCCATGCCGTGCGCCGCGCCGGAGTTCAGGCCGGCGACGACGGCGATGAGAGAGCAGGCGAGAGACGTGGGCGAGAGAGTGAAATGATTTAGGGTTTGCGAGGCGTCGCCCGGCCGCGAGGTTTATATACCTCCCGAAACGCGCGCTCAGCCGTCCAATCTGGATGGACGGCTGAGATCGACGCGCGGGGGGGGGGGGGGGGGGGGCAGGCCCAGGTTGCGGCCTGTTAAGCCGCGGGCCGCACAGTAGCGGGCCGTTTTCTCGAGTGGGCCGGGCCGCGGAGGCAGTTTTGGGCTGCACAGTAACGGGCTGCGCAGTGCTAGATTTTCAGCCCGTTTCGCAGATGAACAGTAAAAATTTGATCTTTTTTATTCTGTTTTTGAAGCAAATTTGAATATTTTTGCACAGAATTTGATCTCTTTTCATTTTGAACCAAAGGGATAAATATTTAGAGAATAGAAATACAGATTTTCACAGATCTTGCTTCAAAATAGAATTTTTTTATTCATATTTCCGCTGCACAGATGATTATTTTGACTTGAATTTAAATTTGAACCAAAGGGATAATTTAAATTTGAGTCACAGATTATTTCAGATTAAATTATAATATTGTTATTTTCTGACCAAATTTGATGATAACAATATTATGATTTCACAGATTAATTTTCTGATTAAATTGTAATGTTGTTATTTTCTGACCAAAGTTGATAATAACAATATTATGATTTTCATACATTCATCATTATTGTTACAATGTTCTCACTTGAGCTAACCCATTTCAGCTGGTTTTCCTATGATGGTTTCCATCAAGGATATTCCAATTTTTAGAGGCGACAACTACAATGAATGATATAAGAAGTTGGATCTCTTCTTTACCATGGCTGACCTAGATTGGGTCCTTTCTGCACCGGTTCCAGTAGAGCCTGAGAGGCCGGTCAGAGGGGAAGATGTTACAGATGCTTCTTGGAAGCAAACAGAGCTCGCCCACAAGGCGAGCAAACAGAGGTATGACACTGATCATGCCAAATGGCTCCCTGCCAACAAGAAATGTTTGGCAGTGGTCAAGAACACTATAGAGCCTGCCATTCTGTGGGCAATCTCAGATTTTTCCACTGTCGTTGAGTACCTTGACAAGATAAGGAGTCAGTACAGAATGCTCCTGCCTACTTCACGTATCTCATGAATTCGGTGTTCATGCCCGAGCTTGAAAAATTCATCATGGTTTTCGTTGATGACATCCTTATATACTCCAAACATGAAGAAGAACATGCTGAGCACCTCCGCATTGTTCTCCAACGTCTTAGGGATCACAAATTGTATGCCAAGTTCTCCAAATGTGAGTCAAATTGTATGCCAAGTTCTCCAAATGTGAGTTTTGGCTGGATCGTGTAAAATTCCTGGGCCACACTATCTCCAGCGAAGGCATAGTTGTTGATCCTAGCAAAGTACGAGAGGTGATGGATTGGAAACCTCCCACCTCCGTCCATCAGATTCGCAGTTTTCTTGGTTTAGCCGGTTATTATCGCCGCTTTATTCCGGATTTCTCCAGAATTGCTAAGCCTATGACTAAACTATTGAAAAAGGGAGTAAAGTTTTTTTGGGGTGAGAAATGTGAAAAAGCTTTCCACACTCTCAGGGAACATTTGACAACAGCCCCGGTGTTAGCTCAACCCGATAACACCAAGCCGATTGATGTTTACTGTGACGCATCTGGTACTGGTCTTGGTTGTGTGCTTATGCAAGATAATCGAGTTATTGCTTATGCCTCACGAGCTCTTCGGCCCCATGAGCATAATTATCCGACCCATGATCTCGAATTAGCAGTTGTCATTCATGCTCTAAAACTATGGAGACATTATCTCATGGGTACTCATTGTAATATCTACACTAATCATAAAAGTCTCAAATATATCTTCACTCAAGCCGATCTGAATATGAGACAAAGAAGATGGTTAGAATTAATCAAAGATTATGATCTCGAGGTGCACTATCACCCAGGCAAGGCTAATGTAGTCGCGGATGCACTAAGCCGCAAGGCTCGTTGCCATTGCCTGTCAGTGGAATTTTATAATGGAACATTATGTTTAGAAATGACGAAGCTTAATTTGGAAATGATTCCCCAAGACACTCTGAATCACATCTCAGTGGAACCCACTCTCCACGACCGAATCATCATGGTACAACTACATGATGGTGTTAAGATCATGAAACAAAAACTCTCTCAAGGAGAGAAGTATAAATGTTTCTGCCAAGACCATAAGGGAGTTCTATGGTTTGGAAGTCGCATAGTCCTTCCAAAGAATCATGAGTTCCGCAAACAAATTCTTGACGAGTCACATCTTTCCAAGTTTTCTATTCACCCCGGCAGTAGCAAAATGTATCAAGATCTTAGGCAAAATTTTTGATGGTCCTCTTGAGTTCTCAGACTCAGACAAATGCATTAAATGCATTGATTGCTATTCCCGCTGATTGTGAAGTGTATAACATAGAAGAGTTTCAAATGGAAGATGATCCCATCTCATTTGAAGAAGTCATAAGAAGCAGATATTCATCTAAATGGTTTGAAGCCATGGAAGATGAAATAAAATCGATGAGGACCAACCGAGTTTGGGACCGAGAAGAAATTCCTGAAGGAGCCAAAACAGTAGGCTGTAAATGGGTCTACAAGACAAAATGTGACTCCAAATGGAATATAGAAAGATACAAGGCTCGTCTTGTGGCTAAAGGATTTACACACAAGGAAGGAATAGATTATAATGAGACCCTTTCTCCGGTATCATGTAAAGACTCTTTCAGAATAATTGTGGCCTTGGTCGCATATTTCGATCTAGAATTGCACCAAATGGATGTAAAGACGGTATTCATAAATGGGGATCTCGAAGAAAGAGTTTACATGGCACAACCTAAAGGTTTTGTCGTAAAAGGAAAAGAAAATATGGGATGTCATTTAAAGAAATCCATTTATGGATTAAAGCAAGCTTCAAGATAGTGGTATTTGAAGTTTAATGAGACTATAAAGAGGTTTGGGTTTACAGAGAATGTTGAGGATAATTGCATTTATGCAAAGTTCAAGAAAGGGAAATATATTTTCCTGGTACTGTATGTGGATGACATTCTGCTAGCAAGTAGCGATGTCAGTCTACTATTAGAAACAAAAGAATTCTTGTCATCAAATTTTGATATGAAAGACCTTGGTAAAGCCTCATTTGTGTTAGGGATTGAGATTCACCGAGATAGAAGAAAAGGGGTACTAGGTTTGTCACAAGAGACATACCTATAAAAGATTCTAGAAAAATATAGTATGGATGCGAGTAAGCCTACTCCTGCTCCGATAGTCAAGGGTGACAGATATGGAGACTTTCAGAGTCCCAGAAATAAATATGAAAAAGAACACATGAAAACTGTTCCGTATGCCTCGGCAGTCGGAAGTTTACAGTCTCAAGTGTGCACACGCCCTGACTTAGCCTTTGTCACTAATATGCTTGGCAGATTTCAGAAAGATCCAGGTCTAGAACACTGGAAACTTGTAAAGAAAGCCTTGCGATATGTGAAAGGCACAAAAGGCCTAATACTAACATACAGAAGAAGCGATTCTTTAGAGATTAAAGGATACGCAGATTCAGACTTTGCGGGAGATGAAGATGATAGAAAATCCACGACGGGTTACATCTTCACTCTCGCAGGGGAGCTATATCGTGGAAAAGCTCTAAACAATCGGTCACAGCAACATCGACGATGTATGCTGAGTTCATAGCATGCTATGAGGCCTCTAGGCAGGTAGAATGGTTAAAGAAATTTATACCTGGCTTAAGAGTGGTGGGCAGTATAGAAAGACCACTAAAGATGTACTGCGATAACCAGCCAGCAGTGTTTTATGCTCATAACAACAAGAAGAGCACGGCTACCAAGTCGATACAGATAAGATTTTATTCAATAAAAGACAGAATCCAGGATCACACCATAAGTCTCGAGCATATAGGAACAAAAGATATGCTTGCGGATCCGCTAACGAAAGACCTACCACCCAGCGTGTTCATGGAACACGTAGCCGGCATGGGAATGAGGTACAGCCTATGATCTCTGAATAATAGAGGCCCAAAAGGATTACAGAATCTATTTCTGAACAGAGGCGTGTATTGTGGCTATTGATTCTATCGGCAATTGCGCGTGACGATGAGATATGTCCTGTATAAATTTGTGATGAGATAAGGAAAATAGAAAATTAAAAGAAAAGGATAATGTGAGATCAGGGGGAAGATTGATGGATTGATCTCTAACCCCTGAGGCGCAAAGGCCTTGGGCCCTTGATCTGCGCCCTGATCGGGGGCGCCCAACCCAACTGCTGTTGGTGGGCCCCCGTCGCCAGCGCCACAATAAATAGAGAGGTGGGGGCCGGGGGGCACGCACGACGAGGTTCACCGTGACCCCAATCCCCACCTACACTAAAACCCTAGACCGATCTAGAGGGGCGGCGCTGCGGCGGTGGGAAGCGCCACCGACACTGCACGGCATCGACCGACGCTGCCCTAGCGCGGATCTGCACCAACCCCGGCACAGCGCGTCGCTGCCTAGCGCAGACTACACCAACGAACGCGCGATGGCGTCCTCGTCGGATCAAGGTATCCTATGTCATTTTCATCTAGTGTACACGCACACGCACGCACACCAGTGAACGATCTAGAAATAGATAAGAATCAAATCCCGAGTTATTGCTACTACAAGCGATCCTAAATTAACACTAACGATCTAAACCAACGAGGCTCGATCGGGTTTGGTGGATACATCATGCATGGATTGAGTTGCATCTCCTGATGGATGGATAGCGACCGTACACATCTTTTATGTGCTGTACTGTGTGCAGATATGATGGACCCTCTCTGGCCCTGTTCTTCGAGGGCAAGGAAGATCAGCGGCTTGTTAGTTGCGATGGATACTACTCATCTGGGACAACAAGTTCACGACGCGACCTGTCGTCGGTCGGCCGCTGATCGATCCACGTCCGCAGGCACATCAAAAGCCAAGTGCTGCTTGATAGAACTTTCTTTTTTGTTTGCACTGCTCTGCTTTCTACCTTTCTGATCGAGGCCATCGAGCATCGTTTTGACCCTTTTTAGCCGAGCCGGGCCGGGACGACAATGCCGCCGCTACAGACCAGATGGATACGTCTAGAATTTTTTGAAAGATTGATACGTCTAGAATAATATTGCAAAAATTTTATATTGCAGACACATGCTACGTTGAAATTTGAAACATAGAGTACATATGCCAACATACACAGATAGACAGAGCTTTGTGTCCCTATGCTGTATCGTACACAACTGATAGCAGACCAGGCAAGGTAATAGCTTGCAAATGCCCCAGCATGTAAGTTTTAATGGACCGCAGTACACTAGGCCATAATGCCATAAGCTTTCATCACCTCGCATAGTACGAACTGCTTGGATTCATGGGCAGGTTATCACCTTCTTGTGTAGGGTACCCAGAAGTAGCACCTTCCATTTCAAAGGTAGCAGTGGATGATCCACCGAGAAGGCTTTGGGTCTCCATCTCAGCATCTATTTGTACCCAAGGATGCAGCGAAAGCTTCCTTAACCTGCCGAGCTCATTGGCGATTTCCTTCATCGACGGTCTGTTGCTGCCACACATGTCCAGGCACTGCTTGGCTAGCTCAGCGAGGCCTCTGATCAGCTCATTGCTCTCTTGCTCCTTTAGGTGGCTCGGCAATACCACATCAAGATTGTTCTCCTTCATAGCGGATAAGAAATTCGACGACAAGCTTCTTTGCATCTCTGGCCCATCCAACTTCAGAGGTTCTTGGCCAGTGAGGACCTCCAGTAGGATAACACCAAAGCTGTAGACGTCACTTTTCTCCGTTAGTTGACATGTCTGCATGTATTCAGGGTCGAGGTAGCCGCAAGTACCTTGGACCATTGTGACATATTGCTCTTTGTCTGATGGGGCTAGTATGGAAGCTCCAAAATCAGACACTTTCGCCATGTAGTTCTCATCTAAAAGAATATTGGCAGTCTTCACGTCACCATGGATGATTGGGGGAGAAGCGTACGAGTGCAGGAAATTAAGCCCCTCGGCTGCTTCATAAGCAATCCTTAATAAGGTGCTGAAAGAGATCTGTAATGCTTGGTTCTTGCCATGGATAAGTTCAAATAGTGTGCCATTTGGGATGAACTCATAGACTAACATTGGAACTTCCACCTCAAGGCAACAGCCCACAAGTTTGACAATGTTCTTGTGGTTGATCTGGGAGAGTATTAGCATTTCTTGACCAAATTCCTTCTTTTGCCTTTCGTCGATAAGCGCACATCGCTTAACCGCAACAGGCATGTTGCCCTTAACTATCCCCTTGTAGACTGTTCCATGACCTCCCTTTCCAATTATTCTGCTCTTGTCATAGTTGTTTGTGGCCTGTATAAGTTCAGCTTCGCTGAACACTGTGAAAGCAAGACCTTTTTCTGATCTCATCCTCTCAAGCAAAATCATGCCTCCATGTTCTCGAAAATGTTCTTGCTTAACTTGGTTCAGTTTTCTCTTTTGAAGGAGTATATACCCAAAGAAGAAGAAAATCACTAAAACAAGAAACCCGATAGTAACTCCTGCATAATAACATCAGATAAGAGGATTGTTAGAAACCATTTCTCTCTTTCCTATAGAGGCTACATCAAACCAGCGTCAAGAACTCCGGTTTGCTTTTTTTTTTAATGGAATTTTTAATTTGGTTTAGCTAGTCGAGCTCAGCTTGTTACCTATTATTAAGCTGGTATCAAGGCTGCATGTGTTGCTTTGTTTGGAAAATTTTCTCCCCGCGCGGCAAGAACACCAGTGCCCTCCTTTCGTATTGTGGCAAACACCTCCTGAAGGGCATGGGCTGTTCTTGCACTCATCAACATCTGCAGAAAGATGAGCAAAATAGGTAACGATAAATAAAATGTTCAGATATTGAAATTGTACAAAGGTATTGAATCTTTAGCACATTTGTTAGTTTGTTACCACGACATCCTTCTGGAAGATACGGGTTGCCTTCGTAACCTTCCCAGCAGTTGCACAGGTACCCTGGTCCATTTCTGGAGTCAACACACCGGCTGTTGCTACTAAGGCACGCGTAGGTGCCCGTCTTGTTCAGTTTGGCTTCCTCACACGACAACGGCATCGTCCCGTTTCTTATCGCCCAGTCCATCACCACGGGTGCCCGCCCGGTGTTTGTGTCGTTGAACTTGGTCGTGCTGATGTACGTGGTGCTGAAATTGAAGGACTCCGCCTCCATTAGTACGGCGTAGCTGCAGCGGCCGAAATCCCTAAATTCGCTTGTGTTGAAACCACTGTCGAAGAAGACCGCGTAGTAGCCCATCCCCTTGGGTATCGCCGTCTGGCAGCAGCCCATGCCGAAGCATGTTCCATTGGTTAAGTCTCTCAGATTTTGGCACGTTGATACGCACCCACTCTGATAGCCCGTACCGGTCGTATCATAGATGTATGCGAGAGCATTGCACCCTATGACCGTGAACTTGTTTTGGGTATCTGAGAACCGGTACGGGGAATGGCTTGCGTCAAACCTCCAAGGATGAGCTTCCATCAAACCGGAGGAGTTGTAGCAGTACGTCGAGATGTGGTTCATCTCCCGGATCGTGCCATTAATTAAGGAAATGTTGAGCAGCTCCACGTCACCGAGGAATGGCTTGTAGACACCACGTTGGACCTCCTGGCAGCTGGCGGTAAAGCCTGCCGACAGCGAGCAGTTGTCGCCTATGCCGAACGGGTACGGAATGTCAACCCCGCCACACTTGGTTTGGCATTCAGGGCCTGGAATGGCAACAGCCGGGGCGTGCTGTGTCGCCAGAAGAAGCAGAAGTCCAAGGCCATGCAGTAGAAAGCGTGCTTCCATACTCCTAGCGGACTGGATAACTAGAAAGTAGAAACCATGATTTGCAACGGTCAGCTAGCTAAATCAGAGGACTCCATATAATACACCCATACCCATGTGCTGCTTTGTGTACATCTACACTAAAATAAAGTCCCAACATGAACGCTTAAAAAATTATGCAGAAAAATGTTCACACATGCTCAAACAAAAAGGATAGCTGAAAAGGGGTACGCCTGGGTTATGGATGTCGCTCAATAGTATCTTCAAGTAAAAAATTTTAGTTCCCCTGATCCTAGGAATGTTATGTGAGCACAAGACAATTCCATCAAATGGGTGGTATATATGGTTTGATCTCTCATTAGAGAACCGTAAACTGTTTCGTTCATGTATGAGCATGTAATGACTAACGAGTCCCTTGTTGAATTAGTGGCTTGCTCAAGGAAAATCCATTCCTAGAAAAGCTTTGGTTTTGCAAAACAATCCCGGTTTAAAGCTGGGCTAGTGTCTGGGGAATATATGAGTGTTCATCCAATTTGTTTGGCATCTGAAAAATCTAACATCAACCTTCATGTGCAGATAAATGAAGTAATGAACTAAAGGGGAGAGCACTGATAAACTAAACAAACTTAGTAGAAGGGGCATGAAATAGCAAGGGAGTTTGTTCAGCTTTCATCGAATAGTATATGTACCTTTTAGCTTTGCGGAGAGGTGATGAGTATTATCTTCCCCGGAACGCTGAGCCGCCGAGAGAACCGATCAACTGAACCTTTGGAGATTGCTTCAGTTATTTGTTGCAACAAAGGCAGACACCTCTACAATGTGTCGTCGTTGGAGTTATATATAGGAAGAGCACATCCGCATTACTATACTGGTCGTCGGTAACGAGTCAAAAGTCAAGACACAGCAGCAGACACGGAGACTTGCGAGTAAGTCTTGCAACTTTGTCGTTTGCAAAAGAGGGCCTGCAATAATTACTCCCTCCGGCACTCATCAGCGAGAACAAACCAGCCGATAGCAACATAGTTGATTTTCAAACTAATATTTGTGGTGGATAAAAATGTTGGGAAGGATAGCTAATAATGTAAAATCTTAGCCTCTCATTTCTCAGATAAAGGAGGAGTCGCATAATTTAGCCTCTCATTCCGCGATGACCAAATAAAACACAAGCCAGCAGCGCTTCTCTGATTTTTCTAGGGCGCCAGCACCCAGCAGCCTCTCATTTTGCTTGTCTTCCTTCACATACTAGTCCAGTCGTAACTAGACCACAGATACAGTATACTCTCTTGAATAATTTAGCCTCTCATTTTGCGTGTCTTGGCTAATTAATTAGAGACTCTAGTTTGAAGCGGTCTTACCGAAAGGGCAAGGAGGGGGTCGGTGATAGGGGTCATAGCCCGGTCCTCTTAGGGTAGCAGCCTTCGCTAAGGTGCTGACCATTAGGGAGGTTTATGGACCACGCCGCTACCGAAACTCTAGCGGACTACTTCTTATTAGGGAATTTTTGTAAAGGCCTCGTAGCGTCCCTATGCAATCACACCTCGGAAGTATGGTATTGTGCCTAGCTAGCACAGCATGGTTGGGTCCAAAGTTCTTTTGAACTTTTACGCGACTTGTGGTGAAAGTGTACAACCTCTGCAGAGTGTAAAACTGTTATAACAGCCGTGCTTACGGTTAAGAGTGGCTTGGACCCTCACATGATTAATAAACTTAAAGATGAATATAAATCGTTACTCTGGTTATTTCTTGTGGCCTTGCTGAGTACCAACCATAAGTGTACTCACCCTTGCCAACTGCTGCTCAGAAGAAAAAGGTGTGAAGTCTACTAAAGATGATGAAGAGTTCTAGGCGTACGCAACCCCCAGTCGTCTGCCTGTGAAGTTTGGAGCCTTCGTTTCCATTATAACCGCATACCTCTGATAGTCTTGTAAGTCTTTATTTATATTTCTTTCGTGATACTGCTATTATTCACTAATGATGTCACTATATGTATGGAGCTTAATCCTGACATACATATAGTCATGTATTCGGTTTTATCGTTAAATCGGATGTGACAATAGCACTTTACAAACGGGGTACGCGGTGTCCTCTGCCTGGGGCCGGGGGGGGGGGGGGGGGGGGGGGGGGGGGGGGGGGCCTCTTGGCTCTTGGAGCAGCACCGAGCCAGGTCAGTCAACTGCTGCGTCCTGCACGGCGGTGCAGCAATCACGTCGCGTCTGCTATTTTATTAGAAAGATGTCCAAAAGGATACTTCGTCCCGGCAGACTAGACTTTCGAGTCACGCGGTACGTTGCCAGTCAACGAAGAAGGTTCCAACCTGGTCTGGCAGGCCGGCAGAGGGCCATGGGCCGGCCCGGTGCGCGGTGGTTAGTTTGTTTTTGCTTGAGGGCTGAATGCTTTGGGCCGTTTTTCCAGACCAAAAAGCCCACATCTAACCAACGTCGTGACTTTGCTCGCCGCCGCCGCAGTCCAAGCTCTCCGTTCGACGTCCGTAGATTCGCTGTAGACTGGTCCCATCCCATCGGGTTGAAATTCCTCTTCATCGCGCCAGACCTCATTCACAACGCGCCACGTGCCGCAGCCAGCGACTCCGAGCGGAGCTGACTGCGTGTGGCCGCTCACCTGGCAGCTGGTGTGGCACGCCGAAAGAAGCAGTCAAGCTGGTCAGCTGCGGGATTCGCTCGCTCGTCTGGTCAGCTATTTCCGTGGACCGTCCCCCGACACAACAGGGGCTGCTCGGGGCAGAGGTTAATGTTCGGTGAGCTGCTAATTCTTGTTAGACCGCCGGTCCACAACTTCCTTATGATTGAAATAAATTGTTTCGTTGGAATAAATTATTCTATTAAAATAAAAAAATTTCATCAAAACGTTAAAAAAATTTCAATTGGACCAGTCTTATCAGTAAAATGAAAAAAATATTCCACTGGATAAAAATCGGAGAATGGCAGCCCGAGATGGCTGGGGCGCCGGCGGCAGTGCTCCTACTCGGCTTGGACGGATCCCATGTGCGGGACGCATCTGCGACCGGTGCATACGGACCTGCGCGCGCTACCCCTAATATTTGAAAACCACGGCCTGTCCGCCGCGGCATCCCCGGCCGTGCAGTGCTGATCAGGACGGCGAGCCGTCGTGAACTTTACCGTTCTATCGCCGTGAGCCCCGTGCCCGCCGCATCGAGCTCATCGCGCCACGGCCGCACCACCCTGAAAAATTTGCTGCACACGAGACGGACCTCCGGCTACTGGCAGTCAAATCCTGCTCGGATGTGCTGCAGAGTTCAGAAAATTCAGACAAGAGCCTAATCAGAGCTTCAGTTGGCTTCCGTGACATGGGGATTCATACATTGGGATCCAGGCCACTTCGGACATCTCCACCTTGTGATTTCCGCAGCTCTTTCCTGCACCAGTCCACAACCGTAGAGAAGCATCTCCTTTGTTTCTGAACGGACGGCCATTGGAGGTGTTCTCTCTGGCCTACCACCACCTTTCAGGATGCATACCAAACTGTGGCCAATTTAGCACGTGCCTTCTTCACTCAGATTCTGAATTTCAGTTGATTTTGGACTATATTGAGAAGCTATGAAGGCTCATGCATTGGCAACCTCAACTTCAATTTTTAGGCTAGGTAACTAGGACTGCGGCACAGTTCGTTTAGCGTTGGCTGGCGGCATCTGATTACATACTTAATCAAGCACGCACGCATACATACTTTGTGCAGTACCGTACGTCAAAGTGGCAACAACAGCAGTTACAGCACTAGACATGATCACATGAACATGCTCTGCAGTCTGCACCTGCAGCTGCAAGCTGCAAGCAGGGTTGTCAGTCCCAATCCCTCCCCCCCCCCCCCCCCCCCCTCGCTCTCACACTCATCTTTTTAATTTCTCCGTCCACACATCATATTAGAATCTGAATTTTTGTAGAACGCTGAGGAGTACCGTTCTCTACCTCCATGAATTTCCTGGAAATTTTTACGAACCCATACCCCTGGCAAATTGGGGTCCAATCCGATTTACCGACCACCCAACGCAAAAATCTGTCCGTTTTAATTTCTCCCCCTATGCAACATATCAGAGTCTAAAATTCCGTACCATGCTGCGGAGATCCACTCCCGATATCCATGAATTTTCGCCGGATTTTTACGCATCCGTAGCTCTGGTAAAAGGGCGCGAATCGGATTCTCAGGGTGGACGGGATTTGAAAGACCGTCCACCCGAGGTCACGAATTCTCATTTTTAGTTCCCCCTCTATACAGCGTACGAGGTTCTGAAATTTTGTACCATGCTGTGGCGATGGATTGTCAGTGCTCATGATTTTTCTTGGAATTTTAGCGCGCGTCTAGCCCCGGCAAATTGGGGGTGAATCGAGGTTAAGGGGTGGACGGTATTTCCTTCTTCCCTCCCAGTAGTCTATGAGCGACGTCCGCTGTCATCTTGGCCACCGGCAAAAAGGGATTTACCGTGGCCATTGTTTTGGTCATGGATAGCAGCAGCAAGCAACGATGGAGGTGCAGAGGATTGGCGAACGCCTTCGGACTTGACAGCCGCACACCATAGGCAAAACAGGGAGCATCGGACTGCGTGGCCGCCCGAGCGCCGTGCCAGGCTGCCGGCGCACAAACTAAGATGCTTGTAATGTTCCGTCTCCCGGAGACCGGACCCGCTCACTTCATCCTCACTCGTGCGCATCCGGGAAGAATTTCTCGGTCGGGCCCGCTCACTTTGTCCTCACTCATGCACACCTGGAAAGAATTTCTCGGTCGGTCAACCATCCCCAAATTGCTCCAAGCCAAACACGCGGCCGCTTTTTAGAACATAGACTGTCCTCACAGCCCAACACAAGTCTGCACTTTGTCCTCACTTATGCGCATCCGGGAAGAATTTTTTGGTCGGTCACCTATCCCCAAATTACTCCAAGCCAAGCACGCTTAACCTTAGACCTTAGAGTTCTTTGGAATTAAATTCCGAAAAAAAAGTTACACAAGTATCCTATTAATCCTATTAAACCTTGGGCTGAGATTTCACGATGCTCCTCTTCTCTCGTACGTGTGCCCACCTTGTTGCGTGTTTCCCATCCAATCCGCATTCGCGCCATGGCCGCAGGATGCACGCCGGCCGCCCGCCCAAATCACGATGGTGCTGATCGCGACCACGAGCGGCCCGCCGCACCGAGCACATCACCCCACGGCCGGATCACTCTGACATTAGCGTGCGTCTCCGCTGAATATTGTTTGCGCAAGGCAATCGCTGCCGACTGCGCCTGACGCTACTGCAGCAGCACATCCATGGCACGCGACCTCAACTCGGAGCGCGCCCACCCCGTGACGTCGAGAGGCCGCCGGCGAACCCGCCAGCGGAACAGCCAAAACGGCAAAAGCTGATGGCACGCGCGCCACAAGTGAACCCCGATCCTACTAACACCAGATCTCGGGCTCCAAGGCTTCATAATCGCCAGGAGCGGTGCGGTCGCCGCCGCCATGGCCACCGGCCACGGCCCCTGGGGCCAGCCGCACTTTAGCGCCAGGGGCGAGGTTGACGGACTCCCAACCTGCGAGCACGAATGTGCCCCTTAGTACTTTTAGAGAGTGAGTGCTCCTGAGGCCTCTTTTTCCAACGCCATGAATGCCGGCGTCAACCCCTTCAACGAGGCCGCGCCGCCGCAGAGAGACCCATATCCGGTCATCCCCTCCGGCTCCGGCCTCGCGGCAGCCACCCACCCTCTCACGGCCTTATACGGCAGAGAAGAAATGGAAAAAAGAAAGCTTCACAAGGGCCATTTGGGCTGACTGGCTGAGCACGCAGAAAAAAACAACAACAGGAAACTACGCCTATGAGTATGATATAGATTGCAAATTTGTGGAGGACAAACGCACAATACATACAAAACGGCAGAAACAGATTCAGACAGACAGAGGAGTATACGAACTTTGTGTGTATGTGTGCTACACACATTAGCTAGCAACCCTGCTAGCGAATTCAGAAAGCATGTTTCAGCAACCTCACCTGGCATAATATGAACTTCTTGGGTTCATAGGGACGTTGTCACCTTCCTGTGTATGATGTCCCGCTAAGAAAGCTTCTAATCTCCTCTGTTTCGAGCTGTACCCAAGGATGCAGCGAGAGCTTCCTCAACCTGCCGAGCTCGTCGGCAATTTCCTTCATGGACGGCCTGCTGCTGCCACACATGTCCAGGCATTGTTTTGCTAGTTCTGCAAGCCCTCTGACCAACTCAGCGCTCTCTTGCCCCTTTATGTGGTCCGGCAACACCGCGTCAAGATTGTTCTCCTTCATAGCGAATAGGAAATTTGATGCCAGGCTTCTCTGCGTCTCAGGTCCATCCAACTTCAAAGGTTCCTGACCGGTGAGGACCTCCAAAAGGACAACACCGAAGCCGTAGACATCACTTTTATCTGTCAGTTCGCATGTCTGCATGTATTCGGGGTCGAGGTAGCCACAAGTGCCTTGAACCATTGTAACATATTGCTCTTTGTCGGATGCATGGAGCTAGTATATATGGAGGCTCCAAAATCTGACACTTTTGCCATGTAGTTACCGTCAAGAAGGATGTTGGCGCTCTTCACGTCGCCATGAATGTTTGGAGGAGATGCGTATGAGTGCAGGAAATTGAGTCCCTCCGCTGCTTCATGAGCAATCCTTAAAAGGGAGCTGAAAGAGATTTGTAATGCTTGGTTCTTGCCATGGATGAGCTCAAACAGTGTGCCATTTGGGATGAACTCGTAGACTAAAATTGGAACTTCCACCTTAAGGCAATAGCCCACGAGTTTGACAATGTTCTTGTGATTGATCTGAGATAGTATAAGCAGTTCTTGACCAAAATCCTTCTTTTGCCTTTCGTCGATGTGTGCACATCTCTTAATCGCAATAGGCATGTTGTCTTTGATTATCCCTTTGTAGACCATCCCATGGCCCCCTTTTCCTATGACTCTGCTCTTATCGTAGTTGTTTGTGGCATGTATAAGTTCACCTTCTCTAAATACCGTGAAAGCAAGACCATTTTCTGACTTCATCCTCTCAAATAAAAGCATGCCGCCATGTTGTCGAAAATGTTCTTGCTTAACTTTTTCCAGTTTCCTTCTTTGGAGGAACATGTGCCCAGAGAAGGAGAAAATCACGAGAACAAGAAAGCCAACTGTAACTCCTGCATGACAACATCAAACGAGAGCATTATTTTCTGAACACTTCCTTTCCATCTTATTTGTTTGTTGAGGTTATAATTAAACCATTTATCTGTGATTGTCTACACATTGCAAGAACTAAGAAATATAATGTTAATTAGAACATTGTTGGTAGTTGAAATTTCATATATGAGATGAGAAATTAGTTGTATATCTAACGGATGGTGTTACCTATTATTAGGCCCAGGGTCACATGTTTTGTTTTTATCAGAAAACTTCCTTCCTGCTCGACACGAACACCGGTATCCTCCTTCCGTGTTGCAGCGTGGATTCCTAACGTGCTGAAGGAAAGTCACAGCTAACTTTCCCCTTCCTGGATGCCATCCATTTCCCATCCAACGGTTGCTACTGTTTTTTACTTCCTCAATGCACAAGTCAGCTCAGCTTTGTTTTCAGCCCAAATAAGATCCAGCTTAAGGATAGAAGAAAGCGCACGCTGCTTGACACTCACACTCTGCGGCCGCCAGAACAATTTTGGCATATTAAGCTGTTAGCAAAATAGAATGTTTCATATTTATGGGACAATGCAATAGCCCACGAGTTTGACAATGTTCTTGTGATTGATCTGAGATAGTATAAGCAGTTCTTGACCAAACTCCTTCTGATTATGAAGTATATAACACAGAAGAGTTTTGAATGGAAGATGATCCCATCTCATTCAAAGAAGCCATGAGAAGCAGACATTCATCTAAATGGTTTGAAACCATGGGAGATGAAATGAAATCGATGAGGACCAACCGAGTTTGGGACCTAGAAGAAATTCCTGAAGGAACCAAAACAGTAGGCTGTAAATGGGTCTACAAGACAAAATGTGACTCCAAAGGGAATATAGAAAGATACAAAGCTCGTCTTATGACTAAAGGATTTACACAGAAGGAAGGAATAGATTATAATGAGACCTTTTCTCCGGTCTCATGTAAAGACTCTTTCACAATAATTTTGGCCTTGGTCGTACATTTCGATCTGGAATTGCACCAAATGGATGTAAAGACGGCATTCCTAAATGGGGATCTCGAAGAAAGAGTTTACATGGCACAACCTAAAGGTTTTGTCGTAAAAGGAAAAGAAAATATGGGATGTCATTTAAAGAAATCCATTTATGGATTAAAGCAAGCTTCAAGACAGTGGTATTTGAAGTTTAATGAGACTATAAAGAGGTTTGGGTTTACAGAGAATGTTGAGGATAATTGCATTTATGCAAAGTTCAAAAAAGGAAAATATATTTTCCTGGTACTGTATGTGGATGACATTCTGCTAGCAAGTAGCGATGTCAGTCTACTATTACAAACAAAAGAATTCTTGTCATCAAATTTTGACATGAAAGATCTTGGTGAAGCCTCATTTGTGCTAGGGATTGAGATTCACCGAGATAGAAGAAAAGGGGTACTAGATTTGTCACAAGAGACATACCTACAAAAGATTCTAGAAAAATATAGTATGGATGCGAGTAAGCCTACTCCTGCTGCGATAGTCAAGGGTGACAGATATGGAGACTTTCAAAGTCCCAGAAATAAATATGAAAAAGAACAGATGAAAACTGTTCTGTATGCCTCGGCAGTCGGAAGTTTACAGTATGCTCAAGTGTGCACACGCCCTGACTTAGCCTTTTTCACCAATATGCTTGGCAGATTTCAGAAAGATTCAGGTCTAGAACACTGGAAACTTGTAAAGAAAGCCTTGCGATATGCGAAAGGCACAAAAGAACTAATGCTAACATACAGAAGAAGCGATTCTTTAGAGATTAAAGGATACGCAGATTCAGACTTTGCGGGAGATGAAGATGATAGAAAATCCACGACGGGTTACATCTTCACTCTCGCAGGGGGAGCTATATCGTGGAAAAGCTCTAAACAATCGGTCACAGCAACATCGACGATGTATGCTGAATTCATAGCATGCTATGAGGCCTCTAGGCAGGTAGAATGGTTAAAGAAATTTATACCTGGCTTAAGAGTGGTGGACAGTATAGAAAGACCACTAAAGATGTACTGCGATAACCAGCCAACAGTGTTTTATGCTCATAACAACAAGAAGAGCACGGCTGCCAAGTCGATACAGATAAGATTTTATTCGATAAAAGACAGAATCCAGGATGACACCATAAGTCTCGAGCATATAGGAACAAAAGATATGCTTGCGGATCCGCTAACGAAAGGCCTACCACCTAGCGTGTTCATGGAACACGTAGCCGGCTTGGGAATGAGGTACAGCCTATGTTCTCTGGATAATAGAGGCCTAAAAGGATTATAGAATCTATTTCTGAACAGAGGCGTGTATTGTGGCTATTGATTCTATCGACAGTTGCGCGTGACGATGAGATATGCCCTGTACATAAATCTGTGATGAGATAAGGAAAATAGAAAAGTGAAAGAAAAAGATAATGTGAGATCAAGGGGGAGATTGTTGGATTGATCTCTACCCCTAAGGCCCAAAGGCCTTAGCCTTTGATCCGCGCCCTGATCGGGGGCGCCCAACCCAACACATGTTGGTGGGCCCCCGTTGCCAGCGCCACAATAAATAGAAGGTGGGGGTCGGGGGGTACGCACGTCGAGATTCACCGTGCCCCGACTCCCCACCTACACTCTAACCCTAGACCGATCGAGAGGGGTGGTGCTGCGGCGGCGGGAAGCTCCACCAGCGCTGCACTGCACCGGCCATCGCCGCCCAGCGCGGATCCGCCCCGACCCGACACTGCGCGACGCTGCCTTGAGCAGACTCCACCAACGAACGTGATGGCGTCGTCATCCGACCAAGGTAAACTACCCTATCTTCTTCTCTCGACTTGATCTGGCACACGCGCACGCACACGTATACCAGTGTTCATCTTAGAACTAGACTAACACACAAGACCCGAGAATATCCCGCATGTAGTGATCCCGGTGACAGACCTAACAAGAGCAGCCAAACGCCAACAACTCCTCCGGCCCGGCGCCGACGTGGCGGACCACGGGTGGTCAGGAAACGGGTGCGCTGGCCGGTTACCAGGCGGCCAGGGCAGAACGGGCTCCGGCCGGCGGCAGCTCGAGGGCACCTAGCCACCTAGGTTGCGCCCGCGCCCGCGCCCGCTGATGCGCACGTCACGGCTCACTCGGCTGGCCCCCGAGTTCAGCTCCTCCTCTCCTCCAGGGCGCCGCCTGCGCCGCTCGTCCTCTATAAAGGACAGCCGCTCCGCGTCCGCCAACACCGCCACCAGGCCAGCCCACCACCGCGCCCCGCGCTCTCCTCTTGTCTTGGCCCGGTCCTCCGACGCGCGCGTTCCGTCCCCGCCCGTGCCGGCAGTTCGTCGGGGTGCGTGCTCCGATCCGTCTCGTCGCCGGAACCCGGGGCGCGGCACCGCGCCACCCCTCTCGTGATCCCGGGTGCGCGACCCTGCAACCTCCGCCCCTTCCCGTCTTTACTCCCTCTTCTCGTCTCTCTCCCCTCCTCCTCGCCCGTGAGCCTCGGCCCGTCTTTCCCGTGACCCGCCGTAGCGATTTCCTCTTGGCAAGACGAGTGTAGCGGTTCCCACCGGCGCGATAGATGGTAGAGCCGTCCGTTCCCGTGCGCGCCGCGCTGTTGGAGCCCTGCGTTTCGTGCGTTGCGTTTACCCCCTCCGCGCCGTACGTCTCGACGGGCTCCTGGCGAAATGCGTGACGCGGGGTCGACCGCGCGACGCCCAGGCTCTGGTGTGGTAGCTGGGCGGATAGAGTTGCGTGGCATCCTCCTCCAGTCCTCCCTCGAGCTCGCCTTCGTCTCGTCACCTGCAAGCCTCCGCCGCGGCCTGCACGCGTACGTCGTGAGCGCGCGGGGGTGCCGACGGCGACGCCTCATCCCTTTGTCGTCTCCGGACGCTTCTTTGTTTCGGGGCCGGGGCGCCTGGAGCCCTGGTCCAGTGAACGGCGCCGTCATGTCGCTTTCGCTCCTCTTCGACTCTGCCGTGGAGGAGTTGAGTTCCCGGCGGTGTCCTGTTCTGTTGGAGCACAGGAGCAGCAGTGACCAAGCTGCACCTGCTGCAGCCTGTATCTTCCATCCTATCGGTATCGGGGATACATTACATTCAGACCCCACACTGCTGGCGCTCCTAAAAGCGAGAACAATTTGTACCGTGCCAACGATCATGAGACGAAACGAAATTTCATGAGCGTTGGCAAGTCTACTTGCATCCTCTGAAGCCTCTGCCGCTCCCCTGTACGCAGAGCAGGATGGTGGCCAAGGTGGTGGACCTGCGGTCGGACACGGTCACCAAGCCCTCGGACGCCATGCGCGCCGCCATGGCCGCGGCCGACGTCGACGACGACGTCCTGGGCGCGGACCCGACCGCGCGCCGCTTCGAGGCGGAGATGGCCGCGCTCATGGGCAAGGAGGCCGCGCTCTTCGTGCCCTCGGGCACCATGGCCAACCTCGTCTCCGTCCTCGTGCACTGCGACGTCCGGGGCAGCGAGGTCATCCTCGGCGACGCCTCGCACATCCACGTCTACGAGAACAGCGGCATCTCCACCATCGGCGGCGTCCACCCGAAGACCGTGGCCAACAACCCCGACGGCACCATGGACGTCGACAAGATCATCGCGGCCATCAGGCACCGGGGCGGGGCGCTGCTGTACCTGACGACCAGGCTGATCTGCTTGGAGAACACACATGCAAAGTGAGCTGCACGAATTGATAACTGTTGCCGATCTTTGCTGTTCAAAGTTCATGCCTTTTTTCTATCTAATGATCGGTATGTTTCTAATTGTTTCTGCAGTTGTGGTGGGAAATGTTTGTCTGTAGAATACACTGACAAGATTGGGGAAATCGCCAAGAGCCATGGCCTCAAGCTTCATATTGATGGAGCCCGGATTTTTAACGCCTCTGTGGTAAATAGTATGGGCGGTCCGATTCTGAATTTCTGATATCATCTCCTACAGAGTTTTTCAAAACCAAGCATTAGTATGTGTGCATGTCATCCTAGCCTATTAATCCATTGTGTTCATTGTGCCAGGCACTTGGAGTTCCTGTAGATAGACTCGTGAAAGCTGCTGATTCAGTTTCGGTATGTTGCAATTTACTGAGTTACTACTGTGCTCAATTATACAACTTACTAGGTGCGAATGGACTAAAGATGAATATATGATGGTATTTATATTTCTATCTGAAAATTTAACTGCAGGTATGCCTATCAAAAGGTTTAGGCGCCCCCGTTGGATCAGTTATTGTTGGTTCCAAGGCCTTCATTGACAAGGTCTGATCAATTGTGTTTCTAAGTTTAAACTGCAGAGATGCATTTCTTTTTGGACAAAAAAAGGAGAACTGCTCAGCTCAAGTAATATTGGAAATCTGAACAATACCTTCAGGCCAAGATTTTTAGGAAGACCCTAGGTGGCGGAATGAGGCAGATTGGTGTTCTTTGTGCTGCTGCTTCTGTTGCGGTTCGTGACACTCTGGGAAAGCTTGCGGATGACCATAGAAAGGCAAAAGCTTTAGCAGGTTTCAGGTTTTCCTTCTGGAATCAAACTTCACTTGATTTTGACAAATGACTCGATATTCCTGAGAAAGCACTTGCTTTCTCCCCAAAAAGTAAAAAAAATGATAAGCTTATTTTAAAAGAAATCAAGTCCTTGTCAACTTGAAACGTTAATTTGCTTTACAATTTTGATCCTGAACTTTGTATCTGTTGTCCATTTCCGTAGAGGGACTGAAGAATATTAAACAGTTTTCAGTGGATTCCGCTTCGGTCGAGACCAATATGGTTAGTCTACTGATATATTTGATCCTCCTATTTTTCCACTATGTAAGGATCTTATATTTAACTATCTATGCTTGGAAAGGTCTTCTTTGATATCATGGATCCACGCATATCACCTGACAGACTATGCCAAGCCTTGGAACAACGCAATGTGCTCGCAATGCCAGCGAGTTCAAAAAGGTGAAAGAAATTCCACTTTCTTACTGAATAATTTTGGATTTAGCATGTTCAGTCTACTAGTTGATCCTTTATCAGTCCTAACATTGTTTCAGCCATCCTTGCTACCATACTTCAATTTCATTAACATGCCAGACTGCTAAGTACAAATTCGAATTTAATTGTCTATATTGAACTCTGTATTGTAGTGTGAGGTTCGTCCTCCATTACCAGATTTCAGATAGTGATGTCCAATATGCACTGACATGTGTCGAGGTATGCGAAAGCTTGAACCATTTTCATCTTTCACTGTTAGCGTTTTTTCTTCTGTGACAATACGGTTTTTGCGTTTTCAGAAAGCTGTTGAAGAACTGCTGAAGGGCGGCACTAAGTTTGAGCATTTGACAAATGGAACTACGAAGCACTCATACGGGCACTAGATGGCTTCCTGTGTCCTGCTTGTTTGTGATCAACGCTAGCTATTGTAGTCACTCAGTCAAACATTTCCTGAATAATCGTTGCTGTTCACTCTTTGCTCGGATGTGCTAATTCTTGTGTTGTAGTTTAACTTACCATTTGGTCGATCTGCTCCCGCTTCCTTGTAAGATGGATGCAGTGAGGTTAAACTAAATTAACCCTATCCACCCGCACACACACACCACCCCACCAAAAAATAGGAAGACCAGAACAGAACGTTTTATGCACAGAGGAAGTTCCGCAAAAAGTAAAGCAATTACAGATGCAGAATTAATATAGGACCCAAGGAACACATTGATCTTCTCAGAGAATGATGCTGGGCTTGCCAAACCAGGATATCTGTGAACTGCTAGAAATGGGCATAATGGGCCGATCTCTACTACGAACATGCTTGAGAATTAGGAGGACAAATGCATTTTTTTTAATAAAGGAGGATAAATCTTCGAAGAACAGCTTGAGAACATGCATGTACTATAATGCCATATACACAGTACAGGGGTCAGGGATTGACTGCTGACCTGACCTTGCACAATTTGGCCACTTCTTGGAAGAGCAGCTTCAGAACATGCAGTGTGTGGCAATGCCAACTCTTCCTACCATCAATTGTTCACGCATCCTGCCAATTTTCTCGACGCTGCGTACGCGCCCCGAGAAGATAAAAATTATATCAATCATAGGCGGTGGCTGTATGTACAAGAACTGAGCGCACTACTAGTACTAGCTCACAGCAGCAAAGGATGGAAATGGTTCCTCTACTGGGAAGACTCACCCCAAAAGATCGTCGGACTCATTGCTCTTCGCAGTTAACTCAGTGACGTGTGGGTCCGGACCCACACGCCAGTGACAGTGTCCAGGCCCGTTCGTTCCGCGACCGCGAGCGCCGGTTCCCCCAACCTCCGGTCTGATGGCCAACCAACTCCAGCGTCAGGCGAGCGCGATCCAGGCGTGCGAGACGCATCTGCGACGGCCCGTCCGCGCGCGGATCCACCATCAGACGTGGATCACAGCTGCACGAAACGAACGGCGAGACTGGAGGCGCGGAGACCGTTGGTAACTCGATCTTTCCTTAGCACGGCGGCACCTCCTTCCTTTCAGGCGTTCTTGGAGCCACGCGGCCCACGCCTGCGATTCTCTCTGCCGCCTTGTCCGTCTTGATGGACTCCTAGCGGAACGCGCGGCACGGGCCACGCCGCCGCCGCACCTCTCTGATGCCCGGGAGGATGGAGTCTGTTCTGTACCCTTCCTCATCGCCATTGCTTCGTTTTTATGTGCAGCTTGCACCACGGGCACACGGCGTGTGCGCATGGAGGACGACGGCATGGGCTCGTCCGTGTCGCCACTCGCCTGTTTGGTTCCGGCCGCTTAATTCGTTTGGGGGTTTGGTGCGCACCTTGAACGGTGGCGTCGCGTTGCCTTGTTGCTTTCGCTCTCTGCTTGGTCTCCTGCCGTGAGGGACTTGAGCTGCCGTCGTGGTGCCCTGCTCTACTGGAGCGGGGTTAGCGACAAAGAAAAAAAAAAGCCTTTTGCAGCAAAGTGCGCTGCGCATCAATGCATCATCAATCATGCAAACACTCACAATACCTGGTGCGAAAGGTCTGCCGATTTTTAAGGAGTCAGGAACAACCCCGACGGCACCATGGACGTCAACAAGATCGTCGCGGCCATCAGGCATCCGGATCTGCATTACCCGACGACCAGGCTCATCTGCTTGGAGAACACACATGGGAAGTGAGTTGCGCAAAATTCATGTTGCCGATCTTGCTCCTATTCGGGTGCTTCCTTTGTCCCTCATTTTTTTAGAGAACGCGCGTTTCATTAAGAGGGAACTTTGTCCCCCATCTCACCCCGAGATTTTCTCTTCCTCCCTCTTCACCTTCCACTTCTCCCTATCTTAATTTGATTTTTTCTAACTGTTTCTGCAGTTCTGGTGGAAAATGTTTATCTGTGGAATACACTGACAAGGTCGGTGAAATTGCCAAGAGTCATGGCCTCAAGCTTCATATTGATGGGGCTCGCATTTTTAACGCCTCTGTGGTGAGTCATGTGCTGTAAATTTACAATCTCCTTCTGATACTATGTGCAACAGAGTCAGCAAAACTGCCACTTATGATGCATCTCTTATTGTTCTAGCCCTTTTCACTTGGACCATACATCTAAGCATGCATTCTAGCCTCTTAATTCACTGTGTTGATTGTGCCAGGCGCTTGGAGTTCCTGTAGATAGACTTGTGAGAGCTCCTGATTCAGTGTCGGTATGCCTCAATTTGCTGAGCAATGTGTTCAGTTATACAATTTACATGTGAATGGACCTTAGATAAATATATGATGGTGAAGGTGATTCTATCTCTCTCTGAAACTTAAACTGCAGGTATGCCTATCAAAAGGGTTAGGCGCCCCCGTTGGGTTGGTTATTGTTGGCTCGAAAGACTTCATTGATAAGGTCTGATCAGTTGTGCTTTCTAAGTTTAAACTGCAGTGTTGTATGTTCCATAAAAACAAAACAGCTGCAAAGATCAAGTAACAATGGAAATCTGAACTATACCTTCAGGCCAAAATTCTTAGGAAGACCCTAGGAGGTGGAATGAAGCAGGTTGGAGTTCTCTGTGCTGCTGCTCAAGTTGCCGTCCGCGACACTGTGGGAAAGCTTGCAGATGACCATAGGAAGGCTAGAGCTTTGGCAGGTTTCGTATTTTCTTTCTGGAACCGAACTTCCTCTTCATTTTTTATAATAAAAAGTCACAATGCCTGAAAAAAGCACTTTCTTTCTCCCTAGAAACTAAAAAACTATAATGCACTTGTTTTGAAAAGGATCGAAGTCATTGTCAACTTGAAAGCCTGATCCTTTTGTTTCTGAATTTTAACCCTGAACTTTGTATGGCTTGCTCATTTGCCCAGAGGGACTGAAGAAAATTAAACATATTACAGTCGATCCAGCTTCTGTTGAGACCAATATGGTTTGTCTTCTACACCACTTACTTGATCCTCTTATTTACCACTATGCAAGGGTCTTTCATGTAACATATCTATCCCTCGTAAGGTATTCTTCGACATTGTGGATCCACGAATATCGCCTGACAATCTATGCCAAGTCTTGGAACAGCACAATGTGCTTGCAATGCCAGCAAGTTCAAAAAGGTGAAGTTCCGCTCTCTTTTATTACAGAGTAATTTTGGATTTAAACTTAGCTTGTTCAGGCTTCTAGTCCTAACATGTTTTGGCTATCTTTGCTACCTTACATTCGTATTTAACCAATAAGCTAGAGTGCTTAGTACAAGAACTGGTATCCTTAGTCTGACTGAAACTCCATGTTCAATTGGCAAAATCAACCATTTCCCTAAACACTATCATCCAAAATTATGCTCAAATCCAGTGTTAACTGACCGAATTGAACTCTGTATCATGCAGTATGAGGTTCGTCCTCCACTACCAAATTTCAGACGGCGACGTTCAATACGCACTAACATGTGTTGAGGTATGCAGAAGCTTGGGACCACTTTCAGAATTCACCGTTGGTATCTAATTTTGGTCGTGTCATGTTTTCAGAAAGCTTTTGAAGAACTACTGAAGGGTGGTACAAACTTGGAGCATTTGGCAAACGGTACTACAAGAAGTTCATACGGGCACTAGATCACTTCCCTTTGGACCGCCCCGATGTACAAGCTCGGTGCCTGGCAATATTTTTTCTTAATAAACCAGCAGGAGCACTGCTTAATCATTTAAGAAAGGAAGCATGCAAAGGTTTACATAGAATAAACTGTAACGGCACCTTCGCTGAATAAACTGCCCCTGTTCACTCTTTGCTCGGATGTGTTCAGTCTTCGTGATGTAGTTCGCCTTCGTCAAGGAGGGAAGCTCAAACGAGTTTTTTCCCTCTAAAATAAAAGCTGAACGGATGTCAAGAAGGAACGGCAAGAACAGAGCCTTGAGCTCACCAGGATATATCAGTGAAAATGTCATGAAAATCCTGCTGCTGCCTTGCACGATCGAACGCCGATGCGCTCTTGCTCCACCTGGAGAACATACGTAGCGAGAATCTATCCCCTGTTCAGGATCTCGAGTTTCGAGTTAGGAAAGAGGCTTACCACTTATCAGGCAGGGAACAGCTGACCTCGTGGCGCCTCCAGTACAATTTACCAGTAGATAGATGTTGGTTTCTGTGGAGAGATGCCGCGCCGGCGCCGCAGTCGCTCCTTGCTCTGCTGGCATCAATCGCTCATGCGCTACGGGTTTTGTCGTTTGTCCTGCGGCAGCGCTGCGCCCAGCAGTCCGGCACCAGTACATGAGCCTGCGTGGCGTGGACCCTGCCTGGCGTGGAGCCTGAGAAATACCAGCGTCGTAGGCGCGCAGTAGGCGCGGATGCGGCGGCGCCCGGACGGACGAGAGGCTTTGCGTGCGAGTCCCGTGACGGGATCACGACGAGCTCACGGGGAGACGCCGACGACGAACGAGATTCTCGCCGACGAGAGCGCCGGGGCGCCCGGGCCGTCCACGGGCTGTGTGGTGCCGCCGGCCGCACGGGAGAGGGGCCATATGCTAGCTCGGCCGTTTAGCGCTAAATAAACAGTTGGGCTGCTGCAGCCGGAGTGAGCATGGGCCTGAACCTGAAGCCTAGTGAAAAAGATCTGTACTTGGCGCTCCGTTTGGGCAGATATATATGGGCCTGACGGCCCGCTGATCCGCTGCGCGCGAGGAGGAGGAGGTGATGGCACCGCCGGCGGCGGAGGGAGATCAAGGAGGGGCGAGCGCGAGGGTGCGCGGCGCGTGCGTGTGTTCGGCTCTGGCCCGGCGCGCCGCTGCCTGCTGGTCGTTCCAGGCGCTTGCGGGGCAGCCGGGCGGGGGCCGGAGATAGAGGTGCCGCGATGACGAAGGGGGCGCAGCACGTGTGGAGCCTCGGCTGGCAACACAACCACCGCGCGGAGAGAGGACTGAGGAGCACCGGCTCTGGCTCCGCTGGGTCGTCGTCTCGTCCCCGAGCGCCGACACAGAGTACCGCGACCCACGCGCGACGGTGACCCGCGCCGGGCCCCGCCCCCGCCCCGCCCCGACCGATCGAGTCAAATGCCTAGCACCCCGTCAAGCCCCCTGCGTGCGCTGGTGGGGGATCAGCCCGCCCGCCCGCTGCAGTCTGCAGGTGCGGCGGCCCCAGCATGCAGCACACAGCAATGGCGGCAGAACAGGACGCGGCGCGCGGGGCACAGGCCACAGGGAGCAAAAATCATCAGTCGCCGTGAGATCCTGATGCCCGGCAGGCCCGGCCCCATGCAAGGGAAATGCGCTAGCTCATCTGGAACGACTCCTGCTAGATTTTGATCCGAAGCTGTTCATGATTAGCTTCGGCTGTGATTGGTGAACTCTCTGTTAACTTGCTAATATATATAAGGAGAGTGATTATTGTACGATTGTTAACTTGTCAGTGATTTATATAGTACTCCTAACGCACGAATAAGCACGTGCGACATGTATATATATATGTCTGTCCCGACCACCGCAGCAAGCTGTTGGCCGCATGCGCTGACGCTCTCGAAGCGCGAGCGTGTACTACCTTTGACCCTTTGTACAGTGTAGCAAATATGTCGTGTGACGCGATTCGTCACAGAAATTGTATGGGTGTACGGTCTTTGCTTTAACCCCGACGAGTGCGTGTGCAGCGTACTAATCCACAAGTGTCTTGCATTGCTGGACCGATGCAGCATCCATCATATGTTGTCACGTACTCTCACATGGGCGCACATTGCACTGGCCGGATTTAGTGATTCCGTTTTTGCCGGCAGAATCTAAGAACCGGTTTGACAGAGCTCCATCTGCTTCTAATTCTCTATGGTAGCTGATTTAATGGCTGAAAGTGATTCTCTATACTTAAATTATGAAAAATAGATCATGTGCGAGAAGTTAATCAGGAGAAGCAAATTTTCAGCTCCCAGCCAGCCTCTTAGTTCATTTCAAAAAAATCACTTCTACCTGAAAAATTGTTTGGCAGAGCTTCTTCTAATTAAATTCAGCCTAGAATCTATTCTAGGAGCTCTGCTAAATAAAATCTAAGGCCGGATTCAGTGGTTAGTAGGGAATCCCTCACTCTCATGTTACCATATAGCACATACAAATTTAGGGACCCTATTTGGCATTTCATGCTACAACGAGCACTCTGTCATAGCAATGTCGTTGGCAACAGCTCAATCTAATCCAAAGGGTGTGACAGTTTCCTAAAAAAGGTCATGCCATATGCAGAGTTCATGGAAGGTACACAAAGGGCAACTCCATATATGTTAGTGATAACTCAATCTCTTGGACTACTCATTAGTGATCTTTAATTTGTATCACCATCCAACCTCCCCCACCTCCCCCCCCCCCCCCCCCCCCCCCCGGCACCTAAGTGGCGGAGAACAGTGTTAAATTACTGTTCATCTACTCCATCGCAGCATTCTACCTTGGGCGTCTTTAAAATAGTGAGATCTTCCCACCTGACTCTTGCCAACCGGTCAGGCACATACAGTTATTGCATCTATCTGCTAATAACAATTTTATGAATAATGAAGATTTATTTGCTTCCCTAGGTTGTTTTGCTTTCTCTTTCTCTCCCTTCCCTAGGTTGTTATGCTTTATGTAATATAGCCTTTAGGGTTGGGTTGGTGTCTTTGCACACCGTTGGACACGGCTTGCTGCGCGTGGTTGTAATTCTTAATCACGTTTTTTCTTAATACAATGATACGCAGCTCTCCCGCGTATTCGAGAAAAAAATAATTTTGTGAATATGAAGATTTGCTCTTGCTATTTTGTGTGGGAAACGTAATTCTGTTCAAGACACATCAACGACGCATTGCACACTTTGAATTAGCTAAGAAGGAATTAAGATAGTGGAGATGCAATCAGGTATAAAGTTTGCTCAAGTTTAGATTTAAACCAGCAATGGACTAATGAAATCTATGAAACCTTGAATGTCCGAATCATGGATAGCTGAAAAATATTTATTAATTGCTTACTAACACGAAATTTCAATTTTGCAGCAAAGGCATGAGTAGTGTATGTATTAGCGGCACGTATATGTATCAAGATTAGTTATGCACCATCCAGATTTGCATCCCATTTCTATTGAATATATTAAGCAAATTAAGATATATAAAAGGCATGGGCGCATTTCATTTTAGTCCTAATGTTATTATATGCATAGCGTCATCGTCTGATATGTTGTACTGAGTTTGGACCTTCAATGGAACACTTAATATGAGTTTAGGGACCTGAAACTGTAGATTAATAGGTCCATGCACGAGCTAGGTAACACCCCTTACAAGTTCAAGGATTGTAAATGTCACAAGTAATATAAAAATAAAATTGCAGCCAATTTTTTGCTTCTTAATTATAAATACTCCAACATCACGGTGAAATTGGATATGATAAATCCAAGAAAATCATCCAATTTCTTCAAAGATTTAAATCAAAATTGTATAACAATCCATTTGTTTAATTAGAAACAAAGTGATGCCTGGTATCGACATGATAATTAATAAGTTTAACCATTGATTCCAACAAGATATATTGATCTCTACCATAATGTAATGAAAATATATTCTAATGTAATTCAAAATGTTCATGATGTTACCCATATGCGAGGTTTATAAGTTTTACAACATGTATTTGAACAATGAAATACTTTTAAAGGGAGGAATAGTTATGCATATTTAGAAAATCGGTTCGGCAAGGAGGGACATTGCTAGATTTCAGTGCTTCCTATCAACTCCTATGTCTCTTCTTCTTTTATTTTGATTAGTACTTAAAAGATATTGATCAAAGTATGGATTAATTAATTACTTAATGTGCTCAATTCTAACAGAAAATTTGAGATGTGAAACAACTATAAGTGAAATTACAATAAATGTAATCACAGATGCCATTTACATCAACCTTGCACTGTAATACGACTGAATGCGCAAATTAAACTATTTCTCCACTATTGGATGAAGCACATGAACAGATGAACTGCATGGCTTCTGTAAAATATAAAGAGTTAAGAATACCTGCCTGTACCACCAGATGGCACATTCTCATATGATTAAAGATAAGTTGTGGTTAGATAGTTTCTCATATACTACGTTGTTATTACTTCTGTGTTTGATAATGGTACATGTCAGTAATATAATGCAAGAAATGGCGATTGGTTATGTAAGCTTGCAACTTCCATATATATGTACCAGCAAATGACACCACTGAGAAAAACAAACATTTAATGTTGTATGTAACATATTAAGTTATTAACCTATGTGTTTGAACAACTTTTTTTCTTGATAACAATGTTTCAGACACATGTAACGTACATATATAACATAACTGACAAGGAATTGTATCAGAAATTTCATTTCCATTCGTTTTATCCGGTTAATTTCTAATGCAAAGATGAGACTATATCATTGCATTGTAGAATATTTGTTCCCAAATGCCATAACCATAGGCGCAACTAACAATATACTAGATCACCAAAGGAAACCTAGCGAGAAAGGAAGCATGTATTCGTATGCTTCAAGTACAACAAGAAGAACATGCATCAAATAGCAGAGCTAGCCCCCACGATGGGACGAGACTATTCAGAAACCCATGGGGGAAAAGATCGATCGTAAAACAAAGGACGACACCAGTACTACTCGCAAGAATGCACATCCAAGCCACAGCAAGGGGATCGGAGCATCACTAGTGGGCAGTACATGCTTGTCCGATGCTCCTATTATTTGGTGCGTGGCACTGTGTCGCGCTCTCGCCGTGCAGGCAACTGGGCATGCACCATTCACATCGATCTCACTACCCAAGCACACTGCTGCATGCATCCCAGTACCATAAAAAGGAAACAAAACAGGAATCAAAACAAGAAACAAGAGATGCTGCTGCTGGCCAGAATCGAATTGACACATGCATGCGTAGACGGACGGACGGACGGACACACACATATATAGAGGGGCTTTCAGATCTTCCACAAACAGCAAGAGAGATCTGCATATATGTATCTCCCTGTCCCTAGCTAGACATCAAAGGACACACTCCTCTTGTTCAAAGTACAGCAAACACTTACTCACTCCTACAAGCAAATAGACTCGACAACACCAAATTAAAGCTAAAGGCAATCGAAACACACAAGCAATGCAGTACACGCAGGCAGCAGCACCCACTACCACTGGTGCTTCTCAAGGTAGAGTGCACGGATCAGCAGCATCAAGGAAGCCACTGCCATGCACATGCATGCATGCATTCACCATACGCGAATTGAATTGAATGATACATAAAATATGTAGATGCTCGAGCTCAATCTGGCATACCGGCCAAATAGGAGAGCGTGGTTGGGCGATCGAACCGTCGGTCGATCAGATAGATCGAGCTCAGCATGCGGCGCCGGCGGGCGGCGGGGGCGGCGGCTGGTGAGGGTGGCCGTGAAGGCCGCCGCTGCCGTCGCCCTGCAGCTGCTGCGGCTTCTTGCGCTTCTTCTTCTCGTAGCTGACGCCGCGGGCGCGGGCCTGGTGCTCGCGGACCTCGCGGAGGTAGAGGCGGACGGCGCGCGCGGCGAAGGGGTTGGACTCCGGGCGGCCCCCGTTCTCCTCGAAGGCGGCGCGGAGGCGGCCCACGAGGGCGTCGAGGCTGCCCCAGGCCTGGCGGAGCGGGCAGGGGCACGGCGCCGGCGGGTTCGGGTGGCCGAAGAAGGGGCACGCTGCGCCGTGCACCTTGGTCTTGCCGAACTGGTCCAGGTAGCGGAGGAACTCGAGGACGTGGGCGCCGCTGCACTGCGCCAGGCTCAGCGGCGGCCGGTGGTTCCGCAGGTACTGCCCGAACGTGTTCCAGTCGCGCCGCTTCTGCGCCTCGTACCGGCTCGGCGACTGCGGCGTCATCGAACCAACGGACGGCGACGCGCCGCCGCTGCTCGACCCGATGCGGCCGCCGTTGCCCCCTCCCGACGAGGGGCTGTCGGGGTTCGGCGACATGTCCATGGTTCAGCTAGCTAGGAAGAAGAAGAGGAAGAAAAGAAAGCAGTGTGGCTGTGAGCTGAAACAATTTCTTCTTTAGTTAAATCCAGTAGGGATCTACCTTACTGTTCTTCGTCCAATGAAATGACTATTTGCATATCAATATAATACTCATATTGGTAAAGGTTTACTCCATCTTTTCGTAAGCATGATGAGTTCAATGATTACTTGTGTCATTGTGTGCGCATGAGCATTTTTGTAGCACAAGCTAGGATTGGAGGGATCTGTTTGGGAGTTGGTGCTCAGAAGATGGAAGTGGATGCAGATACATCTGAGAGGACTAGAACAGATATATGCATGTCTCTTTGTTTGGGAATGAAATCCTTCTCCGCAAAAAGAATAAAGAAAGGAACAAGCTAAGTTACCTTTGGGTGGAGTTAGCAGCCGAGCTTGGATCTCCCTGGTGTGTACGAATTGGAGGCTGGCTTCTTGAGTCTGCACAAGATCCATGGAGCATCAGTATAGAGGCAAGCAATGATCACATAAGCAACAAGAAGATAGGGTTAAGCAGGATCAGTTAGCATTGGAATGGTGTCTGGAAGATAGCTGCTGGTTGATCGATCTCATCTGCTGCTGCTTACTCTTTCCCAGTGCTGGCCGGTGGCGGTAGTAGTAACAGTTGCTGCAGGCTGCTGGCTCACTCATAGGCCCATCATCTGGTGATTGGGGATCTGCAGGGAGAGCACCACCACCAGCTTCATGATCTGTTTGAAGGTGCGGGGAATTGCATGCTGCTGCTTCTATTTTTAGGGGGAGCGCAGGGGCTGGTGGGGGGTGTTGTTTGGCCTAAAAAGGAGAGATGTGAGGTGACTGAGACATGGAGTGCACAGTGGTGAGCAGCAGTGCTACACTACCACAGCTAGGGCTTTTCTAGCGAAGGGTGGAAAAAAGGACACTGGGCGAGGCGTGAAAGGTGACGTGACAAAAGCAGTATTTTCTAAGTGATAGGGGATGTACGGCCTTGGTAGAGGCTGTCGTCGTTTCAGCGCACGGGAGTTGATGTGGTGATTAGCGGCCCCTACCGATCGCTTTCACAGGGGCGATATATATGGTGATCTAATTATGGCAGCTTAGCTCGCATCTCAGATATAAAGTGACCTAGCTAGGTTCAATGGCACCATTTGAAAACTCGAGCTGAAAGTTCAACCAAGAATGAGGATATGGTCTCTGGTTCATTAGGCATACACTAAGCAGATCATGCGGTACTTTTCTTACTTAACAAAGGGAACCATCAAAAATTGAATAATTAATCGACTCTGGCTCGGGAATACCCCGAGACCTGAGTGCATATGGAACATAAAATTTATACAGATTCGGACCATGAAAAATATTTTTATAGTGCATTTTATTTGATATTGTATATGTCAATATATTTTTTATGAACTTGTTCAAAACTAGATGAGTACTTTAGGTTAGGGACAAAACTAAAATAACTTATAATTTGGAACACTCGAACATTCTCATATTCATCTGGACTCCTAAGCTTCTCCTCCAAAGTAATATGGGAGAATTTGTCTTCAATCTCCTTAGAAATATACTATCTAGTCATATCACACTACTGGACTTCCCCCCTGATTACCTTACTATTACTCTTTGTGCAATATAATACCATATTCCAAGTCTGGGGTTTTTGGCATATACATTGTATTCCTATATCCTTCATTAGCCCCCCGAACTCTACTCAAAAGGAAGGACATTATTAGTAGTGGTTATTTCTTGAGAGATAAATTTTCGCAAAACCTTCATCCGAGGAAAATTTTCGACTTATAAGAACTCTCCCTCTACTCAAGCTTAAGCTTTGAGATTTGGACTTTTCCGAGAAAGAGTTGATCTTTAATTCCTACTAACATCAGTAGTTGAGCCATTGAGTCATGATCAGGAAGTTATTAACCGTCTACTCTTCTGAACGTTCATATTTGTTATTCATTTGATCGGGAAATATTTGCAAGGCCAGAGTGCACCGTACCGTACCATACTTAATTTGACGTCCTCTTAGATCCAAAACCTACTACTTTTCTCCGGCCACAGATGATGGACAGCATATATAATAGCTCATATATTATTAGCCGGTGATCGAGAATTCGAGATACATAGCATGGATATCATGCATATGTGCTAATGGGTGGTAATATTCCTTGTGTTACATGTGTCATATTACCTATAGTTGAAGTTGTGATGTTGTTTATTTGAGTTATATTATTGTAACATACATACAGGCACAAGCTAGACACACCAGAAATAATATGCTGCATATATACAAATTCCTACATAGTCAAGTAAATATTTTTCGCTATTGGCAACTCCAAGATGACGACATGGCTACTAAACAAACAAAAACGTAACGGAAGAAATGCCTAATCTTCTCTACAGGATGATTTGATCGCCTGACTGATGTGCTAGTATTCTGTGCAGTACTCTAACGGTACTATCGATGACCACAACCATATATAGGTGTTGGCCTCCTTTGCATGATGAGGACACTAATCTATCAGAGTATTATAATACATGCACTATTTAGATATAATTCAGGGTCGATTCAGTTATTCAAATTGGATGTTTGTGTTTTTTTTGTATCCTTAGTAAAAGTTAAAAAAAATTGACTTCCGAAAAAAATAAAGTGACTAATAATAATATGAAACGGAGGGAGTATATCTCACTTATGTTATAGAGAAGAGGTCTTTAGCACTTTATTTCATTTGGAAATAAAGCGAGAATGAGGTCCCAAATGAACTCACTTATGTTTAAATTGATGCCATGCATCGGTTAGCTTAGTACTCCTATATGTATTTTATAAGTTGAACATAGTTGTATAGTTTCTTGAAATGACGCGCACGAAAGAGGCATTACTGAAACACAGCTAGGCAGGAATCTTGCTAGGGCCCGGCAGGTAAGTGCTATGCCAATAGCAACGCAATCAAGAAACAGTTGCACATCGGGAAAAGAGTTAGCGACTTGGGCGCAAGGGCAAGCTTCATTATTGGTGCCATGCCTCTAGCTAGAGCCAGCCCATGTGGAACTTCACCAAATTTTTCGAAGAAATTGACGAGAGTTGATCCCAGGATCTCCTTGGGTTTCACGTTCCAACTATTTCAAATGAAAATAGTACTCAACATAGTACAAACGTTAAAGCACTGGTTCACGGTTAAAATAATGTAGAGACGATGTATATCACACTGGTGCTATCTCATCAATTATTGATGTCCCCTACATTGTAATGCAGATCAGTCTATATATGATTAAAGCTAAAATAATATTAATTCGTTTGAAACATTAAAATATGATTTTGGACCAGTGGCAGATCTAGAAGCTTTCTAGAGCCTGAGCGACCCTCACTATGCTAAATATTCACTAAAAAAAATCATGTTTACCCTTTGCAGCAAAAAACGAGCACATCTGTGTTTCACCTACGAGCATGGGCGGCCATCTGGGATCGCCGGACGGTGGATTTGCCAATGACTTATATATACTCAAGAATAGCCATAATTTAGGTTTGAATATTATGAAAGAGATAATTCAGATTTTTGCCACAAGTTTAATTAGAATGAGAAAAATAAAACAAAATATTCGCACAATTTTTATAAAAATTGGCTCCAAACACCACACAAATAGGAAGGTACTCCACACAACCAAAACAACATTGGTGCAGAGAACAATCCAATTAACAACTTAATAGTACTACATGCTCTGGAAAATTTGAGTTAGGAAAAAATCCATTTTGCACCCTCACAATGTTTGTTTCTCAACCTACAATTACAAATTAGGAAGCTGGACGACATCCAACTATTAAAATTGGAAAACTTTTATCCCTTGAGTGGTTTCAAAAGTGGTTTTCTATTTTCTGTAAATTTAAATTTTTTAGTTTAAATTTTAAAATTCTTAGATAATTCATTTTAAATTATGAAAAAATAAGAAACTTGTGAGGGTTCGAACCGCACACCTCAAGCCTCACACATACCTTCCTCTCCACCACACTATACAGTCACTTGTGATTCTATGGGGTATGCTATTATATTAACTTTGAAATGGATTTGTAGGGGCGGGTGATGCCACCACACGCCCCTAAAAATATTTTTTCTATTTTGTTCCAAAAATTCATTGAAGTATAGAAAAACAAATAAATAAGTGAAACTTTTATACTATGGTTATTGTGAACTACAGATTCAAATAAAAATATTCTAAATATATTTCGGTGTATATAAAGGTTAAGATTGTAGAAACTCAAAGTATGACTTGAGTTGTATGAAATACTATATAGTCATAGCCATATGTAGGGTAATATGTAGGGTAAGACTATTAAATGACCTTATGATTCTAAAAGGTTTTAAATAAATAATGTATAAATTGTAAAATTTTAGATCTGACCACTACAACTTTTATATGGAAGTACTCTATATTCGAGGTTGTTTGGAAAAATCAAAACTTCCAGATTGTAATTTAGAGAACATATAATAATTTTTTGGACCATTAAATGACCTCAAATGAAAAAGTTATCAACTATAAAGTTTTAAATCTCATCAAGCTCTACAATTTCAGTATAAAATTCAACTTCACCGAGATCATATGAAAAAGTTATGAATTTTTTCGCGTGAAACCATTTGTAAGGGCTGGGCCCTCTCACCCGCCCCTAAAAATCATTTTTAAGGGCGGGTCATGCCCTCATCCGCCCTTAAAAATGCATTTTTAGGGGTGGGTGGCGCCATCACCCGCCTCTAGAAATCCAACCATTTTCAGGGGTGGGTGCGTGACGCCGCCACCCACCCTTAAAAATGGTGGTCATTTGTAGGGGCGGGCGACGACGTCACCTGCCCCTAAAAGTGCATTTCTAGGGGCGGTCGGATGCTACAGTAACCGCACTTTTTTTTGTAGAAGCGGGTTATCTTTTGACCCGTCCCTAGAAAAAAATAAGATATTCCTACGAATCGTTTTTGTAGTAGTGTAGCTGGACAAACATGCATTTATGCATTTATGCGCAGGAATAGCCATGGAGAGACGCCACTCTTGATGAAATAAAGGACGTGATGAAGGTTGAAGGTAGCCCATCGACAAGATCTTGAGGTCGCGTGATTTGATCCCAAACAAGGGCATGGCGCCATCGGCTACATTGCTGCATGCATGGTGATCTAGGTGGGATTAGCACTCACGCGTCTTCCCAGGCGCTCTGCTACAGCGTTCATCAGTCTCTCCACAACTCCAGAAGCGTATTAAAAAAAATCTCCGAAAAGGTAGCACGCAGTACAGAGATTCGAGAACATGATGGGAGGCCTAGCCTGTAAGTCTTTCTAGGAGTGTCGTCCTTGACGTTCAGAAAGACGGCCAATCAGGCGATGGCAAGGCAACGAGTTGGTGTCTTCACAGTGATTACTCGGTGATGGCCACCCGGTCCGTGTCTACTACTACCTGCGTGCTTTTGGAGACCAGGCGGGAACGGGAAGCTAGCAGTGGTGAACAGGACGGAGGCTCCGATCCCTTTCTTTGGCCAACGGAAGCACAGCGCAGCCGTCTGCACGCACGGGCCGGGCCTTGACGGCTTGACTCATGTATGTTCTCATCAGTCGCAGGCAGATCGGACGACGTCAATCTCTTGAGCGCGCCTTGACTTCAGTGCTGTCGTCTGGGCTGGGCACGACCTGCCACCGGGACATGATGGAAAGAAAAGACGAGTCGAAATGCATGCGTCGTTCTCTAGTCGTGGGGAACAGGTAGCATCGAGCCATCGACCAAGGTGGAAGAAGGTAAAAGGCAATGGTGATGATGCCGTGGAGGTCCGTGTGATTCCCGATAACCCGGGTGGAGCTAATTGAAGGGGAAAAGTTTCCAGTGACCTGACAAAACGTTGGCGTTTTACCCAGTTGCCTCACAGTCACACGTACTCCCATGCACCCACCTGCCGGTCTATGATCCATGTGGCCATGTCTCAGTTCAAGCAATCTGGTGTTGGTTTAGTCGAGCGAGCACTGCTGCCTGGTGATCAGTTGGTATGTAGCTCATGGCAAGAATCATCTTCACTGTTTTTGATCATCGATAGACGGATTAGACACAACGAATCGTCGTTTTGGATTCACCGCATCAGCCTATTGCCTCTGCACATTACTACAATAATAATTAATCGAGGCGTGCAAAAACGATTTAACAAGACGGGTGGACTGGTGGATGTCATTGCGTAAGCAGGTTCATTCCAAAACCTAAGAGGAAAAGGCTTTGATTCTCTCTGTGCTTTAATCCGCTGGCTGCTCTGGAAGGAGCGTGATGCAAGCCTCTTCAGAGGCGGGGAAACTCAAGCCCCAACTCTCCTTTTGCAAACCATCAAGGCTGAAGGCGACAACCGGATAAAAGCCGGCAATGAGCACCTTGGTCGTCTGTTCTGCTAGTAATCACCTGCTCCCTCCGTCCCATAAAAACTGCTCGTTTAGAAAATTTTAAGCGGAAAATAATCATATTACCTTTAATTAACTATTGTGGTTGTAATTGAAGATCGCGTTGTTTATTTGCTTCTCTAGATTCTCAATAAATGCAAATACATTGGAACCTGAAAAGTAACATCTGATTGGCTCCATGTCCTTCTCTATGCAATTATTTCTTAGTATTTGATATTACTTTAGTTAGACGGACTTTACTACAATCTAAAAGAACACTCTTTGTGGGATAAAAATTGAAAGCTAAACAAACAGTTTTTGTGGGATGGAGGGAGTAGGTTCTAGATCCTGTTGTTGCTTTATTAGCTAGCGTAAATAGCGCACACTTGTTCCTTTTTGGGTCGTGGAGAGCTGCTTTGCACTCACGTTTGTTTCTTTTCTTGTTAATCTAAAGATACACAACTCTTCTCAAATGACCTTAAATGAAGTTATCAACTACAAAGTTATCAACTACAAAGTTTTAGATCTCGTTAACTTCTAAAATTTTAAAGTTTAACTTTATCCGAGATCATATAAAAAAATTAATAATTATTTACGTAGAACTATTTGTAGGAATGGATTATGTTATCACGTATCGCTAAAAATTTTAATATAGTGATACGTAACTTTTCTACGTAGTAGAGAAAGGAAAAAGAATCGTTGTTTTGAGATTTGAGAGCGTAATAAGTAGGCCCGTCATCGGCCCAGAGCAATTTTGCCCGTCCGTCAGTCAGACCAATCGCCGCGCGCGGGCGGGCCTGGCTGGAAGGCCAGAAGCGTCCCGGGCCTAGCTGCTCTAAGCGGCCGAACTAGCATATGGCCCATGAGGCGGCTGTTTCCGCGGCGGCGGGCGGGGGCGCCGACGCGGGGGGGCCACTGCGCGGTACGGGTGCGCCCCGCGCCCGCGGCAGCGAGATCGCGCGGGGCCTCTCGTGATCTCGCTGCGCTGGTCACGAGACTTGGACGCACCCTCCCTTCTCGTGTCGTCGGCCCCCGTCCGGTCACGTCTGCGTTCCGCGGCCGGCGCAGCGCTGTGGCGCCGCCGCCGAGACGCTGCCGCGCCGTCCGTGCGTGCGCACAGGCGGCGGCCACATCGGTACGGGTGCGCCCCGCGCCCGCGGCAGCGAGATCGCGCGGCGCCTCTCGTGATCTCGCTGCGCTGGTCACGAGACTTGGACGCCCCCTCCCTTCTCGTGTCGTCGGCCCCCGTCCGGTCACGTCTGCGTTCCGCGGCCGGCGCAGCGCTGTGGCGCCGCCGCCGAGACGCTGCCGCGCCGTCCGTGCGTGCGCACAGGCGGCGGCCACATCGGCCGTCAGGTGTGGTGTGTGCCCAGACGTTTTCCTCTGCCTGGATCGCGCTCGCGTCGCGCTCAAAGTGGCCGATCAATCCCAGTCGCACGGAGGTTGGGGAAACCGGTGGGCGGTGGCGGATCACAATTCACAAGGCCGACCGGGGCCGGGGCTGGGGACGATCTGCATCTGATCAAGCCTCCGGATGGCCGCGCCCGCACGCACTGCGCCTACTGCCAGCACAGTGCCGGTGACGCTGATATTTCTCTGGGTACCTAGCACGCCCCACGCCAAGCAGCAGCGCTGGCAAGTGGTTGCACCGGAGGCATGAGCAGGCGACTAGGGGTATTTAGATCTATTCTATAAAAATTTTAAAATGAAATCTTTTCACGTTTGAAATATTAAATATAGACTAATTAAAAAATTAATTACAGATTTCGTCCATAAATCGCGAGACGAACCTAATGAGACTAATTAATCCGGCACTAGAACATGTTTACTGTAGTATTACTGTAGCAATTTATTATCTAATTATGGTCTAATTAAGCTCATTAGATTCGTCTCGTGATTTACGGACCATATGTGTAATGCAATTTTTCTTCAACTACATTTAATATGTAATGCATGTGTGCAAATATTTATTTAGAATTTGGAATTTTAGATGTAAACACCCTAGGTGCGTGCGATCTCACGGCTCAAGTACGATAGGACATACCTGGTAGCAGCAGTTCCTGTATGATAGTTGATAAGCTTTTACTAGTAATTTCCTAAACCTGAACGATGTCAACCTAAACATGCTAAATAAAGCTCGTCAAGAATAAAGCCTAAACATTATCGCTTCATGCAAATGAAGAGCAGGATCGTACTGATGTTGTTTGGAGGCCCATGAAGCTCACTTCTAGCATTCGACCGAGATCCTGGTAAGCCCAGCTAGCACTGTTCTACAGGAACCTGTATTATTCCCCGGGTCATATGTTCAGCATTGGCAATGGCAACGCTTGGGTTTTACCTTCAGTTTTCAATGTTTTCCCTCGTTCTCTATATCAACGCTCTGTTCTAATCTTTTTCTTGTGATATCTGTTTGACTTTTATTTCAGGCAAAGATCTACTTTGTCTCCAGCAAGTGAAAGCGAATAGAGCAATTCTGGGAGAAGGTAAACCACGGTACAAGACTGAGCACGCCCGAGCGCAGAGTAAACAGCAACACTTATTCTTCAGTAGCTAGCGTTGGTCGCAAACAAGCAGGGGCACTGAGCTGGTACATCAAAACGGTAGAAACGAAGTGCACAGCCTAGTGTCCTAGTACCCAACTACCCATACGAGTTTTTGGTTGCACCATCTGCCTAATGCTCGGATTCAGTACCGCCCATCAGCAGCTCTTCAACAGCTCTCTGAGAGAGAGAAAAAAAGATCGTATCAATTCCACTCACACTGCCACACACGAAATGGAACACCTAATATTGAAAAATACAAGTGGTGGAAGCTTTTGCATACCTCAAAACATGTCAGTGCATATTGAACATCGCTATCCGAAATATGGTAATGGAGGACTACCCTGACACTGCATACATGTAGGGGGTCACATGGATAGTTATGATAGGATGAAAGAAATACTGAACATCAAAGAGCTAGGACGGAAAAACTTCACCTTTTTAAACTCCTCGGATTTGCAAGCACGTTGCGCTTTTCCAGGATTTGGCACAGCTTGTAAGATGGTATGCGTGAATCCACAATATCAAAGAACACCTTACAAAGCATGGCATATGTTATAAATGGGACTACAGTTATATGGTAGGACTGGGAAATGAGATGTAATAAAATGATCTAGCAGGCTAACCATATTGGTCTCGACTGAAGCTGAATCCACCGTAAACTGTTCAATCTTGTTCAGTCCCTCTAAGTAAATGAACAAGGGATACAAGTTCAGTACATCAAGTTGCATTGACAAGGATTACGATTTGTTTTTTCAGAAAATGCAATGGAACAGTTTATTTTTTTGTTTATTTGTACTAAGCATATAGGATGAAAGCTGAGGAAACAAAGATTGTAGAGGGAATTAGTTTTTCTTTCTGTAAAAAATCATGGTGGTAAGTGAAGACTTGTGAATAATGGATATCGAAATGAAGTTAGGTTAGGTTCCAGAAAAACATGAAACCTGCCAAAGCTTTAGCCCTTCTGTGGTCGTCCGCAAGCTTTCCCACAGTGTCGCGAACGGCAACATGGGCAGCAGCACAGAGAACTCCAACCTGCCTCATTCCACCACCTAGGGTCTTCCTAAGAAATTTGGCCTGGAGGTATTGTTCAGATATTAGTTGACCTTTGCAGTTATTTTTCAAGAAAATGCATCTCAACAGTTGGAAACTTAGGAACACAATTGATCAGACCTTGTCAATGAAGGCCTTTGAACCAACAATAACTGATCCAACGGGGGCACCTAAACCTTTAGATAGGCATACCTGCAGTTTAAGTTTCGGAGAGAAATAGAAGCACCATCATATACTGCACGTACTCCACGCAAATGTAAGGAATGTAACTGAGCACATTGCCCAGGAGATTGGAGCATACCGAAACTGAATCAGCAGCTTTCACAAGTCTGTCTACAGGAACTCCAAGTGCCTGGCATTATGAACACAGTGGATTAGAGGCCACGACGCATGCACATATATATGTTTAAAACCTGCAAGTGAAAAGGCTGCAATTGCACTTCTTGCTTAGATATATGGTTTATTTTTCAGATGTCAACCATCTAAAACTGATCTCTGAAGAGTGATGGCAGGAAATGACACTGTCGCAGACAGTATGAGAAGCAGATTGTAAAATTGCAGGACGTGCACCGTACAACTCACCACAGAGGCGTTAAAAATGCGAGCTCCATCAATGTGGAGCTTCAGGCCACGGCTCCTGGCAATTTCGCCAACCTTGTCAGTATATTCAACAGATAAACATCTCCCACCAGAACTGTAGAAACAGAGAGAAACATACGAGCAACGAGCTAGTTAGATTTAAGAAAACTGTATTTTCACTAGCAGGATCCGATCCCCTACGTGCGTGTACTTGGGCAAGCAACTCACTTTACATGTGTGTTCTCCAAACAGATGAGCCTGGTGGTCGGGTAATATATCACCCCGTCCGGGCTCCTGATGGCGGCGACGATCCTGTCGATGTCCATGGTGCCGTCGGGGTTGCTCCTGACGGGCCTGGGGTGCACGCCGCCGATGGTGGCGATCCCGCCGTTCTCGTAGAGGTGGATGTGCGAGTCGTCCCCGAGGATGACCTCGCTGCCCCGGACGTCGCAGTGGGTGAGGACGGAGACAAGGTTGGCCATGGTGCCCGAGGGCACGAACAGCGCGGCCTCCTTGCCCGTGAGCGCCGCCATCTCCGCCTCGAAGCGCCGCGCGGTGGGGTCCCCGTCCCGGACGTCGTCGCCGACGTCGGCCGCGGCCATGGCGGCGCGCATGGCGTCCGTGGGCTTGGTGACCGTGTCCGTGCGCAGGTCCACCACCCTGGCCGCCATTATTCCTGATGAACCCTGGCTCTGCCCGCGCGACCGCGCCGCTCCAAGGCAACTCCGGCCGACGCAAACCGCTCCGCGGCGGCGACAGGGGAGAGGATCAGGATGAAAGTAAGAGACCCCGCTAAAGATCGCGGGTCATGGAACTTGTGTGGGCGCGCGTTCTCGATCGTCACGTAGGAGGAGGAGTTTGGTACCGAACTTTGTCAGATTACGGTTCCTTTCTGTTTCGAATTCGACAAATCCTTCACGCTTTTAGAACTAACCAGAAGCGTAGGGTTCGCACGCACGTATCTCCTGTATGATGACGGCGGTGGTGATCCGGATTGCACTTCTTACTGCCACAGGTGGACAGGCCGCCTGTTTCTTCGTCACAAGCCCTGTTATTTCCAAAGATGGAGATGCAGTTGCCTGATCACGGCATTGCCACGGCTCGTATGGACAAGAGCCAAAGATTACAATGCTGGTCGGTTTGGAATTGGAGTTGGACAAGGATACAAATACAACCTGATGAGCATATATATGAGAGTCCTAGCTAACCAGCTATGCTAACCAAACCGAACCACATATGCGTTGCACTTGCACAAGATTACGAGTTCTTCTAACAATGCAAAGCCAGCAACTGAACTTTCAAGCAGGGACAAATAAAGAAAGCCGTTCACTGTGGGGGGCAGGGGCAGGCGGGCCGTATCACGCATTTCGCAGGGAGTTCGTGAAACATATGGACGGCACCATATGGATAAACGCGGCGCGCGCACGGCTCCAAGAACACGGTGGAACGGTGGACGCCTGAAAGGAGGAGATGGCGTGGGGAGCGGCGCGCCGGCGGGGAGAGAGAGAGAGAGCACCATGCGGCCCAGCCAGCTATTTCTAGCGGGCGTGCATGGAAGGCCATAATCGCTCACGGGCCTAGATAGCTAAGCCAGCCCATACCTGGCACGATCGTGCACCTTGATGAAAATTTGAAAGTTGGGCCGAGAAGTAGAGCTGGGCTAGAAAGGTGTAGTCTAGCTAGTTTATGAAAAAAAAGAAGCTAGTTTATGATATTTTTCTCAAAAAAAACCCCTAGTTTATGACATGAGATAAAAAGGACATGTGGATGGTCTCCAATCCATACCATACGCCAAGAATTCAAGATTCCTGTGCATGATAGCCTGCTGGCAACGTGGACTGAAGATGCAGAGAGACGGGTTGCAGTAGCTTTCCAGATTGATTCTCGCCTGACAGCAATGTTTGTCTTCGGGAATAAGTTTTTTTCTAAAAACATATTTGAGGGAACTCTCGGTCTCTACATCTCAAAAAGGGTCAAAGTCTTCACCTGACTAGTTATGATGCAGGTATGATAAAATCTGAGACAAACGTTCACAGGATTTTATTAGGTATTTTGGGCAAAGATAAAATAACATACATTTTGACAAATAGGACTCTTTTTTCCCTAAAACTAACATTCCTTTCACCCTTGGGGTCGTCCATACAAGACATGACGATGTGGCGGTCATTTGGCATAAAAAAATGGCGGTCATTTATTTTCTTTATTCTTTTTGCAAAATATATAAATAAATAAATATGTAGACGTTTCTATACACGCACGCTCATCCCTATAAACACAAACATGCATACTCTACACTTCACCACAAATGTGAATTTTTGTCTACAAGCACAACATGTACCATTGAAAAGGATTAATACCTGAAGTGAGCACTCTCGAGGAGTCAAAAATTTAAACGGATACGGTTCCAGTATGATTTGAACCCAAACAACCGAGTGAAATTCGCCACTCAGGATACGTTGGCTCTGTTTTTATTTCCTTCAAACGACCAGCAAAATATTATCTTCCATTAAATAGCTATACGAATCATGTATTCTATAGTGAAAAAAAGGAACATATATACATACTCATATACTTATAGAGAGAGAAAGGAAAATACTCGTATACTTGGGATACAACACATACACATACACTTGAATTGACGTTATTATTTTATTTACAAACATAATAACACTGAAGAGATACATACAGTTGGCGTCATGCAGGTGAATCAAACCTATCTCATGCACACGCACACTACTTTCCTTTCCTTCTTTTTTGTTGGGCGAGGTGCACTCTAAGAATTTCCAATCTAACCTCACACTACGTACCTACTGAATACTAGAGGGTACCAATGGAATTAATTCAATCTATGCACAATAATCCATGACACTGATGCGGTGTTCGTTCTCCACGCATCAGCTAGCTAGCCCATCCACCCCTGCGGGAACCCCATGCCCCCAATGTTCGCCATGTCCTCGAAGCCGGTGTCGTAGTAGAAGCCGCCGCACCCGTCCCCCACTCCCCTGGAGCCCAGCCCGGCCATCATCGGCGAGCTGGTCACCTCCTGCGGCGGGAAGTGGTCGAGGACCGGGCCGTACTGCCACATCGCCGCGTTCATCAGCAGTGGGTCGAAGCCACCGACGACGTCCTCCTGCGGCGGCGGCGCGAAGCCGGCGGAAGAGCCCGCCGTCTGGTCAACGTAGTACGCGTCCATCACGGGCTGGTGGTCATCCGGCATAGCCGCCGCCGCCGCCTGCGACGATGAGCCGGCGAAGGTCGGCGAGGAGGAGCCGGCGGCGGCGTCCTGCTCGCCGTCCTTCCGTTTCTGGAACACCCTGCAGAGCACCCAGTCCTCCTGCGCATACAGGAACGCGTTGCCAGCAGTGTGAGCACGCATCTATCCAAGTTAGCCTGTAGGGCGGTGTGGTGGTGGCGGCCGGGGCAACCGATTTGACGTCCTCCCACGGGCCGGCCGTTACCTTGGGTGGCGTATGCGGCGAGTCGAGGCGGAACTCGTGCATGACCCAGCAGGACTTGACGCCGTTGGGGGCGCGGCCCTGGTAGAAGACGAGCGTCTTCCTCATGCCGACGACGGCGCGCGCCGCCGCCGAGCTGCACACCTCGCGGTCCTTGCCCGTGGCCTTCCAGTACCCCGTCTTGGTGGCGCGGTTCGTGCGCGACCCCGTCGCGTACTTGCGGTCCCGGAAGCTGAAGAAGTACCACTCGCTCGCCGTCAGCTTGGCCGCGTCTGATCAGACACATCAAGAGGGAGACCATATCCCAACGCAAATTATATTAGCTCAACACGTGTCGATTATTACCTATGAACAATAACAGTGCATATCTCTTCGAGAGAGTTTGTAACTGGAATAATGTTTGAGATGATCAACCAGCCAGCGATCGGCTACCGGAAGGTGAAGCTTTGAAGGAACTGGAAGAGGGAATCGTGACCGTTACTCATGTCTGACGTGTAGCTAGGCGAAATGGGACTGGACTGAAGGGCGCCATCAAGATGGTGACGAGTAGGCACAGACACGCTTGCGTTGGGATCGGTGAACTCATTGTTGACAGTGATTACACCGGACTCGTATGGAATATATATTGATTAAGGACAATTATTATTGCAGACGCATGCATATGGAACATTAACTACACTAGCAAGACAGAACATCAACAGGCCGGTGACCACTAGTGATGACTAGTCCAATCAGTATCGGTTTGAAAGGGGAAAAAACACACGGCTCCGAACTATACAGATTAGGCGATTTTCTATTTGATAGTGGTCTGTTATTCGCTTGTTTTAATTTCTACTCCTGCTCCTACATGGCTAATATAATGTTGGATAACGGTAAATGTTAAATGAACACGCAAGTTTCAGTGAATAATTTAACAAAGACATGTTAAAAGAAATCATGCATAATAAAAGACACCACCTCATTGCTTCTTGTTTGTTTTGGATATACGGAAACTACATGCTGGCCCGGCCTCTGTGCCATGTGATGCATGCAGCCTTATCCTTGTTGCTTGTTGCCACCACCAAGGGCGCCAATAATGCTAGACTAGATACCTTTAACGGAAGCCATGCTAACCTATACATGGCATCATCAACGAAGGTCACACCTCTCTCTCTTTTTCCTTCTTCCATGAGCACCTCTCTTAATTAAATCATCTTCTTAATAATATATAGTGATGACTGATGATTATACCGAGTACTAAGGATTGACACGAACAGTACGACGAACGAAGACCTCAAGAGACAACAGGCATGATGCGTCGGAAGCTTATTACAGTAGATTCTTGGAACAACAATCACAAGAGAGACACGCAGCACGGTGTGTGACGGAGTTGAAGAGATGAACGGCATCCAGCTGCAGGGGGGCTGCTGGGAGAGAAAGAAAGAAAACGTGAAGAGATGACCGGGCCGGGGTGCAGTGGCTGACCTGGAAGCTCCCATGGCTCGCGCGCGTGCAGGTCGACCTCCACCAGCGTCCCCTGCTCGGCGCGCTCGTTGGTCACCTTCTTGTGGAGGTAGTGGCAGACCAGCTCCTCGTCGCTGGGGTAGAACCTGAACCCCGGCGGCAATGTGGACTCGATCTCCCTCAGCCCCATCCCTAGCTCCCTGCCGGGGCCGGCTAGCTGCTATCTGAACTGAAGCACACACTAGATCAGGTACTTCCTTGCAACCTGCTGCTGGTTTGCTTTTGAGCTACAGGAGATGGGGTGACACGGAACCGAGACAAGAGCTACTCTGATCGATGTCTTGGGCGAGCTGGGTCTCCGGCCGGGTCCTTTTATAGAGAGGCGCCTGCCAGGGTAGGCGGACGAGGAGGCCAGGAGCAGGAGGGTGCTGGTGGTGTCTATAGCAAGCGAAAGAAGCTGCTGCTAGCTGACAGCAGCACGCGCGACCCCCAGTCCCCACGGTCGTGTCACACTACGGAGGCCCTAGAGGGCTACCACACACACCGCGTTGGCCGCGGCGCTGCCCTAGCCCTGCAGCCAGCTGACGATCGAGCGAGCGAGCTCCCCGTCGCTATCCCCTATCTGTGGCGGGCGCGCGTCGCCATCGCCGGAGCCAGGCTGATGAGGTGGAAGATTCGAACGCCACCGATAGACGGCACACGAGAAGCTGGCGCCCCCGGCCCGGCCGATCCGGATCGCCTGCTGGCGGCGAGGAGGCCCAGCCTCGCAAGTTATCCATCCCCGCCCGGGAAGTCATGGGGCCGATCGATGGCGAGAGGATCGAGCTGAGGGCAACGCGCCGCGCGTGACGCACCAGAAGCTTAACCTGGCCAGCCACCTGCCCAGCTCTTCCTTGCTCCGCCGGTAGATGTATGCTACTCCTACGTGGAACGCGCGCACGCGATGAAACTTGCAAGCTTTTCCTCCTGCGCATTCGAGAAAAAAAAGAAACTTGCAAGCTTTTGCCCCCTCCGATCCTTTTGATCTCCGTTTCTCCGTTGGCGCTCGGCAAGATTGCGGCTTTGCGCGCGCGCTCCGCGGAGGAAGGAAGGGATTAATAATCCGAGGGGGGAAGGAGAAAAGGACGGGTTCCTTTTGAGGTTGTTAGCTCGGGTATGATTAGGGGCGACGGCGACGGCGACGTGACGCCCCCCGGATGTGCGCGCGAGAGGGCGTACGAGCTTTATCCGAGGCGCAAATAATGCAGTAGTGGTAGTGTGGCAACTGCGAATCATGCACCGGTCTATAATAAGATTTAGCATGACAGGATCGATCGACGCCGTGCACTGACTAAATTTTTATGCTTAATTTGCAAATTGGTTTCAGTTGTCGTATACTACTCACTGAACTATATGTGGGATAGATTGATGTTTAGTACGTTCAGATATCTCTGTTATTTCTTTCAGTTAACAATGGGTAATTATATTGTAAATTTTGGAGGAAGCTAGCTTAACTCGGTTGCATATATAAAGATGATTAAAACAGTTGTATCTAGCGAAAGGAGGGGTTTCTCCAACATATCCACCAACAAGCCGGCCTGCTAAATTTTCAACCTTTATAACTCTTGTTTTTATTTTTGTTTGAGACATGTATAAGTCATTCACATAATGAATAGGATAATTTTTTGCAGGTACACATAAATTGTAGGATTGCCTAGTAAGATACACATAAACACATTCCAATTTTGGTAGCCATATATAGTACATTTGCTTATTAATCAATTAATGAACACATCAAGAAAATGATCTGTAGTGCATGCAACAACAACAACACGGAAAAAATATCTCCTATCAGTGGATGGATACAAACTAAAACAACACGGGCAAGGGAAGAAAATGTGTTGCAATAATGTAACCTGCCTTTTTTTTTACAAGATCAAATCTTGATTGGCCACCACCTAAATGTAGTAGTATAGCGTGTTGCATCTACAAATGGGATGTGGATGAAGTGAAGCTGCACGCTTACGTATAGGGCCTCATGCATGTCGAAAGCGTGTTCTAATGATATGTGTACGTGCATGTGTTCATCTAAAAAAAATGATATCCAGTTCGTGGACAAAACATAACTATTTGGCAGTAGAATATTGCATTGAGGGGAACCAAACCTTTCACATCATTTGCCAGTTGCATGGTAGCTGATTCAACAAATATGGCATCATCAGTGCGCTGGGTATCTAATGACCATGTTTGGAGTAATAGTGTTAAGCCAACTTTATAAATGGATATCTAATAATGATCATGACAAGGTATTATCCATCATGATTACACAAACCCTGGTGCATGTGTCTTTGATTGGGGTATCCATATTTTAAATACCCCATTATATGTGGACCCATATTAATTAAATAAGGAGAGTAGGGTATAGTTAGTCCATTTTGTTGTCTAATGTGCCATCTCAAGATGCTAGCTAGCAGTTGACTATATTGCCCGAGATGTACTTCCAATGGATAGTTACAGAAGGATCTCCTAATTTAATATGGTTCCATTTTTAATAGCTAGCGGTGTGTTAAAGTCTACGCGGGTCTTGAGTAGGTTAGATTGATAATCTTAGTATAGCTTGCAACATTCTCTCTTAACTTTCCTCCATGTAAAGCTAGGTGACAATATCTTATTGGAGGCGCAATTCGATATAAGCACAATTAATCAATTGGTGCCTAAGTAGTCAATTAGAAAATTATACATTAACTCGTACGTGTCTTGTTCTCCATGCATATAGAGCAAACGGATAATAGAGGAAGCACTTGCTTCCAAAAACATTGAAACACCGAGATGTGGCTAGATTCAAGAAGAGATCAACGAACCTGTCTCTTCGTGCACGCGCATGCATGCATGCATGGATACCTCGATTACGTGTGCTCTCAGCAGGCGGACGAATGATTATAAGCTGGCCGTTCAATCGGCTGGTTTATGATGTCTGAATGACTGAATCTGTTGAGCATCAACAACAAATTAGTAAGCTGCATATGGAGTCATATGCTGCCATCATTCCCTGGTGCCGTACAGCACGTACAGGAGTAGATCATCAATAATACATTGATTCGACTATAGATTTTGATCAAATAATGTCGATGACATTGGGCACTTATTATATATGTGCAGCAGGCTTTTGGTGCAACGGTGCAGGGAGCTGCAGTCGCTACTACTGGCATACGGATGAGATCGATCGAGTTCACTGAACCAACCAGAATCCAATGCAAAGAACTCCATTTCTCCTGCGAATTGTTGCAATCATGCATGTTGGCAGTGCCATGATCCTTATTACGACACTACCGCCAATGATTTGAGACGAGAAAGTGAGATTTGCATACTTAATATAACAATCAAGAAAAGAAACCCTAATCATCATGGTTGCGGTCAACAAAGCAATCCTGAAAATCGAGAACGAACTCATGTAGCTCGAAGCATAAGTAAACGCGAAATGATGGAGACGCGCCATTTTCGCAGAGCAATCAGAATGGAGAGAACTTGATCGATCTGAAACACTTGGGGGGTCCCGCGGCCACGTACATCATATTCGCAGCAGGTTGTTGACGCAGAAATCAGGACGGTGGGAGGCCCTACAGCCAGATCTGAATAACGAGTGGACTTGGTCAAGAAGAACAATGTGAATCTCTCCTGGATGGTTTTCGCTTCTGGCAATAATCATGATCTGAATTTCCAATCCGGATTGATTGGCCTGGCTGCAACCACTATAAAAAACGATTTTTAGGAGCGGTCTCTTTTTTCTAAGGGCGGTCCAAAAGATAACTCGCTTCTAAAAAAATCGGGTTACTAAAGCTTCCAAGCCGCCCTTGCAAATGCATATTTAGGGGTCCGCCCCTAGAAATGGTCAAATGGTCACAATTTTTAGGAGCAGGTGACGCCATCACCCGTTTCTGGAAATGCATGGTCATTTTCAGGGGGTGGATGATAGCATTACTCGTCCCTAAAAATGCATTTCTAGAGGCACGTGATGGCGTCACCCGCACCTGAAAACTATTTTTAGGAGCGGGTGATAGCATGACATGCCCCTACAAATGATCCCACGAAAATAAAATCATACCAAAATTATAGAGGTTGACGAGACCTAAAATTTTGTAGTTGATAACCTTTTCATTTAAGGTTATTATAAGTTCTCTAATTTTAAAATCTAGAAGTATATGGATAGTGCAATTATATAAAAGAAGTTCAAATCTTCCGTAAATTGGCATGTCGTCATACTTTAAATGAATTTTTATCATCATGGAAGATTCAAAAATATTATGCATGAATTTTGATGTACAGTCTCATAAACTCATCGACTTCCGACACTAGTATCTCTCATACAACTCAAATCATAATTTGAGATTTCCACAATCTTAATATTTATATATAACCAAATATGCTTGGCATCTTTTTTCTATATCTATACTTCACAGTAACCATAATGTAAAATTTTAACCTTTTTATTTGTTTTGCTATATTCTAAAATTTAAACAAATTTTTAGAATAAAATAGAAAAATATGTTTAGGGGCAAGTGTGGGTGTAACCCGACCCTGAAAACGTATTTGTAGGGGCGAGTAGGGGTGTGACCCGCCACTAGAAATTAATTTTAGAGTTAATACAAACGAATGAACGTACCTCATAAAGTCACGAGTGATTGTGTAGCATGGTGGAGAGGTTTGTATAAGCGAGGCTTCATGTGCATGCATATTTCGTCGAAAAAATTGTACTTCTGTAGTGGAGGGGCTTGTGGTGGTAACTGATTGTCTAGGATTTTTTTGCTGTTTTTTTTTCTGATTTTTTTATTTTTAGAAATTGATTTGTAGGGACGGGTCATGGGATGATCCGCCCCTGAAAATACATTTACAGGGGCGGACATGTTACCCGCTCCTACAAACAGCTATTTCTAGCTATGAAAAGCTGGAGCGGCTACTGCATCGGCCTGTACAAATGCTATTTTACCTGCCCCTAAAAATATTTTCTGTAGCAGTGAACTAACAGAGAATACTATGAGCGCACGGTGGTCGGAAAGGATGTGTGAACATAAGTGGATATGTGTTGCAATGTCGGTTTTCATGGTGTGGCGAGATGTGAAAACTATCATGTCCATGGAAAAACTTTTGTTTCGCCCGTAAGGATAGATCATCTATGTTTACATGTCTTCACATACTGTATTGTTGAACATGGGTGATAAATGAATCAGCTAAAAAGGAATAAGAATGCTAGCTAGGATCTTGTTGCGACCATGATAGAAACGATGATATCTGTCAAAGTGTAAACGCATTGCCTATTTATTCTCATCAGCCCAAATATGGTTTCAGGATCGTCCAGGACCAGTTTGGATCTTGGCTAGGACTTGATCCAATCAGTAATGGATGGCACCGATCAATTCAGAGGTAAGTAACACACAGTACTGAGCTAGTAATAATATATAATCCATTTTGCATCAGGAAAGGGAAACACACAGGTCGTCCGACAAGCCCATCCATCTCCCTCGGCACCAACCGCCTCATCGTTCAGCAGCACTCAATAAAATTTACGCCGAGAGCGAGCAAGCAGCCAAGGCGAGGGCATTCTGATCGAGGGATGGAACAATGATCCCGGACGCAGATCATTTGGCCGCAACGGCAACGGCTTGGCTGCTATAGCCCATTTGGCAGCCGCGGGGCCCAGCGCCGGACAACGACGGCCAGCCTCAGCCGCTGCGCGTCTCGGCAAGCCAACACCTCGCTCCGATTCCGACTCGACCGTCTGAGCGGCGCGTGCGTGCACAGGGCCACTTGCACATCGGCGCTGCTTCGGTCACGAGACGGACACGCATTAAATTATTGGCGCGCGCCGGCAACGCGGCAAGCAAGGGCCCGGCGGCTCCATGATTGGAGGGGGGCCTCGCTCGCGGCGCGCGGCGCGCCATCTGGATCGACGAGAGGCGGAGGGCCCCCGCGGCTGCCATGTAGGCGCGCGTGATGAGCGCAGGCGCAGCGGCGACGGCGAGCTAGCTAGCTGCTTGGGGGGTTTTGCCCGTGGAGTGACGGCTCCGTGCTCTCTTCCTTGCGGCAACCGGTTTTCGTCGGGTGTGGGTCCGCGGGACGCGCGCCGCCGCCGGCCGGTCGCCCTCCGATCGTCGTCGAGAGCCACCAGAAAGGGAACAACCGCGCGCGCGTCACCCGCGGGGCCGCGCCGTGCCCGGGTGTCCGACTGCGATTTGCCGCCTTGTCCGAACCCAGACACTAGCGAGCTACTCATGGATGGATGGATATATCCGGAGCCATGGAGCCCCCGATCCGCTGCTGGTTATTGGTATGGTGGACGAGTTAGCGCTCAGGGCGTTTCGTACAATTATATGCAAAGCCCATGATACCCGCAACGACATATCTCGGATTTGTACGAGATCTTCTTTTTTTTTTAGAAAGGATTTGTACGATATCTGAAATGTCTCGAGGAAACTAAAATGGCAAAATTTGCTGCTACACATAATCTAGGTTCACATTATGTATTTTTCAAAAAGACAATTATTGGTAATAATATTGAAAAGAAAGCTAGCTAGGGTGACGATTTGACAAGGATTGACGGTCGAATAGGTTCAGAACAATATATGGACTATAAGTTTATTACTAGCACAATGCTCATGCATTGCTACAGGTAATATAAATTTTATCCGGATCTATATAAAATCACCAATTTTGTGCTCTTTCACTCCGTGTACAAACCATGCCGTGACGGCGTGAGGTATTGATTGTCCGGATTCCGATTGATTTTGTCCAGGTTTCAATTATGATTTCAATTGAATTGTCTGGGTCCGATTAGGATTCAGATTAACGGACCAAAGAATCATTGCTTGCTTTAGAAATAGTAGAGATATGGGTGGATTGGATATTTGGATAGGTATTATTTGACAGCAACATTTAAAAAAAACAGCTTCAGCATGCAGTACACACAAGTCTTTTTTTCCCAAGAGGATGAAGCAGACATACAGGATTATGGTGAATAACTAATAATGTAGAAAAAAAATAAGTAAGCGTGCATGTCAAAGTATGTGTGTGTGATGAAAGTTAAACGGGAAAACTACTAAGTGGTTCATTAAAAATATGTTTATGAGTTCTGTGAAGTAAACGAAAGGGTAATATATAATAAAGGAAACTAATATTATAGTCATATCATAAACTCTAAATATCATAAACTACTATTAATAAAAGGGTAAACTAATAACTCCCTCCGTTCCAAACCGTAGGTCGTCTTTTAACTTTTATAAATACATAGATTTTGCTACGTACATAGATAGACATACACTATATATCTAGATACGTAGAAAAAAAAACTATATATTTAGATTTGCCAACACAACCAACAATTTAAAATGAATGGAGTACTCTCTCCATCCCAAATTATTGGTCGTTTTGGCTTTTCTAGACGCATAATTTTTGCTATGTATCTAGATATATATCATGTCTAGGTGCATAGTAAAATCGATATATCTAGAAAAATCAAAACGACTAATAAATCGGGATGGAGGGAGTATATAGCTGTTCCCTGAGACCCCAACCTATAACATTATTATATGCAGTTCATACGTTTTCGGGTCATATCGCTCTCCTATGCCTGAAAGCTAATCCCCGGTAAACGGGGACTTGAGTTATCAGACAGCAACATGGCCACCAAACCGACGAGAAGTTCTGCTATGCAACCGCGCGAACTGGCAGCCTGGTTAAGCAACAACGTACTAGCGCATGGCATGCTGAGTTGCCGAGGCAGCAGACAGAGCCTCGATCGCTATCACGTCACGAGCTCCTGTTGCCAAATTAAATGTTCCCACACTACTAGTGGCGAGCATCAGATCTCACGTCACTACTAGCTCTCCTGAAAACGATGTTCTTCTTCAGCTCGACAACGCTAGCGAGCATGCATGCAGCAGCTCATGTCTTGCCATGGCGCCGTTTGTTTCCCCGCCCTGCTGCATCCTTCCTGGTCCCTTTTTTTCCCTTGTGCTAGCTCATTATATTAGGTTATCCTTCGCGCTAATGGCAAATGCATGCCTGTGGTAATATGATCGACTCGAGACGCGGCAGGCGGAAGAAGTTCCTGCATGCCACTACTAGCTAGTAGGAGTAGCAGACTAGCAGTAGCCTGCAGCCAGTTGATCATTCCAAAAGGGCAACGGCGATCCAGTGGTCGTGGACAGAGGCTCGCATAATTGCGGCCGGCGACGTCGATTGAGGATGATTGCATGAGAAGTGTACGTACGTACTAGTATACTCTCAAAGCGTGTGCCGGTCTCCAACAATGATATATAGAAACATCAAACATGTATTATTGAAGTACAAGCAGGCGATAGCGTGTATATATAGTTATTTTTAGGCAAGTACAAGCTACGGCATAAGTTAATAACGAAGGTATATATATATAGCCAGTGGCGGATGCAGAGTTCAAAGTTGGGAGGTTTGTTCTTCCTCCTTCTCATCTTCACTCATTCCTTCTTTTTTTTTTCTTCACCTTTTTTTCTCCTTTCTTCTCATCTTTCTTCTTTGATTTTAATGAAGCTTTTGGGCAGTAGGGGAGCTAGAGCCCCCTAGCCCCCCCTTAAGATCCGCCCCTGTATCATATATATTTCTCCTATCCGGGGACAGCAACCAAACAAACAAGTTGGCAACATGCGATGTGTACATGCACCCTGCGGGCCTCCTGGGCTAGGTGCCTAGCTCTGCGTGTTGGGTCGGGCTGATTCACGGGCGAGATTCTCCTCCGATCCGAGCTAGAGATGCCCCCACCGCGCCGCGCGCGGTTGGAAACTTGGATCTCGTCTCCGGCGATCCACCTGCCAGATGGTCCATCCAAACTCCAGAGAGTAATGCAACTGGCTAATCCACCAACGCCCAGCGAGAACGAACTCTAGCTATGGACCTATGGTAGCTTAGCTTTCGTTGCTGTGCTGGCTGTGCACACACGCGGACGGGTCGGGTGCATGTGTGGCCCCAGCTTTGCTCGCGCGTGCAGTCCTGATTATTGGAGTCCGCGTGTTCGTTTTGATCTCGTACCAGGACACTAGGTAGTGCGTGCATGCGTTTGATGTGCTTTCTTGACAGCCCAGTATTGCTGTGGCACAGCTAGCTACCTACTACCTACTAGCTGCGGGCAGCAAGCACAGTACGCGTGCGAATCGATGAGCATGGATGGCAAGCCCATGATCGATGGCGCTCCTCCGTTCCGCGGCTATATATATATATATATATATATATGATTCTACTGACCGTCACCTAAAGCAAGGTATTAGATGGACTATCAGTCCAACAATATTTGCGCGCCCTTGCATATATAGGTCTTGTTTAGATAAAAAAAAAAATTTGATCAAAAACGTCACATCGAATGTTTGGACACATGCATGCAGTATTAAATGTGGGTAAAAAGGAAAATCAATTGTACAGATGAGTTGTAAATCGCGAGACGAATCTAATGAACTTACTTAATTCATGATTTGCAACAGTGACGCTATAATGACCATCCACTAATCATGGATTAATTGGATTAATTAGGCTCATTAGATTCATCTCGCGATTTACAATCCATCCGTGCAAAAAGTTTTGTAAATAGATTTTATTTAATACTCTAAATAGCAAGATTTCGTTTAAAAAAATTTGGCAAAGTGATCTAAACACTCTCATATATTGCGAGAGGAGAGAGGATGTATGCATGCACGTAGAGAAGATAACAATAATAACGTCATCCACGCACATGCGGTTTCAAAATTAAAAGAAGCTACAAATCTTAAACCGGTCGACTAGATTGAGTTTGGGTTGCACCATTTTCTTTCTTATAAAAAGATCTTCAAAGCAAGACCATACTTATCTGTGTTTGCATAATTTTTTTATACATATTTTATTTAATATTAAAGAATTAATTCCGTATACTAGGAATAAATATTTTGACATAATGAATAAATAATAATGTACAACGAACAAAACATTAAACATCTCGAATATTTGATTGTATAGTCTAAATAATGGGAAATTACTATCGTGAACAAATGAGTCAGCATGACTAACAATTTAATCTACAAAACAAACAAATAAATTATACACCTTGAACAATTACGTTATGGACACAGGATAAATTATTACTATTTATAAAAAATAAATATATAATTTGAACAAGGTGCAAGAGAAGAATACAAAACAATATGAAAAAGATAGTTACAGAAAGAATAAATAAAAAAAGTGGAATAAGAAACTAAGGAATAAAAGAAAAAATATTAGATAAGAAATAAGGGGAAAATTATATTAGAAAGATACATCAATTAATAGAACCTCTAAAACGCTCACACACTTAGTCTATAGAAGAAAGAAAATGGAGAATAAAATAAGAATAAATAGGAAGAAAAGAAAGATAGATTGTATAATAGGTAAGAAATATTTACTGGAGCATTATAAATAAGAAGAAAATAAAAATAGAAAGAAAATAAATTAATAATAAAATAAAGAGAAGATAAGATACAGCCCCTCGCATGTATGTGTGTGTCGCATACCGTGGTGAGGCACGAGGAAAGAGAATTAAAGGAGGAAAGAGAATTAAAGGACACATGTATGCGAGGGGCTGTATCTTCGTCTAAATAAACAGGCCTTAAAGCCGGCCCGTTTCTCTTGGGCTCCGTCGCAGTAGCAACACGCGCCCTTGGGCTAGGCTGGTTGCATTGGCCCAATCAAAACGGTTTGAGCCGGTTGCCGCGTCATCCGGAGCGAACCGGATGACCTTATCGCGTAGCGGCCGACGTGGGGAGCGCCGATTGGCATCCGCAAATCGCCTCTCATCTGGCGCTGCCGCCGCCGCCGCACGACGGGCTGGGCCAAGCCAAGTAAGCGCGCGGTCATCGTCAAAACCAGACAAAGGGACGAGGAGGAGCAAACTAGAAAACTAACGGCGGCCGGTGGAAGGAAAGGAGAGCCCTGCGCCGCTGCCCATCATCGTCCACCGTTTTATTTGTTTCCTTCTTCCCCCGTCAATTCTATTGCTTATTTACTCCTCCGACGATCCACTTCGTCCCTCCAGATCATCAGAGGGCCACGGGAATAATCTATCCCGCTGGCGGTGATAAACAAAACGCAAAGTATCCTCCCTGTCTGCCATCGCCAGCTCGCCCATTCCTCGTCTTCTAGTTCTTCCTCCTCGCGCAGCAGAGGGAGGCTAGGCAGAGAGGGATTCATGGAGCTGGGGAGCCGTCACCTGGCGGCGCACAGCTGCAGCTACACCACCACCTACACCCACTGCTCCGTCGGCTTCTCCCCCCGGCTCCGCGCCGCCGGCCGGATCCGCGCGGCGGCCGAGGGCGGCGACGGCGGCGCCGACCGCCGCCGGAGGCTCGCCGCCGATGGCCCCAGGGTCGTCGAGGTCACTGCGGCCCCCGTCGCAGGCGGGGCCGCCGGGGCGGCCGGGAGCGCGGGCTTCGGGGCCCGGGACGCGGAGCTCGCCATGTGGGACAAGCTCGGGGCGGTCGTCAGGCTCAGCTACGGCATTGGTAGGTGCTCCACCATCCCCACCGCTTCATGCGATTTCTCGCATCATCACGACTCACGAGCGCGCATGCAATCGGTTCATCCTCCTGACCAATCTGTCGTTCGATGTCTGGACAGGGATTTACGGAGCCATGGCGCTCACCGGGAGATTCATATGCCAAATGGCCGGGATAGACTGCACGGGGGGCTTCCACCCCTCGCTCTCGGCGCTCGTCGAGGGGCTTGGCTATGCAGCTCCGCCAATCATGGCTCTGCTGTTCATCCTCGATGTATGTGCGGCACCCTCCTCTTTCACAGCTCAGCTGGCCCCACTTCAATTTCTTTTATTTAATTTGGTTTCTTATTTCTGCGTGACTAATCTAGAATAGGTAATTCGCATGCGGTTTTAATTTAATTAATTTCTGATTGCAGGATGAAGTTGTCAAATATTCGCCTCATGCGCGCGCCATCAGAGATGTGGAGGATGAGGAGCTTCGCAGCTTCTTCTATGGCATGTCACCATGGCAGGTACTGTACTTATACATGAAGCACGGCTGTTATAGTTCCTTAATTTGCAGTGCTCTCGAAGATCTGCGCACGTTTGCTACATATGCATAGCATAAATAGATTGTACTGAAACAAACTACTGGCACAGCCCTACTAGGTGTGAGTTGTTATATGGGGAATGGCTTGAAATCTCCTAAATAAAATCACTATGAGATTGTAATTTCTAATCTATCTTACATTTGCAGTTCATGCTCATCGTGACTGCTAGTTCGATTGGTGAGGAGCTGTTCTACCGTGCAGCTATTCAGGTTTGTGCCGCCTCTCCATTCTACCTATGGTTATTAATAAGTTTATTTGCAACTATGTGGAGGAAGCAGTAAATTTCTGCAAGTAATTAGCATGTTTTTTTTGTCACTCATTTGCTATCATATTGAGTGAAAATCACTGAACATGTAGGGAGCGTTGGCTGATATTTTCCTTAGGAGCACGGAGCTCATGAAAGATGCTCGAGGGATTGCATCCCTGGTATGCCTTCAGCTAAACTGAGATGAAATAGAATTTTTCTTTATAGCTACTATTGGTCTAAATTAAACTGTGCAATTCAACGCAGAGTGGAATTGTTCCTCCTTTGGTTCCATTTGCTCAAACTTTCGCAGCAGTCATCACTGCAGCCCTCACAGGATCCCTCTACTATATCGCCACCGCTCCGAAAGGTGATCCATGTTCTACTGACAGTCCTAATTTGCATGTAGCTATTAATTATTCTCTCTTTTTTCTAGCAGAATCAATGGTATTCCTACTGAAAAATATATAGTGAGCTATATATGTGGAGTGATCTAGATTTTTCATTTAAATTTCAGACCCTACGTATGTGGTGACACCAGCAATGCGTTCAAGCTCAGGGCGGGAGAACCTCAAGAAACTATTTGCAGGTATTTCTGCATATTTATATAAAATCATTTGTAATTGTGCTGGTATATGTAGATGCAGAGTACAAGATTGAGATATATAAACAGGCCTCCAACCGGAGATTAATACCAGCAGAGTAGCTCATGAGAAACTAGTATGACTGAATCAGCTTCGTTTTCGATGGATTTGTAGCTTGGTACGAGAGGAGGCAAATGAGGAAGATATACTCCCCGCTTCTAGAAGGAATCCTGGCTTTCTACCTTGGCTTCGAGTGGATCCAGGTATCCATAGCATAGTAGATCCATGCATGAATAATGGACACGAATATATTCAGCTTTATGTTCAGAAATATGATTCATGAAACGACTGACAATATCTCTTTGTGATGGGTGCAATGCAGACCGACAATATCCTGGCGCCTATGATCACCCACGGCATATACTCCGCCGTTGTCCTTGGCCATGGGCTCTGGAAAATCCACGACCACAGGAGAAGGCTACGGCAGAGGATTCAGCAGGTTAGAAGCCAAGGGAAAAGTTCAGACGCATTGTAACTGCATCCTAGCGTATGATCGATCGATCTCAATCATAAGACCAAGGCGTCTGACAAGTTTTGATCCAGCTAACCAGCATAGGTAATTAAGATAGGTACAAGATTGAGGGAAAAATGTATGTGCTCATGTAATGTAGATAAAGTCTGTACATATTCTGATAGATATGCCAGAATGAATATAAATATATAATCAATATAGTAGGTAGTATAGTGTACGACTCCAAGTGTGTACTCCTATTGAATATGCAAGGAAAATAGATAGTCCACTCTTTGTTTTCTTCTTGCCCCTCAGTTGCAAAGTTGCAAGTTTGATGCTTTTAAAGATGCATGTTGCACTGGATTTCCAAGGATAAAACGAAGAGATTGTTCGCATGTAAGGAAGGGAAAACATAGGACGATTGATCAGTGTTCACCACTATATTGTGCACCATAAAAGACCTCGGACGATTGCTGTAATATTTTTCCATTGAATTGATGATTGGTCACTCCAAAGGGACAATGGTTGAGAATTTCCACCGTTCATATATTCTTGAAAAAAATAACTTTTACACAGATTCAGTCGTCAAATGTGAATTCTCATGTACTCCCTTCATCTCAAATTATTAGTCGTTTTAGTTTTTCTACGTTCATATATCTTGTTATGCATATAAATATATGTTATGTCTTGGTGTGTAGCAAAAATCTATGCATTTAGAAAAAATCAAAATGACTAATAATTTGGGACGCAGAAAGTAACAAAGTACTTACTCCGTCCTAAAATAATTGCACTTCTAAAGTTTGAAATTTATCCCACAAAAAATATTACTTTAACCCACCTACCACAAAAAGACAATATAATTTCCGGAAGATTCTCACAAAAGACAACCAACAATCCATTCATTTGTTACAAAAGATAATGGATATTTTCGTAATTTCACACATTGTATTGGTTTGCATGCTTGTTCTAAAATTGTATTTATTTTGGGATGAAGGAAGTAATGCATAAGGTAATGTCCATGCATATTTAAATTTTTTCAAAAATAAAAAAGGATGAAGCCCTGGTTGACAAAGCCAGCAGATGTGCCAGCCAAGGGTTGGCAGAGCTTCAGCTCGAGACAGAAAACTCAAATGGAAGCTACCAGAAACATGAATGTACCGTAGCGCACCTGGGGTCCCAACTCCGACCACGTTGCATGGCTCGCAGCCCTGTTGCCGGCTCCGGAGCCCTGCAACACTTGTACTCCTACTAGAGCAGACACAAATATCTGCGTCACTTTCAGCTCCTGTAAGGTTTAGTTCTGTCCTTCTAAATAGTTGCAGAGTGAACCTGTATGCTGTCCGTCCATCCTTAGCTTGTTCGTTCATAAATACTGTAAGTTTAGCATAATGCTGCCTTTTTCAAAAAAAACAATACTGTAACGAGTAGAAAGTGTCTAACTTCGCTTGCTAGACTCGGATCTTTTTTTCCCTTTTTTTGAGACGAGTCGAGAAGATGACTGGCTACTGCTCACTGTCTGGACTCCGAAAGTCCGAAGGAATGGAATGCGCCCGTTGGGCTTTTCTTTAGATAATAGAATGGGCCGTATGGGGCTGAGCCGCGCAGTCGGAAAGAAAGCCCGCTAAGCAAATGAGCTTTGCAGGCCTTAGTGGCAGCTGGCCGGCCTGTTTTTCTCCGTAACTGTTGTTATCTTCCACACAATTTGCCGGTGGTCGCCGCTGCAGTTCCCATTCCGGCGTCCCCCATCACCATCAGGCAGTGGCAGTCGTCTGCGCATATTCTCCGGATGCGCCAACCCGCCGGCCGCTGCTTGTTTCTGCCTACCACAGTTTCACAGCTCGTACTACTTCTTTTGTTCTGCACATACATCCATCATCCATCCTGTTCGGCTGGTCTAAAAGCTGGCTGGTTTCGGCTGCTTTAATAGTATTCTGTAAGAGAGAATAAATCGAAAAAAGCTGGCTGGTACTGGTACCGCTGACTAGCAGAACAGAGTGATTTATAGGTTTTCCTTTTGGACATAACAACGTGTCAAGGTTGACAAAAGAGCTACCCGACTCGCCATGTTTGCATTAACCTTCCAACACGCACCACAAGTTTTTCACCAACAGGAATGCATGCTTCAAGCATCAGTTCATGTAGTGTAGGGCCCCGGTGCTACCCCCAAAGCACCGTACCAAAGGAGCATGGTCGATCGGCATTGTTCCTCAGGCGCCTTCCTTGGACGGCGCCGGGTACTTGACGGCGTTCTTGACGATCTTCCTGGTGGCGGCGTCGCCGAGGTCGACGCCGCAGATGTCGGAGAGGCGGACGAGGTAGAGCAGCACGTCGGCGAGCTCCTCGCCGAGGTGCTCCTTCTCCGCCTCGTCCCAGTCCGCCAGGCCCTTGCGCACCTCCCCTTTCCACATGAACAGCTCCGACAGCTCCCCAACTTCAGCGATCTGCCAGGCGCAAGCAAATAAATTCCCCCGTCAGCAAAAGGAAAGAAAAACAAAAGTTCTTTCCAACAAACGAGAATGTGGTTCACGCCTTTTCAAAATCGGAAAGAAGACCTTTATTTCCAAAAAAAAATCGGAAAGAAGAAGTGCGAATCGCATTCCAAGCAATATGCCTTCCAGGTTCAGAAAATTCAGTCGCAAGCTGACAGTGATCGTTCCTTCAGCAGTTAGCCTCATGTCTGAACCAGTATAAACACATCGGACAGCAGCGATCAGCGTCGACCCGACTCTCCGACGGCGACGCCGGACATGAGCATCGACAGGGGGCCGACCTGCTGAGCCCGCACCACGTGGCATCCAAGACACGACACATGAAAGCTGCATCCCCGGTTCAGGAATCAGGCCATGAGCAGTGAGGAAATTGGTTACCTGTCCCATTTCATCTCATGAACCAACACCTGGACTGCATCATCTTTTCAGGAGCAGCGCGCTAAAAAGTCCCCGAAAAAAATATCAGAGGCCAGCGAGCAGCCTTTGAATTGAACGGGACAGGGAATAGCTGGCGTCCCTGTCATTGTGGTAATGAAGCATTTGTACTTCTTGCCAGATGTAGTGGCATCACTTCAGGATCGATCCATATACATCTGGGCAGCTAGGAGGTTGTTTTTTGTTAACTTTGTGGATGAAAGTTGGAAACAAAAGGAAGTGCAAAATCAACAGAAGGTTAAGGTACACTGCTCGCCATCCACATGCAATTGTTTATGTGAGAAGAATAAATCGGATAGATCTCAAGAATCTAGTAGCACTACATGGATGAGAAATAAAAACCTAATTAATGAACGAAGAATCTTGTTGAACAGTTGGTCAAAGAGAACGCATTTTTTTACGATAATTTAGTCTGTATAACATAATAAACTCAAAGATGCTACTATAAGATAACAAATCAATGGTGATGCCCTCGGAATGAAGCATCTTCTTAAAACAGCCTTCCGCTAATCTAGTTCACTCCTTTTCACGGATGGGGACATTGTTTATGTGCACATGATGTTCTGGTCTTCTAGAGATGCTGCTGCTAACTGATGAGTACTGTCCTCTCTTGAGATGTGCAGCGTTAACCAAATATTTAATTGCAGCAGTAAGTAGTACTATCTATGGCCTGAAGTTACTATAATTCATAATCAAAGTTACCATGGATAATAATAACAACAAACATGCGGAAACCTCATGGAAGTTTTGGACTGAAAAGTGAAAAAAAACAGACATGATCTTCTGCTTTATGCTTCCATTTGCAAGTGCACGTATATAATTTAGAGCCGAAGATTATGCAAGGTCACGCCTTGAAATTAAAGACATGCTTTTTAGTCATGACCTGTCATGCAATTTGCAGTAATACACATCCAAACACGTCATTGCTGTTTTTCTCCATCTCCCCTATTTTTTCAAAAAGAAGAAAGATTCGATGATTCCTGAAACCATTGATCGCTCAGTGTCGCAAGGAATACGAATCCCTAATGGAGACCATCCTACTTCATCAAGTATATGCTTCCGTAGACTGAATATTGTGGGGGCGTAACTCTCGAGATTGTACTAATAACTAACGAAAGAAACAGACCCAAACCGGGGGAAAAGGCGAGGAGACAAACCACAGAAAACCCTAAACTTTTCAGTCTTTGTAAGGAGTAAATGTTGGTGGCCGATGAACACACGCCAAGAAGAGCAGCGACAGAAGATCAAGCGGTGGCCGATGAGGGAGAGAAACGATGCGAACCATGGCGAGCAGCAGGTTTCTGGGGCTGTGGTACTGCTCCCAGTCCCTCTCCTTGGCGAAGTCGTTGAGCTTCCGGGACAGCTCCTTCAGGCCCACGTCGGCGTCGCCGGCAGCAGCCGCCTCCTTCCTCCCTACCCCCTCCGCCGCCGCCGCCATGGCAGCCGCCTTCTTCTCGATCCCACCCTCCACCTCCATCTCGGCCTCTAGCCCGAAGAAACCCTTAAACAACTGGCCTCTCTGGTCTGGTGCTTTGCTTTGGAAAGCAGAGGCGTGGGGGGATTTATATAATCGCAGGCGTGCAGCAAAGTTGGCAGGGAATTAAACAGTTTGGGAAATTGTTAATGGCGGGCGAGAGCGACGCTAATTAGTGCCTTGTTAGTGGGCATAATCCAGCTTTGCTGCCTGAGAAATCACAGTGGGGCGCAATCACTTGTCGCCTGGGATACACTGGGCAGTGATCAATTACCTGCCATGATGCATGACCGGTTCGTTCAAATTTCTTCAATTTTCAAATTCGCACAAACAAATGGAGCCCATCTGCGATTATCTTCTTTTTTATCCTTGCGCAGATGCACATGGATAGTTGTCTGATTGTCTCGCCAATTCGGGGAGGGGACTATACGTGCGTCGCTTGGAACAGAGAACAGTGTTGTGTGGTCTTACGCACGTGCGTAAAAAAGTTTGTGCTCATTCGAGAGAATGTGTCTCCTCCTGCAAGTGCACTATGTGCTACAGTGTGGAAGCGGCTCAGGCAGACATCATCAGTTCAGTTCATGAGTCATGACAGTGCATAACTGCAGATTGGGGTCAGCAGGAAGTCCATTTAGTTTGCAGCGATGACAATTCAAGCTCTAACAAAAATTTGGATTGTTAAACTGAATGAATGGTCATTATTTGCGTTTGGTGCCAAGTTTGACTCTTATTTATTTGGATGTGCCAACATTTGGTTTGCTGCCTATGGCATGTCTGCGAGCAAACCAAACATGAACTGATTCGGCAGCCACCACCTTTTTTTTTCCTTTTTGAGAGAGAGGAATTTGGCAACCAAACAAAGGCCAGGCCGGCCCACAAAATGCGGCCATTCAAAGCCCAATCCATCATCCCGAAGAACCTCCAAATACATAATAACCTAGATCGGACGGCTACAGTTCCTCACCCCAAGATCCATCGGCTCACCCAGAACCAATCCCCTCGGCTATATACATCTGCGTCGTCTTAAACCCTTCCCTCTCCAGCCGCACCCCGCCTCGCCGTCTCGCTCGCTCCCGCTTCGCCGCCGCCGCCACCCCCTGCCGCCAAAATGGTACGGTGGCCTCGCGACGTGCCCCCCGGCAGCCTTGTGGTTTTGCCCTTCGCTTGGCGTCGGTGGCGTTATCTAATGGTGCGCGCCCTGTGGTTTTGCAGCCGTTCAAGAGATTCGTGGAGATCGGGCGGGTGGCCCTGGTGAACTACGGCAAGGACTACGGCCGCCTCGTCGTCATCGTCGACGTCGTCGATCAGAACAGGGTGGGTTGAGTCGGATCTCTCGTCTCAATCTGGTCGTCGCTGATTTGCTTGGGCTGAGGTGTCGATTCAGGTCTAGGTGTTCGTATCGTGCCGTAGTTTCATGAGCCCTTCCTTCTCTGGTGCGCACGGGCGTTGTGTTGTTGATCACTAACCGCTTGAGCGATCGGGGCAGGGCACATCTGTAGTGGTTGCATTAGACACGTAGCCTGCCCTGTTCAACTAATCCGCGCTGTATAATTAGCTGTTATGCTTTGATCTCTGTAGTAGAAGTTTCAACAATATCACTTGTGGCACAGTTGGCACTGCAGACTTTGGATATGATCTGTTTCGAATCTAATTAAGCTTCTCATGAAAATGGTCGATCAACCTTTATCCTGTCTGTTAAATGAATTGCCCGTGGAATAGCCTTACCTTACTCATCTTAGTTGCCATTTCAACCATTTTACTTAATTGATAGCAATATTCACTGTCTAGTGATGTATTTAATCATTTATCCTGTTTCTAGTTAAGCTGATAAGTGAAGTAATTCTTTTTACTGCCCCAACTCATCGTCTGAAACTTTACCATCTCTGTCACTGTGCCTCACTATACGCTTTGACTTTTGTGCGTGAACACCATTTTTTCTGACGCCATTGGTTGATGCATTTTATGCCTAATATTAATGTTTTGTATGTGATACATCAATGTTTATTGCAATGTGTTCTGTCCTGATGTCATATGTCCTTAATAAGTGACAAACCAACATGCAGCAAGTTATTGTGTTGATATATATGGAGCTGTTGAATGTTGATGGACAGATATTGGATTAGTGGATAAATTCTTTTTCTTCAACTGCAATTTTACACGATACCTTAGGTCATTGAGACATCGATGTCAAATCAGGAATTGCCTCTTGATTGGTCACTTCCTTGCAGAAGGAATCAAAACTTGTTTGTGCAAGTTCATTGTTTATTCGGTGATTATTATTAGATAATCCATCCATTGCATCATGTGAAATATGTGATACTGTTGCATATATTTAGTGTTTGAACTTGTTTCTAATGGAGCTCTGCTTATTGTTTAAACATTATATATTTTTGTCTGGCATGACATGTTACTGTTTCTTAGTTTCCTGGTAGTCATGTTGATGTGTTCTGCTTGACCAATCAGACCACAACATATGTGTAATTATATGTATTTACTAATAGCTGGTGATGGAAGATTAAAGCATCTTTTCTGTCTGATATTAGGCCCTTGTGGATGCCCCCGATATGGTTCGTTGCCAGATGAACTTCAAGCGGCTTTCCCTGACCGACATCAAGATTGACATTAAACGTGTCCCAAAGAAGACTACATTGATTAGGGCAATGGAGGAAGCTGGTGATTAGTTGTTTCTTCCACCATTTTTTCAATCTATGGCCTTGTTTAGCTGCATGTGTAAAATTTTTGAAATGAAATCTTTTCACATTTGAAGTATTAAACATAGACTAATTAAAAAACTAATTGCAGATTCCGTCCGTAAATCGCGAGACGAATCTAATGAGCCTAATTAGTCCATCATTAGCATATGTTTACTGTAGCAATACTGTAGCAATTTATTGTCTAATCACGGTCTAATTAGACTCGTTAGATTCGTCTTGCGATTTACAGTTAATTTGTGTAATGCGATTTTTTTTCGACTATATTTAATATATCATGCATGTGTCCAAACATTGATGTGATTTGTGTAAAAATTTTGACGGGGAACCAAACAAGGCATATATGTATTTCACTATGACCACTGTATCCTGATTGCAGATGTGAAAAACAAGTGGGAGAAGAGCTCATGGGGCAAGAAGCTGATTGTCCAGAAGAGGAGAGCATCACTCAACGACTTTGACAGGTTCAAGGTCATGTTGGCAAAGATCAAGGTTTGTCATGCATATATTCTCTGGGTTGTTAATTTCTGTACTTTACTGCTTCTGAATTTACCTAACGGTGTGATTTTGATCTGCGCAGAGGGGTGGTGCCATCAGACAGGAGCTTGCTAAGCTTAAAAAGGAGGTTGCTGCTGCTTAGATTGCTTTGGTGGTTTAGATTTTGGTCGGGTATGCTTCGATATCTGAAAAAGTATCATGTAATGTGCGGATTACTTCGAAGGTTTATCAGAGCTTGTCAAAATGTTAATTTGAAACATGGCTTGTTTAGAAATTTTGCCCAGATTGCCATTCTGAATCTGAGATAGTTATGCAGATATCTAGTATCTACTGTTTTATTTTCCTCGTTGCTTGCCACCTTGCCGGATGCCTGTCGGCTGTTACCCCGTCCTGTTGTTGTTGTTACCCATGTTTGGCGCACATCCGCACGCCGTCGCCGCGATCAAACCCGAGATCTTGATGGCGTGCGCCTACGCGGCAACACTGGTGATCGCTGGGGCTATCATCGCCGTCTACCCGCAGGACACCCTGCTCCCCACTTTCTCTGTGGACGTCGTTGCCGCCGGCTTCGACGGGCTCGACGGCGGCGGGCCGGCGAACAACGCGACGACGACGTTCGACCTCACGCTGCACGGCGTCACGCGGCGCCGCCTGTTCCGGACGCTCGGCATCTGCAACGAGCGCGGCACGGTGGCGGTCTCCTACGCGGGCGCGGCGCTGGCGTGGGGCCGGGTGCCCAGCTTCTGCGTGCCCGCGCAGGGGCAGGAGCACGTGAGGGTGGTGGCGCTCGGCGCCGACGTGGAGCTTTCCGACGAGCTGCGCGGTCGCCTGGCCTCCGAGCGGCTCTCGCGGACGGTGGAGCTGGACGTGGACATCATGCTGGATCGGGAGAGGTACCTGTCGTGCCGGGCCAAGCTAGATGAGCCATCGCCGTGCAAGGTCTTTACACTGTGCTGGATTAATGCTACATGACTAATCTTCCAGAAGGGGCTTCTGAGTCACAGCCAGAACAAAGAAAGTTTCTTTTTTTTCACAAATTATTGCCTTTTTTCTACAAAGTTATCGTGTGTCATGTAATGTCTTGAGTCTCAAGGTATGGGATTGTTTTGTCTAAGGAAGAAACTAGTCGTCGTTATGCCCAGTTTGGGCCTTTTCTTCCTTATAATAAATCCTCGGCTCTTCTATCTGGTTTGTCAAAAAAAAAGAAACTAATTGTTGTATGATGCCATGCCTATACCAATAGATTCATAAAAAATAATATATGACACAATTCCACTCAATGTTATTGTGCGGTTAATATAAAATATTACGTGCTCAAGCTGTATCTCCAACATTTTTTATGTCCTCCATCTACTTTCAAAGTCAACGACATTTCATTCTCCTCTAGCGACGCCTCATCATCTAACTAATTGCGTCCCACCCTCTTGCCGTCGCTCACCGTCGGATGATACTTACGGCAGGTCCAGTGTGCGATAAAATCGAATCCTGGGCTACCCAAACGGAACAAAGCACGTGCACATAGTGACGGACTGACGGTCGATGTTTCGTTGTCAGAGCGAAAATCGACCATATAACTTTGATTTGACGCGAGGGCAATAAAATAATCATCAATCATCATTCCTGCTCTGTTCGGCTTGTCTGCTTTTAGCTTGTTTTTTTCGATTTATTCTCTCTCACAGAATACTATTGAATCAGCCGAAATCAGCCGAAATCTACCTACCCTTAGTGCGACTGTGCGAGCGGAGAAAGAACGCACACAGGTAATTGAGATTTTTTTAAATTTTACATGTGTCCCACGAACCGGTGTCAACACTGCAGTCAAACTGAAGCATTGTTCGATTACTTGCAGAAGTCGAACCAACATTGGAGGTGCCCTTAGATATCGTTTGGAAGGGTTCATTTCATGGTGCTTCAACTCTGTCAACTTTAGCGCACTATTATGCTACTATTGCACCCTGGAGCCGGAGCCAAAGCCGGAGCCTGTGAAACTACGTTTCCAGCTCCACCGACTCCACGTTTACCTAGTTCATTTTGAATTTTGATTTGTGTTTCAGCTTCGTGCTCAGTGTGAAACAGTGCTTACATCACTATAGTATGTTTAGTTTATGTTGTATGTTGTATGGAGCTGAAGCCGTTCCCGACAAAACCATACAAAAGAAAAAAAGAAGAGGTCACCAGCGGTGATGCTCCATGGTTTAATTTGGACCTAGAAGTTACAGGCCCATGGCGGTTTGCAGTGGTGCTCCTCGGACGTGAAACGGATGCGGAAGAAGCCCGATTTGACAAGTTGCGCAGTACAATCTTGAGGTGATCGGTTTGACCGTAGTTTCGCGTAGGACCCTAGGACACAAACTGTCCGGCTTGAACTCCTCTTCCTTTGAGAATCCCGTAGCTAAAAGCCTCTGAATCCTAAATGAACTCTGCATAGTCAGGATTCCTGAATCAAGGACGTACTACCCAAGTTCTGTTAACTATTTATTACGTTTATTATTACGCTTGCCATGACACGAACACATCCTCAATTGCTAGGAGAATAGCCGTGTGCACATCGATCGAGCAACCATGGAAGTAAGGCTCCTGAGCGGCCGGAGCGACGATGAACTTCCGTCGCACCGGGAGAAGGAGCCTACGAGCACGGCGATCGCCGTTGCTTCATTGATTTCCCTGGTCGTCCTCGCGTGCGGAGCCCTGCTCCTTGTCAGCCTTCTCGCCTGGGGGATCTTCATGATGCTGACTACTCGGCTGCCGGTGTTCTCTGTCACCGTCGACGGGTTCTCCGGGCTCGAGGACCGCGTCCCGCGGGCGTTCAACCTCACTATGAGCATCGACAATGTGGGCGGCGAGTACGACGTCTGCGTGGACGGCGAGGCGATGGTCCTGTACGGAGGTGTCCCTCTCGCCGTCGGCCGCGTAGAGGAGCTGTGCGTGCCGCGGAACGGCGCTGTTGACCTGGCCGTCGTCGCCGCGAGCGGAGGTGTCGGGGTGCCCAAGGCGCTCGCGGAGCTCATGGCAGGCGAGAAGCTCGCGGACGGCGCGGTGCACGCGGAGGTTCGTGTTATCTCGGCGAAGCACAGCTGGTTCTTGTCTTGCACAGCAGCGTTGGAGCAGGGAGCGGCGCGCCCGTACCCGTGCAAGAAGTCTTCAATGGTCGACGAGTCTGACGGCGTTAGGCCAGATGGTAGTGGTACACCTGGCGCCCTGCTTTCGTACAGCACGCACAATTAAGGTATATCCATGGTGCAAAAAGGGTTGGCATGTACACCCTCCATCCAAAAAAAAATACAATTTTAATTTATTCTAATTAAACCATTATAAATTATCAAGTTTATAGAGAAGAGTACCTATATTTATGGTACAAATAATCATCATTAGATTAATTATGATATATAGTTCTATAGTATACTTATTAGCCCACGTTATATTCTACACCTAACTAATTACTGAACAAATTTTCAGTAATAACTACTGCACATTGTTCGTCTAAACGGTCGTTTAACTCGTTTACACACCGTTTAAATGCTACATAGTGGTACACGGTTTCCGTTTAATCAGTTGTTTTGACCGTTTAAATGGTTGTTTTGCCCGTTTAAGCACCCATCTTGTTAATTTGGTTAGTAATTTGACTGTTGGGTATAGAATAACCGCTAAACCTAGGGTGTTGAATAATATTAATCTACCTAATAGATGTTACAAAAATGTTGATTTTATTCTTTATAGTTTTGGTCAAATATAAGAAAATCCAACTTAAAACAAAGTTAGCATATGTTCGGGTCTTGGTTATTTGGAATTAAAGGGGGACATATATGGGGGTCAGCACTTTATGTTGGGCCTTCTGGCTTTGCAGAAATGATACTGTTTTTCATAATGTTAAAAAGTAAACTGGTTTGCAGATCCTTTTCAGGACCACACATTTGATAAGGACATGGGCGATACTTCACAAGGAGGAGGATCGGGACACCATCTCAGCAGCATGTCGGGCCTTGGAATCAACCGCTATGGTGATCTTCGCGAGGCATGGGTGGCAGTTTAGAAATAGACTTTGCTTTTAAAACTGTTTCCCTGTCTCATTTGGATCTGGTGGTGTTTACTTTGTAATAAGGGCTGGATATATCTGGCGATATAGAGGCCGGGATATGACTATTTCATTATCTAAAAAGAATTGTATTTTTTTTAGGATGGAGGGAGTATACCTAATTTTTATTTGTTTTATTGGAACAATTACTCTTATTCCCTGACATGCCTAATTAACCATTTCTTCTTTTTTTCACTCATTGTCTCTGCAATATTGAAGCCCCAAATACTCCTTCTATATAGTCCCATCTAACATGTATTCTTTCGAAATATAGGAGGGGTGAGCACGTTCATCACCCATATGAATATATATGTATGCACGGATTATCATATCTTGGTATTTTTTTTGATGGGATCATATCTTGATATTGGTGAAGAGGGGTACGTTGCATAATAATTGAGGGTAAATCTGGACTCCGGTACTGGATCGGAACCGGTTAAACCACATAGCCTAGGGAAGTCCAGCTTCCAAGGAATGTCACCTACCCGAGTGTCAATTCAAAATCTGGTATTCTCCCCATTTCCATGTTGGAAAGCCACCTCCAAATAAAACTTATCATTAACTTTGTGTGATCCTTTCGAAAACTGAGAGCCTACGAGTCTACGACCCCCTTTTACTGTTTGCAAAAGATCTATTTCTCAGATACTGTACTTTCAGCACAGAGCAGCACAAGTACACCCATTTTAAGAGGAGAGCCTCATTCAGCACCTTGGTGTTTATAATTCCTAAACCCCCAAAATCCTTAGGTAAATAAACATTGTCCCTCTTCATCATGTGGTATTTGAATTTATCTGTTGCTCCTCTCCAAAAAAACATAGACCCTATAGTGTCCATTTGAGCACTCGAAGCACTCTTGCACTGTATAGAACTGCTCCTGATTTAAGGCGAGACGTTCTTCTGAAGTAGTAAATCGAGCCAAGCAACGGGGTTTGAGAGCAATGACAGGATGGATTTGGCAGCTATGGCCATGAGCTGAAACAAGAAGGCTCGAGATGCCTCAACGTCAGTCAGTCAAGTAAGCATATTTAGGGAGAGGCAGGGTCCACAAGCAGCCGACCTCCATCTGGAAAAATAAAATGTGGGCAGCCTCAGGAAAAACTTAGCTGGGCGCTCGGAGCTCATTTTCAGCTTCCTCCAAAACCAAAAGTACAGTTTCGTCTCCCTTTCCTGGTATCGAGCGATTCCTATGTTCCAAACGACGACAGAGAAAACAGTTCCTCTTCAATGCGGTTCCCTTTGATTTTCATACGCTTTAACTCCAATCCGAACGGAGGTTGGGGCTCAGGCGCTCAGCCATGTCACTTCGACTCTTTGAGACACAAGAAAATTATCAACCAAGTGGACGGAAAATTTCTCAAGGGATCACTTCTGAGAACAATGTTCAGAATTCAGAAATGTCCATATAGCTGGTTTTTCTCTGCCAGATTAGCATCTGAATGTTACTATCATGCTCTTAGATGCCCAACTCTTTCAGCGTAAATCATCATTTGCTTGGTTAATTTGATGTACAAACATGTAACTTCGTCCACATATTTTGCTAGCACTGCCAGTATGTATGAGTATGACTAATACTATTTGTTTGTCAGAACCATGTACGACCTCAGAAAACTTTGCGCACATTATGGTGTTTAGTGGATGTTAGTGTCATTACTCGCACATGTTACAGCAGCCTGCCTGACGGATCAAACCACTGGTCAGGTACCAGGTGAGGAGACATAACCGTCTTTGGAGTTCAGATCATTCGGTCAACAGACCTGCCAATAACAGTCATATGATCATATCTGAGCATCAGTTGATCCAGCCACTTGATGTCGAAACTGCAACCAGGTCCGCCCCATCTTCAGCTGTAAACTCCTTGACCCGCTGGCTACTTTCTGTAGGAACCAGAACCAGCTCTGCTCAATATTCACATGCAAATTCCTTGGCTCGCCAGCCCGCAGGATCATGAGGATCACGAAATCACGTCCACGAAATAGGCTTCCAGCCGTTGAAGACAACTAAGTGCAAAAGGTGCAAAAAGGATGATTACTAAATAATTGTGCAATACTGCGGTTGGTCGCATCGCCTTCAGAAAATATTACCTTCCAGAAAAAAAAAATTCTTGATTAGCACGCTTAAGAATCCATGCTTGACTGCGTCAGCTGAGAAATAATCAGTCGCAAATCCTTTTGGGATCCACAATAGTCCACCTATAAAACCTGCTACGGCCACACTAAAGCCCAGTTTCGAGACCTGAGGTGTACCCTGGAACAATGTTATCATATAGTTGAGTAAATAATCTTTACAAAAGAATACCATGTGCTTACACCAAACTGGAACATTTCAATTTCACAAATTACCAGCAGTTCAATCCAAAAGGTGATTAAGCAATGCATCAAAAGTAAACTGTTGACTAAAAACAAATATGCCGTGCAAGGTAAAAGAAACTTACTGAAGACTTCATTCGGCAGAAGTTACTGGCAACTGTAAGAGCTACAGCGACAATACCAAGGACGTGCAACCTATCATATCCTTTGAAGAAGAGTACAGACCCGCAAACAATGATGAAGCCCAAAGTTCCTCTGGCCACACAGAGCAAAGTCTGCAGAGAGAATTAGTACTGGTTACATTTGACAACAAAGCACAAACTTAAAGAATTGGATACTATCCATTAGACTGATTCGAAGAGGATCGTATTACTAACAGTGCTTACTTTTTTGTAGTTAATAAGGCACAGCCACACAAGCCAAACAATGCTGAGGATGATAGTAAAGGGAATCATTATCTGGATTGACATATTTAGATCGGACCACAGCCAAGAGCCTGCAGATTCAGCTTTTGGGATCTTGCTAGCCCCCCAGAAAAACCAGCACCAGAATGTCATAGCAGCAACGGAGAGGAAAAACCATGAAGGAAGCCAGTAGGTTGGATCAATCTCGTTCTCAGCTTGAGCATTCTCAATTAGTGGCTCCTCCAAGAGACCGTGCTGCCTTCTAAATCCTGCCAGTCTCCACCTGCCGAGATTTATCATTGTAAAGTCACCCGAATGTTTTGCTAAGTGTTACACAGAGAACACAATGAAAACTGCCATGTCATTAGTAAATTTGATGCATGTAACATGTATCTATGAATATAAGTTGAAGCGGCAAAGCACCATCTCCTACCCAGGTGAGAGGACAACCCAGGCGCCAAGGACAACCCCTGTCATAAAGAGTTGCAGAATTAGTACGCTACAGTTTTTTATAATAAAAAATGTATGAATCCTCTATTATTCACCTAAGATAGAGAAAATGTCGATGTCCATCTGGAAGCTGCATAAAGACACAATAGAATTAGAGTAACTATTTTTTTTACAGATAGAAGAGCTAATGAAAAAAAAAGGGTGTACAAATGAATCTGGCTAAATGGGCCACTAGATCAACATATATAATTTGTTGCAAACAATAAGCCCAAATGAAAGATAAAGTCTGAAAAAGGCTCATCTGTTAAATTCGCATGAATATAACACAAAACCTACATATATTTACAGCACGGTGTTCAGCTGGCATTTAAAGTTGCAGGCTGAAAATAAATCAAACTTTATTGACAAAGCAGTTATCTGTTACATGTGTGCCAAACATGGATTATGACAAGCCACTGGATTACATGTTTAGTAGATTGAATACAATCTACTAGCTAGCTACATCATAAGAACATGGTGTGCTCACATCCGAAAGTTAAAAAGGAGACTAACACAAAAAGGAAAAAAAATTACAATATTGCTCCACTCAAAAACTCTATGCTTCAAACCATTTTGGAGAATGATCAGGTAGACTGTGCACTGAGAAGAACGTCCATGATGAGCATGCAAGATAACTGCCCAATAGTGTGCACAAAAAACTGGGTCCAATTTTTCACTTTTCCATATAAGAAGTCCATATGCATATGTGCCACTTTCATAGCCACCTCGAGTTATCCCTCATAATATGTGCAGTGGCCCCCCCCAAACATTACATTCTAAATCCATAATGGGCAGATCCAATTTCGACCAACAGTGGGTGCCTCCAATATTGGGTCTAATCATATTCCCCCTGATAGGAGCCCATTAATTCATATGTGAGACTTTCACAACCATCTTGAGAAACCCTAGAACGTGGTTACATGTTTGTGTAGTGAGCAGGACATTCCATTCTGAATCCATGATGGGCGGATCCAACTTGGCCCAACAGCGTGCATCAAACATTAGCTCTAAACATACTCCCTCCATAGGTAGTCCATTAACCATCTTTGCAAACAGACATGCTCGGTCCATCAATGTGCATTACTTTCTTCCAGAACTTGCATATCTATGGACTCTTAAAACCTTCAGGTTCAAAAAAAACTTGTCTCCAACTATTCTTGTATAATATGCTCCAAATGCTCCAGACACCAAATTGAATAAGCAATAAAATGCCCACTGCTATTAGCTTAAACCTTCACACTGAGAAAAAGAAGTAAAGAAATGAAGCAAACAAAAATCTTTTGAAGAGAAGAGTAATAATGTAAACTTGGCAGATGATGGTAGGGTCAGAGTGAGAGAAAATATGTAGTAGCGAAACGCAAACCTCTATCCAAGAGGACTATCCGGATTCCCGAAGTACAAAATCCAACAAGTAAAACAATCCTGAAAAAAAAAGACCATAGTCAAATATGAGAACGCATATGTAATCAATTCCAAATTTGGTACAGATAGAAAACACATGTAAAACTTCTATAGTCATATCTAACACATTTTATAGCAAGCATATATTCAATGATATGCTCTCATTTTAACGTCACAAACATGATCATTTCAATTGAGAACCATATAATGCAATATTTAATTACTCATAAAATTAGGTAGATAAAAAACCAGTAAATTAGCAAAAGAAAGGATCAATTATAGAACAAACTGAAATAAGAGAAAAACAGAAAATAAAAAAGGGAGCAACAAAGATATATAAAATAAAAGATTTATCTAAACCCACAATATAAAATTCAATAAAACTGTGAATCATAACACTAAATTTCATAATAACAACTTGCAAAAACTATGATGTAAAAAACTGCTTCTTGGAACTGGAAGGAAGACCACTATGTTCTAAATTTGAACCTTATGGATAAAGTACGAAAAGGCTAAACTTCCTAACATCTTGTTGTGTGATGGTTTTTTGCAGAACAGCAAAGGCAATATATTTGATAGAAGAAATTCCAATTCTGATAAGGTAGGAGACACAAACCTCAAGCTGCAAAGAGAAATGAGACAAGAAACTGCTGACCTGGTGATATGCACAAAACCTGCATAGGCATATAAATAAACTAGTTAGTACCCTGAGTTGTGGCTTGTGAGTAAACAAATCTTATGATTGATGTTGTGTGTTATCAATAGGCGGAACAAATTTGGGAGTAAAGCTGAAGCTATAAGCTATTAGTTTTGTGCCCGTGTATTAAAATAAGCAGTATTAAACACTGATCCCAGGACATAAGAAGCCTTTTGCCATGAATCAGCTCAATATGCTTAAACTAAATTTGAACAAGCAACAGAAAACCTTATGTTTACACTAAATATTAAACAACCATAGAAAGGTATCGATAATAAAGCCATATCAAACTGCACAGTTATGTAACCAATTGCAGCACAAAAGGTTGTGTGTATGAGGACAACTATTGAGGTGGCAACCAACTAGATATAATTAATGTACAATACATTACATGAGCTAGCTGCTAGCATCTACATCAGACACAGGACACAGAATGATAATCGTTTGCCCAGAAGCCAAGCTTCACTTTACCAGCTGATTATTTGAGTACATGGTATGAAATAAGTGTCAATCCTTGTTGCCTACTGTTGTACTGATTCCGCATCCCTTTCTAATATGGCATGGCATAACTCTTCTCATTTCATATAGCGGAATAGGCAGGCACTAAGTTTTCACATGGATTCAAGTTCATCCCTGAGGTTTGCAGTAGTCCGTCCAAGACCAGCAAGTTTTGTATTTGGCTCAATTTGGTCTCAAGTCTGACAAAGAAATCCACATGCGCACACCTAGTCAGCAGTTGGAGGCCTTAAGTGATCTACGAAATCTCTTATTATTTATGTGGGATAAAACAGCTAGGTCATCATGGACAAATCAACATGCATGTATGAACACCTAGCTACTGCTTATGTTATGTTTGGATGCTTGACTTGCATCGTAGTGAAGGTCCATATTAGTTTGTGTTACTGTATCTGTGTAATCCCAGTGCATGCAAAACTCTTTCCCATCACCGGTGTAATTTGTGCCTATGTTCTTGCTTTAGGGTCATGCGACATGCCTGAGACTGTTTTACAAAACCAGGTACGGTGCCAGGAACCAGAGCCGTTCTAGTGAGGTGTATCGGCTATTGGGTGCAAAAGCTTTACTAAAGTGTAGAAAAGACTTTTCCATTTATGCAAAGGTCTATTTAAACACCCTGCTGACACGGTGCACACATGTGGCTTCCGACATCAGCCCAAGGACCAAACTGCGCCTATGAAAAAAATTGCAGGATTTGGATTGACCTTCTTAAACCTGGGGACATAATTGAGCCTTTGGGTGAATTTTTGGGACGAATTTAGCTATATAATAGTGCTGTGCTGAACAAAAAGATGACTCCTTCGAGTTTAAGTGAGTCAGGTGCTGATGATGTGTTGGGTGTTCATAATGAGATATAGGTTGCAGATGATGATTCTTTGCTTGAAGCTGCTACAATTGGTGCTTATGTGCTAGATTATGTACTGTAGACTCTATGTACCAAACGTCCAAGGAAAATACCGATGGTTTATGCAATTCAGTGCCTTTGAGAGGCAACTTACTGAACCAGGTATGATTCAAATGAGGTTGGAAAAATATTCCAAAGTTTGCACAAGTTGCTTATCAATAAATTATTGGCATAACATCATCAAATCAGATTATCAGATGTGTTTGAAGGAAGCATTAGGCTCATTTTTTATGTATAGTGTAGAGCAGTCAAACGCGGTCTAGGAATCAATTTGACAATTCTGAAGAAACTACCAGCAAGGTTGTGGAGAGCGGATCACCGAATTAACACCTCGATCCCGCCAGCCCCGGTAAACCCCGAAATCACATTCTCGTGGGACCCCGCTGTGTCACCACCACCATTGCCCCTAAGAACCCGCCGGTGTCCGTCAACCACAACAACAGAGCCGGTGAACCCCGAAACCCTATCACCCCTAGAATCCCGCTGGTGTCGTCACCGACAACAGCAAAGCCGGTGAACCCCGAAACCCTATCCCCGTAGAAAGCGACGTACCTCCCCAAACAACGGTCGAGGAGACTGAGAGGCGGCGGCGGCGGGAGGCGGTGCCGAAGACGCTGGGGACGGCGGAAGCGGAGAGCGCGCCGGGGACGGGGACGAGGGTGGTAGACCCGTCGAGGAGCCTCCGCCGCCTGCGCCCCTCCCCTAACAGCCGTCGAGGAGACTGAGAGGCGGCGGCGGCGGGAGGCGGTGCCGAAGACCCGGCAGAGGTGGGGACGGCGGAAGCGGAGAGCGCCGGGGACGGGGACGGGGACGGTAGACCCGTCGAGGAGCCTCCGCGACCTACCTCCGCCGCCTGCGCCCGACTGCCCCAAGCCCCAGCGACCAACCCTCTCGAACCCGCAACTTTTGGGAATAAAAAAGGACCGCAACTTGCAGAAGTCGTTGTTGTGTGCTGCGTGCCGGCCGGCTTGCACGTTGCACACACGGGAAGGCCTCTTGTCAAAGCTTTGTTCCCAAATTAATTTTCAGATCTCTGTTTTGTTGGGCCTTTATTTATAAGCATTTTCTTTTCTTTTGTCTGCCCAACCTGGAATTCTTTGTTGTTGCCGGCATGCGGCTGATTTCTCTCTCTCAATTCCATAACGATGCGTTATAACAGAAGAAGCAACCCCATGAATAATACCTATAGTAATTGGTGAATTAATAATTATGTATAGCATTTCCTCGTTATAACCCAAGCGTGAATCGTCTTCGCGGCGTCCTCCACAGAGCCGCTAATCCTCTCCTTCCATCGGCACCCCCGCGATCGCCGCAGCAGCTCCGACCGCCGTGGCGTCGCGCCCCGCCGTCGTCACCCCCGATGCTGCTTAGCATCGCACAGACCATCTACTTTAACTGCATCGCCATGATAAGGTTCTGCTAGTGCTATGTGCTGCTGCTGGATACAGCTGTAGGCTATAGCCAATGGAGCGGCCAAAACAGAGCCCGACGGCGGCATCTATATATGCTTGTGCCGCTGCTGCCATCCATGGCCGCCGCCGCCTAGGGGAACGAGGGGAGCGCGTCATCGATCATCACGAGCATATATGGTTATGGTCAGCACTGCGAGTTTGCAAGCATTGATGTCTCATGTCCTTGCCATTCTTGTTTGCAATGGAGGCCCCTAGTTGCTTGTGGTTATGGTTAGGAAACAAATAATTACATGAACAAGTACTAGAGAAGAGAGAAGGCATACGGTGACGATGACAGCAAGTTGCCATTGGGGTCACCATCATCGTGCGAAGTCCTAGGGAACGTGTGTGCTCCAACGAGAGGGCTTGCGGTAGGCGGTAGCACCACCTCCTGACGAGTGACGACGTCACCGCAGTTCGCCCTGGTGCCGGTGGCCTCACCTCTCTGTCGCTCTCTCGGTTGCGGCGTGGAAGAGGAAGGGAGAAGATCAGAAGAAAGAATGACGCAGCCAGCATAGGTTGTGCTCATGAAGCCGTGCCATTCGATCACATCAGGACGGTAAAGATGGCTCAACGACAAAGAGATCAAAGGGATTAGCTGGCCCAAAGGCCGAGATTTCTAAGCTTCTAGCCCATGCAGGAGCGTATATCTGCTTTTGGGGATCTATAGATGAAAGCAGATCTATAAAAAAAAGGAGTTGGCAAATGGAGTGAGAATAAGGTAGATTCTTTTCAATTATTCATTGAATATACACAAACAAAGTTGGAACTAGAAAATGGAAGGGATGTGCCCCAAAAAAGGAACTAATTAGATGAAATTCATTCTCTAACAATAAACGAATATGGTTTTGGGAAATTTTCCTATATGCCATTGGTTAAAACTTTTATCCCTCGTCTGCCAACTAAAAAACTCATATCTTCTAAATGTCACTGTTCATAAATTTTAATATCTTCCATGCCAATATTGAATAATCCTAGTTAACATACATGTCAGAATGACCTGTTTGCCCTTACGCTTTTTTTAGAAACACAGTACAGACGCAGACACTCACAATACGCACGTACACTCGTTCCCATGAATACACTCACGCAACCCTACCCCTATGAGCATCTCCAAGAGACTGAGCCGGCAAATTCTCGAGATTGACAAAGTCACCACAAACGTCTCGCTGTCCATAGAAACGTCGCCTACTACTGAAAGCACAGCGCCGTTAAATCCTAGAAAACTCAGGACCTGAGGCTCCTGTAACCACTAGGCTCGCTGCTTGCCCTTACGCTTAGTTGGAAGCAAATTTCAGTGGCCTCTTCTATGCTACCAATTAAATCTAAGCACTCCACATGTATATAGCCACAAATTCTGACATAGGAGTACGGGATCACCACAATCACTTCATAAACGGCATCAAGTGCAGGCGCAGTATACCGGGCTTGGCGACGCCCTTCCAGCAAGGTCGTGCAGGCGCAAGACGCCGGAATGAGCACCCTGGTTCTTCGCGAGCTAGCCTTGCCTTCTGCGGCTCTGCCTTGATCGAGTTGCCCATGCACATCGAGGCCTGTGTGCTGGTGCAGTGGTGCCGAGCAGCACCGCGATGGAGGTGAGGTACAACGCCCAGGCGTTGAAGCTACGAAAGGCAGGGCAGCTGGGCAGGACTAGCCTATGCGGCCTCCTCGCGGTCAGAGATCCGGTGTCAGTATCTTTCCTCACCGAACCCACCAACGACTGGAGACTGGACGAAATGGAGATGTATGATGCAGGGGCAGTATTGGCATTTCAAACTTTACTGACGGTGAATGCTAACAGTAGCAACGGCAGTGGTACGAAAAGGATTATAATTTAAGATCAATGGCACATACAGGAATTATGTTTTCTCGGTGGCTTATCTAGGATTTAGGTTTACACCAATGGCACATAAGGAATTTTCTCTATGGTTTATGTATGGATTCCGGTAAAATACCGGTATAGAGGGCCGTGGTGGGTTGGGCCAGAAGTGGCATGTCTCGGTAGGTTGTCTTGGCCCTTAATTGTTTTTTGTCTTTGGGCTATGTACAATAATGTGCCGAAATTATTAAAAATAGGCTTAAATGAGTTTTGATCATGGGCTTAATTATCCAATTTTGAGGAACTATTTTTAGTGTGTAAATAAGGTTTAGTGTCCAAATAACAATGCTTGGCTATATTGTTGGGTGGCCCTAAATTACGTTTTAATAAATGGTACATTACTTGGACAACGGGTGCGGTTTCGAATGTATTTAATTTCCAAGCTACTTATTTATTCTCTCTCATTAATTTACCGTTTAGTAGAAAAATCCTATCCCTTTAAAAAGACGCCATATCATTCAATCCCACTTACCAGTGCCCCACGTCCCCAACGCCCACCGCCGGACGATCCTTAGGTCAGTCTCAGTGCACAATTTTATGATACAGTTACCTAAACTGAGAACTAGGTAACTGTGCCAGATGGGTTTCATGATGATGAAACTCCCTTACATTCCATGAAACTCCCTCATTCTCTCTCCTTATCATATCAGCAAAATTGATGATATTTAATGTTATGAAATTTTCCATAAAACCTCCATTGAAACTGGCCTTATGCTGCCTCTCACTAACCAACCACCCCCGAAAGAAGAGCAAAGCAACCTTAAAAGTTAAGATCCTCTTTGGCACAACTTTTTGAATGGCTTCACGGAGAGCCTCACTAAAATCTATGCCAAACGGGTATTTTGCTAGTAGCTTCGTCCACGAAGAATCAAGTGAATCTGTTTCCGGCTTACAGTGGGAGGAGGAGCCGGAAATCGTAGCTTCGCTCAGCTTATCCCGCAAGTTCACGTTTCACCAAACGAGCTTCAGCTTCATGCTGCTTCATCAAAGAAGATGCTACAGGAACTATTTTAGGAAAAACTGAAGCTATGCCAAACGGGTCTAAACCGACACGAAACAAATGCGTAAGAAGAAATCTAGGTTGTTTGACTTGTTTAGTTTACAATCTTTAAGCGGTCGATTTGATCATGTCCACGACTCCAATATGGGGGAAAAATACATAGAAAACGACCAGAATTGCCAAATCTGTACTAGCCTTTGGTGTTGTGTAGTACTAGATTTGAAGGATGGCATTGGAAATTAATAAGCCTGCAAAACCAAAAATGACTTTTTATTTATTTATTTTGGCGGTGTAGTAGTACTCCTCTTCCTTTGAGAGTCCCCGATTCCCATAGCTGTACATCTTTGAATCCTAAATGAACTCTGCATAAATGCCCTAAATCCCCGGCTTGAACTCCTTGAGCTCCACTTCCCGAAATCAAGCAATGCAAGGAGACGCAAACCAAGATCGATTAACTATTTGTGTTTACGATTGCCCTGCCACGAGCTGGACATCTTCAATTGCTAGGAGTATAGCTGCGTGCACATCGATCGGGCAACCATGGACGAACAGCTCCTGAGCGGCCGGAGCGACGACGAACTTTCGTCGCACCGGGAGAAGGAGCCTATATTAAGCACGGCGTTTGTCGTTGCTGCATGGATTGTCATTGCCGTCCTTGCGTGCCTAGCCCTGCTCGTTGTCAGCGTGCTCGCCTGGGGCCTCTTCATGCTGTTGACTACCCGGCTGCCGGTGTTCTCTGTCACCGTCGACGTGTTCTCCGGGCTCGAGGACCGCGTCCCGCGGGCGTTCAACCTCACCCTGGGCATTGACAATGTGGGCGGAGAGTACGACGTCTGCGTGGGTGGCGAAGCGGTGGTCCTGTACGGAGACGTCCCTCTCGCCGTCGGCCGCGTGGAGGAGCTCTGCGTGCCGCGGAAGGGCGCCGCCGACCTGGCCGTCGTCGCGGCGAGCGGAGGCGTCGGGGTGCCCAAGGCGCTCGCCGAGCTCATGGCCGGCGAGAAGCGCGCGGACGGCGCGGTGCACGCGGAGGTTCGTGTTATCTCGGCCAAGCACAGGAGGCTGTTATCTTGCACGGCGGCGCTGGACAAGGGACCGGCGCGCCCGTACCCGTGCAAGAAGTCAATAATGGACGACGAGTCTGACGGCGTCAGGCGAGATGGTAGCGGTTAAATTTCTGCTCGGAAGTCGGAGGCATCTTCTTTAGCTATAGGGCTTTGCAAGGACGGGTGCTTCTCTTGCGGTTAGTGTTTCGGACTAATGTATATATGTTGCAAAAATATTCAATAATTTACTCGTTGGTTGGGAGCATTTGAGATATGATATGCAACTTTTGCATTTGAGCTGGTTGTTAGTCCGCCAGCAATAAGGTAACTTTTGCATTCTAACCAGTTAAAAGCGAAGTTAAATACTTCGTATTGGGTCTCAACCATGTCGAGTTGTCTTGTCGACTACAAGACAGAGAAGAGGACTTGAAAAATTATCAACCACAAGTGGACAGAAAGTTTCTCAAATGGAGATCCTGTGTGAGCACCGTTCAGAAAATTCCGCTAGGTAGCTGTTTCCTCTCGCCAGATTAGCACCTGAATGTTAACATCATGCTCTTATTACTCGTCCAACTCATTGAACATAAACCGCTACCAGCTTGGTTAATCTGACACAAACATCAACTGGCAAAAGCATGTAGGTAATAAGATGGGTCCCCTAGTAAATAAAAAAATAAACTCTTCCATTGCTTCATGCATATGGCGTGTGGAGAGAGAGGGAATCAGCCGAGAGAGATAATTATTGAATTTTTTATTGCTTACTACCAGATTATAATGCTACTGGTATTTTGTTACTCACTGGTTCTGCAGTGTTTACTACCTGTCAGTAGAATTGCATTTATTGCTTATTACCTGGTTTTGGAGCACATTGTGGCTGCCCTGATACTATAATACTATATGTCTATATGGACAAAACCATGAACTACCTCACAAAATTTTGCGCACGTTTGGGTGTTTACTAGATGTTGTCATTCCTCTCACATGTCACGACAGCCTGTCTGAGCGCGGTGTCTGAGCGCGGTCAGATACCAGTATAGATGGCCATTTGGGCTGCCCGGCCCGGGCCCGGACTGGCCCAGGCATGAACTGACCGGGCCAGTCATGGTACGGTGCCCGTGTCGTGCCGCCCGCCGTGCCGCATCCTCGGCCCAAGCACAAGCCCACAGCCCATTTTCATGCCGTGTCGGTCAGAAAAGCATGCCGACTCCACCGTGCCCGTGCCGTCCGCCACCTACCGGCTTACATGCTTGCCGACGCCGCCACACCCACCAGCTGCCACTTGCGGTTGCTGCCGCCACCGCCGCGCTTGCTGGCCGCCGGCCACGCCTGCTGTGCTGCCCGCCGTCTAAGGAAAGTGGGGATGGGAGCGCCGCACCGGTCGCTCGCCGCGGCCGCCCCCTGTGCACCGCCACTGGCTTGCTTGTTGTGGCCATCGCCTGCTTGCAGCAGCAGCCGGGACGGGAGCGGCGACTGCCAACGGGAGAAGGAAAGGAAGGGTGTGAGGGGCGGAGGGCACAACTCAGCGGGGAGGGGAGGACCGAGCCGGTGCCCGTCGCTACTCATTGCCGAGGGGAATCGACGGAGGCGGAGGGGAATTTATGAAGAGGATGCGAGAGAAAAAAAGGAACGAGGGCCACCAGCCTCCAAGTAGTAAGAGACCTAGGGTTTTGAGAGGCAGACTAACGGACCATTATCGGGCCGGCCTTTAATATTGGGTCGTGCTGGGCTGTCCACCGTGCTGCATTGTCGGCCCAAGCACGGCACGCCGTACCGGGTCGTGCCGGCTCGGGCACGATGGTCACGGGGCCGTGCCGTGCTTGGGCCGGGCAAAAATTCGGGCCACATGCCGAGCTGTCGGGCCTTGGGACTTTTGGCCATCTATAGGTACCAGGGACGGTTAAGATATAGCTCCGGCGCGCGCGCTCTCGCAAACATGTAGGTATTGGGTACCCGTTAACAGGCCAGCGTGTAGAGTGAGCGGCGACGATACATGGTCGATGACACAACAAAGAAAAACGAACGTAAAGATAGCAGTGGAATTTGGGACGAGAAATCCAGAGTTTTAGATTTGAATTGAAACTTTCGCTAAAAGAAACTCTGGATTTGGGGCAAGAAATCTTGATTTGGAACTCGAAACTTGCAGACCGAAAATCCAAAGAATAAACATTCAACCTGAAAAAAGAACCTCTCATTTGCGAGCACGTTAGGATTCTCAAACTAAATTCCGAAATTATTCGCTCCGGATTAAAATAAGCCTGCAGTTGAGGACCAGAAGCTTTAGACCTCAAAGTCAGTGAAAGCTTTACATCGCAGCGGTCGTGGCGGCACTTGAGACCCGGCAGCTTTGCACCACAGCAGGACGGGCCTCCGCGTCTCGTCGTCACGGTCACGGAACAGCTTAGCTTCCACGTCGAACTCCGCGGCCCCCCAGCGCAGCTCGGCCTCCAGGCGCCGCCTCAGGCCATCTGGCAGCCGCACGCCCACGCCCCGCGCCGCCGCGGCGACCTCCGCCGTGCTCCTCGGCCCGGCGCACCAGCCCGGCACGCGCCCTTCCCCCACCGCGACGCCGCCGTACGACACGGCCACGCGCCCGTGGCTGAAACAGCTCCTCGTGACCAGCCGCTCGTTCGCCGCGTACAGGGTGAGGTTGAGCTCCGGCGAGAGCGACGGGCCGTCTCCGTCGCCGGCGGCGGGCGGGGCGACGAAGCCGTCCACCGCGGTGAGCGCGAGGGAGTAGGCATCGTACCGGGGGCTGTCCCACGTGGCCATGATGAAGGGGAACATAACCATCGCCACACCCAGGGCTGCGATGCGAGCAATCAAGCACGGAAATTAAATCAGTGTTGTCAAAGCAACCCGGTAGGTAGAATTAACATGTAAGAAGCCGATCGACATCATATGAGAAAGCAGGATCGTTCCGAATGCCGTTACGAATATGAGCATCTTTTGCAGGTCCGGATCTATAGCTTCTTTCTCCATGCTTGCTTGTAGTTGAGACGGCGAGATCAAAGATTATTGCTGCTGCAGTATTTATCTAGAACGGGTTTGCTCCAAACGAGACTAGGAAGCTTTGTTTAATAGCATGGTAACCTTTTACGGAAGCCACGAGGAGATAAAGGACTCCAATTGGATACGAATTCAAACTGACAACTTGTCTGGACACGGACAGCAGGACTAACTCTATGTATTCGATCAGGTTTCTCTCACAAGTCGGGTCAACAATAACTAAACTTTCACTACAAGTGAAGTTTAGTTCCGTTGCATCGATGTTTGGACACTAATTAGAAGTATTAAATATAGAATAATTATAAAATCAATTATATAAATGGAGATTAATTCGCGAGATGAATCCGTTGAAACCTAATTAATCTATAGTTTGATGATGTCGTGCTACAGTAAATATGTGCTAATTTGATAAATTAATTAGGCTTAATAGATTCATGCTGTGAATTAGTCTCTATTTATACCATTAGTTTCACAGTTAGCTCATATTTAGTCCCCTAATTAGTATCAAATATCTAATATAACCGGGACTAGAAATTAGTCAAACAGAGTCCCTAAATCTAAACAGCCGCTAGTGCAACAGATGCTGACAAGTTAAGCATCACTTCTCATAATACTACATGCCAGAAAATTAATAAAGGCAACAAGGTTTGTCATTGAGCAAACATGTGTGTTTATTATTTCTGAAATTGATGAATGCTAACGTGGCAACGTTAAATCTATACTATAAAGAATGAGTAGACCCACCGTACCCCTCACGTTGGATCCGTCCGTCGGTACCACCGAGGAAGATGGAAGAACCCATGGAAAGCGAAATTTTTTTCTCACCTCTTGGTCGGCTTACCCGCCGGACTGAAAACACCGGCATGGCTGTTTTGTGCGGCTGTCTACCTCTTCCTCTCACAACTCCCCGCCCTCGATTCTCTACTCGAACGGCAACCCTCTTGCGCTCCGTGGACGGCTCACCCCGCCGACCGGCGACCGGTGCGTCTGGCCGCCCGCGGGCTCCTCTTGCGGTCCCTCTCTTCGCGCTCCGTGGCCCCGGCGCCTCTCCCTCCCTCCTCTCGACGTCTCCCCATCCGCGTCCGGCGACCAAATTCTGGACCGCCGCCAAATCCCGTGCGTCACTTCCGTTCCCTGCCTTCCTCCAGCTTGCTAGCCGACACGCCATCCCGAGTTCCCAACCGTAGGGTTGCTCCTCCCCATAAAAATCCTCCCATCATCGCCGCGCGGCCCCATGTAATTCCGTTCGCTGCAGAGCTGGCGGGGTTCCTGGACAGGGGGAGGGAACGCCTCAGGAAGACGGTGGAGGCGGTCACGATGGATACAGACCAGGACAACGAAGAGATGAAGGGGCTCGGGGCGCTGCACCTCGCCGCCGGCAACGGGAAGCTGGAGATGTGCCGTCACCTGGTCGAGGGTCTGCTGATGGACGTGGACATCGTGGATTCCGCAGGTCGATCTATCTATATCCCTCTTTCGCGACAAATCATAGCATAGCAAGAGTTATGGTTCTATTCACGCATCCAGTCCTGGGTGCAGTATAAGATTCCACGGCTGCACGTGTAACTTTGTGGTGACTGGTGAGGATATCAAAGATGGTTTGGTTTTTTATGCACAGCCTAAATTAGTAAATTACCCGATCAATCCATAAACACACATGTGGTTCCCAATGCCATTGCCGGCGTCTTCGATCCAATGGAACCTCTTTTGTTTCCATTGCCTGCTTTATTTGAATCCAGGACGTCTTTTCAGCTCCTTGAGAAGCTAAGGTTTTCATTTGTACCCGAATCATGAAGAGAAATTGAGCACCTATTTATATGTTAACCACTGCTGTCAAAAGTCAAAACTATTGATAAGAATGCCGCTTGTTGTTGTTTGTCTATGTTGCAAGCCGAAGGGCACCGACGAGCTGTGGCTGGATGTACGCGCAGGAGAACCCTATATCGTCCGGTATGCTCATGCTTTCAAGCTCCGGCGGTGTTGTGCAGTGCAGAGGACCTCGTGCTGTCATTGGTTAAGAGAGGATCTTCCCAGTGAAATCTCTCACTTAAACACTAACCAACTGAGGCTTGTGTCCTGGTTTAGTTACATATTTGTCAAATGGATATGTCCATATTGAATAATTGTATGTCACAAAAGTGATGGTTAGCGGTGGAAAATTGTGAAGAGTCGAATTGGTAGCAATTATTTTGTCTGTAATGTGGAATGGCCATGAATAATTGCAGGAAGATAATGGAAATTTGTTAGTTCTTTTTGTCCTGAATATATGCATAAACTGGCGCATTTCGCCATTTCTTTTCAGTGAGAAAACAAGAAGCTGAATAAGAATTACCTAATGCTATATTCATATATTCAGTAATTTTAAAAAAAAATATGTTATGGCTGCGGCCGTCTGGTGTCATGTTTGGCGCTGAGAATTAAGTCACATTTGGTAATCAGTTGTCTGATTCCATGGCCCAGAAGGTTGCGGAGTCGGTCAACATGCACAGATGTATCCAAGAAGGTTTAACTTGGGTATTCAGACCATGTGGTTGTAACTCAGGTGCCTCCACTTTCAGCTTTGCTTTGCTTTGAGGTCCTCAAGGTTTTTTTTTGTGACAATAAAGCTGAATCAGATAGTATCATTTGCAGATGGTTTCTTCAAGCTTCCATATAGAGGTCTTTGGCAGTCGTTGTTCTGAACTCTGTGTATGTCATAAGCTGGTCTACACTTTCTGCAGTTTTGTTTTTGATGTCTCCTTCATTTGGCTTTATATCTATAATGGCAGAAATGCCATCACGAGGTCCAGGTATGCCAAAGAAATAGTATGACAACTAATATGACTTGTGGCACTTAGGAAAATCACTGATCTAGCTCCACTACGATGAGTCTATGATCAATTCCTTTTGGTTACATGTGAATGGAATATCCTGCAATTCTTGTTTTCAAATGTACTGAAGTATATCCAGGTTACTTAGGCTAATAAGACTGATAAACAAGTGATGTTTTGATATGTAGGACCATCTTATTAGATGCAGTGCCAGAGCATGTGTTTTGTAGTTCTGCATATCAATTTATTTACAACCTGCAAATTGAACCAATACTATCTATTACCTGTATTGCTCTGTTTTGCCCCCCCTCTAATAAGCATTTTGCTTGAATATGTTATTTTAAAATTCTTGTTTAAAAGATTTTACTAAATTTTCTAAAAATACGTGCGACACCGTCTCTGCCAGTAACTTAAAAATTCAAGCTGGCACCCATCGTCGTCTTCACTCGTTCAGCATTCTCGCCTGAACCGAATCCGCGACCGCGAACCCCGTCGCCATAGTCATAGCCCGCATCCTGCCTCCCCGGCCGCGGCCGCATCCACACCATCTGCCGTCGTCATGTCCATCGCTACCGCCGCCTATGCACCATCACCACCTCCGCCCTCATGGGCTTATCAGATCCGCGCGGCCGCCGCCCAGGGCCACTTCCGCGACGCCGTCTCCCTCTTCCTCCAAATGCGCGCCTCCGCCGCGCCGCGTTCGTCCGTGCCGGCCTCCCTCCCCGCGGCGCTCAAGTCCTGCGCCGCCCTCGGCCTCGGCGCCCTCGGCGCCTCCCTCCACGGGCTGGCCATCCGCTCCGGCGCATTCGCCGACCGCTTCACCGCCAACGCCCTCCTCAACTTCTACTGCAAGCTCCCAGATTCGTATGTCCACCCCTCCGGTGTGACCACCGTGTGTGGCACGGGATCACCGACCACATTGGAGAGCGTGCGGAAGGTGTTCGACGAAATGCTCGAGAGGGACGTGGTGTCCTGGAACACTTTGGTGCTGGGCTGCGCGGAGGAAGGGAGGCACCAGGAAGCGCTGGGATTGGTCAGGAAGATGTGGAGGGATGGGTTCAGGCCTGACACGTTCACCTTGTCCAGTGTGCTGCCAATCTTTGCGGAATGTGCTGATGTCAAGAGAGGCATGGAGGTGCATGGTTTTGCGATCAGGAATGGGTTTGACAAAGATGTGTTTGTTGGCAGTAGCCTGATTGATATGTATGCAAATTGCACTCGGATGGATTACTCTGTTAAGGTGTTCGACAATCTCCCAGTACCTGACCCAATTCTGTGGAACTCCATGCTCGCAGGGTGTGCACAAAATGGTTCAGTTGAGGAGGCTCTTGGAATATTTCGTCGGATGCTGCAGGCTGGAGTTAGGCCTGTGCCTGTGACTTTCTCGAGCCTCATACCTGCTTGTGGCAATTTGGCGTCGTTGCGCTTTGGGAAGCAGCTGCACGCCTATGTGATCCAGGGTGGGTTTCAAGATAATTTGTTTATATCTAGCTCCCTGATTGACATGTACTGCAAATGTGGGGAAATTAGCATTGCCCGTCGCATCTTTGACAGGATGCCTTCACCAGACATTGTATCATGGACCGCTATGATCATGGGGTATGCACTGCATGGTCCAGCAAGAGAGGCTCTTGTGATGTTTGAGAGAATGGAATTGGGAAATGTGAAGCCTAATCATATCACCTTTCTTGCGGTTCTGACTGCATGCAGTCATGCTGGATTGGTGGATAAGGGCCGGAAGTATTTCAATAGTATTTCAGATCATTATGGAATTGTTCCTACTCTAGAGCATTGTGCAGCACTTGCAGATATCCTTGGCCGTGCAGGAGAGTTAGATGAAGCATATAATTTTATATCTAAGATGCAAATAAAGCCAACTGCAAGTGTGTGGTCCACATTGTTAAGGGCTTGCAGAGTCCATAAAAATACTTCATTAGCTGAGGAAGTAGCCAAGAAAATTATGAAGCTTGAGCCAAGGTGCATCGGATCTCATGTAGTTTTATCGAATGTGTATTCAGCTTCTGGGAGATGGAATGAAGCAGCACGCCTACGGAAATCTATGAGAAATAAGGGTATGAAGAAGGATCCAGCTTGTAGTTGGATTGAAGTGAAGAATAAACTGCATGTGTTTGTAGCTCATGATAGGTCCCATCCTTGGTATGATAGGATTGTTGATGCACTGAATGTTTTCTCAGAGAAGATGGCGCACCAAGGATATGTGCCCAACACAGAGGATGTTTTCCAGGATATTGAAGAAGAGCAGAAGAGATATGTGTTATGTGGTCACAGTGAGAAACTTGCTATAGTGTTTGGTATTATAAGCACACCACCTGGAACCGCAATTCGTGTGATGAAGAATCTCCGAGTCTGTATTGATTGCCACACAGTAACAAAGTATATTTCAAAATTAGTTGAGAGGAAGATTGTTGTGCGTGATGCGAACCGTTTCCACCACTTTAAGGATGGAAATTGTTCCTGTGGGGACTTTTGGTGATTGCATAACACTTTGGGATATCATATGTTTGTGAAATGAGTTCCTACTGCATGTTGTCTATACTAAGTGTGGGCAATTGATGGAAAGGAGCCTTCCCAATCTAAGTTTTTTCCATCATGACAAGGATATAAGCTATTTGGATATTTCTAAAATTTTAGTGCAATCCCTGGCCGAACTGAAGGTTGCCTTTAGTTTAGAAAACCAAGTCAGTTTTGGTTCATAATGAGTCAGTCAGTCTCATACTCTCTTTTGAAGACTATAGTGAGTGGGACTAAAGAGGACAGTAAGCACAATTGAAAGCCATACACATCACCATGTGTCTTGATTCTTTGAACACATTAAGGTAAACTTACTGTTTTTACAATCAAATGGCTGCTTTTTCATGATATAAAAATATAAAATTCATCTGCAGTGTGTTCCCAACATAAACCATTTTTGCTCACAAGTTTTAGTTTCTTCTCAGTTCGAGGATAAAAAATGTAGTTTCTTCTGATTCAGGTGCCTTTTGTTGTTCTGTAACTTCCATTAACCTACTAGCTAGGGTATGCTCCATTAACTTCCATCATCCAGCCTTGATGTCGTTGACTATGGTAAAAATACTGAGTAATACCTGTTACTTCGATTGCTCTGTATTGAATGTAGCATAATGGTCATACTTGCAATCGTTTGACTGACTGAGCAACCTGCAGCAATCTTTGCTGAATCAAGATCTCTCATGTGCTGTTACCTTGGTCTAATCATTCTTTGAGGAGTTACGTGTGTTTCCTTCCTCACATGTCTGTCCTATGCTGCTATTGTCATAACTCTCAGCTTCTTGTCATGTATTACCATATGTTCATAACCTTTACCAGTTTCATGTTCTTCAATCTCTTCAAATCATCATTTGGATTTGGACTCTAAATTTTTTCTTGCTATTTCATCTGTCAAATTAGCTGTTAAAACTTAAAATGTATGGCATTTGGTTCGCTAAAATGCCTTGAAGGTCATTTTATCACTTTATCTATATATTTGGGCAAGTCTAGTTTGTCAACCTCTCTAGTGCCATTTGGCAATCTTTGCAATACGGTTCTTTATTAGCAACTCATATTTTTACTGGCCTTTTCTACTTCCATGAATAATGATTATCTTGTTTTTATTGCAGCTGTGGTTGTAACAACGCTATGAAGATTGTGTACAAGTTTATAGGTCTGGCATGACAAGTTGCGACGCTTATCCTTCAGGTATCAATCAAACTTGTAGGAAGCAGCTGATCCTCATCTCAAGAGGCTTAAGAAATTGTTAAATCATGCATGTATTGAGCATATTACTCTCTGCATACCTCAACTGAAAATTAGATTTTGAATAACTGAACCTTATGGGGCCGTCATATTACACAACCACATCATTCACATGACCCTGCACAAGCCTGCACAACTGGATAACACACGGAAACTTTATATCAGAAAGCATGCTCTGTTTTTTTAGAACTTGATTGCTGTAATAATGTCAGCTGGTGTCCCCAGCGTGATTTGGCCTTTTGCAAAACTCCGCTTTGTTATTTTTTCACAATAGCTGGGCGGTTTTGCCTTTGGTCGAAAATATTGGAAATCATGCGCCATGTTATCATTCAAGGCTACGTCACGCTAGCATTCCCAGGATATGGAGGTGGGATTCATCACCAGAACGCAAAATGGCCGATCATTGAGCACGAATGCCACCTTTGCTAGAAGTCTTTTCAAGCAAATGCGTTCTTTTTGTCTCGGAAAGTAACATGATTGCACTCATCTCCCTTTCATGCTTGCAGGGCACACCAAATGAGCAGCCCGTGGTGGACGCCCATGATTCCGGGCAATAGCAGCACACTCTGGGTGGACTCTGGGCAGCGCCATTATTTCCCCTTCTTTCAGCACGGAGCAGTGTACTGGCTCTGCAGTGTAAAACCGCAGCACCAGGAGCCAGGTCTGAACGGCATGCACCGATGCTGAACTTTTATCGCAGGCCGCAACTTCTGCAGTGATCCGGCAATCAGAGGTTGGGGCGCCGGCCGCCGGGCACAGACGCAACCGGTGCGTGTGGATTCTCCTCCTTCCGGCGGCAGGCATGCCGCATGTGGCCTGCGCAGCTGTAGCTGTACTCAGCACGAGCACGCCATGAATGGCTTCATTGATTCCTCCTTATGAGACCACCCAGCCAGCCCATATTGCTTACAGCGTAGACTACAGCTCGAGGTCGCGATAGTTCAAGATCCAGCTGACTGATGTTGCACCGCCTCGTCGGCTCAGCGCCGCTGGTGTGAACTGAAGACAGAAGCTATTGTTCATCGTTTTTTACAAGCTTGTTCTCTGCGCAACTAAAATTGCTTCCTTGATTAAGCTTCTTTTACCACTTACAAACAGTACTATAGCACGAGCCGGAAAGTAAAGGGTGTGCCGTGATGATCGTTATTTTGTACTATGAAGAGGAGAATACTGTATAGTTGATTTTTTTTTGAAAGTATTGTTGAATTTTATTATACGGGCAGCATTACTTGCTCGGTACACGTATGCATACTTTTGTACGCAACGACAAGTGACAAGGACGTGACAACCTATACGAAAAAGGCCGCCCACGATGGCAGCTGCTGGCGTAATACAGCGGAGGGCACGGGGTTTGCGCGGCGGATAATCCGGAGGGGAACACGAATCACAAAGCGAAAAAAAGCATCCCACTCCGACACCCGACCCGGCTCGGCGGCTCCTATCCCCTCGCCTCCATTTCCCAATTCCCACCTTCCCCACGCCGCGCGGCGCCGCGCCCCCGTCTTCCTCCATCCCATCCTTCCTCCTCCCCCCGACACACCTCTTTAACTCGCCCCTGCTTCCAAAAAATTCTCCAGTTAGTTTAATCCAGACGAGGAACCTCCTCGCCCCGGATCTCTCCCCCGCGAATCCCCAGGCCCGCTCGCCGGCCGGCCGGTCCCCGCGATCGGCTCCGTCTGCGTCCCCGGCGGGAAGTTGACTTCGCGTTGCGGCGGGGGCCTGGCCTCGCCGCCGCTCGGCTCGGGGGGCTCGGCGGTTCGTCGGTCGCTTTCGGCTTCCGTCCGATCGAGGCCGGCAGTTCCGGGGCAATGCGGTCGGTCCGCGGGGCTGCTTGAGGCGCGTGGCTGGGATCTGGAGCTTAGCTCTGTCGGTGGGGAGTCGGTGGTGGGCGTAGCGCTAGCGCGCGCGTTTGGGTGCCGGGATGGAGCAGGTGGTCGGGGGGAAGTTCAAGCTCGCGAAGAAGATCGGTAGCGGGTCCTTCGGGGAGCTCTACCTCGGTGAGTGGGTCGCTGGCTGTTTGTGTTTCCTTTGTCTCCGGGTGTCCTCTGGTGTATGCATGCCTCTGATTTCTGACAGTGCTTGGTTGGTTTATTTGCAGCCGTCAACGTGCAGAATGGTGAAGAAGTGGCCGTCAAACTGGTATGCCACCAACAACTTCCCGTGTTATTTTAGTGTCCACAGTCCATGTCTAGGTGACCAGTTCAGAGTTAGGAGTTCACTCCAGTTGTAGTAATTTGCATATGTAGTTAGCCTAATCTTTGCGACGTGGCCTTGAAAGCATTATGGCGTATTAGGAGGAAGGACCTGGGCAATTGTGACAAAGGGTTTCCTGTGCAGAAATGATGTGTACCCAACATTGTCTATGGCTCTCACTACAAATTGTCAACAGTGAGACCTGGGATTCTGGAAATAAGCTTCATACTTGTGAAATGAATCATTTCTAGCACGCAATACAATTCTGGAGATTGGACTGCTAATTTGAGTCAATGAACCTGTTGTAGTCCTTAGAAGTGAGGGTATCAATGCTGAAAAGCAGCCGTGGGATTTTAATCTCTTGTTTGTTCTGATTCAATGATTCTAAGAGTTAGATTTTAGTTTCTATGGAGTTATGCTTTCTCTATCTATGCTAAACTGAATTAGTGTGTTAACTGACGATGAATACTGCTTGGAGGCACCTTTTGGCACATATATATTCAGTATATCTTCTACTTTCTATGCGACTGATCATTTTCAGAAGAACATGATTTTTAGCATTGATATTGTTTGTCACCCTTAGTTACTACAAGGAATCTAGGATTGCCTGCTCACCTTATTTCGTGTGTGTATAACTTTTTAGGAATCGGTGAAATCACGGCACCCTCAGCTTCACTACGAATCAAAACTGTACATGCTTTTGCAGGGTGGAAGTAAGTGTAACCACAATAGAAGTAGGTTACTCCAATTACAGTGGCCCTTTATTGATCTTTTCCCTTTCTGCTCTGATTTGAAGCTGGGATTCCACATCTGAAGTGGTTTGGGGTGGAGGGGGAGTACAAAGTCATGGTGATTGATCTGCTTGGTCCAAGCCTGGAGGACTTATTTAACTACTGCAGCAGAAAGTTCTCCCTCAAAACTGTACTAATGCTTGCAGATCAGATGGTCAGTCTATCTTACAGTTCTATATTATTCTTGTGTTTTTTCGGTCTTCTTGAAACCACATACTAATATAGTGTTAATAAGTTCTTCACTTTGCTTATGATTGATCTTCTTGGTATTGGATACAGATCAGTAGAGTAGAGTATATACACACAAAGGGGTTTCTACATCGTGATATCAAGCCTGATAATTTCCTCATGGGTTTAGGGCGTAAAGCAAACCAGGTATGTACTACTTTTGCTAAACCTTACTAAGAATCAGTTTTCCTATTGAAAGCATTGTGTTTACTAGTTGGGCAATGTCAAATCAAAACGTTTCGAATATGAAACACTTTGGAATGTCTAAGTGTACATTATTTAAGTATCCTACCATTTGATGTCTAATGATAATGGTGAAGTTGAATGATGTAAGCAGCCATGTTTCTCATTAATAACTAATTTAAAACGTAAAAATCATGTCAAGTACTAGGGGTGATTATGCTTTCCAGCGAAATGATTATTAGTTTCTGAAATTGTACAATGTTGTCTGTTGTGTATCCATGGATAGAGAAATGACTAGTTGTTTTCTGGCAAAGTTACCATCTAAAAATAGTTGAACACTCTCCACAGGTATTTGTCATCGACTATGGCCTTGCGAAAAAATACCGAGACCTCCAAACTCATAAGCACATACCATACAGGTAAAGGAGAATTTATGCCTGTAAAAATTATAAACAAACTCCTATCTCAGCATCTTGAAGTGGGGATTGTTCAAGTGTACTATCCCAATTAGATCATATAGTTTAGTGTCTGTATTCATGTTCTTCCTTTCCTTAATGTATTTTTGATACCATTGGCATTTTTACATACTTTACACATATCATAAAGTTTTTGTGGTGTATTGTGATGCAACAGCTTGTTAACAGTTTATTACATGTTCTTGGTTCTAAAGCCTACCTGAAATTCAAATTTCGGGTTGTACTTTTGGTCCTGGTCACTCTACTTCCAAAAGGTTAACCTGGTACCTGGCTTGATAGGAAACTGTTATGCATTGTTTTTAACCAAAGCGGTTGAGTTGGTTCATATAAGCAGCATGAATCACCAAGCTTCTATATATTCTCTCCTTGACTATGTCTACATTGGCCACTCTGCCTTGCTACTGGCTAATATAGCTTGCAGGCCAGGGTCAGCCAATGTCATCATATCTTAAACACATGTAAGGATCAAATGTTTTGCAAATGTTGCTGTACGAATCAGCACCAACTTTTTCATTGTTTTGTGAAAATTTCTCCTGCTACTTTTTCCCCTGAGAGCTTCAACCTTTTGGTTCTAAGCTTCTAGGTGTTATGTTTTAAAAAGCTAACATACTTTCTTTGTCGTGCCGCAGGGAAAACAAAAATCTCACAGGGACAGCGCGATATGCCAGTGTAAATACCCATCTTGGAGTAGGTGAGTTTATGGCTTGTAAATAAGATATGTACTACTATATCATCAATATCTGAACATTAAATAATAGAATTCATGGGCCAGAGGGAACAGGAAGACAAATATTGTGAACACTTTAGATCTCTTGAAAACCTGAAACACTATACTTGACCTTGAACTTGAAGTCAATCAACTGTGGACTATTAATCCACAAATCTGGAAGCCTTGATAGATGAATTTGGATTAATCTTTCTTGGTTTCCTTCCAGAGCAAAGCAGGAGAGATGACCTGGAATCTCTTGGTTATGTGCTGATGTATTTCTTAAGAGGAAGGTGAGATACAATTTCTCCTCAAGAATTTCTTGTAGTTTTCTATGTGCACCCTTTAAATTTTCTTTTGTCATCTTGGAATCCCCCAGCCTTCCTTGGCAAGGTCTGAAAGCTGGCACAAAGAAGCAAAAGTATGATAGAATCAGTGAAAAGAAAATGTTAACGCCAGTTGAGGTAATTGATTGTTTATATAAAGGAACAATGCAATGCAAAGTCCCCATGACCCCGTCACTTACTATGCTGTTCAAACAACACATTTCACCAATTGTTCACAACAATAACATGCCAAACTTTTAAGCAGGTCCTCTGTAAATCATATCCAACAGAGTTTACTGCATACTTCCATTACTGTCGATCCTTACGATTTGAAGATAAACCAGATTACTCCTATTTAAGGAGACTCTTCCGTGACTTATTTATCCGGGAAGGTATGGTTAAACATTAGAAATGTATAATTGATTCTCCTTGCGCTTATATTGTTGACGTGGCGAGTTCTGGATACATGCAGGGTACCAACTAGATTACGTATTTGACTGGACCATTATGAAGTATCCTCAATTTCGAGATAAAAGCAAACTTCAGGTATGTAACTACGTATGCTTTCATTTTTCCCTGCCATTCATTAAAAAGCAATGGGATTTTCACTGTGCTGACGTTGCATTTGTTCTTGGCAACTAGTCTAGCGGCAAGACTAGTGGGTTGGCAGGCCCTTCTGCAGAACGGACCGAGAAAACTGCAGGTCTGTAAATATTTGAGCTGTGAAATAATTCAGTGGAATTTACTACAGATATTTTTAATATATGACTTAGCACACGACATTCCTGACAGATTATTTTCTGCAGCTGAAGCTTTGTTTAGAAGAACTGGATCTGGTTCTGGTCACAATAGAGAACACACCAAGCACAGAAGTCTTCTAGAGTCCCTGTTGCCATCCAAGGTGGTAAGAAGTTTCGCTGTTCTTTTCCAGCTAATCAGTCCTACAGTGATCAGGGAAGATCTTACCACTATATCCTGTGTTCTGTAGGCTGTTGATTCAGATAGATCAAGGCCATCATCATCATCGCGCAACGGAAGCACATCAAGAAGAGCCGTCCTTTCATCATGCAAACCAAGCTCTTCTGGAGATCCAAGCGACCCAAACCGCACGGGCCGCATGGTCTCGAGTGGCAGCAGCCGCCCATCAACTACTGCCCAAAGGGCGCACCATCTGGGTGGAGCTGAGATCAGGTCCTCGTCTATATCGAAGATCAGGAGGTCTTCACATGATGACACTGTCAGGAACTTCGAGCTGCTCTCAATTGGCGCTGACAGGAGAAAATAAGGAACTCACGAGATGGGCTAGGGTCGGGACTCCGGAAGATGAGGATGGAGTGCTGGGGTGGTGTAATGACTTATGAGCAGGCAGCTCCCAGGATTTGTATGTTGAAAAGATTCTTTTCGAAATAAAAGAGATTATGTAACTTATGAGACTGTTTCCAAGAGCTGCGTTGCCCCAATCTAATAGATGAGCTATTAGCTAAAAAATGTGCTGTCTACATTTGCCTGTGGATTCTTCCGTACAGGAGAACAGACGGTGAGACAACAAACAGGCGCCCGCTTTGCAATTTCCGCTCTGGAATGTGGTCCGCCACTTTCATGGCCGTCTGCAGTGACCGATTGCCGAGGCCCAGTGTGAGAGTTCATCTAAGAGTTTCATGGTAGCTAGATTTGTTGTTTCTACATCACCGCATAGGGATTAATGCATCCATGTAGAAGCACAGATAATGTGACAATCAGGGCTGATCATCGCCATGGTCCGGTCGAAGCACACAAGCCATAAGTTTTGCGCTGAAGAGCTCGGTCGTCAGTCGTCAGCAAATTCATGGCCGTCTGCCCGTCTGCAGTCTCGGCCGCCGGGGGGTCGAGCTTGCAGAACGGCGTCAGATTTTGGAGGCCTCCAGATTTTGTGCCGGCCATCAGCCTTCGCCTCCGCCCGAGAGCGCAAGGATCCTGTCTCTTCGTGGGCCTCTGCCGCGCACGCTCGCGTTGCGTCCTCGCTCCGCGGCAAGGTACGCGCCATGAAGCTCGGATTCGGAGCCGACCTCGAGTTCGAGGGGCGCACGGCGGAGCGGAGAGCCGCTGAACGTCGAGGTCGAGCAGAAGCCGTCGGTTGACATTGTGCTCGCCGTTGCCGAGATGAAGTCTGCCACTGATCTGGTGGGGATAGAAGATGGGTGGCGGAGGCCACACGTCGGGGACCTGCGGCGGGCGTGAGAGCTCTCCGACGAGGCGGCGGCGGCGCGCGGCAAACGGGAGAGAAGCTCGCGGTGGATGACAATTCTACAAAATGACCCCTACAATCGGATCGCGATCCGAGTAGGTGGTATGTGTAAATATTTCCAAACATATTTATAAAACACTACGAATTTGTTCTGCGCTGAAGTACTCGTTCGTTACTCGTCAGCAATTTCATGGCCGTCTGCCCGTGCAGTGTGCTCTGTGCAGAACGGCGTCAGGGGGTTTGTGCAGGGCTGCAGGCCATCAGCCCGAGGGCAAGGATCCAACCTCTCGTGGACCTCGCACGCCCGCATTGCGTCCGCAGCACCGGACGCCTCATGAAGCTCGGGGCTCATCAAGAAAGTTGACAAACGACCCAAAGAAAAGGCTCAGAGTCGGGCACTCCAGGTTTTAGATTCTCGCATGACTTGTGAGCTCCGTGGGAATGTCAGACACTCGGGCAACGATTGCCCTGAAACTAATGAAGATGTCATGTTTATGAACAATAATAATGGGTTTCATCCACAAGAAGGTCAGAGGTGGAGGTCGAGCTTAGTGGCGATCATATCCGTCTCCTTGACGGAGTGCATGCCCCGTTGGCGAGGTTAGAGACGTTCGTCGTTCCACCCTTAGTTGGACACAATCTTCTCGATCAAGGTTTTGGCCCTGTCAATGGTTAGTGAGAAGAAAACACCACCTGCAGCAACGTCGATGTGATCACGAGCTGTGGAGTCAGCCCGTTGTAGAAGTTCTGAGCCAAGCGTCCATCCAAGGGTGATGACACGCTAGGATGTACTCCTGAAGCCGCTCCCAAGCTTCAGTTATTGACTCATTTGACGCCTGCTGAAAACTGGAAATCCTTCCCCGAAGAGCGTTGGTTTTACCCAACGGGAAAAACTTCACGAGGAATGCCTTGGCGCACTCATCCCAAGTAGTGACTGCACTTCTGTTGGTGTCGAACCACTGCTTCGCCTACCCCAGAAGAGAAAATGGAAACAGACGGAGTCAGATTGCATCCTTTGCGACTCCCTTAATGACAAAAGTTCTGCACAGTTCCAGGAACAGTTGGAGATGTGCATTGGCATCCTCATTGGCCCTCCCACAAAATGGGCTGGCCTGCACCATCGTGATTAGACCCGTCTTGATCTCGAAATTTTCAGCTTCAGCACTGACATTTGGCCCGATTGGAGCATTGTCGGCCGACGGAGCTGAGTAATCACGGAGAGTCTTCTGAGCCATAATCTTGGAAGTTGATGGCGCGATAGTGACTATTTCGCCTGTCGAGAGAGAAATATGAGGAGGAACGACACGAGGTTGAACTCGTCTCAAGAGTGACTCCGGATTCTGAACGAAATTTTGCGGCAGGTCGAAACCAGTCATACACTACCCTGTCTTCACACAAAAGAGAGAGAAGACAAAACCAAGTTAGCCTGTTTAGACAATTGAACACCATTTTAGAATTTTATCAATCACTTGGTCTATTCCTTTAACCAGTGCCTTCCCCGGCAACGGCGCCAAAAATGCTTGTTGGCATTTCATAGCGTCATCACTAGGATAGGTGATCCCTAGCAATAGCGCCAGAAATGCTGTGGGGTATTTCTTACGTTACAGAAGGATCCGTAAGCGCACGGAATACCGTCGTAGCATTTTACCTGTGAGTACGGGTTGGTATTTATATTTCTGCAGGGAAGGCGGCGGTTATTGGAATGGATTAGTGTGTTGATTGATTCTAGCATGGACATTCTATTGAATAAATAGGGGTAAGATAATAATCGGTAATGAGGTAGTGTGACACACAAGTTGCTCAAGTTCTACTCTATGCAAAGCTTACAGGAAGCGTGACAGGAAGAAGAAAGCTAATTTAAGGACTTATGTACTCTTGGCTAAGCATACAGTCTATACTAGGAACGCACATACATACACATGAATACAGACGGGTACTAGGCTTCTAGACATCATCGGGAGACCGCACAGGATATGGCAAGGTGGCCACTAGACCGTCACGGCTATTTTATGCACCTCCTAAAGCTACTACACGAACGGGGAGGGTTACGCTGGACGGATAGGGCTGTCACCACCTGCCGCCTACCTCAACTAACCATGGTATAGAGCCGCATCCAGCAAAACTAATTAGCCCAGATACCACGTCTACGCTAATGAGCGATAGTCTAGTGCCCCGCGCGGAGCCCCCACCCTTCGGATGGACAGACATCACACTAGAGTAAATGTACGAATACTAGAGCCGATGCCTTAGCCTAGGTATACTACCACGTCTAATCATGCAAGATACATGTCCTAGATGTAAGCGAAGCATAGTATACACATCTAAATAAACAGAACATATAATATAAGGGTAGTTTATACTAGAAGATAACTATACTAGAGAATTCCGAATATTACAAAGAGAGGAAGAATAAAACCCATACCGAATACTCCTATGAAGACCCGGGAACCGAAGAAGAGCTACTTCACCTAGACTCCACTATCCTAAAAACTAAGCAGAGAGAGAAACTTGAGAATGAGCTTCAACTTTAGGTGTGTCTCTTAGTAGCACCCCCTTATATTTATAGGGGTGAGTGAGGAGTTGCACCGCAGGTGTTTCAGCCCCTCGCAGCTGCAACCGACGTTGGGGACCAATGAGGGAGTGCCACGTCGAAGGAGGTAAGGCGGTGGCTTTCTCTTGGGTCGGCCGACCTGCCTGGTTTGGCCGGCTCAGAACGGGCTCGGCCGCCTCTGGGCGGCTGCCCTGTGGGCCCTTGTCACCCCTGCACGTGGCTTGGGTCCTTTTTAGGTCGGTTGCATGCCCTGGTGGGCCCTCCAATCCGTGGGAGGCCAAATAGCGCGTTTTGATTGGTCGACGCCGTTTGCCTTGGATTGAGGTGCTTGTTTACACTTGATTTCTGCTCAATTTTCCTGCATTGCAAATTCTCGAAGGGAAATGTGGAAACAACATTATTCTAGATAAATATGCAAGTTAAGTATGGTAGTCATCCCAATTTTCTGATTAAATTGACGCTCAAAATTGGTCTGTATCGAGCGTCAACAGTACCCCCACGACCCCCTTATAGATCCGAGCAGCCGTGGGTTACAATTTAGGGTAAATCTACTTGGGTTTGTTACAAGGAGTCCGATCGGTTGAGATAAGATATGCATATCCAATTCGACCTAGATCCTGACCCCGGGGGATCCCACCCATCGTCCAGCCGAGTGCCTGTACGCCGGGTTGTTTATGCGGAGTCGTTCAGCCGGGTAGCCGTCTCCACTCGGCAGGGAGGTAGCTGGGTCTACCTCCGTCAAGCCCCCGAGCGCCGAGTCGCCGAACCGAGCCTTAACCGAGCAATGAGGCCAATCGATGGTCATATGAGGATTCTCACATCCTCGGACTCTTTGTTGGCGCTCGATTTAGACCACTTTTTGACTGTCAAAACCTGCATAAAAGCGACAATTATCCTAGGATCAACACTAGAATAGGGCTTTATCTGACAAATTCCACCAGTGCAGGTCGACTTCTGTATGCAGGCAAATACATGGTGAAAATGCAGGAATTCAACAAACAAGATTCAAGGCGTAAACACAAAATGCGCCAAATGGCTTTCAAGAGCAAAAGAGGCCCACCAGAGCAAGGAACCGATAGAGCACAAGGCCCATTCACCTACCAGCAGGCTTAGGGACCACGTGTCAGCAGCTCGACCAAAGTTGAGGTCGGTTGGTGACCAACCTGGTTCGACCGAACTAGGTAGGTGGTCGAACCAGGTAGGTCGGCCGAACCCGGAAGGCCACCACCGCCTTACTTGCTGCACGTGGCGCCTCTTCATTGGTCCTAGAGGTTGGTTTGGGCAGGCCTCGGCTTGTTGCACGGCAGAAGCACCTCTTACACACCCCTATAAATATAAGGGGGGGTGCTTCTAAGAGAGACACACCTTCACATCCCTCTCAACTCCCTTTTGGAGTTCCTCTTGTGTTCATGAGCTCTAGGCTCATTTCTAGAGGTGATTAGAGTTAGGGAGAGAGTGGGGAGGAGCTTGGGGAAGTGCCGGGTTTGTCGGCACTCTTCTCAAACTTGTACCTCGACGAATGCTTGTCAATCAAAGTGAGTGTTCGTACTTTCTTATGTGCTTAGTTTCTTAGTTAAGTTTAGAGCTAGTTTCCCCTAGTTGCTTAGCTGGATCAATAGTTCACTAGTTTCTAGTGGGTGCTTTAGTCTAAGGCCATAAGCTAGAGTAGTAACGATAGTGTAGACGTGGTGTCTAGACTAGACTTACCTGTTGGTTGTGGTATATCCCGTGGTTAGATGAGGTAGGTAGCAGGTGGTGACAGCCCTGTCTATCCAGCGTAACCCTCCCCGTTCGGGTATATCCCAGTGATGTATTACTAGAGCCCACTAGTCTTTGTTCTGTGGGAAGTTAGTAGCCCAAAGCAAGCAATTAGGACAGTTCTATCTTATCTCTGAAACCCAGCCTTAGGAACCCTCTCTACCCTCACCTCTAGCGGGTGTGGTGTCCTTGGACGAACCTGAAGCATAGAGAAAGTACACATGTTCCTCAGTGGATACGATACCCTTGGAATACTCCTGGGTGAAAGCTACAACGATATCCGTGCGCTTGCGGATTTATTTTCGTGATGGTAGGAAACGTCAACACTCTTGCTGCAACTTGACTTCAATAGACTCCTGTCTTTATGTTTCTTCTTCAACGGGATGCGTCCCTGGGCGCACCCATTGGGTGTAGCCCCAGAGCCTCGGAAGGTTTCGCAGAAGCGTTTTGAGGGTCAATAAAGGAAATAACCTCTTAAGCCCTAATTCGTCCTTCGGCGCCCAGCTCTTAGTTAGAGTAGCCAGCAGAGTCACAAAGACACACCAAGTCAGACAGCGGCGCCCAGCTCCCGAACAGGGTCGTCGGCGGAGTCACAGAGACACGCCGAGTCAAATAGCAGCGCCCAGCCCCGAGCAGCGTCGCTGGCGGAGTCATGGAGACACGCTGAGTCAAGTAGCAGCGCCCAGCCCCCGAGCAGGGTCGCTGGCGGAGTCACGGAGACACACCGAGTCAAGTAGCGGCGCCCAGCCCCCGAGCAGGGTCGCTGGCGGAGTCACGGAGACACGCCCAGTCAAGTAGCGGCGCCCAACCCCCGAGCAGGGTCGCTGGCGGAGTCACGGAGACACGCCGAGTCAAGTAGCGGTGCCCAGCCCCTGAGTAGGGTCGCTGGCGGAGTCACGGAGACACACCGAGTCAAGTAGCGGTGCCCAGCCCCCGAGCAGGGTCGCTGGCGGAGTTACGGAGACACGTCGAGTCTAGTAGCGGCGCCCGGCCCCCGAGCAGGGTCGCTGGCGGAGTCATGGAGACATGCTTGGTCAAGTAGTGGCGGCCATCCCCCGAGCAGGGTCGCTGGCGGGGTCACAGAGACACGCTGAGTCAAGTAGCGTTGCCCAGCCCCCGAGCAGGGTTGCTCGCAGAGTCACAGAGACACGCCAAATGAAGTAGCGGCGCCCAGCCCCCGAGCAGGGTCGCTGGCGGAGTCACGGAGACATGCCGAGTCAAGTAGCGGCGCCCAGTGATGGGAACTAGGGTGCCTGATCTTCCGTCAGGTGAAGGATAACTCTCGTTTTGGGCGGAGCTTGACACACCGATCCGGCTTCAGATCCAAAGACCCGAATCCCTGCAATCTTAGCACCACAACTCTTCTGGTTGACCTCACCAAGAAGGCTAATCCCTATCTACGAAACGAAGAACACAAGTAAGAACTCGAAAAAATGCAGCTCTCAATTGAATGTGACAAACTGCAGATGAATGATTAAGCACACGAGTTGGGGTTTCTCAAACCGATGAATGGCGACTGTTCAAAGACAGATTAATCTAAAGCAAAACCCAAACCCTAATAGATGGGCGGCGGCTTTTTATGAAGACCCTAGGGTCGTGCAAGCCCCCTAGACGCGCCCCTAATGGGCTCCATCACGATACACGGCCCAAAGACCAAAATACGGTGGCGCAGCACCGAGACAGATTCTGGACGTCAACTTGTTCTGGCGATTCCTGATGACTCCGGATGAATTTTGGTCTGAGACCAGTGCCATTGGAAGCGTCTTCTTCTTATGTTTCTGTGCATATAAAGAACGCCCAAATTCGAGGCTGTATGCGACCTGGGCGACCATTTTAGCGTGGTATGCTCTTGGACTCCGAGGCAGCCTTGAAATCGACTTGATTTGTGCCTCCATGTTGACGGTCCTTAAATCAGAAATGAAACCGTCAACTCCTGCATATACCAAACCTTTCAATCATCAAACTTAGTCATTAGGGCTTTTTACTAATCACTTTCACAAGTTTTGGTGATCATTGCTTTGCAGGCATCCACACGAGAAACAAGATGAAAACACATCAAAAGACGCAACACGAATGCACAAAAGGTCCTATACCGTGACACACTTACAAGGAGGGCCCACATATCAGAACAAACGAGCGCGCCAAGTTGAAAGCACCGAAGAGATAAGAATAGGCCCACATGTCAGAGGCTCAGGGGATGGCAGAGCCAGGGAGGCGTCACCCTGGGGTCGGCCGACCCTCAGGGTCGGCCGAACCTTGACAACAACAAGTCCTGGTGCGATGGTGTGGCTTATCTAAAGGAAAGGATTCAAGGAAGGATAAACTTGGGCTGCTAAACATTTACTTTAGGCACTTATCTGACCTTGGTCTGCCAAGACCCTCCGGCTATTAGCTCTACTCTGAATCCAGGCGGGGAGGACCTGTTCGTCCGCTACGAAGCTGCTTCGTGGTTAGTGACTTCGGGGAAACTTGGCTGCTACTCCTCCGGATCTCAGATTATAAGGTTTCCATATGTAAAATGGCGAGAACAGACCTCGTCACACTATAAAAGGAGGTCCACTCACCCCTCACAACACACACCAATTTGGAGAAGAGAAGAAGTAGAGGGACTCCACCCAGTTGTATCATTAGGATAGGGAGTGTGTGAGGAGAAGTGCTGGAGTAGAAGAGCCGGACTTGTCGGCCTCTCTCCGTTCTTGTACCTCGGCGGATACGAGTGCTTTGAGTAAGTATCCGGGTTTGTTTATCGGTAAGCTCTTGGTAAGATTATTCTTATTTTGTTATTCGTTTACGGGTTCATCGTCCGTTCTCGCAACGGTTGCTCTGGTAGAAGGCCCCTGATAAAGACGGGTAACCCTGCACGACGCTGGAGTAGTAAACGACAAGCTTAGATATGGTGTCTAGGCTCTAGTTTACCCTTGTTTGCTGCGAGCTCAGCTGGCATTGTGAGGTAGACGACAAGTGGTGGCAGCCTGACCGTTCTATCTCTTCATCTCCAAGGGTAAAACTAGTTAGAAGATTGTTACACCTCCATTCCCTGAGAAAATACGATACCCTGAATACTCTCTGGGTGAAGTGCTACAACGGTATCTTCCGTGCACTTGCGGATTTATGTGTGAACGTTAAGAAATACCAACAAGAATTTTCGGCGCCGTTGCCGGGGAACGATTGCTGTAGTTATCTTTGAACCTAGTTTGCCCGTGTATCCTTTCTTTTATCTGTATCTTCGTTTACCCATTCCGTTACCATGGAGCACACCTCTATCCAAAACCTTTCTGCTCCCAAGGGTGAGTTCTTAGAGCCACCCCAGTCATCTAAGCCCATTACAGCTTCAAGCTTTGAGCTCCGCCCTGTCTTTACAACCATGGTTCGGGAACAACCCTTCTTAGGATTCGTTGAAGAAAATCCCTACCATCACCTACGAGAGTTCGAGCAGTTGTGCTCATGCCTAACTATTGCGGGCATGGCACAAGAAACACTTCGGTGGAAATTGTTTCCTTTCTCCCTTGCTGAGAGAGCGAAACGATGGTACACCCACAACATGGGCAAGGTAAACGAAGAATGGGACGAACTGCGAGATAGGTTGTGTCTTGCATTTTTTCCTATTTCTCGCATCGCTTCCCTACGAAAAGAAATCCTCGACTTTCGTCAGGATGAGAAGGAGACCTTAGGTGCAGTCTGGGCTAGATTTTCACAGCTAACTCATACCGGCCCAGACTTGTCTATACCCGACCATGTGTTGCTTCAACACTTTTGGTTAGGTCTTAGCAAGGACTCTGCCCTACAACTTGATATCTCGGCTGGGGGATCCTTTTCACACAAAACCATGGCCGAAGGAGAAGCTCTGTTAGATCGCATCCTAGAAAACACCTCCTTTACCGAACCTTACCCAGCCGAGGAGCCGTCAAGAGAAACGGAAGTTCCGTTGGTTGTTTCTTCTCCTGATCAGCCATCCTGTTCTAAACCAACCACCGATTCTTCATCTCCCGAACCAGGAACACTAGAGGAAGAAGAAATTCAACCTCTAGAGTTCCCGTTTAACATCGAGGATGATCTTTTTCATGATTTCGGAAATACCTCGTTGTACCCACATGAAAAGAGACCTCCAGTTCCAATAGAACCAACTGATCCTCTCGATAAGGCCTCCCTTAAAGAGAGTGTCAAAGGTCTAACCGCTGTCATGAGCAGCGAATGGGTCCAAGAAGAAGAGCTTTCTCTTGAAGCCATTCAAATCTGACCTCCCTCCTCATCCATTCCATGCTTTGTCCAAGGAACTACGGTCTCCGGACTCTACAACCCCATGGTAGGAGCAAACATTGTTTCTGCATCCTTTGCGCTTACTCACTTAAGCGAGTACCCGCTACTCCCAACCACTAGAACCCTCAAAATTGGGTCACGTTCCATCATAGAAGGGGTTGGGGTTGTCCATGACGTACCAGTTTGGTACAATGATACCGAGATCGCCCTAGACTTTCACATCTTTGAAGTCCATGACTTCGATGTTTTGATAGGGCATCCCGTGGAAAGCTTGTTCCTAAAAATTTATGCTTTAGGAACCTTAGACATAAAACTAGGGGTTAGAACCTTTTCCTTACTAATCAATCTGTCAAAGAACTCTTTGGTCGAATCTGTCCCCCAAGAAGAGGCGATAGAAAATGTTATGGCTATATGCTTGCGTTCTTCACCGGCGCTCGCCGGATGTATCAATTTTCCCAGAAACTTCCGAACCATCTTTAGAAAAGATTGTTGAATCCTTCATCTACGAGGAAGATGATTCGGGAGAAACTCTTGAGCTACCCACGCACGAACAACCTACACGTCCACCAATCATGTTAAAACCTCTACCTTCTGGCCTTCGCTATGTCTTTCTAAACGGCGACACAGAAACCCCCGTCATCATTATGATAAGCTTTCTGATGAAGAAACGACCAAACTCATAGCCGTCCTAGAAAAACATAGGCCTGTTTTCGGCTATTCGCTCTAGGATCTCAAAGGAATCAGTCCTACCCTCTGCACTCATCGTATCCCTATAGACCCAGCCAGCACACCTTCTAGGGAACCTCAGCGTAGGCTGAACAATACGATGAGAGAGGTTGTGAAGAAAGAGGTCCTTAAGCTCTTGCACGCCGGGATCATCTATCCCGTGCCTCATAGCGAGTGGGTAAGCCCCGTCCTGGTTGTGCCAAAGAAGGGAGGCATGACGGTTGTTGAGAATAGTAAAACTGAACTTATACCCCAACGAACCCTCACAGGGTAGAGGATGTGCATTGATTACTGGAAACTCAACTCGGCAACAAAGTAAGATCACTTTCCGCTGCCTTTCATTGATGACATGTTAGAGCGGTTGGCAAAGCACTCTTTCTTTTGTTTCTTTGATGGGTATTCAGGTTACCATCAAATTCCCATCCATCCCGATGATCAGAGCAAAACCATGTTTACATGCCTACCGTAGAATGTCGTTCGGGTTATGTAATGCCTTTGCATCCTTCCAACGATGCATGATGTCTATCTTCTCCGACATGATCGAGAAAATCATGGAGGTTTTCATGGACGACTTCTCTGTGTATGGGAAAACTTTCGATCATTGCCTAGAGAATCTGGACAAGGTTTTGCAGAGATGCCAAGAAAAGGACGTAGTCCTAAACTGGGAAAAATGTCACTTCATGGTCCGCGAAGGCATCGTTTTAGGACACCTAGTGTCCAAAAGAGGAATGGAGGTGGACAAAGCTAAGATCGAGGTCATAGAATAGCTTCCACCTCCAGTCAACGTTAAGGACATCCGTAGCTTCTTAGGTCATGCAAGGTTCTATCATCGCTTTATTAAGGACTTTTCGCAGATCGCTAGACCCCTTATGAACCTTTTAACTAAAGATGCACCTTTTGAGTTCACCGATGAGTGTTTGCAAGCATTTCATATTTTGAAAAATGCACTCACCTCGGCTCCAATCATCCAACCACCAGATTGGAGTCTGCCTTTTGAAATCATGTGTGATGCAAGCGATTTTGTTGTTGGAGCTGTTCTTGGCCAAACAAAAGATAAAAAGCATCATGCAATCGCTAATGCTAGCAAAACTCTGACAGGAGCTCAATTAAATTATGCAACCACTGAAAAGGAGCTTCTTGCTGTTGTTTTTGCTATTGATAAATTCAGATCCTACTTGGTTGGAGCAAAGGTTATTGTTTATACTGACCATGCAGCTTTGAAATACAAGCTCACCAAGAAGGATGCAAAACCTTGGCTAATAAGATGGATCCTTATACTCCAAGAGTTCGACCTTGAAATAAAAGAGAAGAAAGGAGTAGAAAACACCGTTGCCGATCATTTGTCACGTATGCAAGTCACTAATATGCAGGAGTTACCCATTAATGACTTCTTACGCGACGACATGCTGCTCAAGGTGACGGATTCAATCCCATGGTATGCAAATATTGTGAATTTCATGATTTCAGGATACATACCACCGAGAGAAAATAAGAAGAAGCTCATCTACGAGAGTAGACGTCACCTTTGGGATGATCCGTACCTGTACAGGGTATGTACAGACGGTTTGCTAAGGAGGTGCGTACCGGCAGTAGAGGGATTACAGATAATAGAAAAATGCCACACTACAGCATACGGAGGCCACTTTGAAGCATTGCGCACCCAAGCAAAAATCTGGCAAAGTGGGTTCTTCTGGCCAACAATGTATGTAGACACCAGAGAATTCATCCGAAGATGTTGAAGGTGCCAGCTGCAAGGAGGCATCACAGCTCGCAATGCAATGCCACTCACATACAACCTGCAAGTCGAATTGTTCGACGTTTGGGGTATTGATTACATGGGAGCCTTTCAGAAATCCCATGATTGCGAGTACATCCTGGTTGCTGTGGACTACGTCTCCAAATGGGTGGAGGCACTTCCATGCAGAGTTGCAGACGCCAAACACGCTCGCAAGATGTTCCATGAAGTCATCTTTCCACGCTTCGGAACACCCAGAATGGTTATAAGCAACTGGGGGTCTCATTTCATCGATAAGACCTTCCGAAGCTTTCTCAGAGAGCTTGGCGCCAAACACAACATTGCCACGCCATACCATCCACAAACCAATGGCCAAGCAGAAACTTCGAATAAACAAATCAAAAGCATTCTGCAGAAGATGGTCGATGAAATGGGAAAAGGATGGAAGAATAAGTTGCCTGATGCACTCTGGGCATACAGGACAACTTACAAAACCCCCATCGGCATGTCACCATATCAACTCGTCTATGGCAAAACATGTCACCTGCCAGTCGAGCTTGAGCATCGGGCCCACCGGGCCATCCGACAATGGAATATGGATGTCAAGATTGCCGGAAGAAACTGAAAGATTCAAATCGCAGAGCTAGAGGAATGGAGAGAAAAAGCTTATCATAGTGCCAAAATCTACAAAGACAGAACCTAGAGATGGCACGAAAAAAAGATCAAGCCCAAAGAGTTCAAATATGGAGACAAAGCATTACTGTTCAATTCCAGGGTCAACCTCTTCGGACACAAAAAATTGCGCAGCAAATGGAAGGGACCATACACCGTCATCAACACGTCGACTCATGGAGCAATCACACTCTAGGATGACGACGGTAACATCTTTAAGGTAAACGGCCAACGATTGAAAGTTTTTCATACACCTTTTGATCCAAAAGAAAAAGTAGATGTTATTAACTTGATAGATTTTAACTCTCCTACTTTTTCCCATGAGCAACTTGGCCCAAACCCTTTATCATCGAAAACACCTGAACCCACATAACCCACTGACCAAAGGGGTGGCCGAGAGGAGCCAGAGAGGGGTCGACCCACCCACTGGGTCGGCCGACCCCACCTGTCAGTCAACGGCCCTCAGCTTTCGAAAATCAACCCTCTCAACGGCCATTTCCCCCTTTCTTTCATGCTGACTCGCTGTTTAGAAGGTTTAGGCACGAGATTCACCTCTTATTCTCCTTAAAAGGGCACCTCCTCTCCTCTTTTCTTCCTCATCTCAACACCTTGATCCACCCTTCACCCCTGCTCCACCACATTCCTGCACTCCAAATGGCTGGCAAGGCCCTCATCCCGGTCGCCGGATTGTCATCCACCTTTGCGCTCGATGGGGAGCCCTTGCCGGCCAACCAAGCCTTGGTGGCCATTGAAGTAGAAGATGAAGCCGAGCACATCGCCACGACGCCGCTGGCTATGCTCCCCGCACCTGCACCGAAGGAGACAGCGAAAGGCGCCGAAGGGGGGTCTGCCGACCCCCTAGGTCGGCCGACCCAGGGTGAAGGCCGCGCGACTCCTCATTCGGCACCACGCTCCACCAAGTCGTCCACATCCAAGAAGGGATGGGGCGGGCGCATTGGCACTGCATCGTGGCCAACGACAGGCGAACTTCGGCTCAAGGACACCGCCAAGCACCTCTTCGCGGATCCCTTACCATCGCTCTCCTTAGAGGAAGGGGAGCAATACGTTTGTTCTGTAAAAACAGCGAGCAGCAACGTAGCGAGCCATAACTACGCTAGCATACCCAAGCGCGCGAACGCTAGCCCGCCATCGCAACATTTTCATGTTGTAGGGATTCGCACGCCAGGGGGAGGATACGACAAGGGGCTCATGCCTGGTCCATCCCCCAAGAGAAAGGAGAGGGATGAGTCTGTTGACTCCTTTCCTTGGGCCAGCAAGATAAGAAGGCACTTCTCGCCACCTCTGATCACTTGCCCCGGCGGGCAATACGAGAGTGAGGACGATAAGGTCCTCAAAGGGCCTAAGGTGTTGCAGCTGCTTCGCACTATTGTTAAAATGCACGAAGAGCACAAAAAGCTCAGCGACCAGGTGGCGGAGCTGACTTTAGAGCTCAAGTCTATAAAAGACGACTACGATACGCTCCGCCGCGGTCTAGGCGTCAAGATTGAGCGCCTAGAGAAGAAAGTTGAGAACGGCAACTAACGGTTTGCACACCTTCCTTCCCATTTACCTTTAGGCACATTACACATTTCCCTTTTGCAATTTTATTTTTAGTATTTCCCTTATCAATTGTAATGTGCCCCCTTTTAAATTGAATAAAGATCAACTCCCCAGTTTCAATCCGGCAGAGTTTTGTTTTGTCTCTATTTTTGAGTCAATTTGCAGGAACATGTTCAGCGTGGGGGAGCAACACGTGCCCAAACAGTAGCACAAGTCCGAGACATCTTGCACGCGAAAAGGGAGGACTAGAGGGGCCACCACTGGGTCGGTCGACCCCCTGGTTCGACCGACCCCTGGTCTGGCCCTCCTGGCCTCAGTCACCTCTCCTAGGACGGTTTGCACTCCACATCCACAATCATATATGTTTTCCATGAAAATAAAATAAAGAGCACGCTGAAAATAAATTAAAAAAAATACAAATCTACACCTCTTTGCGCTTCCACAAATAAAACTCGCATACACTTTATTCCTCGCATCTTTGAGTCTTGTGAGTCACATCTTCTTAGGGAACGCATGCTTTCTAAGTCTTTGACTAATGAGATACGATCATGATGAATGGAACCTTGCTCTAGTTGCAAAGTACTTGCGATTTTTTTACAAAAACAAAATTGGCTTGTCTCCTCAAATCAAAATAAATTCCTACTAAGGCCAAAGTCAGATCTTCATGAAAACCCCTATTTGCAGCTTAACTTTGCTTTGAGCTTTGTCAAATTATTTGACCCTTGTTAGAAATTATTATGCTCTCATGATCAAGATCACGAACATGCCACACACATACGCCAACCTCTACACTGTAGGTTGCGCAAAACATGCCATCCATCAGACAAAGAGCTCCAATGAAAATGACTCTCTCCGAAATAAAAGATGGGGCTATATAAAAAAATGAAAAGATGCATACCCAAAGAAGGTATGCCACATGCTCATAGAGCATGTAAAAAAAAGAAAGATAGCCCACTAATTTAAAAAGAAAGAGAGAAAGCCAAATAAAAAGGAGCATTTACAAAATTCCTAAACACTTGCACATTCTTGATCAATATTGCATAATTTGTTTCTTCTTGGATCTTGTATTTGGCTTAGCAATACAAGCAAGGTGAGCATGCCTCTTTCCCATATCCCAAGCTCCACAGAAAGCCTAGATGACAAAAAAGAAGGCAACAACTTTGCCTTGGTAAGGATACAGGAAAACAAAACGAGCGAATTTAGAGAATAGTTTGAGGAGCAAAGCTATTCTTTTATAAAAATCCAAAAACCCAAGTTTCTGAGCAGCAAGATCTAGGAACCTGAAGTCTGTATCTTCCATTCTTCAAAAACCCAAGGAAGCATGGTAGCTACTTAAAAGATTCACAAGGTTTGGAAGAGCTTGGAATAAGTTGTATGCAGGTTACATTCAGAGGTGGCAACCACCTTAGTCCTCACACCTTCACTCGAGGACGAACAAAGGGCTAAGTGTGGGGGTGTTGTTGATGGTCCTTAAATCAGAAATGGAACCGTCAACTCCTGCATATACCAAACCTTTCAATCATCAAACTTAGTAATTAGAGCTTTTTACTAATCACTTCCACAAGTTTTGGTGATCATTGCTTTGCAGGCATCCAAACGAGAAACAAGATGAAAACACATCAAAAGACGCAACAGGAATGCACAAATGGTCCTATCCCATGACACACTTACAAGGAGGGCCCACATATCAGAGCAAAGGGGCGCGCCAAGTTGAAAGCACCAAAGAGATAAGACTAGGCCCACATGTCAGAGGCTCAGGGGAAGGCAGAGCCAGGGAGGCGTCGCCTGGACAACAAAAAGTCCAGGTGCACTTCGGGGAAACTTGGATGCTACTCCTCCTGATCTCAGATGATAAGGTTCCCATATGTAAAATGGCGGGAAACGACCTCCTCACACTATAAAAGGAGCTCCCCTCACCCCTCACAACACACACCAATTTGGAGAAGAGAAGAAGTAGAGGGACTCCACCCACTTGTATCATTAGGATAGGGAGTGTGTGAGGAGAAGTGCTGGAGTAGAAGAGCTGGACTTGTCGGCCTCTCTCCGTTCTTGTACCTCGGCGGATACGAGTCCTTTGAGTAAGTATCCGGGTTTGTTTATCGGTAAGCTCTTGGTAAGATTATTCTTATTTTGTTATTCGTTTACGGGTTCATCGTCCGTTCTCGCAACGGTTGCTCTGGTAGAGGGCCCCTGATAAAGACGGGTAACCCTGCGCGACGCTGGAGTAGTAAACGACAAGCATAGACATGGTGTCTAGGCTCTAGTTTACCCTTTTTTGCTGCGAGCTCAGCTGGCATTGCAAGGTAGATGACAGGTGGTGACAGCCCTGTTCGTCCGCTACGAAGCTGCTTCGTGGTTAGTGTAGTCCTCCCCACCTAGGTTTAGAGTGTTGCGCGCGAGCTCACCTCTATATTCAACTGTTGCGCGTGAGCTCTTGTGATTGGAATGTTCAATGGAGGATTGTTGTGAGTATCCAAAGGAGTGATGCCCTCATCATCCTCCCTTTCTTGAATTGGAATCATCCTCGACTCAAGCTCATCTTCTTCTCCCACATATGACTTTAAATCTGAAATGTTAAAGGTGGGACTAACCCAAAACTTCGGAGGCAATTCAAGCTTATATGCATTGTCATTAATTTTGTCAAGAATTTTGAGAGGTCCATCAGCTCTAGGTATCAACTTGGACTTTCTTAAATCTGGAAATCTATCCTTTTCTCAAGTGCAACCAAACTAAATCACCCGGTTCAAGCTTCAATTCTTTTCGACCTTTACTACCAGCAAGTCTATATTGCTTATTCATCTTTTCAATGTTGTTCTTAGTTGTCTCATGCATTTGCAAAATAAAATTAGCACGGTGTTTAGCATCTTTATGAATCCTCTCACTAGTGTGTAAAAGCAAGATGTCAATGGGAGCACGAGGATTGAAACCATACACTACCTGAAACCTTTGTGGTTGAATGTCGCTCGATTGTATGAAAACTCCACATAATGCAAACATTCTTCCCACATCTTCAAATTTTTCTTCAAAATGGCGCGCAACATGGTGCCCAATGTGCGATTGACCACCTCTGTTTACCCATCCGTTTGTGGGTGACATGTTGTAGAAAACAACAATTTCATCCTAATTTATTCCAAAGAGTGCGCCAAAAGTGACTCAAAAATTTTGCATCACGATCTGAAACAATAGTAGAAGGCATACCATGCAAGCGAACAATCTCTTGGAAAAAGAGGTCAGCAATATGAACAACATCATCACATTTATGACATGGTATAAAATGCGCCATCTTATAGAATTGATTGTCGGTGTTTTACCACCATCTTATAGTATGCGTAATACCCTACGTCTTGTATGGTTTGTATTGCCTTGGAGGTTATGACATTATTTGGAGGGGGTCCCTGCTCGTCCCTATATATCCCGGGTGGGGAGGGTTACATGGAAATCCCGGTCTGGTACGAGCTTAGGAGTCCTAACCAAGTACTCTCGGGTAGTTTACTTCTGTACTGTCTAGTTGTACTAGCTTATGAGTACTTTACAGTATGGATAAGGTATGGGACATGCCCCACCCCTTACTCTAGAATTTTCTATGACACGCGTGCAGTCCAGTTGCCCCGGGTCTGATAAGCCCCCGAGTTCTTCATAGCCGAGTACTACAGGCTTTGAGTACTTCTAGAAGTCATCCTTCGGTTTCTGCCGAAACTCCGTCTTGAAGATGTCTTTCGAGTACTTTCCTTAGCTGCTCGAGGCTATGAGGTGCTCTAGTCCCGAGTACTTTCAAGTCTTTTCTTTCTATGGGGTGCGATGCAAATCGCACTCCATATGGAGTAGCCCCCGAGCCTTAGGTTGAATCGAAGAATCAGGCTGAGGGTCTCACTAGTCTTGAATCTTTATCTTATCTTCCAAATATTTTTAAAAAATAAGCCATTGATGACACGTGTCCCGCAACCCCCGAGCCTTGAATCCAAATCCTGAGGTTTGGAAAAAAAGGATCCGAAAGAACATGGCATACTGAACAGTGTTATGTACAAATTTGGTGTGAGTGTGACCTGCCTTGATGGTTCTTCCTGGAAATTAATTGTTTCAAAATTCGAAAAACCTCTTTTTTCGGAAGTCTATCCCTGAAAAAATGGTTAATTAAATAAACTCCCCAAAACTCTTCCTAGAATAACCGCTCAAAAATAAATCACACTTTTTAAGGGAGAAAACTCTTCGGCTTGCAAATAGTAGATCTGGGCCTGCCCGCTGGCTATTTAACCGCGCGGTGACTCTAGGGTTTTCACCCTTTCACTCTTTGTCTTAGCCATTTTGCCTTCTCACCCTCCTGCGCCGCCAACCATTTTAGATCTAGGGTTCGAGCATCCCTTTGAGTTCATCTTCCCCCCAAGCCAAACTAGTTGGAGAATCCATCCCTTTCATCTATGAGTGTTCAGGCCCCTGTATTGAACTCCCCGAGCATATGCGCGTAAAGCAGCTCGTGACATTCAAGATGGGAAACAAGAAGCAAGCAAACAAGGGGAAGAAGGATGATTTGACCACCGGCGACTGGGAGAGAAGTGTACCCGTGCTAACTTTCTTAACTTGGTTGCTCAAGGTCTTCTTCAATCGGAGGAAATGGTTCAGTGGAAACCTTCCTTCCGCCAATATGTTCCGCAAGAAGATGTAGATCAAGTTGTCATCTTTGAACATGTTGTCGAAAGGGGATTGGGCCTCCCTGCATCTGATTTCTTCCGCGGCCTTCTTTATCATTGGGGTATTTAGATCCATCATCTGAACCCTAACTGCATCGTCCATCTCTCTATTTCTGTTCATTTTTGTGAAGCTTTTCTTGGCATCGAGGCACATTTCGATCTGTTCCGCTATTTCTTTCATCTTCGCCAACAACCATCTGAGGATAGGCAGTACCTTGTTGGTGGAGTCAGAATCCAGTTCAAGCAGGGGAAGGGGGAAGAGTACATTTATTACTCACTTCCCACAAACCACTCGGGCTGGAGATCTTTGTGGTTCTACATTGGGAACCATTCACCTGCATTGCCCGAGAGAACTCCAGGAAAGGCGGTGTGGAGAGGTGAATGGAATGAGAAGCTGAATCCCATTCAAATGCTGCAAGTCAATGATCCGCTCAAGCTAATTAAAGAGCAGAAAGATATGGGTGTGACCAGAGTGTCTGTTATGGCGTCCATGTACAAGAGGCGCATCATGCCATTGCAGAAAAGGTGTCATTTTGGATTCGAGTACTTAGGAAGTAACGATCCATCTCGCCTTATTGCAGAAGTTCTCCCTTCGCAAATGGCTCTAGACCGTGTCCGCCGAGTACTACTCGATGCGAACACGGTTCCATATGTCTCGAAGTTTTTCTGTGCAGCCAATCCGCCAAAACCGCTGAGTAATCTGTTCATCGAGTACTTATAGTACTTGTAGACGTAAATCATTACTGACTGTTGGTCTTATTGTGTGTTGTTTTGCAGGGACATGTGGAATTATATCGTTGCCCTGCTCCCGATCCTGACATTCCTCGCACTGATCACCTCAAACCGAGTGCGTTCTAGAAGCTCAAGAGCAGCCATTTTGACAGTGATCCGTTAACTGATGAAGAATTGACAGATTCTGATGATGATGTTCCTCTGCAGCATTGCTGAAGAAGTCTGGAAAGGAGTTGAGCAGTAGTCTGGAGGTGCCAAGCCATCCAACGAAGCCACGAGGAGTGGTGAGGAAGCGCAAACTGGTCCATGGTGGGACGTCTGATGATAATCCCATGTAAGCACTATTCTCGAGTAGTTCCCTTGTTGAAATTTGGAGTTCTTTGTTGATTTTGTTTGCTCTGGCTTCAGTCCTCCCAACTCTCCCGCCGCCAAGCGATCTAAAGACGGTGGCAAGGCAGGTTCTTTCGGAGATGATGCTGCACCAGAGAGTAGTGTCCAGCCTGGTGCAGCGGACCCATCTGTTGTTGATGTGTCGCCAAGCCCGAGCAATTCTATCCTAGCGAGCGCCTCGGAGGCTCAACCAAAAGAGCCTGCTGGCGGCTCGGCGAAGTCAAGTGCTCGAGGACCTCGGCTAATCCAGCTCAAGAAGGTGGTGACCAAGAGATCTTCCACGTAAGTCTCAAGTACCTGTATCTGCACCTTTTGCTATTCATCTGTTGACACCGTCTTTTGACACGTGTTTCGGCAAACGCGGGCAAAGGAGATAGCAATGAAGGATCGACCGATAGAGTATCAGAAGCCGATAGAGATGAATGGCACTGGTGGATGATGTCAACAAGTTATCTTACAAATAGGGGTCTTTGTTATGTAGGAAAGTTTTAATTTCTTTGTTGACAAGTAATGTAAGTCGTGATCGACCTTGGGTTTGTATCTCAGACTATAAATAGCTGCCCTCGGGCATGTACCAGGACTATCCAATGATCAATACACAAAACCTTTTTTCCCTTTTTCCCTTTTTGGCGGCTTCTCCTTAGTTGCATTAGATTTTTCTTTTACGAGTTCTTTTCAGTACGTGGGGCCGCATCGATTTCGACCACTGACATGTTGATTCCGGCACGTGAGGCTGCATCGACTTCGACCACCGATTTGCTTGTAAGTTTCGAGTCGATCGAGGCAGATAGGCTCAAGGTTGACGGCGCATTGCTTCTTCCTCTATCCTGTATTAGTTCAAGTTATCGAGCAGATTGGATCTAGGTCGGGTCTGTTCACCAAGTTATCGATATCAGCTTCTTCTCGTTAGATTAGCTTGTTTAGTCTATCTTGCTTCATGTTGTTATCACAAGTTATCGGTATTTACTAGATTTAGCAGGATTAGATTCGTTTGATCTTGTTTTTATTTAGTTTTACCACAATTTATCCAGCCTAGATCTAAATACCATCAGCCGACGCACAGGTTCGGATCTAGGTGTTGTCTACCGAGGCTTCACTAACCTGTTTAGCGTTGCTTCACCCGCACAATCGGCCGAAATTGTGGCCGATTGATCCACTAACGCATCGGACGCTTGGCCGACGCGAGCGACGGAACGATCCAGACAACAGCCAATACGTTCCGGTAATTTAACCACTTCACCTGTCCCTTGTCAATTGTAGGTCAAATTGACTGGTACGCCCTGCACCACCACACAGCCAGTTTTGGACGCCGCGGAAGAGTGAAGCAAGAGGCTCCCGGGTCCTCGCGTGTGCCGGCGCTGATGGCCGACCCACGGCTTTTTGCATCAACACGCTTTTGGCACGCCCGGTGGGACATGATAGCAACATCACGGTGACCAAGAATAACAGGATGGTCGGTGACAAGTTCCTGGTGCCTACGATGGATGATCTTGATGAAGAACAAAGGCGACAAATCAAAGAAATCAGAAAGCAAACCCAAGAGATCTGCCTCAAGTCATTCATCATCACCAAAGAAGGAAAAGTTGGACAGAGCTCACCAGTTCCAATGCCAAGAAATATCACTATCGCTGAAGATTCATTGGAAGTTCAGTTGATGTTTAATCAATCTATGAGTCAAGCGATAGCCAATCAATCTGGGGTACCGTTCAACTCAATGCAAAATGCCGTCACGAGACATCGACAATTCTCCACCCATGATGCAACGAACAGCTATACAGCCGATGAAAATTGTATCTCCATCGACCGCAATATTCACACCTGCTACTATAGTCAGTACTTCATGTTCAGATGGAAGGGAATGTTGCCAAACTACAAGAATTATCCCTGAGAAGTCTGAAGTACCCAAGGAGTTCCTGCTGTACCTCAGTTTGGAGATGATCATTCGATACCAAGAGTCCAAGACTTCCATAGTAAAAACTCTTCCAGTTTCATCGGCGCAACAGAAGGAAAGGCCGATGGATTTGCCGAGGTATGCAAACTCCCAGACTATTGGAATAACTCAACCACATCAAAAGCCGTATCTAGAGGCATGCGATCAGATTCCTTTGCCGCATCAGTTCAAATTGCCAAACTTCATCAAATTTTCTGGGCAAGAAGATCTGTCAACTACAGAGCACATTAACCAATTTTTGATTCAGTGCAGCGAGGTAGTAGTCAATGATGCATTGAAGATATGTCTATTTCCATTGTTGCTGTCTGGATCGGCCATAGCTTGGTTCTATTCATTGCCAGCTAATTCCATCTTAACATGGGCCGATCTTGGGGAGCAGTTCTACAAGTATTTCTATGCCATAAGACGGGAAGAGTGAAGAAACGCCTTCCAGCTCCAGGGAAAAAAGCCAGACTGCCGATTCCTTTCCTGTTAATGCTCTTGATGTTCATCACGAAGATAAGGAGGGAGCATCCATAAACAACTCCCCTGAAGAGGATGAGCTTAATCAGGAATCGGTTTAGACAAATGATGTTGAAGAACTAAAAGATGACTGCTTGCTTGGAAGTGAAGGAAAGCTTGGGCAAGGATTCACATCGGCCGACGAATTGGAAAAGGTCGATATAGGAGATGGTCACAAGCCAAGGCCGATGTTCATCAGTGCCAACCTGCAACCCAAAGACAAGCAACCGTTAGTAGATCTGCTCAAAGAAATCAAAGATTGCTTTGCCTGGGAATACTATGAAATGCCAGGGTTAGACCGATCCATTTTTGAACATCGGTTGCCTATTAAACCAGGATATCGGCCATATCAACAAAGTGCTAGAAGATGTAAGCCTGAGATTCTGCCCAACATAAAGGCAGAGATTACTAAATTGATTGAGGCCAAGTTTATTCGACAATGTCGATATGCTGAGTGGATATCCAACGTCGTTCCTGTATACAAGAAGAATGGCAAGTTGAGGGTTTGCATTGACTTCATAAATTTAAACAGAGCTACACCGATGGGTGCCACTGGCAGATGTGCTAGTGGATGCTGCCGCTGGACACAAGGTGATCAGTTTCATGGATGGAAATGCGGGCTACAATCAGATATTCATAGCAGAAGAGGATATCCCGAAGACAGCATTCAGGTGCCCAGGTGTTGACGCCAGATTTTGACACGTATTAAATCGGCGTCAGGAGGAGAAGATTGACCGATGAAGCGGATCTGAAAGCTACAGTAAGGAATCGGCCGATCGGGGTAACAGTTGAAAATCGGCCGATTGGTGGTGCAGCCTATGCCAACAGGATAGGATTAATCCAGAAGATCCTAGTCAAAAGCTGGTCAACACGGCATGCTAAGTCGGCCGGAAAGCAATTGAAGAGGCCCTGACCGGATTAGGAAACGGCGGCGGAAGATTCTGCGGGAGTCCGTTTCCTTTTTAAAGTTATTATAGATATAGTAGTTTTCCTGTTTTAAATAAGGTTGTAACAAGTCGTAATCGACCAAGAGTCCTAGTTTCAGGGTATAAATAGGAGTCGCTAGGGCTTTGCAAAAAACCAACATCAATCAACAAAAACACTTCTACTTTTTACCAGTACTTTACCTTTCAAGTCGGCGACTTCGCCAATATTTTCTTCTTTCACGAGTTCGTACGGATTGGCAGGGCTGCATCAACCTGATCTCCGGCCAATTGGTAGGTTCCGCTTATCGAGTAATATCCGAGCTTTAACTACGGGCGCATCGCTGTGGTTTCGTTTGGGTTTATTCACAAGTTATCGATATTTACTAGAATTGCAAGTTTTACCTGTTATTCTAGTATTATCACCAGTTATCCAGCTTGAGATCAGGGTAATCGGCTTCGTCATTGTTCTCCTTCGATTCATCGCCATATAGCCGATTAGATCTATTTCAAGTGTTGCTTCTATAGTAATTGTTTAGATTGCTCCAGCAGTTCTCTCTACAATTACTATACGATCATCGGCTGACCCATAGCCGATCATCTCTACAGCAAATCGGCCGATTTGCCGCCGACGCGCTCCTCAGGACAGATCGGAAATCCAGCCGATCGACGCGCCTGGAATTTAATACTCTATTTCCTTGTCAATCAACAGGTCAGATTGACTGGCACGCGACGCGAACCGCACCAGGGCGATAACCCGAACAGGAGCTAAGCAGATTCTCCCGGGTCGTGTGTCCGACGCTGAAGACCCATCGGCCGATTCCTATCCGGCCGATTTTAGCGCCAACACACTTTTGGCACGCCTGGTGGGACAATCCAAGACCTGATATGTCGAACAACGCAGAAATCTCTGACAGCAACATCATTGGGGTCACAGAAGCTGATCTCAAGGACGACCAGAGGGAGGAATTGGCCAAATATCTGGAAGATTATAAGATGATGTACCTCCAATCGTTCAGTCGTACCAGAAGCGGTGAAGCAGTTAAGAAAGCTCCTATTCCAGCACCTCGCCACATCACCATTGCTGAAGACTCGGGCAAGATGTCAGAGATGATTCAGCAGTCCGTGTATCAAGCGTTCATTGACCAATCCTCGGTGATGAGCAACACGGTGTACAACGCCGTCGTCAACTCTCTGGCCAGCGGAGCCGTTCAAGGTTATCAGGGACCGGCGTATGCCCCTCCAACTACCCTGCCGGCCAGAAGCTTACCCTACACACCCCAATCGGCTTCTCAGCCGATATTGACGCAGCGCGAAGGATACAGCTCTCCACCGCTTCCGGCGTCTCCAAGATACAGCGGTGCACCATGTCTCCCATCGCGAGCGCCGCTTCAACCCGTTCAAATGGCTTCTGTGCAAACACTACCTACGAGCTCAGTGCCTTGGGGGGCATCAGCCACGACGTATTTACCCGAGCCAGCGAACGGGCATCGCACTTATCCGTTCCAGGTGCCGTATCAATCGCCCGCCCGGCCAACGGTCTCCCAGTACCAGCCGATTTTACCAGAAATCGGCAGGGGGGCATCAGCCATGACGCATTTTCCCGAGCCAACGAACGGGCATGGCACTTATCCGTTCCAGGTGCCATACCAATCGGCCGCCCGGCCGGTGGTCTCTCAGTACCAGCCGATTTTACCAGAAATCGGCAGGGGGGCAAGCACTGTGGAGGCATTCAGAGGCACGGTGCCAGCAACGACGTACGAAGAGGGTGCGGACGCGTTTCGCCAGCAGTTATCGGCCGCTCAGCAAACTTTGCCGATTCATCACCTGGCCGAACCAGCCCTTCAACACGTGCCCGCGCCACGAACAACTGTTCATCAGCAGCAGGTGGATTGGACGGCAAGAATAGCAGAAGTAATTCAAGATCAGTTTGGGCTGAAGCCGAAAGTTCAAACTTATACTTACAAGACGCCGTATCCATCGGCCTATGACTCGTTTCCGTTCCCACACCGTTACAAGGTTCCTGATTTCACCAAGTTCTCAGGGACGGATGACACGTCCACTGTGGAACACATCAACAGATTCATCATCCAGTGCGGTGAAGCTGCCACACAAGACGCTCTGAGGGTACGGTTATTTTCATCATCTCTATCCGGATCGGCCTTCCAGTGGTTCACCACTTTACCGCCAAATTCTATCGTCACGTGGGCCGATCTGGAGAAACAATTCCACAAGTACTTCTATGCAGGGGTACACGAGATGAAGATTTCGGATCTAACCAGCCTCAGGCAGAGGAACGATGAGCCGGTGACAGGATACATACAGAGGTTCAGAGAAATCAAGAACAAGTGCTACAGTCTGGCTCTGACCGATGCACAGTTGGCCGATATCGCTTTCCAAGGTCTCTTGCCGCAAATCAGAGAGAGGTATGCCGCCCAAGAGTTTGAGAGCCTGAGTCAAATCGTCCACCGATTGTCAGGGCAGGAGATCCGACCACTTGAACAGCGGAGGAGCTTCCAGAAGAAAGTGGCGTACTTGGAGCGATCTGAATCTGACGCGGAGGAAGAAATCGGCCTGGCGGAATGGGTAAAAGGGAAAAAACCAATATCCTGCCCCTTTGGCAAGAAGGAGCCAGAGACATTCGGCTTTGACACGTCCAAGGCCCATAAATTTTTTGATCTACTGCTTCAGGAGGGACAGATTAAGCTGTCGCAACATCACACCATCCCTACGGCCGATCAGCTGAAGAAGATGAAGTACTGCAAGTGGCACAACGCTACCTCTCATGACACCAATGAATGTAAAGTCTTCCGTCAGCAGGTACAGTCGGCCATTGAACAGGGGCGGCTCAGATTTGAGACTCCAACCAAATCGGCAATGCCGATGAAGATAGACCAGCACCCCTTCCCGGCCAACACGGTCAACGCTGGAGAAGAATCAAGTCAAACCAGGATGCTGACGTCAGAATCGGCGAGACAAGACGGCGTTGTCGATCCCAGGAGGCAGATCACGACGGAAGAAATCAGAAGGAACAGGCGAGAACCAGAACGACCACACAGGCCTGTCACCTCCCGATTTCTACTAAGTAAATATCGGCGTCGGCAAGAACAAGCACAACACCAAGAAGAGATGATACGCCGGCGTGAAGGTCACTGGCAGTGTCCCTTCTTCATCCACTGCTGGGAGAACGATATCAGACTACCCTCTGCCGATAGCTGTCCGGAGTGCAACGGATCAAACCGCAACGATCGCCCGAAGCCACACTCTAGGGACAGAGGATCAGAGCCGATCAATAGAAATCGGCGCGAAGAACGGCGCGTTTCGGTGCATGATCGGCTGGGGGGCAGAGTTGACCAGTACGGTAGGTCAAAAAGCGAGATCGGCCAGCAAGATGGACTGGGGGGCAGGACCAGCGCGCACGATCGGCTGGAAGAGATGGCCGATGATAGGGTGTCAGACGAAGATCCCCTAGGAAGGGAACCAGATTGGGAACACGCTAAACCATCGGCCAAACCAGTGAACCCCAGGTGGTGTCCCGATGGCCTATCCAGATCCCAAAAGCGAAGGATCCAACGCCTACGCCAGTGGGAGCATCAAGAAGAAGAACGGAGACAAGTGCCAGAGAGAAGGAATGTGAGGTCTCGAATTTGGCGCCCAAAGAAGAATGATCAGGAAGCAAACAGCCAAAAATCGGCGGCCGAAATCGATATGGTTTTCATACTGCCGATGGAGTTCATGGCGCCAAGCGATCGGAACAAAGTGACAAATACAGAGGAAGAGCAAATGGCACAACTGGTATTAGAGCCGATGACGGCTATATTTGAGAAACCAGAAGAAGAAAAACGGCAGCATCTCAAAGCGCTGTTTCTCAAGGGCTATGTCAACGGGAGACCCGTCACCAGATTGTTGGTAGATGGAGGAGCGGCGGTTAACATCATGCCGTATGCTATGTTCCGCAAGCTGGGCAAGGGCGATGACGACCTCACCAAGACAGACATGATGCTGAAAGATTTCGAAGGCAACGTGTCGCCTGCCCGCGGGGCACTCTGCGTCGACCTCACCATCGGCAGTAAGACCCTTCCTACCACTTTCTTCGTCATTAATGGCAAAGGGTCCTATAATATGCTGCTCGGTCGCGACTGGATACATGCAAACTGCTGTGTCCCATCTACTATGCATCAATGCCTTGTGCAATGGGTCGGCGACAGTACAGAGATAGTAGCTGCCGATTCTGTTTACAGCGTTGCAGCGGCCGACACACAACAGTGGAGCTGCGAACACGTCAAATGTATATCTGGCAGGACTTGGGACACCGACTTCCTGAAAGTGTCCGATTTCGGTCTACAACCGATCCAAGCAATCGGCTCTGAGGATTCAGCTCGTTCGAAAGGATGAGAAGCTGGGGCATGGGTTCACGTCGGCCAATTCATTAAAGATAGGAGATTTAAGAGATAGCATCAGATCAAGGCCGACGTACGTTGGTACCGATGGGGATTCTGAGCACAAAAAGAAAATATGTCGAGTTAACATGACCGATTTCTCATCGGTTTTCTGGCTACACACCTGGTGAAAGAGATATTGGGATTTATTATTAGGTGGAGATTACAGATTACATGAAGCAGTTCAAAACCAAATCGGCGCAGTGGCATTGAGGAACAACAATGTTTAACATATTGTTTACAGCCTAAGGAAAGTATCTATGGCTACAATCGCTCGTCGTCTGATTTGATCGGCCGATTCTAATATCCTCTGATCACTTTCAGCCGATCCTGACACCTCTGACACGCGGCGACGGAGTCTTATTGCTTCACGGGCTAGATGTTGTCTTTTTTGCTTCAGCTCGCTGATCATGGTTGGGAGTTCTTGGAGCTTTTTCTCTTCAGCGGCTATCTCTTTGGTTATCTGTTTCATCTCCTTGGCTAGTTCTGCTCTCCTCCGTTTCAGCCGATCTATTGTGCCAACGATGTCCGGACGGCAGTTCTCGAGGAAGTTGATTTTGTGATGTACTTCCTGGGCCTGGTGCTTGTACGAGTCAACCTCCTCCTGAGTTTTGGCCATCTGAGCGTGATCGGCCATACGTCGCAGCGCCCGCGAGACCGGAATCCGCATGCCCTCTATATAGGCAGCATACCCCAAGTCTTCCGACACTTCTTCCGGAATGTGATCTACGACCTCATTGAAAAGTTGTCGGATCGGCGATGCATCGTTCACCAGTCGGCCGATATCACCTTGGAGGAGAGTACGGATGCTCTCAAGCTTAGAGCGGACATCGACGGAGGCAGAACTCGGTGGAACCACATGTGAGGCAGTTTCTTCTTCATCGGCCAAGGAGACAACGAAAGAAAAGATACTATTGTTGGGAGAATCTTGCTCCTGTAAGGGAATGAAGCAAAGGGTAAGCAAGTAGTGAAAGGAAATCGGCCGATTCTGATGGTGAGATCGTTACCTCTTTGAAACGAATCTCTCTTGCCTGCGCCGGTGGAAGTATTTTCCCTGTTTCAGGGATTGGTGCACTGGGTTCACCAGAAGAAGAAGATTCGATCATTATTGGTGCTCCGCTTGGGCCAGCTTCCTAAGAAAGATATAAATGCTCGTGAGGATACTATGGGAAAATGAGATAAGATGGTAGTGGGAATCTGACATGCCTCTGCGGGTTCTCCGGCCGATTCCAGCTGTGGAGTTACAATCGGCGTACCCAAGTCAACCTGCGTCAGAGTTGGTTAAGTTTCCTGAATATTAAGGATGCAGGGTAAAAGATCGTTTACCTCGGCAACAGGAGCTGCTATAGTTTCAGTCCCTACTTGAGACGTGGCCGACAGCCGTGGAGATTGTGGTGGGACAACTCGTGCAGCCTGGTAAAGGGATGAAATTGATGTCAGCAGAAGGTTTTTGGGGAATACATGAGATAAATAAAGTTACCTGGACAGCTTCTACTAAGAGTGATGCTGCAGCAGCCCTGACTTCGGCGGCGACTTGGGGATCGGCCGTCTCGACGATTGATGGAGGTGAAGGATCTGGGGTCTCGGCGCGCATCACTCCCATCTGATCAGCCGATCCAACACGGGGGGTCTCGGCCGATGCTGCTGCCATCTGGCTAGCCGATCCGATACGAGAGACTTCAGCCGATGCTATTGTTGTCTGACCGGCCGATTCAATGCGAGTCCGCATCCGACGGCTGGATATCTTTGGTGTTGGTCTCTTGGACGCTCGTCTTGATCGGCCGGTGGAGATATCTCTGATAGATGGAGCATGGAAGCCGATGAGTGGCTGCACTGTGTATTGATGATGGCTATCAATCGGCCGGCCGTTTCGGCTCCGTGTTGGGGGGGCATGGCTTTCAGACTGAAGAGGTAAACATAAGTTAACAGCAAGATGACAGTGCAACATTGAAATTGGCTGAAAAGAAAAGGACATACCGCAGCATTTGGGTCGATGTTCTCTGGGTCCAGAATGTTGCAGTAAATTGATGGGGATTTACAGAAAAGATGCTGCTTCCATTCTGCCCACCATAATTTGTACTGTTGGGTAGCGAAAGAGGCAACTGACCAGCCGTTCAAGTCAATGGTGCTGGAGTCGGGTACTAAATCGCACAATCGGCTGTAGTCGAGACTAGAGGTTAATCCGTCTCTGAATTTTGCTTGGCCGGCGAAATAGACTCGAATCGGCAATTGGCCAAAACCTAGTTGCCTTGCTGCAGCTGACGGGCAGTAGAACTCATAAGTGGGTGAGTCCTTCCCCGAGAAGAAGTTAGCCGGCAGAATTCCCGGCTTAATCAAGACATCCATCAACTCTCGGTCAAACGTGTGGGTGGAGAAGTCAAAGCATACAGGCAACTCAAAAATCGGCTCCGCGGTTTGATATGGGTACCAGGTGATCATCTCCTCGCTAAGTCCATTATAGAAGCATCTGAAATATTCGGCGACCCGGGTAGCGGTGAACTGGCAGCCAGGAAAGGCCGATGCCGCCTCTCCGACAGATCTGCAGTGGCGACGGACCAATGGATTCTCCTCTGACTCAATGTTGGGAAAGGTCTTTGTCTCTATCCTCTGCTGAGAGACCTTGCTCATGTGTAGATTGAGCCAGAGGGTGATGAACCACCAGGGACCGCCTGGATTCCCTATCGGCTCTCCTTTCGACAGCTTGGCGCCGATTTGATGCATCATGTGGTATGCCGATCCCAGCAAATGTTTACCCAGGGGGACGGCCGATCCTTGTGCAAGGGACTCTGCCAGAGCTTGAGTGTTGGAAGAGGGACCGACCGCTCTGCCACAGAAGAGGTGTTTCTCCAGCCACATCATCAAGAAGGCGGTGTGCTCTCTTTGTGAGACTGTTCCTGTCTTCATGTTCTTACTGATGTATCCTTTCCACCCGCCGATTCCTTTGGTGTCTAGCCGATGAGATGGCTTGAACAGGTAATTAAAGGGGGTATCGGCGGAGGAAACATCTAGGCCAGTCAGCAGCAAGACATCGGCCAAGGTCGGGGTCATGGGTCCGTGTCCGAAAAGAAATGCGTTAAGTGCATCGGACCAGAAGTAAGAGGCTGCCATAACCAAAGGTTCGTTGTTCTCCATCTGAGACAGGGACAGATCTATGCACTGGCCGATTTTAAGTTCTTCCCATTGGACTTTCCAAGACCCGGCTACCCTCTGGTACCACTCTCTCCACCCGGGTGTTTCGTTCGGCCAGGATCTGAATGCACCTACCCAGTGATCTAAATCCATGGGTGACTGCTTAAAGGGGATTCTGTGAGTTTCTAAACTGATTAGATCCGTTGGATCAGGATTCCCCATAGGGCCTAGACAGATGAGGTCAGGAGACTCTGAGAGGGGAATGGTGATCCTGTGCCTAAGGGCCTAAAAAGAGAGGAAAAAAGGGAAGAGACTAAGAAAGGCTCCGGAAAATACTAAAGCAGCAAGGCGAAAAGAAAAGATTTTTCGGACATTTACCTCTGGGATGGAAGCCCTCGTCGCCGATGACGCCGCTGGAGAAGCCGCTGATTGGGCCACCGCCGAAAGAGCAGCCGATGGAGCCTCTGTAGATGGGGTGGTCGCCGACGGAGACGCCATTGGGGTCGGAGCGAGCCGCGGACAAGGTCGCCGGAGAAGGGGGAGCGCTTGGAAATCGAAAGAACTTGGAGGAAGATGAACAGTAATGCGGCAGAAAGAATGCTGGATTCGTGGAGGAGGAGAGGCGGAGAAAACCAGTACTTAAGAAAGATAAGGGGGTAAGGGCAAAGATGGTATTTTTACCGCACCGTCTACGCGAGTTCTAGGGGAGCGGTCGTTTCGCGCGCTCGGGTCGAGGAAATTGCAATCATTGTGCCGCGGAACGGAAGGAGATTTTTACTGCGCCCGTTTCGGAGAAAAAGATTAAAGAGGGAGTTTCGAAGAAAAAGTTATATTTTACTCCGAAACTGGGGGGCATGTGTTGACGCCAGATTTTGACACGTATTAAATCGGCATCAGGAGGAGAAGATTGGCCGACAAAGCGGATCTGAAAGCTACAGTAAGGAATCGGCCGATCGGGGTAACAGTTGAAAATCGGCCGATTGGTGGTGCAGCCTATACCAACAGGATAGGATTAATCCAGAAGATCCTAGTCAAAAGCTGGTCAACACGGCATGCTAAGTCGGCCGGAAAGCAATTGAAGAGGCCCTGACTGGATTAGGAAACGGCGGCGGAAGATTCTACGGGAGTCCGTTTCCTTTTTAAAGTTATTATAGATATAGTAGTTTTACTGTTTTAAATAAGGTTGTAACAAGTCGTAATCGACCAAGAGTCCTAGTTTCAGGGTATAAATAGGAGTCGCTAGGGCTTTGCAAAAAACCAACATCAATCAACAAAAACACTTCTACTTTTTACTAGTACTTTACCTTTCAAGTCGGCGACTTCGCCAATATTTTCTTCTTTCACGAGTTCGTACGGATTGGCAGGGCTGCATCAACCTGATCTCCGGCCAATTGGTAGGTTCCGCTTATCGAGTAATATCCGAGCTTTAACTACGGGCGCATCGCTGTGGTTTCGTTTGGATTTATTCACAAGTTATCGATATTTACTAGAATTGCAAGTTTTACCTGTTATTCTAGTATTATCACCAGTTATCCAGCTTGAGATCAGGGTAATCGGCTTCGTCATTGTTCTCCTTCGATTCATCGCCATATAGCCGATTAGATCTGTTTCAAGTGTTGCTTCTATAGTAATTGTTTAGATTGCTCCAGCTGTTCTCTCTACAATTACTATACGATCATCGGCTGACCCATAGCCGATCATCTCTACAGCAAATCGGCCGATTTGCCGCCGACGCGCTCCTCAGGACAGATCGGAAATCCAGCCGATCGACGCGCCTGGAATTTAATACTCTATTTCCTTATCAATCAACAGGTCAGATTGACTGGCACGCCGCGCGAACCGCACCAGGGCGATAACCCGAACAGGAGCTAAGCAGATTCTCCCGGGTCATGTGTCCGACGCTGAAGACCCATCGGCCGATTCCTATCCGGCCGATTTTAGCGCCAACACCAGGACACGTTGGACTGTACGAATGGGTAGTCATGACTTTTGGGTTGAAGAATGCCGGTGCTACATATCAAAGGGCTATGAACTACATATTCCATGATCCCATCGGCAAGATTGTGGAAATTTACATCGACGATGTTGTGGTAAAATCCATGGAGTTTCAAGAGCATCTCGTAGATTTACACAAGACCCTTGAGTGTACCAGAAAACACGGGTTGAAGATGAATCCGCTCAAGTGTGCGTTCGGAGTATCAGTTGGACAGTTTTTAGGATTTATGGTTCATGAACGAGGGATTGAGATTGGCCAGAAATCAATCAGTGCAATCAACAAGGTGGTGGCTCCGGGAAATAAGCAACAACTTCAATCGTTGATCGGCAAATTTAATTTCATCAGACGATTCATAGCCAATCTGTCTGGAAAAATACAGCCGTTCAGTCCATTGTTGAAGTTGAAGGCCGATCAGAAGTTTATTTAGGGAGAAGAGCAGCAAAAGGCTCTTGACGAAATCAAGCAGTACCTGGTGAACCCACTAGTATTGATTCCACCCCAGAAAGATATGCCGTTTAAATTATATTTATCGGCTGACAGATATGCCATCGGATCGGCCCTTATACAGGAATTTGAAGGAAATGAACGAGTAATCTATTATGTTAGCAGAAGACTATTAGATGCAGAAACTAGATATTCTCTAGTGGAAAGGTTGTGCCTGTGCTTATATTTTTCGTGTACCAAGCTCAGGCATTACTTGTTATCGGATGAGTCTGTCGTCGTCTGCAAGAAAGATGTGGTCAAGTACATGCTGTCTATGCGAATTCTGAAAGGAAGGATTGGAAAATGGATCTTGGCCTTAATAGAATTCGATCTGCGATATCAATCGGCCAAAGCAGTTAAAGGACAAGTAGTGGCCGATTTTGTCACTCATCATTGTGGAGCAGAAGTGAAGATTGTAGAACCCGTTCTGTGGACTATGTTCTTTGATGGATCCGTTTGTGGTAAGGGATGTGGCATCGGCATTATTATTATTATATCGCCTCGGGGGGCAAGATTTGAGTTCTCCTTGCCGATCTCAGTCGCCTCGGGGGGCAAGATTTGAGTTCTCCTTGCCGATCTCAGTCACATCGACCAATAATCAAGCCAAATATGAAGCAGTGCGTGAAGGGTTCAGAATGCTGAGAGAAGTTAAAGCTGAAGCTATGGAAATATTCGGAGATTCTATGCTCGTTGTCAATCAATTGAAAGGGACAAACGGTTGCAACAATGAAATCTTAAGGGGTTACCTGGAAGAATGCCTTGATCTCCTGAAGGAATTCAAAGGAGCCTCTATAGAGCATATTCCTAGGGAGCACAACAAAGAAGCTAATAAGCTTGCGCAGAAGGCTTCTGGTTATCAATTGTTCTGTGACATTGCAGATGTGGAACCATCGGCCGATGATTGGAGAGAGGAGATTATACAGTATTTGAAGGATCCGTCACAAAAGGTTTGCAGGCAGTTACAGTTCAAAGCCATTAAGTTTGTTCTCCTAGAAGGGAATCTTTATTATAGGACTATTGATGGCGTGTTGCTCAAATGTATTAATACCGAAGAAGCCAAGATCCTGATGGGAGAAATACATGAAGGTGTGTGTGGTGCACATCAATTGGCTTACAAAATGAAGTGGATGATTAGAAGGAATGGGTACTTTTGGCCGACTATCTTAGAAGACTGCTTCAGGTACTATAAAGGATGCCAAGATTGTCAGAAATTCGGCACCATAGAGAGAGCCCCGCATCGGCTATAAATCCTATAATAAACCCGTGGCCATTCAGAGGATGGGGGATAGATATCATCGGACAAATTTATCCATTATCAAGCAAAGGCCATAAATTTATTTTGGTAGCAACTGATTACTTCACCAAATGGGTTGAGGCCATTCCACTTAAGGAAGTGACGTCCTGGAGCATGGTTGAGTTTGTGAGAGAGCATATTGTGTATCGGTTCGGCATTCCTCAGACTATTACTACTGATCAAGGCTCTATGTTCACTTCCGAAGAATTTGAAGAGTTTGCTGCTGACATGGGAATCAAACTGCTGAATTCTTCTCCTTATTATGCTCAAGCTAATGGACAGACCGAAGCGTCCAACAAAGGAATCATCAAACTGATCAAGAGGAAAATTAAAGAAAATCCGAAGAAGTGGCATGTTACCCTGCATGAAGCATTGTGGGCCTATAGAATGGCATGTCATGGAGCGACCAAAGTTTCCCCTTATCAGTTAGTCTATGGGCATGAAGTCGTCCTTCCTTAAGAACTAAGGATCGGCTCCAGGCGCGTTGCCATACAAAACGAGTTGACAGTGGATGAGTACAGAGATTTGATGATGGACGAACTGGAGGATTTGGCAGGTCATCGGCTAAGGGCTCTGGTTAATGTTGAAATGAATAAGGCAAGGGTAGCCAGATGATATGACAAGAAAGTAAAAGTCAAAGAATTTGATGAAGGAGAACTCGTTTGGAAGTTGATCCTACCTATTGGGACAAGAGATCAGAAGTTTGGCAAATGGTCGCCCACGTGGGAAGGTCCGTATCGAGTTAGTAAAAAAGTACCTAGCAACGCATACATCCTGAAAACTTTGGAAGGGGAAATGTACGCTCAAGCTCTGAATGGGAAGTACCTGAAGAAATATTATCCTAGAATTTGGGTTGATGCCTAGGAGAAGATTGAAGCGTAACATAGCCGATATGAGAAATATCGCCTTGAGCAAGAAAAAAGAGGTATATCTTAAAAGCTGATTACAAGGAATCGGATGGATGGCCGATACTATACGTATCGCCCTTAGTGCAAAAAACAAAAAGCTCTGACATTTATAGAAAAGAGACTGTTCAAGATGAAAATCACATACATATTGCAAGAAAATACATTTCAGTTACTGGAGCAGGCACTGTTCACCACATTCTCGACATCAACTTCAGAACTGATGATGCCAGCTACTTCATCAAGATCTTTGGCAAGTTCTTCAAGGGCATCATAGTCGGTATCTTCAAAGACTGGCCGGAAGTTCCTGAGGTTGTGACCCAATTGAGTCTGTACAATGGCCAATGAAGTAGTTGCTCCTTGACGAATTCCATGGCTGGCAATGTGCCTGGCTCGATTGGGAATGTCTTGCAGTCGGTCGGCAACTGTAGAAACTCTGGCGTTCATCATGTTGGTAGCGGTGGTTGCGGCCAGCCAGAGTTCTCGAAGTTGAGATTCTAATGCTGACAGACACGTCGGATAATAAGATCAGCCGAAGGAAAAGAAGGTGAGTGAAAAGAAGGATCTTACCATTGATTCTAATTACGAAATCAGCAGGAGTGCACGAGAAGAAGATGCTTCTCCATTAGAGATCAACAATGCCATCTCAAGGCGATTGATTTCACGGGTCACCTCAGAATAACGGTTGCGGGCTTCATTCTTCTCACGGATAAGTTGACTAATGAGATCTGCGTTTCTGAAGCTGGCGGAGGAATCAATTGAACTCATAAATGCGCTCTTCAGTGTTTCGAAGAAGACATCTGGAGGTAGCAGGTTCTGCTGTGCAGCGTCCTTTGCCAACTCATCTGCTTCTTTGTCTAGTGTCCTCGGAAAACTTCTGACACCGAAGCCTAAGAAATATTTCTCCGTTCCCCAGATTGCCGCCAAATATTTCACCAGCTTCGGGTGTTGTGCCTTGTATGATTTGTCCACATGTCCCGTGATGAGTTCTGAGTCGGATTTGATGGATAGCCGATGGACTCACAGTGCTCTTGCCTCTCGAAGCCTCAATCGCAAACCTTCATATTCTGCCACATTGTTTGTGCAACCGCCAAAATCCAATCTAATTGCATACTTCAGCTTTACGCCCGAAGGAGCAACCAAAATAGCTGAAGCCCCTACACCTTTCTCACAGTATACCCCATCGCAAGCCATCTGCCAAACTACCTCGATCGTTGATTGTTGTTGTTCTGGGGACAAAGGCGTCCAATCTGCTATGAAGTCTGCCAACACTTCGAGCCGTTGAGTGCTTCGGACACGAAGTATATCGGGACTTGCTTCAAAACTCCTTTGGTTTTATGTTCTTCGACCAACGCTGGCTCACTGCAGCTTCGGAAGAAGCGATGTACAATAAGAGCTCTACCTTCGGTGTCGGGCTAGACATGACTGCCAAGTGGTCAATGTAACTTTTCAACTCCTCGAATGCCCTTTGCTGCTCTGGCCCCCACTAGAAACTGTCGGAGCCTTTAAGTGCCTTGAAAAATGGCAAGCTTCATTCAGCGGACCTCGAGATGAATCTGTTTAGCGAAGCCAACCAGCCTGCCAACTTCTGTACCTCTTTCTGAGTGCGAGAAGCTTTCATGCGCCTGATAGCTTCAATTTTTCTGGATTGGCTTCGATTCCTCTTTCAGAAATCATACATCCCAGAAGTTTTCCCCTTGTTACCCCAAAGTCCCACTTCTCCGGGTTTAGTTTTAGGCCATGTTGTTGAAGGTTTGCAAATGTTTCCCGAAGGTCTTTTATATGGTCTTCTCTTTTCTGGCTTCGGACCCCAACATCATCCACATATGCTGAGACATTTCTGTCCAACTGAGACACGAGGACAGCCTTCACTGTTTCTTAGGCCTTCGGGCATCCTCATGAAGCAAAAGGTGCCAAAGGGTGTTGTGAAACTGGTTTTATCTTCGTCCCACTTCCTCATCCAGATCTGATGATAACCAGAGAAGCAATCCAACATACATCATTTCTGACCCTGCGGCCACGTCTACTAGAGTGTCAATTTTGGGCAGCGGGTAATCATCCTTCGGGCATGCCTTGTTGAGATTCGTGAAATCTATGCACATTCACCATTTGTCGTTCTTCTTCGGGACCATGACAACATTTGTCAGGCATTCAGAGAACTGGACTTCTCGTATGACTCCGGCATCTAGCAGTTTTTGGACTTCGGCCTGAGCCGCTTTCTTTCTTTCGTCGGACATTGTCTGAAGCCCTTACCTTACTGGTTTGTGCTTTGGGTCCACCTTGAGAACATGCTCCATGACATCTCTGCTTACCCCTTTCAAATCCGTCGAAGACCATGCAAAAACATATTGATTGTTCCGAAGGAACTGGATCAGTCTGTCTTCTTCGGCTTGCTCTAGACCTTTGCCAATAATCACTGTGCGATCCGGGACATCTTCACACAAGGGCACCTTCTTGGTGTGTTCTGCTGGCTTCAAATCTTCAGTGGCCTCTTGGGCTTCGGTCTCTTGTTGACTATATTTGTCCTCGGTTTGCTTTTGGTCTTCGATGGCGTGCACGTTTTTTGAGGCCTATGAGGTGTTATCTTCGCACCTTCGGGCTTCCTCCTGGCTGCCAAACACTGTTACGACCCCTCCGGCTGTAGGAATCTTCATGCATAAGTATGGTTGGTGAATGACAGCGGCAAACTTGATGATAATGTTTCTGCCGAAGATGGCATTCTATGGGTACTGAATGTCAACAATGTCGAATGTTATGACCTCTGTTCTCATTGTCGGCCCTTGGCCGAATGTTACATTTTTGTCTGCCTTGCCCACAGCTTTGATTCTCTTTCCGCCAAAGCCAATTAATGGGTAAGTGGATTTTTTCAAATTCTTCTCTGTGAAACCCATTTGGATGAAGCACCGTCATAGAATAATACATGCTAAACTACCATTGTCCACTAGAATTCTTCCTACATCATTGCTGAAGAAGTGTATTGTGTTCTTGCCAATGTTTGCTCGAATGACTAGAGGAGCATTGTGGGGATAGTGCTGGAGCTTGAGATCTGCTTCGGTGAAGGTTATAGGGACATGGGATCATGTGGTCTTGAAGTGTTTACCTCCGCAGACGTGATTCACCGCCCGAAGGTAATCTTTTCTTTTTTGCTTCATTTCATGAACTGGCTCGTTTGACCGTCTGGAGATGGCATTGATGACATTTACCAATGGGCCTCCGGAGTTGTTGACCTTCGGCGAATCGGAGGACTCTGGGATTTGACCTGGTTCGAGCTTCGGGGCCGGTGGGAGATGATAGTTCATGGGGTCGTAGCCTTGTGTTGTGCTGTGTGACCAGCTGTGATGATACCCCAAAGATGTTGGAGCGGGATAGCCCAAAGGGGTGGGAGCGCGATGCCCTGATGTGGTTGCCGCATGTTGGGCCATCGGTGGAGTCATCAGCTGTAGGTAAGGTGGAACATATGGCAATGGGTTGTAATTGAACGTTGGGTAAGTGGGTGCCCAGTGAGTTGACGCCGAAGGTGCGGGCTTGTTCTCTTGTGATGTATAGTTGACAGGTTTCGGATTTTCCGAAGCTTTCTTCTCGATCTCTTTTTTCTTTTCTTTGAAAGCAATGCACTCATTTGTCTAGTGGCCCTTGTCTTTTCCATGAAAATAGCAAAAAGAGGTCTTCTGATGCTGGCCCCGGCCTCCGCGACCCCCTCGGCCTCCTCTTCCTCGTCCTCTGTTGGACAGGCCTTGCGAATCTTGGGTCTCCATTCCTTCTATCACAATATTCACTGGTTTATGGTCATTGTGCTTCGGCTGGTCTGCGTGCCATGGCTTTGATTGATTCCACTGGCTCTTTTTTGCTTTCTTCTCTTGGTTTAATGCTTCGATTCTTCTTCTTCGGCCTCGATCGGACTTGCAATATTCCTGCATGACGTCGAAGAGTTCTCCCACTGCGCATGGCTTGCACCGGTCGAGATATTCTTGGCATGCGCCGACCCGAAGGCCGCTGATTGTGGCTTCGATTACGGACAAATCTGCCACGTTGGATGCTTTTGCTCGCAGCTTGATGATGCGCCGCATGTAATCTTGCAGGGGCTCATCTTGGCCTTGCTTGCAAATGTGGAAGTTGCATGATGTCAACTCTTCGGTGTGCAGCCCCCAGAAGCTTGTCAGCAGCTTCGATCTTAGCTGGCTCCAGGAACAGACGTACCCTTTCGGGAGGCTCGCGTACCAGTGCTGGGCCGAACCCTTCAATGCTAGGATGAAGGCCTTTGCCTCAATAGCTGAGCCACCCCATTTGACTCTATGGCAGCTTCATACTTGAGCAAAAACTCTCTAGGGTCTGACTTCCCATCGTATTGTGGTAAGATTACTGTATTGAAACGAGGTGGCCATTCCTCCTTCTCCAGATCCACCGAGAGCGGGCTGCGAGGTCCATCACGATGTCATGGCCTTCGGTATTCTGCCCTTTGGCTCATATAGTACTCTTCTTCTGAATCCTCCGGTTCATTCTCGATATGTATGGGGCTGGGTCCCGATGGTGGTCGGTTGTGGGTACCCCTCGGTTGGTGTATGTGTTCTCGGCTCTCGGTTCTTTCTGGGTCTTCGTACTGGGGTGAACATATGAATCTAGTGTCTGTTTCTTCTCTTGTATCTGCTTGTACACGAGCTCTAAGCGAAGCTCGTCTTCCTTGAGCCGCCTGTACTGCTCCACGGCTTCGTTGCTTGCTGCTTCGGCCTCTTTGCTCTTTCCTCTTGTCACCATGTACGAAGTGGATGGTTGTGCTACTCTGGCGGCCTGTGGTGTATTTGCAGAGACCTCAGCCAACCTGGCCTCGATCCTTCGGTAGGCTGCGATGTCTTCGGCTGAGATGCTGCACCCTTCTAGCTGGACTTCGAAAGTGTCATTGGTGATTTCTTCAACTTCGGTTGTCTCATCCCCGGTCTGGCCCGGGCCTGGTGCCGTGACGATGGCTCCGACATCTTCGGATGATGGCGCCAAAGCCTCGTCCGCCTTCTTCTCGGTGCCACGCGGAGTGTTGGTACGAATCACGGTAGGCGCCAAAATTGTTGGTGGAGGGTACCCTTCGGGAGGAAGAAGCACCACAACAGCTCGTGGAACAAACTCGAACAACACTAATAGCAAAGACACCTTCGAATGCTCAAGTAAATACTTCTCTATTGAACAGAGATCTGTCCCATCAGTTACAACTACTGGGGTATTTATAGGGGTGGTTACACCTACCCTCAACACTATTACATATTTTTGCCCTCCAACCACTATATTCCTAGACTATTCTATAGGCATTCGGTAATTTCCCCCTTTGACACTCTTTTACAGCTCAGAACACTCGGTGCTCTTAGACGAAGCTGGCCTCATCTACCCGCAAGCTTCGTCTTCGTTGATCTTCGGCGGGCTTCAGTCTTCGTGCCCTTCGGTCAAGAACCCTTCGGTGTGGGGATCTTCGGTTGGTTGTCCAGACTCCTTCGGTGGGACGCCCTTCGGTTGGCCTCGGGGGCCTTCGGGCAAACTCTTTTCGGCGTGATCCGAAAGTAGCGCTCCCCAACAGAGTCCTACCTGAGTACTACTCGGGTAATTTCTTTCCGTCCGGATAGTCCTAGTTCTATACGACTAGTTACAATGAGGATAAGGTATGACCCATGCGTCATCCCCTACTACAGAAATATATACGCCAAGTGCGCAGTTCCGCTGCCCCGGATCTGACAGGTATGGCACTTTCTCCCCAAGCATGGAGGGTTTCGAATCAGCTTGATTAAAACCCGCTCCCATTTGCCCTTCCGTCCGCACTTCACGTGAAAAAGGTGACTGTGCCCTTGCTTTGGCCGTTTTGAAAAAAACCTTCAATTTTCTGAAAATCACAACTAAACCCAACTCGTCCGGACCATTTAATAACTACATCTATAAATTTTATACATAGACTCTCAAACTAATATTTATTTCTATATGTTAAAGCAGCCGGACTCTGCACCTCTCACGCTATCCACGTCGGTAAAAAATTTTTGGACAGTCCATTCCAAGATACCTGGTGGCCGTCATCTCCTCGAGTTCACCCGACACTGTAAAAAAAAATCTCCCTTCGCGAAGCATCCGGCAGGCGCGAGATCCACCCAGCCTCTCCGATAGGGAAAAAACATGCCTCGCCCGCTGGACTGGATGGCGGAGGCGAAGCCGGGATGAGGCTCGCGGCCACGACGCTCATCGCCTCCGACCGCACCTCCTGAGTGCGCTGCCGTCGACCTCCTCTTGTCTCTAAACTCCTTCCTCTTCCCAACAAAAGGGGCGGCCACCATGGCGCTGCCACCAGCTACGGACGGGCGGCTCCACAGCCGGGAGAAGGCTCGCGGCCACGACGCTCATCACCTCCGACCGCAGCTCCTCAGCGCACTGCCCTCCATCCACTCCCTTCTTCCCTTCTTCTCTGTTCTTCACCAAGAACATACCGTTCATCAATCTCCCCAACCAGACCATCTTGGTCGAATTCCTTTTGAGGTGAGCACCTCGATACCCTCCTCTACCCGCCCCAACTCACGCCCTTCCCTATCCCTGCCTGAGCAGAGCTCCCCACGAGCTCATGAGACAGCAACAATGGCTGCCCGAGGCCGACCACATTCCATCCCCTCTCCCATGCCCGGAGTCCCCAAAACTGAACCCCCTCACCCTCCTCTCTCTTCCCATGCCCTCGGATTCGAGGACAGTGGCCGGAGCTGCCGCCGGCTCGAGCTCGAGCAACCCGCGGCCAGCACGGGACCGCTCGGGGCAGCTGCGCGCGCGCCGCGAGCGGCTCGAGCGGCTCTACGCCGCCGCCGGCTGCAGCGACCTGCTCCGGCTTCTCCCGAGGCTGAGGCTGACGCAGCGAAAGTCGGTGCTGCGGAGGCAGCCGAGGAGCTGGGCGCCGGCAGCGATCCCGGGCTGGAGAGCAAGATCGTGGCCATCAGGGTCTTCTTGGAGGACCCCGACCAGGTTCCTAAAGAAGCCATCTTTACCACCTCGCAACGCGAATTTGCTTTGAATGCGCTTTTTTTTCACACAATCTGTGCACGTTTGTGGTGTTTTGTCGCAGCCCGACGACGAGCTGGTGAGCTTGCTGTAGAACCTCGCAGACATGGACGTCACCTATAAGGCGCTGCAGGTTTTTCATTTGCCCTTCTGTTCCGTCAGTTTCTGTTATTTGCCTTACGCAAGGAGTGGGTTGGATTAGTTTGGTAACTTGAATGATGTGAGCGGCTGCTTGATGGAACTGAATTTGCTATTCGTGTTCGTGCAGGAGACTGGCATCGGCCAGCACGTGAATGGTCTGCGCAAGCACCCCTCCGCCAAAGTCAGGCGACTGGTGAAGCAGCTCATCAGGTGAAGAACACTATTGCTAAACAGAAATTTGTTCTGTTCCAAATATGCTGCCTAATTATCCTTTCTTTTGTGGGACTTGGTGTTGCTTGCAACTTGAAGGAAGTGGAAGGAGATAGTGCACGAATGGGTGCGCCTGCACAATTCCGGCGGTGACGGTGGCTTCTCGATCATAGGTGCATCGCTGTACAGAGTTTTACAATCTCTTTTGGCTTAGGATTTTTGCAGGAAAACATTGCTCTCATCCTGTTCTTAATAATCCTGATGGGTGAAACCGATTGCTTTGGTGAGCAGCTGATGGTGACTCCCCAGAGAAAATCCAAGGCAGAAGCCACCAAAGCGCTCGGGTAACTATTCTTGCTTAGAAATCTATCTGATTTTTTTAGAAAAAGGATAAGAAATCTATCTGAATGACTACACCACAGGCTATTTTGATGGTTCTTCGTGCGGGGTCGGATCAGGAATCGGCATTGTTCTTGTGTCGCCTCGGGGGGCATGTTATAATTTCTCTCTGCCGATAGAAGCTTCCGCAACTAATAATCAGGCGGAATATCGAGCCGTTCTGAAGGGCATCCAATTATTAAGGGAAGTCAAAGCTGACGCAGTCGAAATTGTTGGAGATTTCATGCTCATTGTGGATCAATTGACGGGGCGATCTGAGTGCAAGGATGATATCTTGAGGATTTATTATGAAGATTGCCTTCAGCTTTTAAAAGAGTTCAAGTCTGCAATAATTGAGCATATCCCCAGAAATTATAATGAAGAGGCCAACAGGCTGGCCCAACATGCCTCCGGCTATCGGCCGATTCAAGGAGCGATGATGCTAGAGCTCGCGGCCGATGACTGGCGAAAGAAAATTGCCGATTACTTGAAAGATCCATCCCAAAAAGTGGATCGGCGAATACGTTTTCAAGCTACAAAATATGTGTTGCTTGAGGATGATTTATTTTACCGGACGATTGATGGAGTTCTTCTCAAGTGCCTGGGAACAGAAGAGGCAAAGGTTCTGATGGGAGAAATCCATGAGGGCGTGTGTGGAGCTCATCAATTGGCTCACAAAATGAAATGGATGATCTGGAACAATGCGTATTATTGGCCAACTATTCTTAAAGATTGTTTCAAGTATTACAAAGGATGCCAAGACTGTCAGAAGTTTGGCAACGTACAGCGCGCGCCAGCATCGGCTATGAATCCAATAATTAAGTCGTGGCCGTTCAGAGGTTGGGGAATAGATCTCATCGGACAGATTCATCCTCCATCAAGCAAAGGGCATAAGTTAATATTGGTAGCCACGGATTATTTTACTAAGTGGGTGGAGGCAGTTCCTTTAAGGAAGGTGACATCGGCCGATATGATTGAATTTGTTAGAAGCCATATTATCTATCGATTTGGTATTCCTCAAACCATCACAACTGACCAAGGAACAATGTTTACTTCTGGAGAATTCGGAGAGTTTGCCGCCGATATGGGGATTAAATTATTAAATTCTTCTCCATACTATGCTCAAGCCAATGGCCAAGCAGAATCGTCCAATAAAGGGATAATCAAACTAATCAAGAGGAAGATAGAAGAGCAACCCAAAAAGTGGCATATGTCTTTGGCTGGGGATCGGGAGCGTCCGACCACGAGGGACGGGGTCGGGCGAAGCGGAGTGCCGCCTCCTCGTGTTGGGCTGGCGATGGTCGCCGTTGCCGCGGGTCAGTCCGGGCCTCCATAATTGTTCCCCAAACAGTCATTAGATGACCGTTTACTTTTCCCCCTGACACAACTGCACCAGCCCCTGAGACAAGGGAAACGCTTCCACCGGCGTAGGCAAGAGAAATTCATTTTAAGGAGGTAACGAACTTACCATTAGAACCGGCCGATTCCCCTTTACTGCTTGCTTACCCTTTTCTTTATTTCTTCACAGGAGCAAGACACTCCTAACAACAGCATCTTCTCCTTTGCCGTCTCCTTGCCTGATGACGAGGAAATTGCTTCACACCCAATTTCGTCGAGCTCTACCTCCGATGATGTCCGCGCCAAGCTCGAAAGTATGCGCACTCTCCTTCAAGACGACATCGGCCGATTGGTAGAAGATGCTTCGCCGATTCGACGACTTTTCAACGAGATCAAGGGTCAAATCCCGGAAGAAGTGTCAGAAAACTTGGCTCATGCTGCCTATATAGAGCATATGCATATTCCGGTTTCCAGGGCGCTGCGCCACATGGCCGATCGTGCCCAGATGGCAAAAACTCGGGAAGAGGTCGATTCATACAAGCACCGGACTCAGGAGGTACACCACAAGATCAACTTCCTCGAAAGCTGCCGTCCGGACATCGTCGGCGCGATAGATCGGCTGAAACGGAGAAGAGCAGAGCTGGCCAAGGAGATGGAGCAGATAACCAAAGAGATAGCCGCTGAAGAAAAGAAACTCCAAGAACTCCCATCCATCATCAGTGAGCTGAAGCAAGAAAGACAGCATTTGGCCCGTGAAACGATAAGGCTTCGTCGCCGTGTGTCAGAAGTTCCAGGATCGGCCGATGATGATCAGAGAGTACTAGATTCGGCCGATCAAATTAGACGACAAGCTATTGTAGCCATAGATGCTTTCCTTGGGTTGTAAAGAACATTGTAAATATTTATTGCTCCTTCAATGTTACTGCGCTGATTTGGTCTTGAACTGTTTCTTTAGTCAGCTTTGCATTTATGTATGTGTTTACTCTGATAGGACGTGTCTCACCATCCATCTACCTCGTTTTCCTTTATAAGTAGACCCTTTACCATCTCCAGAGGCATACGCATTACTTATCTTCTCTTTCCCTCTTTACTGTCCCAAACTGGACGGCAAGATGTCTTCTTCGTCCCCTTCATCTTCTTCCTCAATCAACCAGGTATGAACTCTCCTCTGCCTTTCCCCTGAGCGTCTCAATCGTTCTGATGTTAGGTAACCCTTTTATCTCTGTTTAGCCAAAACGTCTTAGCCCTGGTCTAGAACGAGCGATTGAAATCATGCATTCGGAAGAACCACTATCACACGCAGACACAAATCTAATAAGAGCTTATGCTGAGGAACTCAGAGATCATGTCCCCGTTGTTGTCCAAGAATACTGGGACCTTATAGATGCTCACTTTTTGGTCCGTAAGCGACCATCTTCTGAAAAAAATCCTCCACTTCCTTGTAAAGCTAAGATCGAAGTTGCCATGGAGGATCTGGAGGAGAAGAAGACCCGCCTCCTGATAGAACTTTGCAACCAAGCTGAAATTGGAGCCACTGCAGAGGACCTGAAGGAGAAAAGGCTCAGCCTTATGATAGAACTGGGTCGCATCGAGAGAGAAATTCAGCGTAGGCGTAATCAGTAGACATGTCGGTATTTTTATTCTAAGGGCGACTTGTACCATGTCGGCCATGTACTCTGTCATTTTCATCCAATAATGAATCCCAACGTTTTTCTTCATCAGGTGTGTAGACGAAAACCGATGAAAAATCGGCCATATTATCTTAATATATTTTACTGCAAGTCACGCATCTACCCAAATGCTTGGATAGTACCTCTTCAGATATCGTCCGTTTAAAGCTCTTGGGAATTCCTCCCCTTCGACTGTCTCCAGAATATATGCATTCCCAGGGGCACATCGGCCGATTCTGTACGGCCCTTCCCAAGTGGGTGACCATTTACCGAATTTGGGATCTTTGGACCCGATCGGCAGCACCAACTTCCACACCAAATCTCCTTGAGAGAATTGTTTAACTTTGACCTTTTTGTCATACCATCTGGCCACCCTTTTCTTGTTTTCTTCTATACTAATCAAGGCTCTCAACCGTGAACCTGCCGAATCATCAAGTTCGTCCTTCATGAGAAAGGAATAGTCATCGGCCGCTAACTGATCTTGTAACGATATACGTCTTGACCCCGTCCTTATCTCCCAAGGCAAGACCGCCTCATGACCATAAACCAACTGATAAGGGGATATCTTAGTGGCTCCATGACAAGCCATCCTATATGCCCATAAAAATTCAGCCAAAGACATATGCCACTTTTTGGGTTGCTCTTCTATCTTCCTCTTGATTAGTTTGATTATCCCTTTATTGGACGATTCTGCTTGGCCATTGGCTTGAGCATAGTATGGAGAAGAATTTAATAATTTAATCCCCATATCGGCGGCAAACTCTCCGAATTCTCCAGAAGTAAACATTGTTCCTTGGTCAGTTGTGATGGTTTGAGGAATACCAAATCGATAGATAATATGGCTTCTAACAAATTCAATCATATCGGCCGATGTCACCTTCCTTAAAGAAACTGCCTCCACCCACTTAGTAAAATAATCCGTGGCTACCAATATGAACTTATGCCCTTTGCTTGATGGAGGATGAATCTGTCCGATGAGATCTATTCCCCAACCTCTGAACGGTCACAGCTTAATTATTGGATTCATAGCCGATGCTGGCGCGCGCTGTACGTTGCCAAACTTCTGACAGTCTTGGCATCCTTTGTAATACTTGAAACAATCTTCAAGAATAGTTGGCCAATAATACCCATTGTTCCAGATCATTCATTTTATTTTGTGAGCCAATTGATGAGCTCCACACACGCCCTCATGGATTTCTCCCATCAGAACCTTTGCCTCTTCTGTTCCCAGGCACTTGAGAAGAACTCCATCAATCGTCCGGTAAAATAAATCATCCTCAAGCAACACATATTTTGTAGCTTGAAAACGTATTCGCCGATCCACTTTTTGGGATGGATCTTTCAAGTAATCGGCAATTTTCTTTCGCCAGTCATCGGCCGCGAGCTCTAGCATCATCGCTCCCTGAATCGGCCGATAGCCGGAGGCATGTTGGGCCAGCCTGTTGGCCTCTTCATTATAATTTCTGGGGATATGCTCAATTATTGCAGACTTGAACTCTTTTAAAAGCTGAAGGCAATCCTCATAATAAATCCTCAAGATATCATCCTTGCACTCAGATCGCCCCGTCAATTGATCCACAATGAGCATGAAATCTCCAACAATTTCGACTGCGTCAGCTTTGACTTCCCTTAATAATTGGATGCTCTTCAGAACGGCTCGATATTACGCCTGATTATTAGTTGCGGAAGCTTCTATCGGCAGAGAGAAATCTACATCAAGGCTTACATGACAGGTGTGGAGTCCGTGCTGATGGCAGAAGCTGCGGCGTTAGCGCTTGCAGCTGCTGTCAATGATCAGCTAAATTTCAACAGTACCACCTTCTTATCAGACTGCCAGAACCTGGTCCAGTTCATCAACGCTGCTGACCAAAGCATTCCTCTGGATTGGAGGATCTTACATTTCAGCCAGTTGTTTGTGAACCTCACAAGAAATAAGCGATCAAGTTTCTACAAGCTCAGCAGAAGCCTCAACACAACAGCTGACTCTCTAGCTAAACAGGCACACACTATAGCTCAGGCTTCTCAGTCATCTTTTTTTTTTCGACACGGGGACCTCCCCATTTCCATTCCAACGAAACGGAAATACAGCATTCTGACAGAAGTGAGAAGAAGACAAGAGGGAGTCCAAGTTACTCCCCTTCACCTGAGATTCCCAGGCAAAGGGGGTAGGATTACAAAAAATAACCTAGAAAAGGAAATGCGCAACAACAGCACGCGGAGACAAGACAGCATGTGGAAGGTGCAATGGTACCTTATAATGCATCAGCTGGACTACATCAGTTGGGGTGTATCTTTTGAAACCACATATCTTAGAAAGCTTCTTACTGTGGGAGTGTATTACTGAATGTCTGCAAAGACACAACCCACTGCCCTCCTTCTACATAGGCTTTGTTTGGATCCTCTGGAGTTTGAGGCTGACTGTTTGAATTCTCTGGAGTTTGAGACTGACTGTTTGCATCTTCTTGAGTCTGAGGCTGATTGTTTCCATCTTCTGGAGTTTGAGGGTAACTGTTTAGATGCTCTTGTGTTTTAGCAGCTTTCATTTTTTCAGCAAACTCAGCAAACTCCATTGAGTGTCTACGCCATTCTTGAAAGAACTCATGCATTGAATCCAACTCTTCGATTGTGTAATGGAAACTTGCAAAAGAATGATCTTCCAATTTTGGAGCCAATGAACGGCAATTATGTGCATAGAGTCTCACAACCATATAGAACTTCACAGAAAGCCACGCCCTTTCTTTTGCACTCATCATAGCTGGATGGTAATTTGCAACAATACCATCATTTTCACTGGAGTCTATCAAAACTGAGATCCAGTGGTCGACATCCTTAGTTAACTGACCAAGTGTACCATGGCCATGAGTGTGTCGCACCATCTGAATAAAAAGATGTGCCACGGCTTTGAATCCTTTGAATTCAGATTCTTCAGGTGGTAAATCTTCAGCTATAGGACATTTTAGAGCCACTGTCCCATAGAGTGAAGATACCAGAAGATTCTCTCGAGTCAAGGCTTTTGCAATGCAGTAACCCCTTGCTTTGTTAGCTATCACCAGGTCAATAACTGAGTTCCATAGTCTCCTGCACTCATCTGATAGCATAAGGTTGCGTTCTTTGTCCAGCTGGCTCGCCGGAATCAGGGGATTCATCACTGGAATCACAGGCTTCACCCTTAACAAGTACTCAGGTAGAGATTCCCAGTTGACGAGTTGGATATCCCCAGGTGAGATGAAGCTGTCAAAAAAAATTCATATTAGTAATCTGCTGTATATGGTCAAAATAAAAGATCAATCCAAAAAAACTACTGTGTTTGGCAAAAATAAGAGATCAATCAATCTAATGAGGATACTGATTCTCATACGTAATTCTCTCTATTGTATTTCAAGACTGAACCTTGGTTTCTCCCAGTTGTTCTCATTTTAGTTCTACAGATCTAACAATGAGTATAATTAATATGCACCAGAGGTAGTATGTGTTGTTCTAAGCATAGAAGGATATTGCAATAGCCAAGAAGAAAACAATGATATATCATCTGCAGTGATCTTGGTTTAATGTGATATTGCAATAGCCAAGAAGAAAAACAGACATTTGCTGCCCAATCAAAGCAGTGATGTTCGCTGAAAAAATCATGAATCCATCAGGGGATGTGGGTTATTGTTCCTGCAAAAATAGATGTCTACGCAGCAAAAATAGACTAATTTCCTTGGCAAATGGTCCCATATCTCTACCACAAAAAATAAATGCTTGCTCTGACAGTCTGACACATGGGCATCATCCAAGCTGAAATAACCATGATAGTATAACCATATAAGACTGCTGCCCAACTGAAATAACCAACACGAAAGCCCCATACATGTCTGACCCTTTTTATTGCGTAAGATGAGTGGCAAAAATGATACTGTCTGAAACAATAAATGAAAGGAACCAGCCTAGTTTCCTGAAACAAAATGATACTGTCTGAGACCAATAAAAATAAACGAGGTTAAGCAACCTTTTAATTTTGATGAGGATACTGATTCTCATCAAGTGTTAGACATGTAATTAACATAAGATGTCCGATTGATGTCTGCTGTGTAAACTGTAAGCCCAATGACATCTGCTGTGTTCCTTCTTCATTCTCATAAAATCATAATAATAGATTGCCTGCTACTGCTACCCACTTGGTATGTCGTTCTTTGTAGCCTTACTATCTGTTATTATGCGTTTGCTTCTTGTTATGGTATTTTGGCGAATTATGGTACTTATAAACTCAGACTGAAACATTACTAACACAAGTTAATTATGCTATACTAGGTTGCTTGCAAGATGGATAATAGCCTGTGATAAGGTTTTGTTTCTACCCAATTCTTTCAGATCAAAGAATGACAGGAAACTATGTCAATGATGCAAGTCTAACTGCTATATTTGGCTGAAGACAGAAATAAGAGATGGAAAGCATTGCACACTACCTGGTCTGTGTTACCACAGGAAGCCTCAATCCAAGCTTTAGTCCTTCGGGTGTGTACGAACGATAGAGGCCCAAATCTGGACGGATCACACCCTTGTTAGGCTGAAGAACCTGATCCGACTCCTGCCTCTTCGTCCGATGACTGTTGAACCCCCCTTCCTCTTCCCCTCGCTGGACCCCTGGGCGGGCAAAGTGCTGAAATTGTAGGTGGACGGCCGCCGAATTCCATGGAGTGGCGGACGCATCAGTCCCAATGCTGCCGACGAGGTAGTGCTTCGCGACGAGAAGCGATCCGAGAGGCGGATGAGGCCCTCCGGCCGGGCGCGAGAGGAGAGCGCCCTCCATGCCGAGGAGGAAGACATCGGGGCGGCGGCGTGACGACAGGCACTTGATGGTAGCTAGGGTTTAGGTGTGGGAGAGGAGATGGCCGGATGGGGAACCAAGGGCAGGCAAATGATTAAGTGCCACCTGAGAAGCGCACAGTGGGCGAGAGATGCTAGTGAGACATGTGTGAGAGGGAGGTCCCACCTGTCGGCTATGATTAACAGGGGAGAAGGCAAAAGACCGTTTCTTTCTCAATGAAATGGTGCACACTTTAGTTTCTTATTACTACTCATCAGATCAAGTGGCAGTGTTATCCATTCTAATGTGGGTTTGCAATGCTGATTGGAGGCAAGGTTCAACATTTGGTTAATTATTGCAATGCTGATATAAGTTTCATTTTTATTGCCTCAATTGTTCAATTATTGTCTTATTTTTATGGTAAAAAACTCCAGCCTCCAGGTGTTTTCCTAGAAGTTCATCGGGCCAGGTGGCTGCGTTTTCCATTCTGATTAGAGGAAAGGGATAGAGAACTCGGACACAAACTAAAACATTGACAAAGACATGGTTGGGCATGGTTTGGTCAATAGGTCTAGGGTTTAAGTCACATCGCTGCTCACCTCCATGACTTATGGCTTCTTTTCGTGTGAAAAGGGGAGGCATTTGCATGTATTTATAGTGTATTTATGACTGGGTTTCTTATAAAAATAATACGAGGCATGGACAAGTACTACAAACATGCAGTCAGCCAGTCAAGAGAATGGATTGTTGAATCAGCACGACTAATTTTTAGAATAGTGAACAAAAAAATTGGAACAGAACAAAGGAATAATACTGATAATACCTTTTTGAGATCTCTCTCTATATACAGGTAACTACTATTCTGCATGTAGAGTATTGAATATTATTCGACGCACCGGCTGAGCGCCGCCCGCGAGCCAAAAATCCGGCCACGATGCGGCGGGCATAAAAAATTCAGCAAAAACTATAAAACAAACAAACAATTTACTCCTCTAACCGATATATATAACTCCTAAACCTCTTCTCTCGCATTTTTTATCCTCTTCTTTTTCTCCCACGATATCTACGACTAAGATCCCGGTGCTCTGCCCCGTCACACATGGACGCATGGTGAGCAACGAATCTGCTCCAAGCGTGCTGCTTGCCAGCAGCTCCTCCTTGCTGCAGCCTGCACTTCGTCGGCGATGGGCAGCGTGATGAGGACATGGCATCCATGCATAAGTTCATGAGTGTTGCATTGAGTGGGGGAGAAGGAGTCCAACAAGAGTTTCCTTGTTAAGAAGGAGGCCCGAGGCTAATTCAATTCGAGTTCCCAAGATGGAGGCCCAAAACAACTCAAGTTCGAGTCCACCTCGGAGTCCAGGAGCAGCACGCACCAAAAAGACATCCAGACCGCATACGGAGTCCGTTTTGGACGTTCTATATATTGATGGAAAGATAATTTCAAGGAGTTTCAAATGGCACTGGTCCTACATCAAAATTCGTCCGGAGTCAACGGCAATCGTCGAAACAAGTTGACGACCAGAATCTGTCAGGGTGCTGCGCCGCCGTCTTTTGAGCCGTTGGCCTCTGTATCGTGTTGGGCCTTAAACTCATGTCGTGGGCGTCCCTTCCTGGTTGCCCCCAACCCTAGCACGCCCCTTTAGGGTATAAACTCAGTAGCCACCGCCATCTAGACTCGGGTTTTGTTTAGTTCTAGTTTTCCAGTGTGAAACTCAGATTGGATCGTTGTATCTGTGGCGACAAGTCCTTATACTTTGATCCAAGGCCTCTGTTCTTATTCTACACCACTGTGGCAATTAGTCCTTTTGTGTCCAGAGCTTGAACCATATATTCATCTTTGCTTCATATACATCTGCAATTTCAGATTGCGTGTTTATCCTTTCTTGATTGTTCTTCGATTCGCTTGCAGGAAAAGCCTTTTCGGCGAGGTCAATCAAGTTGTACTTGGTTGATAACCAACGGAGCAGTGGTGTAATGGTTGCAGGATTTGAATCGTGTCTGATTTGAAGCCGGATCGCCAACATCGAGACTCCACCAATCAAATTTACCAATTCCTGTCCGAAGATAGGGCCCGGTCTCGATCACAGCGGCCTTCTCCGTGCGTCCCTCCTCGGTGAGTGCAACTCCGCAAGTTTGCTCGATTCGGTGGACAGCGGCAACCATGACCTCTTATTCCCTCTCTCTCTCTCTCCTCCCACCGGCGAGCGAATCTGTCAGTGGCACAGCTTCACCGGCGCGGCCTCCATCCGGGCTTTCTCCTCCAGGGGCCCGGCCTGTAGGTGGTCTGCCCCTCGCCCTTGGCTTCATGGGCGGCGATGCCATGGCCATCATCTCCATTATATAGTTTGCAATTTTAAAATCGAACTCCATTTGCAGATGTGGTGGGCAGAGAAGATTGTGTAGCACAAATTAAATCACAGATAACTTCTTGGTACCTTTAATACAAATAATATTAGGATAAACATCCTAGACAATTCATCATCGATTTTAACTGAATAAGAAAATAAGACGTTATTAACTCCAGCAACAGAGCAAGCCAGCAGAACACTTATCAATTCTTTGTTGCAGGAAAACCATGTGTAAGCATGGATCTATAGGAAATTCAGCTGCGTAATTGCCATTGCATATTGGCATTATACAGTTCCATTTCGTCTTTGCCACCGCAGAGAAATGTGTTTAAGTACGAGCCTGCGTAGCTAACATTTGTGTGCTCAAGATGTGGGGAAAAGAGTTTGTCTGCTATAAATTAACAAGAGCGAGGAAGGAAAGAAAGGAATGGCATCATGGAAATGTCCAACCAAAATCCATTCTCCAAATTTCCAAAAAATAAAAGCCCCACTCAATAGCCTTAAAAAAATGGTACTGCAAACCTTGAATGCTGGTTCAGCTTCTCTTCGCCTACACTTGTCCAGATATTTCAATCATGCCATGCAACATCCAATCGATTCCATATATGACCATAAGAAATAAGTTCAGTAAGCTCTCTTCTTTCAGCACCCTCCTCAATTTCCTGCAATAAGTACCGTAGCAGTTCACCAATAAAATAAAACTCCTTCGAAATAATCTTTTGAAAAACGATGTCCTAGGTAAGTGGCATAATTCAAGCTTAGGGAATACTAACTGTAAATTTTGAAGCAGACCTAATAATAAACTTCACAATTTGCAGCTACAAGAGGGAAAAGAAAATACGTTGACAGCAACATGCATGCCCAAAACAGTTAAGTATGAAGCATGTTCCCCTTAGTATAATCTCAGCTCACAATTGCTAATCTCTAACTCAGTGGTCAAATAAATTGCAGTTTTAACTATACCGCTGACTGCTAAGTAGAGTATAAAGTTACAGTGAAAAGATGGGAACATGACAGAGAAAACAAGTGACCAAGCCAGAGATGAAGCTGCAGACTACGTAGATTGACAGAGAGAGAGTAGCAAGATTCCAAAGGAAGAAAACAACAGCATGGCAGGGGTAACTAGAGGACAGAAATTAAAAAGCAATAATCTAACACACAGGATTCAGAAGCCATCAGGATGCAGAGAGGGACAACAGTGGGCATAAGCATTGCCTAACAAATCACATGGCAAATCATTATCAGAGGCCATCATCAACCTATGAGGCAGAAACGGGCTTTGCTACGGTGCTCCAGAGTAATTGTGAACCGTCCATTTAGGTTGATCCGGATGTCTATTAATACATATTACCTCCTAGGAGGTACAACAACAACATAGTCTTTTGTTCCAAGCAAGTTGGGGTAGGCTAGAAATGAAACCCATAAAAAAACAAAGATCACGGATCTTCAGGTACGTGGATGGCGAGTCTCCAAGCGCTCCTATCCAAAGCTATCTCTTCGGAGATATTCCACTCCTTAAGGTCTCTCTTCACCGACTCGTCCCAAGTCAGTTTAGATCTACCTCTACCTCTCTTTACATTTTCAGCCTGCTTTAGAACCCCACTACGCACCGGCGCCTCAGGGGATCTCCGTTGGACATGTCCAAACCATCTCAATCGATGTTGGGTAAGTTTCTCCTCAATTGGTGCCACCCCGACTCTATCCCGAATAACTTCGTTCCGGACTCTATCCATTCGTGTGTGCCCGCAAAACCACCGCAACATCCGCATCTCTACTACACTCAGTTGTTGGACATGTCGTCTTTTTGTAGGCCAACATTCAGCACCGTATAACATCGCCGGACGAATCGCTGTCCTATAGAACTTACCTTTTAACTTTTGTGGCACCCTTCTGTCACATAGGACGCCAGAAGCTTGACGCCACTTCAACCAGGCAGCTGAGATTCTATATCTAACATCTTCATCAATGTCGCCATCCTTTTGAAGCATCGATCCTAAATACCGAAAAGTATCCTTCTGGGCCACCACTTGCCCATCGAGACTAACATCTCCATCCTCATGCCTAGCGTTGAAATCGCACATCATGTACTCGGTCTTGGTCCTACTGAGTCTGAACCTTTTCGACTCTAACGTGCGTCTCCACAGCTCTAACTTCCTATTAACCCCTTCTCTACTCTCGTCCACCAGCACCACATCATCAGCAAAGAGCATACACCAAGGAATATCATCTCCCTTGTGACCTCATCCATCACCAAAGCAAATAAATAAGGACTCAATGCTGACACCTGATGTAGGCCTATGTTAATAGAAAAGTCAGTGGTGTCACCATCATATGTCCGGACAAACGTCATCGCATCCTTATACATATCCTTGATGAGGGTAATGTACTTAATTGGAATTTTGGTCTTTATTGACCTTGAGAAGGCGTATGATAAAATACCGAGAAATGTCATGTGGTGGACCTAGGAGGTAACAGGAGAAATAAATATTTACATTGTATTTTACCAAAAAATAGGAAAATCAGTTATGATATTAGGCATAATATCTTGCAATTAGATCTAACATGCATAACATGCATGCGTGATGGTTGATGGATAATGTGAGTTCAGTGCTTTTTTTTGGAACGTGGATACGTGATGCGTCACATACATGATTGATCCCAATGTGAGTTAATGGGTTTTTTTGGAACATTATGATGGATCTAAATTTAACATCAACAATTTATATAAACTAACACACGGAGGCCACCCTAACTAAACGGCCCCCCTTCAAACGCATGCATGCATGCATGCAATTTGTTTAAGTCCCCGTGATTTGAGGAGGTCTTGCCGACTTAACATTTTTTTATTTTCTAATAATTTTTTATCTATATAATTAATGGTCCAGGTTTGATTCAGATCTTACCTCCTTGGAGGTAATGGGTGTACCTTAGCAACACACAGAGGTGAGCACCATTACAGCATCTTAGGTAGCCCCATCATGGGTATGGATTTGAAAACATACAGCTAATAGACCGGCATTATCACCATGGGTCATGATTACAGCTAATGGATTTGATAGTAGCACAAGAAACAAAGGAGGGAAGACTAGGTTAATCAGACAGAAGGTTGTGAACACAAAAGCAAGTAAACGAGGGAGGGAGAGAGGGAGACCTGAATGGGTGTGATCCATAGAGGAAGCATTAGACCGGCATTATCACCATGGGTCATGATAATCCCACCAACAAACCAAGTACTAATAGCCCAAGAGGTCTGTCGATCATTGGATTTATTTTCCTCTGGATGTGCCGTAGAGCTCGGGGTTCGATTCCTCAAAAGAGGAAAGATGGAAACTTCTTGTTCCAGAACTGCTGGTAGAACCCCATTGGGATCCGCCCAGTGAATTCTTCCTCCTAGCAAGGAAGAGATTCCACAACGCAAATAAATAAGGAAACCCGCTTAAAACGCTTTTTAAGTAGAAGCTGAGTCATTACCTGCTAGCATATCTCCCCACCAGGACTCCCCAAAAATCGAAAATCAGTTCCTTCCTCACTCAAGAAGGGCCCGTCGCTTCTTTAGTTTAGAGTAATCAAAAAAGAAAATGAAATCTTTAAGGCATTACACTCTCTTCCTTTCGGCATATTTGAGATCCTCTGAAAAATACACACCATAAAACCTACCAATAGGAAATAGTAAAGTTCCATCTGGGTTAAAGGATCATATCAACAAGCTTCTAGAGGTGCTTGAACCCAGGGAGATCCTATTCTTAGTTCACTCTTTTCCTAGAGACATAATTCTGCTCGACATCTTGTCACCGCTGGATATTAAGAATATCATAGCGGCCCTCAGGGATGCCTCTCTCCATCCCTTTGGGATGCCTCTCTCCATACCTCCGGGATGCCCCTTAAAATACTAAGAGCGGACTTTGCCCTTTTTTTTTTCTCATGAGACTCCCTTGTTTCAATCCAGTCGGATCAGTCTCGTAGGTGGACGTATTGAACTGAAATAAGATCTAAGATTGACATCTCCAGAATTGCTATCCGTACGACCTTGGTCTTTGATTGTATTTTAAGAAGCATCCCTTGATTGTATTTTAAGGAGCATCCCAGAGGGATGGAGAGAGGCATCCTGGAGGGATGGAAAGAGGCCATCCCGCCTTTGGTCACCTCTAAAATTATAGGAATGGGATCCGGTGTTTTCACGTCTCACCGTAGTGCCCGGTTTGTCTTGATTGGTAATTGATTGAAAAAAGAAGCCGTACTAAAACTTAAGGAATCTTTAGATTTGGCGAGATGGGCGAAGCAAAAAAGGTGTTTTCATGTTCCATTGGTCAAAGCAAAAAAGGTGTTTTCATGTTCCATTGGTGCTTTTAGGTATTACAAATATCAGGGGGTGTATATTGAAGCCGTTTGCACAGTAGACAAAGAAAAAACTACAATTTGCTTCTAGCTCTATTTATTAAGCGATCCGAGCGTTTTACAACTCGAGATACGGAACGGATTGTCTCCATTGCCCTCAGCCTGTCGGTCGGCCCGGGCGCCCAGAGGTGTGGTATGATTCGATTTGACCATTTTCATCCATAAACTGCAGACAATGAAAAAAATAAAAATCTTCGTTAATTTCTGAAGAAATATCTGTAAAACAAGAAACAATTAAAAAGAACCAAATCCAGTCCTCATGAACAATTTCTTCTGAATTTTTAAAATATATAAAATGGATCCAACACATGAAGTAAGCGTGATACGAAGTGAAGACAGTTGTAGCAAGCCGTGTTCCAAAAGCTCGTGAAAAGTTTTCGCCCAGGTTGTGACTAGTTCCAGCTTCTAAGGACTTCTTGTCACCCATCATAGCTTCTATAGTGTAGGTCCGATTGGCACCAGAAAATGTTTCTACTCTTGATTTTCTACTTGGAATAACTGGTATTGTAGCATGCTAACTGGTACTGCAGCCCGCTCAAAGGCAAACTTGGTAAATATATCAATCATCTGCATTGCCTGCAGAGCAATAACAATTGGAGAAGATTAGGTAGTGCAATAGGATCTTTAATTGTTTTTCAAGACTTGCCTTTCCTGTGCCATTACATGGCTTTGAAAGTTCAACAACAGAAGCAACAATGACTTTGAAACGAAATTTGAAAACTAACCTCCTCTGCCTCCTCAAGGGTGGCATGGACTGTATGACCTTGTTGCCATAATAATTCAATAGTTCGGATGAATGGTTTAGTCTGCATTTCCTATATTGTCCCGTTAGCCCAGTAGTAAAAATAAGAACTATTTAGTATCGTGAATAATAGTGGACTGCAAGTCTAGTTGTAAGTCAATTTCTTTGTGTAAGCGTACAGCATGAACCTTGAGCTCTAAACTTAAGACAAACATGAACCTTTCACAGATTTGACGTTCATTAAAATTCCACATATTGCACATGCTCATAACTACAATTGCGATGTTTGATACTTGCAATTTACATTATTGGTGATTGCAACAAATTAACCTGAGAAAAACACTAGCCTAATTCTTAGGTTAGTACAATACCAATTGTACAAATAACCAGATTCTTAGGAGCACTAACCTAGAGAAGAACACTTGAATGATACTTGCTGCACAGAACAACACATGAAGGATTCATAGTAGGTGGCACCTGAAAATAACAATAAAGACCATAAAAAATAACAATAAAAACAGACCAGAACACCGTACAGAAAATATCATGCACAAAAACAAAAAACCTCTATAGATATCTGAAATGTGTTGGCACAAACCACAAGTAACAATGTTTTTCTATAGGAAGACAAGGACAAAAATTTGGTCTGGACTGGCACAAATCACAATAAACAAGGACAAAATGTGGCAAAGCAGCTGGTCATGTTAGAGACTAAATGTAACCTCATTATTCTGAGCCCTTGATCATTTTTGCCTCATCATATTTTTTCCATTTAACAGTGTTGCCATAACCTTGTGGTCATTACTTCCTAGCATGTGGTTCAATGATTACTGCATTATTTTGCTTTTACATTCATGGTCTGACAGATTGCTCTATTTGGATTAACACTGTCTTGCCACAAGATCTCCTTTGGTTAGAAATTTGTATGATGTTCATGTGTACTGTGCTTTGATTTGCCAAAAAAGATCACCAACTCCGTTAGGACTAATACCATCCCTTGTTTTTGTTTTTACCTATAATTGAGGACAGTGATGGAGGAAGAAAGCAGCCTCTACTTTAGCAAGCTCTGATCCTGGGCAGAGCCGGAGGCCACCACCGAACGGTGTAAACCTCTTGCTTGTCCCTTGGCTTGTGCCCTGGTATATATCAATCAGATGAGTCACACATATGAATGAAACCATGAACATTGTTATCATTAAAGAAAAAAAATGGAAGCAAAGCACAGAGGGCTGGCTTTCAACGAACAGAATCATGGTTAGGACCATTAACAACAAGCACTACATCAGGCAGCATGCTTAGCATCTGAAGATACCACAACAGTTGCGAGTAATTATTGCACAGATGGACACACACTAATTAAAGGTAGCAATTAGTTAGAGTAGACACTTTAAAGAAGATTCCCTAAAAGCCCCTGATAAGCTTGTTTGATAGGTTCTCTGCCTTTTATTTGCATATTTCAGTTTTGAATAAGTAGCATGCATATATATTACCACAAAGTTAAGCTTGACTATTATGGAACATGGATCATTGGATCATTGCCATTATAGTTAGATGGATGGAAAGTGCAGAACAGTAATTAGGAAGGAGTCTCAGTACTGAGAACGAACGCAACGTAGGTACGTACCTCCCACCTACAGGGCTGAAACTGCTGTGTGTTTCCATGAAGTGAGGGGTTGAGATGAACGGCACTGAAGACTGGTAGGACCTTCCAGCCAGATGGAATCAGATACTCTGCAACAGAGCAAAAGGGGGAGCCACTTGCTTTTGAACATCTTCGTTTAGAAAAAGCAAGGAGGTATTATGGGCATAACAATGCTTAAAAATCAGGCTTAAAGGTGCGACCATCCCCTCTGCCTGATCCATTATCATGTTATGAGCACAAATGGAATCTGCTGCGAAAGTCTCGCTCAATGCAGGAGGGGGTGTTCGTGTGTATCACCTTTGTATTTGACATCTTTGAGCGCCTTCCAGTGGACAAACTTGACAATGTTGCCGCATCTCAGCGCCTCGTTGATAACCTGCAACAAGGGCCACCACGTCAGCATGACAAGAACATTTCCATTTCACATACTACATATTTACATTACAGCACAGAAATAAAATTCTCATATTTTGGAGATTCTCGTATTTGTGTGGTGTGGGTTGCTCCTAACAGCAATTTATTGTCCCTGGAGTGGATGGAGGGATTACATACTAGTACTTACATATCTAATACTAGCATGTACAGTATATATTGATTGAATAAATGATCATCTATCTCACTTGCTGGGTATATTCCATCTTCTTGTAGTCTTCTGAAGTCAAGCAGCACTCCTCCCCTTTGTTGGATCTTATGCTGTCGTGCTCCCTCAGCATGTTCATCATGGATAGTTTATTTATTGATTGATGATGGCCAAGGCCAACCAGCATAAAAATTATTATTATTATTATTATTATTATTAGTAGTAGTAGTAGTATTACCTTAACCAGGTCCAGATCTTGAGCAGACTTCCCAAGGAAATAAACGACCATGGAGATGAGTAGCGAGGTGGTCTCATATCCTCCCAGTCCCAGCAGGGAGTCCAGCACAAAGCTCACTTTCTCCTCGTCAGAGAGCTCGTTGCTTGACAGCAGCACGTCAAGGAAGTCGCCCTTGTTGCATGACCCAGCAGCACTCCGCTCCTCGTCTCCTCGATGATGCCCTTCACAGTGTTGGATATCCTCTCTCTCGCCTACCATTGGGATTTAGTATCTTAACAAAGACAATTAACAAAAATAAAATCTCTGTTGACTCGAAGACAATGAACAAACCGTGTCCAGTTCTCAAAATTAGCATCTTAAGTTAAATTTCCACATATTGCATATACTCAAAACTACAATTGCGGTGCACAGTACTTGCAATTAATATTATTGCTAATTGCAATTATTTAACTTAATGGTTTTTATTTGGTTTTCATGAACAAGAGAGATTAATAGGAATGGAGCACTACAACTGTGGACTATGGAGTAGAACAAAGATGGCAAAGGAGTTGGTCTTCTGGTTTTGGTCTTTTAATTTGGTTTTGCGGTGCTCGATACTTGCAATGGATAATGGTTAGTAGGATAATGGGCGCTAGTGCTTGCAAACAGATTCTGAACTAGGAAGGACAGTTGAGACATGGGCTCATCCTCTGTAGCATGAGAGATGAACAAAGGGCAGGAACAAAACCAATAAGTACATGAACAATGCTTCAGAAGCCACAAATTACTGACCTCTGCTCCTCTGAACCCCCAAGAACTAAGGCTTAGGATGGAAGAGATGAGAAAGACCCTTCAACACATAAAAGAAAGTGTCATTAAAAACAAAACTTACAGCCACACCGACACTGCAAAATGAGTGGTAAAGCCCAACACAAAAGGATGACCTTAAATGCATTCATCACCAGCGTAAAAGAACGTCCAGGTTCAATGGAAAATCACTTTGTTGCAGCTTGCCTTTAACACGACAGCAAAGAAAAGCCTATGTATGGGTTACTCAGCACCAAAAGAGAAAAAACAACAAGAAAGTTGCATCCATCTTTCCTTTCCTTTGTCAAAGCAAGAAGTAAACCACGGATTAAACACCCTTAATCTACAACAACAATAATTTAAGCTGAAAAGACAAGCTAAAGATGCATCATTTTGGCCAAACAAAAGAAGGAGAAGATAAGTGGAGGAAGCATCAGATTCCTCACCTCAGGCACAGAGATTAGCAGCACACAGCAGCAGCCAAGGCCTCGCGTGAAGCAAAGGACTGAATCCCAACCTCCCAGCACAGCTGACAGATGAAAAATCAACCTCAGTTTAAGCAAACCAAGGTACATAGAACATTCTTTTCAGTTTATTTGAGAAAACACAGACAAGTATGAAAACCCGTGAGCCAAAGCCCGTAAAGTTTTATTTGAGAAAACAAAGATCCAAACTCATTGTTCTAATATTCTCTAGTTTTGGCTAAAAATGATAGGTTCTAAAACTGTTATATACCTAATTAAGACAATTTAATTTGGATGATGAGAGCTAAATCTCAACACATAAGACAAGTCTCGTTGCACATCCATTTCCACCTCAGTTAATTTGGGTTTCCAAAACTGAAACACTACTACCAGTCTAGAAACTAAATTGCAATGAGCCAATGAAGCTATACTAGTTAAATTGTCGTTTCTGCAGACATTTAGCAACACAAACTGTAAAGGGCGTACCCAGTGCAGAGAGCTCCCGCTTTGTGCGGGGTCTGGGGAAGGGTATTTAGTGGCAAGCCTTACCCTCGCCTGTGCAATGCGAGGAGACCGCGACTCGAACCCGGGACCTTCCTATCACAGGCGGTAAGACTCTACCGCTTGCACCAGGCCCGCCCTTCTAGCAACACAAACTGTACAGAAGGGAAATGATGTTTTAAGTAAAGAATGACCAACCTCTCCACATAGACTCAGAGAACAATTTCATATTTGTTTGACAGAATGAGTACCTAGTGGTTGCATAAGTGTACGTAGCAAACCTTCTTGTCAATGTTTGTGTAGTAAATAGTCATTGCACACATTTTACGTTCATCATCAGACTGCAGATCACAGCAAAGTGGCAAAGTTTTTAGAGATCATAAGCAGATACAAGCATGAACCTTGAGCTCTGAACTTAAGACAAGCATGAACCTTGCACAGATTTCATGTTCATTAAAATTCCACATATTGCACATGTTCATAACTAAAATTGCAATGCTTGGTACTTGCAATTTACATTATTGATGGTTGCAATAAATGTATTTGCACAAGTAAGCAACCTAAGATCGACACTCAAGATTTGTTATTAATGCTTATTGGACAGTACAGCACGTATGCAGTGGACAGGATACCGTAAACTATGTTTTGCAGCAGCTCATTCTAGGAAGCCTTAACGAGGAGGTATTAGCATGTGTATGAGCAGATACGACATGTTTAAACTACCCAAAATTTCCAGAAACATGTACAAGTGACATACATTTAGATTAGCATTGCTAAAGTTATTACCTTGCCAGTATCAACAGAAGCAGAGTTGTTGTCTTCAGAAACAAAATCATCATCCTCCATGGTATCTAAAAAATATTAAATTTTTATTATGAAAGTATACTATGTGTAATGACATCAAAAACTGAAATTTTGGGCATTTCAACACTAAACTAAACTGCAGTGTAGTAGCAGTTCATATGTCTGCATAATTTTATTTTTATTGTGCATGTGTTCATAACTATCTACCCATATATACATAAGTGGTATAGAACACAACGTCAATTAACAGATTAACTATCTACCCATACCTGGTTTTATTTCAACACTAACTATCTATGTTGGCACAAAACACAATTAACAGATTACAATTTTTATCTACAGAAAAACAGCCCTTGGGCAAAAAGTTCTCCTCTCTTTTTAGATTATATGTTGGCATTAAAATTTTCCTTTCTTTTTGACACCCTTGGGTTCATCGTCGCTAGATGATTCTTGTGCCTTTTTCGGCTTCTAGAGATAAATGAAATCTCCTGTGAGCCACCAGGCCCATACTTGATCGCATCAAGTGCTTTCTGTTGGCAATAAAAAATAGCACTGCAGTTTTTTCAGCAGCTAGAACACACAAAACACTGGGGATAACACGAGCAGGGGCACAATCACTAATTTATTTGTTTATCACTTCTCACATACACACATATATGCCACTCAAGGCTAATTTTTTAAGCTAGTACAGCAATCCCTTTCTAGCTTTTTAGCTAGCTTCTAGCTTACATTACAAATGAGCTAAGGATGCCTTTATATAGGCAGTGAGGTCGGTTTGCTACAGCGAACCGACCTTGCTACAGTAACCAACATACAAAATACAGCTCGTGTTACACAAGATGCTAGCTAATACTATTATCTAGTCAATTTGAATTCTTCTCTATTGACTAGGTACGTGCGCGTGCGTTGCTACAGGTTTACATCATCAAACAGGCACCATACTATCATGAAATACATATATTGATGAATCCTAAAACCATGCTAACAAAGAAGATAGTATGACATAATCAACACAATGAAAAAGACATTTTATCGAACTCTGCAATGTTTATATTCAGGAGTCAAGTTTCAAGCATGCAACCGCAGCACAAGGTAAAGAACAGAGTTCCTAAAAGTAATAGAGAGACTATTAGGAACAATTAGTGTTGACGCCAGATTTTGACACGTGTTGAATCGGCGTCAGGAGGAGAAGATTGGCCGATGCGGCAGATCTGGAGGCTACAGTAAAGAATCGGCCGATTGAGGTAACAGTTGGAAATCGGCCGATGGGTGATGCAGCTTACGCCAACAGGATGGGACTACTTCGGACGGTCCCGGTCAAAAGTTGGTCAACAGAGCGACGCTAAGTCGGTCGGGAAGCAATTGAAAAAGTCCTGATTGGATTAGGAGACGGCGGCGGAAGATTCTGCGGGAGTCCGTTTCCTTTTTTAAAGATATTATAGATATAGTAGTTTTCTTGTTTTAAATAAGGTTGTAACAAGTCGTAATCGACCAGGAGTCCTAGTTTCAGGGTATAAATAGGAGTCGCTAGGGCTTTAACAGGAATCAATACATCAATCAACAACAGTACTTCTACTTTTCCAGCAATTTACTTTCAAGTCGGCAACTTCGCCAATATTTTCTTCTTCCACGAGTTCGTACGGATTGGCAGGGCTGCATCAACCTGATCTCCGGCCAATTGGTAGGTTCCGCTTACCGAGTAATATCCGAGCTTTAGCTACGGGCGCATCGCTGTGGCTTCGTTGGGATTTATTCACCAGTTATCGATATTTACTAGAATTGCAAGTTTTACCTGTTATTTTAGTATTATCACCAGTTATCCAGCTTGAGATTAGGATAATCGGCTTCGTCATTGTTCTCCTTCAATTTATTATCTCACAGCCGATTAGATCTATTTCAAGTGTTGTCCTTGCAGTAGTCGTCTAGATCGCTCCAGCAGTTTTCTTTACGATTACTATATGATCATCGGCTGATCCATAGTCGATCATCACTACAGCAAATCGGCCGATTCGCCGCCGACGCGCTCCTCAGGACAGATCGGAACCCCAGCCGATCGACGCGCCTGGAATTTAATACTGTATTTCCTTGTCAATCAACAGGTCAGATTGACTGGCACGCCGCGCGAACTGCACCAGGGCGATAACCCGAACAGGAGCTAAGCAGATTCTCCCGGGTCGTGTGTCCGACGCTGAAGACCCATCGGCCGATTCCTATCCGGCCGATTTTAGCGCCAACACACTTTTGGCACGCCCGGTGGGACAATCCAAGATCTGATATGTCGAAAAACGCAGAAATCTCTGACAGCAACATCATTGAGGTCACAGAAGCTGATCTCAAGGACGACCAGAGGGAAGAATTGGCCAAACATCTGGAAGATTACAAGAAGATGTACCTCCAGTCGTTCAGTCGTACCAGAAGCGGGGAGGCAGTCAAGAAGGCTCCTATCCTAGCGCCTCGCCACATCACCATTGCTGAGGACTCGGGCAAGATGTCAGAGATGATTCAACAGTCCGTGTATCAAGCATTCATCGACCAATCCTCGGTGATGAGCAACACGGTGTATAACGCCGTCGTCAACTCTCTGGCCAGCGGAGCCGTCCAAGGCTATCAGGGACCGGCATATGCCCCTCCAACTACTCTGCCAGCCAGAAGCCTACCATACACATCCCAATCGGCTTCTCAGCCGATATTGACGCAACGCGAGGGGTACAGCTCTCCACCACCTCCGGCGTCTCCAAGATACAGCGGTGCACCATGTTTCCCATCGCAAGCGTCGTTTCAACCCGTTCAGATGGCTTCTGTGCAAACACTACCTACAAGCTCAGCGCCTTGGGGGACGTCAGCCACAGCGTATTTTCCCGAGCCAGCGAACGGGCATGGCACTTATTCGGTTCAGGTGCCATACCAAACGGCCGCCCGGCCGACGGTTTCCCAGTATCAGCCGATTTTACCAGAAATCGGCAGGGGGGCAAACACTGTGGAAGCATTCAGAGGCACGGCGCCAGCAGTGACGTACGAAGGGGGTGCGGACTCGTTTCGCCATCAACTATCGGCCGCTCAGCAAAATTCGCCGACTCATCACCCGGCCATACCAGCCCTTCAGCATATGCCCGCGCTGCGAACAACTGTTCATCAGCAGCAGATGGACTGGACGGCAAGAATAGCAGAAGTAATCCAGGATCAGTTTGGACTGAAGCCGAAAGTTCAAACTTATACTTACAAGATGCCGTATCCATCGGCCTATGACTCGCTGCCGTTCCCACACCGCTACAAAGTTTCTGATTTCACCAAGTTCTCAGGGACGGACGATGCATCCACTGTGGAGCATATCAATCGATTCATCATCCAGTGCGGAGATCTGCCACGCAAGATGCTCTAAGGGTGCGTTTATTTTCATCATCTCTGTCCGGATCGGCCTTCCAGTGGTTCACCACTTTACCGCCAAATTCTATCGTCACGTGGGCCGATCTAGAGAAACAATTCCACAAGTACTTCTATGCAGGAGTACACGAGATGAAGATCTCGGATTTGACCAGCCTCAGGCAGAGGAGCGATGAACCAATAACGGGGTATATACAGAGGTTCAGAGAAGTCAGGAATAAATGCTACAGTCTGGCTCTGACCGATGCACAGTTGGCCGATATCGCTTTCCAAGGCCTCTTGCCACAGATCAAAGAGAGATATGTTGCCCAAGAGTTTGAAAGCCTGAGCCAAATCGTCCACCGATTATCAGGGCAAGAGGTCCGGCCGTTTGAACAGCGGAGGAACTTCCAAAAGAAGGTGGCATACTTGGAGGGATCTGAATCCGATGCGGAAGAAGAAATCGGCCTGGCAGAGTGGGTAAAAGGAAAAAAACCAATATCTTGCCCCTTTGGCAAGAAGGAGCCAGAGACATTCGGCTTTGACACGTCAAAGGCCGATAAAATTTTTGATCTACTGCTTCAGGAAGGGCAGATTAAGCTATCTCAACATCACACCATCCCCACGGCCGATCAACTCAAGAAGATGAAATACTGCAAGTGGCACAACGCTACTTCTCATGACACAAATGAATGTAAAGTCTTCCGCCAGCAGATACAATCGGCCATTGAACAGGGGCGGCTTAAATTTGAAACTCCAACCAAATCAGCAAAGCCGATGAAGATAGATCAGCATCCCTTCCCGGCCAACACGGTTAACGCTGGAGGAGACTCAAGTCAAACCAAGGTGCTGACGTCAGAATCGGCGAGAAGAGGCGACGCTGTAGACCCCAGGAGGCAGATCACGACGGAAGAACTCAGAAGAAATAGGCGAGGGCCAGAACGACCACGCAAACCCGTCACCTCCCAATTCTTACTTAGTAAATATCGGCAGCAGCAAGAACAGGCAAGATACTAGGAAGAGACGATACGCCGGCATGAAGATCACTGGCAATGTCCGTTCTTCATCCACTGCTGGAAGAACGATATCAGATTGCCATCTGCCGACAACTGTCCGGAGTGTAACGAATTGAGCCGCAACGATCGCCCGAGGCCACACTCTAGGGACAGAGGATCAGAGCCGATCAACAGAAATCGGCGCGAAGAACGGCGCGTTTCGGTGAATGATCGGCTGGGGGGCAGAGTTGACCAGTACAGCAGGTCAAAAAGCAAGATCGGCCAGCGAGATGGACTGGGGGGCAGAATCAGCGCACACGATCGGCTGGAAGAGATGGTCGATGACAGGGTATCAGACGAAGATCCCCTAGGGAGGGAACTGGATTGGGAACACGCCAGATCATCGGCCAAACCAGTGAATCCCACGTGGTGTCCCGATGGCCTATCCAGATCCCAGAAGCAAAGGATCCAACGCCTACGCCAGTGGGAGCATCAAGAAGAAGAACAAAGACATGTGCCAGAGAGAAGGAATGTGAAATCTCGAGTTTGGCGCCCAAAGAAAAACGATCAGGAAACGAACAACCAAGAATCGGCAGCCGAAATTGATATGGTATTCATACTGCCGATGGAGTTCATGGCGCCCAACGATCGAGATAAAGTAACAAGAACAGAAGAAGAACAAATGGCACAACTGGTATTAGAGCCGATGACGGCTACGTTTGAGAAACCAGAAGAAGAAATACGGCAGCATCTCAAAGCGCTGTTTCTCAAGAGCTATGTCAACGGGAGACCCGTCACCAGATTACTGGTAGATGGAGGCGCGGCAGTTAATATCATGCCATATGCCATGTTCCGCAAGCTGGGCAAGGGCGACGACGACCTCACCAAGACGGACATGATGCTGAAAGATTTCGAAGGCAACGTGTCACCCGCCCGCGGAGCGCTCTGCGTCGACCTCACCATCGGCAGTAAGACCCTCCCTACCACTTTCTTCGTTATTAATGGCAAGGGATCCTATAATATGCTGCTTGGTCGCGACTGGATACACGCAAACTGTTGTGTCCCTTCTACAATGCATCAATGCCTTGTACAATGGGTAAGCGATAGTACAGAGATAGTCGCCGCCGATTCCGTCTACAGCGTTGCAGCGGCCGACATGCAACAGTGGAGCTGCGAGCACGTCAAGTGTATATCTGGCAGGACTTGGGACACTGACTTCCTGAAAGTGTCCGATTTCGGTCTACAGCCGATCCAAGCAGTCGGCTCTGAAGATTCAGAATAAATGGATCAGCTCGTCCGAGAAGATGGGAAGCTTGGACATGGGTTTACGTCGGCCGATTTATTAGAGATGGTAGATTTGGGAGATAGCAGCAAATCAAGGCCGATGTACATTAGTGCCAATTTGGATTCTGAGTACAAATGCAAATTGATAAGTTTATTAAAAGAGTTCAAGGATTGCTTTGCTTGGGAATACCATGAGATGCCAGGACTGGACCGGTCTATTGTTGAACACCGGTTACCTATAAAATCAGGATATCGGCCATATCAGCAACCTGCACGACGGTGTAGCCCCAAGATTCTACCTGACATAAAGGCCGAGATTACAAAGTTGATTGAGGCAGGATTTATTCGGCAGTGCCGCTACGCCGAATGGATTTCTAACATTGTGCCTGTATACAAAAAGAATGGAAAATTGCGTGTGTGCATCGATTTCAGGAACTTAAATCAGGCTACGCTGATGGATGGATATCCGATGCCAACGGCCGATATCTTGGTGGATGCTGCCGCAGGCCACAAAGTCATAAGCTTCATGGATGGGAATGCTGGGTACAATCAGATATTAATGGCCGAGGAAGATATTTCAAAAACGGCTTTTAGGTGCCCGGGCCATCTTGGTTTATTTGAATGGGTGGTTATGACTTTCAGCTTGAAGAACGCCGGCGCTACATATCAACGGGCCATGAACTACATATTCCACAAACTCATTGGTTCATCAGTGGAAATTTATATAGATGACGTCGTGGTCAAGTCAAAAGGTCACCAAGATCATCTGGCCGATTTACAAGAAGTGCTGGAGTGCACGAGGAAACATGGGCTGAAGATGAACCCAAACAAGTGTGCATTTGGTGTATCAGCCAGACAATTCTTAGGATTTATGGTCCATGAGCATGGGATAGAAGTCAACCGCAAGACCATAGACGCCATCAACAAAGTGGTGGCCCCACAAAACAAAACTGAACTGCAGTCCCTCATCGGCAAGGTCAATTTCATCAGAAGATTCATATCCAATCTATCAGGACGTATTCAGGCTTTTACCCCTCTGTTGAAATTAAAGCCCGACCAGGAATTCACAAGGGGAGAAGAACAGCACAAGGCACTGGAGAATATCAAGCAGTATCTGGTTTCACCTCCGGTGTTAGCCCCGCCACAGCCTGGTAAGCTGTTCAAGTTATATTTATCGGCTGACGAACAGGCTATTGGATCGGCGTTGGTACAGGAGTTTGAAGGGAAAGAACGAGTGATATACTACGTCAGCAGAAGACTTTTAGACGCCGAAACAAGATATTCCTCGGTGGAGCGATTATGCTTGTGCTTGTACTTTTCGTGTACTAAGCTCAGGCACTATTTGCTATCGGTAGAATGCATAGTCGTGTGCAAGGATGATGTGGTGAAGTATATGCTATCATTGCCGATTTTGAAAGGGCGGATTGGAAAATGGATCCTGGCTTTGTCGGAATTCGATCTAAGGTACGAATCGGCCAAAGCCGTCAAAGGTCAAGTGAAGGCCGATTTCGTAGTTCAACATTGTGGACCAGAAATTGCCACCGTCGAACCAGTTCCATGGACTCTATATTTTGATGGTTCTTCGTGTGGGGTCGGATCAGGAATCGGCATTGTTCTTGTGTCGCCTCGGGGGGCAACTTATGATTTCTCTCTGCCGATAGAAGCCTCTGCAACTAATAACCAGGCGGAATATCGAGCTGTTCTAAAAGGCATCCAATTATTAAGGGAAGTCAGAGCTGATGCAGTCGAAATTTTCGGGGATTCCAAGCTCATTGTGGATCAGTTGACGGGGCGATCTGAGTGCAAGGATGATATCTTGAGGATTTATTATGAGGATTGTCTTCAACTTTTAAAAGAGTTCAAATCTGCAATAATTGAGCATATCCCCAGGGATTATAATGAAGAAGCCAACAGACTGGCCCAACATGCTTCTGGATATCGGCCGATTCAGGGAGCGATGACGCTAGAGCTCACGGCCGATGACTGGCGAAAGGATATCGCCGATTACCTGAGAAATCCATCCCAAAAGGTCAATCGGCGAACACGTTTTCAGGCTACAAAATACGTGTTGCTTGAGGATGATTTATTTTATCGGACGATTGATGGAGTTCTTCTCAAATGCCTGGGAACAGAAGAAGCAAAGGTTCTGATTGGAGAAATCCATGAAGGCGTGTGTGGAGCTCATCAATCGGCTCACAAAATGAAATGGATGATCAGGAACAATGGATATTACTGGCCGACCATCCTTGAAGATTGTTTCAAGTACTACAAAGGATGCCAAGACTGTCAGAGGTTTGGCAATGTGCAGCGCGCACCAGCATCGGCTATGAATCCAATAATTAAGCCGTGGCCGTTCAGAGGGTGGGGAATAGATCTCATCGGACAGATTCATCCTCCATCCAGCAAAGGGCATAAGTTCATATTGGTGGCTACAGATTATTTTACTAAGTGGGTGGAGGCAGTTCCTTTAAGGAACGTGACATCGGCCGATATGATTGAATTTGTTAAAAGCCATATTATATATCGATTCGGCATTCCTCAAACCATCACAACTAATCAAGGGACAATGTTCACTTCTGGAGAATTCGAAGAGTTCGCCGCCGATATGGGAATTAAATTATTAAATTCTTCTCCATACTATGCTCAAGCCAATGGCCAAGCAGAATCATCTAACAAGGGGATAATCAAGCTAATCAAGAGGAATATAGAAGAGCAACCCAAGAAGTGGCATATGTCTTTGGCTGAATCTTTATGGGCATACAGGATGGCTTATCATGGGGCCACTAAAATGTCCCCTTATCATTTGGTTTATGGTCACGAAGCGGTCTTGCCATGGGAGATAAGGACAGGGTCAAGACGTATATCGTTACAGGATCAGTTAACAGCCGATGACTATTCCTTTCTCATGAAAGACGAACTTGACGATTCGGCGGGTTTACGGTTAAGAGCCCTGATTAGTATAGAAGAAAACAAGAAAAGGGTGGCCAGATGGTATGACAAAAAGGTCAAAGTTAAACAGTTCTCTCAGGGAGATCTGGTATGGAAGTTGGTGCTGCCGATAGGATCTAAGGATCCCAAATTCGGTAAATGGTCACCCACGTGGGAAGGGCCGTATAGAATCGGCCGATGTGCTCCTGGAAATGCATATATTCTGGAGACAGTCGAAGGGGAGGAATTCCCAAGAGCTTTAAATGGACGATATCTGAAGAGGTACTATCCAAGCATTTGGGTAGACGCATAACTTACAGCAAGATATGTCAAGGTAACATGGCCGATTTATCATCGGTTTTCTGGCTACACATCTGGTGAAGGAAACATTGGGACTCATTATTAAATGGAAATTACAGATTACATGGCCGACATGGTATAAGTCGCCCTTAGAGTAAAAATACCGATATGTCTAATGGTTACGTTTCTTCTTGGTCTCTTTCTCAAACCGATCTAATTTCTTCAAGAGGTGGGCACTTTTCTTTTCTATATCTTTCAAGGCCGCTTCAGCTTCAGCAAGTCAATGTGAAAATGAGGGATTCTCGTCAAAGGATGGCATTTGTTCAAAGCAGACGAAATCCATATAGTCCAAGATTGGTCGGATATTGGCAGGAGCATGATCTTTGAGTTCTTCAGAATGAGCTTTTATCAGATCTATATCAGCTTGCGATAATGGTTTGTCTGAATGTACGATTTCGATCGCTCTTTCCAAACTAGGGTTAAGATGGTTCGGCTGAAAGAAAGAACAGACAAACATGTCGGAACAAAGATATCTCAGGAAGGGATAGAGGGAAAATTAATACCTGGTTAACAGAAGAAGAGGATCGAGAAGATATTTTAATGTCTGACCGAAGAAGGCGAAGGTCGGGATTCAGAAGGAAAAGAAGATGAACAAGGTAAGTATTTTTGGAAATAGTACGGAGAATCGTATTTATAGAAAGGAAGAGACGAAGGGTTGGCAAGATGTGTGCCATCGGAGTAAAGGCATCAATAAATATAAAGCTGCCAGGAGAAATGCCACGCTTGCAGAAAGAACATTAATGAAGTGAAGGCATTGATAAATGTAAAGCTGCCAGGGGAGATGGTCAAAGTTCGAGTCTGCACGCCAACATGATGTTTATCCTGTTACAGGATTTCATGTCATTGAGCCGATTCTAGAGAAATGATCAGATGTAGAGGAAAAAGTTGCGCAATTGACTTTGAGGTTCACTCCTGTCACAATTGGGAAACTTAAAGAGAAAGATTATGGAAGGAGTTTCAAAGAAAAAAATATATTTTACTTCGAAACTGGAGGGCATGTGTTGACGCCAGATTTTGACACGTGCTGAATCGGCGTCAGGAGGAGAAGATTGGCCGATGCGGCAGATCTGGAGGCTACAGTAAAGAATCGGCCGATTGAGGTAAAAGTTGGAAATCGGCCGATGGGTGATGCAGCTTACGCCAACAGGATGGGACTACTTCGGACGGTCCCGGTCAAAAGTTGGTCAACAGAGCGACGCTAAGTCGGTCGGGAAGCAATTGAAAAAGTCCTGATTGGATTAGGAGACGGCGGCGAAAGATTCTGCGGGAGTCCGTTTCCTTTTTTAAAGATATTATAGATATAGTAGTTTTCTTGTTTTAAATAAGGTTGTAACAAGTCGTAATCGACCAGGAGTTCTAGTTTCAGGGTATAAATAGGAGTCGCTAGGGCTTTAACAGGAATCAATACATCAATCAACAACAGTACTTCTACTTTTCCAGCAATTTACTTTCAAGTCGGCGACTTTGCCAATATTTTCTTCTTCCACGAGTTCGTACGGATTGGCAGGGCTGCATCAACCTGATCTCCGGCCAATTGGTAGGTTCCGCTTACCGAGTAATATCCGAGCTTTAGCTACGGGCGCATCGCTGTGGCTTCGTTGGGATTTATTCACCAGTTATCGATATTTACTAGAATTGCAAGTTTTACCTGTTATTCTAGTATTATCACCAGCTATCCAGCTTGAGATTAGGATAATCGGCTTCGTCATTGTTCTCCTTCGATTTATTATCTCACAGCCGATTAGATCTATTTCAAGTGTTGTCCTTGCAGTAGTCGTCTAGATCGCAGTCGTCTAGATCGCTCCAGCAGTTTTCTTTACGATTACTATATGATCATCGGCTGATCCATAACCGATCATCTCTACAGCAAATCGGCCGATTCGCCGCCGACGCGCTCCTCAGGACAGATCGGAACCCCAGCCGATCAACGCGCCTGGAATTTAATACTGTATTTCCTTGTCAATCAACAGGTCAGATTGACTGGCACGCCGCGCGAACTGCACCAGGGCGATAACCCGAACAGGAGCTAAGCAGATTCTCCCGGGTCGTGTGTCCGACGCTGAAGACCCATCGGCCGATTCCTATCCGGCCGATTTTAGCGCCAACAATTAGCATATCCAATGATTGATCAGACAGGCGTGCTGCATCAGAGTCATTCCTTCCTCCATGGATTCGGTCCATACTCCGCGTCAACAATCGGTCTACATGTCATTAAAAAAACAAAACAAAGATTAATCAGATGAACCGGTAAAAATCACATAAGAGAAATGCGGTATTTGAAGGGCCAACGAGATCAGTTTAGGAAAAAGATTATCTCTGCAATCTTTGATGACTTAAGAGTGAGAAAGAGAGAGACAGAAGAGTGGAAGGAAGCGGGTTGTGTCTTGTTCCATGCACAAGTTTTACAAATCAATAGATGGAAATGGCAAAGGTGTTAGAATACTATTTAAGCATTATCTATTGAATCACAAGGTAAAAAAACTGAAGCCCGGTCAAAACAATAAACAAAAAAATCCCATGCCACACATCGTACACTACAAATTAATTATGAAGAATATTGGATTTTTAAGGAGATAGAAAAAGATAAGTTAGTCATGTCAGGATGCATACGTATGAAGCAATAAGTCCTACAAAATTCTTCTTGCTAGATTCTTGAAGTTCACCAGCTATGTGAATCTCATCCAATATGTAGTAGGCCTGCATAAATGGAAAATCTACACTGATGAACATGAGTGTGCACCAACAGCCTACCATGATGAAATATTACAAGCTATAATATCAGATCAAAAGATCTCCATTGATCTGTCGATTACAAATTCACTGGAAGACTATTTGGAAGGTGGAACTCAAATTGTCATCCTAACTAGGTCAACTCTGTAATGATGACCACAAAGCAGGAAGGCTCTGGCTCTAGAGGTCATGCACGCTGAAGAAAGATGAAAACATGTCTTTTCTTTTATCTTAGTTAATCACATGTACCCCGAAGAAAGTTCCTTTCATATTGTAATTCTTTTGGTCGGTTACAGGAAATAGATATTCAGATATGATCAGATGACGACTCTAATTGTACATAGATACCTTCATGTGCCTGATGAACATCCAAACATATAGTATCTTCAAATGTTGCTTTTCAAACATCTATTCTTTTTTTTTTGAAATTTTCAAACATCTATTCTGAATCATAAGCACTCATCAAACTCTTAGTTTAGTACAAAGTGAAGTAACTATCACATAACTAATAATCAGATAGGAACTCAAGTTCACCAAAATCATTACAGTTTGCACCTAAGCTTCCTTGTAGAACATTCAGGTTACAGTTAAAGTTACAAAGCCAGAATAATAGGATTTCAGGACGAAACCATCTAAATTTTGTTACCATCCGAGGGTATGATAAAATGCTAAAACAAGCAACCTAGGTGGAGCAAAAATTACAGCTGAAGGAAGCTAATTCGTGAATCTTATCCTGATGCACACACGTCCTCCTACTCCCATCAACGAGGGAAGCCAACACTGAAACATTTTCTAAGTTAATCTAGGAAATAGTACGTCTAAAATGAGGGAAGCCAAGGTGCGTCAACGTGCATCCTCATAGTTCATTCGTGCATCCTGCGTATGTACATAGGTTTGTGGTCTGATGTTGTGAAGGACATGCCATTTTAAATTTAATTATTTACAGAACTAAACATTGCGGCAAAACAAAAAATCACTGAGGTTTCTGCAGCATACCAGTTTCAGCAGTCGACCACTAAGGTAGAACCTGTCCCAGGTCAAGACATCCATGGCCAAATTAAAATTTCATGTGTAGATATGCATCATTGAATGTCAAATTAAAATTGACTTTGTCATCTCAAGAAAACTAATTAACTCCCAACACTTTCGAGTTCTGTTTCCTTTCCAGGGCAGCTATCCTATCCCCAAGGGGAACAGTGTCCTCATTAGACAAAGAGACACTGTTCAAAAATACTTCAGCATGGTGTTCATCCTTGACCTCGTATAACCTGAAACATATAAAGCAGTAAGGACATCTTCCATGTACTAGTAGAACAGAATGCACATCAAATGAGACAGAATAGTCTTGCTACTCAAATTTAGAAATGCAATAGGTCAGCACAAGACTGAACCAAGAACTCTGTAAATGAGAATTGCAGTTTTTTTTCTAGAAACTAATAATTTTTCATGTAAGTTCACTTTCCTTGTGAATTGGAAATATGCACTGAATATACAAGAAATGATTCAATTTTTTTGAATAAAAATCACACCTTCTAGAACCATAGGCGACATGGCAAAATTCCAAAATGGAAAATGTGCAGCCCAAAATTAAGCAAGATCTCACCTTATACGCTTTGAATTATGCATGCCATCATCACTCTCAGATTCCGCTGAAGCATCAGATGCATTACCATCAGAATGTTGATCGTCCTAACTAAATAAGCAGGTGAAAAACATACTGTTACATGAGATTTTCTCTGAACTTCTATTTTCTTTTTTCTTCATCTCTTCTTTAATTGTCTCGTAGTCAACAGGAGCAACTTGATAACTTCTGCCCGTTGCTGCAAAGAAATAGAAATCCTGGTAAATACCGTTTCGTGTCTTTTCTTTAACCCATCCGACCATACAGAAAAATAATATAACCAGTCCACAATAGAGATCATTTGTACAGTAGATGCCTAACATAGATCTAAAGAAACTCTAATGAATTATATGTAAATGTGTAAAAGAAGCCAAGTTTACCTTCTTGTGTAAAAGAAACCCTTGGGAAAGGTCCGGCCGCTGCCCATCCGTCCTACCAAAAACCAGCAAGCAGAAGCAGTCTGTTGCTGCTGCATCTCATTGGGTTGGAGTCGGAGAAGAGGAGAAGAGTTCAAACCAACCAGTAATTGATGGATGCAGCTACCATGCCATACTGTTAGTGGACAGAACCACAATCACTTGCTGTAACTGAAAAAAACAACTGTGGTTCCATACAGTTGTACAGAACCACAATTAACTGAAAATTCAGAGAGAGAGAAACAGCTAGGTTGATTCAGGTTCAGGCCCAAAAAGTTACAGTTAACGGATGCAACTCAAAATAACACACAAGAGCACCATTTAAGCGACACTTAACTAAAAGTTAGGTTGATTCAGGTTCAGGCCCAAAAATTTCAGATAAAGGAACAAGTAGGTTGATTAAGGTTCAATCACCAAAAAAAATAGATAAAGAAACAGGTAGATTGATTCAAGTTCAGGAACCAAATCTTCACCAACTCATAACTGAAATTACAAAAAATGCAGTGCCATCATGTAATAACTTTAATTCAACAAAATTCATATCTAAAGTTATTAACAAAATTCATATCTGTAGTGCCATCATGCAGTGCCGAAAAATCCCACCGAACTTCTCAGAGTTGCTAACTTAACTTAGACTAAGCTAAGACACTTCTACTCAAGTTTCAGAAACAATGTTTAACTCTTCAGTCTTCAAATCTGCAATACATCTTTCTCCATTCAGAAAATATAGTTTTAGTTTTAAGAATTCCTATATGAAACTAGGTCTTGTAATATGAAGAGCAAGGAAGCTTAATGAGATCCAAACAAGCAAATCACAAATCATGCTGTCATGAACCTCTCTGACCATTCATTACAAGCAAATGCTAGCCTTTGCCAACTAAGGACAGGCATACCACACATATTGGCAGTTTATTGAATAGATTGTGAGCACTGAGGTTTCCACAAATGAAGATGACTTACCTTCATGGAGATCCTGCTCGGATGGTTCTACATGGCTACTTCGTGTACCATGCTTCTTCATAAGTGTAAAAAAAGGGCGTACCCAGTGCCGTAGGCTTCCCGCACTGCGCTTCTTCATAAGTGTGCTCTATACAAATGCAATGCGAGCATTCGGCTGTCTCCCCATTTACAAGAACCTGAGGCTGCTTATAATGAAAAGCTTGTCATCAGGGTGCTATATATCTGTAAGGGCTAAGAACTCAAATATTCAACATCTTGTTCCTACAGCTCTCTGGGTGGCTTCTAAAGCAAGAAGAAATTCCTATGGCTAAAGGAAGGAGATGACATCCTATTAGCTATTCCTAAACACCCTGCCCACAGGTGGTGTCATACCTTGTTCTTATATAGCTGTATCATGGCTGATTTGGGCAGAGACAAGTGGTGCCGAACTGCCCATGCAGGTTGCTGCCGAGATCCATGGAGGCTGGTAACCCAGATCGGAGACAAACGTCAGGATCGCACGCGCCCCGAGATCCGCCGCGAGCACATGCATCGCTCCTGCCGCAGCGCAGACGCTTCAGCTCTGGCACAGATAGGGGACATAGCTTAGTTGCGCCGAAGTCGGAGTTGGGGGAGATGATGGGTGGCCGCGCGGGGTTGTCGAATCTCGGTCGGAATGGGGAACGGCGACAGGATGGAGGAGCCTCCGAGCTCCCTGCCGTCCCGTCGCGCCGCTGCACCCGCTGAGGGCATGGCCGCCGCCGCAAGCCCTGCTGCCTCACGCAGCGAGGGCCCGCTGAGGGCGTGGCCGCCGCGGGGAGGCAACGAGCAGGGCGGGGCGGCGCGGTGAGGTCGCCGAGAGAATCAGCGCGAGAATTCATTTGCCCTTTCCGACCGCGCTTCGAGTGCCATCTAGAGTCGACGAAGTGGAGAGAGGGCCGGAGGAACTTATTCCACTGAAGCAGCGCCACCTCCACCTTGCGGCCGCTGCCGGGAAAGAACCTGATGCCGCCGCCGCCCGCCGAGACAGGGAAGCCGCCGTAGATGTCGGAGAAGGCCGCACCGATACTCGATCTGGCTTCACCGCATCCACGCCGTCGTCGCACGTCGGAGCCGCAGCAGCACAGGAAGACAGGACCACGCCGCAACGCCGGCATGTCCAACCCTAACCCTAAACTACCTACTACAAGCCTAGTAGAGAAGGGTATATACACCGAACGTCCAATCCACATGTCCCCCCCCCCCGGCGGATTCGACGCCGGAAAGCGAATCGCCCTCGGCTCGCTCTTTTGGTACTGTAGATGGGGAAAGCAAGCTACTCCCACCGTCCATAAAACAAGTGATTCTCGTAACTAAATTAAATTAATAAAGAAGTAAAATGACCATATTTGTCTCTATTTATTTTTTATATTTAACACTAATTTATTTTTGCATGCACATGCACTTTAGGACAAATTTTGAATTCTGGAGGGAGTACAATTTTTGTGTTGGCTTTGTTTGCTTCAGCTCAAATATAAAAGCTGAACCTTTAATTGTAGAGCAATATTGTTTAGTCAGGCTTCACGTCAGCTTATATGTGACTGAGGCATTATTTAACGTCATGCTGTGCTGTTCTAGGAGTAAAACGGTATTGGCAATATTGTTCTTTTGATCGATAACTTTCATGGCCATGCAGCGGCTGAGGACACCGGGCGTCGTGGTTTGTTAGGAACCGGCGCTGTTGGAAGATGAGTCTCCTCTGTAGTACTGCACATTGACTCGTCCCACTGAGATGGAGTTCCGCACGTCAGTCAGTGAGAACGAGTCCCGAACATGCTCTGTTTCTTCCCATTCACGTATAATATTTAGCAGGTATCGTAGTAGCATGACAGCGTCACTAGCATGATACTAAAGTTTGTACGGAAATAAATTGAGAAAAAATATGTCACAAGCAATCCAATTCTATCTAAGATACGGCTGGATATATCCAGTGCAGATGGTTAAGATGGCATGTATCTGAATCAGACTTCAGAGACTACGATGATGGTACAATGGATAGGCGCGTATGCTTGCAGGAGCTCTTGCAACGGCAAATACTGTGGATTGTTACGGTAACAAGAAAAGCGTCCTGCGAATGTTTCTTCTTGCTGTGCATCAGCTGTGAAGCAACAGCATGAAAACAAAGAGGTTTTCCTAAACTGTACTAGTAGGCTAGTAGAGGTCCAAGCAGAGGTGCCTGCAGCCAGTGCAGAAGGCGTCTCAGTTTCCATAGTTTGCCATATAAATCCTCTTAAAAATGCAATTAAAGATCAGCTTCCATCATACAGTTTTGAAATTGGCCCACGTGCAAATTACACGATCACATCAAGATACAAAACCAATAGCAGCGTGCCATACCATGATGTTCTCCATGGATGCAGTGTTCATATATTTATTGGGAAGCACAAATGTGCCATCACATCAAGTAATCATTTGGTAGTAGGTGCTTCTTATGTGAACAGAAAATAAGAGTAAATTACCACTCTGCCCCATCAATATTAAGAATAAGAAATCTGGAGGATTTTTTATTGGCAATTGGATGGACAGAGCCATCGAAATCTTGCTTTGAAGGCGCTGGGTCCCTGCGTGATGTAAAAACGACGGAGAGGGGTGGTCTTGCTCAGCATTACGGAAGTCCTCGACGGATGTTATGGCCTCGCTGCTTCCTCGGCTCCTCCTGTGCCGTCGCCATGGCGGACCCGCTGAACGTGGAGCAGAGGTGGCAGGTCGCGGCAGAAGCGCGATAAGGTTGACATTGTGTCATTGTGCTTGCCGATATGGATCCTGCCCCTGATCTGTTGGAGATCAACGATAGGTCGCGGAGGCCACATGTCGGGGAGCATCGGCGAGCGGGAGAGCTCTCCGACTGGACGGCGGCCGCCGCCGCGGCAAACGGGAGAGAAGGTCGCGGCAGATGGCAGACTTCGGTCAATGACAATTTTACAAAATGATCCCTAAAATTGGATTGATCGCGATCCGAATATTTACACATAGCCCCCTAAATCAGATCACGATTCATAGTCGCGATCCGATTTAGGAGGGTATGTGTAAATATTTCCAAATATATTTATAAAATGCCTCCTAAATTGGACAGAGATATTTTCAAATTAGCCCCTCATTGGCTCATGCCATTCCTCATCTCTCTCGTTGCTCATGGCGACCGGTTCCCGTCAGGCGGCGGCGATGGCGACGGCAGTCTCATCCTCACGAGTGTACTCCTGCTCCTCCGTCCCCCAAACCTGTGTTTCCGCCGCCGTGGCCCCTTGTACCACCGCCGCGATGCTAATGGACACCGTGGAGAATTATTGGAGATCACATCGGAATATCGGAGACCGTTGTGGAAGGAGAGGGAAACTGCACGAGATCCATGGGCTGGCGCCGCGGAGTGTCTGCCTGCTGGTTTCCTCCCATGATGCGCAGATCTTGCTAGCCATTGATATTGAAGAATATCTTCGATAAACTGGAGGTCAGTTTGCGAAGATCTGTCTTTGGATTGAGTGCTTGGAGAAGTTTCTCTGGATTGAGTGCTTGGAGAAGTCAAGCTGCTAAAGCCTAAAGGATCTCTTCGGCTGAGCCGTGGGGATGCGACTTGCAGGGAAAGCAAGCCTTGACCTGTGCAAGAACCAGCTGATGAAGAAGAATGTTTGAGCTCTGAATCAGATTCGGTATTTCTTCTTCGTCGGTAGTTGCACCTGGAACAGGAGAGGAGCTGAAGGCTAAGATTGCGTGTCGCTTGGTTTCAGCGGAAAGATAAAAAATGTTGTTCTGAATGTGAGTTATGATTGCTTTAATCTAGGAGTAGTTTTGGTAGCCAAAAATGCTGTTATGCACCATTGCAAGTAAGATCCATCCACGCAGAAAGCACACTGGTCAGCCCTTTCATGGCCATGTGCAGCGGCGGATGCACACCGGCCAGTTAGTTGAAGGATATCTGTCGGAGCTGGGGCGGCGCGCGCACGCCTTCGGCTGCGTACATCTCGTTGCCGACAGAGCACCCCGAGCATGGCATCATGGTGTTTGGGACTGAATGTCCCTCGAGGGTCAAGGCACCCACATTCGGAACATGCTTCGTTTATTCCATGCAGTAGCATGACAGCGTCGCTAGCATAAAGTCAAGATGCTATATTTTGTAAATGGAAATAAATTGAAAAAAAATAAGTCACAAGCAACCCCATTCTGACTAAGATCGAGAGCATCCAGTGCAGATGGTTAAGGTGGCATGTATCTGAGTCAGATAGTACAATGTGATGGTACATGAATGGATAGATTCTATGAGCCTATGATGCGTACCTGAATCAGACTGACTAGGCTAGCCTATGCTTGCAGTTGTAGCTTTTGAACTGCAAATGTCGTGCAATGGGTCAATAAGAAAGGCGTCTGGATGTGATACTTGGCATGTGATAAGAGGGGTGTGAAAACAAAATAAAAGAAGGGATTCGCCAAATATATAGGAGCCTACTAGAATTTCCAACAATGAACAGAGGGAAAACAAAGATTTTTCACCACACTATTATACCATACAGGAACTACTATTGCTCCAGTCAAGTGAACCAGAAATATCCTGCTACTCATCGCTGTATCCATACCACCAATTAGAAAATCAACTTATTTAGATGGAGAAATTTAAGAATAGGTATGTCAATATGATCAATCTCATCGCTGTGATGTCTTCGCTGGCAAATGTGATGTTAGAGTAATAAGCGCGCGGAAGCAACAATTGACCTACCGAGATGATGTATGCGAGATCATAGACGGCACCGGAGGCACGATATTTGTTGACGAGGTTCGGCCGAAGCCTACATCCCCGAGGCATGACTACGGGCACTCCTCCCCAATACTGCAACACCGCCCGCTCCGAGGTCCCAGCAATATGCCGCCTCCCCCTGCGAGCCTGTCGTATGTCGTCATGGTTACAACAACGGTCCTCCTCTCATATTTATGAGGAGTACAGGCTACAGAGTTTGACACGAACTCTACACCCTACCACTTATACAACTCCAAGTCCAAAAGTAACCGACTAGTACACAATATTCGACACAAATCTAACAAACTCCACCTTGGCCAATATTCCACCATCTTGAAGCCGTCTTGCGCGAACCTTCGTGTACACCGGACTTGGTGTTGGCGCTAAAAATCGGCCAGGAATCGGCCGATGACCTTCAGCGTCGGACACACGACCCGGGAGAATCTGCTTAGCTCCTGTTCGGGTTATTGCCCTGGTACGGTTCGCGCGGCGTGCCAGTCAATCTGACCTGTTGATTGACAAGGAATTAAGAGTATTAAATTCCGGGCGTCCTGATCGGCTGAGTTTCCGATCTGTCCCGAAGAGCGTATCGGCGAATCGGCCGATTTGCTATGAAGATGACCGGCTATGGATCAGCCGATGATCATGTAATAATTGCAAAGAAAACTGCTGGAGTAACTTAAACATTATTACAGATGCAACACTTGAAATAGATCTAATCGGCTGTATGACGATGAACGAGGAAGAGCGATGATAAAGCCGATAGTTTCAATCTCAAGCTGGATAACTGGTGATAATACTAGAACAACAGGTAAAACCTATAATTCTAGTAAATATCGATAACTGGTGAATAAATCCAAACGAAACCACGGCGATGCGCCCGAAGTTAAAGCTCAGATGTTATTCGATAAGCGGAACCTACCAATTGGCCGGAGATCGAGTTGATGCAGCCCTGCCAATCCGTACGAACTCGTGAAAGAAGAAAAAGTATTGGCGAAGTCGCCGACTTGAAAGTAAAGTGTGATGAAAAAGTAGATTGTTTTGTTGATTGATTGGTTGATTGGTTGATTGATAAAGCCCTGACGACTCCTATTTATACCCTAGGACCAGGACTCATGATCGATTACGATTTGTTACAAACTTGATTTAAATAGAAAACTACTATATATATAATATTTTTATAAAGGAAACAGACTCCCGCAGAATCTTCTGCCGCCATCTCCTAATCCAATCAGCATTCTTTCCATTGCTTCTCGACCGAGTCGGCATCGTTTCGTTGACCAATATAAGGCCACTTTTGACCGGGATCCTCTGTTGTGGTTCCAATGGTTTCACCCTCCCTATCTGTTGACGCAAGTTGCATCGCCAATCGGCCGATTCCCAACTGTAGCCTCAATCGGCCGATTCCTCACTGTATCCTTTAGATCTGCCGCATCGGCCAATCTCTTCCTCTCCTGACGCCGATTCAACACGTGTCAAAATCTGGCGTCAACACATGCCCCCCAGTTTCGGAGTAAAACATAATTTTTACTTTGAAACTCTTTTCTTTAATCTTTCCTCCGAAACGAGCGCAGTAAAAATCTCCTTCCGTTTCGCGGTCTTCTACATGATTGCAATCTTCTCGAACCGGGTGCTTGAGACAACTGTTCCCCTGGAATTCGTGTAGACGGCGCGGCAAAAATCCTGCCTTTACCCTTTCTCTCTCGGATTGTCCTTAAGTACTGGCGTTCTCCGCCACTCCTTCTCCACGAGCCTAGTAATTTCCTCTAGCGAATCGCTGTTCATCTTCTTCCTGCGCCCTCTCTGTCTCCAGCCGCATCCTCCAGCGATTTTTCTCTTGCCTGCAATCTGCTCCATCCTTCCAATGGCGGCGCCATCGGCAACTTCACCAACCACGGAGGTTCCGCCGGCAACTTCCTCGGCGACGGCGGTCCTATCGGCGGCTCCGTTGGTGACTCCATCGGCGACGATGAGTTTCATCCCGGAGGTAATCATCCGAAAGTTTCCCCTTTTACTTTTTACTGCTCAAGTACTTTCTAGATCCATTCTCACTTTTCTCCTTTTTCTCTCTTTTTTAGGCATTTAGGCACCAGATTACTATTTCCCTTTCCGAAACCCCCGGTCTCATCTGCTTAGGTCCTATGGGGAATCCAGATCCAACCGATTTGATCAACCTAGAAACCCACAGAATTCCTTTCAAGCAATCACCCATGGATTTGGGTCAATGGGCAGGTGCCTTTAAATCTTGGCCGAATGAAACCCCTGGTTGGAAACAATGGTACCACAGATTGGCCAAGTCTAAGAGAGTTCAGTGGGATGAGTTAAAAATCGGCCAGTGCATCGATCTCTCTATGTCCCAAATGGAGAAAAATGAACCCTTAGTAATAGCGGCCTCTTACTTCTGGTCCGACGCGCTCAACGCGTTCCTCTTTGGGCACGGACCTATGACTCCAACCCTGGCCGATGTTCTAATGTTGACCGGCCTTGATATCTCCTCCCCTGATACACCCTTTGATTATCTGATCAAACCAACCCATTGGCTAGAGACAAAAGGAATCGGCGGATGGAAGGGGTATATCAGCAAAAATATGAGGACCGAGACGATTTCAGAGAGAGAACATACGACGTTCTTGATGATGTGGCTAGAAAAACACTTCTTCTGTGGCAGAGCAATTGGTCCTTCATCCAATACACAAGCCCTGGCAGAAGCTCTATCACTAGGATCGGCCATTCCCCTTGGGAAGCACCTGTTAGGATCGGCCTACCATATGATGCATCAAATCACATCAAATTATCAAAAGGGGAGCCGATTGGCAATCCTGCTAGTCCTTGGTGGTTCGTCACCCTCTGGCTCAACTTATACATGAGCAAGGTCTCCCAGCAGCGAATAGAGACCAAAACCTTTCCCAATATCGAGTCAGAGGAAAACCCCACAATACGACGACGTTGTACCTCTTTTGGAGAAGCAGCATCGACCTTCCCTGGCTGTAAATTCACTGCCACCCGAACGACCAAATACTTCAGTTGTTTCTACAACGGCTTTAGTGAAGAGACTATCAGTTGGTATCCATATCAGACAACAGGGCCAATTTTCGAGCTTCCTGTCTGCTACGATTCATCATCCAACACTTTTGACGATGATCTCATGGATATCCTGATCAAGCCAGGGATTTTACCGGCCAACTTCTTTTCTGGCAAAGATTCCCCCACCTATGAATTTTATAATCCATCGGTCGCAGCACGGCAACTGGGCTTTGGTCAACTGCCGATTCAAGTCTACTTTGCCGGCCGAGCAAAATTTCGAGATGAACTGACCAAGAGCCTCGACTACAATCGGCTGTGCAACTTAGTGCCAGACTCCAGTACCATCGACCTGAACAACTGGATGGTGGCCCCTTTTGCCGTCCAGCAATTCAAACTGTGGTGGGCAGAATCGAAGCAGTACCTCTTCTGTTCGTCTCCATCAACATATTGTAACAGTTTGGACCCAGACAACATTGATTCAAGTGCAGCGGTATTACCTTTCTCCCAGCCGATTTCAATATCGTCCCTTTCCATGCTACAATCTTACCGCTAACTTGTGTTTATCTTTTCAGTCTGAAAGCCAAGTTTCTCCGATGCGGAGCCGAAGTGGTAGGCCGATAGAGAGCAATCCCCCATACACACCATTTCCACTTATCGGCTATCACGCTCCGACCATCAAGGACATCACTAGCGGCCGATGGAAGCAAACGCCGAAAAGGCCTACCTTAAAGAAGACAAGCCGCCGAGTACGTGCCCGCATAGGATCAACCGATCAATCGGCGGCAATATCGGCTGAAACCCCAACTACTCCAGCTTTGCCGATTACTGAGGAGGTCGATCCCCAGACCGCCACAGAAGTTGGATTTGCCGCTGCATCACTGCTGGTAGAAGTTGTTCAGGTAACCTCGCATATTCCACATATCTTTAAGTATTCTATTAATATTAACCTCTTCCTTCTGCCAGGCTACACAGAACGCTCCAGCGCAATCCCCGCAGCAATTGGCCACGTCCCGAGTGGAAGCCGAAACGCCAGCGACCCTCCTCACCGAGGTAGAGAATCTCTTAACTCAATTTCTCGATATTCAGAAAACTAACCGATTCTGATGCAGACCGATCTGGGTGCATCGATTGTACCCCCCTAACAAACATCGGCCGGAGGACTCACAGAGGTATGGCAGGTATCTCATATCATCAGATTCAATTATTCGCAGTATACTCATGAAATCTGTTTCCCATACCTTTCAGGAAGCTGGCCCAAGCAGGGCATTGATAGTCGTCGAGTCCTCCTCTTCTGATGAGCCGATTGCACCGGTTCCTGAGACGAGGGTGGCACTCCCGCCGGCACAATCAAGAGAAATCCGCTTCAAAGAGGTAAGAAACTTATCACCGAAATCGGCTGATTACCCTTTACTGTCTGCTAATCCTTGTCTTTATTCTTTCACAGGAACAAGATACTCCTAATAACAGCCTTTTCTCTTTCGCGGTTCCTCTGTCTGATGATGAAGATGTCGCTTCACGCCAAGTTCCATCGAGCTCAATTCCTGATGTCGTCCGTGCCAAGCTCGAGAGTATGCGGACCTTCCTCCAAGATGATATCGGCCGATTAGTGGGAGATGCCTCATCGATTCGGCGGCTTCTCAATGACATCAGAGGCCGAATTCCGGAGGAAGCGATAGAGACTCTACAACTTGCTGCATTCATAGAGTCGATACAAATTCCAGTGTTCAGGGCCCTGCGCCATGTGGCCGATCGTGCCAAGCTTGCGAAGACCCGGGAGGAAGCCGATTCTTACAAACACCGAGCCCAAGAAGTGCATCAACGGATCAACTTCCTTGAGAACTCCCGTCCAGATATCGTCAGCGCCATAGATCGCCTCAAACGGAGGAGGGCAGAGCTAGCCAAAGAGATGGAGCAGGTAATTAAGGACGTAGCTGCTGAAGAAAAGAGACTTCAAGAGCTTCCATCTGTCATCGCCGGCTGAAGCAAGAAAGACAAAACCTAGCCCGTGAAGCGATAAAACTTCATCGTCATATGCCAGAGATTCTCGGATTGGCCGATGACGACCAAAGAGTATTAGACTCGGCCGATCAGATTAGGCAACGAGCTATTGCGACCATAGATGCCCTCCTTGGGTGAGTTGTAAAGAATCTTGTAAACATTTAATGCCCTCTTAATGTTGACGCGTCGATTCGAACCTGGACCGCCTCCTTTGGCAGCTTTGCATTTATGAACGCTTTTACTCTGATGGGATGCATCCTACTATCTCCTTACCTCCTTCCTTCTATAAGTACGAGATCCCACATCATTTCCAGAGGCATCTGCATTACCCATCTTCTTCCCCTCCAATAACTCAATCTCTATCCTCCCAGGCTGGACATCAGGATGTCTTCTTCATCTTCCTCCTCCTCTGTCAACCAGGTATGAACCCTCTTCTATTTCTGCCCTTGACATCTCAATCGCTCTGATACTGGGTAGTTATTTATCCCTCTTTAGCCAAAAAGCCTTAGTCCCAGTCTGGAACGAGCGATTGAAGTCATGCATTCAGACGAACCACTGTCGCAGGTAGACATAGATCTGATACGAGCTCACTCTGAAGAACTCAAAGGTCATGTTCCTGCTGATGTCCAGAAAATCTGGGACCATATAGATGCTAACTGCTCCAAGAGACCACCAACTAAAAGGAGTCATCCACTCCCTTGCTCAGTTGCCCTTGAAGATGCCGCGGCAGGAACATCCCAACCACCTCTCGACAGGAGCCATCCACTCCCTCATCAAGTCGAGGCTGAAGCCGCCATGGAGGATCTGGAGGAGAAGACCATCCGCCTTCTGATAAAACTAGGCCGAATCGAGAGAGAGTTCAAGAAAAAAGCGTCATCAGTAGATATATTTGTACTTTTTATTCTAAGTGCGACTTGTACCATGTCGGCCATGTACTCTGCTATTTTCACCGAATAATGAATCAGTCAGACCAAACCAAAATATTTCCTCCTTAAGGCGATGTCATTTTTACATCGGCTATGTAGACAAAAGCCGATAGGAGTCGGCTACGTTGTCTTGATGCATCTTACTGCAAGTTACGCACCTACCCAAATGCTTGGATAGTACCTCTTTAGATATCTTCCGTTTAAGGCTCTTGTGAATTCTTCCCCTTCGATAGTTTCTAGTATGTATGCATTTCCCGGAGCACATCGGCCGATTCTATACGGCCCTTCCCAAGTGGGCGACCATTTACCGAATTTGGGATCCTTAGACCCTATCGGCAGCACCAACTTCCATACCAAATCTCCTTGGGAGAACTGTTTAACCTTGACCCTCTTATCATACCACCTAGCCACCCTTTTCTTGTTTTCTTCGATGCTAATCAGGGCCCTCAACCGCTGACCTGCCGAGTCATCGAGCTCATCCTTCATGAGGAAGGAATAGTCATCGGCCGTCAACTGATCTTGAAGAGATATACGCCTTGACCCCGTCCTTAATTCCCAAGGCAAAACTGCCTCGTGACCATATACCAACTGATAAGGAGATATCTTAGTGGCCCCGTGGCAAGCCATCCTATAAGCCCATAGAGATTCAGCCAAAGACATGTGTCACTTCTTGGGTTGTTCCTCTATCTTCGTCTTGATCAACTTGATTATCCCCTTATTGGACGATTCGGCCTGGCCATTGGCTTGAGCATAGTACGGAGAAGAATTCAATAATTTAATCCCCATATCGGTGGTGAATTTTCCAAATTCTCCTGAGGTGAACATGGTTCCCTGATCAGTTGTGATAGTCTGAGGAATACCGAATTGATAAACAATGTGGTTCTTAACGAACTCGATCATATCGGCCGATGTCACGGTCCTTAACGGAACTGCCTCCACCCATTTAGTAAAATAATCAGTGGCTACCAATATAAACTTATGCCCCTTGCTCGATGGAGGGTGAATCTGCCCGATGAGATCTATTCCCAAACCTCTGAATGGCCACGGCTTGATCACTAGATTCATAGCCGAAGCTGCGCGCGCTGCATATTGCCAAACTTCTGACAGTCTTGGCAACCTTTATAGTATTTGAAACAATCTTCAAGAATCGTTGGCCAGTAATACCCATTGTTTCTGATCATCGATTTCATCTTGTGAGCCGATTGATGGGCTCCACATACGCCTTCATGGATTTCCCCCATCAGGACCTTTGCTTCTTCCGTTCCCAGGCATTTGAGAAGAACCCCATCAATCGTCCGGTAAAACAAATCATCTTCAAGTAATACATATTTTGTGGCCTGGAAACGCACTCACCGATCCACCTTCTGGGATGGATCCTTCAAGTAATCGGCAATCTCCTTTCGCCAATCATCGGCCGCGAGCTCCAAAATCATAGCTCCTTGAATCGGCCGATATCCGGACGCATGTTGGGCCAGCCTATTGGCCTCTTCATTGTAATTTCTGGGGATGTGCTCAATTATTGCAGACTTGAATTCCTTTAACAGCTGGAGGCAATCTTCATAGTAAATCCTTAAGATATCATCTTTGCATTCAGATTTCCCCGTTAACTGATCTACGATGAGCATGGAATCTCCAAAAATCTCGACTGCATCAGCTTTGACTTCCCTTAATAATTGGATACCTTTTAGGACGGCTCGGTATTCCGCCTGGTTATTGGTTGCGGATGCTTCTATCGGCAGAGAGAAATCATAGCTTGCCCCCCGAGGTGATATAAGAACGATACCGATCCCCGATCCGGCTCCACACAAAGAACCATCGAAATACAAAGTCCATGGCACCGGTTCAACGACAGCAATTTCCGGTCCACAATGTTGAGGCACGAAATCGGCCATGATCTGACCCTTGACAGCCTTAGCTGATTCATACCTCAAGTCGAACTCTGACAGAGCCAGTATCCATTTTCCAATCCTTCCTTTCAAAATCGGAAGTGATAGCATATATTTCACCACATCATCTTTCCATACGACTATGCACTCTACCGATAACAAATAGTGCCTGAGCTTGGTACACGAGAAGTATAAACACAGGCACAGACGTTCCACCGGGGAATATCTTGTTTCGGCGTCCAGGAGTCTTTTGCTGACATAATATACCACCCGTTCTTTCCCTTCAAACTCTTGTACCAACGCCGATCCAATAGCTTGTTCATCATCCGATAAGTATAATTTGAACGGCTTACCAGGCTGTGGCGGGACTAACACCGGAGGTGAAATCAGATATTGCTTGATATCTTCTAACGCTCTGTGTTGTTCTTCTCCCCCCACGAATTCTTGATCGGGCTTCAATTTCAACAAAGGGGTGAAAGCTCGAATACGCCCGGACAGGTTGGATATGAATCTTCTGATAAAATTGACCTTGCCGATGAGGGATTGCAGCTCAGTTTTATTCTGTGGGGCTACAACTTTGTTGATGGCGTCTATGGTCTTCCGGTTAACCTCTATCCCGCGCTCATGAACCATGAATCCAAAGAATTGCCCGGCCGATACACCAAATGCACACATGTTCGGGTTCATTTTCAACCCATGCTTCCTTGTGCATTCCAGTACTTCTTGTAAATCGGCCAGATGTTCCTGATGACCTTTTGACTTGACCACAACATCGTCGATGTAAATTTCCACCGACTCACCAATGAGCTTGTGAAAGATATAGTTCATGGCACGCTGATATGTAGCACCGGCGTTCTTTAACCCAAAGGTCATTACAACCCACTCGAATAAACCGAGGTGGCCCGGACACCTGAAAGCTGTCTTCGAAATATCTTCTTCGGCCATTAATATTTGATTGTACCCAGCATTACCATCCATGAAACTGATAACTTTGTGTCCTGCGGCAGCATCTATCAAGGCCTCGGCCGTCGGCATCGGATATCCGTCCATTGGTGTAGCCTGATTTAGGTTCCTGAAGTCGATGCATACGCGCAACTTTCCGTTCTTCTTATATACGGGCACAATATTAGAAATCCATTCGGCGTAACGGCACTGCCAAATAAATCCTGCTTCAATCAATCTTGTGATCTCGTCCTTTATATCAGGTAGAATTTTAGGATTGCACCGTCGCGCAGGTTGCTGATTGTTGGCGCTAAAATCGGCCGGATAGAAATCGGCCGATGGTCTTCAGAGTTGGACACGCGACCCGGGAGAATCTGCTTAGCTCCTGTTCGGGTTATCGCCCTGGTACGGTTCACGCGGCGTGCCAGTCAATCTGACCTGTTGATTGACAAGGAAATAAAGTATTAAATTCCAGGCGCTCCGATCGGCTGGAGTTTCGATCTGTCCTGAGGGGCGCGTCGGCGGCGAATCGGCCGATTTGCTGTAGAGATGATTGGCTATGGATTAGCCGATAATCGTGTAATAATTGTAAAGAAAACTGCTGGAGCAATCTAAACAATTACTACAGAGGCAACACTTGAAACAGATCTAATCGGCTATGAGATGATAAATCGAAGAAGAACGATGACGAAGCCGATTACTCTGATCTCAAGCTGGATAACTGGTGATAATACTAGAATAACAGGTAAAACTTGCAATTCTAGTAAATATCGATAACTGGTGAATAAATCCAAACGAAACCACAGCGATGCGCCCGTAGTTAAGGCTCGGATATTACTCGATAAGCGGAACCTACCAATTGGCCGGAGATCAAGTTGATGCAGCTTTGCCAATCCGTACGAACTCGTGAAAGAATAAAAGTATTGGCGAAGTCGCCGACTTGAAAGTAAATTGCTGAAAAAGTAGAAGTATTGTTGTTGATTGATGTGTTGATGTCCTTTTTGAGACCCTGACGACTCCTATTTATACCCTAAAACTAGGACTCCTGGTCGATCACGACTTGTTACAACCTTATTTAAAAAAACAGGAAAACTACTATATCTATAAGAACTTTTAAAGGAAACGGACTCCCGCAGAATCTTCCGCCGCCGTTCCCTAATCCAATCAGGATTCCGTTCAATTGCTCCTTGACCGACTTAGCGTTGCCCTGTTGACCAACTTTTGACCAGGACCCTCCGAAATAGTCCCATCCTGTTGGCGCAAGCTGTATCACAAATTGGCCGATTTTCAACTGTTACCTCAATTGGCCGATTCCTTACTGTAGCCTTCAGATCTGCCGCATCGGCCCATCTTCTCCTCCTGACACCGATTCAACACGTGTCAAAATCTGGCGTCAACACATGTCCCCCAGTTTCGGAGTAAAACATAACTTTTTCTTCAAAACTCTTTCTTTAATCCTTTGCTCCGAAACGGGCGCAGTAAAAATCTCCTTCCATTCCGCGGCACAATGATTGCAATTTCCTCGGACCGAGCACGCGAAACGACTGTTCCCCTGGAATTCGTGTAGACGGCGCAGTAAAAATACCATCTTTGCCTTCGCTCTCCCGATTTTTCTTAAGTATTGGCCTTCTCCGCCTACTCTTCCCCACAAATCTAGCATTCTCTCCCAACGAACCACTGTTCGTCTTCCTCCAGGCTCTCTTGATCTCCAAGCGCTTCCCCCTTCCCGGCGATCTCATCCGCGACCTTCTCCAAACCTCCAATGGCGTCACCATCGGCGGCCGCTCCATCCACGGAAGCTCCATCGGCAACTCCTTCAGCGGCGGCGGCCCAATCGGCGGCTTCCCTAGCGGTTCCATCGGCGACGATGATTTCCATCCTAGAGGTAAATGCTCGAAATTTTTCCTTTTCGCTTTTCTACTGCTTCAGTACTTTCCGGATCCTTTCTCAGTTTCTTTCCCTTTTCCCTTTTTTAGGCACTTAGGCACCGAATTACCATTCCACTCTCAGAATCCCCTGACCTCATCTGTTTGGGCCCCATGGGGAACCCCGATCTAACGGACCTGATCAGCCTAGAAACTCATAGAATCCCTTTTAAGCAATCATCCATGGACTTAGATCACTGGGTAGGCACTTTCAGATCCTGGCCAAACGAAACCCCCGGGTGGAGAGAATGGTACCAGAGGGTGGCCAGATCTTGGAAGGTTCAGTGGGAGGAAGAAAAAATCGGCCAGTGCATAGACTTATCTCTGTCTCAGATGGAAAGAAACGAACCTCTAGTCATGGCAGCCTCTTATTTTTGGTCTGATGCACTTAATGCATTCCTTTTCGGACATGGACCTATGACCCCGACCCTGGCCGATGTTCTGCTGTTGACCGGCCTTGATGTCTCCTCCGCCGATACCCCTTTCAATTATCTATTCAAGCCATCACATCGGCTAGAGACCAAAGGAATCGGCGGGTGAAAAGGGTATATTAGCAAAAATATGAAGACCGGGACAGTCTCACAGAGGGAGCATACTGCCTTTTTGATGATGTGGCTAGAAAAGTATTTCTTCTGTGGCAGAGCAGTTGGACCCTCTTCAAACACCCAAGCTTTAGCAGAGGCCTTGTCAGAAGGATCGGCCATCCCCCTTGGAAAACATTTGCTGGGGTCGGCCTATTACCTGATGCACCAAATCGGCACCAAGCTATCGAAGGGGGAGCCGATCGGGAACCCTGGCGGTCCCTGGTGGTTTATCACCCTCTGGCTCAATTTATACATGAGCAAGGTCTCTCAGCAACGGATAGAGACCAAAACTTTTCCTAACATTGAGTCAGAGGAGAATCCATCTGTCCGACGTCGCTGCAGATCTTTTGGAGAAGCGGCGTCGGCCTTCCCCGGCTGCCAATTTACTGCTACCCGCACAGCTGAGTACTTCAGATGTTTTTATAATGGCCTTAGTGAAGAGACCATCAGCTGGCATCCATATCAAGCGGTGGAGCCGATTTTTGAATTACCCATAAGCTATGACTTCTCCACCCATACTTTTGACAGAGAGCTTATGGATGTCTTGATCAAGCCGGGGATTCTGCCAGCCAATTTTTTCTCAGGAAAGGACTCTCCCACCTACGAGTTCTACAATCCATCGGCTGCGGCAAGGCAACTGGGTTTTGGCCAACTGCCGATTCGGGTCTACTTCGCCGGTCAAGCAAAATTTAGAGATGAACTGACCTCAAGTCTTGATTACAGCCGACTGTGCGACCTAGTACCCGATTCCTGTACTATTGACCTGAATAATTGGTCAGTTGCTTCTTTCGCCACCCAGCAATTCAAATTATGGTGGGCAGAATGGAAGCAACATCTTTTCTGCAAATCTCCATCGTCTTACTGCAACATTCTGGACCCAGAGAACATTGATCCAAATGCGACGGTATGTCCTTTTTCTCAGCCGATTCCAATGCTATTTCTTTCCATATTGTCATCTTGTTATTATCTCACGTTCATCTTCTCAGTCTGAAAACCATGTCCCTCCGTTTCGGAGCCGAAGCGGCCGGCCGATAGATAGTCATCATCAATACACACCGTATGCACTTATCGGCTTCCATGCTCCAACCATCAAGGATATCTCTACTGGCCGATTGAAACGAGCACCGAAAAGGCCAACATCGAAGATAACCAGCCGTCGAGTGCGAGCTCGCATTGGATCGGCCGATCAGACGGCAATAGCATCGGCTGATGTTCCTCGTATCGGATTGGCCGACCAGATGGCAGTGGCATCGGCCGAGATTCCCCGTATCGGATCGGCCGACCAAATGGCGGTGACACTGACCGAGACTCCAATCCCTTTACCTTTGCCGGTTGTCGAGATGGCCGACCCCCAAGTCACTGCCGAAGTCGGGGCAGCTGCAGCATCGCTATTAGTAGAAGCTGTTCAGGTAATCTTACTTCTCTCATATATCCTTCAAATCTTCTACTGACATTAACTCTCTTCCTCTGCCAGGCTGCACAAGCTATTCCACCACAATCTCCGCAGCAATCGGCTACGTCCCAAGTGGGAGCCGAAACTCCAGCAGCTCCTATCATCGAGGTAAATGATCTCTTACCTTGATCTCTTAACGTTCAGAAAACTTAACCGATCTTGATGCAGGCCGATTTGGGTATGATAACTACAACCCCACAACAGACATCGGCCAGGAGATCCACAGAGCATGGCAAATTTTTCACACCATCTTATCTCAATTTCCCATAGCATACTCATAGGATAATCTTTTATATCCTTTTCAGGAAGCTGGTCCAAGCGGAGCACTAATAATCATTGAATCTTCTTCTTCCGACGAGCCAACTGCACCAGCCCCTGAGACAAGGGAAACGCTTCCACCGGCGCAGGCAAGAGAAATTCGCTTTAAGGAGGTAACAAACTTACCATTAGAATCGGCCGATTTCCTTTCACTGCTTGCCTACCCTTTACTTTATTTCTTCACAGGAGCAAGATACCCCTAACAACAGCATCTTCTCCTTTGCCATCTCCTTGCCCGATGACGATGAAATTGCTTCACATCCAATTCCATCGAGCTCCAACTCCGATGATGTCCGCGCCAAGCTCGAAAGCATGCACACTCTCCTTCAAGACGACATCGGCCGATTGGTAGAAGATGCTTTGCCGATTCGACGACTTTTCAACGAGATCAAAGGTCGAATCCCGGAAGAAGTATCAGAAAACTTAGCGCATGCTGCCTACATAGAGCATATGCATATTCCGGTTTCCAGGGCACTGCGCCATATGGCCGATCGTGCTCAGATGGCAAAAACTCAGGAGGAGGTTGATTCATACAAGCACCGGACTCAGGAGGTACACCACAGGATCAACTTCCTCGAAAGCTGCCGTCCGGACATTGTCGGTGCGATAGATCGGCTGAAACGGAGAAGAGCAGAGCTGGCCAAGGAGATGGAGCAGATAACCAAAGAGATAGCCGCTGAAGAAAAGAAACTCCAAGAACTCCCATCCATCATCAGTGAGCTGAAGCAAGAAAGACAGCATTTGGCCCGTGAAACAATAAGGCTTCGTCGCCGTGTGTCAGAAGTCCCAAAATCGGCCGATGATGATCAGAGAGTACTAGACTCGGCCGATCAAATTAGACAACAAGCTATTGTAGCCATAGATGCCTTCCTTGGGTTGTAAAGAACATTGTAAACATTTATTGCTCCTTCAATGTCACTGCGCCGATTTGGTTTTGAACTGTTTCTTCCGTCAGCTTTGCATTTATGTATGTATATACTCTGATAGGACGTGTCTCACCATCCACCTACCTCTCCTTCCTTTATAAGTAGACCCATCAACATCTCCAGAGGCATACACATAACTTATCTTCTCTTTCCCTCTTTACTGTCCCAAACTGAACGGCAAGATGTCTTCTTCGTCCTCTTCATCTTCTTCCTCTGTCAACCAGGTATGAACTCTCCTCTGCCTTTCCCCTAAGCATCTTAATCGCTCTGATGTTGGGTAACCCCTTTTATCTCTGTTTAGCCAAAACGTCTCAGCCCTGGTCTAGAACGAGCGATCGAAATCATGCATTTAGAAGAGCCACTATCACAGGCAGACACAGATCTGATAAGAGCTCATGCCGAGGAACTCAGAGATCATGTCCCCGCTGTTGTCCAAGAATACTGGGACCTTATAGATGCTCACTTTTTGGTTCGTAAGCGACCATCTTCTGAAAAAAATCCTCCACTTCCTTGTAAAGCTAAGACCGAAGTTGCCATGGAGGATCTGGAGGAGAAGAAGACCCGCCTACTGATAGAACTTTGCAACCAGGCTGAAATTGGAACCACTGTAGAGGACCCGAAGGAGAAAAGGCTCAGCCTTATGATAGAACTGGGTCGCATCGAGAGAGAAATCCAGCGTAGGCGTAATCAGTAGACATAACGGTATTTTTATTCTAAGGGCGACTTGTACCATGTCGGCCATGTACAATGTCATTTTCTTCCAATAATAAATCCCAATGTTTTCTTCATCAGATGCGTAGACGAAAACCGATGAGAAATCGGCCATATTATCTTGATATATTTTATTGCAAGTTATGCATCTACCCAAATGCTTGGATAGTACCTCTTCAGATATCGTCCGTTTAAAGCTCTTGAGAATTCCTCCCCTTCGACTGTCTCCAGAATATATGCATTCCCAGGGGCACATCAGCCGATTCTGTACGGCCCTTCCCAAGTGGGTGACCATTTACCAAATTTGGGATCTTTGGATCCTATCGGCAGCACCAACTTCCACACCAAATCTCCTCGAGAGAATTGTTTAACTTTGACCTTTTTGTCATACCATCTGGCCACCCTTTTCTTGTTTTCTTCGATACTAATCAGGGCTCTCAACCGTAAACCTGCCGAATCGTCAAGTTCGTCCTTCATGAGGGAGGAATAGTCATCGACCGTTAACTGATCTTGAAACGATATACGCCTTGACCCCGTCCTTATCTCCCAAGGTAAGACTACCTCATGACCATAAACCAACTGATAAGGGGATATCCTAGTGGCTCCATGACAAGCCATCCTATAAGCCCATAAAGATTCAGCCAAAGACATATGCCATTTTTTGGGTTGTTCTTCTATCTTCCTCTTGATTAGTTTGATTATCCCTTTATTAGACGATTCTGCTTGGCCATTGGCTTGAGCATAGTATGGAGAAGAATTTAATAATTTAATCCCCATATCGGCGGCAAACTCTCTGAATTCTCCAGAAGTAAACATTGTTTCTTGGTCAGTTGTGATGGTTTGAGGAATACCAAATCGATAGATAATATGGCTTTTAACAAATTCAATCATATCGGCCGATGTCACATTCCTTAAAGGAATTGCCTCCACCCACTTAGTAAAATAATCTGTAGCCACCAATATGAACTTATGCCCTTTGCTCGATGGAGGGTGAATCTGTCCGATGAGATCTATTCCCCAACCTCTGAACGGCCATGGCTTAATTATTGGATTCATAGCCGATGCTGGCGCGCGCTGTACATTACCAAACCTCTGACAGTCTTGGCATCCTTTGTAATACTTGAAACAATCCTCAAGAATAGTTGGCCAATAATACCCATTGTTCCGGATCATCCATTTCATTTTGTGAGCCGATTGATGAGCTCCACATACGCCTTCATGGATCTCTCCCATCAGAACCTTTGCCTCTTCTGTTCCCAGGCACTTGAGGAGAACTCCATCAATCGTCCGATAAAACAAATCATCCTCAAGCAACACATATTTTGTAGCCTGAAAACGCGTTCGCCGATCCACTTTCTGGGATGGATCTTTCAAGTAATCGGCGATTTCCTTTCGCCAGTCATCGGCCGCGAGCTCTAGCATCATCGCTCCCTGAATCGGCCGATACCCGGAGGCATGTTGGGCCAGCCTGTTGGCCTCTTCATTATAATTTCTGGGGATATGCTCAATTATTGCAGAATTGAATTCCTTTAAAAGCTGAAGGCAATCTTCATAGTAAATCCTCAAGATATCATCCTTGCACTTAGATCGCCCCGTTAATTGATCCACAATGAGCATGGAATCTCCAAAAATTTCAACTGCATCAACTTTGACTCCCTTTAATAATATTATGCCTTTCAGAACGGCTCGATATTCCGCCTGATTATTAGTTGCGGAAGCTTCTATCGGCAGAGAGAAATTATAACTTGCCCCCCGAGGTGATACAAGAACCATGCCGATTCCTGATCCGACCCCACATGAAGAACCATCAAAATATAGAGTCCATGGAACTGGTTCAACGGCGGCAATCTCTGGTCCACAATGCTGAGCTACGAAATCGGCCATTACTTGACCTTTGACGGCTTTGGCCGATTCGTACCTTAAGTCGAATTCTGACAGAGCCAAGATCCATTTTCCAATCCGTCCTTTCAAAATCGGCAATGATAGCATATACTTCACCACATCATCTTTGCATACGACTATGCATTCTGCCGATAATAAATAGTGCCTGAGCTTGGTACACGAGAAGTATAAACACAAGCATAGCCGCTCCACCGGGGAATATCTTGTTTCGGCGTCTAAGAGTCTTCTACTGACGTAATATACCACTCGTTCTTTCCCCTCAAACTCCTGTACCAACGCCGATCCAATAGCCTGTTCATCAGCTGATAAATATAATTTGAACGGCTTAACAGGCTGTGGTGGGACCAATACTGGAGGTGAAACTTGATATTGCTTGATAGTTTCCAATGCCTTGCGTTGTTCTTCTCCCCATATGAATTCCTGGTCGGGCTTTAATTTCAACAGAGGGGTAAAAGCCTGAATACGTCCTGACAGGTTGGATATGAATCTTCTGATAAAATTGACCTTGCTGATGAGGGACTGTAGCTCGGTTTTATTTTGTGGGGCCACAACTTTGTTGATGGCATCTATGGTCTTGCGGTTCACTTCTATCCCGCGCTCATGAACCATGAATCCTAAGAATTGCTCAACCGACACACCAAATGCACACTTATTTGGGTTCATCTTCAACCCATGCTTCCTTGTGCACTCCAGTACTTCTTGTAAATCGGCCAGATATTCCTGGTGACCTTTTGACTTGACCACGACGTCATCTATGTAAATTTCCACCGATGTACCAATGAGCTTGTGGAAGATGTAATTCATGGCCCGCTGATACGTAGCACCGGCGTTCTTAAACCCAAAAGTCATAACAATCCATTCAAATAAACCAAGATGACCTGGACACCTAAAGGCCGTTTTCGAGATATCTTCTTCAGCCATTAATATCTGATTGTACCCTGCATTCCCATCCATGAAACTTATGACTCTGTGTCCTGCGGCAGCATCTATCAAGATATCGGCCGTTGGCATCGGATATCCATCCATTGGCGTAGCCTGATTTAAGTTCCTGAAATCGATGCACACGCGCAACTTTCCATTCTTTTTGTATACGGGTACAATATTAGAAATCCATTCGGCGTAGCGGCACTACTGAATAAATCCTGCTTCAATTAACTTTGTAATTTCGGCCTTTATATCAGGTAGAATCTTGGGGTTACACCATCGTGCAGGTTGCTGATATGGCCGATATCCTGATTTTATAGGTAACCGGTGTTCAACAATGGACCGGTCTAGACCTAGCATCTCATGATATTCCCAAGCAAAGCAATCCTTGAACTCTTTTAATAAATTTATCAGTTTACACTTATACTCAGGATCCAAATTAGCACTAATATACGTCGGCCTTGATTTGCTGCTATCTCCCAAATCTACCATCTCCAATAAATCGGCCGACATAAATCCATGTCCAAGCTTCCCGTCTTCTCGGACGAGCTGATCCATTTATTCTGAATCTTCAGAGCCGACTGCTTGGATCGGCTGTAGACCGAAATCGGACACTTTCAGAAAGTCAGTGTCCAAAGTCCTGCCAGATATACATTTGACGTGCTCGCAGCTCCACTGTTGCGTGTCGGCCGCCGCAACGCTGTAGGCGGAATCGGCCGTGACTATCTCTGTGCTGTCGCCGACCCATTGCACGAGGCATTGATGCATTGTAGATGGGACACAGCAGTTTGCATGTATCCAGTCGCGACCAAGCAGCATGTTGTAGGACCCCTTGCCATTAATAACGAAAAAAGTGGTAGGAAGGGTCTTACTGCCGATGGTGAGGTCGACGCAGAGCGCTCCACGGGCAGGAGACACGTTGCCTTCGAAATCCTTCAGCATCATGTCCGTCTTGGTGAGGTCTTCATCGCCCTTGCCTAGCTTGCGGAACATGGCATACGGCATGATGTTAACTGCGGCGTCTCCATCTACTAGTAATCTGGTGACGGGTCTTCCGTCAACATAGCCTTTGAGAAACAGCGCTTTAAGATGCTGCCTTTTTCTTCTTCTGGTTTCTCAAACGTAGCCGTCATCGGCTCTAACACAAGTTGTGCCATTTGTTCTTCCTCCGTTCTTGTTTCTTTGTCTCGATTGTTAGGCGCCATGAATTCCATCGGCAGTATGAATACCATATTGATTTCAGCTGCCGATTCTTGGTTGTTTGCTTCCTGATCATTTTTCTTTGGGCGCCACACCCGAGACTTAATATTTCTTTTCTCTAGCACCTGCCTCTGCTCTTCTTCTTGATGCTCCCACTGGCGTAGGCGTTGGATCATCCATTTCTGGGATCTGGATAGGCCATCGGGACACCACCTGGGATTTACTAGTTTGGCCGATGATCTGGCATGTTCCCAATCTGGTTCTCTTCCTAGGGGATTTTCATCCGACACCCTGTCATCGGCCATCTCTTCCAGCCGATCGTGCACGCTGATCCTGCCCCCCAGTCCATCCTGTTGGTCGATCTTGCCTTTTGACCGGTGGTACTGGTCAACTCTGCCCCCCAGCCGATCGTGCACCGAAACGCGCTCTTCCTCTCGTCCGCGCCGATTTCTGCTGATCAGCTCAATCCGTTACACTCCGGACAGTTATCGGCAGACGGCAATCTGATGTCGTTCTCCCAGCAATGGATGAAGAACGGATATTGCCAGTGATCTTCATGCCGGCGTATCATCTCTTCGTGTTATCTTGATTGTTCTTGCTGCTGCCGATATTTACTGAGTAAGAACTGGGAGGTGACGGGCTTGCCTGGTCGTTCTGGCCCCCGCCTGTTCCTTTTGATTTCTTCCGTCGTAATTTGCCTCCTGGGATCGACGGTGCCGCCCCTTCTTGCCGATTCTGACGTCAGCACCTTGGTTTTGTGAGAATTTCCTCCAGTGTCAACCATGTTGGCCCGGAAGGGATGTTGATCTATCTTCATTGGCTTTGCCAATTTAGCTGGGGTTTCAAATTTAAGCCTCCCCTGTTCAATGGCCGATTGTATCTGCTGACGGAAGACTTTGCATTCGTTCGTATCATGAGACGTGGCATTGTGCCACTTGCAGTATTTCATTTTCTTGAGTTGATCGGCCGAAGGGATAGTGTGATGTTGAGATAGCTTAATCTGTCCCTCCTGGAGCAATAAATCGAAAATTTTATCGGCCTTTGAGGTGTCAAAGCCGAATGTCTCTGGCTCTTTCTTTCCGAAAGGGCATGATATCGGTTTTTTCCCTTTCATCCATTCTGCCAGGCCGATTTCCTCCTCCCCATCGGATTCAGACCCTTCTAAGTATGCCACCTTCTTTTGAAAATTCCTCTGCTGTTCAAACGGACGGACTTCCTGTCCTGACAAACGGTGGACGATCTGGCTTAGGCTTTCAAACTCTTGCGTAGCATATCTTTCTTTGATTTGTGGCAGGAGGCCTTGGAAAGCGATATCGGCCAGCTGTGCATCGGTCAGAGCCAGACTGTAGCATTTGTTCCTGACCTCTCTGAACCTCTGTATATATCCCATTACCGGTTCATCGCTCCTCTGCCTGAGGCTGGTCAAATCCGAGAGCTTCATCTCGTGTACTCCTGCGTAGAAGTACTTGTGGAACTGCTTTTCCAAATCGGCCCATGTAACAATAGAATTTGGTGGCAAGGTGATGAACCACTGGAAGGCCGATCCGGACAGAGACGATGAAAACAAACGCACCCTAAGAGCATCTTGTGTGGCAGCCTCCCCGCACTGGATGATGAATCGGTTGATGTGCTCTACAGTGGATGTATCATCCGTCCCCGAAAACTTGGTGAAATCGGGAACTTTGTAGCGGTGTGGGAACGGCAGCAAGTCATAGGCCGATGGGTATGGCGTATTGTAGGTGTAAGTTTGCACCTTTGGCTTCAATCCAAACTGGTCCTGGATCACTTCTGCTATTCTTACCGTCCAGTCCACCTGCTGTTGATGAACGACTGTTCGCGGCGCGAGCATGTGCTGAAGAGCTGGTACGGCTGGCTGATGAGTCGAAGCATGCGGCGAATTCTGCTGAGCAGCTGATAGTTGATGGCGAAGTGAATCCGCCGCCCCATCATTTGTCATCATTGGCGCTGCGCCTCTGAACGCTTCTACAGCGCTTGCCCCCCTGCCGATTTCTGATGAGATCGGCTGATACTGAGGGACTGTCGGCCGGACGTCCGATTGGTGTGGCACCTGGATTGGATAACTCCCGTATCCGTTCATTGGCTCGGGAAAAACCGTTGTCGCCGATGTCCCCCAGGGTACTGAGCTTGTGGGCAGTGATTGCATAGAAGCAATCTGGACGGGTTGAAGCGGTGTCTGTGATGGGAGACATGGTGCACCGCTGTATCTTGGAGACACTGGAGGCAACGGAGTGTTGTACCCTTCGTGTTGTGTCAATATCGGCTGAGGAGCCGATTGGGACGTGTACGGTAAACTTCTGGCTGGCAGCGTGGTTGGCGGGGCATACGCTGGTCCCTGATAGCCTTGGACTGCTCCGCTGGCCAGAGAACTGACGACGGCATTATACACCGTGTTGGTCATCACCAAGGATTGATCAATGAATGCCTGGTAGACGGACTGTTGGATCATATCGGACATCTTGCCCGAGTCCTCAACAATGATGATGTGGCAGGGAACTGGAATAGGAGCCTTCTTGACAGCCTCCCCGCTTCTGGTACGACTGAACGACTGAAAGTACATCTTCTTGTAATCTTCTAGATGTTTAGCTAATTCTTCCCTCTGGTCATCCTTGAGATCCGCTTCTGTGACTTCAATGATGTTGCTATCGGAGATCTCTGCGTTCTTCGACATATCAGATCTCGGATTGGTCCCATCGGGCGTGCCAAAACTGTGTTGGCGCTAAAATCGGCCGATGGTTTTCAGCGTCGGGCACACGACCCGGGAGAATCTGCTTAGCTCCTGTTCGGGTTATCGCCCTGGTACGATTCACGCGGCGTGCCAGTCAATTTGACCTGTTGATTGACAAGGAAATAAAGTATTAAATTACAGGCGCTCCGATCGGCTGGAGTTCCGATCTGTCCTGAGGGGCGCGTCGGTGGCGAATCGGCCGATTTGCTGTAGAGATGATCGGCTATGGATCAGCCGATAATCGTGTAATAATTGTAAAGAAAACTGCTGGAGCAATCTAAATAATTACTACAGAGGCAACACTTGAAACAAATCTAATCGGCTATGAGATGATAAATGGAAGAAGAACGATGACGAAGCCGATTACTCTGATCTCAAGCTGAATAACTGGTGATAATACTAGAATAACAGGTAAAACTTGCAATTCTAGTAAATATCGATAACTGGTGAATAAATCCAAACGAAACCACAGCGATGCGCCCGTAGTTAAGGCTCGGATATTACTCGATAAGCGGAACCTACCAATTGGCCGGAGATCAAGTTGATGCAGCCCTGCCAATCCGTACGAACTCGTGAAAGAAGAAAAGTATTTGCGAAGTCGCCGACTTGAAAGTAAATTGCTGAAAAAGTAGAAGTATTGTTGTTGATTGATGTGTTGATGTCCTTTTCGAGACCCTGACGACTCCTATTTATACCCTAAAACTAGGACTCCTGGTCGATCACGACTTGTTACAACCGTATTCAAAAAACAGGAAAACTACTATATCTACAAGAACTTTTAAAGGAAACGGACTCCCACAGAATCTTCCGCCGCCGTTCCCTAATCCAATCAGGATTCCCTTCAATTGCTCCTTGACCGACTTAGCGTTGCCCTGTTGACCAACTTTTGACCAACTTTTAACCAACTTAAACAATTATTACAGATGCAACACTTGAAATAGATCTAATCGGCTGTATGACGATGAACGAGGAAGAGCGATGATAAAGCCGATAGTTTCAATCTCAAGCTAGATAACTGGTGATAATACTGGAACAACAGATAAAACCTGTAATTCTAATAAATATCGATAATTGGTGAATAAATCCAAACGAAACCACGGCGATGCGCCCGAAGTAAAAGCTTAGATGTTATTCGATAAGCGGAACCTACCAATTGGCCGGAGATCGAGTTGATGCTGCCCTGCCAATCCGTACGAACTCGTGAAAGAAGAAAAAGTATTGGCGAAGTCGCCGACTTGAAAGTAAAGTGCGATGATAAAGTAGATTGTTTTGTTGATTGATTGGTTGATTGATAAAGCCCTGACGACTCCTATTTATACCCTAGGACCAGGACTCCTGATCGATTACGATTTGTTACAAACTTGATTTAAACAGAAAACTACTATATCTATAATATTTTTATAAAGGAAACGGACTCCCGCAGAATCTTCTGCCGCCATCTCCTAATCCAATTAGCATTCTTTCCATTGCTTCTCGACTGAGTCGGCATCGTTCCGTTGACCAATATCAGGCCACTTTTGACCGGGATCCTCTGTTGTGGTTCCAATGGTTTCACCCTCCCTATCTGTTGGCGCAAGTTGCATCGCCAATCGGCCGATTCCCAACTGTAGCCTCAATCGGCCGATTCCTCACTGTAGCCTTTAGATCTGCCGCATCGGCCAATCTCTTCCTCTCCTGACGCCGATTCAACACGTGTCAAAATCTGGCGTCAACACTTGGGTTGTTGACTTTGTAGCTCAAGGCGAGCCACCCGACGAGTCTGACCTGGCCTCAGACCCGCCGCCTTCACAGGACACTGCTATACTTGCAATTCCATCATTTATAACTCCTCCTACAACTGTGCACCCTTGCAGCTTGTACAAATGTGATCTCGTCCTCTCTCCCATCATCACAGTCTTGTCACCCTTCATGATCTTCATGGTCTTCCCATCCAACTCAGCCGGAATAACATACCACCATCATGTAGAGCTCCAACCGAAATTAGATTTCTCTGCAACTCTGGCACATGCCTAACACCTCGAAGCACCCGCTCAACTCCGTCTTGCATCTTGATCTTGATGTCGCCTACTCCAATAGCATGATATCCCGTGTCATCGCCCAAATAGGCTAAGCCAAAATCACCAGACTTGTACGAAGTGAACCACTCTTTCTTGTGTGTTGCATGAAAAGAGCTTGCTGAATCTAACAACCACGCTTTAGATGACTGCACAATGTTTGATACTGAGAGAATATCACCATCGCTATCCGAGTCATTCTTATAAATTGCAACATTAGCACTTGCGCCCTTCTTCTTTTCTGGACAGTCCCTTCTCACATATCCTAACTCCTTGCAATCATAGCACTGCACCTTTTTCTTCCTCTTCTCCACCTTCTCCTTGCTATGCTCACCTTTGACCAGCAAAGCATCACCTTGAGGCCCCTCCACTGCACTGCTCTTTCTCCTTTATTCCCGAGCCAATAACGCCGCAGTAATATCCCCAATTTTGATGCTTTCCTTGCCGTACGTCAAAGTCGTGACCACGTGCTCATAAGATGATGGAAGCGAACATAGAAGAATAATTGCCTTGTCTTCATCATCAACAGCCACACCCAGTTGCTCCAGATCCGTGACCATCTGACTGAAAACATTAATATGCCCCGCAAGATCCAACCCCTCCTGCATCTTTAGCCCATATAATTTCTACTTCAGATACAACTTGGTCATCACAGTCTTCGACAAGAATTGACTTTCCAGTTTATCCCAGATTTCCTTTGGTGTCTCAAGTCCTATGACATGGTGCATGACCTGATCAGACAGACACAACCGTATTGTTGCAGCTGCCAGTATATGCTTCTCCTTCCAATGGTCATCCTCCATCTTCTCTGGCTTCTTCTCCTTCAGGCCTGTCAAGTTCCCCTGTTGCGCCAACAGATCCTTGACCCTTATCTGCCATAATCCGAAGTTGCCAGAGCTGTCAAACTTCACCCCTCAAATCTGGTTGCCGTCGACATGTTGTCCTGCCGACACGCGGTTTGACCGACCCTTTGTCGCCGGTAACACCACCCGATCTGTCCGACTTCTTGACCGACGTAACGGACAGATCCTCTCGCTCCTCGCCTACGCTATCTGATCCTGCCAGATTACCTGCCGAAGAGCCCTCGCCGATCACGATGCACCGCTGCACAGCCCGTTGCTGTCGCACAATACGAAAAACCAGCTGACCAAACTACCAAGCACCATCCCTTAGCGAAAACACTTTTGCCTCGACCTGTCAAGCTTTGCCTGTGTTTCTGCGCTTGGATCACCTCCTTCGTTGGGCCTGGATCCGTTTCCTTGTGCCTGCTTTTATATGCACGATGCTAACACTGTTTCTGTTCCGAGTCGCACTCTTTTTCGTTGCTCGCGGACCCACCACATCGAGTCCGATTCCAACACGTTACCCTGAGCTTCTCCAAGTCTGACTCATGCACATCTCCGTTGGCGTCAGCAACATGTTCTGAGTCCAACCAGAAAACTTGTCCGGTTCCCTTCCATATTTTATTTTCCTCTTGCAACTTCCAAACGTTGCACAAAATAAAACCAGAACACTACATGCAACCCGTGTTAATCACCCATGCATGCAGGCCACGCCTGGGAGTCCCCATATGAGTCCTATTCCTGTTGTACAGCTGCACCTGTGGTATATCGAAGATTCTTGCATGTCCATCAGCGTGCCGCCTGGTATCACGGCCAATAGCACCCCTACGAAAATCAAGGGCCTCGCCTCACGGCGTCAAAATCAATTTTCTCTATTTCTCCCCTACGAGGCTACCTACCTTTTCATCCACATGCACAAGTAGGCCACCAGGACTCCTACGCCATCTCATGCACACCACGTCGTTGGATCCCGTGCACTTGCCTCGCCACCCACGATGCCATCTGATCGACCTTTGTCGTACGCCCTGCCTTGAGCTCCGCCTCACGCTTGCAGTCGCGCAGGCCCTGTCGTGGCAGTCGCTCTCTCACGCACCAGCCATGCATGAGCGTGTTATACTTGGCCGCCACATTGTCGACACAGTCTGCTCTTCGTGCCACAATACCGCCTTTGTACAAACACCGGTCGCACCACCATTATCGTGATGCTCCCACGCTCCAATCTATCCGGCAGTTACCTGCGTCTGGTCGCCACCGGTCTGATCCTGAGCCGAAGCCGTCGCCCTGATCGCGTCGTCTTCAACGGCCGCTTGTTGGTTCGATCATCACGCCTGGCCGATCCTCAAGAATCGCAGCCCGTCAAACGGTCCAAGCCTCTTGCCTGGAGTGTCCGACTCCACTGATCGGGTCGTCAATCGCCGCCATGCTCCACCTTGCGCCGCATTGAGCAGTTCCGCGATGGTCGTCGAGTATGATCCTCGAGCCTCCACAATGATCTTCATACCGTCTCTAGATCCAATCTAACCAAGGCTCTGATACCACTTGTTAGAGTAATAAGCGCGCGGAAGCAACAATTGACCTATCGAGATGATGTATGCGAGATCATAGACGACACCGGAGGCACGATATTTATTGACGAGGTTCGGCCGAAGCCTACATCCCCGGGGCATGACTACGGGCGCTCCTCCCCAATACTGCAACACCGCCCGCTCCAAGGTCCCGGTAATATGCCGCCTCCCCCCTACGAGCCTGTCGCTATATCGTCATGGTTACAACAGCGATCCTCCTCTCATATTTACGAGGAGTACAGGCTACAGAGTTTGACATGAACTCTACACCCTACCACTAATAAAACTCCAAGTCCAAAAGTAACCGACTAGTACACAATATTTGACACAAATCTAACATGTGATAGGCCCAAAGTATCTGACTAGATCCACAAGGCTATACCTCTAGTAACGAAAATGATGTTCAGTGTAAAGTATTAAAAACCCAAAGTTCCATCTACGTTTGATCCTAACCATCATTTTCTAAAAATCAAGTGCTACGTATGATGCGAGTACACCAGTCTACTTCTACCTCATGAAAAAAGAGCATATTCCCATTGACGTAAGGCATACAGATTGTAGTGGGCTATTGTTTTTTCTAGTGTATCTAAAAAACGCAACTATTATCCCCAAACTAATAAAACATTAATTTGCAAGTATCCACTTTTACTTTTCCTATTCCTCATCACAAGCAAACCTTGGAGATAGACTGCTATTAGTTGACAAACTGTGTCCTACACCTTCCAAGAAATAGACCCCCAGGTCTCGTGTTAAGTCAAGCCCCTTCGCGAAGTTGTGAGCTACAGGAAAATTTGGAAGGAACTTTCCCATCTTTTACCCTGCCCTTGGTCCCACTCTTAAATTGCCAGGTTACTAAACTGAACTGAAATGAAACCCACAAAAGGTGTTGTGGAAGCATAATACAGGGTCGTACGCAGTATTGCATACCTCCCTGTTGCCTCTTCTTTCCATAACTACTCCTTGTTCCTTCCTTGCCACAACTTCCATGGACGAGCCAAGCATGATCTGTGCTGCTTTGTAGCCTGTCATCTGTGGCTTTATCAATGAAGCAGGGGTGGCTGCAGCCACTGCAAAACGCTTCTCATCTTTCGCTTGCATCAAGCGCAACCACAGACTCCTTAGAAAAGCAATGGAAAACATGCAAACTATTTTTTTTTCTCGAACGCACAGGAGAATTGCGCATCGTTATATTAAGAAGAAAAGGGAGGGGAGGTTATCCCCTCCCCAAAACGTTACGGCTATAAAGGGGTTGCAACCACCCCTAAAATACAACAACAGTGACTCTCTTTCCAAGAAATAATAGACCAGGACTGGACCAAAGTCTAGCTAAAAACTAGCTGCCTCCAGACGCCAGGGCAAGGAGATAAGAAATCCCTCTAGCCCCAACCAAGGACCATTGCTGCAGATCTTCAAAGGTGATCGATATGATGCTGGAGATACTAGGTGAAAACATGCAAGCTATTAGGAAGGTGGTTCAGGGACAAGTTGATCTTGAGACCAACCACCTCAATGAGTGTGATCCTCGAGTCAATTTGTGGCTGAGAAGGGTAGCCAGTGTCCGAGGTAATTCCATCGACCACGAATATGATAGATTGATGCAGTCCTCCTGGTTATGTCGTTCAGTTCTGGGCCTTGGGAAACGGTACCGTCTTGGCAAGCATATTGCCCAGATGCTAGAAGATATTGCTGACCTAATCGAGGAAGGGAACCAATTTAAAACATTTGCATCCAAGCGTTTGCCAGATTTCGTTGAGGAGAGACCACAGACACAAACTTTTGGCATCAAGCCAGTGCTGAGAGATTTGTGGAAATCATTTGAAAGCACTGATGTGAGCATCATCGGAGTGTGGGAAACAGGTGGCATCGGGAAGACAACACTCCTTAACAACTTCAACAATGAGCTCAAGGCATTCAGCAGGGATTACCAGGTAAATATCTCTCTCACAAAAAAATTGCCGACAGTTTACATATAGCACGAACAGTTAGCTAAATATTCTTATCCGGTTCAACAGAAACTAACTGAATGACCCATACATTACATGACTCGTCTTTGTTTTTTTCTTTACAATTTAGAAAGAAATTTGTACTGTACATCCTATTTTCTCTTCATACTTCATATCTTCCTCATGCAAAGCCCTATGCCCCTAATCACTTAGTTGCATCGTTAAGATTCGGAGTTCCACTTGAGTTGTTAAGATCAAAGTGACCCCAACATTGTAAATATTCAGACTTCCATGCACAACTTGTTGTTGACCTAAAAACCTCTTGTTTTGTTTTTCTCATAATAGCTAGTCTTGTATAAACACAACAGCACAACTTTAAAAATAGTCAAAATGTGGTAAATTCCGTGTAACTCAAGTGTAGAAGTACCGATATGGAGAGGATATGCTCTATAGCCCATAACGTTGCAGTAGTTCAAGATCTAACTCAATTGCATCCACCAGATAAGAAAATGATAAATACTTACTTGAAAGTGAGATTGATCATTTGTTGTCCGGATAAAGGATCGGTATTATGTATTTAGCCCCCAGATCTCTAACAGATGCATACACCTCGAATTTATGGTTAGAATTGCATAAATTCTGATGCACATGTCAGATGTTGTTCGTTCAAAAACAACATGGTTAGAATTGCATTTCATCAGTTGAGATAATTAAATTTACATTTTAAAAAGAGAAAACTTCTTGACTACAAACTAATTCTTCCCTCTACTTACATCACACCCATAAATTCAAAACTTTAAATTTACCAATTGCAGTTTAACTATATCCTAAGACTTTTTCGTTGGCACAATAACTTTGCAAGGTGGTGATCATGATTGAGGTGTCCAACTCTAGAACTCTAACAAAACTGCAATCTAGCACACAATTACTGACCGCCTTGGGTTGCCATGGGATGACAGAGAGACAGAGGAAGCTCGGGCGAGGTTCTTAATGAAAGCACTGAGCAGAAAAGGATTTGTGATTTTACTTGATGATGTCTGGAACAAATTCCAATTAGAGGAAGTTGGGATCCCTACCCCTGATTTTGATAGGAAAAACAAACTGATTCTCACATCACGTAATGTGGACGTGTGCTATCAAATGGGAGCTCAGCAGAGCTTGATCAAGATGGAGTACCTAGAAAAAGAAGCAGCATGGGAGCTCTTCCGAAGCAATTTGAGCACTCAGGCAATTACAGCTATTGATTCATTTGGCCCCAACAATGTTATAAAAGAATATGCTGATGCAATTGTCCACAACTGTGGTGGTTTGCCACTAGCACTCAAGGTAATAGGGAGTGCAGTGGCAGGGCTAACAGCACCAAGGGAATGGATTTTGGCAATGCAAGCAACCAAGCATGACATGGACTTGGATGGAATCCCAGAAATGTTCCATAAACTGAAATATAGTTATGATAAGCTGACACCAACACAGCAGCAGTGCTTCCTGTATTGCACCCTTTTCCCTGAATATGGTTCAATTAGAAAAGATCAGCTTGTGGAATACTGGATGGCAGAAGAATTGATACCTCAAGATCCCAACAGAGGCCATCGCATAATCAGTCGCCTACTCTCAGCATGCTTGTTGGAGAGCTGCAGATCTAATTAGAGGTGAAAATGCACCATATTATTCATCATCTGGGATTGTCCCTTGCAGTGCAGCAAAAGATTGTTGTGAAGGCTGGAATGAACTTGGAGAAGGCACCACCACACAAAGAGTGGCGAGCAGCAAGAAGGATACCACTCATGTACAATGACATAAGGGACCTTGGTATCTCACCTGAATGCAAGGATCTTGTAACTTTACTGGTACAGAATAATCCTAACTTGGATAGGCTGAGTCCAACCTTCTTCCAGTCCATGTACTTTTTGAAGGTTCTTGATCTTTCACACACCAGGATTACAGAACTTCCTTTCTGTAGCACATTGACAAAGCTCAAGTATCTAAATTTGTCTAACACATTCATTGAGAGGCTTCCTGAACAATTCTGGATGCTAAAAAACTAAGACATCTAGACTTAAGTGTTACCAAGGCACTCAAAGAGACCTTAGACAACTGTTCCAAGCTATACAAGCTAAGGGTGCTAAACCTCTTCCGAAGCAACTATGGGATTCGTGATGTTAATGACCTGATCATTGATTCCTTAAGGGAACTGGAATTCCTTGGGATCACAATATATGCCGAGGATGTGTTAAACAAGTTGACAAATACACATCCTCTAGCAAAGTCAACACAACGCCTTAGCCTCAGGCATTGTGAACAAATGCAGTCAATCCAAATATCAGACTTCACACATATGGTGCAACTTCGAGAGCTCTATGTCGAATCATGTCTTGACTTGATACAACTCGTTGCTGACCCTGACAAAGGAAGAGCTTCTTGCCTTGAAGTTCTCACCATTGCTAAACTTCCTGCCCTCCAAACAATTCTTATTGGATCTTCACCTCATCACTTTCACAACCTCATAGAGATAACAGTATCTCACTATCAAAAATTGCATGACATCAGCTGGGTTCTGAAGCTAGATGCACTTGAGAAGCTTTCTATCTGTCATTTCCACGAATTGGAGCAAGTTGTTCAAGAAACAATCAACAAGGTGGACAACAGGAGAGGGGGGATTGAGGACAGGTTAATTCTAAGATCCGGAAGAATATTTGGTTTCTCTGAAGAACAGGAGATACATGGTATGGTAGAAGATGCAAATAATGAACATGTAAATGGCTATCAGAACAAGACCGAGAATCAGTGGATCAAAGGTACGCACCATGTGGACTTCCCAAAATTGAGAACAATGGTCTTGACAGACCTGCCGAAGCTGACAGCGATATGCAATCCAAGAGATTTCCCTTATCTTGAGATTGTTAGAGTGGAGGATTGCCCACGTTTGACAACGCTTCCATTGGGTCAAATGTATGACCGCCCAAAACTAAAGCAGATTTGTGGATCATATGATTGGTGGGAGAAGCTAGATTGGAATGCCAAGGAGATAATGGAGAATAAGTATTTCATTCCCATCAAAGATGAAGACTAGCACGCTGGTGAATCTATTTAAACCACGTTAGTACATGTACAATGCATATTACTGAAAAATGCTTGTTCAAGGTCTAACGGCATATTTGTGAATTTATTTATTCTATTCATGTGTTGAAAGTCATAAACAAGTGGCTTTTCTATGAGCCTATTTGTCTATTTCCATACAAACTGTACATATTGTACTCAAACGGTAATGATCGAATATCTTGCACATAGAAACTATACAGACTGTACATGCATTGTGCTAGCACTAATTTGGTATGCAAGCCAACTGTATATAATGTTAAATTTCTCAGATGTCACTGCATTTATCCTTCATATTCATGCATTTCTCAGATGTCACTGCATTTATCCTTCATATTCATGCAGGTTTGCTTCATATGCTTTGTGGCAATTGAGCTGATTAAACATCAAGTTGCCTTCTAAAATTTCAAAAAGAGTAACCTCAAACACAATAACCATTAGTTAGCTCAAATCTTGTTGAGTCCCTTGTGTCGGTAAATTGTTCTTTAACGGGAGAACCAGCTGCATATCAGCGCACAAATCTTCCTTAATGAGCTGTATAAAAAACCTAGGAAAGCAATCAAAGCTAACCTTTCATTTTATTCTTTCGAAATAACAAATAACACATGCAAAGATGGACAGCAGCTTGACAGAATGGTTATCTACACAGTATCATACCGTGATGTTCTCCATGGACGCAGCATTCTCTATCTTGAAATGAACGAATATGTCCTTCATTATCTGCAGAAAATAAAGAATCAAATGGTTCTCTACATCTGGTGATTGGTAATTGATGAGAGCAATTGTATTCGTATTTGTCCCCAGATCGCTGACCTTGCAAGGCAGCCTCCAGGTGGAGCTCCCGCGCCTCCACTGATGAGATCTCGTAGATCGCCGCACCAAATTACCATGGTGCACGGAGGTAAGGGAGAAATGGTAATTCAGATCATTAGACATGGAGGGGGGTAAGCTTGCCGCGACGTGTGCCCTCGCCTTCGTGGTCGTGGAGGGGGATCTGCGGGTGTGGGGTACTGCGGCTCATGGTCGACGGATTAAACAAGGTGTTGCTGACGCGGAAAATTTAGCGGTGAGATCCGGGCAGGCCATCGGCCTTCCCCCCGCCGGAGGATTCAGCCTCTTTTCGGACCTCCTCCGTGGACGCGTGGTGGCGACACTGCCGGTATCAGCCCGGAGGCGGCGAGGTGAGGTCAACGTGGTGTGGGCTGATATTGGAGCGTTTCACCGTGCTAGAGGATATCAATGAGGGGCGGCGGATCCTGCATGCCGGCGAGCTGCAGCGGCCGGCGGGCGAGGCGGCCGCCGACCTGCGAATCTGCAACGAAGGAGCTCGTGACGCTATTGGTCGTTAAAGCTAGTTGACCTCGGTCTGAACCGCACACGCTGAATCCAACGGCTAATAGTATCCCACATCAGCATGGACTGCAGTCGGTAACAGTTTTTCAAATGACCCCCTTAAATGGATCGCACTTATTAATCTCGATCCAATTACTTACATATACCCCCCTAAATCGGATCGCGATTCATAATCGTGATCCGATTAAGGGGGTATGTGTAAATGTCAGATCCAAATATTTACAAAATAGCCCCTGGTTTTGCCCCGGCCATCTTCCCCGGCTCCCCGCCTTCTCGCGGTTGCTCGCGGCGGCCCGTTCCTGCCCGGCGTCGGCTGCCCCCTCGCGAGTGGACTCCCGCTCGTCCTCCGTTTCCGCATTCCTGTATCTCTGGCTTTCCGCCGCCGCATCCTGCCCATGCAACTCCGTACCAGCACCACCGCTATGAATGGGCATAATGGTCATGGAGGCCAACCGCCGCCTGCAACTCGAAGAAGAAGACGGGGTTGATGGAGAGGAGGTGCATGAAACGGATGGACGGCTGAAATGGCGGAACGGATCGCGGCAAAAGGATCACGTCTACATGTACCGCCGCCCGCCGGTGCCTCAGCCGTTCCACAAAACCTGCGGGCGGAGAAGCCACGGCGGAACTTCCAGGTAGGTACGCCCACTCGTCCGTGCGCGCGGGAGAAACGACGCCGCACGCAAGGTGTTTGACGGATTGCCTCTTCCAGATCAGCTCCGCCATGCCGCCGCGGACACGATCAGACATCACTGTCCAAGTCCGGCACGGCTTGCGTTGCTTCGGCTTTCGGTCTTTCTTCTGAAGAAACGACGAGGAAACTCGGTCGACGGGAGTGTTCTGCCTCGTGCGTCCGGCTTGAGCTGGTGGATCTTGTCCTAACCTGGATTTCTCCTCCCAGTTGATGACTTTTTCGCAGCCCCGAAACCGACTGGCAGCATGCGCGTGGACATTTTCTTCGCAAGACCCGACATATGCCAATCACCATCGGGGCTGAACCGTTTTGCCGTGTTGCCTCATTCATTCCGTGCACCGCGTGGCGTCTCGCCTCCGTTCTGCATATGCTTCCTATATAGTAAGCTTCAAGTTCAAGAACTCTGTTTTTCTGCAGATTCCATGTTCACCTGCTTCACGCTCACCGCCGTCCCCAATGGCTGAGGCGATCGGCTCGTGCCTGGAGCCCCTGTTCGGATGCCTGGAAAGCACAGGCATGCTCGACGCGGCGGCCCGGGAGGTGGCCACGTTCGTTCGCATCAAGTCGAATTGGGGCGACCTCGTCAAGGCCCGGGACAGCCTGCAGGCTGTCAAGACGACGGTCGGGGCGGGGGTCGCTGCGGAGGAGGACAAGCTGAACATCTGTGATCCTCAGGTGCAGCTGTGGCTCAAACGTGTCGACGAGCTGCAGCTGGACACAATCGATGAGGATTACGGCAACTTGGTGAAGTTCTCTTGCTTCGGACAGTGCACTTTGCATGCTTCTCACCGTGCATCGATTGGTAAGCGTGTTGTCGAGGTGCTGGATGAGGTGAACAAACTGACCGAGGAAGGGAAGGGGTTCAAGAAATTCGGGTTCAAGCCCCCACCTGAGATTGTTGACCTCTTACCCCAAATTGAGACGTTTGGGTTGGAGAGCATGCTGAATCAGCTTCATGATCTGCTTGAGAAGGGTGAATCGAACATAATTGGTGTGTGGGGTCAAGGAGGCATCGGTAAGACAACTCTCCTCCACGTCTTCAACAACAATCTCGAAAAGAAGGCCGGTAACTATCAGGTACTAGTACTACCCTGCTTCCTCAAAAGCTGCATTTTTCACCTCAGGATAAACGTGTGTATGTATATTTGCGTTGCTATTTAAAAATGCGCGCATAGGATTTCATCAATGATCATGCTTACGTTGGTAGCATATTCATAAATTATCTGTACAGCGTCTACCATTAAATGTAGAATTCTGTATCGAACTTTCAGTAATGGGAAGAAAATGATGTTCTTCTTGTACAGGCAAAATGAAATTTGACGTCTCTCACATGTATAGTACGGATAATATGTTCCCCAAAGTACTAGTTCAAACTGAAGATTTTGCAGATTCATAAGAAAGTTCAGTGAAAGTAGTGTCATCGAGTACAGCATCAAATTTGTTTGATTCTTTTATCTTTTAAAAATTGCTTAAGTTTCCTTGAAAAGGTATTTTGGAACAAGTACAACTGCAGAAGAAGAAAAATATACATTACTGCCTTAGACATCGTAACTGTGTTTAGATGCGCACTCGTGATTCGTCATATATGTATACATGACCTTTTTGCTAATTATTCACAAACTTACATAAAAGTTGGGAACTGGTATTATGCGGTAACTTCAGTATGTGAGCCTGTGAGATGCTATCTTAACCTGCTAGTCTGGGACCCAGATGGAATTCGTAGTGCCATAATCTGGATCAAACATAGCCTAGTGTGTCATGGTTTCTTTTGTATGGATATGTCTTGTCTCAAAAGTTTAGTTGATCATAGAATAAACAGATTATAAGGTGTTCTTTGCTACCGTATGATGGACGCTGCTTAAAAAATTATGTTTGTACTAACCCAAGCCGTGGAATCGGCATGTATCCGAACTCTTTTCTATCTATTAATACAATGACGCGCAACTCTCCTGCGTGTTCGAGAAAAAAAAATTATGTTTGTTTGTTATTGCTGTCTTGGTCTACTTGTAACTTGTAGGAACTTGGGAATTGAATTAGTACATTTTGCATATTTGTGTACTGAATTTCGTATGTATTTATCTAGTTCTGCTACTATCTTGGCATTTATGGGTTGCACTTCCAATCATATTTTAAGTTATCATTTGACTGAAATTAATAGTGATATTTTTCCTTAAATCACTATTCCAGGTTGTTATCTTTATTGAAGTGTCTAATTCAAAGACACTGAACACAGTGGAGATACAGCAGACAATCTCTGAAAGGCTTAATTTGCCATGGAATGAATCAGACACTGTTGAGAAACGGGCCAAATTCTTGATAAAGGCACTGGCCAGGAAAAGATTTGTAGTGTTGCTTGATGATGTAAGGAAGAAATTCCGGCTGGAGGATGTTGGTATACCAAATCCAGATACCAACAGACAAAGCAAGCTGATCCTCACATCACGTGACCAAGATGTATGCTTCCAGATGGGTGCACAGAGGAGCCTGATTAAGATGCAGATTTTGGATAGCGATGCAGCTTGGAAACTGTTCTTGAGCAAGCTGAGCACTGAAGTTTGTGCAGCAATCAGTTCCAACAATGTTATTAGAGAGCATGCAAAGGCAATATGCCTAGGTTGTGGAGGTCTACCGCTTGCACTCAATGTCATTGGGACTGCCATGGCAGGCTTGGAAGGACCAAAGGACTGGATTTCAGTTGCGGATGCTATTAAGGCCAATATGGACAACTTTCCCGCGGTGGATGACATGTTTTCGCAGCTGAAATACAGCTACGACAATCTCACACCCACTCAACAACAGTGTTTTCTGTACTCCACTCTTTTCCCAGAGTATGGATCTATTAGCAAGGAACAACTGGTTGACTATTGGTTGGCTGAAGGTTTGTTACTCAATGATTGTGAAAAGGGTTATCAGATAATTCGCAGTCTTATTTCAGCATGCTTGTTGCAGGCCAGTAATTCAATGTCATCAAAGGTAAAAATGCACCATGTAATCAGGCATCTGGGGTTTTGGTTGGCTAGCAAGACAGATCAAAAGTTTCTTGTTCGTGCTGGGATGGCTTTGGATAGTGCTCCATCAGCAGAAAAGTGGAAAGGAGTTACAAGGATCTCCATTATGTCTAATGACATCAAAGAGCTTTCTTTCTCACCAAAATGCAGAAGCCTCACCACATTGTTGATCCAGAATAACCCAAATTTGAAAAAGCTGAGTCAGGGATTTTTCAAATTTATGCCCTCCTTAAAAGTGCTAGATCTTTCTCGCACTGCAATAACGTCACTCCCAGAATGTGAGACGTTGGTTGCATTGCAGCATCTCAACTTGTCACATACACTCATCACGAGATTACCTGAGCGGCTATGGTTATTGAAAGAGTTGAGGCATCTGGATGTGAGTGTGACTGTTGCACTCGAAGATACCTTGAACAACTGCTCAAAGTTGCTCAAGCTTAGAGTGCTTAATCTCTTTCGCAGCCACTATGGGATTCATGACGTCGACGACCTGAATCTGGATTCCCTGAAAGAACTAATGTTCCTTGGAATCACTATTTATGCAGAGGATGTGCTGAAGAAACTGAACAAGACTAGTCCTTTGGCAAAATCAACATATCGCTTGAATCTGAAGTACTGTGGAGAAATGCATTCGATCAAAATCTCTGATCTCAACCACTTGCTGCACCTTGAGGAGCTGTACGTCGAATCGTGCTATGATCTGAACACACTGGTTGCCGACGCTGAGCTGACGACTTCAGGCCTGGAGCTCCTAACCCTCTCAGTTCTTCCTTCATTGGAGAACATCATTGTTGCACCAATGCCCCACCATTTCCGGCACGTCCGCAAACTGGTCATTTCGATGTGCCCCAAATTGAGGGACATCACATGGGTCCTAAAACTTGAATTGCTCGAGAGACTGGTCATAACCCATTGTGATGGGATCCTGAAGATCGTCGAAGAAGGTAGCAGCAACGAGGCAGAGGCAATGCCGGATCATCCTTCTGAAGAACAGGAAGACGATGCGGATGAGTGGAGCAGTGACGGTCAGAGCGTGGGCAAGAGTGAATCAACCGATGGCGAAATGCACAGCGGCTTCTCGAATCTGAGATCAATCATATTGACTGATGTCAAGAAGCTGCGAAGCATCTGCAAGCCGAGAGACTTTCCCAGCCTCGAGACCATCCGGGTGGAGGACTGCCCGAATCTGCGAAGCATCCCTCTGAGCAGCACGTACAATTGCAGGAAACTGAAGCAAGTGTGCGGTTCAGTTGAATGGTGGGGGAAACTGGAGTGGGAGGACGATGAGGACATGGATGGCAAGCTCTTCATTCCAATCTGACACCTGGTCATGTTTGCTGCAACTCTTGCACGTTGGCAGGAGGCTTCGTTCTGCATTTGCAGTTTGGCATATATGCGATGCGTTGCGATGCAAGATGTTTATACAAGTAGGCCGTAAATGTACATTGCTGAGTTTACAAACCTGTACATAATATGATTCATTCATTGCTGTAAATATGTGATCAATAAATTTCAATTGTTTACTTATTCTGAAAAAAGTTCTCCTTTTCTTTCTGCCCTAAAAAAGGCTCCCTTTTTCTTTGCCGTTTTGTCGCTTGATACACATTACCTGATTTTGTTGCTCAGCAAACATACGCTGTTCATCGGTCGGCAACTAGCAGCCTGCACTCGGCACGGCAGACGCGCGCCGCCAGCAAACAATTGATCTCAGATTCGAGAAGCCGCCAGCACCCAGCCACGCCCGCACCCCAGTCCCGCCGCAGCCAAATACGCATGGCGAGTCCACGGCGGACTCGCCTCGGTCGCATTGCCACCCATCAGCCCACGCCGCGCGCGCTGAAGCCCGACGAAACTGAACATCACATGCGGCGGCGGCGGCCGTGCACCCATGCGTTCCGCTTCCGCAGCGGTCCTCCGCGCCGCGCCCAAGCCGAGACCTGAGCGTCCGCCCCTCCGCTTCTCCCCCGCCTCCGCGGTCGCGGCGGGCGACCCCGAGGCCTACTACGCCAGCCTCCTCGCGTCCCTCGCCCGAGATCGCCACGCCCGCCACCCGTTCGACGCGAGTCCTCACCGAGCCCACCCGGCGCGGGCGTGCGGGGTCCTGCACGCGCGGGTCCTGCGCCTCGGGCTGCCGCTCTGGGGCCGCCTCGGCGACGCACTCGTCGACCTGCACTGCAGGTCCGGCCGCGCGAGCGACGCCTGGCGCGCGCTGGGATGCTGCCTCGGCGCGGAGGAGTCAGGCGCGGCGGCGGCGAGCTCGGTGCTGTCCTGCCACGCGCGGTCGGGGTCTCCGCGTGACGTCCTCGACGCGTTCCGCGCCATCAGGTGCTCCGTCGGCAGCCGGCCGGACCAGTTTGGCCTCGCGGTAGTTCTGTCCGCGTGCTCCCGGCTGGGCGTTCTCAGCCATGGCAGGCAGGTGCACTGCGATTTGGTCAAGTGCGGGTTCTGCTCCAGCGCCTTCTGCGGGGCGGCGTTGGTGGACATGTACGCCAAATGCGGCCAGGTCTCTGATGCTCGGAGGGTGTTCGACAGGATCGCCTGCCCCGACGCAATATGCTGGACGAGCATGATCGCAGGGTACCACCGGGTTGGACGCTACCAGCAAGCGTTGGCTTTGTTTTCTAGGATGGTGAAGATGGGCTCTGCCCCGGACCAGGTAACTTGCGCTACCATCATTTCCACTCTTGCAAGCATGGGCAGACTGGAGGACGCAAGAACTTTGCTGAAGAAGATAGATATGCCAAGTACAGTTGCTTGGAATGCTGTCATCTCAAGCTATGTGCAAGGCGGACTTGAGAATGAAGTGTTTGGCCTGTATAAGGATATGAGGGGACATGGATTGAGGCCAACTAGGTCCACTTTTGCGAGCGTGCTAAGCGCAGCAGCCAACATGGCAGCGTTTGATGAAGGCCAGCAGGTACATGCATCAGCAGTTAGGCATGGTTTGGATGCAAATGTTTTTGTGGGCAGTTCTCTGATCAACTTGTATTTGAGAAATGGCTGCATCTCTGATGCAAAGAAGGTGTTTGACTTCTCCACTGAAACGAACAATGTCATGTGGAATGCGATGCTTTATGGGTTTGTTCAAAATGAGCTGCAAGAAGAGACCATGCAAATGTTTCAGTACATGAGGAGGGCTGACCTTGAGGCTGATGATTTTACATTTGTGAGTGTCCTTGGTGCATGCATTAACTTGGATTCCCTTGACTTAGGAAGGCAGGTACACTGTATAACAATCAAGAACTGCATGGATGCAGACTTGTTTGTTGCTAATGCAACACTACATATGTACTCAAAACTTGGAGCAATTGACGTTGCGAAAGAACTGTTCAGTCTCATTCCATACAAGGACAGTGTATCCTGGAATGCTCTTATAGTTGGACTTGCACAGAATGAGGGAGAGGAGGAAGCAGTCTATATGCTCAAAAGGATGAAGCTATGTGGCATAGCACCAGATGAGGTGTCTTTGGCTACTGCAATTAATGCATGTTCCAATATTCGAGCTACCGAGACCGGAAAGCAGATTCATTGCGCATCCATCAAGTATAATGTCTGTTCAAATCATGCTGTTGGCAGCTCTCTGATTGACTTATACTCAAAGCATGGAGATATAGAATCATCTAGAAAGGTTTTGGCACAGGTAGATGCAAGCAGCATAGTCCCAAGAAATGCGTTTATTACAGGTCTTGTGCAGAACAATAGAGAAGATGAAGCTATAGAGTTGTTCCATCAAGTGCTAAAAGATGGTTTCAGACCCTCTAGCTTTACATTTACAAGCATTCTTTCTGGGTGTACTGGCCTTATCAATTCAATTATCGGCAAACAAGTCCATTGTTACACACTGAAATCAGGTCTTTTGAATCAGGATACTTCCCTTGGCATCTCTCTTGTTGGTATATATTTGAAGTGCAAATTGCTTGAGGATGCAAACACACTCCTAAAGGAGGTGTCAGATCACAAAAACCTGGTTGAATGGACAGCTATCATCTCAGGGTATGCTCAAAATGGTTACAGCGATCAATCGTTGGTGATGTTTTGGAGAATGCGCGGTTATGATGTTCGTTCAGATGAGGCCACATTTGCAAGTGTTCTGAAAGCTTGCTCTGAGATAGCAACTCTTGCAGATGGAAAAGAGATACATGGCCTCATCATAAAATCTGGATTTGTTTCTTATGAAACTGCCGCCAGTGCCCTCATAGACATGTATGCCAAGTGTGGGGATGTAGTCTCCTCTTTCGAAATCTTCAAGGAGTTGAAAAACAAGCAAGATATCATGCCATGGAACTCCATGATTGTTGGTTTTGCAAAAAATGGTTATGCTAACGAGGCACTTCTTCTCTTCCAGAAGATGCAAGAGTCACAACTAAAGCCTGATGAAGTTACATTCCTTGGTGTTCTAATTGCTTGTTGCCATGCTGGTTTAATTTCTGAAGGCCGGAATTTCTTTGAATCTATGAGCCAAGATTATGAGCTAATGCCCAGAGTAGATCATTATGCATGTCTCATCGATCTACTTGGACGCGGTGGTCATCTTCAAGAGGCTCAAGAAGTTATTGACCATTTACCCTTCAGAGCTGATGGTGTGATCTGGGCTACATATCTTGCAGCATGTCGAATACACAAGGATGAGAAGAGAGGAAAAGTTGCAGCAGAGAAACTTGTTGAGTTGGAACCACAAAGGTCATCCACATATGTGTTCCTTTCAAGCTTGCATGCTGCGGCTGGCAACTGGGTTGAAGCTAAGGTAGCCACAGAAACAATGCGAGAAAAAGGAGTGACAAAATTTCCAGGATGTAGTTGGATCACTGTGGGAAACAAAACAAGCTTATTTGTTGTACAGGACACACATCATCCAGACACTCTGAGCATCTATGAAATGCTTGGCAATCTAACTGGAATGATTAAAGATGACAGAATTGAGGAATATGATCAGCTTAGTTTGTCTGGAATGCCTGCTTGAGGGATGAGGGCCCTTTTTAACTTATATCCGGCTAAAGGAGTATGGGCCTTGATTACTCTTTTGGCCTGTCAAGGACCTAATAAGTATATGTTTGGTTGTTTAGGTGGGGAATTCGGTAACATTACATAGTATTTGTAATACATTTTACCAAAAAGAAAACATATGAAGAACAGCCGTAGTCTCTAGTCTGTCTGCAGTGATACCCCCCAACAGTAAAATGACATATCAAGGAAATTGCCTTTTTTCCTCACTGTTCACTGACCATACTTCATTTAGTTGACTGCTGAAAGAAAACTACTTTTTCATGCACTTGTGCTAATAAAGCAACGAGTTTGCACTGTACAAAGAAGAACAACCTACAGTTAATCACTAAGATATTTAATCAGAAGTACCATATTTCACATATATCTTCCATGATATAAACTCATTATTTACTTTGTTCTCTAAATAAATATGTTGATTTTCAGGATTTATGCTACAACTACAATTTCAATTTATGGTGCACATGTAACAGAAATTATGTTTAAAGCACTAACCCAATGTAAACTGCATACGTGGCTAATGACTCCACTCTGCGAAACTGATGCAAGTCCAAATAGGGAAGAAAACCGACATAGCTTTAAATAACACAGTATCACATACTTTTTGTAAAGAGATTAGGACAAGTGAAATATTAACGGGCATGTTAATTTTAGAAGCCTGATTTGAGAAGGCAATTGCCTTATTTGTCAATATGTTTCTATCTCCTATTGTACAAGAAACAGTATTACAATGTTGCTATGCCTCAGCTTTCTGTAGGATGAGACGTCATCGAAACTGCCGTGTGAATGCAGTCTTCAATTACTATGATATAAAACTGAATAATTTGTAGTATCTACACATGCGGTTATGTATGCACACAAACAAGGCATAATGTCCCTCTAAGTCACTTAATTTGCCATTACTTTCTTCCCATCACAAACATCACATAAAATGGAGCCAAGGCCTTCACAGTATGGGCACTTCGTATCTTCACCAACCCACTCCAAAAACTGCATTTAGAGAAACGTTAATTTTGAATGCATTCAGATAGGAATGATCGAAATTTAATTGATTTGGTGGTGTGATGCATTTATGTAGCAGGAATCTAGCGCACCTGTGGTTCAATGTTTGGCTCTCCTGTTCCATCACATTCTGCAGGAAGGAAGAAAAACATTGATCAATAATCACAGAATTGGAGACATAGTGCTGCAGGCCAATTTTCAGTACATTACACGTCAACAAAATCAGGGGAATAATAGTATTCATTATTCAAACATAGTTTTCACATGGAAGTTGCTTATTGACTTACTGTACATCAGACATCAAATTGGGGTTCAGACAACATTATAGAGTGAGGTAGCCTGGAAATGGTTCTACCATAGTACATCTTGCTATATATTTTTTTTAAAAAATAGTTTATCTTGCTATAGCTCGAACAGTACAAGAGCCGCTTGCAAATTACTGAAGATAATTCCTGGCAAAAACCTTTTGTATCATGGTTTCCAGGGTTCTAGAAGGTACCAGCTCATACATAAAATATGTTTTCCCAGACCATGGAAGGTGAATATGCACTAGTAACATCAGCGGAAGGATTTTGTTTTAGTACCTAAGCACATGAGGCGGCCTTCACCTCTACAGGAGATGTATGTCTTAGCTGACGCAGCAGTACCGTTGTTGAGTTGGTTTTTCTTCTGCGTCAACCTGGATGGGTCCTCCCACCTGTTTTCACCAAGAAGAAACACTCTGTTCTCCGTAATCCCTACCCCTGAGACACCATTTTCAGTAACCACAGTCTGTCTAACCTCCGCGATTCCTGTTACAGCAGGAACAGCTGCTCCGTTTGTGCCATCCTGCAAGAAAATCGAATCTCAGCAGCTTCGCACTGCACACCAAGTGTCGTGACTGCGCTACTGAAAATACTGCCTGAAGTCTCTCCATGTACACAGTTATAGGAGGAAATCTTTAGGAGCAAGTTTTTGAACGACACAAGTCAGGTAGACGTGCATAAATTTAAATACATATCAGAAATACTGTGACGTTGGTCACCAGAATTTGGAAAAGCCTATATTCATGCAGGTAAACTCACTTTAGTTTTCCCATCCTCCCAAGACTTCCCTGAGAATAGCCGCTCAAGTAGCTGCGACGTCATCACTCCGTCGTCTGAAGCCCCTACCGTTGCCTGAAAGGAAAGTGTATGCCGTTGACTCATCAGGTAACATATGGAAATTACATGGTCCAATTCAGTAGTGAAGTGGTCCGATGAAGCTTGAAGCAGTACTGACCTGCCATGTCTTGACAGCTCGCTCCGTGCCAGATGAGAAGCTCGAGTACTCCATGTCTTCCTCGCCAGAGTAAAAACCGAGCTTTTGCAGAGCTTCCTGCACATGGCCAAAATGCATTGCTGACAAGTTTCTGACAATTTAGAGCTGCTGAATTTGATAGTTGCAAATTGTACAGAAAAATCTGGCAGCGTAGAGCATTGCTAGTTGCTACCCAGAGGCATTTCCAAATAGCGATGGGCCGGGGTGTTTCAGCTCATCAGCTCCACGCACCCACCGAGCCCACACACGTCATGCGAGACACGAATCCTAGCCAGAACGAGAGGCCCGCGACGACGCTCACCTGCATCGCGCGCACGTCCTCGTGTTAGGAAATTTTCGGTGGTCTAAAAGGCCAAAAATAAAAGGAGAAGAAACGGATAACTAAAAGCCTGTTATGCGTCTTAATCGGAGGCTCAAGCCCACTAGTGGTTGTGGCTCCAGGTCGTTCAGCACCATATTAAATAGTAAGACCCGGCGTTTCTGTGATTAACCTAATCATACTCAGAAACCTTAGCCGCCCATTACACCGTACCGATCTACGGCGGCGCTGGAGTTACCTGAAGGCCATCGCCTCCACCTGCCGTCCAACACCAGACAGTGCCGGTACAGGCCGGAAGAACGACAGTACCCGGCGAGATCGACTACTTCGTCTACGTCGGAACATCTACGGGAACGACTACGGACGCGCCGTCTTCGTCCCCGACACAAACCACCGTCGAGATGTCGTCCTCAGCAGCTCCTACGATGACTGGCGGTCAAGATCTAAACACTTTCTTTATTGTTCATCTTGTTCTATAGGTTGTGCTCATATTTTAGGTGTTAGATCCTATTAAGTTTAAGTCCTAAACCATGTTATGTCTAACATTTAGTATCTTTCGCCTAAACACCTAACCGTGAGCCTTAAGAACCTATAGATCTAGTCCAGTTTTAGATCTTGGTTGGTTGGCTCACGTTTAGTTCTCAGTTAAGTTTAAATTCTCGGTTTTATTCATGTTTTAGTTTAGATCTGTTAGTTCTAAGTTCGATCTCGTATGAATAAAGTCAGATCTGAGAGAAAGAAAGCATAAGAAAGCATTAGATCGAAAGGAATCCCACCCGAAAACCCCTCCAAACCCTCGGAATAAGCATAGAACCCCACAGCGGTGCCCGGTTTTCCGCTAGATTTCAACGTACTTCTCGGGCACTCGCGTGGCGGCTTTCGCATGAGGCCACGCGGGGCATGTCGCACCCGCGGCGATAAGAATGAAAAAAAAAGGCGCGGCCATGGCGGACCGTGGAAGCGGGCCGCCTCCATGGCCGCCGTGAAGGCGCCGGAGATGGCATGCCGCCGCGGCCCCCCAAGGCAGCGCTCCGCCGTGAGCGCCGGCGGCCCCAAGGCGCGGCGACCCAGGCGGCCCCAAGCCGTGCCGGCCCGAAGGCGCAGACGGCCCCAACGGCCGGCGGCTGCCACCGCTGGCTGGCTAGCGTCATGGAGGCAGCGGCGCCATGAGGCAAGGCACGGCGACCGCCACCGGCCGGCGGCTGCTAGTGGCCGGCGCCAAGACGTGCGGCGGCGCCCGGGCCGGCGGCCAGCTCCGGCCGGCCACCGGCAGAGTGATAAGGCGGGCGGCGACGCTAGGGCCGGCCGCCCGTGGCTGCTGGAGACAAGGGGAGGGAGAAAATGAATTAGGGTTAGGTTTTCAGGAGAAGCCGGCCCTTTTATACCTCCGAAATCAACTCTCCACCGTCCGATCTAGGTTTTCAGAATCCAACGGCTAAGATGAGCCGCGAGGGGGGGCGGGGCGCCTTGGCGGGCTGAGCTAGGCCGCTTTGGCGGTCCACTCGCTGCCTATTGGGCCCGCGGCCCAGGCGGGTGGGAAAGCGGTGGCTCGCGGCTGGGCCGAAATGACGGCCCGCCCGTCGGTTTGTGGGCCAAGAGCCCAATAAGGTTTAAGCCTTTTTTCTTTTCGGTTTTATTTTCAGTTTTATTAATTTCTGAGTTGATTTTCAGTATATTTTCCTCTTTAGCATTAAGAAATTTTAATTTGGGGATTATTACACTAAAAATTATAAGAAAATTATGAGTTACCATTCTGAGTAGATGAAACCAACGTGAATTTTATTCAGAATTGTTTAGTTTATTTTGAGCATTTAATTAATTTCTGACCAACGTTGATTTAATTAATTGCTATTAAGATGCTTAGTTTTATTTATATTATTTTGCTTCTGCCCAACGGTGATGCAAAATTAAGTTTTTCCACTGCGTTAATTACGCTAAGTCATTATGTTTATTTTGTTTCTGCCCAACGGTGATGCAAAATATTTCATGAAATGATAAGTTTATTTGTTTCTACCCAACGGTGATGCAAAATTATTTATGCAAGATTATTTAATATTTTAAACTAACCAACGCTGATTACATTCATTATTTTGTTGTCGTTACTGATTCAATTTCATTTTATGAACAGAAGCCACCCCCTCCAGCATCATGACTTATATCAATGGTGTTTCTCAGTTGGGAGGGGACAACTTCGTCAAGTGGAAGACTGAGCTTGGCTTCATTCTGCTGACGATGGATAAGGATCATTCCCTGGGGCTGCCTGCTCCTATTGCCCCAGTGTCACAAGGGACTGAGGATACTACCCTTGCTGCACGCACTGCTACTTATGAGAAAGAAAAAGAGCGTTGGGAGCATTCTGACAGAGTGGCCCTAAGTCTTATGAACATGACCATTAACCCTTCTATCAGGGGAGCTCTTGAAAAAGAGCCTAAGAATGCTAAGGACTTCATGGATAAGATTGAGAGTTACTTTAAGGGGTCTTACAAGGCCAATGCTAGCACTCTCTTATCTCAGCTCGTGAAGGCTAAGTATAATGGGCAAGGCAGTGTTAGAGAGCACATTATGGGCATGGTCAACATGAGGGATAAGCTTCGAGACCTCGACTGTCCCCTTAATGATGCAGCGCTGCTTCACCACGTCATGATGTCACTTCCATCAGTCTTTGAGCCATTTAAGATAAATTACAATGCAAGCGATCAGAAGTGGGATATCACCACGCTTGTGTCTAAGTGTGCTCAAGAGGAAGAAAGGCTACACTCTCAGAACCCCGACTTTGCCAACGTCGTAAGACATGAGGGACATAGGGGAGGAAACAAGAGGGAATCCCGCCCCAATAAGCCAAAGAAGGGTAAGAAACCTTATGAAGCTCCTCAGCAGAATGATCCATCCGCTCCTAAGAAGCTTCTCTGCTACCACTGCGATAATGAGGGCCATGAGAGGAAAGACTACCCGAAGTTTAAGGCGTGGTGTGAGAGAAAAAGTAATAACGACATCATTTCTATAGTCGATGAGTCCTTTTATGCATATTTTCCATTAAGTACTTGGTGGATTGATTCTGGTGCCACCATTCATGTTACAAATTCCTCACATGGATTGTCTGGCGTGCGGACTATAAGAAAGGGGACTCGAAGGTTAAGAGTTGCAAATGGCGTTGAAGCCGACGTGGAGACCATTGGAGCTCTCCATTAGAACTTCGTGACGGCTTTATTCTTCACTTAGTTGATGCCCTTTATGTTCCATCTATTGAGAGAAACTTGATTTTCGTTTCTAAATTAGATCTTGATGGTTATTCATGCACTTTTGGTGACAGCAAATGTGTACTAAGTTTGAATGGTGACATTATTTATCGAGCACCTTTACACAATGATCTTTACTTACTGTCCCATAATAATGTCTCTGTGATGAATGTAAGCAAAGTTAGTCACAAACGCAAGAGAGGACATGAGACTTCGTCGAAATTGTGGCATTCTCGTTTAGGCCACATTTCGAAGGGGAGAATGGAGCGTCTCATTAGAGAAGAGATATTTCCAAGACTAGACTTCTCTGACTTAGACCAATGCGTTGATTGTATTAAGGGGAAATTTGCACTGACATCTGCGGTCCATTTAATGTTAAGTTGGTGGATGGTTTTAATTACTTTATAACATTCACTGATGATTACTCCCGTTATGGATATATTTACCCCATAAGAGAAAAATCCGAGGCACTTGATAAGTTCAAAATCTTTAAAGCTGAAGTAGAAAATTAGCATTAGTAAGATTAAAGTGGTAGATAGAGGTGGTGAATATTATGGGAGACATGCCACATATGGACAAATCCTAGACCCTTTTGCTAGATTCCTTCAAGAAAATGGAATAGTAGCTCAGTACTCAACTCCTGGTGAACCTCAGCAAAATGGTGTAGCAGAAAGAAGAAATCCCACTCTAATGAATATGGTGCGCAGTATGCTAAGCAACTCTACACTACCAGTGAGTTTATGGATGGAAGCGCTGAAAACTGCCGCGCATATAAATAATCGTGTTCCTAGTAAGTCAGTCCCTAAGACGCCTTATGAGCTTTGAACTGGTAGGAAACCCAACATTAATTATTTTCATGTTTGGGGTTGTGTAGCTGAGGCGAAGTTATTTAATCCGTCCCTTGGAAAATTAGATCCTAAGACAGAAAGCTGCTATTTCATTGGATATCCAGACAGATCAAAGGGATATCGGTTTTATTGTCCTAAGGGTACTACTAAGTTTGTTGAGACGAGACATGCAATATTCTTAGAGGAAAATGGATGCGCTGAGACTAGGCAAATCGATCTCGAGGAAATGCGGACTTATGATACTACACCGCTGACTCGTGATTATTATGTGTCTATTTTGGCTAATTTTCAGAATACAGCACCAGCTTAGACAGTTGATTCCCCAGAAGTGAATGTGGAACAAGTGCCTGTTATAAGTGAGCATGAGAATGTGCCTGATGAGCATCAAAGTGAAATTATGGAAGAACCTGTTGAGGAAGTACAGGATCAGACCGCCGCTGGGGTGCCAGAAGCACAGCAAGAAGTTACTGCTGAGCCTGTTCCGGTGGAGGATCTACAGCCTCTGAGAAGATCAACACGAGAGAGGAAAACTACTATCTCCAATGATTATGTGTACATGAGTGGAGAAGGACACGATATGGGGAAGGTTGATGATCCAAACTCATTCAAGGAAGCTATGAGTAGTGAGCACTCCCACAAGTGGATTGAGGCTATGGAAGAAGAGCTGAAATCTATGAGTATAAATAAGGTATGAGACTTAGTAGAGATTCCTGATGGAGCTAATAAGGTGGGCTGTAAATGGGTCTACAAAACTAAGTATGACTCCAAAGGGAAAATTGAATGTTTCAAAGCAAGGCTTGTGGCTAAGGGCTTCACACAGCGAGTGGGAATTGATTATACTGAGACCTTCTCGCCCGTCTCGAAGAAAGACTCGTTCAGAATCGTTATGGCTCTAGTAGCTCATTTCGATCTCGAGCTGCATCAGATGGACGTTAAGACTGCGTTCTTAAATGGTGATTTGCATGAGAATGTATACATGGCACAACCAGAAGGGTTCGTTGTGGAAGGCAAAGAACATTTGGGATGCAGACTAAAGAAATCCATTTATGGGTTGAAGCAGGCGTCCAGACAATGGTACCATAAGTTTGATGAAGTAATTAAGAAATTGGGCTTCATTGAAAATATAGTGGATAATTGTATATATATTAAGATCAAGGGAAGCTCTTTCATCATCCTAGTTTTACACGTGGATGACATCCTATTAGCAAGAAGCGAAAAGAACTTGCTGCATGAGACAAAAGATTTTCTCTCATCGAATTTTGATATGAAGGATCTTGGTGATGTCTCTTATGTACTGGGCATTGAGATACATCAAGACAGATCCAAGGATGCATTAGGACTCTGTCAAAAGGCTTATATAGAGAAGGTTCTTAAAAGATATAATATGCAACAATGTTGAGGCACAGCTGCTCCAGTGGTTAAGGGCGATAAGTTTGGGCAATTTTAAAGTCCCAGGAATCAATTAGAAATTGATCAAATGAGTTCGATTCCATATGCTTCAGCTGTTGGAAGCATTATGTACGCACAAGTATGTACACGTCCTGACTTAGCTTTCATTACCGGGATGCTTGATAGATATCAGTCTAATCCAGGGATGGATCACTGGAAAGCGGTCAAGAAGGTCCTACGTTATTTGCAGGGCACTAAGGACTACATGCTCACATATAAGAAATCTGAGAATTTAGAAGTAGTTGGCTATTCAGACGCCGACTTCGCAGGCTGTATTGACACTAAAAAGTCGACATCAGGTTATGTCTTCACACATGCGAATGGAGCAATATCATGGAAAAGCTCCAAACAATCACTTACTGCAGCATCAACCATGCAGGCTGAGTTTGTGGCATGTTATGAGGTCGTGGGGCAAGCTGTGTGGCTTAAAGGATTTGTACCCGGATTAAGAGTGGTAGACAGCATAAGCAAACCACTAAAGTTATACTGCGATAATAAAGCCGCAGTTTTCTATGCTAGTAACAACAAGTCAAGTGGTGGTGCCGAGCACATTGACATTAAGTTTTATGTTGTGAAAGATATAGTCCATGATCGTACTATCGAATTGGAGCATATAAGTACTAAAGAAATGCTCGTGAATCCATTAACGAAAGGCTTACCTTCCAATCAATTTCGTGAGCTAATTGTCGGCATGGGACTATTGGATAGCCTGTGATCTTGGAACTAAAAGAGTCATAAGTCAACCACCTCCCATTACGATAAGTGGTTTAATGCATTGCGGATAATTGTGTTGCGATGGGATTTTACATTGTTGTGATACATTATCTCTTTACATAACTCCACTTTAAGAATAACATCAGTTTTAGGCCTTTATACCAAAGGGGAGAATGTTAGAATTTTTCGGTGGTCCAAAAGGCCAAAAATAAAACGAGAAGAAACGGATAAGTAAAAGCCCGTTACGCGCGTTACACGTCTTGATCGGAGGCCCAAGCCCACTAGTGGTTGTGGCCCTAGGTCGTTCAACGCCATATTAAATAGTGGGACCCGACGTTTTTGTGATTAACCTAATCATACTCAGAAACCCTAGCCGCCCACTACAGCCGTCCCGATCTATGGCGGCGCTGGAGCTACCTGAAGGCCACCGCCTCCGCCTGCCGTCCAACACCGAACAGTGCCGGTACAGGCCAGAAGGACGACGGTACCCAGCGAGATCGACTACTTCGTCTACGTCGGGAAAATCTACGGGAACGACTACGGACGCGCCGTCTTCGTCCCCGACACAAACCACCGCCGAGATATCGTCCTCAACGACTCCTACGATGACTGGCGGTCAAGATATAAATACTTTCTTTATTGTTCATCTTGTTCTATAGGTTGTGCTCATATTTTAGGTGTGAGATCATGTTAAATTTAAGTCATAAACCATGTTATGTCTGACACCTCGCCCTCGGCCCCCGCCCTCAGCGTCCTCCTACTCTTGCCGGCGTCGGCGCCGCTCCCCGCCTCGGCCTTGGCCGCCGCCGCCTTCTTCTCCTCGACCACCACCACCTCCTTCCTCACCTCGACCTCGACCTCCTCGACGAGCGCCGGCCTGGGCTGCGGCACGGGGGCGCAGGCGTGGCCACGGCGTCGACGGCGGCTGCGAGGTTAGGGTGCGTCCCCTCGAGCGCGCGGAGGCGGAACCGCAGCGCGGCGACCTCGGCGAGCAGGGCCTCGCGCTCGGCGCGCTAGCGGGACTCCTCACGCAGCCAGCGCTGCTCCTCCCACTGCCAACGCTGCTCCTCGCGGAGCCACCGCACCTCCTCGCGCTCCTCCCACGATGAGGACGAGCGGGCTGCGCGGGCTGCGAGGACGGCCGCGGCGCGGCGCGGGTAGGGACGGAGGCATGGGCGGTGGAAGGAGGAGACGAACGGGAAGGCAGTTGCCGCGGCTGCGGCGGTGATCATGATCGTGGAGCAGGCGGCGGGTCGCGGGGAGTTAGCGAGCGGCGAAGTGGCGGGGCGGGAGGGGTGGAGATTGGCCGTGTCCATGTGTATATTTCTCCGTCGCGGCGGTTGATATTTGCGCTGGCGCCACTGGACGGATTTTTTGTTTGAGGGGGGCCACTGGATGGAAATGACAGGCTTGGGCGCGCCGGGCTGCACGACGGCCCGAACAGAATCCAGCTTGGGCTGATATGGGCTTCGCCCATTTCCTTCAACAAATGGAGGCATTTCTCGTGTGCCTCGAAATTGTCTAGGGATTGTTGGAATATTTGGGCTAGGCCTATTTATTCATTTAATCTCAAGGCCCACGTTTAAATGCTAGGTGTTAAAGTGGTTAATACCAAATGGGAAGTTAAGGAGTATCCTAATCAACTTAGATTGGTGGACTATCTGTGCACTAATTGAGAAGTTGAGGAAGAGAGAGGGGGTGCCACACGCGCGTGCGCTTGCTCGCCGAGCCATGGCGATGCGCTGCGCTGCGCACGACGTGATGTGTGGGCTGGGCTTGGTTTATGGCTATCAATCACGTGTGTCCAGGTCCATTGAATCTTCTTCCTGCTCTATGTTTTTGGGGAGCGCATCTTCAGCGCGACTGCTCGCTTGAACATCTACGTCCTGCTACTTCCCGAAGGACGTTCGAGGGACTGCACTGCATCGAATGGTCACTGCATCAACTAAGATCGACTACATCGAACAGCCCGAACCGAAGATTAGGCACAATGTCTGATTCTTCCAGTTCTGGGAACGGCACACCCGCTGCCCCCGGCAACGGTCCTGCCCCTGGGTATATTATGAACCTTCTCTGGTTCTTTTATTTACTACTGTTCATGTTTAAAATTGGGTTAACCATGAACACTCGCACATGCTCTGAATCACTCTCAATATTCATGATTTACTTGACAATATTCAAAATTAATATGTACCGTAAAATGTCTAAAACTCTAACATGAGATCTATCTAGCGACAAACTGAACTCATCACGTCTCTTTCTTCACCCCATATGACTCTTTTGTAACGAAGCCATGCGGGTAGTAAGAAAAAAATGGATCAATAGTGATAATCCTAGAAAAAGTGATAAATATTTATCTTGCAGTTTCTGGGGCGGATCCAGGCTCTGTGCTGGGCGTGCTGCAGCACGGGGCTAACAAAATTTATCTCAAGTAATTTTATACATATTCTACACCTAAACTACTATGATTTCATTCAAATTCAGCTAATCCAGCACATGCCGACAGGCCCAGCCTGGGGTGTAAGCCATTTCTGGCTCCACCCCTGCTCTGCTTGCTAGGGTTGATGGCTCCCAGGTGCTCATCATTTCCAGTCTCTGTCACTAGCCTGAAAATCGTGTCGCCATTCCTGACAGTCCCCCCACCAGAAACAGTTCCTAGTTTCCTAGGCCCTGACATTCGCCGGCGCTGGCCACCCGCCATAGCCTCCACGGGTCTCTCTCCACCGCCGGCCGCCGGCATGCGCTGGGACTGGTAGCACGGCGGCGGATCCCATATCAGGCCGACAATAACTGAATGGGCTAATAAATAACAAAACAAGGCCCAGGAAAGGAGTAGGAAACAATAACTCGTGTGAAAAAAATAGAGCACGAACTTGGAACGATCTCGGCCATATAAAACCGAGTGAGAAAGACACAGGAAAACACCCTAGGGATGTATAAAAAATTCGGCCATAAAAGATACAAATCTGACGTGTGGACCTTGCGACCAGATCGTTGAAAGTTGTGAATTCCTCTGCTCACGTGTCAGTTGCCACGTTGTGTTCATGTCATCCTAAAAAATGCGAGAGAGTTCGAACAAGCAACCAATTGGGAGAAACAGCGAGACAGACGGTGCGCGCAGAGACTCCGAGACCACCGTACCTGCGCGTTCCTGGACGGAACAAGAACACGCCCGATTACCAAACGTGCTTTTATCTTGAGAGAAGAAGAAGACGGAGCTCTGCTGACGTGGAGACGCGATCCAATCCCAATCCCTGTGGCCTGTGGATAGATCGGCACGGCCGGCCCTGGGCTCGCCAGCACGCCTCCCCTCCCCCGTGCGTCGCGTGGACGGTAACAGGCTACCTCGCTCCTCCGTCAAAACCGTAAGTACCTCTGAAAGAAGAAAAAAAACCCGCGCATCGCCATCAGGGGTCGGTGGATCCGTCGGCATCGTAACCGATCCGCTTGCATCGGTAACATCGCGTTGAGATCTGGCCAGAAAGCACCTCGGTGACTGCTGCTTTTCACCGCGCCCCAACGCCACGCCACGCCACGCCACGCACTACCTTCTCGGTGATCAGTGACTGCCGCTTTCACTTTCACCTAGGTCGACTTTCACCGCGGGCTTCATACGGGAGGGCCTGAGGTTTCATGTTGACTGCTCTGAGTTAATTTCCTCCCTGACTCCCGAGCCATCATCGAGCGAGGTGATTTTTCTTGCTGAGGGGATCGATTGAGCTCGAGGAGGCTGGCACGTACGGGTAACTAACTTGTTACTGAACGGAGAATCTGCACGCCTCGGAGAGGACGACGACGACGACGGAGACAGAGACATTTGCTTGCTGCAGCTCCCTGCCTGCAACAGTAGACTAATGCCTGCCTACGCGCGAGCCGAGAAGGTAGTACAAGTGTGTGGCTGTCTGGAACGGGGCGGCAAGTCAGAGCATTTGAATCAGCTTCTCACGAATTTTCTCGGTACGGTTTGGTCCAGCGACCTTGCATGTACACACGGTTATCACTACGAGACCGTAATGTGGATGCATCTGTATTTCTTCACTCACCATCGCCGTGGCCCATGCTGTACAAGTCCTTCCCGGATGAAAACCAACCTAGAGGGTGTTTAGTTCTCCGTAAAAAAATTTACATGTTCATCACATCAATATTTGGATACATGTATAGTATATTAAATATAGATAAAAAATAACTAATTGCATAGATGGACTGTATTTCGCGAGACGAATCTAATGAGCCTAATTAGTCCATGATTAGATAATAAAATACTATAGTAAACATGTGCTAATGATGGATTAATTAGTCTTAATAAATTCGTCTCGCGGTTTACGGATGGAATTAGTTTTGTGATTAGTCTATATTTAATACTTTAAATATGAAAAGATTCCATTTCAAAAACTTTATTCAAACGAATTAAACACCCCCAGCAAAACTCTTCCGAGCTAGCAGTTTTTGTTCAAACTAACGCATCATTCGCGACGTACGGTTGCTGGTTGCGTGGTGCGACAAAATGGCTGCCCGATGGTGCCCTGTACCCGGTGCTCATGGCAGCTGGTCTTGCCGTTGAGAAAACAATGTAAACTCTTTGTGGTCTTTCGATAAGTAAGACGGGAGGCCTCTGGTCTCTTAAACTCTAAAAAAATGGCTGCCGATTGGGTTCCACGCGTGCAGGATTATCCAGTAGATCGAACGCCACGCTGCGGCCGGCTTGCGTCGTCGTCTCTTTGTCCCGGTTAGTTCCAGGTAGCGCCACGCCCAGTCCTACTGTCCCGGTTCGCCTTTCCAGCGCACCCGTGCTGCCGTGCACGCAGCAGCCCGCGTTAGTTGTACTTGCATAGCCAGAGGGCAATGTTTCTAGCAGATATTCCTCCCAGGCCATAGCATCCAGCAGCTAGCAGCCGGAGGGAGAGAGAGATGGCAGGCGGCGAGGCATGGCGGCCGCTGCTCGCCGGCGCGTGGCTCCTGTGGCTTCTCCCGTGGGCTTCGGCCGTCCGCCGGAGCGACTTCCCGGCGTCGTTCCTCTTCGGCACCGCCACTTCCTCGTACCAGGTGACCGCCCTCGATCTCCGTCTTATTATTTCTCAGTTCTCATCATCAGCTCTAGCTTGCCTCCTCCGCCGCCTTTTGGCGCACAACACGCGCTTGGTTTGGCCCGCGGTAGAAGCGAAGTGTGCCTATGGTTGGACACGAGCGTGTGGTCTGGTGTTCTGTCATTTCAGATGAGAAATTAGTGTGAGAAGAGAACACATGGGTAGAATCGAAGCACACATGGGTAGGATCGAAATCGCGTCGTTCTGGAGAAATAAATGATGACGCGAACGCGACTAAACCCATTTGCTGGGCTGGGATCTGTGCGTTTTCTATCTTGGGCTTGGTTTGGGCTCCACCTGGTTCCAGGCCCATGAAATTTTGTTGGGCTGGCTTTAGAATTTTGTTGTTGCTCAAACAGTCAAACTGTGGTGAAAAGAAATGACCTTTTTTTCCCTGTAAGAACCATGCTTATATAGTCTTCTCCTTTTTTTTCTAGATCGAAGGTGCGTACCTCGAGGGCAACAAAAGTTTAAGCAATTGGGATGCACTCACTCATCTACCAGGTAAATCATCAACTAAAGTATTTTTCCCCCTTAGTGAGTAGAACGTCCTCCACTTTTGTTAAGCTGCTGAACTGTAGAAGTAAGTAGTTCCTCACGATGGTGTTATATAGAAGTAGCATGACATGAAGCAACTTCTTAGGCCTGTTTATTTGAGCTGTAGTTTTTGGAGCTTTTCTAAAAGGCTGATGCTGGCTTTTTTCTTCTGAAAAGCCAATAGTAGTTTTAGACGATGCTTTAAATTTTCAGGGCTCAAAAAGCTAAAAAAAACTAAGCTTTTCAGCTTTCCATATAAACTCAGCTTTTCTGAGCTTTTAGCTTTTCGGAAGCCGCGCGAGAAGTTCGCTGTTTGTTTGATCTTCTGGCTTTTCACGCTGAAAAGCTGCAAACAGGCCCTTAGGCTACCGTACATGCTATTCCCACGCGGCTATCACTGATAGTAAGTATAAATAGTAAGTATAAGAGTGTTAAAAACTAGGGTAGTTTATGAACATACAGTAATTGCTTGTTATTTAATAGTGTGCTGCCCCTTGTTCTGTCATAGATTGCAAGCATCGATACCTATTACTCTGTCATGAAGTTGCAAAGCCGCATATCTGAAGTAGTCGTGCGTTTTTAGGGAGAATCAAAGATGGAAGCACCGGAGACATCGCGGATGATCACTACCATCGTTTCGAGGTGCGAACTATTCGTTTGTAAACTGGTAAAGATCCACGGTTCACTGAAATCGTTTCGTGGATGATCACTACCATAGTTCACTGAAATTGATTTTTCGTATGTCTCAAATTGAAACTTATAATCCTGCTTCTTTTGACAGGACGACGTTGAGCTGATGCACTCTCTCGGCACAAACGCCTACAGGTTCTCTATATCATGGGCCAGAATCCTTCCAAGTGAGCTCTATGCTGAAAAAACTTTTATTACTTTCTCAATCAATCGATGGGACCTTTTTCTGAACCTAAATAAAATGTTTCATTTGCTGAGGGCAGAAGGGAGATTTGGTAAAGTGAACCCAGCAGGCATCGAGTTCTACAACGAACTCATCGACTCACTCCTGCTCAAAGGTGTATATCGCCCCACTCTGTTACATGGAATCTATCTCCTCTGAATTTCTTCAGTGCGTAGCTGAGAGTTCTGAATCCCGACGCATTTTTTCTTCTTCTTTTGCTGGAGCAGGAATAGAGCCGTTCGTCACGCTGACCCACTACGACATCCCGCAAGAGCTGGAGGACAGGTACGGGGCGTGGCTCAGCGCCAAGACCCGGCGCGACTTCGGCCACCTCGCCGACGTGTGCTTCGCGGCGTTCGGCGACCGCGTCAAGTACTGGGCCACCTTCAACGAGCCCAACGTGGCCGTGCGCAAGGGCTACATGCTCGGCACCTACCCGCCCGAGCGCTGCTCGCCGCCGTACGGCTCCTGCGCCCGCGGCGACTCCGGCGCCGAGCCCTACGTCGCCACGCACAACGTCGTCTTGGCCCACGCCACCGCCGTCGATATTTACAAGAGGAAGTACCAGGTAACTTAACTGATTGACGGTCATGAGTCTGATGAGTAGAGCATCAGACAATGTTCAGTCGTTCACACCCTGCTTTATTTGGTCGAAATCTTCAGAGCAAGCAGAAGGGCTTGATCGGCATCGTCATGTCCACCACCTGGTACGAGCCGCTGACGGACGCACCAGAGGACCGGCTGGCGACTGAGCGGGCGCTAGCCTTTGACGTTCCATGGCAAGAAATCATCTGAAGTTCTGAACTGACAGCGGAACAAACATGTGAGATGTGCTTAATTTCCAGAGTTTTTTTCCCTGCTCGCTGCAGGTTTCTTGATCCAATAGTGTACGGCGACTACCCTCCGGAGATGCGGCAGCTCCTGGGCTCCCGGCTGCCGAGCTTCTCGCCGGAGGAGAGAAGGAAGCTGGGTTACAAGCTGGACTTCATCGGCGTCAACCACTACACCACCCTGTACGCCAAGGACTGCATGTTTTCACCAGGTTGCCCGTTGGGGAAGGAAACCCAGCACGCGCTGGCGGCCGTCACCGGAGAGAGGAACGGGCTCCCCATCGGACCTCCAGTGAGTTTGACATGGATCAGAGCTGGGGGAAAAAAGCTAACTAAGTCGTGCTTAAATTCATCCTTCAATGCTCGATTTGATCGTTGTGCCCATTGTGCAGACAGCGATGCCGACGTTCTACGTTGTCCCCGACGGGATCGAGAAGATTGTCACCTACATCATGAAGAGATACAACAACCTGCCCATGTTCATAACCGAAAATGGTATGTCTATTACAGTATTGGTTCAAACTTGAATTGCTGTTCATGTCCTGTTTCCGTCAAGTTCAGAGTTCTGACAATTACTCGAAAATTTCAACAGGTTACGCACAAGGTGGAGCTGGCTATGCCAATGTCGATGACTGGCTTGACGACCAGTGCAGGATACAGTACCTCGACGGTTACCTCACAAAACTCGCCGAAGTTATCAGGTCAGTTGCATTCCAAATTTCACGGCTTGGTCACATGGACGAACTGTGTTCCCTGCTGTTCACAGCTAATGATTTTGAGCCAAATTGCTAGGGACGGAGCTGATGTCCGTGGCTACTTCGTCTGGTCCCTCATCGACAATTTTGAGTGGTTGTATGGGTACACTCTACGGTTTGGACTTCACTACGTGGACTACCAAACGCAGGAAAGGAAGCCCAAGTCGTCCGCGCTGTGGTACAAAAGATTCCTGCAAAGTCTGCATGAAGCTCAGTAGAGGATTATGCCTTGTTTCTAAATCTTGAAAAGTTTGAGACCCAACATTATGCTTGCTCTTCACCAATAACTTATGAAACCGAAGAGCTTGATCCTGTATATACTGATTAATCATGAATAAAGCGTCCCAACTTTCCCAGCCGTCCCATCATACCACTATTGATAAGGCGTGTATGGTCAAAGGGGCTTCTTGAAGACCACCAGAGAGTATAGGGTGATGCCCATCCTGACGTTGGATGCCGAGATAAGGGGCCAAGGGAAGTATTTTCCAAACACATGGCTATATATTTGTGGTATGTGTGTGGGTAGACTGCGTGCGCATACAAGTCACTTTCTAATCAAGAAAAATAAACATGTACAAACAACATGCTTTATTCCTCAGGTCGAGAGGCGATTTATTCCAATCCTTTTCGTTTGGTACAAATGATTATGCTATACTTTCAACTCCCAAAGTTTTATACTATATTGTTATATCAAAGCTGGAATGTCGCTAGAAAAAAAATTAGTTGAGGTCTAGAAAAACTTCTTATAATGAGCACACCTCGTCTTCTCCCATTGCCAAGAAGACCGCTGGACATGGCAAAGTAAGTAAGGGATAAGGGTCTTGCTACGGTACTCCTATTACCTCCTAGTGAGGTAATACCTCAAACAAATCACATCCGTCGATTTTTAGAGCAGATTAGGTATTTAAATAACAAAAACAATATGAAAAAAGAAAATCCCATCGGCCTTGTTCTTCCCCAAACAGGAACTGCGCCGCCGGCAACTACAAGCGCCCCGCAGGACCGCCCGTCGGCCACCGGCGTCCCCGAGCGCTGCGACACCTGCTAGCCATCCCCATCCGCATCAAGCTGCACAAGTGGTTCCATTCACATGCAGCACGTGCACAGGCCATATCTCGCCGGACGCTGTCGTCCACGGTTGCATAGATCCGGAGAACAACGATATCTTCCGTCCGTCCACGCAACGAGTCAGGCACACGGCGAGCGTGCACCACCGCCATGCCGCACCTGGCATGTTTACGTTAAAAAAATAAAAATACTGAAAGCACTTGCCGCTCGGTGCCACAGCTGAACAAGGCATCACGGTCTAGGAACCCATGTAGATCTAACACATTCACGTTAGAAAATGAAAACAGTAATAGAATAAACAGCCGCCATTTACAACAAATAGTGTCACGCTCGCATTACAATACTCTTTATCTGTCCCGTTAGATATTTGGATGTTAGATCTAACAGGAAGTTAGTTCCTATATTTTCTCTATTTTTAAAATTAAATATATATAAATACTATTATCTCCTAGGAGGTAATACTTCATTTTAACTACAAGATCTATGGTCCAAAGTTATTCTGGAGTATCGTAGCAAAGCCTAAGAGATAATTATGCGCAGTGCCAAACCAACCGTTGCATCACTGTTGCAGTTGAGCAACTATACCTGCAAGTATGTGTATGTCCTTGCGAATGTTAATAACTTACTCATATATACTTGATTTCATATTCAATCTAGTTTCAATTGCATGATAGTACTGAAACGTCAGTAGTATTCTCTGTAGGCTGGTCTAGATGCATGCTTCAATTAATTAAATTTATGTCCCTACATATGCATGTTATTAACTCTGTTCTGGATCATTCCATTTCTCTAAATGTTTATATGTTTTTGCTCGATCTTACTTTCAATCAGGGGGTTAGGCCTAGGATCAGGGATGCTGTGGGCATGGACAGCAACATGTTTATTTTGAGTCATGGTGATGGTTCATTGGATTTGTAATGTTGGCTTTGATGGATATGCATAATGTATATACTTTGATCATATTTATAGATTTTTGATTTATAGACTTTTAATCCTTTCTCTATATCTTGAATTGTCCGGTGATACTGTGGCTGTGTTGCTGCTGGAGGTGCTTTAGGACAACTAAAGCGCAATTGATCTGATATTTAAGTAGCTAAGAAATTTTGTTTGGCCAGTAGGCCTGGTGGTTGACAACTTAATGTACCCTGTTAAATTATAAACTTAATGTAAGTGTGTGCACAAATATGAACTGAAAACTCTATGCAATTAGGGAATATTGTTTGATGTATACATAGAATCTCTTGCACCTTTTCTTTTTGAAAGGCTGATGAGTTGTCTATATGTCTTTCAATCAATTGCGATCTTCACATTGATGTATTTCCTAATGTCAATCTAGCTGAGTTCCTTCATTCTTTTTCTAAATTACAGTAAAGAAATAAACCCTATCTACTCTTTTCTTCCTGTAAATGTTCAATTTGTTGTCCATCAAGATTCTTGTTTCATCTAGCTATAGTTACAAACATTAATGCCATATGTCAAATAATAGAGACGAGCTAAGTTTCACTGGTTTCAATGTATGGTTGTAGGGGCTTGGCTTTCTATGTGTGGATTGTTATTTTGGCTAATATTTGGAAATTGTGGTGTTTTGTAGGCGGGTGCCACGTGATAAAACACGGGATATTAAAAAATGAATAAGGAATAATATGGATTGCACCCGTTGTCACGCCTGCAACGATCACATTAAACACCCAAAAGGTGATCAGTTCATTGGTGGCCATAACTCCACTAGAATGCCATACTTGAAAGGATCTTGATGTCGCCTAGAGCGGAGGGGGGTTGAATAGGCGTTTCTGCAAATTACAAAACTTAATAACAATTGTCAGCACTCTAACCGGTCAGACCGGTCAATAGGTCCGGTCAGACCGGTCCAACACTTAAAACAGGCTACCAAGTGCACAACCGGTCAGATCGGTTGAAATGACCGGTCAGACCGGTCTGCAACAGAAAGCACACAAAATCAGAGTTACTTCCCTCCTCGAGCTCTAGCACATACCAAACTTGATGTAAAGCTTCTGCAGGTGATTTCAATTACTTCTAACAAGTCACTGCACATGGAAGCAACACACGCAAGTAGATCGATGCGGAATTAACAAGTAAATGCTAGAGAGTGAGATATCAAAACAAACCAAATGGAGACACAAGGATTTATTTCCCGAAGTTCAGATCCACCACAGTGAATCCTACATCTTCGTTGAGGAGCTCATTGGGCTTGAGTCTTTTTCAACTCGGTCCCTTGAGCTTGGTCTATTCCAACCAATCCTCGCTTTCACTATCTTGATCCTTTCCACCAAGGGGGCAAGGTCAACGCCCTTACAAAATTGCCGCTACTCACCACACCTTGGGAGCTAGCCGGTGACACCTAGCCGTCTAGGAGGCTTCACCTCCAAGAGTAACAAATGCTTCACGAGTTGCTGCGACTTTAACCACAAGTGCTCAAGCTATGGAATGCTCTCTGCAGCTCTCTATTGCTCACTTTTGCTCACATAAGATTTCTCTCTCTCAACCCAACACTAGGATAAGCACTCTAGTTAGCACAATTCCTAAAGAGTGGTTGGGGAGAGCTTGCTGATCAGTATATGGCTTTGGAAGGCTTAGAAACTAAGGGGAACCAGCAGCCCTCGAAGGAGAGGGCTGAGGGGTATAAATACCCCAATCTCAAAAACTAGCCGTTGCTCTTTCAAGGGCCAACCGGTCAGACTGGTCCCCCAGACTGGTCAGACCGGTCAGATTGAACCTACTAGCCGTTACCACTCAGACCGGTCAGACCGGTTTGAGCCAAAGCAGACCCAAAACTAACTTCTCTCTAGGCTTCTCACTTAGGTAGACCTATGAGCACTTTAGGTGATGTCAATCAACCAATGTTACATCCCTCTTGATAGTACGTCATACCTATACTCAAGATGAAATATGAAATCTAATTCAACCACTTGAGCTTTGTGTCGCTTCAATCTTGCCATACTTAGTCTTTCTCATTCTTGGGACTTTCAACATTGCTTATAATCTTGAGCACATCCATACTTGAGCTAGTGACTTAAGATTTTTCATCATTCATGAAAACGTGCACTTGAATACTTAAGTCACTCTATTTTATCAACCATAACATATATGATGCATTGCGTTGCTCTTCTCTTTGATACTTAGGTATGATACTTCGAGAACCCCACGGATACTAGCCACTTCACCCTGGCAATATGCACATGGTCTCAAGCCATCGCTTAACCAAAGCTTACTTAGTCTCTCGCTCTAGTCATCTCGGTTGGTTTCTTCACCACTTACCCTTGCCTCATTGAGTTAAGCTTTGCACATCAATAATGAATTCCCACTTGAATCTTTTTCTTCAAATGCTTGTTATTGATTGATAAAGAATGTCACATATGTTGCAAGCTTCCAATGGTAAGATCAATATGTAATCATATGCTCTTGTCCTTTGAAACATGTACACATGAAGCCTTGCAATATTCATTTGTATATCATTGTATCTTTCTTGATGATCCGTTCATTTGTTGACCAAGCTTTGCTTGTCGTTGACCATCCAATATTCATCGTGAGATCACTTACTTATTTGATATCATCATTGTGAGCCATATCATGTTCATCAATATGTGAAACAATATTATGTTATGAACATTTAGAGTGAAAACCTGCTCACAACCATAAACCAACAAGTTAGTCCTTTAATCGTTTTGTCATTCAAACCACCAAAATCCACTTAGGGGCCTAGATGCACTTTCAATCTTTCCCTTTTTGGTGATTGATGACATCCCAATTAAAGCTTACAGATGAATCAAATAAGGAACTTCAAATTCTCAGATATATCATGAGCTCCCCCTTAATATGTGCTTTGAATTGATTTTCAAACATGGCCTCATATGCCAAGTGCACATAAGCAAGAAATGAAATGGGAGCTCCCCCTATACCTCAGAATCCAAGGAGTGCAAAACGGTGTGTATGTGTCAACAAATAAAATACGTGATGCGCATGACATGATATTCACTTCAATAAGAATGAAGATAAAGATGGCTGTCAGGTGCCAACCAGTCTGACCGGTTGCACAGACTGGTCAGACCGGTTTGCTCGTGACAGGCAGTCAAAGACACATTACATCATTCAATCATGCATAACATACTAACATAAGTTCACTTAGATATCATAAATAAGTTCAATGCACACAATAGCACACATTACAAGTCCTCAATTCCAGAAAGATAGAATTCGAATTATTACAGATCCAAGTTCAGAGAAAATAAACTACAGACCGGTCGGACTGGTCTGGTCCGGACAGATAGCAGCTGAACTTGTTCTTCTTTCCTTTTCTTCTTCCTCTTCTAAGCTTTAATCCATACTTATCCCCCTTTGTCATCTATCACCATAAAGGCCTTGAAGAGAAACTACTGATCATCTCCATTGTCCGACGGAGTGGCAATGTCCCATTGATACACAATAGTTGGATCGGAGGATGGAGGACCAAACAGAGATGCACCCAAACTTGCTGCCATTTGATCGGCCGCTGAAGGACGATGAGGTTGTGGAGGTGGTGGCATTCCTTGATAACTAGTAGCTCCATGAGATGAACTTGGAATGTCTCCAAATGATGGTGGAGGTGGTGCTGCATACACAGGCGGTGGCTGACCATAGATGACTGACGAGAAGTGATCAGCAGAGGCACTCCCAAAATATCCTCTATCTTGAAGTCCATGAGGCGGATAAAACATGCTACCATATTGATCAAAGTTCCCAGAGTTCAAGTATCCATAGAGTCTTGCCTCAATTGAAGGAACCTCTACCTCCGGAGGTATAGGAGAGATGGGAGAGCGAGGAGGCTGAAGATTCATAGAATTGTGCATCATCTTGATTGAATCTCTTTCTTTCTTGCTTGCCCTCCATTGCCGTTTCTGCTCAACCTCAATATCTCTTTGACTCTTGCATATGCCCACAAGGAAGCTGATAATCTTTTTAATTGGAGAGGAGGGCTTCTCATGCTGTCGGTGTGAATGGCTATGCTGCCTAGACTTGAACCGGTCAGACCGGTCTGGGAAACCGGTCAGACCGGCCCCAGTCTGAGTTGCAGGCTGCTGGTGATGCTCATGCTGAATTTCTTCCTCTTCCTCTGCTACAGCTGGTGGAGATGGGATTCTAGGAGACTTGCTCATAGGGGGCCTCAATGGTTTGTGGCTCACATCACTAGGAAAGTTTATTCTGGTTATCTTCTTGATCATATACATGATGTAAGGGCTATAACTGCAAATCTTTTGAGGATTTTCTGATACGTTCTTGATCTCTTGCCAAATGAAGTCCCCAACACTAAATTGAGGTGCTCCCAGTCTCATGGCTGCCATCAAATTTCTTTGAAATAACGTCACATCGGATGTGTTTCCATCTCTAGGTGTGAGAGTCTTTCTAAACAACCGGTTTAGAATGCTATAGAATGTGTAAAGATTCTTCACCTTCCCCCAATCTCCTCTACAGTTCCGAGGATACATAAAATGCATTTCCTTTGACTCAAGCACACCCTCATCATGGAGCTTGGGATAAATAATGTCATCATCTCCAAGGCGGAATTGAGAGAGAAATGCTGGAAAAGTGATATGATATCTTTCCTCCTCCGTCATCCAAAACATGGCTCTCTCATTCTGATAATGCGCAAAGTACACTGTGGCATAAAATTGTGCAATGATGTGCCTGTTCCAACTGTGCTTGAATCCCATGAGATGCTTGATTCTCTTTTCAACACAAGCAGCTATTACTTGATCAAAGATAGGATCATTCTTTCTAGCCATATGCTCCCAATCCACATACTGTGCCTCATGTGTGATCTTGGACTTCTTTAGAATGACGGTGGTATAGAAATCCTGCTGAAAAGGAGTCCAAAACCTAGCATCTCTTGCTGACTTAGGCTTATTATATGGATTTTCCATTCTCAATCTCTTCACGGTTTCAATCATGCCATCGCCAAAATAATTTGTTGGGGCTCTCCCAAAAGGATATCATGGCCTGTTGATAACTGGTGGTTCAGTATCATTTGCATCCTCATTCTCGCTACCATCACCCTCATCATCATCACTACCATCAGCACCAATAGCACCTTCTTCTTCATCCTCACTGTCACCCTCTGCTGGACGCTTGCCCATCCTGTGCTCAACTCTAAAGGTTTCATCCTCAACCTCATCATCGCTTGAGTTACTAGAGCTGTCATTGCTTCGCCCTTCAATATCACCTGAAGGTGCCCTTTTCTGCCCTCTTGATCTCAAAGTTCTGCTACTGACCACATTTGCATGGCTTGATTCACTCTCATTTGGATCAACTTGTGATGAATCAAGACCACACTTTGTCCTTCTCTCATGCTGATTCGGCATTCTGCTGCTGATCCTGGGTTCACAAGATGAGAAAACTGAGAACAAGACCACATGAATTGATTGGATATGATTGGGAAAAGATAAGATCAAAGATTCAGAAAGCTTAGAGCCTTTCTGTGCCAGATCGGTCAGGGAGACCGGTCAGACCGGTCTCACACAGATTGGACCTAAACTCTCTAAACTTTGTCAATCTAGTAGCTAGAGTTTGACATGAAGATCATATATGAGCTAAGGGTGTTTCTAGGACAAGATGTGTTGATCACATTGCACGAGAACATACTCTAGGGTTCCACTGGGCAGACCAGTCAGACCGGTCTGGTTGACCGGTCAGACCGGTCGACCCAGTCCAACCCTAGATTTTGAATCCGTCCAATGTAGCCAACGAAATTGAACGATCTCCTAGTGGTAGGTTCTATGATGTTGTAGAAGATGTTCTACCAAAGGAAATTTGAATCTATGGCCTTGGTGAGTAGATCGATGAAAAACAAGCCATAGAGTACCTTTAGATAAGATTTTGAAGATGATATCGAAGGACCGGCCTAGGGATGCGGTCAGGCCGGTGAGGAGCACCAAATCCCCCAAAGGAACCTTGTTTTCCTTGGTTGAATCCTGAAATCGCCAATGGAGGGACTTGGAACTCGGGTTTGAGAGAGGCACGGTGAAGAGGATGAATGGGTGTCGGTGGAGGGTGAAAGGATAAGATTTTCACTGTTTTACTCACAGGAGGGGTAAAAACGATAACTGCCAGGGGTGACCGGTCAGACCGGTCGGGCCAACCGTCAGACCGGTTGCCCCCAGACAGTTAGGCTGAGTTGGGTTTCTGGATAGGAAAGAATTTCCAACAGGTATTTCACTTGGAAGATCTATGATATAGATATTTGGAGCAATCCATTGTTTCGAGTTTTTCTTGATACTTCCAACAAGAAGAGAGAGAGATATTAGGATTTATGGACTTGAGTTAATTTCACCACTTGTGACTAGCCAACAATCAATCACAAATAACTATAGTCACAAGTGGATCAATTGGGTCACAAAGACAAATAGCCAAACACTACCTATGCACTCACACTTCCTATCATGCTAGTGGAATTTTAAATAAACTATCCTATGCCACACAAAGCATGAAGATGCACACACTAGCACGATAAAGTAGCCTAGATGCACAAAGGTAAACCCTGAGTTTATGAGCACATACCTTTGCCATTTAGTTGTAAGCAATGTGCAAAATTATGGAGAAATAAAGTTTACTTGCTCTCATTTGATGTTTCTATTTAAATTCCAACACAAGAGAGCAAACAAGGTTAATTGCACAAGCTTCTAGTTTCACTCTAGTGATCCCTTTTGTTGTAGGAAGAATTAGGATCATTAAAGATGAAACCACACAATATAGGCTAAATTCCTTAATTATTAGTGCACATGTAAGGATGTGTGGAAGGCAAGTTCACATGCACTAATTTGGTCAATTAAGTCCAACTCAAGGAATTTAAACTATATAATGGAGAGTAGCTATGCAAGAGTTAGTAACTCAAACAAGGAATGTATATGAGCAAGTTACCATTTTCATTTGATTTCATCATAGCATACTCCAACTTCGAGAGAGTTCAACTTTCTCTTATGAGACTACACATTCACTTGAAGAAATTGTTAGTGCCAAGATGACACAAGTTTGAGAATAAGCTCCCCCTAAATCAGTGCTCAAGATTTTGAATATCTTTTAAGCAAAGCACTTTATCTTAATTAAAAGATATGGGAGTGCTTATTCACAAACTAGGCCACAAGAATAATATGCAATATTGAAATTTGTGCTTAGAGTGCTTACTGTCATTTTATATGTACCCAAAACTGTGCCATAAGTGAGATCAACCTTCAAAATTTTGCATAGATGAGCTTTTCTCACTTTTCAACACAAAGTCAGTCAACTCTAGGCCAGACCGGTCCGGCCGGTCTACTAACCGGTCGGACCGGTTTGGTCAGAGATAGATTGACTTAGGTGATTGTCATTTATCTTGTCTTGTGAGATGTCTTTACCAAGGATTTTCTTTCTGCACTTCAAGACAAGACATACTAGAGAGACATTAAAAGCATCGCATGCCACAAGGAGATGGATAACTAGAGTTTTTAACCAAAATCACTTCCAAGTATCTCACAACTCCAAGAATTGTGACAACTCTTATTCACCAAGAACTGAAAATGACCCTGGTGTGGCAGATAGCACAAGTTACCGAGATGTCATTGGAAGAAAGATTTCATCAATGTAGCTTTGCTTGGTTGTTACTTGAATCATGCTATTCATTTTTCACTCACCAAGCTTCCAATGCATCTCAATTGTCCTGCAAGGTAAGCACGAGCCTTTTGGTACCCAAATCTTGTTGGGTCCGATAATGTAAGTCACAAGGTGCTTGGGAATCCAAATGGCCCTTATGCTAGTTTGAGGAGTATCAATCACTCTAATAGCACAAGTGCCAACTTTGTCCTTCCCAAGCTTAGTAAAATAATAATGGACAAACGTTGATTTAGCCAAGTTACCTTTGGGACAATCCTTACCGACGTTTCCCTTCTCTCTACATGTATAGCAAGTACGATGTTTGACTCTTCTAGTCTCTTTATTGACCTTAGCATCTTGTAATTGCTTCACAACAGGCTTCATGAAAGATTTTGACTCTTGCTTGCTCTTGCAGGAGTGAGGTTGGACTCCCTGGGCACCAACCGGTCTGATCGGTTCGGCCAGAGTCCACCTCACTTTGAGGAATTGGACATGCTGCAATTAAGTGACCTTTTTGTTTGCATCTGAAGCATGCCCTTGTCCTTGCTCTATATCTTTCTTCTCCTGTGAGCTTCGTCTTGTTCTTGGATTCTATCGGACACATAGATGAGTTGTGTCCCTTGTTTGGTTCTTTAACTTGAACACGACATTCTTCCTTTGGCTGAATCTTTCTTTTCTTGATTTGATCTTGTTGGAGAGCTGAGAAAGTGACATTCGATCCCCTCTCAAGCTTCTTCACCATGATATCAAAATTATCTTGAGAAGGTTGCACTTGTCCTTTGCTCTTCAACTTGGTTAATTCCAATTTGAGCTTTTCAACTTCTCGCTTGAGTTCATCATTTTCTTGCACGATGGGAGCAACAAGATTTATCACAAGGTAACATAGTTTCAACAAGTGAGCATGTGCAAGTGTGTGTAGGAGGTTCATAGATTTTTATAGTTAACCATAACCTCATGAGCAATATCTAGTGCAGCATATGATTCCACAAGCTTCTCATGAGAATATTAAGTCCTTTGTGAGTGGCTTGCAAAGTCATATGCTCACTAGTGAGCTTGTCAAGTCGGTCGGTGAGCATTTCATAGGCTTTCTCTAAGGAGGCTACACAAGATAAAGATTGAGTAGCACAAGCATAATCTTTTGCCAAATGAATTGTACTTACAGACTAAGGATGAATGTTCGGACTTGAGGAGCTCTAGTTCTTTGCCAAAGAGACTAGGTACCTCGATCTTTTGGATTCTTCCTTTCTTTGCCTTCTTCTTTTTCTTCTTAGCCATTTGTAGGATCAAGGATACCGACTAGAGGGGGGGTGAATAGGTGGTTTCAACTAAAAACACAAACACTAGACAAATTTAATTAGAACAACAAGAGAGTCTTATTTCATCTAAGACCTAGCACTAGTGGGGTTTGCAACCTAGGGTGACAAGATGCAATTCAAGCTCTAGTAAAGTAAGTTGCTCAAAGTAATATTGCATGAATTAAATGAGCAAAGAAATAACCGAGCACGAGACAAGAATTTTTCCCGTGGTGTCGATGACTTACCGGTTACCCCTAATCCACGTTGAGGTGGACTCAAGGCTTTCAACCGCTCCTCTATCAAGACTCACTCTTGATCTTGAGCTGGCTTGAAACAATGAGCCTCTCCAAACCTCGATTCCACTAGAGTTGCTCTTCACCACTCAGGCAAGGCGAGCACACGAACCTCCCACAATCAATTCGGGGCTCCTTCACAATCTTCTTGAAGGGCTCAACGGATTCACCTTCTCCAAGCCGTCTAGGAGGCGGCAACCTCCAAGAGTAACAAGTCAATGATGCTTGCTTGAAGACTCCCTAGTGCCACAAAGCTCAAACACTTGATGCAATGCACTAGGATGCTCTCACACTCTCAAGAATGCAACCTCTAAGCAAAGTGACTGAGAGAGAAGAGGGAGCTTGCTCAAATATGTCAAGAATGCTTTTCAAAGTGCCAAGAGACCTCACCCATGGCTGGGCATGAGGTATATATAGCCACTCCGTCGAAATCTAGCAAACACTTAAAACCCGTGAAAATAGAGCTTTCGCAGACCGTCTGCCTTGCAGAGACCGGACTGTTTGGGTGATGCTGGTACCAGGGTCCGTGACGCCCGCAGCATCTGCATCCTGCGCGCCTGACTCCTTGGGCAGCTCGCCTGCCACTACGCCCACGGTTATGAGTGTCGCCTCGGGCAGACCAGTACTGGGGGGCCAAGGAGGCATGATGGGCTCACCTTCAAGGAGCTCAAACGATGGCGGCTCCATCTCTACTCGCTCCGAATCCGCTCCAGCCAGCACTGAATCTTTCTCCGCATCAACATTGGTGGCCGGAGGAGATGGAGGAGGAGGAGGAGGAGGAGGAGGAGGAGGTGCACTTGCATCCAACGCTGATACATCCGCGTCCTTCCCTTGCTCAGGGGCTTGGGCCACTGGGACCTCTTCGGCATCCCCCAAGTCCAGAGCAGAGGAAGGGCTGGAAAAAGAAAACACATGAGTCAACTACTCGACTAGATGAATTACAAAACATACAAGTCAAGGCACTTGAGACTTACGTGGAGGACCTCTTGGTCACCAGCTTCTTGAGGCCGGTTAGCAAGGGCCCTCGAGTAGTTTCCTTCCCCGAACCGCCAGCAAGCTCCTTTAATGGAACCTGTGGGGTGGTCGCCGGGATAGAACCACTCAGATACGGCGACACGTCAAGAGCAGAAGGGTCCGCCGCACCATGCTGGACGTTGGGTTCTGGTGCGGCATCATCCCCAGAAGGCCCGGACTTTCCCCCGTCCTTGTGACGCTTGGACAGGGGGGAAGCGGGAGGGTTGAAGAGAAAAGAAGAGGAACTTCAACGAAAAAAAACGCCAAAAATCGACCAGGGAAGTACTCGAGATATGGACTTACCTGGGGTTCTCGTCTGAATCCCCGCCAAGGACCGCCTTGCGCTTCCGCACCACTTGTGGCTTGGTCAGCTGGCTTTGCACCTCCAGGCTACCACTCGAGTCCTTCCCCGACTTCTTCAGAATGTCTGCCAGAGGAATGTTATCGTCAGAATCTGTCAGATCCTCATCTGCATCAGGGTCATACTTATGGGTCTTGAGAACTTGAAACGCACTCGGCCTGAGGTGATCGGCTCGAGGCACATTAGGGTTTGGGGCAGGACAACGATACAATTCTACGTGTCCCTATAAGACACAAATAGCACAAGTCGAAAAGTCAGATAGGAGTTTTTCATATACAAGGTATTGAAAGTACTCGAAGACAAAACTACTAACCGGCTTTGGCGGATTAATGGCGCTGAACAGCCTGGGGACATAATCCACCGTGTGAGCATCGAGTAGTACTCGCGGGACAAGGTGAAGAGCCGTCTGCGAGGGGAGGATCTCTGCAGTCAATCGAGATGGGTCGTTACTTCCTAAGTACTCGAACCCAAATCGTTCCCTCTTCTGCAGTGGCATAACGCGCCTCTTGTACATGGTGGCGAGGACACAGGCCCCGGTCACACCTTTGTCCTTGTGCTCCTTGATCAGCTTGAGCAAATTAGTGACTTGTAGCATCTGATTGGGGTTGAGCTTCTCGTTCCACTCAGGCCTCCACACCGCCTTCCCTGGGGTTCTCTCGGGCAGTCGGGGTGCGTGGTTGCCTATGTAAAACCAAAGAGACCTCCATCCCAAGTGGTTTGTAGGAACGGAGTAATCAATGTACTCCTTCCCCTTTCCCTGCTTGAGCTGGAGGCCGGCTCCACCGACTAGATATTGCCTCTCCTCTGAGGGCTGATAGCAAAGGTGGAAGAAATAACGGAAAAGATCAAAGTGGGGCTTGATGCCCAAAAAAGCTTCACAGAGACGGACGAAAATAGAAAGATGAACAAAGGACTTAGGGTTCAGGTGATGCACTTGAATACCCCAGTGGTAAAGAAGGCCGCGGAAGAAATCGAATGCGGGGAGGGCCAACCCCCTTTCAACGAAATGTTCGAACAACACCGTTTGATCTATAGCTTCTTGTGGACTATACTGGCGGAAGGAAGGTTTCCACTGAACCATTTCCTCCGATTGAAGAAGGCCTTGAGCGACAAGATTCAGAAGATTAGCTCAGGTGCACTTACTTCTTTCCCAGTCGCCAGTCGGTGCCTCATCCTTCTTCGTCTTGCTCGCCTGCTTCTTGTTCCCCATCTTGCGAGTCATGAGTCGCTTCACGCGCATGCGCTCGGGGGCTCCAAGAGAGAGGGCGAGCACACTTGCGGATGAGCAAGATGGGATCTCCGACTAGTTGGCTGTGGAGGGAAGGCGATTCTGATGAACTACGCTAAATCTAGATCTAAAAGGATGTCGGCGCAGGAGGGTGAGAAGGCGAAATGGCTAAGGCAGAGAGCGAATGGGTGAAAACCCTAGAGTCACCGCGTGGTTAAATAACCAGCGGGCGGCCCAGATCTACTGTTTGGAAGACGAAGAGTTTTTCTCCCTAAAAAAGTGCGATTTGTTTTTGAGCGGTTATCCTGGGAGGAGTTTTGGGGAGTTTATTTGATTAACAATTTTTTCAAGGATAGGCTCCCGAAATAAGAGATTTTCGAATTTTGAACCAATTGATTTCCAGGAAAAATCATCAAGGCAGATCACACCACTACTAATGTACATTATTTTTTACAGGGATTTTGTACATAACACAGTTCAGTATGTCACGTTGTTTTGGATCGTTTTTCCAAATCTCGGGATTTGGAATCAAACGCTCGGGCTCTGCGGGACACGTGTCATCAATGGCTTATTTTTCAAAAATATTTGGAAGATAAGGTGAAGATTCAAGACTAGTGAGACCCTCAACCTGATTCTTCGATTCAACCTAAGGCTCGGGGGCTACTCCATATGGAGTGCGATTCGCATCGCACCCCACAGAAAGAAGACTTGAAAGTACTCGGGGCTAGAGCACCTCACAGCCTCGAGCAGCCAAGGAAAGTACTCCAAAGGCACCTTTAAGATGGAGTTTCAGCAGAAACCGAAGGATGACTTCCAGAAGTACTCGAAGCCTGCAGTACTCGGCTATGAAGAGCTCGGGGCCTTGTCAGACCAGAGGCAAAGGGGCTGCACGCATGGCGTAGAACGTTCTAGAGTAAGGGGTGGGACATGTCCCATACCTTATCCATATGTAAAAATACTCGTAAGCTAGTACAACTAGTCGGTATAGAAGGAAACTACCTGAAAGTATTCAGTTAGGACTCCTAAGCTCGTACCAGACTAGGATTTCCACGCAACCCTGCCCACCCCCAGGATATATAAGGGCGGACAGGGACCCCCTCCAAACAATCTCATCACCCGAAGGCAATACAAATCATACAAGACATAGGTTATTACGCATACTGCGGCCTGAACCTGTCTAAAGGCTTCGTGTCCCTTGCACCATCGAGTTCTTGATCTCGGCGACACCCCACCTACAACCTACCACCTCGGGGTATCCCTCGGTGGGCTTGCCGGTAAAAACACCGACACTCTCGAAGCTTGGATCCACTCGAGCACAAGTCCCAGCAGGAGTATTTGTCCAGGAACTCAAAGAACCATCGATCAAGACCATGAATCAAGCAACCACTGGTTTGGGATCCTCGGACCCCGGCCGGGAGGTCATGATGTCAGAGGTCGATTGGCGGGGGACTTTCATCGATTTCATCAAGAAAAAGAAGCTACCCCCTGGGGTGACAAAGAAAAGCCCAGAAGCAATATGCATCATGAGGCACAACAAGGGGCTTGTCATCGTCGGAGATAAGATCTACAAGCGTGGAGCAAGCACAGGAGTACTCATGAAGTGTGTTCCCAAGGCATGGGGCCGCAATATACTACTCGTGATACATGAGGGTACATGCGGAAATCATGCAGCATCCAGGACATTGGTCAGGAAGGCCTACAGGGCAGGCTATTGGTGGCTAACAGCAGTTTCCGATGCCGAGGATCTCCTACGAAAGTGCCAGAAGTGTCAATTTTTTGGCAAACAGTCTCACGTCCCGGCGCACAACCTCATCACCATACCGCCCTCATGGCCCTTCGCATGCTGGAGCCTCGACATGATTGGACCTCTGACTACAGCTACAGGAAGCTTTACACATGTATTGGTGGCCATCGACAAGTTTACCAAGTGGATCGAGTACAAGCCGATTACCAAGCTCACTCAAGATAGGGCAGTCGACTTCATCTCGGATATTATGTACCGTTTTGGCTACCCCAACACCATCATCATAGATCTGGGCCCTAACTTCACAGCAAACTAGTTCTGGGAATTCTGCGAAAACAACACAATTGAAGTGAAGTACGTGTCAGTCACACACCTAAGGGCCAATGGACAAGTCGAGCAGGCCAACGGCTTGATTCTGGATGGCCTAAAGAAGAAACTCTACGATGAGAGCAGCAAAAAGGGTGGCAAGTGGATATATGAGTTGCCTCATGTTGTCTGGGGGCTTCGAACTCAACCATCGAAAGCCACAGGACATACCCCTTTTTTCCTTGTCTACGGGTCCGAAGCTATACTCCCAGCAGATCTTATGTGGCTCTGTCCCAGAGTCGAGATGTATGATGAAGGGGAGGCGGACGAAGCTCGGCAACTAGAACTAGATAATGTTGATGAAGCCAGATGCAGTGCCCTTGTTCAATATCGGTGCGAGAGTGGTCGTTATCACGGTCGCAAGGCATCCGGCGCTATCACGATCGCAATGTGCGAGAGCGGTCATTCAATATCGGTAACTTGGTCCTTCGCCGTATTCAGGATGAAACTGGGCTACACAAGCTTAATTCACGGTGGGAAGGTCCTTTTATCGTGTCGGAAGTCACAAGACCAAGGTCATATCGCCTGCAGTACCCTAATGGCCAGGAAGATCCCAACTCCTGGAACATAGAGAATCTCCAAAAATTCTACGCCTAGTAGAAGTTGAAAAGGCAATTCGCCAGGTGCATGTCAGCATTTTTATAAATAAAGAGTTGATTTCGCTATAATTCGACTACTTTCCGCATGTTTTAACTCAGGGGCTCTGCCATAAGTTCTTACATTTTTTTGCCTACATTAAACTTGGGGGCTCCGCCACGAGTTTATATGTTTTCTCGACTACTTATACTCGAGGGCACCGCCACGAGTACTTGTACTTAGCTCGCTTATGCTCGGGGGCCCCGCCACGAGTACTTATGTCTAGTAAAGCCTATAAGGCAGAGCACTCGACGTACTCTCATAGTTCCGGCCGCTGCTACGACTACTCGAAAGAGAGCGTTAAGGCAACCGCCGAAGGGGTCACCAAGCCCATCACACGGCCACGTTATTTCCCTGCTACAAGCGGGATGTTAACAACTTAACCGTTCAGGCTCTCAAACTGATAGGCTAACCTAGCGTACCGCATGATCGGGTAAATCTAGGCTAAGTCCTTTTGCTCTATGAGCACTTTCACGGAACGTCAAGTTATTGACTACATCCAAGCCGATGCTCTTGGAGTAGCTTAACCCAAACATCTCCAACTGCTCTAAGTCCTACGATCGTACCAACAAACATCACACAAAGATATACACTGAAGAAAGATCAACTAGGCAAATTTATATGCATATCAACAAGTGGCATAAGTGTTCATCATGACACATTGTCTTCTCTACTAACCCTCTTGCTCCAGGCTCTCAGCTATCTTGTCAGCAAGGGGCTCGACTTCTTCACGGAACTTCGTGAATTGCTCAACAGAGCAGTCGGCCGCCATGCCTTCAGCGAGTGGTTCAAGCTTCGCCTTGGGCCAGTACAACTTCACCAACGCGAGCGCCTGAGCTATGTAGGTCCTGGTGGCCTCCGAGATGTAGCTGGCAAACTTCTGAGGACTCGCACGAAGCTTCTCTAACAATGATAGCTTGCCAGCATCACCTTCTATCGGAAACTCCACCATCTCCACGATAGCCTGCGCAGCAGTCCTGAATTCTTCGAGTTCTTTTTGGATAACATCCTTTTCCTCCAGCATATTCTTGATCTGTTGCATGGCATCGCGGACTTGGACACATGTATCCTGGAGGATCTTCTCAAGGCGCTCAATGTCATCTGCGCCACAGTAAACAAGGTTCTTTAAATCTATTATCATATTTTCTTTCTTTTGCAAAGTGGATTTCAGTTCTGCGCGCAAGGGAAAAAGAAGAAGTATTCGAGAAGTTTCAGAACCTACTCGAATAAACAACGAATCAAAGACAACAAGACAAGGCGACAAGTTACCTTTGTGCGGTTTGGAAATCTTCGTGTTCTTTTCAATAAGCTCGGCCTTTTCCTTCTCAAGATTCTGGATTTCATTTTTAAGGAGCCAAGTTTCTTGAGTGCGCTCTTTCCTTAACTGATCGAGCTCATTGCAGAGGTCGATCCTCATCCGGATTTCTTCGCGAATGAGCTCATCCTTTTCCGCCAATTTATGATGGCCGTCCTCAATGAACTTAAGTTTCTCAGACTTCTCCTAGGATCGGTCCATCAGGTTCTACAAAGCAGAGTATAGCAATTATCACCACTCAAAGTGAAACAGGGGATGAAGAAAACTACTCGAGGAAGACGAAAACTTACGATGGTGAACTCATACAAGTCCTTGAAGACACCTTGGACTTGTTTTCTCTTCTCCTTGGTTAGATAAGGGTCATCAATTAAATCTGTCACGATGATGTGTTGTCAGCCGTACGGCGACACCAACAGATCATCTTTCTCCGCTGCATCTGCATTGGTTCCTGAGGCGCCTGCAGCGCCAGCATCCTCAGTGCCAGGGCCTTCTGTTCCCGTGGCCTCAACTGTACTGGTGCCAAGTCCCGAAGTACCCACGGCATGGGTGTCCTTTGCGCCGGACTCCATAGGCAGCTCGCCTGCCACTCCACTTGCAGTCACTAAACTAGCCTCGAGCAGATTGACGCTGGGAGACGGAGGAGGCAGGATGGGCTCACCTTCGGGTAGTCCGAGCGCAGGGGTCTCCACCTCCATCCGCTTCGGCTCCACTTGCTCCAGCTCGAACTCTTTCTCCGCCTCAACATTGGTGGCCGGAGGAGGGGGAGGAGGAGGAGGAGCAGCACCGGTCTCAAACGCTGCAACATCTATGTCCTTCTCAGACTCGGGGGCTTGGGCAGTCGGGGCATCATTAGGCTCCCCCAAGCTCAGAGCAGAGGAAGGGTTGGACAAAGGATAGTTATATCAACTACTCGATAAGATGAATTACAAAACGGTACAACTCTAAGAATTCGAGACTCACGTGGAGGATCTCTTGGTCACCACCTTCTTCAGTTGTATAAGTCGGGGCCCCCGAGTACCCGACTTCCCCGAGCCGTCAGCAGGCTCCTTTGATTAAGCCTCCGAGGCATTCGCCGGGATCGAGTTGCTGGGGCTTGGCGCAACGTCAACAGTGGAAGGGTCCGCTGCACCAGGCTGGACGTCAACCACTGGTGCAGCATCATCCCTAGTAGGGCCTGACTTTTCCCCGTCCTTGGAACGCTTGGACAGGGGGGTAGGCCCAGATGTACTGTTCGGAAGCCGAAGAGTTTTCTCCCCTAAAAAAGTGTGTGATTTGTTTTGAGTGGTTATTTGGGAAGAGTTTTGGGGAGTTTATTTGATTAACCATTTTTTCAAGGACCTTATCCCGAAAAAAGGGGTTTTTCAGGGACCTTCAAGACGGAGTTTCAGCAGAAACCGAAGGATGACTTCAAGAAGTACTCGAAGCCTGCAGTACTCGACTATGAATAGCTTGGGGGCTTGTCAGACCCGGGGCAACGGGACTGCACGCGTGGCATAGAACATTCTAGAGTAAGGGGTGGGGCATGTCCCATACCTTATCCATACTATAAAGTACTCGTATGTAAGTACAACTAGTCGGTACAGAAGGAAACTACCCGAGAGTACTCGGTTAGGACTCCTAAGCTCGTACCAGACCAGGATTTCCATGTAACACTGTCCCCCCAGGATATATAAGGGCGGACAGGGACCCCCTCCAAACAATCTCATAACCCCAAGGCAATACAAATCATACAAGACATAGGGTATTACGCATACTGCGGCCCGAACCTGTCTAAACCCTTGTGTTCCTTGAACCATCGAGTTCCTGATCTCGGCGACACTCTAACCACAATTCTACTACCTTAGGGTATCCCTAAGTAGGCTTGCCGGTAAAACACCGATAGATACCACTTGTAGGATCAAGGATACCGACTAGAGGAGGGGTGAATAGGCGGTTTCAACTAAAAACATAAACACTAGACAAATTTAATTAGAACAACAAGAGAGTCTTATTTCATCTAAGACCTAGCACTAGTGGGGTTTGCAACCTAGGGTGACAAGATGCAAATTAAGCTCTAATAAAGTAAGTTGCTCAAAGTAATATTGCCAGAATTAAATGAGCAAAGAAATAACCGAGCACGAGACAAGAATTTTTCCCGTGGTGTCGATGACTTGCCGGTCACCCCAAATCCACATTGAGATGGACTCAAGGATTTCAACCGCTCATCTATCAATACTCACTCTTGATCTTGAGCCGGCTTGAAACAATGAGCCTCTCCAAACCTCGATTCCACTAGAGTTGGTCTTCACCACTCCGGCGAAGCGAGCACAAGAACCTCTCACAATCAATCCGGGGCTCCTTCACAATCTTCTTGAAGGGCTCAACGGATTCACCTTCTCCAAGCCATCTAGGAGGCGGCAACATCCAAGAGTAACAAGTCGATGATGCCTGCTTGAAGACTCCCTAGTGCCACAAAGCTCAAACACTTGATGCAATGCACTAGGATGCTCTCACACTCTCAAGAATGCAACCTCTAAGCAAAGTGAGTGAGAGAGAGGAGGAAGCTTGCTCAAATATGTCAAGAATGCTTTTCAAAGTGCTAAGAGACCTCACCCACGGCCGGGCATGAGGTATATATAGCCACTCCCTCCAAATCTAGCCGTTACACTAAAAATCCCTGAAAACAGAGCTTTCACGGACCGTTCGCCTCATAGAGACCGAACTGTCCGCCATTCAAATCCAACGGCTAAAACTGCAATGATTGTGTGTCAGAAGTGACCGTTACAGCCCTGGCGGACCGTCCGCCCATAACTAGCGGACCGTCCGCAGTACAAAACTCTGAGCACACAGAGCACCCCAAAGTTTTGTCTGGTTTCAAACATTAGCCGGCGGACCGTCCGTGCCCCTCAGCCGGACCATCCGCCATTCACTTTCAGCGCTCCACCAGAACCCAAAACATTTCTGACTAAAATGAGTGTTAGCTGGCGGACCGTCGGCCCACCACGGCCAGACCGTCGCAATGGACTTTCAGCTCACCACCAGAAACAACAAATTTCTGACCAACTTTTCTGTGAAGATGGCGGACCGTCCACCCAACAGAGTCGGACTGTCCGCGACAGCGTGTCAGCACACACACAAGTTATCATGTCTCAAACAAGTTAACCTTCATGCATGCAATGCAATTGTTTGAGCAAAGTGGCATTATAGAATAGTCAAGCAAAGGCACAACAACCCCTCTTGATAGTACGGCTATTTATCCAATTAATCCGGTTATTTCTCATCCACTAATCACCTTATGACCGGCAAAAATAGAAAATCCCTACCGAATACCTTTGCCTTGAGCATATCCCTCCAACATCATCTTTAGTTTTTCATAATACAACCAAATGCTCATCTTCTCATGAACCAACCTATACCCATTTCTTCTCCAAAGAATTGTTAGTCCATGAACGTTGTCATTAATTACCAAAACTCAAATTAGGGGCCTAGATGCTTTCACCATTAAGCATACATTTGATATAGGTGATCTTGGAGGAGATGAGGCTTGGCTTAACTCTTGACACCCCATGGCACACGCGGGTTCGGTCCCTCTGCTGAGACCGTTCTGACCGGTTAGATCCACCGGTCTGACCTGTTCCTGCAGAGGAACCAAGTCAAGATTCTCTGGACCTTCTTTTTCACTTGGAGATGACACTTAAGAATCAGTGTTAGTTGCTGAAGATGTTGAGCACTCCTCAAGTGGCTCTTCCACTGTTTGCTCTTGATCATCGTATTCGGGCAACTCATATAGTTTTTTAAGTATATCCCAAATGAGATGTGCATCTCTGCAAATGTCTTTGTTCTTGAATAAGATGTCCTGCAATTCTTCACAGAGAGTACTACGCAGAAGATTAAAGATACAAGCATTGAGTTGCGTGCGATCCAACTCCTCTAGAGTGATATAGGACCAATCTATAGGAAGGATTCTTGCAACCACAATATGCTCTACAATAGAACCCATAATCTTAAGAGTATTGAGAACATCAATGGACTAAGAAGTGTAATTTGAGCCATCTAGAGCTAGTTGCTCAAATGATACCTCACAAGACGTTGACAAAGCTTGAATGTGAGTCCAAGCTCTAATACCAATTGAAAGGACCTTAATGTCGCCTAGAGGGGGGTGAATAGGCGTTTCTGCAAATTACAAGAGTTAATAGCAATTGTCAGCACTCTAACCGGTCAGACCTGTCCAACACTTAAAATAGGCTACCAAGTGCACAACCGGTCAGACCAGATGAAATGATCGGTCAGACCGGTCTGCAACAGAAAGCACACAAAATCAAAGTTACTTCCCTCCTCGAGCTCTAGCACATACCAAACTTGATCTAAAGCTTCTGTAGATGATTTCAATTACTTCCAACAAGTCACTGCACATGGAAGCAACACACCCAAGTAGATCGATGCGGAATTAACGAGTAAATGATAGAGAGTGAGGTATCAAAGCAACCAAATGGAGTGGTTGGGGAGAGCTTGTTGATCAGTAATATGGCTCTGAAAGGCTTAGAAACTCAGGGGAACCAGCAGCCCTCGAAGGAGAGGGCTGAGGGGTATAAATACCCCACTCTCAAAAACTAGTCGTTGCTCTGTCAGGGGCCAACCAGTCATACCGGTCCCCCAGACCGGTTAGATTGAACCTACTGGCCGTTAGCACTCAAACCAGTCAGACTGGTTTGAGCCAGAGCAGACCCAAAACTAACTTCTCTCTAGGCTTCTCACTTAGGTAGACCTATGAGCACTTTAGGTGATGTCAATCAACCAATGTTGCATCCCTCTTGACAATACGGCATACCTATACTCAAGATGAAATATGAAATCTAATTCAACCACTTGAGCTTTGTGTCACTTCAATCTTGCCATACTTAGTCTTTCTCGTTCTTGGAACTTTCAACATTGCTTATAATCTTGAGCACATCAATACTTGAGCCATTGACTTAGGATTTTCCATCATTCATGAAAACGTGCACTTGAATCCTTAAGTCACTCTATTTTATCAACCATAACATATATGATACATTGTGTTGCTCTTCTCTTTGAGACTAAGGTATGATACTTCGAGAACCCCACGGATACTAGCCACTTCACCCTAGCAATATGCACATGGTCTCAAGCCGTCGCTTAACCAAAGCTTGCTTAGTCTCTCGCTCTAGTCATCTCGATTGGTTTCTTCACCACTTACCCTTGCCTCATTGAGTTAAGCTTTGCACATCAATAATGAATTTCCACTTGAATCTTTTTCTTCAAATGCTTGTTCTTAATTGATAAAGAATGTCACATATGTTGCAAGCTTCCAATGGTAAGACCAACATGTAATCAAACGCTCTTGTCCTTTGAAACATGTACACATGAAGCCTTGCAATATTCATTTGTATATCATTGTATCTTTCTTGATGATCTTTTCATTTGTTGATCAAGCTTTGCTTGTTATTCCAATATTCATCATGAGATCACTTACTTATTTCATATCATCATTGTGAGCCATATCATGTTCAGCAATATGTGAAACAATATTATATTATGAACATTTAGAGTGAAAACCTGCACACAATCTTAAACCAACAAGTTAGTCCTTTAATCGTTTTGTCATTCAAACCACCAAAACCCACTTAGCGGCCTAGATGCACTTTCAATACTACAGCGCATTCCCATGTGTCAACAAAAAGTAAATGGCCTATCCCATAGTTCTTGACTAGATATTTGTCTTGTTGGCTTTTTTTTTTTGAAATTTAGTCTTGTTGGCTTGTAATTTACTAAAATTTGGTCTCTGTTATGGAATCGTTTGAATGCATTCCCCTTATGTATTTAAATATTACGACACGTTGACCTCAAATAATTGTATCGGCCATGGAGAAAAGTGGAACAAAATGCTAGCCAACTGACATTATTTATATAGTCCTTGCCAGCAACTTCTGGTCACAATGAAGAGACTGACGGTGAACGGATACTTTCAAGCCTTGTCTGTGTTGTTCTAGACATTTGCTATGCTTGTTGCTGCTAAAAAATGCTGATAGAAGTTCCATGCTGCCAAAAAAAAGTGTGTAAGCATCAGCTGTGGGTCCCATGTAATAACGAATAAATAAAAAGAAAAGAAATCATCAGTGGGCCCGGGTTGGGATACTAGATGGTGATTACTCAAAAGGACGATTGGCCATATGTGTCCATGATACTTGCTTCGGCGCCAGGGGAAAGTTTTAGCGATGCAATATAATGACAAAAACAATGTCTACATCTTCCCTCTCCTAATTAACCAGAGCATGGAAAATGTGGATGGTAAAGCTGATGCACCCACTCTGTCCTCGGACCGTCGTGTCACCCTGTATATACACACATCACCGTAAAGCAGATGAACGCCGGTGCAGGAAGCACATCCAGAGGCCATTGAGTGGTCTGTGGACGAGAAGAGCCCGGGCGGCCTCTAGATCTTAGCATTTGGTGTGCCTTCACCTAACACATGGCAGGCAAGGCATTGCGGATGCGGCAGGTGGTCGCCGTTGCTTCGCTGCTGTGGCTTCTCCTTCTCCCATGGGCTTCGGCCGTCCACCGGAGCGACTTTCCGGCGTTCTTCCTCTTCGGCACCGCCACTTCCTCGTACCAGGTGAGCCGGCCGGTTCCTGGACCCAAGGGGTACTTGGCCTGTATGTGAGATGTAATTGCAGGTAGCATTGAGCTTGTAATGTTCAGTGACTCGGATGGGAAATCAGTGGAGAATAACATAGATAGGAAATCGCACTTGCGTGATTCTTTTTCTATAAACCATGCTGATATGACTCTTTTTTTTTGCTGTAGATCGAAGGCGCATACCTTGAGGACAACAAAAGTTTAAGCAACTGGGATGTGTTCACTCATGTACCAGGTAGATCATCAGCAATAACTTTTTTTTCAAGCGAGAGCAGAGCTACTCCACTCTATGAAGCTGAACTGGGCAATTAATGCTGAAGAAGTAGTAATACCTTATTTCAGGAAGAATCAAAGACGGAAGCACCGGGAATATCGCGGATGATCACTACCACCGTTACAAGGTGCGCATATATAGTACACTATGACAGCGTATTGAGAATTGTTTTTCTCGTGAACCTGAACTGCCCCAATCTTGTTTCTTGACAGGAAGACATTGAGCTTGTGCACTCTCTGGGCACAGACGCCTACAGATTCTCGATATCTTGGGCCAGAATTCTTCCAAGTGAGTTCTAATAAGCACTAAAGCCTCGATGATCCTTCTCAACTGATGAACAATATGTCAGCTCATCTTAACGCAAACAAAACGTCTCGTTTGCCGAAAACAGAAGGAAGGTTCGGCGAAGTTAACCAATTAGGCATCAAGTTCTACAACAAACTCATCGATTCCCTCCTGGTCAAAGGTATGGCCTGTAACTGGATTGGGTTTGTTCAATACAAGTTGGGAGTTTTGAAGTTCCTCAGCTCCCCTGCCAGCACTTACCCGTTTCAGCACATTGGGGCAGGGATAGAGCCATTCGTCACGCTGAGCCACTACGACATCCCCCAAGAACTCGAGGACAGGTACGGAGCCTGGCTCAGCGCCGAGATACAGAGAGATTTCGGCTACTTCGCCGACGTGTGCTTCGCGGCGTTCGGCGACCGCGTCAAGTACTGGGCCACCTTCAACGAGCCCAACGTCGCCGTGCTGGCGGGCTACATGCTCGGCACCTACCCGCCGGCCCGGTGCTCTCCGCCGTACGGCTCCTGCGCCGCCGGCGACTCCGACGCCGAGCCCTACGTCGCCACCCACAACGTCATCCTGTCCCACGCCACTGCCGTCGAGATATACAGGCGGAAGTACCAGGTACCCAACCAACTGATGATCGTCGTTGCTGTCAGTGAGGCGCGTCGTGCTCGTGATTCACACCCAGTTCTGGTTGAGGTTTGCAGAGCAAGCAGAAGGGCTCGATCGGCATCGTGATGTACACCACCTGGTACGAGCCGCTGACGGACACGCCAGAGGACCGGCTGGCGACTGAACGGGCACTGGCCTTCACGGTTTCATGGTAAGAAATCGTCTGAACTGTCACTGACAGCCGAACTAAACGTGCATGTGGATGTGAATTGTGATCTTAATAATTTGTAGAGTTTTTTCCCCCGCTTGCTGCAGGTTTCTTGATCCAATAGTCTACGGCGACTACCCGCCGGAGATGCGGCGGCTCCTGGGCTCCCGGCTGCCGACCTTCTCGCCGGAGGAGAGAAGGAAGCTGGGTTACAAGCTGGACTTCATCGGGATAAACCACTACACCACCCTGTACGCCATGGACTGCATGTTTTCGTCAGGCTGCCCGTTGGGGCAGTGGACCCAGCAGGCGCTAGCGGCCGCCACCGGAGAAAGGAACGGAGTCCCCATCGGACCACCAGTAAGCTGACACGGACAAACATTGAAGCTGAAACGCTACCTAACTAATTGAAGCTGAAACGCTACCTAACTCGATCGCGCTTTACATGGATGCTCGATCTGATCGTCGCCTGCTGCCATTCTGTGCAGACAGGGAGGTCGATGTTCTACGTCGTGCCTGACGGCATAGAGAAGATGGTCACCTACATCATGAAGAGATACAACAATCTGCCAATGTTTATCACCGAAAATGGTAGGCAACATGCGACGTTCATGTTCAGTTCCCCTCACGTTCAGAGTTGTGACAGTTCCTCATCAAAAAATCATGCAGGCTACCCACAGGTTGGAGAAGGTTATACCAATGCCGAAGAACGGCTTCAAGACCAGGCTAGGATACAGTACCTTGACGGCTACCTCACCAAAGTTGCCAAAGTTATAAGGTCGGTTAGATCGTCTAATCTTCCTCCACGATGCTATGAATCCATTTGCCAACTTACATGGACATTTAAGAAGAAAAAAGAAATTGAACACATTTGAGTTTTAACTTGCTTGCTAGGGATGGTGCTGACGTTCGTGGCTACTTCGTCTGGTCTCTCCTCGACAATTTCGAATGGCTATATGGATACACCCTCCGGTATGGATTGTACTACGTTGACTACCAAACACTGGAAAGAAAGCCCAAGTCATCGGCGCTGTGGTACAAAAGGTTCCTCCAAAGTTTACATGAAGATCAATAGAGAGGGAGCCTTATTTAAATCTTGAGAAATATGTGCGACGGCTGAACATGCGCTGGCTCTTCAGTTTATGAAAATGAAGAGCATGGATGATATTTATAAGAGCAACTCCGAGAGACTCTCTATATCTTTCCTCATTGTTGGAAATAGAGATTTTGATGAAAAAATCCTCTCCAATAGTTTCTCTAAGTGGTGGTTATCCAAATGTAGCAATCATTCATTCCGTAATTCTCGCTAGCCAAAGATAGATAACGAAAATGGATTTTTAGAGTGTACATAAGATATAGAAAAGCTGTCGGAAAGTGAAAATATATAGAAAGTGATTTTTATGCAAAAGGCTATTCAAATAATAATTTAGAGAGTGAAATTTAGAAAAACTCTTAGAGATACTCTAATCCTAAATAAACTGCCATCACAGTCGCCAAATAATTAATGTCACCTCCCCAGAAAAAAGGAAAGTACACCCTCTAATCAATCTTTCAAAAACAACTCCCTCTAATCAGACAGCGACATGGTCACCGAGATGCAATTTTAATTATAAATTAAATAGTGCTAAACATATCAAAAAAATAAATAGCAGATGTGTAATATTTTGAAAGTGTTATTAAATACAAATCTAGCCATACCACTTTTAAAAGCTAATTCAAATATTCACATAGAAACCGCTGTTCAAAACTAGAATATGTTGACGACACGCATCCAATACGACAGATATTTACAGAATGGAGTGTTTGCACCTCCATTACAATAACTCACATGATTGGGTGGCTATGTCAAGAAGTGCAATGGACAGTCGTTATCACTAATGCTGTTCAACAATGGTGCATGGTTGATTGTAAATCGCATCTCGTGGCATACCTAAGCTCCACAAAGCTGCTGTGAGCCTAACATGGCGATTGGATCGTTCACATAGAGTCATCAATCAATAACGGGACACAAGTGAGGCTTTGGGAGGACACTTGGCTAGGTGATAGACCTCTACGGTATTAATATCCTCAACTTTATAACATTGCAACGAACAAACATGATATAGTGGGTGAGGTGCTTAGCACACCGAATCCCAATCTAACCTGGTGTAGAGATCTAATAGGAAATAATTTTGGTGATGTGGAACAACCTGGTCGCACGGCTTGCAACGGTTGTTCTTACTCACGAAGATGACATATTTTGGTGGAGTCTGACCTCGAATGGTGTTTTCTCAGTGAAATCACATTGTCGGGGTCTAATCAATCAGAATATCCCAAATACAAATAAAGGTCTATGGAAGCTGAAAACACCTCTCAAATTTAAAATCTTCCTTTGGTACCTTAAACGCAGTATAATTCTTACTAAGGATAATCTTGCAAAGTGTAACTGGCATGGCAATCAACAGTGTTATTTATGTCATAAAAATGAAACGATTCAACATTTGTTCTTTGAATGTTGGTTCACACGAATGGCTTGGGCTACTGTATACGCAACATGGGGTCTATCCAAATCTCGTAGTATTTTAGATATGTTTGGTAACTGGCTTATTGAAATACCAAAGAATTGCAAATCTCTAGTTCTTGTAGGAGCGGTAGCCTTGTGTTGGTCTGTCTGGCTCTGCAGAAATACTGTTATATTTGAAAATAAACAATCTTTTTTTTTGCAGGTTACATACTTGACTACACACTGGCTCTGTTCATGGGCTATCCTTCAACACTCTATTTCCCAGGAGGTGCTTGTTGCGGCTTCTCGGTTTTTGGAGCGAGTGGCCAAGAATGTTTTTACCCGGGTACATGGGTGGCGGTCTAGTCTTAGGATTGACAGTCATTAGAGTGTACGCTGTGTTCCAAACCTTTTTAGTTTAGGCTATGTGCCGCTTGGCAGAGGCCGGAAAAGTTTCAAGTTGTTGGATCACCTTGATGTAACTCCTTGAAATCAATAAAATTTCTCTTTTCCAAAAAAAACATAGAGTCATCATAAAAGTCTGGTTTTCACCTTCAACTACAAAACCGGATAACAGGGCCATCCAACTGCCGAAACTTGATAAATTTGATCCTTGGCTGGTTTCAAAGGTGATTTTTTAGTTTGTAAATTAAAAATATTCAAGTAGAAACTAAAATTTATTTTAAATCAAAAATATATTCTTCTAAAAGTATAATTGGTTCGGCTTCGACTTCGGCTTCCGGCGGTCAACAGCATACCTGCCCGCGGTCAACAGCCAGATATTGGTTCGGCTTCCGGCGTCCGGCATCCAAACGTACCTTGAAGTCTTGAACCAGCGCCGGCGATAACCAGCGCGCGCGTGCCACGCACCCCCGAGCTCCGAGCTCTAGACCGTGACGCCACCGTTCATCAGTGTCGCTGGTTGGTGTCGAGAAGCGAGATGGCGCCTCGACGACGGGAGCCGTGATCGACCGTCGTCCACCGAGCAGGCTCGTTCTGGGCACACAAGTCAGCCAGCGGGATCCTGGGCACACACGTCGCCGCTCGACTGTCAATCAAGCGTCGTCGTCAGTTCGGCAGCTGCCTTCTCCAGCGCCAGAAAACCTGCCTGGACGAAGCGAGCCGGGGGGGCGGCCGGTAGCGTGACAGCGAAACCGTGCCCCGTCAGTCACCCACCACCATTCGCGCTCAGCGCCGGTGCCGTACGCGTGTTTCGCCTGCGAGCCCAGACTAGCTAGTGGATGGAAGTGGAGCTGGAGGGGAAGCGCTGGAAAACGGCAAGCCATGAACCAATGGAATTTCCATTTATACGGGATCTAGGCAGTTGTAGTCTTGTAGACGGTGAGGTGAAAGTGTGAAACTAGAGAGAAAATCCTGCCACTTACCATGTTGGGCTATAACCTTTCTTGGGCCTAAATCAAATTGGGCCTCTAGCCACGACTATTCGAATAAGACATCCCAACTCACTCTCCGAATGGTCTTCGACGGATGTTAGGGCCTATTCCGTGCGGCTCCACCCCTGGCCTCCGCCGATAGCTTCTGCAGGAGCGGTATCAAACGGGTGCTCCATCAGCAGCTCCACTAGTCTGAAATTGGAAGAGACAATTGGGAGAGACAGAGCCTTTTTATGGGGTGCTCCGACAGAGCCAGCGGACCGCTCCAGCTCCGGCTCCGCCCGTTGGAGGAGCCCTCCAAACGGGGCCTTAGTCGTCGCGTAGGGCGTGGTTATCCATCGCTTCAGATGATGGTTTCACGAACCATCATCTGAAGAGCACGGTCTCTTCGGATATTATTTTGAATCGCCCTATTTATTGTTTGAGTGTTGCGTACGTTGCAAGAAAAAATATGCACATGCATGCATAAGTAGACAAAAATGCTCACGCCATCCATATGGATGCAGCCCGAAACTAAAAAAGCTATAACTATTAAACCGTGCATCTAGATTAAATTTGGATTGCACCATTACCTTTCTTATGACAAGATCTTAAAACAAAACTACACTTGCCTATGTTTGCATGATATTTTTTCAAAAGCATTTTTTCAATACTAAATACTTAATTGTAGAAGCTGGGAACAAAAAATTTAAGAACAGAAAATGCATATTTTCCGCGAACAAAAAGTTAAACATAACGAACAAATAATAACATACAATGAATAAAAATTATGCATCGTGAACATTTAATTGTATAGGATAAATAATAAAAATGAATACCACGAATAAATAGGTCAACATCACGGAATAATTTAATCTACAAGGCGAACAAATAATTTGATCTGCACAAATTAGTTACACGTAGACAAATAATTGTACATGAAGAATTATAAGCATATACGCGTACCAAATCAATCAAAATAGAAAATAAATCAGTCAGCATTTTTCACCATAGCGCACGCACGCAGAGCATATGCTTCGGGTGGTAAAAGTTTTTACATCGTGCGTGTGATATATAGTTATTCTATGAGTGAACAAACATAAAAGAAAAATAATATCTACATGACCATGAAAAGAACAAAATAAGAATACAAAATGAATATAGAAAGAAGGAGAAGAAAGTTATGTGGGCTCAAAAAAAAGAAAAAAAATACAAAATGGATATAGTAAAAAGGAGAAAAAAGTTACTTGGGCTAAAAAATTAAAAAAGGAAAGGAGAAAGAAATTTATTGGTGGGCTCAGTCAAAGAAAACTAAATAAAAAGATAAAAGAAGAAGAGAAAAAGATAAATAAAAATAAAAATGAAGAATGAACTGGACACGATAGGAAAGTTGAAAGGACCTTTGATGTCGTCTAGAGGGGGTGAATAGACGAATCTGCAACTTAAAACACTTTTAAACCTGTCGGTGACATAACTGTCCGGAGACTCTGGATATGTGTCCGGACACTCCGGATGTTTGGTTCGGTGTCTCCGGAATTCATGTCACTCTCCGGATATGAATCTATAAGTGCAAAAATGTTGAATCAAGGTACAGAAATAAGATCAAGTAAATTTGCAAATATTTTTTTGCCTCTTTCTTGAGCATTATCCTTCTTGAGCTAGTGCCTTGAGTTTCTTCATCATATATGATCAATAATCAACTTGACATCCTCAAGACACTCAAATCCATATGATTCAACAATGATTGATGCTCGGCAACTTGTGACTATCCATAGCCTTGACTGGTCCATAAATGCTAGCACTAACTTGCTTCTTCACCCTAGCATAAGTTCGTCGGTACCAAGCTCTTGCTTGCCCTTCTCCTTCGCTTAGTACCTCGTAGCCAAGTTTTTACTAACTTATAACCATCTTGCCATCTTCAATCACATGTAGCCTTGCATCACAATATATACTCATTGAATTCCATTCCTTCAACAAATTTATCCATATAGCAACTTTATGGTCCATCAACTATGGATCTTCACTTCTATTGAAATATTAATCTGTTGATCATATTTCTTCCTTCTTGATCAAAATATCAATTCATATCAATTTTTACTCATTCATACAAGCAAGCCATTATTGGGACTAAACAATAACCCTTGCAATTATGTCTATTTTGTCTTTTCAATTTGCTTGCCCTTTCTTGTTCTTTAATTGTGTTGTCATTCAACCACCAAAACCCACAAGGGAGCCTAGATGCACTTTCAAAAGTTAAGTGAAAAGAAATGGAGAAAGAAAAGAAAAATGAAGAGAGAGAATGGAGGAAGAGGTGCATGTACATGCAACTATACACGGAAAAAAAGAGATGGAGGGTATTGCATCTTCTGCAACAGTACATGTGGGCCAACTAATATAATTCTATTTGGACTAATTAGCTTTTTCGGCCCGCTCATCATCCTTCAGTGATGGGGGAAGCTATTACCGCACAAGCGATTTACGTGGCGTATCCGTATTATCCAATTTAAGAATCCATATCCAAAAACAAATCTGGATAACAAGTTTATACTATCTAACTAAACATTAAAAAATTACTTGTACTTGTAGTAGTATCCGAACCCCTTTGGATAGATGCAAGTTCCGGAGATATCCGTATATTTTGTTGTCATCCCTACTTCTTTCTCGTTCACACTGACATGGTCGTTAAAAGTTCCAAAACAGCACAGAGAAACGGAGCCTTCGCCCCTTACTGTAGTCACTCGTTTTCATCCGGTTGTCACTGTCGCTTCATTCAGAAAACCTCTCTTTAAAAGAAATAAAGGAAAACCTTCACCAAGGAAACAGAAGCTAGTGGCTAGATTCGTCCGTGTATTCCAATCATCTGGATGATTTGCCTACCCGAAAACTCTTTACATGAAAGGGATGCATGGAGAATTATGTTGTTCTTTTTTACGCTGACAATTCAGGGGAGCCGGCAAGCGCATTACTTTTCTTACGGCTTGACTAGTAGAGACACAGAAGCATCAGGGGTTTGGCGTTGTTATCCTGCAGACGAATCTCTGAACATTTTCTACTGTTTTGTACAGCAGGTAGAAGTGAAACGAAGCAACAAGTTCTCTCAAGTTGTGACGCTTGACAAAAACTTGACAACTAGTACTACTAGGGGCTGTCGGCTTACTGATCCCAGAGAGTGGTCTGTTGCGTGCAAACTCTGTCAAGTTCTGTTATCAAAATACTTTTGAAATCTGTCAAAATACCTGATTCCAAAACATGGAGGCTGACTAGGCAAAATCATCCAGATAATGATTTTGCGGTCGACCGCGCGATCGGGGCGGTCAACGTTGTGCCTGTGCACGTGGGGGGTAGTTGGACACGCACGACAGCTACCCACGCGCTGTCTGTGCTCTTCCCGGCTCCACTTTGATCTTCTCTTTTCTACTTTAATGTGTTCTAATTTTTATCTTCAACCTTTTTGTTTCTTTGATTTTTTTGCCTTAAAATTTTGTGTCAAAATATTTATCTCCAATTTCTTTATCTCAGAATCTTTTGCTTGAACTTTTTTGGCTCCCAAATTTTTCTTGTACAAAAATTTTGCACCACGACTTTTCTTTCCAAAATTTATCATTCTCAAAATATTCTAGTCCAAACTTTTACAGAATCTTTCTATTTAGAGTTTTTTCTTTCAATTTTTTTCTCAAAGCTTTCCTCAGAATTGTTTGTATAAGTTTGGTTAATTTTTTTTATTTGTATAAGTTAGTTTAGTTTTTTATAATATGTAAATATGCCATGGTAGATTGTTTTACTTAGAGCGGGGAGCGAGATGGTTTGCCGCACTTGAACAGCAATATAATAGTGAGGCGAACGAGTTTCACGTTGCTTTGACCTAGCTAGATCCACCTGCTGCAACCTTCGCTAGCTACTCGTTCTTGGGCACAATGCAATTAGTTTACCCAAAAATTAATTATAGGAAAGGGCGGCATGCAGAATTATGTATTGTTTTTTTACACGAACAATTCAGGGGCCGGCAAACGCATTAGTTTTCTTACGGCTTGCCTGATAGAGACCGAGAAGAATCAAAACCTTTAGTAGCGTTGTTATCCTGTAGACGAACCTCTGAACATTTTCTAACTGTTTCTGTACAGCATACAGAAGTGAAACGGAGCAGCAAGTTCTCTAAAATTGTCACGCTTGACAACAACTTAACAACTAGTACTATTTTAGCTTAAGGGACGTTTACAGCTAGCGAGAAACGACGATAGCAGCATGGGAGTATTGAGTATTAAGACAGTCTGCATCTTGAGGAAGGGAAAGCAGAGTATCATTCACAACCTCATCTCTTTCTCTGACTGGTCTGGCTCAGCTGTTCACCCCTGTAGTAGAACTCAAATTTGACACGAAGAAGTAACCCAATTGGTTGGATCATGTTAGTCAAGGCTCTCTCTTTCTGGAAGACCTGGGTTTCCAGCCTACTGATCCTAGAGAACGGTCTACTGGGTGCAAATTGTGTCAAGTTCTATTATCAGAATACCACCCTGCGTTTGGGTTGCAACACTTGAACAGCAATATAATAGTGAGGCGAACGAATTTCACGTTGCTTTGACCTAGCTAGATCCACTTGCTGCAACCTTCACTAGCTACTCGATCTTGGGCACCATGGAACTAGTTTACCCTTGCTGAGATCCCGTATCACCGCAAAAAATGAATTATATATCCATGTGCAAGAGTCAAACCATGCAAAACTAATTTCATCCATGTGCAAAGCATGTGGTCTCCCTCATGCATGATGAGTAATTAACAAACAAAGGGCACCCTTCGCCGCCATTACCTGCGGAGCAGGAACCAACCAACCCATTAGCTGTCTAATCTAATCAGCCAGCGAGTCATCCATCCATGTGCTCGAAAAGCTCAGCTCCAGGTTCATTCCCCCCAACTCCCACACATCGGAGAGGGAGCAGGGCCACTGGTCCGCCGCCTCGACAAAACGCCCACTTGAACCCTCGCCCCCGGAGCGCAGAACGACCGCCGCGTCCTCCAAATTAACGGATCGCCGTGACCGGCCGCCCCATCACGAGGCCCCCCGGCCGCGGCCCCGGCTGAGACCGCGACGCCATCGCCATTCATTGGCGTGGTTGGGGTTGGTGGCGACGGCCGCCCCTCGGGCCTCGGCTCGCCCTGTCGGTCGCGGACGCGCTTCCCCGCACGCACCGTACGCTACGCACGCCCGGATCGTACACACGTCGCCGCTCAGCTGCCCACGCAGGCAACTCGCCGGCGGCCGATCCGGCGCCACAGACATGGACCGAGCAAGCCGGGGGTTGGTGGCGACGGTGAAACCTTTGCCCAAGTCACGTCACCCATCGAGCAGCCCTGCCTGCCCGTACCAACTGAAGGGCCAGGCCAGTGTCGCTGTCCATCCATGGTTGCTTGCGCCGACGGCGCGCTGCAAGGAAGGCTACCGATTCTCTCTCTGGTCCAAGTTGGGCGCCCAGGATGGATACTCTCAGCTGGAATTTCCCAGCACGTGCGCGGCGCGGGCAGCCGGTGCCGGCGACACGGTCGCCGCCCGCCGCGGCGTCTCATCGTGCCGCCGGCCAAGCGGCGCGCCCGCTGTCGGGTCGGGTGGATCATTGGAAGTCGGGCGTATCGGATCGGCCTGGCCGGCCGGGGGACCCGCTCGCGCCTCTCGCAGAACAAGTGGTCGCCCTCACACACACACATGGGTCGTCGCGTCCGCGCGCGAGAACGCGCCGGGTCACACACAGCGCGGGGATCTCGCCCGATCGAGCTATTATATAAAGCGGCGCGCGAGCACCTGAAGCAGAGGGAAGCCAAAGCTCCAGTCCCGCACACACCCCCACCGAGAGCGAGATGGCCGCAGCGAGAGGCATTGCCGCCGTGGCGACGGCGCTGGCGGTGGTGGCGGCGCTCGTGCCGGCCGCGCGCGGGGTGGACCGGAGCGAGTTCCCGCCGGGGTTCCTCTTCGGCGCCGCGACGTCGGCGTACCAGGTGAGCGACCGGCCGCGTCGACGGCTTTCCCTCGGCAGCTAGCGTCTCTCTCTTTCCCCTCCTCTCGCGGTCTCGCCACGCGCCTCACCTTGCCTGTAAGGCGGGGGAAGCAGTGGCGCCTGTGTCGTCTTGCTCGCCTGACAAGTGTTCGCCTTCTTCGGGTCTTCCGCCGCCGGCCGCCGCTGCCAGATCGAGGGCGCGTACCTGGAGGACGGCAAGGGCCTCAACAACTGGGACGTCTTCACCCACACGCACTGTGAGTCTGATTGCCTGCGCCATTTCTCCGTAATAACCTACTGCTCGATTACTTCTCTTTCTCTCCTTCTCATCCGTAACGACATGAACATAGACAAACATTAGAACTTCCAAGAGAGCTGAAAAATCAGAGCTTCCGTCCCTGCTCGTTCAGAAACCTTCGTTCACAAATTCTCTCCCCCTTGTTCTAAAGAAAAAACCTTCACCCACCCAAGAAACGGAAAGCTAGAGGCCATATTCGTCCTTGTGTAGTTTTCAGAAAAGATTCGTCCTTGTGCTCCAACTCAATCAAGTGGATGATTTACCTACCCCTACTTGCTGAACGGACAATTCTTTGCACGACAGGGACGCATGCGATAGTATTATTTTTAGATGACGCTGACATTTTCAAAGGCCGGCAAACGCATTACAGTAATGTTTAGGGGCGGCTTGACCTTAAGGTGGGTCCCACCTTTGGATAAAGTCGGGTTCCCTTAGAGGTGGGTCCTACTCGGGAAAAAAATGATTTCCAATCGCTGCTTCTTTCCTACCTCCGCCGCTGCCTGTTTCCTACCGCCGCCGCCGCCGCCACCAAATCCTTTAGCTCCAGCCGCTGATCACCGTGGCACCCATTTTGGCGCTGGCTAGGCCGCCGTCCAGCTGCTGCTGGTGCTCTTCGCGAGCGGTGGCGCTGAAGGACGAGGCCCTGGAGCGGGAGGTAGCGAAGAGAGAGGGAGGATCCGAGCTTCCTCCTTCCAGTTCTTCCGTGCTCCTCGCCGTCCAGAAGCTTGAGCAGGTGAGGAAGACCGCCCGCCTCCTTGCTGACGATGGTGGTAGTTGGGGTAGTTCAGGGTTAGGAGGGGGAGAACGATGGAAAAAATTAGTATTTTAAGACGTAAGGTTGGGTCTTAAGTTTGTGGCCGGTCTCAAGCTTTTTTTGCTTGAGGTCGATGTCGAGGTCGGTCATGTAATGTATAACAGTATAAAGGTCGACCTTAGTTGGCTTAAGATCTTCCTATTTCACACACTACTGTTGCTCTTAGTTTGACTGCGCCTTCGCTTAATAGAGACACACAAGATCAAGCCCTTTTCAGCAGTCTAGAAATTTATACCTACTCGGCTAGTCCCTTTCAAAAAAAAAAGAACTTTATACCTACTCACTCCCTATCTCGCTCTCTCGCTCTCTCTGAATCATTGTAGCTATTCACTGATGTGACCGTGCCGCCGGCGCCACGTCCACTGGGTCGTATCTTTATTTCATTTTATTTGTTGGCGCCCTGATCATCTCATTCTCTCTTGGGCAAACCTGTCGTGCCCATCCGTGCACTGTATCCATCAGATTGCCGTTGCGGCGGCTCGCAGGGATGCGTGGCGATAATTCATTCCCTCGCGAAAGAAAATAGTGATGATTTGTTCAGTAGTGCCCTCTGCTTTTCTCTCAAAAGTTTTTATCCTTTCGCAGCTGGGGGGATCATGGACGGACGGAACGGGGACGTGGCTGACGATCACTACCATCGCTACATGGTACAGAGAGGCTCCAGGTGACACAGAGTCACCAAGCAAACTGACTGTCGACGATGGCCGATTGGCCATTTTCAATGTGATGCGTTCTGACTCTGAACTTGCGAGCAGGGAGACGTGGAGATCCTGCAGTCGCTGGGTGTCAACGCGTACAGGTTCTCCATCTCTTGGGCAAGGATTCTACCAAGTACGCCACGGTTAAAACTGTACATAAAATTAGTAAGATTTGCATTGGCAACTGTTCGATCGATTGGTTCCTGATCTGGATGTGGGCAATGCGTTCTCGCAGGAGGCAGGCTTGGCGGCGTCAATCCAGATGGGATAGCATTCTACAACCGCCTGATCGATGCCCTCCTGCAGAAAGGTAGCCAGTCCCCGTCCTCCCACAGCTCGCATTTCACTGACACTTCTGTGATCCGATCTCCAACGAGGAGCAGGCTTAACGGTTTGAATTTTTTTTCCTTTCCTTTTCCTGTATCGATCAGGGATACAGCCGTTCGTGACGCTGCACCATTTCGACATGCCGCACGAGTTGGAGGTCCGATATGTTGGCTGGCTGGGAGACGGGATCCGGTACGGTTCAGCTCTGATCCTCTGCTGCCTCGATCCAGTTCTTGCGATAGTTTCTGAGACCCGGCGGCAGTTTCAGTGGTCACAAGACTGACGACCTTGGTGAAAATTGAAATTCAGGGAGGAGTTCGAGCACTACGCGGACGTGTGCTTCAGGGCGTTCGGCGACCGGGTGAGGTTCTGGACGACGTTCAACGAGCCCAACCTGCACACCAAGTTCCAGTACATGCTGGGATTGTACCCGCCCAACCACTGCTCCCCTCCGTTCGGCAGCTGCAACAGCGGCAACTCGAACCGGGAGCCCTACACCGCAGCGCACAACATCATAATGTCCCACGCCGCCGCCGTCCGCACCTACAAGGAGAAATACCAGGTGAGTGTGCAGCCCGGCAACCTACTCTGTCAGTCTGTCTCTGTTCATCAGCAGGAGCTACTGCTTGTGTGACTGCGGGAAAAATGCTGATACATTTGTCTGAAACATTCTGACGCATGTGTGTGGTATGAAGGCAAAGCAAGGTGGCTCGATCGGAATTGTGATTGCGATGAAGTGGTATGAGCCGCTGACGAACACCACGGAGGACATTCTGGCGGCACGACGAGCAGAGTCTTTTGAGCTAGAGTGGTATGTCATTTTTTTGGTATCATGTATCATGTAATAGTACCTATAATACTATCATTTACTCAATCCGCAGAATCTTTCCTTCTCGTTACATTATCTTACATTCTTGTTCATATAAGCTTACTTAATGGCTCAACAGCAGAGAGGGAAAACATATATCATAGCAATGAGGATTAATAATATTTGTTTCTTCAAGGACAACATCCAAAGCTACAAAAGTTTCACCACTAATGTATAAACATGTCATGCATCCAAATGCAAGAAATATCTTCTGCCCCTCTACTATAATTACTAATTTATAGATTACATTTGTATGAAATAAATTTCTCAGGTTTCTGGATCCGATATTCTTTGGCGATTATCCTGCACAGATGCGAGAGATCCTAAAATCGAACCTACCAACATTCACCTCGGAAGAGAAGAAGTTACTCCAATACAAGTCTGACTTCATCGGGCTAAACCATTATACAGCGATTTACACCAAGGATTGCGTCCATTCCCCGTGCAACCTTAGTACCTATGAAGGGAATGCGCTTGTCTTCGCCACCGGCGAAAGGGATGGAGTGAAGATCGGGGGAGATGTAAGAAGTGCTTACCATAGGCATTAACCTTCTCATATCCATTTACCTGGTTATGTTCATATTTAAAAAAAAACTCACGAAAATTTCTGATTTGTGAACCTGCTTACAGACTGCGTTCGCCGGCTTCTATGTCGTCCCGGAAGCCGTGGAGCCAGCTATCATGTATGTCAACCAGAGATACAAGGACACGCCTGTTTACATCACTGAGAACGGTGAGTTAGCTAAGGACGATATCCTGGTCCGGACTCCAGGCTCCCCGAAGACTGAGTGCCTCTCTGCATTTCTTTCCATGCGTGCTGAATGGTCATGTGTTCTGATCAGGTTACTCGCAGTGGAGTGACGTCAGCAGGGAGGAGCTGATCAACGACGTCGAGAGGTTGAACTACCTGCAGGGCTACCTCACGTATCTGTCCAAAGCGATCAGGTGACCGACCTTGATCTGCATCTATGATCGATGCTGTTGTATGAATCGGTGTGATTCCTCTTGCGAACAACAGAAATTAAGTTTCCAATTCTCTCTCGTTGTCCTGGGCGCATGCAGGAACGGGGCGAACGTGGGGGGCTACTTCGTGTGGACGCTCCTGGACAACTTCGAGTGGACGTTCGGGTACAGCGTCAGGTTCGGGCTGTACCATGTGGATTTCGACACGCAGGAGAGGACCCCGCGGATGTCCGCGAGGTGGTACAGGAGCTTCCTCACGGGATCCGCCGCCCCGACGCCGACGGACGAAGCGCAGGAGGAGCGGAGAGCGGATTCATGACGCTTCCAGCGATCGGATGCAGATTGCAGTTCAGACAGCCGCACGCAGGTTTCTGAAGTCTGAACTCGTGCTAGTTCCTCGTCAGAACGCTTGTGGAGGTGGAGTATAGTACTGGTGTATAGCTAGAAAATTACTGTTATCAGTAGGAATTGTATACGGGTTTTCTCAAAAAAGGGAATTGTATACGGGTCTGCTGGATATAGAGTGGCGCTCCAGTCTTCCAGAAAGGCCTGGAGCTCACTGACGCGACGCGATGTACATCATTACATGTATGTATGTGCGAAGCCGGGAACACGGATCGTGCCGTGCTGCGCCTGATGAAAGAAAGGCTTTCGATCTATGCGTGAGATATTCAGATATCTGCCGGTGCCGGATTCGGGGCGGGGTCGGGGTGGGCGCGCCGTCCCCGTCGCGAGTCCTCCTCAGCGCGCGCCCTTCACCGCGCCGCGGCGGCACGATCGATCTGCTGGGCTGCTGGCTGGATTTGACACCGGAAACCGTTGCTCCGTCCGTACGCGTAGGATGAATTCCATGATGAGTCAGATGCAGGACAGCGACTGGCCTCCCGACAGATTATGGGCATCCATCCGAACGACGCAGCGACGGGGCCAAGAGATTGAGTGAGTAGTTCTCGGTCGGTGTCCATCAGCTACCACGGCCACAGGACAAGCCATCCGCCGCCGCCGCGTCGCCGTCGCCGTCGCTCGTCCGCACCCGAGGGACACCGTTCGGACGCTGGAATGGGAGATATTATATTCAGCAAATGTCTCGAGAACATAAAAAACGACGAGCAACGAAGAGGAGGGAGGAATTGAATATCTCGCATCGCCGCATCCGGATGTAAGTTGAGAGCAAGATACACAGAGATATCGGTCGGGATCGGAAGAGGTGCCGTGCGCGGCGGCGGCAAGAGGAGAGGATCGGAGATGGGGGGCGAGCTGGTGGCCTTGCTCTTGCTCGCGCACGGCCTCCTGCCGTGCGCTTGGGCCGTCGGTCGCGGGCAGTTCCCCGACAACTTCCTCTTCGGGACCTCCACCTCCGCCTACCAGGTACGTCGTCCGGCGCCTGCTTCTTCGTCCCATTCTCTAGCCCCGCCTTGCTTCGTCTAGCTCTGGACATGGAGGGAGCTGCGCCACCGCCCATTGCTACGATCAGAGACGCTATGCGCCGTGCATACCTGATCATTGCTGGTGAAGTTCCCATTCCTAGCTAGTACGATGCGTCGTGCAAAGCCGTGCGTCCAAATTGGCAGAAGCCCTGCGTCGCGTGGACAGCTTCTCTGCTCATTCATAAACTCTACTGATCTAGTCTCGGACCCAGCTGGGGCTGAGGCAGCCCACCCGCGTTCGACGCCGGCCGGCGCCGGGTGCCTCACCTTCTTCTTAAACGATGCGCCAGTGCTCCTGGCTGATTTCAAAAAAAAAAGTCTCGGACCCGTTCAGGTTCAGGCGTTCAGCCAACGGCAACGGGCCTCAAACACCCAAGCCCAGCAGGAACTGGCCGCGTTTTAAGTCGGCGGCCCGGGACGGAGAACTTTTCCGGTCCAATCTGGGCTTACCCACGCACCGACAAGGGCGGCTCAAAAATGGCGTGCTCCCAGCCCTACGCAAGATTCCCTAAAAAAAAAGCCCTACGCAAAGTTTTACGTGAATCTGATTTTTCTTTAGGAAACAGGGGATTGCTCTCCTACTGATTATATAAATATAAAGATATTAAAAGAGCCAAAGTTTACAAAGTAAATCTGAAAATTTGATGGTTGAAATTGGACTGCACAGCCTAGCTAGTGGATGCAACTGCTGAAAATCCCATCTTTGCCGTTTACTGTTCTCTTGGATTGGTCTGGTGTTCTTTCACGTCTGCTGATATTTTTGATTGTTTTTCCTTTTGGTTTCTTCAGATCGAAGGCGCATATTTGGAGGGTAACAAGGGCATGAGCAATTGGGACGTCTTTGTCCACAAGCAAGGTGAACCAAGATAACCAGTTTCAGTCTCGTCGGAGCTTCTTTCTTACCTTTTTTTTTATGAAGAACTACTTACCATTTTTTTTTCCTGTTGTGTTTCGTTTTTCTTTTCCCCCCTTCAACCCTAAACGGCTCAGGTGCAATTGTGGATGGAAGCAATGGTGACACTGCTGATGATCACTATCACCGTTACATGGTACGCCTTTCGCAATGCAAAGCAGTTCCTTAAAAGTTGATGGATGGTTATCTATTGAAATGGGATTCACCAGTAATGCTGTTGTAATGATCCTCCTCTATTAAATATTAATGCATTTAATTGTCTGAGACTGGAGATTTTTCTCTGCTCTAGGAAGACATTGAACTAATGCATTCCTTGGGTGTCAACTCATACCGATTCTCCATAGCTTGGACAAGGATTCTACCAAGTGAGTTATATGTGCTTGAACTTGTACACTTGCTTTCTTATGGAATTTACTATTGCTTTGGAGAGATATTATTGTACTTTAAAGTTTAACTCCAGGAGGCCGATTTGGACATGTTAATACAGATGGTGTAGCATTTTACGATGCCCTTATCGACGCTCTTATTGAGAAAGGTATATATTCAAGGATTAGTAAATATATGCAATAGCTAGTAACATAATTTTGAAGATACGGAATTTATAGATCAAATCCATATAAACAGGCATCCAACCGTTTGTAACAATATCACATTATGACATTCCACATGAACTGGACAAGATATATGGTGGATGGTTGAGCCCAGAAATTCAGTATGTCAATTGCTGTGACCTAAGATGCCTTTTATTTATCTATTATTTGGTTTATTTTGCCTTCTAAATACCTTGTAGGAAGGACTTTGGCTACTTTGCAGAGGTATGCTTCAAGGTGTTTGGTGACCGAGTAAAATTCTGGACAACGCTGAATGAGCCAAATTTGTTGACAAAGTTCAGTTACATGGATGGATGGTACCCCCCTGCTCACTGTTCTCAGCCATTTGGGAACTGTGCCTTTGGAAATTCTTCAGTAGAGCCATACATAGCAGGTCACAACATGATGCTGTCCCATGCAAATGCAGTAAGCATTTACAGAAACAAGTTTCAGGTATGAACCATTGTCCTCTGTGATGCAATGGCAAGATCACCCTTTCACTTCTGCATATGAATTATTAAATATTGAGAGCGGATTGAAGTGAAGATTTTCAGTAAATCTTTTTTACAATAAACTCTATTGCTTTGCCCTTTGATAGGGGAAACAAGGTGGGCATATTGGAATTACTGTTTCCTCAAGATGGTATGAGCCATTCCAGAATACCACAGCAGACATCTTAGCAGTTGAACGGGCTCTCTCTTTCGGTGGTCCATGGTATTTTATTTCCCTTCAGAGTGATGACAATGGATACAAAGAACGCTTCATTTCTTAATCATAAAGCATAAATGTACTCTGCATGATTTGTTTAATTGTGTTAGGTTTCTGGATCCTATAATTCTTGGTGATTATCCCTCAGAGATGCGTAGGATCTTGGGTTCAAGCTTACCTGAGTTCACACTGAAACAGAAGAAGAAATTACAAGCTACAAAATTAGATTTCATTGGACTAAATCACTATACGACATTATATGTGAAGGACTGCATCTTCTCACCTTGTGAGGTGGATCCAATAGATGGGGATGCACGAGTTGTCAGTTCAGCAACAGGACATGATGGTGTACTTATTGGTGAAGTGGTAAACATATATTCCCTGATATATTAATTTATTTGAAAAACATACAGTCTGGTGGGGCCTCCTTATCCACCCGGAGTAAAAACATGAGTGGAGGAATGGCAATGGTAATTGGTGGTTGCAATCTCATTGATGCAGACAGGATCGCCACACTTTTATTCTGTTCCATATGGGATGGAGCAAGTGGTCATGTATTACAAACAAAGATACAATAACACACCAATATATATCACAGAAAATGGTATGGCTTCTTTCCATCGATTTTTTTTTTTTGAAGCTATGACAATCATTAGGCAAAAAATTGTAATTATATTCGTTTGATCAGTCATATTTGAATGCCCAAGCCAAACACCACTGTGTTATGCTGCTACACTGCCAAGACTGTTGACACTTAATCTGAGATGTAACTAAGGATCATTCTTTCCTCACATGAAAAAGAAAGAAAAAGAGAGAGGAAAGAAACGAAAAACACATTTGGATGGCTAGATAGTTTCATGAATTTTTTTCACAGCACAATATGCACTGTCTAACATATGATGTGCATACTTTGTAATTTTTGAGGTTATGCTCAAGCAAGCAATAGCAGCATGACTGCCAAAGATTTTACCAACGACACGCGAAGAGTTGATTATATTTGTGGCTACCTCTCCTTTCTTGCCTCAGCAATAAGGTACTTAACAACTGTAATCAGTTCAAGGACACATTAGCTAGATTGCCTCATGTCTCTGAAGAACACTGAATCATTCCTCCTTGCGTTAACTTTTTGAAGGAAGGGAGCTGACGTTCGTGGTTACTTTGTGTGGTCCTTGCTGGATAACTTCGAGTGGACTTCCGGATACACGCAAAGGTTTGGGCTCTACCATGTCGACTTCAAGACGCTGAAGAGGACTCCGAAGCTGTCGGCGAAGTGGTACATGAAGTTTCTTAAGGGATCAATTCTGAGAACAAGGCTCCGGAACGAAAATTCCCAGCTGCAGTAGTACACTGCTTAATCCATGAGCGTTATCTCCCTGCTAGCTGTATGTAAATGGTACCATGGTCTACAACTGTGAACATCCAGCTCACGAATTTGTTCTCATGTATATCTTGCAAGCAATGCCTTATGAGGTGTGCATATTTGCATTGAACAAAAAGGGAGCAAAAATCTTGATCATTTCTCATTTAAGGAAATCAATTGGCCTGCCGCTGAATGTAAACCACTGTGTTTCGAGATTTTCTTATAAAAATCTTCTGAAAGAGTTTCTCCCTGCATTCTGGACAGAACACAGGCATGAACTTCATGCACAGATTTCGACATCACTCCATAGCTGTCGATTGTTTCACTGCTTGAAGCAAAGGAGCCGACATGCGTGGCTGCTTTGTGTGGTCTCTGCTCGATAACTTTGAATGGAATTCCGGGTACACGCAGAGATTCAGACTCTACCATGTCGGCTACAAGACGCAGAAGCGGTACGGTGAGTTCCTCATCAAGGGCCTCACCTCCCTCCAGTACTCTGCCTAATCCATGGACTGTTATGAGCATTTCTGAAAGATTGACAAATATCTTCGCCAAGAACGGATAGAAAAGCAATAATAGACTTTGCTTATGGTTTTTTTCTCAAATTTGATGAACTTCTTTTTCTATTTCAGTGATCAGCTTTGAAGCTAAATTCGGTGTAAGAACTTTGACTGTGTACGATCGCAGAGGCCGGAAATATTTCTATTTTCTAAAAAATGTGCATTGTTGTCTACAGATATTTGTATAATCGTGACGTGACTAGTGTGACTTATGTGCAGATATTTTTTTCTGGGAATTCTTTCGGAATCAATCAATGGGGGGCCACTGAAAATGTCGCTTAACCTTTAAGCGTGATGCGGATCCCTCTCCTACAATTGTGCAAACGTGCTGTTGGCACATTGTTGGTTGCCAGCCGTGCATCCCTTTCGGCCTTCTGTCGTACGGATGCACAGCAGTGCAGTACAGTAGTGCGAAAGAAGCTTGTATTAATCTCCCCGGGACTGGTGTTAACTAAGAATATCTCATCTTCTTGTACCCGGTCTGAGTACTCATTTTCTGCTGGTTGCAATGCGCCAGTCAAAATCAGAGGAACGACACGTACCGCACCGAGACAAATCGACGGTATGCCAATGCACACCGTCACGTTGCAATCGCAGTCGCAATTGCAGCCGCAGCGCAGTACACAACTACACACCTGCACGAGGCCTAAGGCTGACCGCACCGGGTACTGGGTCCAGTACCGGTTTGGCATAAAATTCCCCGCAGCGGGGTACGCTACCGCTCCTGCTAAAGAAGCGGATGGCCGGACGCACGCCAAATCCAGCGCAGGCAGCGGACGTCCGCGCGGGGCCCTAGGACGCGCGCCATCCCAACCGCCCGGAGCTCACCGGCGCTCGCCCATGGCCGCGAGGCCCGCCGCCGCTTCACCCCGCGGGCCCTGCCGAGCCGCAGCAGCAGCAGCGCGGCGGCCGGACCTCCCCGCACGGCCCTCCTCCCGAGGGCGGGCGGGTGCGAGCGGAGCTGGGGGCGGAGGCGAGCGCGGGCCGGCGGCGGAGCTAGGGGCCGCGCGGAGGCGGCGGAGGCCCCTTCCCCTCCTTCCCTCCCTCCTCCTTCCCCTGCTCCCCTCCACGGCATGAATCTGCGGCGGCGGCGCGGTGGGGGCGGAGCAGCGGGAGATCCGGCGGCGCGGCTCGGGTCCAGCGGCGTGGAGGAGCTGCGTGGTCGATCTTGGCGGTTGGCGCAACCTCCCTCCCCTTCTCTCCCCGAGCTAGGCAGCATGCGCGAGCGGCGGCGCGTCAGCCCATGCGGAGGGAGGGGTCGGCGCGGCCGCGCGGGGATGGTCGGAGAGAGAGGGGCGGGGAGATTAGAGAGAGAGAGCGACGGGGGAGGCGAGGTGAGGGCTGCGGATAAGGAAGAAGGGGGAGAGAGAAAAAATAAAGTAATTCTGACAAGTGGGCCCCACTTCAAGATATAGAGGATGATGGGTCGGAAAGAGAGAATCTCGATGACCACTGGAAATAGAGTACGACGATTACTATGTTATCGCGTCCAGTCCTCATGGCATGTTCTCACGTCCAGTCCATATCTGTGAAGGCAGAGTGAGTGGCTCATTATTGGCTGCTGTATATATCAAAGAAACTGTACGCCTTTCTGCTGGCTGATGACGATGCTTATTCGACAGTTTCTGAGACGACGGGCGACGGCCCGGCCGCACGGGAGTGGCTGCGATTGCGAGAGCTAGGCTCCTCCTCGCAGCCATGGCGCGTCTCAGCTGCCTCCTCCTCCTCGCTCTCTTCGTCTCCTCCGTCGCCGGGCTCAGGCGGAGCGACTTCCCGCCGTCCTTCCTCTTCGGCGCCGGCACCTCGTCTTACCAGGTACGGCGCCGGCTCCGGCGAGCTCATCAGCTGGATACGCGCGCGTATGCATGTCGTCATCAGAGTTTATTGGATCGATTGAGGGGCCTGCGGCCTGCCTGCCCAGTGATGGCCACCATTTTTTATGAACTTACAAATTGGAGGCGCAAGCCAGATTCTTTCGACCACCGGCCACTTCTTCTATGGCCAGCCCCCAACTGGGGAGAAATAGATTTTGTAGCATTTCCCCTTCTGCTACTAAAAGTGGAATTGTAGCTGTAACTCTTCAGCTGACCTTGAAAAAAATTTCAATTTTGCTGATTTGGCCATGCATTGCCTGCTGACCTTTGGATATATGTACTTTCTCTTCTAATTTATTTCATTTTATTTCTCTATTGCGAAGACTCTTGTATATCCTTATTTCAGATTGAAGGGGCCTATCTAGAGGACAACAAGGGCCCGAGCAATTGGGATGTATTCACTCATATTCATGGTGTACCTCATAACTCTTAGTTATGCATACAATGGCCTAAGCCGCCCAGAACATCTCAAAGTTCAGCAGTAGCAGAGGAAGGAACCGATCTGATTCCCGGAACCGAGGCAACCGAAACCAAACGATGACCTTGAATAGAAGTAGCTGATGCATAGCTAAGTGCCACTTAGAACAAGTGATTCTTGGAGAAAAGTAGGTCTTCGTTGAACACAAGATTCTAAGCGTATTTGTTGCGATTTCTTCGAGAAGTAAGCGCCGATTGCCCATTGCTCATACTTTCCTCTGAACAATATGTCTTCAGCTCCTATGAAAACTGCACCGGGCATAGCCTCCAATTCTTTTCGTGTCTCATGTCTCGTTCCATTAGAAAAGTTGTGCCGCTGTACCAGGCCACTCGCTCATAGAGGATCTGTGGTAATAATGACGTCAAGCCAACACTGGAGCTCACCCGGCCAGTACCTAGCTAGGACAATTCTGTACTGAAAACAATGGATCATATCATTGTTGGTAGACTCAATTCAGGAGGTAGCTAGCTGTCTTAATACCTGTAGATGACTGAGGGCAGCAAGTGCAGCTACAGACATGCGCTTTGACGATCACAGACCCGCTTGATTTTGTTGGCTATCTTAATCTTGCTGCTGCTGCTCCAAAACCAGGAAAGATTGTGGATGGAAGCAATGGCGATGTGGCTGATGACCATTACCATCGATACCTGGTAAGCATCAGAAATGTCAAAGATCTTCATCAGTAGTAATGTATTTTGCAGCCATGCATAAATAAGCATAAGGTGCAGGTGTCAGCAGTTCTCTCTAAGAATAAAGAAAAACAACATCTCACTCTAAGTCGGCATTGACAGGAGGACACAGAGATGATGCATTCGCTGGGCCTCGACTCCTATAGATTCTCATTGTCCTGGTCGAGAATACTTCCAAGTAAGCTCGTTTCCAGAATCTCATGAGTTATACCGACCAACTGTCAACGCCTTTGGACTGACCTCCCAGGTCAAGAACGCAAGGGTGATCTTGCACAGGACTATTCTTTGTACTACCATTTTAACTTGTGCTTACCTTTCGAATGGCCCTGAACAGAGGGTCGCTTCGGAGGTGTTAATCCGGCAGGCATCAAGTTCTACAATAACCTGATCAACAGTCTGCTACAAAAAGGTGGGCCTTCTTTGATGCAATGTGATCAGCTCCGGCCACAAATATGCCACCCTGCAAAACAAGCAAACCTTCAGTTCAGTCTCACTAATCTGGAGCCTGGTACTCCATACACTTGGAGCAGGAATACAGCCATTTGTGACCATCAACCATTTTGACGTACCCAGGGAACTCGAAGAAAGATATGGCTCCTGGCTGAGCCCTGAAATGCAGTAAGCACATATAGCTTCTCCTTTGCAGTTTCCACAAGAATTTTCTATAGATCTGTCACTGCCCGGAGATGCAGTAAGCATATATACGGCTGTTTCTGCATTTCTCTTCAGGGAGGACTTCACCTACTTCGCCGACCTTTGCTTCAAGATGTTTGGTGACCGAGTAAAGCACTGGACTACGTTCAACGAGCCAAATCTTATGGTGAAGCTTGGATACTTCAGTGGCAAATACCCACCCAATCACTGTTCCAAGCAGTTTGGGAAATGCGCTTCTGGGAATTCATCAACTGAGCCCTACATTGCAGCACATAACATCATATTAGCACATGCAAAGACGGTCAATATCTACAGAAAGAATTACCAGGTACAAAATACACATGGATTAAAAGGGAGGGGGGGACTAACCATGTGCTGTCTCTAAATTTTGATGTAAGTTGTTTTCACTGTTTTCGATCCTTCTCAGGCCAAGCAAGGTGGCTCTGTTGGAATAACAATATATATGAGATGGTACGAACCACTAAGGAATATCACAGAGGACCACATAGCAGTAAGCCGAGCTCAGTCATTCGAAGCTCCATGGTATCAGTTACAATTCAATCATAGTATATTACTATAATACTATCAGAACTAACTTTTGAGTTCTTCATGATTGAATGCTAATATGATGTTGTATCCTAACATAGGTTCCTCGACCCCTTATTCTTTGGTGATTATCCTCACCACATGCACCAAATCTTAGGCTCAAACTTACCAAAATTCACAGAAGGAGAGAAGCAGCTACTGAAAAACCAAATTGATTTTGTCGGAATAAATCACTATAAAACACTATATGTAAAGGATTGCATATTTTCTCCATGTGATTTGGACACCTACACTGGTGATGCTTTAGTTTCTGAATCAGCAGAACAAAATGGGATACCCATTGGAAAACCGGTAAAAATTGGACACTGTACATTGCATTCTTCTATGCAACAAGAATCCCACTTCCAAATGGATCTTGCATAAATTAATACTGCTAAATCAATATTGCAGACACCGGTTGCAAACAACTATGTGGTTCCAAGCTCTATGGAGAAGTTGGTCATGTATTTAAATCAGAGATACCAAAACATACCTTTGTACATCACAGAGAATGGTGGGTTTGGCAAAAAAAAGGCTACATATTACATACAAAATATATATCTTTCTTTGAACAATGATTCACTTCCATGAATCTTTATTTAGTATACTTGCAGTACGCCAGTACCATGATAATATCTGTATGGACCTCTTGAACTCTCTTTCGTTTTTCAGGTTATGCCCAAATAGGTAATAGCAGCACCACAGCGGAAGAATTATTTAATGACACTGAAAGATTAAGTTACATTCGTGACTACCTCACTTACTTGAGCTTTGCAATAAGGTAGTTGCACTTCTCAATTATTTTTTCATGTAAACTGCTCTGCAGCCAGATAATAACATATTTGTTACCTCTCCGCAGGAAAGGAGCAAATGTTAAAGGTTATTTTGTGTGGTCCTTGATGGACAACTTTGAATGGCTCTCTGGTTACACCATAAAGTATGGTCTCTGTCATGTGGACTTCAGGTCACTAAAACGAACACCAAGATTGTCTGCTAGATGGTACAGCAAGTTTATCAAAGGGTTATGAACAGATAGAAATGGCCTCTGAATAATCCCCTCAGCATGTAGCTTCCTAGCACGGAAATACAGAATTCCCAATGTCCATGCTTGTACAGTAGTTACACAGGAAATTACTTTGATAAATTTCTGCACTCCCATGTATGCCCTTGCCCAAAACTCAGCTATTTTTTTGATCAAATATACCTCTAGAAGGAGTTTACTAATAAGAAGCAGAATACACATTTTGACTATCCTCCTTCCCAGTTCAGAAGGCCCACAATGTATGACTGCTGAAATAGCAATTATTTGAGGACGATAACAAGATAATTGCATTTCTATGACACAGTTACCTGCAGTTTGTCTATGTCCTGGTTTTGGTGAAACAGTGAAACTCGAGTCATCAAAGACTGAGAAGTGAGAACATATTGCCAGTTCATCTGCAATAACTTGCACATATAATTTGTGGCTATCTGCATAGAAAACCTCCATTAACATTCTGGGAGACTTTATTCATGAATGACACTAATCCATTGAATGCACACATCAAAGTAATCAACTGCTTGCATGATCTTGTCCATGTGCATAGTAACAAAATGGGAGTCTGTGAAACAGTACCTCAGTGTCTGACATTTGATAGGGCGAAGATATAAATTCATTTAGAAGGATGTGGGTTTGCACACTCCCATGATTCAAGTTATTTTGTTGATCAAATCACTCTTACATATCTCCTCTGAAGCTTTTGCAGCAGAATCCTCACTCAAGTTATAAATAGCATACATCAAGACAACCACCATATCCTGTTTTCAAGGCTTTTGAAGCTGCTTTTCTTAAGAATGATATTGCATATACTCAAACATGCATATTGGTTATAGATGCAAAAGTTCTTTCTCAGATATGAAAGTGAACTAATGTATACCATTCCATTCATATGAAAAGTTGTCCCTTCGATTTTTAACCGAAATGCTAGATTGTCACTGTCAAAGGCTATTTAGATTGGTACATATCAGGTGAGAGCCCATACAACTTTTTGTTTGCACATGGAACTGCATCTACATGCAGCAGCAACTCTTCATCACCACCAAGAAGGCTAGGACTACTCTGCCTGTGTGGGAGTAGCAGGGGGAGGCGACATAGGTGCAGGGTTCACAATTGTAGCTGGAGGTTCCTTTAGAGACTTTGGCCCCTTATCATCAGTGAATTCTGTTGCAGCTCTCTCCTTAGCTTTTTGGGCTCTTTGAACTACCTCCTCCTGTATGTATCATATCCATAAGAGAATTAGTAGCGTGTGTTATAAAGTAAGGTTTAGAGAAAAATATGTGATATCTGAACTTCATGATCAATCATAACAGGGAACTGGTCAAATATGTGATATCTGGAGATAATCCCAGCACCCTTAACCTTGGGCATCCAGCATGTATATCACAAAGTTTTCTCTAAACAATGATTGTACTAGAGCAATCCCTCGGCAGCCAATTTGAGGTTCAGATGCTTAACTAGTTAACTGAATTTAGGAAACATATCTAGTTTTGCGCTTGGTATGCTGCACTAGTTAAGCAGTTCAATGCTTATCCATTCTGTACATTCACATGCACACATTCTGGTATTCCAAAACTAGAACGCATATGTTGCACACGGATTATGCATCACAGAGATGTCAATTACACATCGCCACGGGCAAAATGTTCAGGAACAATCAGTAGAGGACTACCCATCAGGAGCGAGGAGCGCATCGCGCAGTACCTGGAACTCCTGCACCTCCTTCTGCTGCTCGGCCTGCCACTGCCCGACGACGCTGAACACCTCGCCCACCACCGACTCCACCCGCTCCGTGAGCGCCTCCGCGAAGGCCTTCCCGAGGAAGAAGGCGTCGAGGACGGCCTTGCTCTCGTTGTCACCTGCGCGACACCACCAGCAAGAGGGCAGAATGAAGCCCGAGCTTGAGTCGGATTGCCCTCCTGCTCCCCACGTGGACTACTAAAAGGGTACCTGGCTTGGGCTCGGGGCGTGAACCGCCGCCGCCGCCGCCGCTACTCCGGGCTGCGAATCTGGGGAGCCTTCTGAGGGAGGAGGGGGAGGCGCGGCAGGGGGCTGCGGCCGGGAAGGGGACGCAGCAGACGGGGGAGAAGGACGCCGCAGGAGGCGCCATGGTTCTCGCCTCCGTCTTCGTGGGTGTGTGTGCTTTCGTGGAGGCTATGGGGTTCTCTAGCAGCACGGGGGTGGGGGCCTGGGGGGTGGGTGCTCGACGCCCCCGGCGGCCACCGGCGGATGCGAGGCCGAGGATTGGGCGGCGGTCACCGGTTGGGGTGGGGATCTCTGTGAGGACTGAGGGGACGCACAGTTACATGGGGGAGACGGTTGGTTGGTCACGACCACCGCAGCGGCTGAGTGGGTGTGATTGCTCGAGACTGGCCCACGGGCCGCTGCCCCCGAATTCCCTCCTCTTGCCCGTTGTCGTCCACGGACTCCTGCCAGCCCACTCGAGCGGGCCACGGCCCACGGCCTCTAGCGCACAACCCTCCCTCGCGGCGGTCTCGGCCTCCCGCTGCCTTGTGTACCGCCGGCCGCCGGCGGCCTTGCGCGACCTCCGGCCTTCCTTCCCGTATGGTTGGCAACCGCGGCGGGTTGGGCAGGCCCTTCCGCCAGGTCCGCCGATTGCGGCGCCGAGCGACGGCAACAGCACAGCGAGCACCGCTAGGGTCCCTCGCCTCTGTAGAAAAACGAGGGCGGGTCTGGTTGTTCATCCCTGAGCGGCGCAACTCGGCGGGGCACCGCACAAATCCAGTTCGTCTCCCATTCCGTAAGCTGACAAATCATCCATCTGGCATTCTCAACTTGTCTGCTGCGACTACGAGTATAACATTACATTCTTACATTTTTTACATTTTCTACTTTACGGAACATAGTAGCCCAGGTGAAATACGCTGATGAAATTCACTTGTCAAAACTTTTATCATATGCATTGTCCAATTGCACATGTCTGAACTAGTGAACTTGCTAGAAGGGGATTACGCGTATGTTAATTTTTCGTTGCTGGAGGAAAGGCTAGCCTGCACAGGGCAGACATCTCGTATGTCTTACTGCATCCCTCGGTACTGCAAGTGTTCCAAGGCAGAACTACGCAGCTTCCAAGTTTCTGAGAATATTCGGTTGCTCAAACTTGCTTCAAAATATACAGTTTCTTGAAGCTTGGGTTCCTCTCCTAGATTGAAATAACCGTAGTGTCCCTGCAGAGGGTATATTAGAGGTTAGGTATAACTTACAAGTTACAAAGAGAGATTTTAGTTTGAAAAAACAAAATAAGTTGATGTGGGTTTTTCGTCAGATCAGCTTACCTGGTAGTGCTTATTTTCTTGAAATGATATTGCTGCCATTTGTTGACTATATCGAGTTTTGGGCACTTGACAATTTTCAATTTCTCAACAGAGGACAGTTTTGACAAGCCGACCACCGACCCAAGGTTGTTGCAACGGCTTATGTCCAGATTCTTCAGCGCTGGCAATCCCTGTGGCAAATCAAGTGAAAATATGTCGCAGAAGCCTTCAATTTTGAGGGACTCAAGCTTTAGAAGTTCTTGGATTTCTGGCAGTTGGTTGCAGTGGTGAAACGATAAATTTACCAGTGAAGGAAAGTTTGGCAGGCTCTTCAGCAGAGGACATCCACATATGGAAACAGTCGAAAGGCGAGGAAAGTCTCCATCTTTTACTATCCATCTGTCCAACTCATACATTTCCCAGAGTTTCAGAAGTTCCAATGCTGGGAATTTGCTACCCCTCCTTTCTTCAGACGAAGCAGTATAGCCAAAAGTTTTCAGTGTGTGCATCTTTCGTATGCAAAGATATCTGAGAGACTGCAGATCACCAAGAGCCGGAATCATGCTACAGTTATAGCAATTATCAAGTGTAATGGATTGTAATTTGTCATAGGGAAATTTCTCAATCCACTCGGGAAATATGCTGCCAGAGTAATTTCAAACAATGAGGTTCTCAAGGTCATGTGGTGGTTGGAGGCTTTCAAATGTCTCAACTGAAACGTCTCCATCATCACCTTCAAAGTATATGCTGCTGTCACTCCATTCAAGTGTCAAAGTTTCAAGGTACTTCTTATTGATCAGCTTGGCCTCCTTGGCATTATTGCCAACCTTAATGTTTTGAAGACCCGCTATGGTAAGATCTCCATGCAGATTATCTAAATCTCTCAACTCTTTGATCGAGCAATCAGACAAACCTTCCCCAACATTGAGCACAGGGAGTGATTGAAGATGCATTAGTTTTCCCACACCAACTGGCATCCTCACATGACCTGGTTGTCTGCTCACATCTAGATGTCTCAATTTAGCCAGATTCTTTGTGTCTTCTGGTAGTGTAACAAACTGAAGGCAATCACGCGCTTCCAATGTCTGAAGATTTTGAAGTAAACAAAGTTCAGATGGAAGCCTTCTTATATCTGTGTTATTGACAGCCAAGTATTGCAGATTTTTCAAGTTTCCAATCCAGGCAGGCAATTGACCAATGACAGTATAGCTCAAATTCAATGTTCTTAAGGATTTAAATTTTGACAAGAAATCGTACAAGCCCTCATGTTTAAGAAAAGGTGAAGACATGCTACTGTTTTTCAGCTCAGATCTGTTCACAACCATAAAGCCATCCAAATTCCCAACCTGTTTGGTTATCGGATGCAGTGTGGCTACAGTTCGACGCTCCAAAGGAACAAGTGACAGGTAACGTATTTTTTCTGGTATGCTGGACGAAAGATCCTCACATATTAAGCATTCATCCTTTGCGATAGAGGTTACCATATCATGAAAAAACTTAGGCATAACAAATTTGTCCTCTTTTTTATCATGAAGTGATGAGTGCTCAAAGAATGATCTGCAGATCAACTCATTGAAATATTGAGTGACTATTTCTTCTGGGTTTCCAAATTCCTCACCATTGATCAAGCCTTGAGACATCCATAGCCTAATTAGATGATGTCTTTTGAATACAAAATCTTTTGGAAATAAAGAGCACAATGCTAGGCACAACTTCAGATGCTGGGGCAAAATATTATGACAGAGTTTTAAATCTGGCGAGAAAGTTTTTTTCAGGTTGTCCAGCTGCTGTAAAACATTCTTTGCATGGCAGAGAAGTCCACATATAGCCTTCACGTGCAGTGGGTTACCTCCACAATGGTAAAGAACGTTACTAATAACTCTCCCATGATCTCTACCAGCGTTATCACCATCACCACAAGCAATTTGCTGGAGGATCTGTAAACAATGTTCATCTCTTAGAGGGCTCAAGTTGTAGAAATATTGTGATATTTTTGGAAGTGGTTTTTGGCAGTGTCTTTTTGTAAAATCTTCAGACTTTGTTGTTATTATAATAGCACTCCTTTTGTCACCGAACATCAGAATTTCTCTTATATTTCTCCAGAAACCATGGTACTCAATGTGACAATCCTCCAACACTAGCAAGAATACCCTTTCCCTTAGTTCATCTTGTACAAGTTGCCGAAGGAACTTTAGTTCCATTACGTCACATTGGACCTGAGTTGCTTGTTCAATGATTGCTGTCATTATCCCTTTAATACCCTCGAACTTTTCGGACATGCATAGCCATAATCGTAAATCGAAAGCATCACGCACTCTTTGGTCATTGTACACAGCACGGACTAATGTAGTCTTGCCAGCACCCCTCTTAGCAGCTAGACAGATGACACGAGGTTTGTACTTTCTGTCGTCTGACAACAGTTGCATTGTGATACTGTCTTGGACATCCTCTCTTCCGTAAATATCTGAATTGGTAAGCTGTAATATGTAAGTTGGGTTAGCCAAGTAACTGAAATTCTCAAGTAGGATAGAGGTACGATAGCATACATGGAAAAAAAAAATATGGCATCCGCATGTTGTGTGTGCGCGCGTGTGGGTGTGTATCATGTATGTGCTTGTTTATTGTAGCTGAAAGAAAAATACTCCCTCCGTCCCAGAATATAGCTATATTTAGACTTTTTTCTAAACTGTTTCAAAGTTAAACCTTTTGAATTTTAACTATAAATAGCAAAACAATCATAGAAACTAACAACACAAAAACAATGTTGGTAGATTTATCATGAAACAAAATACTATAATATGGAGCCTTTTCTATTTGAAACAATTTATTTTTAAAGATATTATTGGTTAAAGTTAAAAAAGTTTGATTTTTGAAAAAAAACTAAAGGTAGCTATATCCTGGGAGGGAGGGAGTATCTGATTTGATGAGCACCATACAAAATTTTACTATTATATCTAAGACGATGTGGTTTGTGTATATTTACACCAAGAAGAATATTTGCATCACACATAAGTAGGATTTTAGAAAGTGAAAAAAAAGGTTAGCCTGGTTGGCTAGCTGTAGAGCTAGCAACCACGGTTTGAATCTCTTGCATAGATTTAAGCCATCTCATATAGCTGCGGTTTAGAATCTTTTTTTTTAAAATAGGAGGATTTCAGCTACCTGGTGTGCACATTCATGGCGGAACCCTTCCCTGATCCACTCTTGCAAGAGGCTTGAAAAATAATCCATCATCACTCCCTTACTAGGACTCGAGCTGCCATGCGATGACTGCGGTTGCAGCGCGCGCCTCTCGTCAGCTAGTGTAGCAACCCCCAACCTGTCGAATGGTAACGTGGACGCCGGTCCGGATCCTGGGTTCTTCTGAGAAAATCAGTTGAGAGAGAGTCAGATTCCTGAAGGAATCATGATGTACGCCTGGCCGCCTGGGAGAGATGTTGGAAGGAGATTGAAAATTTTCATCTTTGACAACAATTCCAGTACCTTGCTGGTACCAAAGCCGCTGCTTTCTAGGTCTGACGGAGCGGGCCAAACGGCATCGAACCTGACGCAGATTTTGCCGGCGTTGTCGTCGGTGGTGCCCATCTTGATCTCGAACGCCCCGCTCTGGAGCGCCTGGATCGAGCGACGGAACTCCACGGCGACGGTGCGGCGGCGGACGACCCGGAGAACGGCCGCGCACACCTTGGCCTGGAGGTGGCTGCTGGGCCTGGTCGGGTGGAGTTCCATGCAGCGGGCGAGGATCCTGACGGTGTCGGCCATCAATGCCTCGGCGAAAGCAGCCGTGGACGACGACGCTGACGCCGACGCGCTGCCTTCACCGAGTCCCGATCGTTTCGTCCACGTGACGTCCCGCTGGATCGTCAGCTCATCCAGCCTCGCGACCGCGCCGTCGATCGCGTGGCCGAGGCTATGAGCCTGCTGCGGTGGCCGCGCGGGGACATCCAGACAAACGGCGTCGAGCTCCTGGATCCTGTCCTTCGCGGCGCCGCTGCCGCCCGCGATGTTGAGCTCCACCTGGAGGCTCGCGGTGACGTCGCCGACGGCCGAGAACCAGAGGCGCGAGTCTTCCTTCTCGCGGTCGGTGGCCACGTCCCATGCTCGGAGGAGGGCGGCCGCGAGCCGCCACACCCCGTCCCCGAGGCCCTGCCGCTGGTCGGTCGACCGAGGAGACATGTGCTCGATGAAGATTCGGACAGTGAGGTTGCCCAGAAGGTACTAGGGAGCACAGCACTCGGGTTCGCAAACTTGAAAGGGTCCAAGCAGCAAGTCGGCTGTGAAATCTAATTCGGCAGACACCCAAAGTCCCAAGCTCTTGACTTTGTTGAGCGCCCGTGGAAGACCAGAGCTGGCTGCCAAAATTCTATCCTGAGTCCTGACAGACTAAGAACGGCTAACGGGTCAAGCACGTTCGGATCAGCTTGTTGCCGCCCGTGCCGCGCTCATCGATGCGCCCCTGGTTGGCTGGTTCCCGTGATTCCATCTGCCGAGAGTTCACTGCTCAGTGAGCTGCGCTGCCGTAGCTGGAGGCTCGTGTCAACTGGCAATTGGATGACCATCACGTATGCTGGCCATGCCCGTGCACGGGATGTGTAGATGTATTCGAGGTCTTCATCAACCTCAACTCGGAGTCTTCAGTCTTCACCGGGGATGCCTGTGCTGCTAGCTCCAACCACACCGTTTAATCCGGAACCCCAACCAACCGAACTAGCCACAGGCTCGCAGCTCCAGCTCTGATTTCACCCCATGGCGCCGCACGGCGAGGCGAGGCTCGTCGAGGACCTGCGGGACTTCCTCGACGACTTCTCGTTCCGGGCCAAGCGCCTGGCCGCGCCGCTGCTGCGGCCGTTCGGGCCCTCGGCCGAGCCGGGCGCCGTCGACGACGGCGAGCTCGACAAGCTGAGGGCCAAGCTCAGGCGCATCCGCGCCACGCTCCGGGCTGCCGAGGACCGGGTGGTGGCCGACGACTTCGTCGCGCTGTGGCTGCGGGAGCTCCGGGACCTGGAGCACGCGGCAGAGGACGTGCTCGAGGAGCTCGAGTTCGAGGCGCTCCGCGCGGCGCGCCTCGAGGGGTTCAAGGCCCAGCTCCTCCGGTCCTGCGCCGGCGGCGGGAAGCGGAAGCGCGAGATCGGCCTGATGTACTCCTCCTCCCCCGACCGCCTCAGCCGCAAGATCGCCAAGATCATGGAGCGGTACAACGAGATCGCGCGGGACAGGGACGCGCTCCGGCTGAGGAGCGGCGATGGGGAGAGGCGGCAGGAGGTCAGCCCCATGACGCCCACCAGCTGCTTGATGAAATGCCGGCTCCATGGCAGGGAGCGGGACATGAGGCGGGTCACTGAGATGCTATTGTCTGATGAGGCTAGCTGCTGTGATGTCTATTCTGTTGTTCCTATTGTTGGGCCGGCCGGTGTTGGGAAGACCAGTCTAGCCCAACACATCTACAATGATGAGGCCATCAGCTCGAAGTTTGACATTAAGATGTGGGTTTGGGTGTGCCAAGAATTTGATGTCTTGAAGCTTTCACAGAAACTCGCCGAAGAGGCTACGGAGTCCCCTTGTGTCTTTGCCGACATTAACCAGATGCATCGTGTCATCACTGATCGACTGAAGGGGAAGCGGTTCTTGCTTGTTCTTGACGATGTATGGGATGAAAGCCGAGACCGCTGGGCAAGCTTGCAGGTGCCTCTTAAATGCGCTGCAAGGGGGAGCAAAATTGTAGTGACCACGAGAAGTACTAAAGTTGCCAAAATGGTGGCTTTGAAGATGCACCAATTGGGGTACCTGTCTGATACTAACTGCTGGTCTGTGTGTCGAGATGCTGCCTTGTGAGGTCGTGATCCCAGTATTATCAGCGAGAGTCTTGTTTCTATTGGTAAATCGGTCGCAGCAAGATGCAAAGGTTTGCCATTGGCTGCAAATGCCACTGGCCATGTTTTATCCAGTGCAATTGATAGGAATCATTGGGAGGCTGTTGAGCAGAGCAATTTCTGGAACAGTGAAGTGGTTGGGCAGACCCTTCCTGCTCTTCTGGTGAGTTACAATAGCTTGCAGAAGCACTTGAAGCCCTGCTTCTCTTATTGCTCATTATTTCCAAAAGATTATTTGTTTAGAAAAGACAAATTGGTCTGTCTATGGTTGGCACAAGGATTTGTTGAAGCAGACAGAGAACATCATGATGAGGATATTGCCTGCAAATATTTTGATGACCTAGTGGAGAAGTTTTTCCTTCAGAAGCTACCATGTAATGAAGAGAGGTAACATTGCTAAGCTTGATTTTCTTTTAATGAATCAATTATGCCTTTTCTTGTTTACACATGATGTGAAGCTGAACTAGGTTGTGCATACGATTCAGAATATTGGATGGTGCATACTTTGTTATGCAGCATTCGAATACCCAAACATCTCTATCTAAATTGCATCAGCATATCTACATGGTATCTAAATTGCATGTTAGTCTGCGATGATTATCGCGCGCTGAAGAATGGAGGTGGTAGAGCCATTTACAAATGTGCTGCATGCCACTATGTTGGATAGTGATAGACTGCAGTACATCAACAAAATGAAGTTGTCTGAAAGAGTGCTGCGATATTTATATGTTTTGATTGAAAAGTTAAAACGTCTTATTGGTGACTTTGAAAGCAAATCTTGATGCGTCTAGTTGTATTGTTTACAAGAAATGTTCATAGTGCAATCTAGCTAATGCTTTTATACAAGAATAAGATATGGATAAGGAATTAATACAATCCATACTAAATGTGTAAAACCAAATATTATATATGAATGTACAATTGGCATTTGACATCTATATAATATAGGTCCTGTTTGGATCTCAGGACTAAACTGTAGAATAAACTTTGGTCCATTAGGTATTTAGGTGATCCAAACAGGCAGACTAAAAGGTGGACTAAACTTTAGCCAGCCCCAACTAATCATTAGTCCATTAGTCCAAACCCACCTAATTCGGACTAAAAGCAGCAGAGATGAACCAACCATTCGAAAAATGACTAGAGTACCCTTCCACCTTATCCCTTCACGCATATGCAAAAAGGCAAGGCAAAATGGACTTTCTGTCTCCCCATCCACCTTTTAGCCCTTTGATCCAAACAGGGTATGAACTAATTTAGTCACCTAACTTTTAGACATCTAAAGTTTAGTCCGGACTAAACTTCAGTTTTAGGTGATCCATACATGGCCATAAAAAAAAACTCGACCTGCGTGGGGCGGGGGGGGGGGGGGGGGGGGGGGGGGGGGGTATGACGGGCCCCGGGCATTTACTAAGAGAAGACCTCTCAGGCTCTCACGCAGGTCGAGAAAACCCCCGAACCTTTGCCCCACCCTTACACAGGGGTGCCGTAACCCGTACCGTTGCCTGTGTGAGAGCGGGTCGGGACCGCTTTCCATGTGCTTTGGCGTGTAGGCAAGCGAGGGGATTTTTTTAACCTCAGCCTGAAATTCGCTCCCACCGGGAGTCGAACCCAGGACCTGAGGAGTGCTATTGAGGCCACCTAACCAGTCCGGTTAGGCACCCATGGCCATAATTACGCGACCATGATAGTTACCTCTTTTTTGTCCACCATTCAATCTGTACATTTACTTTTTTTGCATAGTTTCACATTTTTTATCAATTAGCAAATTTATACTATAGCATAACTTTTTTGAGGTTTACTAAGTGGATGCATCTTGGTTCTTGATTACTTCCATTGACTGTTACGCAAGTAGAAGCGTATTCTACTATCATGCCATGTCGTGCCTGAAGTAGTCTTGACCATTATTTCTTCAGTGGCTGTTACTGAACATTTCAGCTGCTATTGACATTCTTCCAGATTTCGGTTGTCTCCAACGCAGGAACCTAGTAAACATTTTAGGTTATTTGTTAACTCGTGTTTCTGTTACTCGACTTGCAGCTCCCATTGTTTTAACAAAATGAATGTCATCAGAGTATTACCTATCCCATCTGTACGGTTTTTCCTCTCTAGTTAAACATTTTTTGGCTTTCATGTTTGGTGGTGGCAATCTGTTGTAACGATATTTCTTGTGCATTTATGTTTTATAAACTACACTAACTCTTCGTGCAACAGGTATGTCATGCATGTTCTCTATCATGAGCTTGCTGAATGTGTATCAGCCAAAGAGTATTCCAGAATAGAGAAATCTACATTTAACAATGTAGAAGAAAATGCTCGACACTTATCTTTTGCTCCAGATGAGGACCATTCCAATGAAATCTTACAATTCTATGCACTCCAAAACGAATATATGAAAGAATCTCATATTCCTGGATTGTGAACATTGTTGGTTGTTCAAAAGGATGAACTCAAGGACGAAAGAAATGCTTTGCCCATAAATTTCCCAAGGGGCATGTTCAAGATTCTCAGGTCTTTGAGGGCTCTGGACTTAAGTAATACTAACATGGAGCACCTGCCCCACTCTGTTGGTGAATTGATACACCTTAGGTACCTAAGTCTTGAGAATACCAAAATCAAGTGCCTGCCAGAGTCAATAAGTGCCCTCTTCAAGTTGCATTCAATGAATCTCAAATGTTGCAATAACCTTAGTGAATTACCTAAGGGAATCAAATTCCTCACTAATCTGAGGCATCTGGAATTGCCATCCATGGATGATTGGAATATGTACATGCCATGTGGAATTGGTGAATTAACAAACTTACAGACAATGCATGTGATCAAGGTTGGAAGTGATTCAGGCAGCTGTGGGATTTCTGACTTAGCTAACTTGAATAAGCTTAGGGGAGAGTTGTGCATCTCAGGAATAGAGAATGTGCCAAGTGCACAAATTACTCCTGAAGCTAGCATCAAGAACAAAGGTGAATTGCGTAAATTGATACTCCACTGGTCTTCCACCGACTCCATGTTTTCTTGTGATGCATCATCAGTGTTGGATAGTCTTCAACCTCACCCTGATCTGGAGGAGCTGACTGTCAAGGGATTCTCTGGTGTCAGATTTCCTTTATGGCTGGGAAATCAGTATATGTTTAGCTTGTCCATTTTAGAACTAAAAGATTGCCGGAACTGCAAAGAACTGCCATCTCTTGGTCGGTTACCTTGTCTCAAACATCTTTCAATCAATTCGCTCACCAGCATAAAGCACGTGAGCCGAATGGTTTCTGCCCATGACGAAATTAACTGCGGTGATTATAGATCCAGCATCAGCATAGCCTTTCCTACATTGGAGACACTGAAGTTTTCCAACATGGACTCCTGGGAGCTATGGGATGAGCTTGAGGTCCCAGATTTCCCTTGTCTTCGACATCTCACCATTATGAGATGTAGCAAACTGAGTGGATTGCCCAATCTCCAGGCACTGCAAAATCTTCATATAAAAAATTGTGAGAATCTACTCGAGCTGCCAAGCTTCCCATCCCTCCAATGTATTAAAATTGAGGGTTTCTGGAGTGTTAATCAAATACTGCAGCTCCCAATATTTTCTCATATTGAGACATTAGAACTCCGTTGTCACAAGAAACTTGTATCAGTGAAAAAGATCCAGAATCCAGTCCTTCACAGTTTGAGTTTGAAGCAGAAAGGACCGCTACATAAGGTTTCAGGGTGTCAAGTGTTGCCTTTCCATAATCTGTTTTAGTCAGGTACATATGATCACTAAATTGCATACCAAAGACAATCTTATATAATGTTACAGCTTCTGAAATGTACATGCTTGCTATACATTTCAGACAACTTGGACATTTTTAAGGTGCGCCAGACGAATTCATGAATGCAGCTGCAATTTTGTTGCGTTTACCGATCTTACCTTTGGACAAACCAATGTCCATCCTTCAAAAGGTAGCTCCCTCCGCATGTACTATTCCTTTTTCGGACCTTTATTTTTCATTTCTGGCGCACATTTGCACTAATGGGATCAAATTAGGGTTATTCTTTAATAGGAAGAACCTATCTGGCGTCTAATAGTGTCTTATATATCAAATCAATGCATTTAACAAACATAGCTTTCATTTATGTTTATTAATTTCAGTGGAGACCTGCAAAGATGTATCATTCCATGCTGGACATTCTGAAGACGTTGAGCTTGTATCCTGTAAACCAGTTTGGATTCAAATGGGTCAGCCAGAAGAGATTGAGCCTGTTTACATAGACTAATGATAATGAAATCAGCGTGATGGACAAACCAGGATCCTCAGGTGGTGATACCTGGATGATGCAGCTCAATTGGATCTTCAGAAGCTAATACACTTAGTAATCAATGCTCAAGTTTTTCAATTTTGGATTGGAATTCTGGTTAGCTGATGCTGTATGGCAGTAACGTCAACAAAACTCAGCTGGTATCAATGTTGCTCCATTCAGTATTTTCCTTTTGATACTGTATGTACATTCTGGTATTTCAACAAAACACATACGTGTATATATACCTGGTATGTTCCTGTTAATACTTAATACTGTATGTGCATTCTGGTATTTCAGCAATCAGCATACACAAATATTCTTGTAATGAGCAGGAATTCACATTCAAACAATCTGTATTCAAAATTGACATTGCACAACACAAAATATAAATAATAGGGTGTTTTATCATTTGACCGCGGTATTATGGTTTTCCAGAAAGATGTTCCTCAAGAGCAATGTCGAGTTTCTAAGTCAGATCTGAGTGAAAACCATCCAATATAGCTAGCTGCCCCCGGATTTTACATCACATGGCTACATATATACAACAAACATGTCAGACCCGCACAAACTAACAGATCCAACCTAAATCCAAAGATCCATCGCTGCATGTATACACCTCGAATCTTCCTTAATCCTGAACGCGCAGAAGAGATTTCACATCTCCCAGTCTTGTTCATCACGACCAAAGGCCGCGCGCCGTCGTGATCTGTATCGCCAGGAGTTGGCCTGGCCGGCGTGCTGCTCCCGTCCAGGCGGCCGGTAAATCTCCAGGCCTTGCGCCGCGCGGCTGATCTTTAGGAGGCCGGCCTCGATGGGAACACGCACACGCTCGTCGGCGAGCAACTCCGGCGTCAATAAGCGCTTCCACCCTTCGTGCCACGCCGTGGCCTCCGCTACCGTGGGTCTCGCGGCCCACAGCCACCGGCACAGCGCGTCCTGCCACTTGCCGAAGAAACCCTCCTCCTCCAGGAGCCGCGCCATGTCCCGCGCCGGCACCACGGACAGCCACCTCATCACCCCGCCGAACCCGCCGTCCTCCTGCTTGGGCGGCGTGACGCGCACCACCCGCAGGCCCTGCCTCAGGTACGGCACGACGTGCCGGCCGACGAACGCCTCCCACGCCGCCGGCCCGAACTCGTCCTTCCACGGCAGCACCATGTCGTAGTCGGCCGTAGCGCGGGGCGCGCGCCATCCCACCAGCGCCTTCCCGAGCTTGCACCGCACCGTCGCGAGCAGCGGCTCGAGCCAGCGCCCGAGGAGCGGGATCCACGGGTGCACCCAGGCGTGGCACGGCACGGGCTCCCACCGCGGCTACCACGACTCGACGGCGGCCGACAGCTTCGGCATGACCGCCTGCTCCAGGAGGCGCTGGATCGCGGGGAGCGGCAGCGCGTCCCCCCACGTCTCAAGGAACCGGACCATCGGCTCCGGGTCAATGGCCTCCCACGTCTCGGCCGCCGACGTCAGCACGGCCCCCACCACGACGTCGTCGACCAGCGCGGCGTACGGCGACGCGGCCGACCCGTCGTCCAGCAGCGCGTCCTTGAGCCTGGTCACCGCCTCCAGCCCGCGCGACGGGTCCTCGAGAGGCTCCCGCTGCTGGAACACCGCGCGCAGCAGCGGCGCCGCAATCGCGCGCGCCGCGTCCGCGAGGCGGTACGTCGTGTACTCCCGGGGGCACTGCTCCTTCAAGGCCGTGAACTCGCGGTTCAGCTCGGCCGTCGTAAGCGTCCCCGACGAGCTCTCCTCCTGCACCCGCTCCATGGTCTTGGCGATCGCGGCCGTCCCCTCCCCGTAGCACAGTTCCCCTTGGCCACTCGACCACCGTGACGCCCGGGCGAGTGACTTCTGCACCCGCGCGACGGCCTCGGCGGCGTCTTCCAGTGGTCTGGCTAGGATCTTCTCGTCAAACTCCCGATGGCGCTTCCGTTTCTTTGCTCCTCCGGCTTCATCCCACTTGGGCCAGTTCTCCGCGCTGGGAGGCGGCTCGAAATCTCCGCCGGTGAATCCCTCGGGCGGTGCCGAGGCCGGCGTTCTTGGGCGGCACGATCACTTCGAGGGGAGCGACGATCCCCTGGCCGTGCCTGCCGAGGCCCGTGCCTTCCCTGTAGTTCATGCGCTTCATCATCTTCGCCACCGCCGTGTTGGACGCCAGGCTCCCGGGCGCCGGCGGCGACGTGGCCCGCGGAGCCGGATCCCCAGACAACGATGCGGGACTGCGAGAATCCCCATGGTTACCGGACGGAACGGCCGCAGAGTCGGCCGCGGAGACAAAATGGACTGGCTTGGGGAGATCGCCGGAGCCGCGTGGTCGCTTCTGCGGGGGACGGCCGTACTCGGCGCAGGAGTGACGGGCAGACGCGGAGTTCCCGCCCGTTCCCCACCGTGCACTAGCCCGGCTGCGGTTCCCGTCGACGTAGCCGGCGTCGCGGCGGTGGGTCGTCGCGTCGCGCCGCTCGTCGGCGTCCATGACGCACGCCCACGCGGTGGTCTCTGGGGATGGATCTGACGAGAGATGCATGCGGAGCGAGTTTAGGGTTGCCCGGCCGGCCGGCGGCGGCGGCTACCACTCCTAGCACGTTTTCTCGCACCGAACGTCGATGCCCGCGGCCCTAAATATCGTGGGCGTGATACGCGTGCCCAAGAACCCAAGTCCGAGTCGGGACGAAGATGGAAACCTTTTACGACAGCCCAGCTGTGGTCGATCGGTCAGTGAGTAATGGCGTTCCTGATCTGAATCGGACTTGTGTGTTCGCATTGGGAACTTGCCCTGCTCGCCCACCGCCTGCTGAGGACTGTGTGTGTGAGTGTGTGACTGCAAAGCATTCGGATTTCTTGTCTTCGATCACCGGTTGGTTAAGGGAGGGCTACGTATTACATGTTGCTAATCTTCGTATGATTTTATCATATTATTAGTAACCTGGGTAGTCTAAAGTTGTCAATTAATTACGTGGATATACTTGACAGACGCTATATTTACTGTGTATGTGATTTTAATTAGGAAGAAAGTCTACATAACCCCCAAACTATTCAGGGTGGACTACTTACCCCGCAAACTATAAAATCGGATATTCTAAACCCTGAACTTTTCAAAACCGGTCAAATAACACCCCCAAATGGTTCTGGACAGTGATTTTGCTACAATAGCGTGGTTTTATCTTTTTCTTTTTATTTATTTTTGCCGAATTTTTAAAAAATTATAGTAAATCACAAAAAAATTATAAAATAGAAAATTCAATTTTGTTGGATTGCACATGATTAGATCTACATATGAATATATAATATGATATGTTTTAGTACAAAATTTTTGATGTAGCTTTAGATCTATGCTTTTCTGTAATTAATCCAAATAATTCATAGCTGCGTCTTCTATTGTTCAATTGTGGTGAAAATTTTATGATGGGAAAATTGTTGTATGCTTGAACTATAGTAAAAATTTCATACTCATTGGATCGTGTATAACTTATTTATAGATAAAACATAGATTCAGAGCATAGATTTAACAAGCATAAACCTAAATAAATCTATAACTGAGTTATAAATGATCCAATGAGTATGAAATTTTTATTATAGTTCAATAATACAGTAATTTTCCCACCATAAAAATTTTACCATAATTGGACCATAGAAGTTGCAGATATGAATTATTTCAATTAATTAAAAAACACATAGATCTAAAGCTACAACAAAAACTCTGTACCAAAGCATATCATATTATATTTTACTGTGTATATCTACTTATTTGAAGTCCAAAAAAATTAGATTTTATATTTTATGATTTTTCTATGATTTACTATATTTTTTCAAAGATTCGGCAAAAATAAATTAAAAAAAAAAGACAAAATCATGCTACTTTAGCAAAACCACCCTCCAAAACCCCTTTGAAGTGTTATTTGACCGATTTTGAAAAATTTAGGGGATAGAATATCCGGTTTTATAGTTTGGAAAGTGAAGTAGTCCATCCTGAATAGTTTGGGGGGTTATGTAGACTTCTTCCTTTTAATTATGATGAAGTCTTCTTCATCACTCAATTGGTTAGATGCCATGAAATTAAAATCTTTCAAACTTCTCTTTGCCATTCTTCTTTGGTTTTAGAATAATTAAATTAAATTTTTGGGTTGGATTCGGGCCGATCGATTCTTTTTGACATGGTTTACTCTAACCAAGCTCAATCCTGTAGCAGACATGGTGCGTCAAAGCTCGATGGGCTCTCATCGGGCCTAAAATGTTCGGATCCATCCTATGTGATTCTATAATTAATTTTATGGCCATTTGCTTATCTTTCCAAACATAATCAATTCTATACACACCAATTAAAGGGCTAGTTTTCAATCGAATGATGAGAGTTGAAGACACAACCTCACGCACAAAACAAGCTTTTTGCTTTGCGTCTCGCCAAATTATTCATGTAAATCTAGGTTCCCTCGTGTAAGGTACGTCGTTACTACCATTCTCTTTGATTCTGTTTTTCACATTTTTTAGTTTTCAATAAAAAAGAGACAATGTTGGAGTGGGCCAGTAATATTCTTTCTAAACCAGAGAGAATCTGTAGCTGTACAAAGGCCCAAATCGATTTGGGCCAACCATGAATTCAGTCCTGAATTCGTCTAAAAATACCAATGCTTCAACACATAGAAAAATATAAGAAAAACGTTCATGTTCTTTCTTGCATGCTGTCCAAACTGCGCACTTCACCCTCTTGGTTGATTGTATTTGCGACAAAAGCTAGGTGCAACCCTAACCAACTCCGATTAAAAAACTAACCAATTCGCTTGGGGCTCTCTTGCCGTTTGACAACATCTGGTGGGAAGCAGATGCAATTGGGACAAACCATATTTCCCCTATCAGCTGTGTAAAAATTTGGGATCTTCCCCTTTCCTCGACGTCTCTTTGTGACTGGATTTGAAGCTGCAACGAAGCCACTAATCCAGCGTGAAAAGGAAAGCTGTAACAAACCAAAGTTGTTTCTGTACATAGGCTTGACACTACCAGCTGCGTGACACTTAATTTGTACGTATCTTCTCGGATTTTTTTTTAACAGAAAAAGGGAAGCATTATCGTCGATCGAAAGGAGAAAAAGGAAACAGGGTAGTGCTGTGCCTAGATATGCCTGTCTGGGTCCAATGCACCAGACACCTGGAGCTCAGACACCCACACCACAACTCCCCACCTGCCTTCCACTGAGCGGTGGTCCCGGGCGGGGCTCACGTCCATGACCCACGCGTACACGCCCCCTCGGGTTTTCCCCAGCGCGCCATCCCTCCCGCCTGACCAGATTACTACACTACCCTCCATAGTTTTCCAACAACCACGAGTCTACCCTCATACGGGGTCTCCCCACGTGGATCAGTGGTGGCAGTTTCGTGATTAGAGCGGAATCCCAGGGATCTCTCGAACGCCCTCCGGTATAAATAAGAGCCTGCCCCATCCTCACACCCTCCTCCCTCTTTTTAACCTGAAATTTTTTGAGCCTCCACCCCCCCCCCCCCCCACCAACTCCCTGTCTTTCCTCTCCTCTCCCTCTCGCCCACCGTTTCCTCCTCTGTTCCTGGTCTCTGCCCTGTGAATTTACGGTCCTGCCCCCGGGTGGGCCCCACCGCCTGCCTTTCTCTTTTTCTGTTTTTTTTCGCCCGAGACCATCTGCCTCCCCCCTTGTTTTGGTTTGCCTTCTTTTTTTTCCTTCGTCCGCAGCCACAAGAGAGAGAGGCACAGAGAAAAGAAAACTCTCTTTCTCTCCGTCTTTCTTTTTCTTTCCCGACGGCTCGGCCCCCTGCTGACGTGGCGAGGGACGAAGCGGAGCCGTCGATATGTCGCTCAGCGAGAAGCTGGAGGCGGCGCGTGTCGCTCTCGGCAAGCGCAAGGAGCGCGAGCGCGAGCAGCAGGCCGCGCAGGCGCAGGCACCCGTGCCGGCTAAAGCTGAGCCGGGGAAGCCGGCTCCGGCTGGCCCCGCCGGCGGCAACAAGCTGCTGGCCGGCCACCTGGCCCACGAGTTCCTCGCCCACGGCACGCTCCTGGGGCGACGGATCGAGCCGAGCCGCTCGGTACCGGCTCCAGCTCCGGCTCCGGCTCCCGCGGCGCGAGCCGAGCCGGACCCGAAGAGGAGGTACGCCGAGGTGTCCTGGCTGCTGATGACCAGCGGGGCCCACATCCCCGGCGTCGTCAACCCGACGCAGCTCGGCCGCTGGCTGCAGATTAAGGACTGACCGGCGGGACAGGTGGCGCGGTGCCATTGGAGGGGAGCCGCCGATCGACGACGACCTGCGAGGCTTTTTGTTCTGACCTGCTGCTGCAGGAGAACCGGACCCGATTCTTGCCTGCCGGAAACATCTTCAAGTGGTTTCGCCATTCCCGCCTCCTCTGCTATGTGCTCTCCTCCTTTTTGTTTCACTTATATTAGATTCTCTAGATCTAGCGAGATCGATGAACACCTCCGCCGTGTACTAGATTTTATTCGACGCATCGTTACATTACATACTGTTTCAAATTTCTTGTAGTGTCATGTATCCACCCCCTGTCTCTCTGCATGAAGTCGTGTGTGTCGGATGCTCTCATCTCGTGTGTGCTCACTAGCCTGTTGCTCTCTCCACTGATGGGCAGCCACAGCCAGGAGCTGATCTGCTCACATGCGTATTCGCATGGCGAAAATGGTGCTGCGGCGGCAGGCAGTGCGACGAACATGGCGATGGCGTGCGTGTCGTCGCATCGGTGGAGATGGCAAAGGCTCTGCCGTGGTGCAGTCAGTAGTGGTTGGCCTGGGGCTGTGGCCTGTGGGTTCCTTATACGGAAGATGCCTCTTGCGTGCAGGGGATCGGTTTTATTTTTTGCTAGGAAGGATCGGAATTCGGAAGAAAGGAAAGAAGAGCTAGCTGGCCCCTCCGTTGCCAGGAAGGCAATGTTATTTTTCATGGCTGATGCAACCCATAGAATAGCCCGTGTCGATATGGTCGACAAGATTATGCATTTGCTAATCACCCTGCACGCATTCAGCTTGATTTTTCAAAGAAAACTGTTTGATAGATTTTTCTTTTTGGGAACATGAGTAAAGCACGTTTTTCATTAAGAGAAAAAAAATATAAGATGGTTGCTGATACAGGTGGATCTGGAATTTCATTGACGACCTGTGGGACATCCTGGTAGAGGCCTTTTCCAGTTTCTTTATTGGGGGCAATAAGAGGGGTAGGTCAGCTCCCATCCTCCTCCCAGGAGGGAGCTTATTAGTTGGACGTTGTGGTTGCCACTGTTTGATTGGTGGTAGTATAATGCCCCCAAGTGATTTGATTCCTGTACCAACCTGGTCCATTTCAAGCTGTCATAAAACTGGATGGGGCCTGTGCTGATCTATCCTATCTTTTCATTCATCATCGCTCATCAGTGTTGGTCAATGGCTTGTGGAGGGACAAGATGGACAGCCAACTGTAGATAGAGAGAAAGAAATGGTAACAGAGGCAGAGGAGAGAGGTGCTAGAGCTCTAGGGAGGTGGAAAAGGTGTAGTCAGACGCTCAGACAGGAACCTTGTCACCTTGGGTTTACGTACTCATCCAAAATACTGATCCGTCTGGCATGCAATCCAGTAGCATGGTGGCAAAAACGATTATGTTTGGAGTGGCCGTACCCATCGGGAGGTTGCAGAGCTCATCAGAGCATTGTGTAGGAGACGGGGAAAATAGAAAACTAATGATGGGCGTTATGAGATGGATATCAGGCCGTCATTAAACTAAGCTGCAATATCCAGTTTCCTAGCGGAAGCCAACGGATTGATTAGCAATGCCAATGCGCACCCCAAAATACACCAACCGCACCCCTACAAGGCAAAGGCGGTGCAGACAAAACTGTAAGGACCCCTTCAAGCTATCCCACCGAGTCGTGAATATTAATTTTTTCACATGCTTGTAAAATTTATTTGCTCCTGCTTCACAAGACCTAACTTATTTTTCTTATTCAATACTCTATTCATCCCAAATTATTAGTCATTTTGACTTTTCTAAATTCATAGTCTTTGCTATGCACCTAGATATAATATATATGTAGATGCATAGCAAAATTTATATATGTAGAAAAATCAAAACTACTAATAATTTGGGACCGATGGAGTAATACAAAACTTTCTTACCATAATTGCCTCCCATCCCTCTCCATCTGTTCCATTTAATTATCTTTCCCACATGTTGCCTGTGTCTGCTCGCTACCGCCCGCCGAAGCCCACCTCCCTCTTACCACTTCCCATTAGTATTGGGTCCTCACGGTGCTTATTGTCGGAAAAGAAGCGGAACACCAGTCCTTGCTAAAAAAAGCCATGGATTGGGTTCCATATTAATTGAAGGAGACCACGCCTAAGAGCACAAAATCCTCAACCTTGATTTTCTCTTATTTCCCTGGTTTTTCCTTTATATATAAAGCTTTTTTTTAGCTTGCACATGCTTAATTACATATAATTTCTTACCGATGATATTTTTAAAGCCTTTTTCATTTTCATACGGAATCCCACAACTTAAAATTTCGAAAATGTATCCCACTCTTCACTTCTCCCATTTGGTTGGCTCTATCCCCTATCCTCCACCCACACAGACACATATCCCACCAACACACAAGAAGCTAGGGCTTGGGCGTCCACACGTACAAACCTTAGGCCTGTTTTGTTTTTCCCGCTTATTTTCGTTTTATGTTTACCATTTTGACATGAACTCTTTCCCTTAAAACTTTTGATCGGAAACGCTATTTTTCACGTCTAGAGTTTTTCCCGATCTTGAAACATTTTCCTACTTGATTTGATACCTCATATCAAATCTATTCAGGATTTTTCACGTTTTCCCGATCTGAATTTTACTTTCACAAAGTCCCGAGGGACGGCGTGTGATGGTGTGAGATTGTTGCGCCACCACAAAGTGACGAAACATCGGCACATACTGCTGCACGCCGAGCAAGCCGAGGGGTAAAAGGGGCTATTAAGGTCACACGTGTAACTGACAGTTAATGTATCACACAGTCATATTTTTCAACACCATATATCCAAATTAAAATCCGCACCACTGTGTTCTTTGCGACGAAATCTTCAAAACAAGATCATATTTGGATGATTTTCTCGTGGAATAAATTTTTTTATGCGGAACAATTTTTTGTTAAAGCTAAAATAATTGTGTCAACAATATAAAAAATATTCCATGTTTATGTGATGATTTCACTGTCAGTCACACATGTAACTCCTAATATTTAAAAAAAATGTTCTCAGACAGCTCCTTGACTGTCTGGCCCCCCGGCCTTCTTCTTAGCAGGCCGTCCCCGAGGCCCGCGCGCACACGATCCGGTCCGCAACCCGGCATCCTTACGCAATACAGCCCAGCCCGCCCCGCCCCGCCTCCTCGTCTACCAGGTCTTCCGAGTCCCAAGCGGCCGGGCCGAGCGCTCGAGCCGCCGGACGGAAGACCGCCTGCCGCTGCCTGCCCTCGCGCGCGCGCGGGGCGCTCGAAACAGCCAGTTCCCCGCGGCCAAAAATGGGCAAAAATACCCCTCCCCCGCCGCCCGAAAATCTCCCGCCTCCGGTTCAGACCGCGGCGACGCGCCCCTCCCCGCCCAAACATTTTCCGCCGCCGCCTCCACGCGCTCCCAAAACATTTCCACCGGCCGCCTCCCGCCTGCGCGCCTCTTCCCTCCAGTTCCGAGACCCCGACTGGCCGCCCTCTCCCCGCGTATTTACCTGGCGCCAGAGCCCCGCGCACCAAGCTCAAGCTTTCAAGTCTCTCGGCACCGCATCTGCCTCTCGCCCTCCGCCGGTCCCCTATCCCTCTACGGCCGCAGCCCTTTCCGAGGGCGATTTCGGAGGGAGAGGCTCGGCGATCTCGTCTCTCGTGGCCGGAGAGGATGGAGAGCGTGAGGAGGTTCCTGAACCCGCTGGTGCTCAACCTGCAGAAGATGGAGCTGGAGCTCACCTGCCCCGTCTGGTGGGTCAATCTGTTCCTTGCTCCTTCTCGTTTCCTTTGCTTTTAGTCTAGATGCGGCTTCATCGCAAACGAACGAAAGATAGCATCATGATGATTTGTTTCCCTTTTTTTTTGCCTGTGCTGATTGCTGAATGTTAAAGGTGTCATTTTTATCGTTCAAGATCTCACTAGGCGCTAGCGCTAGATCCGGCAAAATGATGTGCCTCAATCCTTTCTGGATTTGTATACCGAACTTCTCGGTCGTCTGATACGAAAAAACTTTGTTTGGCAGCCTGAAGTTGCTCAGCGCGCCTACAATGCTACCGTGCTACCACACATCCTGCAGGTATTTTCTTTTTTCACATTTCTCGACCAACTGATGTTCGTCATCTTCTACTCATCTTGCCTTGCGAGTTGTGAGTTGTGGCGACTGACGATTTTGTCGGATTCTTTCAGCAACTGTGCTGCCACACGGACTTCGAATGGTTATAGCTGCGCCATTTGCAAATCGGCATATCATTGTCAAGGTACATCATGGCTCGCTGAATTGTTTCTGAGTTCTGATCGAGGGCCTCTATTCTTTATTTGATCTCGGTACTGTTTGCAGATTTAAGGCCAGCCTGTCACCTTGAGGCGATAGTGGGCATTCACAGGAGCCTCAGCTCTACACTCAGCACCATGGTTCAGGAACAGGATGCTCAAGTTCACATTCCCGGTACATTCTTCTTCCATTCCATGTTCGAAGAGTATGAATTCTAGACATTGTTAATAACTAGTGGGATGTCAGAGTAAAGGCTGATTGGTGGGGCAAAATCTTTTCTTTGTTCAGTTGCAAAGACAGCATCCCACGGAACACCAGAATCAGGGAATAGAAGTGGGGTAGAGAAATCTGACCAGATGAAATCTTACAACCCCGTTGCTTCAAAATTAGTATATAACCAATCGACTGGACCTGCGTTCGGGAACATGGATGGTGTTCAAACAAGAGATCCTGCATTTGATAACAAAGCTGCTGATGCAGCTGTTGCACCAACAGTCCTTGTACAGAAGGGACATTCTGGGTCACAATCTTCTGATGGCCCTGGGGATTTGGATTGTGACAGCAATGATCTTGAAGGAGAACTGGTAAAATTCTGTTCTATCTTGGCAATCTATTTTTAGAAACATATTCTCTGTAGCTTCACTACTAAATGTTAGCTATTCTGTCAGATAACAAGCAGATCACCTCTTCAAACCGCACTGAAAAGAGAGGCAAATGTAATGGATGACCATGCCAGAGAATTGAAGAAGCAAAAATCAAATGATCAGGTTCAAAGTAAGAGCTGTTTCCTATCCGATCTCCTTTCTGAATATTTGGAACGCAAAATACTAATGTGATTTTGAACATGAATACAGGACAAACAACCATGGCCAGTGCTTGGAAATGTGAATTTTGTCATTCTTCCCAAGTCACTGAGGTCGGTCTTGCAGAACTTAAACAGGAGTTGATATTTGTCCAATAGTAATTAGTATATGACCTGCTGCTGATTTCTTGTAAACTTGAAGAATCTAATGTAAATTGTAACTTACAGTGTACTGGCCCTTTGTCACATTATCTACATGGGGAGCCATTACAGGCTGATCAAGCATGGAAATCAAATGTTCAGCATGTCCATGAGAAATGCATTGAATGGTATGTTCTTGGCAACTTTCATGATAATATTTCTGAACGAACACACACAGGGCTCTTAAATAAAAATTATTTACTGCACTAATTTATGGTACCAATACAGGGCTCCTCAAGCATTCTTCACTGGTGATATTGCAAACAACTTGGAGCCTGAGTTGGCCCGTGCTTCTAAGATCAAGTGCAGTGTTTGTGGCTTGAAAGGTGCGGCACTTGGCTGCCTTGTGAAGAGCTGCCGCAAGAGCTTTCATGTCCCATGTGCACACAGGATCAAAGGCTGCAGATGGGATGAAGTAAGTCTTGTTACTTAATTCTACATTGTCCATCATGTATTCAGTGAAAATGCTATCCCTCTTCGCTGGTAAACTATTTAGTCAATTGTCGCACTGAACAAATGTGAATTGCTCCAGGAAAACTTTGTTATGCTGTGTCCTACTCATTCTTCAAAAAAGTTACCTTGTGAGAGATCGAAGTCAAAAAAGAAGGCCCAGCTACAGCAGTATGTCATTTGTGCCTGTTATTCTCTGCATTTTGCTGTACCTGATTGTGTCTTTTGATGACCCCCCTTTTTCTTCTGATTCCCCAGGCCATCATCTGATATTGATGATCTGAATTCACCTTCTCCAATGCAAAGTGATGAACTTTGGACTGCCCCACCTGTTATGACTAGTGAATGGGTGATATGTGGATCTGCCCTCAGTGGCCGTGATAGGGTAATTGTATTTTCTATGATCTGCATAACTGAGGTATTTCATAACTTATTCAAATATGTAATATGCCCTGGAATATTCATAACTTCACAGGAAATCTTGGATCAATTTGAGCATCGAACTGGCATCACTGTAACTAACAGTTGGAGCTCGAATGTGACTCATGTGATTGCTAATACTGATGAACGTGGGGCATGTGCTAGGACACTCAAAGTTCTCATGGCTATTTTAGCTGGAAAATGGGTTCTCAATGTAAATTGTGAGTACATTTTCTCTGAAGATCAGTAAATATACTTGTGGCAGACCGAATTATGTTTGTTGGTCATTTGTGATTTTGGGGCCATTGCAAGTTAGACATGATTGTTTGACTAAGTGCTGTCACCTAGTGGTGTGGTACTTGATAACTTGAGCTTAGTATATCGTCACCTAGTAATTTGCTTGCATATATTTTTTTGCTTATGCTTAGATTGCCCTGTTCTTCAAGTCATTCTTATGCAAATTTGCATGTGGTAATTAGGGCTGAAGGACTGTATTGAGGCTAGAGAACCAGTCCCAGAACAGCCCTATGAGGTCAGGTGTGATGTTCATGGCTCTTTTGATGGCCCTCGCACAGGAAGGCTTCGAGCGATGCAACAGGTTTGCAAATAATTTCTGGGAGTAAATAAGCTAAATCATGACTGCACAGTGATCTTGTTGGTATACTGACTGCATATATTTCTTGTTCTGTAGGCACCAAGTCTGTTTGCTGGGCTGACCTTCTATTTCAGTGGCCATTTCATGCCAGCATACAAGATTAACCTTGAAAATTTGATTGCTGCAGCAGGGGGTTCGATTTTGGAGAAGAGTGAGCTTTCTAGTACATCCTTGATTCTCTACAGCGTAGAGCCGCCACAAGGAAATAATCTGGACACCCTTAATGAGATCATCAAGAAGAGAGAAGCTGAGGCTGAAGAATTGGCAGCCACAGTTGGCTGCAAAGCTATTCCTCATACATGGCTTCTGGATTCTATTGCATCCTGCACAATCCTCAGTTGACTGTGACACTGTACTTAGGTTCAAACATAGGAATGTAGTTTTCGCTTCTTCCTTTTTCCCTTTTTTTAAAAAAGGAGATTAGAATGTGATTGACGTGATCCAAAACATCTTCAGATTGTAATATGAGAGTGCAATTCAATTCGAATAAACCTGTGTACCTCAGTCAATGTTACTGTCGATGATGTCATTTCACATGTTTCACCTACTGATAGTGATAGGTGCAGTTGGTCTGATTTTTCTTTCCAAACAAAAGAGTATGGATTTGGTAGGTGGAATTTACTCCAATTTCTTCTTGAATTAGGGGGGAAAAGGATCACGAGGTGGATATCATCTTTACTGCCTGTTTCAGATCCAACGCTCGGGCACCGTTCAAGAATTTCCATATTCAGCTGTGGAGTTTGTCATCTACAGCTTCAGCAACAGGAGAAAAGCCTGAAATGATTGTGGAGTGCATTGGAAACAAAGCAAACGGGATGGCTGAGCTCAGGAGGTTGCTTCAGAAGCAGTTCAACAGCAACAGCCAGGAGAGGTCCCCGTCATACAATATAGTCTCACCAGTCATGCAGTCACCAGTGTCCTCCCCCTGATGTCTCTCGAATTTGTTTTTTCGTCCACCAGACCATGATCCTGATATCAAAGCAACACTTGTACCCCTCCCTTCTCCTTTCCCTCTTTATTGATCTTTTTAAGAAGACACGCCTGGGTGCTGAGCGCTGATGGTGCCAGCACCATGGCGTTCTTCAGCAGCGGATCACGGGCGCTGGTTGAAATCCTGACGAGAATGCAGAGGTGAGTTGCAGTTTGCTACTCTCTTGTAACTTTCCTGTAAAAACCAATGTGAATTGTGATGGGTAACCGAGTAGTTCTTTCTAGTAATGATTTAGGTTCCTGAAGTCGATGCAAACGCGCAACTTTCCGTTCTTCTTGTATACGGTACAATATTAGAAATCCATTCAGCGTAACGGCACTGCCGAATAAATCTTGCTTCAATCAATCTTGTAATCTCCGCCCTTATATCAGGTAGAATTTTATGGTTGCATCGTCGTGCAGGCTGCTGATATGGCCGATATCCTGGTTTTATAGGCAACTGGTGTTCGACAATGGACCGGTCTAGACCAGGCATCTCATGGTATTCCCAAGCAAAGCAATCTTTGAATTCTTTTAATAAACTTGTCAATCTACATTTGTAGTCGGGATCCAAGCTAGCACTAATATACGTCGGCCTTGGCTTGCTACCATGTCCTAAATCCACCATCTCCAATGAATCGGCCGATATAAATCCATGCCCAAGCTTCCCGTCTTCTCGGACGAACTGATCCATCTAATTTGATCTTCAGAACCGACTGCTCGGATCGGCTGTAGGCCAAAATCGGATACTTTTAGGAAATCAGTGTCCCAAGTCCTACCGGATATACACTTGACGTGTTCGCAGCTCCACTGTTGCGTATCGGCTGCCGCAACACTGTAGGCGGAATCGGCGGTGACTATCTCGGTACTGTCGCCGACCCACTGTATGAGGCATTGGTGCATTGTAGATGGGACGCAACAATTCGCGTGTATCCAATCGCGACTGAGCAACATATTGTAGGACCCCTTGCCATTAATAATAAAGAAGGTAGTGGGAAGGATCTTACTGCCGATGGTGAGGTCGACGCAGAGCGCTTCGCGGACGGGAGACACGTTGCCTTCAAAGTCTTTGAGCATCATGTCCATCTTGGTCAGATCTTCGTCGCTTTTGCCCAACTTCCGGAATATGGCATATGGCATGATATTGACTGCAGCGCCTCCGTCCACTAGTAGCCTGGTAACAGGTCGTCCGTTAATGTGTCCTTTGAGAAATAGAGCCTTGAGATGTTGCCGTTTTTCGTCTTCCGGTTTCTCAAAAGTGGCTGTCATTGGCTCCAAAACCAATTGCGCCATCTGCTCCTCCATCCTTGTTGCGTTGTCTCAATCGGCGGGCGCCATGAACTCCATCGGCAAGATGAACACCATGTTGACGTCATCTGCTGATTCTTGATTGTCGCCCTCCTCGTTGTTGTTTCTTTTGGGGCGCCAGACTCGAGACCTGTCGTTTTTCTTATCCACCACCTGCCTCTGCTATTCCACTTGTTGTTCCCATTGGCGCAGACGTTGGATCCTGTTGGCGCTAAAATCGGCCGGGTAGGAATCGGCCGATGGGTCTTCAGCGTCGGACACACGACCCGGGAGAATCTGCTTAGCTCCTGTTCGGGTTATCGCCCTGGTGCGGTTCGCGCGGCGTGCCAGTCAATCTGACCTGTTGATTGACAAGAAAATAGAGTATTAAATTCCAGGCGCGTCGACCGGCTAGATTTCCGATCTGTCCTGAGGAGCGCGTCGGCGGTAAATCGGCCGATTTGCTGTAGAGATGATCGGCTATGAATCAGCCGATGATCGTATAGTAATTGTAAAGAGAACTACTGGAGCAATCTAAACAATTACTATAGAAGCAACACTTGAAACAGATCTAATCGGCTGTATGGCGATGAATCGAAGGAGAACGATGACGAAGCCGATTACCCTGATCTCAAGCTGGATAACTGGTGATAATACTAGAATAACAGGTAAAACTTGCAATTCTAGTAAATATCGATAACTTGTGAATAAATCCAAACGAAACCACAGCGATGCGCCCGTAGTTAAAGCTCGGCTATTACTCGATAATCGGAACCTACCAATTGGCCGGAGATCAGGTTGATGCAGCCCTGCCAATCCGTACGAACTCGTGAAAGAAGAAAATATTGGCGAAGTCGCCGACTTGAAAGGTAAAGTACTGATAAAAAGTAGAAGTATTTTGTTGATTGATGTTGGTTTCTTTTGCAAAACCCTAGCGACTCCTATTTATACCCTGAAACTAGGACTCCTGGTCGATTACGACTTGTTACAACCTTATTTAAAATAGGAAAACTACTATATCTATAATAACTTTAAAAAGGAAACGGACTCCCGCAGAATCTTCCGCCGCCGTTTCCTAATACAATCAGGACCTCTTCAATTGCTTTCCGGCCGACTTAGCATGCCGTGTTGACCAACTTTTGACTAGGATCTTCTGGAATAATCCTATCCTGTTGGCATAGGCTGCGCCACCAATCGGCCGATTTTCAACTGTTACCCCGATCGGCCGATTCCTTACTGTAGCTTTCAGATCCGCTTCATCGGCCAACCTTCTCCTCCTGACGCCGATTCAATACGTGTCAAAATCTGGCGTCAACAGATCCTTCGTTTTTGAGACTTGGACAGTCCATCAGGGCACCACCTGGGGTTCACCGGTTTGGCCGGTGGTTTGGCGTACTCCCAGTCTGGTTCCCTTCCTAGGGGGTTCTCATCTGACACCCTAGCGTTGGCCATTTCTTCTAGCCGATCGTGTACGCTGGTTCTGCCCCCCAGTCGCTTCTTCTAGTTGATCCTGCCCCTCGGCCGGTCATACTGTTCGAACCTGTCCCTTGGCCGGTCATACCGGTCACGTCTGCCCCCCAGCCAATCATGCACCGAAAGGCGTTGATTCTCTTGTTCGCGCCAGTTCCTGCTGATCGGCTCTGATCCCCTGTCTCTAGAGTGCGACCTCTTGAGCGGGCGATCGTTGCAATATGGTCCGCTGCACTCGGGGCAATTATCAGCTGATGATAATCTGAGGTTATTTTCCCAGCAGTGGATGAAGAACGGGCATCGCCAATGATCTTCGTGTCGGCGTATCATCTCTTCGCGGTGTCTCGATCTTTCCTGCTGCCGCTGATATTTGTTGAGTAAGAATTGGGAGGTGACGGGTCTACGCGATCGCTCTGATCCTTCACCCTCGTCTTCAAGCCGCCTTTTCTCTTTGACACCGTCCATCGTAGCCTGATTTCTTGGATCTACGGCGCCGCTTCTTTTAGCCGACTCCGACGTCAGCACCTTGGTTTGAAGCGAGTTTTTTCCCGTGTCAACCATGTTAGCAGGGAAAGGATGCATCAATTTTCATCGGCTTTACTGGCCTCGTCGGGACTTCGAATTTGAGTCTGCCTTGCTCAATGGCCGACTGTATCTGCTGACGGAAGATTTTGCACTCATTTGTGTCATGAGACGTGGCATTGTGCCACTTGCAATATTTCATCTTTTTGAGCTGTTCGGCCGACAGAATGGTGTGGTAAGGTGAGAGCTTGATCTGCCCCTCTTGGAGAAGTAAGTCGAAGATCTTGTCGGCCTTTGACGTGTCAAAGCCGAACGCCTCTGGTTTTTTCTTCCTGAAAGGGCACGATATTGACTTCTTCCCTTTGACACATTCTGCTAGGCCGATTTCCTCTTCTTCTTCAGATTCAGATCCTTCTAAATATGCCACCTTTTTCTTGAAATTCCTCCACTGATCAAACAGACATACTTCTTGACCGGCTAATCGGTGAACGATTTGACTTAAACTTTCAAACTCTTGTGAGGCGTACCTCCCCTTGATGTGTGGCAGGAGACCTTGGAAGGCGATATCGGCCAGCTGAGCGTCGGTCAGGGCTAGGGTATAGCATTTGTTTCTGACCTCTCTGAACCTCTGTACGTAATTAGTTACTGGTTCGTTGCTCCTCTACCTAAGGCTGGTCAGATCTGAAAGCTTCATCTCGTGGACTCCCGCGTAGAAGTACTTATGGAATTGCTTTTCCAGATCGGCCCAAGTAACGATGGAGTTGGGTGGTAAGGTAGTGAACCACTGGAAGGCCGACCCAGATAGAGACGACGAGAATAGACGCACCCGCAGAGCATCTTGTGTGGCGGCCTTCCCGCACTGGATGATGAATCTATTCACGTGTTCCACAGTTGAGGTGTCATCCAGCCCCGAGAACTTGGTGAAGTCGGGAACTTTGTACCGATGGGGAAACAGCAGTAGATCGTAGGCAGTTGGGTATGACGTTTTGTACGTATAGGTTTGTACCTTCGGCTTCAACCCGAATTGGTCTTGAATCACTTCTACTATCCTTGCTGTCCAATCCACTTGCTGCTGATGAACAACTGGTTGGGGGATCGGCACATGTTGGTCGATCGGCGGTGGGACGGCCGGGTGATGGATCAAAGCGTGTGGCGGATTTTGCTGCAGCGTGGTCGGCTGAGCAGTTGAGAGCTGGTGGCGTAGCGAATCTGCCGTCCCATCGTTCAGCATCATCGGCGCCGCGCTTCTGAGTGTTTCCGCAGCATCTGCCCCCCTGCTGATTTCTGAGGTGGCCGGTTGATACTGAGGGACCGTCGGCAAGACAGCTGATTGGAACGGTGCCCAGGTCGGAGAGGCTCCATGACCGGCTGACTGGTCCAGAACAGCCGTTGTTGCTGGTGCCCCCCAAGGTACTGAGTTTGAGGGCAATGATTGCACGGAAGAAATCTGGGCAGGCTGAGGCAGCGCTTGTGATCGAAAGCATGGCGCACCGTTATATCCTGGAGGCATTGAAGGCAATGAAGTTTTGTATCCTCCGTGTTGTGTCGATATCGGCTGAGGAGCCGAGTGAGACGTGCCTGGTAAGCTTCTGACTGGAGCTACAATAGGTGGGATGTATGCTGGCCCTTGATATCCCTGAGCTACTCCGCTGACCAGAGAACTGCCAGTCAATCTGACCTGTCGATTGCCAAGGAAAGAAACGTATTAAATTCCGGGGTCCCGATCGGCTAAAGTTCCGATCTGTCCCGAAAAGCGTATCAGCGAATCGGCCGATTTGCTATGAAGATGACCGACTGTAGATTAGCCGATAATCACGTGGCGATTGCAGAGAAACTACTGGAGTAACTCAAACAATCGCTGCAGGTGCAACACTCAAAATAGATCTAATCGGCTATATGATAATAAACAAGGAAAAATAATGATAAAGTCGACAATTCGATCTCAAGCTGGATAACTGGTGATAAAACTAGAACAATAGGTAAAACCTATAATTCTTAGTAAATATTGATAACTGGTGAATAAATCTAAACGAAATAACGGCGATGCGCCCGAAGTTAAAGCTTAGATATTATTCAATAAACGGAACCTACCAATTGGCCGGAGATCGTGTTGATGCAGCCCTGCCAATCCGTACGAACTCGTGAAAGAAAAAGAAGTATTGGCGAAGTCGCCGACTTGAAAGTAAAGTACGATGAAAAAGTAGATTGTTTGTATTGATTGATGTGTATCCTCCACAAAACCCTGACTGCTTCTATTTATACCCTAGGACTAAGAATCCTGATCTATTACGATCCGTTACAAACTTGATTTAAATAAAAACTACTATATCTATAAGATTTTCCTAAAGGAAACAGGCTCCCACAGAATCTTCTGCTGCCATCTTCCAGTCCAATCCGGACTCTTTCCATTGCTCCTCGACCGAATCGGCGTCGTTCTTTGACCAACATCAGGTCATCTTTGACTGGGATCACTTGCTGGGATTCCATTGGCTTCATCCCCTATCTGTTGGCGCAAGCCCACATTGGTCCAAATGCTCTAGCCTTTCTACCTATAATACTTTCAGTAATTACATAAATCATATTTATATATATCCACAACTAACCTCCCCTTTATCTTGAAAATGAATGCACATTCCACATCATGACGATAGAAAAGATGTATTTTTGTCTGGACCACTTCAGTAAAATAATGATAAAGAAAAAATATTATTTAAATAAATTTATTTTCACGTAAAAATAAGCAAATGTTAGTATGAAAAATAATGCGCTATTTACGCGGGCAAACTTTCTAGTTTCTTTTTGTTTGAAAGCTCTCTCTCTCTCTGCAAGCTACTAGTACAGTACTACTCAACCTTTGCTGGCCCCATCATGCAGTGACCACCACGGCCCAATGCCCAACTGCCCGAGGATCATTCATCTCTGCCTCCACGCGGCGTACGCGCGTCGGTCAAGCGTGGCGTGCGGGTAGAGAAAGCGTGGTGCCCGTCAGCCGGACGCGTGCGGGTCCCCGTGCCGTGCCCCGGCCGCCGGAGACGCCTCAGAGAATTTTCTCCCACGCCGCCGGCCGCCGGAGACGCCGCAGATAATTTTCCTCCCACGCCGCCGGCCGCCGCTCGGCGGCTTCCTCCTTCCTCTTTCCTCCCAACCAACTGCGCTGACTCCTGAATACTCGCGGTCTTGTGGACGTACGTGTACGTAGCTTCGTACACGGACTGAGGAGACCGTACGTACGAACAGCCATACACGTGCACACGTATGCAAGGGCAAGGCGTCGTCGAGGAGCCTACGAGTGCGAAACCGTGGGCATGCGAGGGCCTGGGTGAAAATCACCTAGGTTTTCTTTCAAAAAGAATCAGCCCGGTGCCCGGAACTAGTAGCACTCCCATGACCAGGAGGAGGACATGCGTGTGCGGCTGTGAAAAAAAAGGGTCACCTGTGTAATTTTGTTCGGTTATTTTTGCAGCGGTGGTGAAGAGGAGGAGCAAGAGACGGCTGATCAGCTTCGCCAAGGCCAACGCGAAGCTGCGGAAGGGTTTCAGGGCCATCCTGGTCAAGGTCAAGCGGCTGCGGCTGCGGCTGCGGCTGCGGATAAGGGTGAAGGGCCTGGACCGGCTCCGGCGGCAGTGCCGGTGCTTCGCCGTGCCCAAGCTCCCCATGCCGCCACGCAGGAAGGAGCACAGGTACCACAAGCTCGCATCAGGGAGATCTAGGGAGCCAGGCTAGAGCATGTCGCCGCACGTACGCGATCGAGCACGGCAGTTTTTTTTTTCTTTTTTTTTTCAGATAAGAAGGCGACAACTGCCTGGATAGGGAAGTACATCGGCACATACGCGTCGAAATTCGATTTGTTGCCTGACAACGTTAGACACACGGACGGTGATAGGTATCTGTGCTCGAATGTTGTTGCATCCGCACTGATTTATTGTGCATGTGCCTTCAGTAGTTCAGAGTGTGCTCGTTTTATTTTATTTCGTTCTCCTGATCCTTTTGTTTTACTCTTCTCCACCGCATTACGTACTAGAGAAAGGGACGGCACGGGCAGAGTGATAGGGACGGAAAGCCTTCTCCAACCATAGGTTCACCATCAAGCAAGAACATGTGCTGATACCACAAACTTGTGCTACTGATATAATAATACTACAAAATGTAATCTGATGGCAACGAATCGCATGTTTCCACAATCTTTTTCACATGCTTGTCTCCTAATGAGCTTCTCTTATCCCACACCATGGACTGAGATTCTTGCGAAGAAACAATTACAGTTGGGCAACTCACGCCCGGACGTTTTCCTCAGAGTCCAAGAAGTTTCTCTTGCCCTTTGTTCACCGTGTACACTGGATCAACATATAGAGTTCCAAATTTTAGTGGCATCTTCTTAGCTTTAATACATGAACAGTAGAAATATGCAGGAACACTTTTGTTATTTCCAGGCAGCAACGATGACTTGCGGCGTTGTCTCATCATTCAACTGGCTCAACGCCTAAAAAGAATCTGATTGAAAAAAAACCCACCTAAAGAGTCAACATGATACATGGACATCTCAAGTAAAACAAGTGTTGCTGTGCCCAAAGAGTCAACAAATAAGTGCTTACATGCAAGTATAGACGACCAATTAAGCAACCCACAGAGCACAAAATGTGTGCACCCAACGAACAAACAATGACTTAACGCTAACAAATAACTATACACGAAGATCGCAATGTCACACAGATTCCTTGTCTCACTTGTTCTGCTCCCATTCCTTTTGTTAAATTTCCAAAGATATAGTCAGTACAAAAGCCCATTTCTTTTGTTAAATTTCCAAAGATATAGTACAAAAGCCCCATACGGGGACAGGCGAAGAAACTTTCGGGGACCCCTCACACAACTTTCTTTTGCAGGATAGCTCATCAACCTCCTCGAAACTGAATTACAGGTCTAATTTGTATTTATTGTATTATAATTTACTAAGTTATACAGAGGACTTGGCAGTTTGCAAGGTAATAGATGGGCCAAGAGGATTAGCTGCATGAAATTCTAGTACTATACTACATATGAAGACGATATTGTTTTTAGATAATTCCTGGTTAACTAACATGCGAATAGGTTTAACAATTGAATTTCAAGTTGTAGATATTAACACTTCTTTGTAACGATATCCTTTTGGGTGATAACCTTATCACAATTTTCCCACAAGGTCATTGATAAAAAAAAATGAAGAATAGAAGAGTCTTAGGGGTTTCTGAAAACATATACCAATGGAGGTGTTTTCTGCAATGTCCAACTGTCCATGCATATAAAATGCAGGGGAAGCTTTAAGCGCTTACCAAGTTAGCAGAGCTAGCTGAGGGAGGGTCGGAGGGAGCTGCTTATCCCAGGAAGAAAGGAAGGTCTCCTTCCCATCACCATGGCAACACGGCCAGGCCCTTTGACTGAATGGCCATGGCAGTGGATGGGCAACTTCAAGGTATGCAAAGTTGCCAACATATTGCATATCCATGCTGTCTTCCCTTCACTGTTTCTCTTTCAGATGCTTGACTGTTTTGGGTTTAGGATTTGGACATGGGGAGATAGTGTTCCTGTTCTTAAGCTAATGATATAGCCACAATGATCAGGAAGACAATCCAATAGATAAAGAAAAAAAATAAACTGCTTGATGGTTGCCCTATGATCGAGAGGTTGAGCTGAGATTGAGATTCTGTATCAAAGTATTAAAGTATAGCTATAAATGTAGGGCGTCCACATTTAATTGGCAGGCGGCAGCGATGCAAAAATCATAATCGCAGTGAACAATCAGAGAATCATGCTGTTCATCTAACAAATGTAGTTCATTTATTCTTACATGCTATAAAGCTGAAAATATTTTTCAGCTGAAAATAAATGCTCAGCAGGAGTATCACGTCCTAGAGCTTTTAAGTTGCTTGTGCAGAGTACTGAGTACTGACCACCTGCTAAAATTAGTCAGCTCATATTGGCCAGCTCAAGTCTGAATCACTGGCGGTAGTCAGTACATATCAATGACTGCACAAAAAATTGAATACAGCCGGTTGAACTGACATGCAGCCCTCAGGCTACACCAATAACTTCAGAAGGACCAAATGATCTGAAACACCTTTACAGACAAGCATTCATTTCACATAATGCTATCAGAACTGATACAATGTTTATGTTGACGCACAGTACCTGGTCCTGGCACCTGCAGTGCTGCACACTGCCCACAGGGTGGCCACCAAGGGGTGGGGAGACCTTGACCCAGCATATGCCACTATGCTACCAGCACTGCTGCTAAGGATGATCCACAACCAAATCTGGATCAGCTTGTCTCGCTATCAGATGGCTCGCAGGAAGAACGTGATTGTTGACCGTAGCATTGAGTTCGAGCAGGTGGACAGGGAGAGGTCCTGGTAAGTAGGATGCACAGCACAACTGTTTATAAGTTCACACGCACGATTGCACGAACATATCATATTAGCACGAAATTGTTGCATTGGCTAGCTAACTGTAATAGGCAGCATGCACATCTATATTGCAATGTAACACAGTCCTTACCATTCGATGCAGGGATGACCAAATCATCTTCAATGGGCTCGAGTTCTATCTAGCCTATGCGATGATCCCCAATGTCAGGCTCCTTCCGGTCTGGAGAACTGATGGGGCCATCATCACTGTGCTTCTTCACATGGGGCCTGTCGAGTTCCTCTACTACTGGTTCCATCGGGCACTGCACCACCATTGCCTCTACTCTCGCTACCACTCACACCACCATGCCTCCATCGTCACAGAACCCATAACCTGTAAGTAACAGCACTAGCAATCTGAGTTACAATAAAGATATATTTCAACATATTATCCTCCAAGTTTAGCACAAGAGGTAAAAAATAGTGAATCCTGCTCAACCTCATTTCTACTTCAGGTGGCTCTACTCATGGAATCTCAGATATTTAAATAAGAATAAAGAGTGGCCATTTGAAGCAAGGCAAATTGTGTGGATAATTTTTATTGATAGCGTTTTATAGACTCATCCACCACAGCAGTCGAACTGATGAGAGAACAACTTGGTGCTGTAAGCATAATAATTTGAAAGAATAAATGCACCTAAGGAAAAAAAGAGTACGAAACTACAAGGGCAGTCCTCTGAAATCTTAAAGTGCAGTTACGACACAAGAGGAGTAATTGCTGGTCCTTCCAGCAGCTAATCTACTTAAAATTTGACTATATTACACTTGTATTGCTTCAATACATCACTAAATGGTCACTATGTCCACAATCAAAATAAGTGTTTTTGTGTTACAGAAAGCATGAAAATCTATATTTTGCAGTGAACTGGCAATTGTCCTTCATTCTAACTCAATTACTATATGATTGGCAGCTGTCATCCATCCATTTGCTGAACATGTGGTGTATTTCATGCTGTTCTCAATTCCGACATTAACGCCCATTTTTATGGGCTGTGGTTCTGTTCTCGGTGTTGTCTTGTACATTGCATACATTGACTTCATGAATAATATGGGGCACTGCAATTTTGAGCTGGTGCCAAAATGGATCTTCAAGGTCTTCCCTCCTCTGAAGTATCTCATGTACACTCCATCGTAAGTATAATGTTTTAACATGAAGCTGCAAATCTTGTCAACTAGTACCGGGTGATAAGATTTGGAATGCCTTGAATTCCCATTTGAATGGTGATCAGTCATAGCTTAACTGATAAACAGGACCACACCTATCAAGTGTTTTGCTTTGTCCTACAGGTTTCACTCTCTCCATCACACCCAGTTCCGCACAAACTACTCATTGTTCATGCCATTCTACGACTACATGTACAACACCATGGACAAGTCAAGTGACGTGTTGTATGAGCAATCACTGAAAGTCACAGACGAAACACCAGATCTGGTTCACCTGACACATATGACCACCTTGCAATCGATTTATCATCTTAGGATTGGGATTGCCTCCATTGCCTCCAAACCATCTGACAACCCTGTATGGTATAGCTGGATGATATGGCCTGTGGCGTGGCTGTCGATGGTATTGGCATGGGTTTATGGATCTTCAGCTTTTGTCATTGAGAGACTCCGAATGAAGAAGTTCAAGATGCAGACATGGACTATTCCAAGATACAACTTCCAAGTATTTTTTTTCTATGCTTTATGATCTAATAATGCCTTGATATTTGCAGTCTACTAACAGTTTCGTTATATGCAGTATGGTATGAATTGGGAAAGAGAATCCATTAACAGCTTGATTGAAAAGGCAATATTAGATGCTGATGAAAGGGGGGTCAAAGTTCTCAGTCTAGGACTGCTAAATCAGGCATGATAATCGTACCTGTCTTACATATTTATAGATTGTGTAAATACTTTCTACTGTGATAAGGAAAATGCACAAATGCATATAAGCAAAACACTTGTAGGAACACATTTCCTGTTTTTCCTGGAATCAAATAGAATCTTAAGCTAGAGTATTGCTCAATTTGGTGCACATTACACACAAATTGCTCATAAGAAGTTCAAGTGAAATATTAATTTGTTATGTTTCTTCCATCCAAAGTTTAAAAATGATCAAACTCTAATACTATTTGGTTTTCCAGGCAAAGACGCTTAATAGAAGCGGTGAACTATTTATACAAAAATATCCAAAACTAAGAGTGCGACTTGTTGATGGAAGTGGTTTAGCAACTGCAGTGGTGCTCAAGAGCATCCCTTTAGGAACAAAGAAAATTTTTCTTTCAGGAAGTACTTCCAAGGTTGCCCATGCAACAGCTATCGCCTTATGTGAGAAAGGTGTCCAGGTACAACTGTCATTCTGCCATTCTATTTGTCAAATAGGACGCTGTTACTATAATGTGATCCTTTTAGTTTTCCAAAGCAATTCACCAACATAATTCTGTGCAGGTAATCATGAATCAAAAGAAGGAATATGACATGCTCAAGTCACGACTTCCAGAGAGTAGAACAGTCTACCTAAAATTCTCCAACAAAGACATACCTCAGGTAAATAATAAATAATAAAGGTAGAGAAAACAAAAAATCCCCGGGAAGTGCCGTAGAGTGAGTATGCTGTAAAGGGGTCTCACTAGTAGGGGCATGACAGGACAGTGCACACTGTACTGTAGACCTTTATAATAACTGACACAAATCTGTCTGATAAAGCATTCTGCTATGCATGTACACTAAATCTGTATCACTCTAATGTTAGAAGATTTTGGCACTACCATCTACTACCAGATGACAAGATAACTACTACAAAAATCTTTATAACTAGGATATGATATAACTGAAGGAACAAACATTCCGGCATGGAGAATATACGATTGACCGAACTTCCATTTTGACAGATCTGGATAGGAGATCACATAGGTGATAAACAGCAACAAAGGGCACCGAAAGGAACAACGTTTGTTCCTACATCGCAATTTCCACTTAAGAAAATTCGCAAGGATTGCACTTACTTGAGTACTCCCGCAATGAAGATCCCAGAGACAATGGAGAATGTTCACACCTGTGAGGTAACAGTGGTTGTTTATTTTACCTGTTCATGTAAATTCTTTTAAGCTAATAAAAAAATGTAAATTATTTAAGCTAAGCAAAAAAGGGATCACATTTTCTACATGATAACTTTTCAAAGCCTAATTAATAATGCAATCTACATCATCATGCACAGAATTGGTTACCCAGAAGGGTCATGAGTGCTTGGCGCATTGCTGGAATACTGCATGCTCTAGAAGGTTGGGATATGCACGAGTGTGGTGACGATATGATGGACATCGAGAAGACTTGGTCGGCAGCTATTAAGCACGGATTTGCTCCTCTTACGAAAGGTTGATTCTTCTGAATCATGGCAGACACCACTCAATAATGCAGCTTATTCAACTATTATGCAAAGTCAAGTTCCGGTATCAAGAAGCATCACATATGCTTAATTGGCTTGGTAGCCTCATCAAACAGTGCTTGAAACGTAATCCTCCTAAAGGGAAGAGCAGAATAAGGGACTGAACTCCAAACCTAGTATAAAAAGCTATGTACTCGGTTGTATGAATGCTACATATGTACTTTGAACTTTTACTTAGTATGCCAAGGTTTGCTATTAAAATCATGTACCTGTCGTTTTCAAATGCAAAAAAAAAAACATCATACTATGCTGGCTGCCAAAGCTTGGAATGTCACTTTTGCTACTTCCACAACCATTCGTGTAAGATTGGCACCAAAATCCAGGGTGCGGATCAAAACAAGATGTTCCAGTACCTCCAGCGACACTCTCTAAAAGAGCAGGAGTATCTGAAACCTGCTGCCACACACCAAACACAAGTTTCTAACCAGAAATGTGCAGGCATCAGAAATATGACTCTTGACTTCTATGCATTCCAAAACCGAACAAGCAATCCGTCCTTGGCAAGTAGGCAATTAGCAGAACGGGGGACTTATCAGTTACCCGGGCAACAATGTCGGGCGAAGACATCACAAAGCAGCACGGTAACAGTGCAGTCAGCGGCGCGGAGGCCTCGCCGCAGCAGAGGTCGCCTCCGTCTCTACTCTCGGTGGATGGCTCGGCAGCGATTCGCCCAGGTTCTACTCCAGGACGCCGGAGCATGAGGAACGGGGGGAGGGGAGAGTGGTGTCTGCTGGGCAGGGAGGTGCTGGTCCGTCGACTGGTGGCAGGTGTGGTGGCGTCGGCGTCGCAGCCTCGGGGCGCGAGACGGCGACCAGGGCCGGAGTTGGGCAGTGCGGTTAGTTTGGGCCTTTGGGGCCGGACTCGCGGCCCAAACCCCAAACTTTCAAGCTGAAAATTAGTTTCAGGCTTTCAGCATAAAAAAATTGAATTGAAATGGCCCCCACCAGTCACCACTCGCTTCGCTAGGCCCCACTCCCCAGTCCCCCACGAACCCTCACTCACCCCCGCGCCCTGGCTGGTCTCCGCGGCAACGGTCAGATTCCTCACGAATCCAAAGTCAGGCATCGACGCCAAAACATCCTCTTCAAATCCTCGAGACCCAAAATTAAATCCTCCTCCTGCCCGCCCCCGGAGTCCGGATCCATGGGCTGCTTCCTCGCCTGCTTCGACGGCAACGGCGGCCGGCGCCGCCGCCGCCAGAAGTCGCGGAGGCAGTCGCCGGCGAGGTCCCCGCCGCGGTCGATCCATGTGAGGGCTCTGACTCGCCTGGGGCACCCGGCCCCGCGCCGTGGCAGTACGTTGGCGGCGGCGGGTTTCTGACTGGGCTTGGGATTTTTTTTCGCGCAGGTCGCTGTGGTCCGCGAGACGTCGTCGGCGGCGGCGGCGGATGTGGTGGTGAAGGAGGTGTCGCCGCCGTTGCGCGGGGCGAAGCCCTCGACGCTTGCGGCGGCCGCGGCCGATGTGGTAGCGAAGGAGGAGGCGGCGCCGTTGCGCGGGGCGAAGTCTTCGACGCTGGCGGAGGCCATGGAGGTCCCGGACGAGGTGGCTCGCGAGCCGCCCGCGGCGGATGTGGCGGCGAAGGAGGCGTCGCTGCCGGCTTCGCCGCCGCCTTCGGCTGTGGTGGTCGCGGATGAGGTGGTCACCGACGCGAGCTCCGGCAAGGAGTTGAGGTGCGTGTGAGCTTCATAGCTTTGCTTGCTCGCGCGAGTGAAACGGGCTTCATGTCTGGGAGGAAGAGCGTTGCGGCTCTAGTGCTTGTTAAAATTCCGTAGAGAGGAACTGGAGCTGTGCTGTCAGCAGTCGCTGCTGCTCATGGTCTCATGGGTGCCAATGCTTGGCGATCAACTGCCTGCCTACAGATGCCAATCCTTTATGCACGTGTTTCCAGATTTTGATAAATAAAATTCTATAAAGAAGATCTAGAGCTGTACTTTCACTCAGGCGCAACGCTCATGCTGTTGGCTCTCCCTTCTGCCCATGGGTTCCATTTCCTCAAGCGAACAGCCTGCCCGCAGATGCCACTGTCTTAATGCTTGTGCTTTCCAGATTTTGCAGTAATTTGCTTGTGGTGCAGTGCTTCTTACTCTGATTTGTTTGCAGGGAGTCGATTGAGCAAAAGGAGTCACCTGTGTGCTCTTTGCTGACAGAGAAGCAAGCCACACCACCGCTCTCCCGTGTGAAATGTTCTCCTATTGTGGCAGCAATTGTTTCCCCACAGGAATCAGTGGATTGTTCGCCTGTTGTGGCAGCAGTTGTTTCCACTCCTGATTCAGACCTCAGGTAGATGAAGGAACTATTGTACTTTTTATATGATTTATGATGCATCTTTGATGGCTATTAATAAGCCGCGCCATCTTTCATTATGTGTAGGGAGGTGAGTGAACATGGCAGTCGGAGCAGTGGCAAGAAGAAAGTAACATTCGACATGAATGTCACAATATATGAAAATGCAGTCTTGCCTGATCAACAGGAGGAACCACCAGAGGAAGATGAAAAACATGTGCAGAAGGCTGTTGTGCTCCCGGAGAATCACCGTTACCGGAATTGCTCTGACAGCGACGATGATGTTGAAGATGAGTATGCTGAAGATGATGTCTATGGTGATGATAACGATGAAGAGGAGGATTTTATGGACTGCAAGATTGATTTGGTTGATGATGAGGAAATGTTAACTGAAGATCACAAGCTTGAGTCTCATGGATCTCTATTCTCACTGTCAATGTCTAATGATCAGCAGAATGACCAAGAAGCTACCAGTCCTGCACCCAAGAGCAGTGGTACCTCTGTAGATGCAGAAAGCCCTCTAATTACGAGAAACAATCTCCGTGATAGAAGCCAATGTGTTCATCCTTTGCTGAACCCGGTTCAGGATCTGTCACAATGGAAAGCAGTTAAGAGTCTGAAGACCCAAGCTGTGTCAGGTAAAAAGTTGGACAAGGAGAATGTAAACCTAGTTCCAGATGTAGGTGCAAGGCAGACAAGGATGAAGCATAGCATATCTGGCGAAAAAGAAGTTTCCGTGGACACAAGCCTCTCTACTTGGTTGAATTCTTCTGAAAACTCTACTGTGGACAAGGCGCAGAGCAAATCTCCTTGTTCCATCTCCTCGGTAAGCCGAGAGGAAAGACCTGTCCTGGGTGCTCTTACTGTTGATGACCTCAAGCAATCATCATCTGCATCAACTCCACAAAGGTCTCCAAGAAGTAACCGTGAGGAGGCTCCAATCTTGGGTACGGTCGGAAGTTACTGGCGTTGCACAGAGCAGGACAGCGAGTATTGTTCTTCTAGATCTGACTCAGGGACTCATGGAATACCCAATACAACAAGCAAGTACAGAGAGGTGCGCTAAACATGACCCGAGTCATACATTCCCTGAAGACTGGGACACTTTTGTGATCTGCTTGTCCTTTGGTGGATTGTTGCAGGACAGAAGGGTGAACTGGCACTCGACTCCCTTCAACGTGAGGCTGGATAGAGCTATGAAGAAAACTTCTGCATGAACTGTTGCTGTTTCAACGTGGAACTGCTGCATGAAAACTTCAACGTGGATTGTCTTGGAGGGATTGAATCTCCATTCAATGAGTGGTCACAAGAATTTCCCTGCTCTAAGCGCAGTCTTGCCCATACACGACACTTCCTCTATGTTTTGTCTAGTATTTTTCATGTGCAATTGTGCAAATTCGATTGCGTTGTACTACATTGGAGTTGAGGGGTGCGTTCCTTGTTCATGGCCGCTGGATATGCAAGTGCTGGAGTCTTGGGTTTGTTTGCGTCTGTATATTTGCAAATGGCTGTAACGTTTGTGGTAACAAAATAATATTTTGATGTATCTGTGCTGCTCATTGTTGCACCATGTTGCCCTTGGCTTTCTCATATATATTGGCTCAGACTGACGCTGAAGTGATCCTCCTTTCTGTGTTATGCGATGATCCTTCTCCTCCTACTCGTAGTTGTACTTTGGTTGCGAATCTGAACTCTACAAAACAGTCTCCCCATTTGATCTTGAGTCGTGATAGCCGCTTCAAGGACACCTTTTCGCCAGGGGTCAACTGGGCGCGTAGCATAGTGGTTAGTTGGAAAACCCTTGTGTCAAGGCTAAGAATCCCATTGGAACGCGTAACTCGCGGAACACAAAATTCGAATACCTGACATTCGAATCCTATATGGAATAGAAAAACAGTCTCAGCAATCAGGTAAAAGAAAAGGAAATAGATAGAGTCGCCTCCGTGAACCTGGGCCACAGGCCCACGGACCAAAAGCGATGGCAAGCCTGCTGATCGAGCATGTGGGGCCTCCTCTCTCCCCGCCAGCACGTCGGCCCGCCCCCTCTCTCACGTGCGCCACCTCTGCTGCTGACCTCACACGCAGACAGAAACCGTCGCGCGTGTCACAGCCGGATTCACCGCGGGAGCCCACCAGTTACGAAACGGAGCCCACCAGTTACCTGATGGCCTGATCCCCCACAGCGGCGACAGCGGAAACGCAAACCAGAGGAGACGCGACGAGATAATAGATTTCAAACTCAAACCGAACACCGAAGTGGGGGAGAGAGGGAGAGGCAGAGGCCGAAGCAGGAGAGGGAGAGAGATAAATCGGAGACGGCCGTTGGGAGCAGGCGGCTACCGCGGCCGCCGCCTCCCCGATCCGGAGCCCCACCCCCGGGTCGCCCCCAGATTCGCACGACTTGGGAGGTCGTGCGCCTCGCCACCAGATCGGGAGGAAAATCGAGGTAATCTTCATTGCTGCTGTCGTATGATTGCGTTCTAGGGTTCTTCGCTGGTTCTAGACATTCCGATGGGTTCCCTGCGGCGAGATCGTCGGCGGCGCTAGTTTCCTTAGGGTTCTATCGGTAATTTTAATGTGAACTCGGGGCTGCGTTGCTGCATTTCGCGTTCCTCACAATCGCGCCGCCGCCGCCGCCGCGGCGGCGGCGAGTCCTCTCCCTCCGCGCCGGCGCCGCCCTCCGCCGCGGCTTTGCGCCCTTTCCCATCCTCCGCCACGGGGTCGGAGGTTCTTCTCCACCCTGTTGCGGCGCCCTTCGACCCGCGGCAGTGACGAATCTTATCCTTCGTGCGCCGGAGGCAGGCGGCGCCCGACGTGCCACCGGGCCTGGCACCGCCTGTCTCGTTGAGCTCGCTGAAGACGGGGATAAGCAGGTGAGGCTGAAGCTGAACCCTTTGTGAGCGGTGGCAGCAGGTAGGCTGGTGGCAACGTGGTTGCAGGTCATGGTGGACCGTTAGAGTGTTGTGGTCCTTTGGTAATGGAGGGCCCTGTGGCCAGCGAGGCACCAGTCACCTGCTAGTAGACCTCAATATAAGAGTTGAGTGAGATAATCTAATGTTGTAACACCATTTATTTATCTATTTTAGGTTCTGGGATGTGTGAAATCTGTTCTGAGTCATTTAGTTATTACATTTATAGATGGTCACAGTACAACTTAGTGGTTGATTTGGTAAAACTTGATAGATCAGGTTTTTGTTTTAAATCAAGCGGTCGTTTGTTGTTATTTTTTCTTGTTTAGATAGATAGTGTTCTCATTATATGTAGGAATGCTCGTTTTTGTAAAGTATTGCATAGGACAAATTTTTTGAATCTTAACTTCTTAAGTTGACATTTGCAGGTGAAGTGGCAAGTTTTCTGCAACTTAAATAACTAGAGTTTGATATATGGCTGACATGAATTCTGATCAAATTCTTGAGGTTCCTGACACTCCTGACCGAATACAACAGTCAACATGCCCTGTATCCAGCTCTGTTTTTAGGAGGGATGTTACAATGACAGCTGCTAATCCAATATCATGTCGCAGAATTAGATTTAAAACCAGTAATAATTCCTTGCATGGTTCATCAAGTCAAGATAATGCTTGTAGTGTACTGCCTGCACCTTCGGATACAGAAATTTTTTTCAAACAAGCTGATGTGGCACAGATTCTGGCAATATCAGAAAATCTCCAGGCAAATGTTTCCTTACAGAAATCTGACAGGAGTGAAATATCTGTTGAGAACGGAAAGAGGGCTGAAAAACGTGGCTTGGATCAAAGCAGCAGCATTTCTGACCACATCAGTTGTAGTGTGACTGGAGGAAGGAGCCCTGGCTGCTGTGTTAGAGATGGGGACGTTAGTGAGCAAGATGCAAATCATCGGAATGCGAGCTTTCTTGGTGTAGGATCAGGTCTTCCTACCATCCCAGTAGGGAAACCACGAAACAGAACATGTACTAGCACCACCAATAGGCTGAAAGGTGTAGCAGGTGCTGATATTTGTCAAGGATCAAGTGCTGGGGAGGTCAAAGGGGAAGTGGTCACTAACAAGGCCATCGCAGGACCTTCAAGCCCTCCATGTGGTGTTCCTCAAAGGCATGTGGGTCAAAAAAAGCTGGTCCGTAATGGATGCATTTCTCCATCTAACATAGCCAAAAGAAGTGTAAAAGCTGATGAAAAGCAGGAAATGTGCTCTCCAAGCAGACATTTGCACCATCCACATCCTCAGCTTGATGCATTTGACAGAAGCAATGTGATTGATCTCACTGATAATTCACCAATAATGACAAGGCAGAGATATGCAATGAACGATAAATTGATCTCTGGATTCAATTTGGACACCAGGGCAGCAAAAAAGTTGAGAACAGACAGAGCTGGGAAGACTTTGATTCCACAGTCTGCATATCATGCCAACAGCAGCAATTGTTCTGAAATCGGTTTATCAGGCCGCAACAAAGGAAAAGAAATTAGCGATAGTGATCAAATTGGAGAGGCTAATTTGAGGAGGTATGTCCTCATATCTGTTCTCATAAAGCTGTCTTACATCATTCTCTCTCTCACTCTCCCTCTCCCCCCCTCTCTCTCTCTCACGATGGGAATTCATTGCGTGGTATAGTTTGGGTACTGATATGAGCCGAAGACATTTGAGTTCTTCTATTCTAAAACATGGCAACTGGGCATATGTAAAAAAAATATTAGTTGAATTGAGCTGGTAGAACTATAATACATTTAGCTTGATGGACATGGACTCACTGATACCCAACTGATCACTTCAAAAATCATTCGTTTGTCCATTTAACTTACTCCCTCCGTCCCAAAAAAACAAGTCATCCTAGGAATTCTAGGACAAATTAACAAGAAGGTAAAATGACCATGTTTGCCCCTATTTATTACCCATATTTGACATTAATTGATTCTTGCATGCACATGCACTTTCTAAATAGGGTAAGATGACTTGTTTTTTGGGACAAATTTTGAATCGTAGAATGACTTGTTTTTTGGGACGGAGGGAGTAGTTCAGAAAGATACATTGTATTGATATAAAATGGATACTTTGTTTGTCTGGTGACTTGTCACTATATTGTTGGAGAGTCTACATGTTGTATGGCTTGAACTTTTGTTACCTCTCCTGTTGCAGGGTTTCTCTAACTGCTGCTGGAAGTTCTGTTGTAAACAACAACAGTTCTAATATGGATGTGGATCAAGGTTGGAGAACAACACATAACCACACAAGTAAATTACCCATTTCATTGATGGGTAAGCTGACTTGTAGTTCTCAACGAGAATCTGAATCTTCGGCATCATCCAGTCAGGATCACGGATCTGGAGCAACCATAATGGCTTCTGATAGGATGGGAACTAAAACAATAATGATTGGTAGAGGAAGGAGAAAACATGCCTCAACTTCTTCCCATCCTGGTGAAAGCTCTAGTGCTCATGACGAACCTGGAGCTTCTTTTGTTTCACCACCAAAAATAATAGCCGGCAGAAATCGTACCAGTCATCGACACGATATTCCTGTAATAACCATTGATGATATAACCCCTGAAGCTAGATCTAGTTCGAGTGGATATAGTAATGGAACCTCTGTTGATCCTACTATACAAGCACAATTAGAGTCAGATGAGTTACTGGCTCGCCAGCTTCAGGAGCAGCTTTACAATGAATCTCCTCGTTTCGCACCTACAGAAGAGGTAATTTATCATCAGCTCTCTTAAATACTCCATTCAACTTGAAGATCACGAAACAGTTAATTTTCCTTGAAACAGATGGATGCAATCGTAGCAATGTCACTTCAACATGAAGAAGACACACATCAGACATCTAGGTCTGTAAGGCGGTTCCCAAACAATAGTGTGAGAGCACTGAACTCATTTGATCAGTATCTCTATGAGCTTTTCTTGCAATTATATGATGTCCTAATAGGTGAATATGAAGTTAGGGTCTTTTTCTATATAAAAATAAGAAATATGCTTATAGATCTTGCAGAAAAAAATCATATATCATGAAAAAGCCCCTATTCTGTGTTGTATCTATTGAAATTGACATGTTTTATCCCTTTTTTGCTTAGAGAGGTGCCCGGGCTTCCCGTTTTTCTTATCGAAATGCTATTAGGGCTGAATTGGCAACATCGAATATGATTTCCCGTTTGCAGAATAGTGCTTCAATAACTTCAGGATTGGTAATCTTTTTCCCTTGCCCTTTTCATTCTGTATTACCTGTGAATATTGATATATTAGTGCCTATTTAAAGGAGATTTTCTGGTTTTTTCTAGACAAACTAACATGCCATTAACTCCAGTGTCACTTAGAATGTCCAGATATCATAAGACAAAATTATACAGCTTTCTTTCTAGTTTCCAGTTGTATTACTAGATTATTAATTGACATTGGAATATGATTGGATAATACTGGATCGTTTGTATGTTCATCTATGGCCAACAGAAGTGCTATCATACCGTGGCTTCTATTTGTACTTTCCTGATATATGCTTTGGACTTCTAACTTTACCACTGGAGCATTCTCAGCTGCTATCTGAACTATGCTTTGACGATAGTCTTCATTGAGTTAAAAGTTTTTTTTATTGCTTTACTGAAACGATCATAATTAACAGCTTCTGGTTTGCAACTTTCAGAGAGCTGTTTTAGGAAGATATCCTGGTGCTGCGCGTATTCAACCTAACATTGATTTGTAAGTGATCATGCTCCTGTTTATCTATTATAGTTCCACTGGCCTTCGTGTACCTGATTGATTTGAGAACTCAAAACAGTCTATTTTGTAAGTGAACATGTTTGATTCATTTAGCTATTGCTCTGAACGAAACTTTTACATAACTACTTTTTTCTTTGTGCAATTGCGCACATGGGCCATCGTTCTGAAGATAAAATGTCAAGAAATGAATTTATCTTCCGCTTATCATTTGTTCAAACTCCTTTACTGGCCAATATCTTTTCTTCATATATGCTGACTGTAACAGCTCTCACTTGGACAAAAGAAAAAATCCCACGTTTAGAGTATGTCCTAAAGGAGCTCTTGTTGCAGAAATGACTATGACGCACTACTTGCACTGGATGAAAATAACCACCAGCACACTGGTGCTTCAGAAAGCCAGATCAACAATTTGCCACAGTCAGTAGTTCAGGTACCTTCCAACCTGGTATCTCTCTTTTCTTTCCACTATATTTGAAAAATCCTAACTAGTTTTCCATGATTCTCTGTTTCTGACAGTCGAATAGCATCGAAGAGCCGTGTGCTGTCTGCCTAGAAAATCCCTCTGTGGGAGATACCATTCGCCATCTGCCATGCTTTCACAAGTTCCATAAAGAGGTGTGTGGTCTGATTGTTGTGTTTCATTAACCTTCACTGAACTCTGTCGTGTTTCTGATGCTGACTTGTTTTTTTCACGTTGCAGTGCATCGACGAGTGGCTGAGACGAAAGAAACTCTGTCCAATCTGCAAGTCTGGGATTAGATGAAGCGGGCCACCAAATCTGCAGCTTCAGTTCTTCAGTTGGTAGTGGTAGCGACGAGAGGCTGCTGTTTCCTGTACCAGGCTGCTTCTGTGCCAATTCCTGCAGTGCGTTGTTGCCCCTGGTGTATCGTTAATGTTGCGGGCTTAATCGCATCACTTTGTACGCCGTATTCGTTGCAATTTTTCCTGCTATATTGACTCACTGATTGGCATAATGGATATAGTCAACCAGCCCCTTGTCTGATATGCTATTGTTGCATGATTTTCCTTATGGGCCGATCGCTCCTTTTTCTTAGTATATGCCTCTACTGCGTGTGGGGTTGGTGTGAGTTAACACATGTTCACGTCTCTGTTTTAGACGTGTGGTGCGAATTGTTGTTGATGCCGACATTGCTGCTGTCTGCATCTGGGGAATCGGAAACAAGTTGATCGACGTTCATTTTCCATCACACTCGCGAATACCATTTACGACCTTCAAACAACATAACAAACTTGCAACTGTATGTGCTGTGCGGCGAGTCCTGACAGACAGACAGATGGTATCAATACATGTAGCCTTTCAAAGATCATCCATTAGTCGGCAGGTAAACGAGATTTGTATATGAGTGTATAAAAAGGTTTTTCTCATGTTTCACATGGGCACCAGTGGTCTAGTGGTAGAATAGTACCCTGCCACGGTACAGACCCGGGTTCGATTCCCGGCTGGTGCATTCTCTTTTTCTTTTACCCCAAGTCGCGGTCTCGCGGACGACGTTTTGGTGATCCTGTGGTGTGTTCGTTTTCTTTTTTGAGCGGAGTCTTCGTTTCCTTTGATGCCATTCAATGCGTTATCTGTCCTGAGATCAGAAGAAAAGGTTCACCCGAAATTCAAAGTAGTACTGTATGTCGAAATGCACGAAGGCGGTTGAGGCGAGGCAGCTAGCCCAGTGTCCATTCCTGTGCTGAGCAGTGTTCGGCCCTTGTTGATCACAAATACATATCACTGCACATCTGGATTGCTCTTGAGTAGTGATTACTAATACATCGGCTAATCATTTGACGATTTTACATCCTCTTCATCAAGTGGTGCCTAGCTAACTGCTTGTCGCTCCTCATTCACCATCTAAGTTCATGAATCTTTGCAGCTGGTGGTCTGGCTAGCTGCCTCCATTCCCGAAGTCACCTGCTAGGATTGTTGAAAAAGAGCTACGTAGATAAGAAATTGATTATCTAATCTACTAATTTTAGACAGAATTATCGGCTCACTTATGTCATTAGTATTTTTTTTTGTTTTCTACGAATTCCATCTCTCCTTAAGTACTCGTATCTCTTTCTCGAGGAATAGCTAACACCGCATCCTAGCTGCACATCAACAAAACAATGTCAAAATGTGAGGTTACATGTTATCCAAAAAAAAAAGTGAGTTTGCACATCCTACATAGAAGGATCAGACAGCATCATAGCCCGTAGGATCTGAATACGTGTGGGTCAGGCCTAAACTTCCACAAGGCTCCAAGAAACCGCACACGCTATCTTTGGCAGGTTGGCGCCCGAATCCTCCTGCTCCGGAGACGAGAGGGTCCGATCCGGGCAGTTCCGCGCAACCAACTGCCGCGCCACCCACCGCCCGCGCCAGCGCATGCGAGCGCGCCACGGTATGGTTGGTGCGCTCTTCCGATCCGAGCCCGGCGGCGCTGACACGCGCCCGAACCCCGCTCAGCCTCAGTTCCTCCAGCGCCCGCGCCCGCGCCGCCGCCGGCCTGTGAAACGGACGCTCGGTCAAAGGGATCCCGCGCAGTTCGCCGGCAGCGAGCGGCCGCGCACCCGCTGGGGCACAGGGCTTCTAGTTCTATCTAGCCGCGACCGCGAGGCAGGAGGAGGAACAGGCAAACCGGCCAGAGAGCGGCGCTGCCTTTTGCCCGCGGATCGCACGCGTCCGTCGGCTCGGGCTCGGACGGCCGGGATTGCATCGCGTCGCCGCGCGCACCCCCGCCGCATTGAACACCCGCGTGCGTGCGAGCGAGCGCGAGGAGGCGCCCGCAATAAATCGAGGCGCTCCCGCGCGGCCTGTGCGGCGTCGCTGCCACTTGCTTGCTCCTTCGTCATCGACTCCTCGTCCCTGTGCGGGTTGGGTGGGGAGCTTCGCTGCTGCTGGGCGGCGCTCTCAAGTCGACGGCGGGGTTTTGGCTTTTGTCCCTCGGTAAGGTTTCTGGTTTGGTTTGCCCTCCCTGCATGCATTTCGTTCTCCTTCACTCCATCTCCTCCTCCTCCTCCCCACCGTCGTCCTCCGTGTGGAGAGGTTGTGGATTCTGCGTGTTCCTCGTTTCTCCACTCCATGCCAAGAGTGTGACGGAATTCACGGGAGGTTGTTGTGTGTGTCAGAGTGCATGAGGGTTTCCTCTGCAGATCCTTCCCCTCATTCGGGAGAAGATTGGGTCCGTCGATTTTAAACGAAGATCGTGTCGTTGAGATTTCGTCATATTTCGCCACGGTTGGGTAAGATCACGCGGGTTTTAACCTTGGTTTTGGAGCATTATGGTTTATTTATGGCTGCAAAATACTATAGTTATCTGCAATGCTGATGCTGGGTGCGTGTGCTATCCAAAAGATACGGATTATGCATGTTTCACGATATAAGCCTGCAGGCTACGGCATATTCTTTCTTTTTCACTCAAAGGCATTGGGATAAGATTCCCCGCCTTTTGATTTGGATAAGCCTGATGGGAATTTTCGCAATGCTTTCACAACATGCACACTAGAGGATTGGTAGATTCTGAGGAATTTTTCCTTTTTTCCCTCCTGTCTCGCATCAGATTTTGTGGATATGTTCTGCCTGATGTTGATGCTGGGAATTTTGTGCTCTGTGATCATATAAATTTTTTATGTTTCCTTTACTGAGCAACCTCTGTAATCTGCTCTACAAGGTACAAGCACAGTTTCCTAGAGCCTGTGTTCTTCGTGCTAACTCTAATGAATGTCTGTTTTACTGATGCAGTGAAGTGCGTGATTAAGTGCATCTGAACCTACGTCAGGTGTGTAAAGGCACCTGGATGCAATGGAGGGCGGTGTGAATGTTGCAGATAAGGCAGAATTCAAGGAGTGCCCTGCGGCTGACATGGACACAACCATACATCCTCCAGCTTGTCCTGTCTGCTGGCATTGGTGGTCTGCTTTTCGGATATGATACAGGTATCTGAAGTTCTGAACATGGTAATAGCTGATGCATGTTTCAATCTTCTCCTTTGGCTTCTCTCTCACTATGCCGTTTTAATATTTTGAAATTGAAATGCAGCCATTACTTGTTCGATACCTCTAAATGATATTTTAACTTTTCTCTTCTACATGAAACATAAGAGGAACTGTTTCTATTGAGCACCTTGAATTTCTCATGAAAACAAGGTTCCATAAAATTCTCCTTTTATTTATAACTATCATGATGATATTAATATTGTGGTGCATTCAGAAATGTTTAGGCATTCTGATTTCCTGCAGCCATGTCCATCCCATTTACATACTTTAAAAGTGCAATCTAGCTAATTGGTTTGTCATCCTTTAAAAAATGCTCTGCTAGGTGTCATATCTGGAGCACTTCTGTATATTCGAGATGATTTTGCTGCGGTGGAAAAGAGCACTGTATTAAGGGTACAACTTCTCCAATAGTCCAGTTCATTTACTTTAGTTCAAGTTAAACTGCAGTTCTTATGGCATCATTTTTCTTCAGAAAGAAAGAAAATTTATAAGGCTAACATGTGATGTCTCGGTTTATTCCGAATAACAGGAAACAATTGTCAGTATGGCTGTTGCTGGAGCTATAGTTGGAGCTGCATTGGGTGGCTGGATGAATGACAAGTTTGGAAGGAAGCCTTCCATCATAATTGCGGATGCCCTGTTCTTTGGAGGTGCTCTGATAATGGCCTTTTCCCCAACACCTACGGTAATCATTGTTGGGAGGGTCTTTGTTGGTCTTGGAGTTGGAATGGCTTCCATGACGGCTCCTCTCTACATCTCCGAAGCCTCCCCTGCTAGAATTAGAGGTGCTCTTGTAAGCACAAATGGTCTTCTCATCACTGGAGGCCAGTTCTTAGCATACCTCATTAATCTAGCCTTTACTAAGGTACTCACTGACATTATACTCTTGTCATATTATAAAAATTTGGAAAAAAACATTTTTTTGGCAATGGGTAGCATTGACGTTATCTCGATGAAATGTGTCAAGGTGCTGGGAACCTGGAGGTGGATGCTTGGCATTGCAGGGCTTCCTGCCTTGGTCCAGTTCATACTGATGTTGATGCTGCCGGAATCACCAAGGTGGCTTTACTGGAAGGTTTGTATTTATGTATTAAATTGTAGTTCATATGCAATGCTTTTTTTTTGCCAAAAGGACAGCAAAGGCAGGCCTAAAAACCAAAAGAAGTTTTTTTGGGGGGAGAGGGGGGACACATGCCCCGACAACTCTCTCTCAGAAAAAAAAACACACACTCATGTTCAGGAATGAAAACCGAGCACGACTACCAGTACAATCAAAACTCGTTCGTATGCAACAGTCATCTTAGGTGCAATACCATTCTTCTGTCCATACTAGGTAGATAGTACACGTAACGTAACGTAATGCAAACATGTACCGAACATGTAGTAAGTTTGTACTGAGAAATAAAAAGGAAAACTATTTACAAGTTTTATCTTTCTTGGTGAAACAACCAGGGTAGGAAAGAGGAAGCTTCAGAAATCTTGCGGAAGATTTACCCTGCGAATGAAGTCGAGCAAGAGATTGACGCCATGCGTCAGTCCGTCGAGGAAGAGGTGCTCCTTGAGGGTTCCATCGGCGAGCATGGCCTGATTGGCAAGCTGAGGAAGGCGCTGGGCAGCAAGGTGGTCCGCCGGGGGTTAATGGCCGGCGTCATCGTCCAGGTCGCGCAGCAGTTCGTGGGCATCAACACCGTCATGTACTACAGCCCCACGATCGTGCAGCTGGCCGGCTTCGCGTCCAACAACACGGCCATGGCGCTGTCCCTCATCACCTCGGGCCTGAACGCCGTCGGCTCGGTCGTGAGCATGTTCTTCGTGGACAGGGCCGGCCGGAGGCGCCTGATGCTCATCAGTCTGGTCGGCATCGTCGTGTGGCTCGCCGTGCTCGGCGGCACGTTCCTGGGCGCCGCGCACCACGCCCCACCCGTCAGCGACGTCGAGACCCGGCTGCTCGCGAACCAGGCCCAGACCTGCCCCGAGTTCAACCCCAGCGTCAGCTGGAGCTGCGTCAACTGCCTCAAGGCCGCCTCCACGTGCGGCTTCTGCGCTCACCAGGGAGACAAGGCAAGCCATTCGCGCATCATTTTTTCCCCCAAGCCTACATCGCTAATGATCTCGCCGGACTTGCAGCTGCTTCCGGGAGCGTGCTTGGCGCTGAACGACGCGTCGCGGCGGACGTGCCGCGCGGACCAGCGGGAGTTCTACACGGAGGGGTGCCCGAACAACTTCGGGTGGCTGGCGCTGATCGGCCTGGGCGCGTACATCGTCTCCTACTCCCCCGGCATGGGCACGGTGCCGTGGATCGTCAACTCGGAGATCTACCCGCTGCGGTTCAGGGGCATCTGCGGCGGTATCGCGGCCGTCGCCAACTGGGTCTCCAACCTCATCGTGACGCAGACGTTCCTGTCCCTGACCAAGGCGCTCGGCACGTCGGCCACCTTCTTCCTCTTCTGCGGCGTCTCCTTCCTGGCGCTCGTCGTGGTCTTCTTCACCGTGCCGGAGACCAAGGGCCTGCAGTTCGAGGAGGTGGAGAGGATGCTGGAGCGCAAGGACTACAAGCCATGGAAGAGGTACCAAGGCGTCAGCGACGTCGAGCCGGCAAAAAACAGTGAGGTCGGCCTCACTGCACCATGAATTCGCATGAGCTTCCTTCATCTAGATTCAGGTAGCAATAATACATAGTTTTATAATAATAGGTTGTCTGCTAATCTCTTTTATTTAGATTTCCAAGGAGTAAAAGATGAGTAGTCAAACTCCAGTTTATGAAAATGTGAATATGTGATATATATATGTTTGGTTTGTTCTACTCTTTGTTCTAGAACATTTAATCTTGGTTTTCTCACTCTGTTTAGCATAACATTCTGCATCCTTTTTTTACCTTAAAGCGTTTGACGCCGATCATATATATGGCCTTGTTTGCACATGCAAGTACAATTCGTTGCATTAAGATGACAGAACTTTGTGGCAATCATCTGCGAGCACGGCAGCACTGAACCACAAACCATCTGCAAATGAAAAGGTGCTATTTGACAGTATGTTAGGTTCAGCTTAATAGGGCAGGCAGCCTGCTTCCAGTGCTCAAATACGCAACTTGAAAATAAAGAAATGCACTGTTTTGTGCAAAGTTTGATCATGGGGTACTAATCAAAGCCTTTTTTAATATATCCTTGGTATTTTCCCTAAAAGATCCTTGGATTGTGCATGTATTCATGCCATTGCCCCAGACAAGTAGTGTACTGTAACGTGTACCGAATATTACAGTGTGAAACTAATCCAGTTAGGCGACTTTCAGTGACCACTCTCAATTCACTAGTTGAGTACCACTATTTAGCATCAAAGGACAGAGACATCAATGTTATTGCCATTAAAGGTACAGGTTGGGCATCTGAAGTGAAATGCCGGTACTACAACAGGTGTGCAGAGCATTATACTCTGTATTTATATACACATCCTTTATTGCAGGGTTCAAAACATCATGCTACCAAGTTGTACGAACTGATGGAACTACACGTGCTACGCCTCTCTTTTTTTGCCCATTCTACCACTATTATTTACAGGCGCAAAAAGTAAACGCCATGTAGCAACAGGCGTTGAACACTCGATCAACATGGGCACGCAGTCATGCCCCTGCATTGTTGTCAAGTGAGCCGGCCTCTGACGCCTGGCCGTCTTCATCCGACGCCGCAGCTCTGCTTCCCTGGCCAGGCACCCTGGAGAGAGCTACTGAAGGAAGGGCCGCTGCTGCCGCTGCTGGTGGACTGGGAAGAAGATGCACTGTGCGGCCGTCTGTGTTGGGATTCTGCTGCTCCTCGAGCTCGTGGAGACTCATCAGATGGTTCCCGAGTATGCTTCTGTGAATCTATGGCACAGAAAGCACAGAATGCAATGGGTAATAAGATCTCCTATCTCGTGCGTACCAATATGAAAGGTGTCTCAAAATCCCCAAATTGATATTATCTACTCCCTCCAAATTATAGATGGTGATATCTCTAGGTACATAACTTTTGCTATGTATCTAGACACAGTATATATCTAATGCCAAAACGATCTATAATTTGGAATGGAGGGAGTAGAATATGTATCTCGAACATGATGACATCACATAATAATGCATTTTTAGGACCCATCTCGAACATGCGGTGATAGAACTTGTAAGATTATATTGCCTTTGGGCACTAAAAAATATCACACTTTATACTGGAGCCTGGAGGGACACAAGTATTGTATAGATACCGTACCCCAAATGGAATAGGAGACTAACATTCAAAGTAAACGCAAGGAAAGTGTACCTCCAGTAAATCATGACGTGTCCTCTCTACCATCTCGTGAAGTTTCTTCTGAAGTTCCATCTGCACCTGTAATGCAAATTTTTGAATGCGTCTGCCAAACAAAACTCAAATAGTCATTCAGAGCCAAATATCAGAGGCACAATTATTTGGTCTTCAAGAGATATGGAGTTTAGAATAAAACGGAGGCAAAGCACGTATACATACTTCTTCTGTGCAACTACAATCCTTGATTATAAAGTATCATATAAAGAGCAGAGGACCTTTCCAGGGTGAAGCGAAAAACATAAGGCCAAGTGTATGTATACTGAAATTCTGAAAGAACAAGAATATGCGGCTACTGAAAATACCAGCCATAAGGACGAAGAGTGGAGTTGAGTCATTTAATTGGTATAGGAGTTTTGTTTAAAAAATTTAATTGGTAGGAGTATAAGCATGCCAAATGATTGCTTGCAAAAGTTTAGTTTTCATCATTAATGCAATAATGCTTAAGAAGCTACTCTTGCACCAGCAAAAGATAAATAGGTTTACACATGGAAACAGACTTATAACTCACATCTGTACATCTGAAGGTATTGCTTCATTAGATGTCATCGTCTCTACTGATGTGCCTCCAACTGAATGTGCAGTACATAAAAATTCTAATTACAGGGTGCTGATAATGATGGGAAACAGTAAAATAAATATTGAAACAAGTGAAAAGTACTGGTCGACAGCTGACCTTCAGATGAGCGATGCCGAACTTGGGCCAATTTGTATTTCTGTCTTGAGCATTGCCTTTAATTAGCAAACTTTTAAAAGCTAGAATCTATTCTTACGCTAATAATTTCATGGCAAGAAAAAAAAGCATACCTGTAAGTGACTTTTCACCTGATCACGTGTCAGACCGTCAACATTCATGATGTCAAGAATGGCTTTAGGTTTAGCATCTGCATTTGTTCAAAGATAATAAGAGATAATAGGAAACCAATAGTACTGTGTACGACGATGAAGTTGATCACAGTGCTGAGATTTTACTTTCACAGCCACCGAGCTGGTTGATGGCGTCTATGAAGCGATCATGCATTTCTGTAGTCCATCGTCTGCGCACTTTAGTCCTCTGGGGTGAATGGACATTTATAGTTGCTGGAGAAGAAACAGTAGGACACAACTGCCCAGGAATTGTAGGAACTGAAACTAATTGACGGACTCTGTGCTCATGCGTCTCAGAATTTAGAGATGAGGAAACATGTGCAGATTCAGCCTGTGTAAAAAGGAAACATACCAGCTCTAACGTGAGCATATCAAAGAACATAACATGGAAATGCCAGTCTCAGTTTCCATGATCAAGTAAACATTACATCACTAGTCACTACTGCTGTTGAGTTAAATTACCATTTGTGGATAGTTCGAGGTCATGCCAGCAGCAATAATATCTTCCAGACCTCCATTCACCCATGTTAACCATTCATCTCTTTCGTCAGATTCATTAGGGTCTCTAACAGAACCAGAATCTGGCTGTCTCTCAACAATACTAATGCCACTATTATCCAGTAAACCACCAAGTTGGTCTGCAGAATGTGTTGTTTCAGAAGGTAGTCCAGGATAATTACCCCCAAAAGGTTGTTCTGATGCTCCAGAATGGGAAATCGGGTTGGAGTATAGGATTTCAGCGTTCAAAGAATGAACAATGGATGGCAGCAAATTAGGAAATCTTCCATGCGTCATAACTGTGGAGAAAGTATTGGAAGATGATGCTATAGATGCTGAACAAGGAGCTCTGGTACTAGGAGGTGAAGACTGTAAAGTCATATCACCAGGATACAAGGACTCGTGATGAAATGACATTCGACTGGTGACTGCTAATCTGCTAGTTAATTAGTTCCCCTTCATCTGCAAAAACAACACGCATGTTCAGACCTTCAAGTTCTAGGACGAAAACATTTGTAGAGATAATTCTTTGATATTGGCAACGAATGGTGTAAATGAATTTCCACCAACAGATAGTACTGTGTAAGTTAAGTACATGGTGTTTATGCGCAAATTTTCACATTTGTAGCAGAATTTCCTAATATGACTATATGAGAGTTTATGGAGTCCAGTTTCAGAATACCAAGAGGAAAATTCAGCTACGGAGTACCTTGCTAAAACTGCATAAGGTGTGCAGAAAAAGGTGGCTGTGATGACTGCTTTGCTGTAAAAAAAATAAACGCAGCAAGTCAGCTGTGCTCAAATCGCACAAAGTTGAAAAATGAGGTATTACGATAATTTAAGATGACACGAAAAGGTAGCCGTCCTAAAACTGATCGTCGATAAAAAAAAAATCTGTAGAAAGAGAAAAGTAGCAAGAACTTGATATATCACTGGTGAAAACTGTGCAAAAGAATCTCACCTTTGCGCAGCCAGCAAACGAGACGAGTTGGTCGGAAAACCTGCAAATTCCCCTGGATTCACCTATTCAGGCGACGCTTTGATAACGAATGAAAACTCGGGAGGAACACACGGAGCAGGGAAACGCGGCTGTATATCAAATACTCCCTGAACCATTGGTCCCGCCTAAAATAAACGGACGAGACAAACACGGATCGGATCGTGATGTCTATGAAGCGAGCGCGACGGCGGCATTGGATTAGCCGGCGACGACGCGGAGAGACCAGGAGGGCGAGACAAAATCAAGACGATAAAAAATGCCGAGGGTGTGGCCCGCTGCAGGTCAAAGGAAGCGGAGGAGCGGAAGAAAAGAAGACGATGAAGGGTGGGTATCCTGGGGGATCTGGGGGATGGATACCATCTGATCCAACGCACAGGGTTTAACCGGTAAGCTCCAACTCCTGCTCTGCGGTCTCGTCAAAGTCGTCCTAACGCGGCGTCGCCGGCGTACGTGCTGCAGCTCGGCGGCGGCGCGGCGCCATGGGCCCATGTTATGCAATGGGCCACCGCGGGTGAATTCGCGGCGAGCCCAGTTCCCAATTCCACGGCCCGCGATGCTTGCTGCCCTTCTTCCGGCGGGACGACTCCACTCCTGCGGTCCTGCCTGTGCGGCATGTGTATTGTTTATCAAAAAAAATATCAAACATCCTAAACACGTGACACGTGGCATCAGAGGCCGTTCTGAGCAGAGAGAACCAGAGATCACAAGGATGGCAATATTTTATTTAGAGCGATGGTGACGTGGCTGGCTGACTAGGTACAGTACCTGGGCCTCACGGTCACGGCACGAAAGCAAGCCTCCGGACACGAAGAGCGGCATCCCGCGCCACGTTACGGCCGCGCAGGGCCGCGCGCCATGCACCCCCACACGTCGCCCGCCGCGGCGCCCCCTGCCGCGCCACGTCGCGCGACCGCCGGGGCGCTTCATATACGCGGCCGCGGCCTCCGTGGTCACTCCCTACCCTGGACCTGGAAGCTAGCTAGCTTAGCTTTGTCTCGTTTTCTCTTTGTCAGTCACGAACCACACGAATTCCCACGGAGAGGAGATGCAGGGGGCGACGGCGACCAAGCAGTCGCGCAAGGCCGACCGGGGCGCGGCGAGGACGGAGGGGAGCAAGGACGACGGCGTCGACGGCGCCAAGGTCGCGGCGGCGGACATGGTGAGGAGCGACGGCGGCGGCGGCGGCGGCGCCAGGACCGGGGACACGAAGGGCGACGCGGCCGCCGGCGGAGACAAGGCCGGCGGGGCCGCGTACCACGGCATGTCGGCCGCGGAGGCGAAGGACTCGCAGACCATCGTGGCGCTGCAGTCGCCGGTGACCGTGATGCGCCCGGTCCGCGGCGACCTGGAGGAGCACGTCCCCAAGCCATGTGAGAATCAAGTTTGTTTTTTAATTAGCGTTTTAGTAACGTGACGAAAAATTTCTGCACGCGCGGTTTGTCCCAATTGATTGAAGATGTATGAGCAGATCTGGCGCGAGCCCTGGCGGCGCCGGACATGTACCACCCCGACGGCACGACGGACGGGCACAGGCACCACCACATGAGCGTGATGCAGCAGCACGTCGCCTTCTTCGACCGCAACGACGACGGCATCATCTACCCCTGGGAGACCTACCAAGGATGCCGTGCGCTTGGGTTCAACGTGGTCATGTCTTTCCTGATCGCGCTCGTCGTGAACGGGACCATGAGCTACGCGACCCTGCCCGTGAGTTCACCGCCCAAGATCGACTCATTTATCTGCTCGTCTCTCGGAAATGTTCGATGGGCACGGTAATTTTATTTTCATCTGAATTTTAACCGCAGCAGGGCTGGCTGCCGTCTCCTCTGTTCCCGATCTACGTCCACAACATCCACAAGAGCAAGCACGGCAGCGACTCCGGGACCTACGACAACGAGGGCAGGTATGGTTACTGCACAATATGTTGCTGATCTCCTCTATTGGTATTGCAATCTTCAGTTCCTGATGAACAAATGAAAGATCTCCGGTCCTCTGCTCGGCAGTTGGCACTGAACATTTCTTCCAAAATGACAAATTCCTCTCGTCGGTTCAGGTTCGTGCCGGTGAACTTCGAGAACATGTTCAGCAAGTACGCGCGCACGTCCCCGGACCGGCTCACCTACAGGGAGCTGTGGTCCATGACCGAGGGGTTCAGGGAGGTGTTCGACTTCTACGGCTGGTGAGCGGCTGATCACCAAGTCCCCCAAAACCCCCTCTTGCACACCGACGCGAGCTCTGTCGAGATCTGATCCGATCATCATCTATCATGGCAGGTTCGCGGCGAAGCTGGAGTGGACGATCCTGTACGTGCTGGCGCGGGACGAGGAGGGGTTCCTGTCGCGGGAGGCGATGCGGCGCATGTACGACGGCAGCCTCTTCGAGTACGTTGAGAGGCAGCGCGCGCAGCACGCCAAGATGTCCTAAGCCTGGGCGCCTGGGCCTGGACCCGTCGCCGTCTCCCAGCTCGAGCGACCCGCGCGTGCGCGAAGTGGAAGGGAAACTGTGTGGTTAAAGCTAGGACCCGGATCCGTCGGTGGCCCGCGTCTCCCCGGATGCGAATAACCATGGAAGGTGTCGCGGAACATGTGCGGCATGTACTCGTCGTCGATCGATCGATCAATAATAATGTAGGAGCTCGCCGTGGATTTCCTGGTTCGCCGACTGCTCTGCGTTGGCGCTCGCGCGCGTGGATGCTGTTGTATCCTGATGTCTCGCCCGGTCGGTCCCCTCCGTGCTGGCGCGGTTGGGCGGGGCAGGGGCAGGGCTCCAGGGCATCGACGTGGCGTGGCGCCGTGCGCCGGACTCGCGGCTGGTCAAAGCGCGACGCGAGGAACCGCAGCTAGCGCCTAGCGGCGACGCTGCCTGTGCGGATTTGGAACACGCGAGGTCGCGCTAGTGTGTCCTGCGCATGTTCTTATAAGTGAATGAAAAGATCTTTAAGAAGTTAGTTCACAACTTGGCCTATTAGCTCAGTTGGTTAGAGCGTCGTGCTAATAACGCGAAGGTCGCAGGTTCGAGACCTGCATGGGCCATGAATTTTTTAGCGCCGTGACCATTCATTTTTTTCTTAATCTCCCAGTGCGCCAGTGTCACTCAAACAAATCCGTTGTCCAACTTCAACTCTCTACATGGCAGGGCACATGAAACGACGCCAAGTTGGGAGCATAAAAGTTCTTCGCAACCGAAAAATGAACAGCATAATTCATAATTCAGCTATCCATTGTTGCAGCGCCCGCTGCCCCACCTGCCCTGAATCAGGATCGCTAATCCGGGCTGTAGAGCTGTTTGACATCGCAGACTGTTCTTCTAGTAAAGACCAAAAGTGTAGTTCACCAATGGTGGACTACCATGGCCAAGTTGCCCCACACCACACACCCATTCGCCCAAACAGCATCATTATTCTTGTTGCTAGGAAAGTAGGTTTACTGTTCCGTTTTACAAACACCCCCGTCTGTTTTCTGATACTCTGGTCCAAAGTCCTCCTCTCGATACAACTGATTGATCGATAGATCCCCTTTGCTGCCGGATCGTTAAAGAAATGGAGTGTAGTTTTGCAATGCTGACCTTGGCAGCAACAGCAATCATGGAGAATTGGATATTTTTGCTGATGATGGGTGATTGGTTGTGCTTAGGTCTCTACAATCTTCTTTGAGTAAACTGTTGCCCCATGTTTTTTCTCCCCTTTGATTGTCAAAGCACTAGCTGAACGTTGTAATAATGAATGGTTGTAGAGACCGGAATAAAATTATTCATCGTGTTATAAAAGTGGTAGTTGCACTGTTGATTCCAAAGTTTTTTTTGCTTGCGGGCTCCCTGTTCTTTTTGAATCATCGCCTTCTTCTTTTTTTGAATTCTGACAGTGGGCTCCCTGTAAAGTAGAGACTAGTGCAGGCCTACGCTGGGCCTACGGCCTTGTGGGCTTTTCCTCTGGGTCACCACCGGTCCACCGCTGACCCCAGAAGGCAGGCAGCAGCACAATCGCGCACAATGCTGCGAGCGGCGGCGTCGAGATGCACCCGCGCCGCCGCCCGGCGGCTGTCGTCGTCGGCGGCGGAGGCGTCCCCAGCCGCTGCGGGAGCACGGCGTCAGCCTTCCCTCGACGAGGGGGACTGGTCGTACCACAGGGAGTGGTGGGGCAAGGAGGACGGTCCCGGCGAGGGGGCGCAGACCATCTTCCGCCGCCACTCCGAGTGCGGCAACGGCGTCGTATCCGTCTCCGCCTACCCAGCCTCCCGCCCGGTAGATATACATTTCTCTTTCCTGCAATCCTGCTTGCCCATATAGCTTGTGCTGATGCTAGCGAAAGACAAGGTTTTCCCCCAATTGTGTAACAGGGGTTCTCACTAAATTTAGCAACTTGGTCTTCTTTTGCTCTAAAAAAAACTTGGTCTTCATTTTCTCTCAATTGATTGGCACTGGTTGTTTGCGATTATTGCTTGTACTAGGAAAAAAAATTAAAGGTGCTGTGATCTAGGCATAGGTTCTACTCCCAACTTTTTTACTTCCTCGCTTACCTCCGTTCTGAAATTTAGTTTTAATTGACATATAATATTATGCTGGAATTAATGAGACTAATTTGATATTATATGTATTGGTTCGTTTTTTCTATAATAAAATTGGTAGAAGTTTGACTTAGGACAAAACTATTTTTTATGGTTAAAAAACGAACTAAAATGAGGAAGAAATGCTTGTAAACAAAGTGTTAGGGTCTAATTTTCTATTTGTGATTTGATATGAAATTGTATTACTATGGCACTATTTTTAGCAACCTTTTGAGAATCAGTTTTTTTAGTAAACAATATATTCTGGACTTATATCGAAACAGAACTTGTTATATGATGTCAGGCTATTGAGCATTGGCCAACAGTGGAGAGATGGCTTCAAGAAAGAAATGCAAGATTATACCCAGAGTCAGCTGGCGTCGACCAATTTAAGATACTAGGCTACCAGTGGCGAGTAATGCGTTTTAATGATCATACACGGCAAAGCACTGTAAAAGTAATGACATGCTATAGGTCATCGGGTCAGAGATCATTATTCTTGATGCAGCAACCGCATGTTTTAGCTGTTCCTTGTGAGTTCACTTGTATCATCCTGCATTGACCATGATATGTCCATTGTGCTCTGTTAACATCATCTGCATGTCTCTTGATCTACAATTTGCACTAGCTGTAGAGTGTTAGATGCAAAAGCTACCTAGTTTTTTTTTATGTTTGTGCTGTATCTTTCATCTGAAAGTGGAGTTTTACAGATGTCAAGAGTATGGTATCAGCAGGATTGATGGCACTTTCTTGTTCCTCTTATGATCTCCCCGAAGCAGTATCTGGACAGAACAATATGAAAATTCTGTGCATAGGCCATGGTGGTGGCAGCTTACCATTGTTTTTGGCAAGCAAGTTCAGAGGTAAGCACTATCACAAGCTTCAGCAATTCTTCGTAACGATGTATCTGTACTGCGATTTCCGACTTGCTGATACTGATACTTTGTTTTCTGCATACTGTAGTAAAGTGAAATAGTGAATGGTGTCCCGTTTTAGGTTGTTTGGTGCCACCTCCAAACCTAATTAATTTAGCTGAAGAATTTGTCAAACTTGCACATGAGTACACAGCAACTTGAAAACAAAACACCTCCTAAGCAAAACAGCTCATTGAGGAGGGATTTGGCCTAAGCCTAACATAGTGTCGATGGTGGAGTTATACCTGCAAATGTTTTAGGCGGCCCACATCATTGAAATGCCTGATCTTAGTTCACCCCTTTCAGGTTCTTCCATCCACATTGTGGAAATCGATCCGGTTGTTGTCTCAGCTTCCGTCGAAGCCATGGGTTTCCCCGTATCACCTGCGAAAGGCTTATCATCTGAATCCATGCTGCCCGCCGACGCGGACGATCTGCTATGGGGAGGCGTGCACGACCGCATCTTCCTCCACATAGCGGATGCCGAGGACTTCATCGCCAGCGACAGCAACCAATACGACCTCGTCTTCATCGACGCCTACGACGGGGACGACATATTCCCCCACAAGCTCTGGGACGCTGACGGGGCGTTCATGAAGAACCTGGAGCGGAGGGTCCACCCCGTCCACGGCACCGTGGTCGTGAACCTGCACTCCGACTCGGAGCTGCTGGGTTCGGATTCGGGCGTACGGAGCCACGCCCAGTTCCAGAGCGTGCTTCCCATGGGCAGGCACGTCTCCCGGGTCTGCGGGGCGTACAAGCAGCACTTCGGGATGGCCTTCACGGCCGCCGTCCCGTGGCTCTGCAACATCACCCTCGTCGCCTGCCGCGGCGAGGCGGTCACCGCCGGCGCGCCCCTGCTGGGGCACGGCCGGAGGGACTTCGTCCTCGGAAGGCTCCTGTCCAAGTCCGACGTGGTTGAGCGCGCGCTGGGGTTGCCGTTCCCGTGTTTGCAGTACGTCAAGAATGGTTTCGCGCTGGTTGTGTGAGATGCTCTGTTTGAGGAATTTGAATGGCACACTTTGATCTGTTGGATACTACTGAGCACTTCTCTTTCGCCTCTTGGCCCGTCTGACAAATTGTTTCGAGTCATGCGAGGACACGTCTCGCAAATTGCTGCGAGTCTCTGACTAGATGCGTTTCGCCGCGTGTGCTGATTCGGCTGCAGTTTCGCCGTTGCGCTTAGGACACTGGTCAGAGGCGCGCACGTGAGGTGCATTAAACCGGACGCCGACGTGCATCTAGCAGCCGGCCGGCCGGACGCTTGCGCCTGCCCACGAGGTTCTTGCGCGTTGCCGATAAGAATAAGATCGCGCTTAGATTACAAGCCAAAGTGCGGTTGACAAATGGCGGCAGCTTCTTGTTGGTAACAGAAGCAAAGTCTCTATTCCGCGGCCGTTGCATGGATGTTGCGTTCAAAGAGCTTGTGCGATCGAGCAGGGTCGTCGTGGATCTCGAGACCCTTGCTCATGAAATCGACAGCGAGTCACATGCGCCCACTCTCGAGGGGACGCGTTAGCCGGTGAGGGTCAAAGAAAAAAACCTGCCCACCGCTGCAGCCAAGTATGCTGTGAGTTGCGGCGATATAAATCAAGACACGAGGACGAAGCGGCATCTCCGCTCCTCCTTTCTGAGAAAGGCTCGGAGGGAGGAGGATGTTGCTGCGGAGCTCATCCACGCCATTCCTGCACCCCTTCTTCCTCTCCTCCTCCTTTCCCTCGCCCATCTCCTCCCTGCAGCTCCGCCGCGCCTTCTCCGACAGCCACATCCCCTCCCTCTCCACCCCCAGCGGCATCAGCAGCGGACCCACCTCCGGCGGCGGCCTCCGCACGGAGCTCTCCCTCTCCGTCTACAACACCTTCGGCGGCGCACCGCTGGCGTCCCAGGAGGAGCCCCGCCACGGACACGACCAGCAGCACGAGGACCCGGAGCTGTTGCTGCAGGGTCAGCAGCAGCGCGCGGCGCAGCCGGACCACCCAGAGGTGCCGCTGTTCCTGGCGAGGGGCCTCGGGATCGACCGCATCGCCTCCGGCTTCTTCACCGCCGGCGCCGCCGCCGGCAAGAGCATGGCTGCGGGAGGCAAGGGCGAGACGATGGTGGGCGGCGTGGAGGAGCGGGCGGCGCTGCGGGAGCAGGACGAGGCGGCGGCCGCGCTGGACGCGCAGTACAAGCGGATGGTGGACGAGCAGCCCGGGAACGCGCTGTTCCTGCGCAACTACGCGCAGTTCCTGCACGAGGTAACGCCGCCGCCCGCCCGTTGCTGGTCTCTTCCTTGTGTCCTGCAGCTTACGACATGAACAACAACGTCAGGTGAAGGGCGACGCGAGGAGGGCGGAGGAGTACTACTCGCGCGCCATGCTGGCGGACCCCGGCGACGGCGAGATCATGTCGCAGTACGCCAAGCTGGTCTGGGAGGTGCACCGCGACCAGGAGAGGTGCCTCGGCTACTTCGAGAAGTCGGTGCAGGCCGCGCCACAGAACAGGTAGCCAAACATGTTCGATTTGAATTTCGAGTGCCTTGAGCTCGAGAGGGAGGAGCTGACGGTGATTGGCACCGTGTGCCTGTGGCCTCTTTGCAGCCATGTCCTCGCCGCGTACGCCAGCTTCCTGTGGGAGCAGGACGACGATGACGACGATCTCGGGGAAGGCGAGCAAGGCACGGGTGGAGCTGGAGCGCCGGATCAGCGCGCTGCACCTGCGCAGCAGGCAGGGCAAGTGAGGGATCTGGTTTCGGCGGCCGTCTGATGATGATCCCGTCAGGGGCAGCGTGGGCGTGCTACTAGCGATGTAATTTAACCTGCAAAATGTTTGAGCTAATTGGCGAATAAATAAGGTGGCAGTCGGAGCGTTGGAAGCTGGACAGCATGTTGTTCATTGATTTCGTGCTGCCTTTGACAACAGAGGATGGCACTTCGATGGCAGGTCAGACTCGCAGGCCGCCTCCATTTCTGCAACTGCACACGGAATGAGGCTACCTTGAGAGATCGTGATCCTGACACTGAAGCTGTGCCTACGGTATCACGTTAGATGACGCCAGCCGGCCGAAGATCCCTTGGCGTCGGTGAGAGTTTATGCAAGAGTGTCACAGAAAGTCAGAAACATCACACCTCTATTCTTCGCCGTCAATCCGTCGTGACAACAAATATAAGCTTCGATCATGCGCAAAGGAACAGCTCGAACGGGCAACCTGCAGCTGCTAAAAGCGAACAATTGCGAGCATGACAAAAATGGCAACATAACGGGCGCAAACTATGACAATTTAAGCTGACCAACTATTAACACGCCAAACAACCCAGGAGAAATACTAAAACTGTTCACTATCATTCATCAAAACTTCTAATGTGTTCTCAACAGACACCGATCCGGACGACAGCATGATCAACATTTTAACAGGTCAGTGTAGCAGAGGTGCAAAAACTACTATGACGCAACAAAACGGTAACAGAAGCCCATCCCCAAAACGACTCTGTTCAATGTCAGCAAAGCAGAAATGCTAGTCCCCACATCATTGTGACTTTCGGCAAAACTATGGCCAGAACCGCACCAGGTAGAGAACACCAACGGCACATGGCCATCCACCAGCAGCGCAGGTACGAAACTAGTAGTAGCTGTCATACTGGCGTCCACCCTTTTTCTGGTGCCCGGTTCCCTTCGATCGAGTAGCATACTCCCCGTCATATCGCCCACCAGCTTGGTCCCTTCCTCGCCCCCGTCCTGCACAGCAAGAAACTACAGTTAACAACCCTAATAAAAGAGAGAATAAACACAGGAACCAGAGAATTACAAAGCTCTAATTTGTGTCTTTTACAGTTAACAGAGGCAAATGGTTGTCACATTGGTTATAGTATCCCATCATCTGCCTAAAACTATCAATACAGAATGTTACAAGCGGAATGTTGGCACAAAAATGGTTGAAGAAAATCTGCTTAATTAAAATGGAGACAATCCTGAGTAAATACTTACTTCTGGCACTTGGGAATCCACAGTTAGGCCTCCTCTCCTCAACATGTACTAAACGACCATTCAATTCTATCGGCGATGCCTGATGTTCAAAAGATTCATTAGATAAGACAGCATCTTGGTAAAATGTGCGCTGAGATGGATAGCGTCACTATTTCTTTTTCCATGAACATCTAACTACAGTTTGCCAGTGTAAACCTAAATTGAAACAAATGGAAATGCCTGATTTTGTTATACATCTGTATATCAATAACAGATATTGGTAATGCAGTAGTCAATCAAATAACTTCACCCGGCAAATTAAGCCTACACATGGACTCATTATAGCTGTAGACATTCATTGAGATATGTCTATACCTCATTTTATAGTTTAAAATTCTAATGACCTGAGGAGGTATATGTTTCTACTTTCTACTTTGGCAGAACACAGTTTGTATGCTTTGCCCTCCATCATGCTCAGGGGACAGTGCAAAAACTGTTATGATGTTCGTGAAGTGATTCCACATCCATTTTATTCCTTTTCTAGGTGATTGGTCGGATAGGTTTTCTGACTGAACTAGCTGTATGGATGATATAATTGCATATTAGATAAGCCTGCCATACTAAGGGAAACTTACATTTAAAGCATTCTGAATACCAGACATGTCTTCAAACTCAACAAAGCCAAAGAAGACTCCAGCCTCCTGTGTATCAGTAATGAAATTAGGAGGGCGATATAACTTAGAAAAGCAAACATAAAAGCACTTAATAAAGGCAAGAAACCTTGCGGCTTCGGATAGCAACTCCATCAGGTTTAATTCTTCCAAAAGCCTGAAACACCTTCTCAAGATCAAAGACTGAAGTAGATGGTGAAAGATTCCCAACATAAACTGAAATAAACTCTTCTGAAAAAAAAAACAGCAGCAGTTAAGGCTACATAAAAAAAAACACAACAAAATAAACAAACATGACATAGCAAAATAAAGTACAAATGATAATGGACAAGACACCACAGAATTAAACATGCACCTCCTCGAATTAGGTATACCATCTAGGCATATATGGTGTAAATACAAAATAAAGAACCTTTGACTGTCCAGAAATCAGAAATTCTGTTGCATGAAGCAGAAGGTCCTCGACAGATAAGGAATTTAGAGTTGTAAGTCTGAAGGAGAATGGAAACTTTTAATGAAGAAAAGCTAAGGCACAGCCTAACAATACTGTAAGAATGCTTCCAGAAAGAAAAATACAGCCCATCCCCAAGAGTGGTTAATCAACATCAAATTCAGCAAGTCCATCCTACATACTAGTAGCGAATTAGTTAGGATGCAGGTCAATAATTCTTCAAACAAGCAACGAGATAAAACTAGATCAAATCTCAAGATTATGATGACGCAGCAACTCCAACATATTGAGAAGAAAATAACAGTGCGAAACACAGAGCAAGCATGAGTTTGTGTATCCTAACAAGAGCTCTCCACTTAAAAATTATCATTTGCTTACTGATAGAATGACCATGTAAAAGGGGCTTAGTAAAGATCATCGATTGAATTTAAACTTTCCTAAGAGGATATTTGAACGCGGGGGGGGGGGGGGGGGGGGGGGGGGGGGGGGGGCGGGGGGGGGGGGGTGTCCAAATTTCCAACATCCTAGCAGCCCTTCAAAAGGAATTCGAGCTCAAATCTAAAATTGGAAATTTGAATAACAACCATTTCAAGCGCTAAAGGATATTCTACCCATGTTCAGTAGCTATAAATTATAGTAATGACAAAACAGTTTCAACATAGGTCAAAATAAAATTCATCAAAAGCAAGAGTAAAATAGTACACAAAAGAAAGAAACCTTCATCATCAGGGGCGCTAACAGCCCGGTTGTTGTCCAAGTTAGATTTTTCATGCACCGGGACAGTTTGCGCCTGCTGAGCCAACTGTTGAGCCTGTTGTGACTCTGCAGTCTCCATTGTGGCCTTCGCTTTTGTTCGCAACTGATATCATTGCAATCAATCAAGAAAAGGTACTAGGAATACAGCTTATAATATATAAGATGTGTTTGCTTACCACTGAAGCATATGTTTTAGGTGCTTCTTCCACAGGTTCTTCGGGGGTAGGCGGGGAAGGAGGGTGGGGAGCAAGAGGCGAATCCTGTTTAACATCTGTTGAATCGGGGAATGAGGGCATATGCTCTTCTGAATGAGTTTCCTCGTAGATCACATTCACAGCCTTATACTCCGAAGGATCTTGCTGCTGCACATGATTTTCAGCAGGAGTTACCACCTCCTGAGGTTCTCCATCCAAATAATCAGACCCTGGTGAATTATGAAACAAAAGAATCTCAGTGAAATGATAGCATGCCTATGATTTAAGACAAACTTTCCCTCAACCTAAGCATGAAGGTATGCAATAACTATCTGGCACCAAAAGCAAAATGGAAAATAAGAATTGACATGGTAAAATTTATTGTCCGGAAACATGTTCATCAAATTTAATAGGAATGAGAAAAGGATCAGTGAAGGCCTAGATTAAGTGGCATGAAGCATAAAAACTAGCTGGTGAACTTGTCAGTTGCGATGTAAATTCTATTGTCCGTAGAGAAGAAAACAAAAGGCAATATAACAAAATCTTTTTGCAAAAGAGAAGCAGCTCCAATATGGATTTACTTATTAACATCTAATGCACAAGATGACACAACAGCGGGAAAGTCCATGAAACAGTAGAGTACTATCTATTTATATGTACAATAATTTGAACACCAAGATAGACCTGCTTCAGCCATTGTATAAGAAGCATCCACTTGGGGCAGGTTGTCAGCACAATTGTAATCAGAAACATGGTATTGATCATCATACTCATCACAGATTAACTTAAAGATGTCACTGAATATAAAGTAACCATCTTTCTTTGGAGCAAGAACAATATTCTGAACAAATCGCTTGCGAACAGGGTAGTCCTTCAATTGTACTAGGCCAGTGACCAGCAGCGTGATCGCCGCACCCCATGACTCCAAGAAATTTGCTGTTTTAACCTCAACCTTGGCTACATTCATGGACATCATCATATCATTGATAACCTGCAAAAGTAGATAACATGGCTTAACCCAACAATATTGCGGGATGATGGATCAACAGAAAATTGTGCTGTCTACATCAGGGTTTCAAGTCCCCACTCCTTGTTGAGTTAAAGACAAATATTTTCTCCAATAAATAGTAACCGTTTTGTTCTACTTTATTTGTATATTAAAGACATTACTAACAGAAAATTGTACAACTTTTCAATAAGAGATCAACGGCAATCAATTTATTTTACTTTATTTGCCCTTCAACACTATTCATTTTGCATCAAACAAACCGATACATGTCTAGGTGATGTTTGTGTCAAAATACACAAGATGCATATGCATAGACACAAGTTTATAGCACATTGAATCTAGAATCATAGAGACCTTCCAATAGTCGATACAACCGTTATGCCAGTCCATAAAACAAGACCTTCCAAGACATGATCGTGGCTAAAATCTATTATACGGAACTGACATTAATAGTCGGACTGGTATTTCACAGACGAGGAAAATCCAACAGCACCAGGGAGGAAAAATGCAGAACATCACAAGCGACCAGGATTGTACCTCCACCGTCTCTCCAAGCGACCACTGCCCCGTCTCGCAGTCCAGCCTGACGACGCTGCTGCTGTCCGTGTAGAACTCGCTCGCCAGGTGCGGCTGGTTCGTCAGGACGTTGTAGTAGCCCGTCAGGAAGTAGGAGCCCACCTGCCCCCGCAAAGGGAAAAACAGCATCACGCGTCAGGCGTCGAAAACCCCACCCAAAACCCCGAACCCCACCATTCCCCCACCGGTCGAGATCCGGCCGCGCACGCTCACCTGGAGGGCGTAGTAGTGGCCCGCGACTTGCTCCGGCTGCTCCATCGGGTCCATGGCCGGCCCCAAAAACCCTAGGACGGGGAGAGCTCCGATCGGGAACGGGCCGCCGCGACTCCCGCGAGGGGCGCGCGTGACGATGCTCCCGGAGGCGACGGAGCAGAGGAGGGAGTGAGGGGCGGGGGCTCGCCGCCGGGGAGGGCGGAGAATGGGGGCGCGGCGGGACGGACGGATGGATAGAGACAGCCGAGGGGGGGTTGGGGATCGAGTGGGGAAGGAGGGCGAGGTTTTAAAATGGCTGCCCCCTTTTACTGGCTTCTATTTCTGCTTTTCGCTCTCCTTTTGGGATTCGAAGGCTGTCGCGATCGCGAGGAGACCGAACGGGGGGACGGGGAGCGTGGCGGGCAGCGCATGACGAGTGGAGTCCGTCTGGGAGAGGGACCACACGTCGGTGGGGGTGGGTGGGTTAGACTGTGGCCGCCGCATGTGTCGCCGCGGGAATGCGGCGCAGTCGGGGGCCGCGGCGGGTGGGCGGGGCGCGCACTTTTTGGTCGATTCGCGGGGAGCGCGGCGGGGCCGCGACGTGCTACGTTCCGTGGCCGTTGGATCGTCGATGCTGGCTGCTGCGGAGTCAGGCAGGCTGGCCCGAGTTGGTCAGTTTGGTCCGTCGGCCTGGAACCAGCATGGCCCAAGAACATGAAGCCCAATCAGTGATTGGCCATAAGGGCCCAAAGACTTAGGCCTAGCCTAAACACTCGCCCTTTCTTCTCCCGTTCTCTCTCGCGGTTCTCACCATCGGCCATCGGCCCGCCGCCGCCTCCTTCCGCCACCCCGCCTCAGATGGCCGAGCCGCCGCAGCAGGCGTCATCGGGGCCCACCACTCCGCCGCAGGAAGACAACCAAAGCGCTAAGACAAATAGCAAGAAGAACCGCGGCACGAAGAAATCGAAGCGAGCCAGCGCCTCCTCGTTGGGCTCCAGCACCATGGCTGAGGACCCGTTCTTCGTCCTCGCCGGCGGCAAGGAAGGAGGTAATGAACAGCAGAGCTAATATTCTCGGAGCTGTTGTTTTTGCTAGGTTTCTCTGTTTGGTAACTGACGTGGCCAATTGGGGGGTTGGGCGCAGGGTTCCTGGAGTTGGAGGAGATCGACGAGGCGGAATTCGGGATTGTAGGGGGAGACGTGGAGGACGTGGGAGCAGATGAGGGGAAGGCGGGCAAGAACTGGGGGAAGAAGAAGAAGAAGCGGAAGTGGAAGCGTGGGGATGATGACGAGAAGAAGAAGAAGAGAAATTCGGATGATGACGAGGGCTTGAATGGCGATGGCAATTCGGTAGCTGAGAATGAGCAGGAGGAGGGGGAGAAGGAGAAGAAGAAGATGAAGAGAAAGAGGAACAGGAAGAAGAGGAAGGTGAAGGATAGTGAGAAGGGTGGGGAGAGCGATGAGGAAGTCGCTGACGACAATGCAGAAGGTGATTATACTTCCAGATTGTCGTTTTGAGGCATTGACACATGTGAATGTCGCTGTGCTATTTATTCGATTTTGATATGTAGTATCTAGCTTTGCAAAATTGATCTGATCAGCAGCGCGAGTTCACTCGAGTTTGTTTTCGCCCTGCAGACATGCAAGATGAAAATGAGAATATGGAGCAAGATAAGGATGATGGACTTATTTTGGGTGAGGATGATGTTTTTGCATGGCACGAGCTTAGGCTTCACCCTCTGCTTGTCAAGGCAATGCGCAGGCTAGGATTCAAAGATCCAACTCCTATACAAAAGTCTTGCTTTCCCGCAGCAGCTCATCAAGGCAAGGTTTGTCAATCAAATTGTTAATTGGCAGAACATTGGCCAACATTCTTTTTTTTTTTGAATAATGCTAAGTTTCAGCATCGTTAGTGAATGAGTTCATTGCAACTATTTAGCTTGATGGCCTATTTTTCTGACTCAAACTTTGAAATGTTTTTATGTTTTGGCTTCAATGTGTCTTATAAAAGATGTATTCTGTTAACTGACTGTGCAAATTTTGGTCCTGTACATTTTAACAACCTTAAGCTCTAAACCTTGGAAGTCTTTTACCTTTTTTGACATTTGCTTTGCAACAGGATGTTATCGGTGCAGCAGAGACAGGTTCTGGAAAGACGCTTGCTTTTGGCCTCCCCATTTTGCAACGTCTCCTTGAGGAGCGAGAAAAGGCTGCAAGATTACACCAGGATGATGAAAAAATGGAGGAAAATTCTGGAGGAAGCCCTCTTCGTGCTCTTATTTTGACACCCACCAGGGAGCTTGCGAAACAGGTAAAGGAATAACCTCAAATAGTTTAGTCTACATATCAATTGGCAGTCTCCTCGCATTGCACAGGCGAGGGTAAGACTTGCCACTGACACCCCTTCCCCAGGCCCCGCACAGAGTGGGAGCTCTCTGCACTGGGTACGCCCTTTATCAATTGGGCCTACCAATTCTGGTGCCCTTAATTTCTTGATTTTAATTGAACCCAGCTCATCAATTAGTTGCCAAATCGAAATATTTGCTATTATTGGTCCTAGATTATCTTCCGAGAGAAGTTGTCACCTAATTATCCAGTTAAGATAAGATACCAAGTTGGCATGTGGCCTGCACATCTCACAATTTTTTATATACAGGTATGCGATCATCTAAAAGATGCAGCCAAGCTCTTAGGAATCCATGCTGTTCCTATTGTTGGTGGTCTATCAATGGAAAAGCAAGAACGGCTTTTGAAAAAGAAGCCTGAAATTGTTGTTGGAACTCCCGGAAGATTGTGGGAGCTCATGTCGATGAACAATCAACACCTAGTTGAGGTTAGTACATCTAAATGTATGAATTAACTTCTCAGTATGCATGATATCAATTCAAACATGACATACAATGGTGTTTCCTCCCTTTTCTGATCTATATGTTGTATTTACTTATGGCGATTTTGATCTCCTCTTTTGGATATGCATTGCTTTGATCCTTTGTTGTGCAACACAAACGATACACTGACTGATACAGATTTTTATTTTCTTTTTGCACAAACAACAAACTAATAGCCACATGTCATTTTCAGTATAGAACCAACTTCCTTGTGTGCTCCGTGGTCTCTGATTGAACATGAACATTTCCTTGCTGCTTATATCAAGTATTTAACATTGCAGCAAAGTCCCATATTTTGAAAGAGAAATAGAGAATAAAGCAGATCACATTATTCTATGTAGAATTTTGTTTAACCTTGTACTGGTTGTAATTGTCATTTTGTGGTTGTCTATGTTGACACGTTTTTCTCACAATTGCTTTTATTATGACCCAGCTGCATTCATTATCATTCTTTGTGTTGGATGAGGCTGATAGAATGATCGAACGAGGCCATTTCCATGAATTACAATCTATCATTGAGATGCTCCCTCTGACTAATGGTTCTGACGAACAAGCTGCAAGACCAATGACAAACTGTGAGACTGTGCCGATCTTGCAAATAAAGAAGAGGCAAACCTTTGTGTTCTCAGCCACACTTGCACTTTCATCTAATTTCCGGAAGAAGCTGAAGCGTGGCCTATCTACTTCAAAGGCATCAACTGATGATGTGAGCTCTATTGAAGCACTGTCAAAGCAGGCTGGAATGAAACCAAATGCAGAAATAGTTGATCTGACAAAGGCTTCAATCTTGCCTGAGAAGCTTGAAGAATCTTTTATCGAGTATTCCTTCTTTCTTACCTTTATATTTAATTGTCAATTTTTCTCTTTTACTTTCCGTGCAAAAGCTATAGTTGACAGTTTTACATATTAACAAATTATTTTGTTTGTGATTTACAGGTGCAGTGAAGAGGATAAGGATGCCTATCTGTATTATATACTGAGTGTTCATGGGCAAGGTCGCACAATAATATTTTGTACATCGATTGCTGCATTACGCCACATTTCCTCCGTGTTGCGTATTCTTGGAATTAATGTCTTGACAAACCATGCTCAAATGCAACAAAGGGCTCGCATGAAGGTGATTTATGTGTACAGTTTTCTATTATATTCATATTTGATATTTTCAAAGCAGTGGAAATTGTCATCTAGCTCCCACAGAATCTGAATGTCTAATGATTAGTCCGGTTGCTTATTTGCACACTATATCTTTCCAAACTTAATCTTATTAGAGTACATTCATGTAACCGACCTTCACTTCCATGAAATATTTCCTTCCTTAATTGTAGGAGACGCATTCTGTCGTTTTTGGATCTCACTATTTTATAGATGCCATACTATTTTTTGTGTAACAAGAACTGTATGTTGACCGTTATCTGCATCTTGTTCCTGACGTGCACTTGACTACTTGCCCTGCCATTTTATTCTTGCTTTGCTTTTCATGAAAGAGAAAACATTGATTAATTTGTTGTCTTCAATCAGGCTGTGGATCGTTTCCGTGGAAGTGAGAATTCCATTTTGGTTGCAACTGATGGTTTTGCACGGGGTATGGATTTTGATGATGTGCGAACAGTTATCCACTATCAGTTGCCACATTCGACTGATGTAGGTGTTGTTGTTATTATTTTATTTCTTGAATCTACACTTCTCTGTGATATATATGTTATGAGGGACCAAGAAAACTTTATTTTTTTTCAAATTCCCTTTTCCTTTCCCTAGGTTTATATCCATAGAAGTGGAAGGACAGCCCGCAAATCATTGGCTGGCTGCAGCATTGCATTAATTTCTCCTGCTGACAAGTCGAAGTTTTACTCTCTTTGCAAGTCATTGTCAAAGGTAAGTTCTCTTTCATACTGCTATTTTCTATCGCAGTAGCTTTCCTTCCCGCATTATGCATCATGCTGTTTATATTTAGGTTGTGTTGTCATCAAGCAGCGATCAATTACTGCTTGGCCTGAATTTAGTTTCCTTTGTATTCAACTGTTCATATTTCATGCCCTGTAAAGGATACCTGCCTACCAGATGTTCAATGATTATCATGATGGCTTGTTGTGGATGCTGTTTCCATTGTTTTGGTTTGATACCAACTACATCTCTTTTTCTGGCGGTTGCATACCAGTGCACTTTACACTTGTTCATGTGTGGCTCGTCCTTAGATCGTGTTAGTGTATCATTTTCGTTTTCGCTGATAACTCAGCTAATCCATAACCATCTTGAACATCACAGGAGAACCTCCAGCAGTTTCCTGTAGATCATGCTTACATGCCTGCGGTAATGAATAGGCTCTCACTTGCTCGGCAGATTGACAAGATTGCGCGTAAAAGTTCACAGGCAAGCCCTCTTGTTTCCAAGCTTTCATTATTTTCTTTAATCATCTCTAATATGTATGATTTATCACTGTTGTCAGATTAATTTTGAACTGTATTTGTTTATATCCTCTAACCTTCCTCTGTCCATTTTAGGAAAATGTTAACAAATCCTGGCTTCAGAGGAATGCTGAATCCATGGGATTGATATTGGACACCAGTGACAGTGAAGAAGAACGTGTAAAAAGCCACAAGCAACGAAAGGCAGCTTCTGCGCATCTCCAAAAGCTTCAACAGGTTTGAATACTTCAGAAGATTTTAATAGGATTATAAATTTTAGTGAAAGTAAGCTACTTATAAATGTTCATGGTTTTAAAATGCTCTTCTGTCTATCTGGCACGGTTTCAGCACATTTTGCTTTGATTTGCAGGAATTGAGTGATCTTTTGAAACGCCCCTTGCAGCCAAAGACTTTCTCACGACGCTATTTGGCTGGGGTTAGTTCTCTGACAGAAAGCACAGATTTATGAAAACGATAATGGTACCTTGAACTGACAATCTTCTCCTTCACTTGCTCAGGCTGGTATTTCACCATTACTTCAGAAGCAACTAGAAGAGTTGACTAAGAGAAATGAAAGCAACAAAAGCAGCAAGACTGAGAGTAAAGGGTCTCACCTTGTTGTTATTGGTCAGGATCGTGTCGAACCCTTACAAGCACTTCAGAATTCTGGGCAAGAGGTATGCTCGACTGAGATTTCTCCAGGGATGCATGTTCCTTCTTTGTAGTGCTTCATTCCTAAAAACAAAGGAACATAGATACATAAGTTGTCCAACGTATTCAGATGCTAGAAAAGAAGACTGTCTATTGATTATTTTATGTTATTAGTGGCAAAAAAATTGTTTGCGGATGTAGTTCTTTTATTAGTTGCTCTTTTTGCATATTTTACTGCTTCTATTCTTATATGATAGACATTTTTCACTTTCAGGTCTGTGTGAACTTAGACAAACAAAAAGAAAAGCGAAGACTTGCTCAGAACTGGAAGCGGAAGAAGCATGAGGAAAAGAAACGTAAGCCTCTCATCCTGTCTTTCTTTTGCTGCACTTGGCAGTCTGGCGTGGGCATTGGTTGTTGCTGATTTTCAATTTTTTTCTAAAGGAAATGGATAGCTACCCTTGCAACTATTCTATTATAGCGATAAACCAAATTGTTGACACTGTACAAGGACGAACACGTCTTGAAAAATTGGGGTTTAGACTTGGGGCCGCATCTATTCATATTATGTCGGGTAACACATTTGTCTGGGTACATGTAAGCTGCATCTCATGCTAGTTTTGGATGGTAGTAGATAGGACATACCACCTTGTTCTGGAGAAGCTGCCTGTAATGTACTACCAGTATAAATAGCAACACCCTGACTTCTTTTTTTCAGGTACCCGAGAGCAGAAGAGAAAGGAGAGGAGAAAAGCTAAGGGAACGGAGTAAGTAACAGGTGAGCTATGGGTCTGTTGCAGAAAAAGGACCTATTGTGGAATTCCCTTGGACGCCTGCATGGATTCATTTGAGGACTGCATTCGTCAATGTCTTCACCATGATACATTGGGCTTGCCAAGTTAGCACCAGGCCTTGAAAAAGATCGCGAGGTGGATGATTGATATTTTGCGGCTCGAGATAATTAAGTTAGCGTGGGCACCGCGACATGATTTGTGTAACGTGTGCACCTTTTGTCATACTCCATGTTCAAATCTGCTACAAGTTTATACATCTTTTCATCCTTTGCCATATTTTTTTCCCGGGTGATATTAGTGCTGGTGCTTGGTGGATGTAAGTTTATCAAGGAAAAACAGCAGCCTAGTTTTACTGCTCTACTGTTCGGTAGCGACTGATTCTACCATAGTTATGAGCGAAAACTTAGGGAGGGCCCGAACAACTCCGAATTCATCTGCAGAGCTTGATTTGCCGCTCGATGAATCAGAGTCTCGAAAGTGGACAGAACACCCCAGTTCTCATGCGCATGAAATCTGATTGAAAACAACTTGTGAAAATAGCCGGCTATTAAGTAGAGGTGAGCTGCAGGTGTGCCTGAAAACAACTCGTGAAAATAGAGTTTTCACGCAAATCAATTAGAAAGATCATGGCCGCAGAAGCTTTTGCAGGGCAACATCTGGAGTTCTGGACCATTGCAAACTGAGTAACTGACTGGTGGAAACAAACGTTTTAGCCGGCTAATGTTTAGGAATTACTCCAACTGAGATACAGATGCTAGATTGTACTACTTGTAAGGCATGGAAACGAAGGAGCTACTTGGCTGTCTCCTCTCGCTCTCCATGTAGTTGCGTTTTCTACCATTCAACTAAAACTGAGAATTTTCGATCGGGCACACCAACTTTCAAGTATACTTGCAGGATCATGGACCAAGTTTCCAAAGCTCTGAAACTGCACTCGCTACTGTTCGGTGTTCGGTTTGTATGCTTTCGGCTTCCTTCAGCTTGTTTCGGCTTATTCTCTCACAGAATATTATTACAGAATATTATAGTGTTTTTCCACCCCCGCAGATCAAATTCCGAACGCGCCGCAACACCGTTACATGTCCGTTCCGAGCAGGTGGCTAGCTCGTAGTTCGACCCGGATCCCGTTCCAAATCCTAGTGCACAATCGCACATCGCCACCCCTCCCTCCATATTACTACCACGCAGTGCCGCGTGCTGTTGGCAATACCCTGTTACCTAGCCAACGACTTCCCCGCAATCTCGCGCGCGCTCCCAGCCCGTCGACATTTGCCCAGCTAGCTGACTTGCCAATCAACCGTCGAGGCACGATGATCGCCCCGGAGGTGACGGCGGCGGACGGCGTCGACTGGAGCTTCGGTGACTCGACGCTCCTCTACGACCCCAGGTTCCTCTTCCCGCCGGATGAGCTCCTCGCGCTCGCCCTCGAGCACGCCCGCTGCCCCGGCCTCGTGCACCGCGAGCTCCGCCGCGGCATGGACCGCGAGGACGTCGCGCGCTTGTTCGGCCTTGAGGGCGTCGGCGTATGCCACAGCGGAGGCTCTACTGCCACTGCGGGGTCCGCAGCGGACGGAGGGACGGAGGGCGGCGGCGTTGGCGACAGAGGAGATTCTACTTCCACCGCGGGGTTAGCAGCGGACGGTGGGGCGGAGGGCGGCGGCGGCGCCGGCTACAGCGGAGATTCTACTTCCACCGCGGGGTTAGCAGCGGACGGGGGGACGGAGGGCGCCGGTGCCGGGTCGGGCCAGGAGCCTGCAGGGTACTTCACGGTGGAGGATTCGGATGACCTCGAGTACGTCCTGGTCGGCACGGCCGACGAGGTCGAGCGCGAGCGGCGGCGGGAAGAAGGCGCGCAGGCGGCACTCGAGGCCGGATTGAACGACCGGGTCCCGGAGCTCTTGGAGGAGGCCGAATCCGAGGTGGCCGCCCGTAAGGCTAGAGTGGACGAGTACACTCGGAGCCGGCGAGACGAGAGACATCGCGGCCGCGGGCAGAAGGAGACGCGACGCCATGTTTTGCAGAAACCTCCCTAATGTAGATCTTTATTTTACACATTACCCCCTGATTTGGCGGATATGTACACAAAAATCCTAGTTTCGATCTGAATATATTTTTATATAGGTTGGATCTGTATCCTGACGGAAGCATAAACGAACCAATTTGGCAACTGCACATGAATGGCAGCACAGCCCTGTCGTCATCGAGTTTCAGAGTGTCTTCCAATGTATACAACGGGGACCATACTGAGCGATCGTTCGCTGCAACCAGCGAGCAACGAACAAGCATAGCAACATGCTAGTAGCGCGTTCTAGTTCTCCCCACTTCTCCTGTGTCAAGCTTCATCTCTAGCTTTTTCCTGTACCATTTGGGCATGTATTTTTTTTTCTTCTTCCGGAACTGGGTATGAGGAAATAAATGGGTGGGGGATTAGTTCACATACATATGAAGTCAAAGCGACAATCAAAACATATCCCCTCATATAAATAATTACACACTATTAAAACTTAAACATTTTAAAAGCTGACAGCGTAAATAAGTTCAATAAAAAATAAATGGTAGCACATAATGGAATGTACTATTCTTTCCTAGAAGAATATCAAATATCAAGCATTACACATAAACAAATATTTCTACTGGAAATTAGGAAACTTTTAAACTACACATAGAAAACTTTTTATGTTCAAACTTTCACATTACAGACCAAAACTTTCTACAGGCATGCGGCAAATTTCCAAATTACTAGTCTAGAACTTCCAAACACAGTGTCCCTAGATCCAAAACTTTGTATTTCGAATTACGGACTTTGTACTGGCACATTTGAAAATGTTGTGCTCTAGTTCCAAAGATTTGCACACCTACTCACTAAAAAAAACTTTGCACTCCTGAATATAAGAACTTTAGACTATAGTATCATAAACTTTGTACTCCCAACTTTTAAACTTTGCACTCCTGAATATAAGAACTTTGACCTATAGTATTATAAACTTTGTACTCCCAACTTTTAAACTTTATAATTCCAAAGTGTTTAGCTTCTAATTAAGGAACTTCCTACGTTCATGTTTCGAAACATTGTATTCTAAGACTAAAAACTTAATAAATCAAAAAAATTGCACGTCAAAATTAGGAACTTTGAATTACAATATTGTAGAACTTTGTACTCAAAACTCCAAAACTTTATAATTCTAAAGATTTTCAGTACATGATGTATCCAACCAACATATTTAAATGATCAGCAATAAATTTTCACCAACAATGTCAGAAAATTAACTTGAAAATTAACCAGAGCAACTCTGAGAGCAAGGAGAAAAGAAAGAAGAAAAAAGAGAACAGAATGGGTCATGGCTCACGGCGCAGGAGAAAATGAAAGGATGAGAACGAGGTGGGATAGCAAGTGGGCTGCGCCCTACCAACGTTTCCCACGTCCGTGCGTAAGTTGACGGAAAATTAACTGCTCGTGGCGCCGCGTGTCCGATCGCTGCTATGGGTAGCAGCGAACGTGCGTGTTATAAGAATTTTGGTTCCCGTATCCTCTTTGATGCTATGCTTCCAAGAAGAGATGGTTTCCATTCAGATGGATCGGCACCCTCTTTTCGCTGCTTTTTCTGCTTCAATTTGGTTTGCAATGAGCGCACAACGCTCCAACGGGAAACCCCAACGCTCCAGCTTCTGCGTGGGAGAGCACCATTGCGCTTCGGCTTCCCGGCACGACGGCACGGCATCTAGTCATCTAGAGGTCCATGGCCGCCGACGCCACCGCCAGCCGCCGCGTGCGCCTCATCGGCCATCGCCCATCGCTCGTCTCCTATGTTTTTCTTCACGTTTGGTTGCGAGGTGTCCCGTGATGGAGAAAGAAGTGCTATGTCCAGCTAGCGAGGCGTGGAGAGGAGATGGCTGGAGCGCCGAGGCCGGCGGGCAAGTCGGCCGTGGGTGGCCGGAGCCGCCACCGTGGCTAGTGCCGCGGGTTCAGCGGGAGCCAACTTTTTTCCATAGAGACCCCTCAATTAAATAGAGACTTTTAATTAGATCCAAAATTGTACATAAAATCCTCCTTATTTGGATCGCGATCCATAATCGTGAACCAAATATTTTTATAAACCCCTCTACTTATTTTCATACTAGTCCGTCTTTTTGCGCATGTTACCTTTCTCCCAATAGCTCCGGCGATGGTGATGGCGTCAGCGACGGCAGCCTCATTTCGGCGGATCGATGGGCTTTTCCGGATCCTCTTCTCCTTCGCCGTCGGGTATTCCCTTCCACTTTTCCTCTCGTACTCCATCTCTGCTGCTCTGTCGTTGAATGAATTGGGTTGGAATAGGATCCTTGTCGCCTGAGGCGGCGGCGATGGCTTTTGCAGCGGTCGTTAGGGTCGTGGGCTCCTGCGACGAGGAAGTCCTGCTTTGGCCTGGAGAAGTTCGGGAAAGATTGGAATCAGTCTTTCTGTGCTGCTGTGCGTGTAAGTTTGTGTCAGCATTTGCATTTCTGATTGCTAAGGTTTGCCAAGCAAATTGCTGTGCCATCCGGCGATCATCACTCACTGATTCATCAGCACCAGCAGACAGCTCCTGGCTTTACACATCTGAAGGACAGAGCCTTCTATAATTCTCTCTCTCACACACATAAGATTGTTGGTTTCCTTGTCTTATGCCTACTGCTTTATCTGTGCTTTTCTGACTTCTTTTTTTAGACCCTAGCTAGGGTACAAGTTATAGTATCTAAACTCACATGTAGACGCCACCAACACACCCACTCACACACGCAACACCTCTTTACATGTAAGGTAGAATCTACAACCTATCTACCTCAATGTTGCCTGCTCATATGTGCGGAAGCACGGTTGGACGAGGGCCACCAGAAAATGGGGGAAAACCCCGATGAGAATCGCGGGCGAGCAGGGCTTGAACCCGCGATCGGCCGCTCGTGCCACTCGAGCGTTACCAATCGAGCTATCGCTCGTTCTCGTGCTTTTCTGACTTCTTAGCATGCCAACTGAAACTGACTGGTTTGATACATGGACACGACGGCATCACGGCATCCTTGTCCCGTGCGGCACATCTGCTTCCTCTGATGAAGATAACCATGTGTGAGTGAGCATCATGTGCTTCCTGCTAAATTGTGCTATCTGAAAATTTTCAGGTTTCGGAATACATTCGACATGATAAGTGCTTCCTGCTAAATGAAGGTTGTCGATGATCGTGATGACACGCCACCACAATAAGCCCTAGATCAGCCATTGTTGTTCGACGGCAAGCTCTACTTCACTGAGGAGCAGTGGCTCGCTCGGATGAAGCAGAGGCGCAACGGCGAGGGGAGCTCCAAGCCGCCCAAGTCCAGTGGCGGCGGAAGACGTCGCTCCCGTGGTGCGCGCAAGAAGCAGACTCACGCGCCCGACACCAAGGATGGAGGTGATGACGACAAGGACAGGTGCCTCAACTGCGGTCGCTTTGGGCATTAGGCAAAGGATTGCCGCAAGCCCAAGAAGGCGCAGGCACACCTCACCCAAGCTGATGGAGACGAAGAGGAGCCCACACTCCTTATGGCGCGTGTTTGCGCGCTCTCGGTGGCGCCGGAAGGCGTGCACCTCGAAGAGCCGCGAGCGCAGGCGTTTCTCGGTGCTGCGGACAATGACATTGAGCACCTTGATGGGTGGTACCTTGACAGAGGGGCCACCAATCACATGACGGGACGTGTGGAGGTCTTCTTCGACCTCGATCGGTCCGTGGTCGGCTCCGTCAAGTTCGGCGATGGCTCGGTGGTGAGCATTCAGGGCCGTGGCTCCATCATCTTGACCGGCAAGCGTGGCGCGCACAAGGTCCTCACCAATGTCTACTACATCCCGCGGCTCCGTAACAGCATCGTGAGCCTTGGCCAGCTGGATGAGAACGGTGCCACGATCCACATCGATGACGGCGTGCTTCACATTTGGGATCGGCAGCAGCGACTACTCACCAAAGTGCGGCGCAACGCCAATCGTCTGTACGTGCTGCACCTGGACGTCGCGCGCCCCATCTGCCTCGTCGCTCGACATGATGACGACGCATGGCGGTGGCATGACCGGTTCAGCCACATCTCCTTCGACACACTCTGGCGCATGTCACGCCATAAGATGGTGCGCGGGTTGCCGGAACTCGAGCACGTGGACCAGCTATGCGATGTCTGCATCACCACGAAACATTGTCGCACGCTCTTCCCCAAGCAGGCAAACTTCAAGGCGGAAGGATGCCTCGACCTCGTCCATGGCGATGTCTGTGGCCCGATCACACCCGCAACACTTGGTGGACGCCGCTACTTCCTGTTGCTGGTCGATGACTTCACCCGCTACATGTGGGTGGTTTTCCTAGCCGGGAAAGGCGACGCGGCGGCTTCAATTCATCGCATTTAGGCGGCGGCAGAAGCAGAGTGTGGCAGATGGCTGCACGTTATCCGCACCGACAATGGTCGCGAATTCACCTCCGATGAGTTCGCACGCCACTATGAGGAGCACATGTGCAGCACCAGTTCACTGCGCCATACAGCCCGCAACAGAACGGTGTTGTCGTGAGGCAGAACCAGACCGTGGTGGCTACAGCACGTGCATTGCTGAAGCAGCGGAAGCTACCAGCGGAGTTTTGGGGGGAGGCGGTCACGACGGCAGTGTACCTGCTTAATCGTGCTCCCACCAAGAGCCTGAATGGCATGACGCCGTATCAGGCATGCCAAGGCCAGAAGCCGGCCGTGCAACACTTGCGGACATTTGGGTGTGTGGTCTACGTCAAGGACGTTCGCCCACAACTCCGCAAGCTTGATAACCGCATGCGACTTCTGCATCTCCTACTCCATCAACGTCTCCATCGCCTCCGCCATTGACACCAGCTCCGACCACGCCACCGGCTGCACCGGAGTTCATGTCACCACTGGCCAATGATGACGAACGGGTAGATGCGTCCCATGAGGACACACCCCTGCGGTACCGTGTCATCGACATCGTGATCGGCGGCGCTCGAGTCCCTGGTCAGGCGGCACGTGACCTCGACGACGAGGCACTCTGCCTCATGTGTGAAGGAGATCCAAGCTCCTTCGCCGAGGCGGAGCATGATGCAGCATGGCATGCAGCCATGGAGGAGATGGAAGTCGTCGAGCGAAACGACACATGGGAGTTGGTGGACCTACCACGTGGCCATCGTCCGATTGGTCTGCGTTGGGTCTTCAAGTTGAAGAAGAACGAAGCCGGCGCCGTGATCAAGCACAAGGCACGGCTCGTCGCCAAGGGGTACGTGCAGAAGCCCGGCATTGACTTCGATGAAGTCTTCGCCCCTGTCGCGCGCATGGAATCCTTGAGGCTCCTTCTCGCACTCGTCGCCCATGAAGGGTGGCCCGTCCATCACATGGACGTGAAGTCGGCGTTCCTTAACGGAGTGCTGGAGGAGGAGGTCTATGTGACGCAGCCACCTGGGTTCATCATCCCCGGGCAGGAAGGCAAAGTGCTGCACCTGAAGAAGGCGCTCTACGGGCTGCGCCAAGCCCCGCGCGCATGGAACGCGCGCCTCGACGCCACGCTAAATAACCTTGGGTTCGAGCAAAGCGCCCATGAGCACGCTGTCTACGGACGTGGTCATGGTGAAGCGTGTGTGCTCATAGGCGTCTACGTCGATGATCTAGTGATCACTGGATCCAGTCCTGCCGAGATCAACCGCTTCAAGGATGAGATGAAGGCACAGTTCCTCATAAGCGATCTCGGGCTCCTCTCCTTCAACTTGAGGATTGAGGTGCGCTAGAATGCTAGAGGAATCGCGTTGAACCAGAGGAGCTGCGCGGCGCGCATCCTCGACACCTCCGGAATGAAGGGCTACAATCCCACGACCACACCCATGGAGGAACGGCTTAGATTGAGCCGTGAAAGCACGGAAGAGGAGGTCGACGCCACAGCATACCAACGGATCATCGGGAGTCTGCGGTACCTTGTCCACACGCGGCCGGATCTAGCCTTCTCGGTGGGATATGTTAGTCGCTTCATGAAGCGCCCCACCGTGGAGCACATTGGTGCCGTGAAGCGTCGGCTATGCTACATCGCCGGCACGATTGACTATGGCCTCATCTACCCACGCGGTTCAGGGGAGGCCAAATTGGTTGGCTACTCAGATAGCGACCTTGCCGGCGACATCGACACAAGCAAGAGCACCTCCGGTGCTCTCTTCTTCCTCGGTGCTAGCTTGATCAGCTGGCAATCGACGAAGCAGCGGATCGTTGCTCTGTCTTCCTGTGAAGCAGAGTACGTTGCCGCAACCATGGCGGCAAGCCAAGCCATCTAGCTAGCACGGTTGCTCGGTGACCTCAAAGGGAAGGAAGCTGCCACCGTGAAGCTGAAGATGGACAGCATGTCCGCGCTGGCACTCAGCAAGAATCCGGTCTCCCATGAGTGGAGCAAGCATATCGACGTACGGTACCACTTCATCCGCGATTGCTTGGAGAACGGGAGCATCTCTGCTGAATTTGTCAGCACCAAGGACCAACTCGCAGACCATTAGGGCGAGTTTGCTTCCATGAGCTCAATGCAAGGACTGGACTGGTCAAAATCTAAGATGAACACAAGGATCAGGGGGAGAATGTTAGTAGTAATCCTTGTGTTAGTGTTTAGCTAGATAACGGTTAAACCTAGAAAGTTCCAGTTCCAGTTCCAGCACATTCCAGTTCCAGTTCCAGCACATGGTATTGTATTAGGACTTCAAGTCCAATTTTGATTTGAGCTGAACAGTCGGTAACATTAGTACCCGGAAAAATGTACCCAAATATCTTCCATCCTCAAAATCAACGCCTCAGATTCGTCTGATGATGGTCCAACGAGCGATCAACGGTTCAAACTCTGGATCTCCCCCCGCCTCCCATCCCCGCGACGCACTCGAACCGCCGCGGTTCGACTCCCGGCAACATCAAACGTTTGCTTTTTTTCGCCCAAAAAACAGATGCTTCCTCCCGCACGCCGCCCTCCACCCTGTCGCGCCGTGCCGCGGAGCCGACCGCCGGAGGTCCACACGCCGGCGGGATGTGCAGCGGCAGGCCCCGACACGCCAAACCCTAGATACCTGGCGCTGCACGGACGGTCCGCCGGCGGATCTGGGGGCGGCCGGCCTGGGGGCAGCGATCCGCCGCCGGATCTCGGGGCGACCGGCCTCGGGCGCCGCCGCCAAACGCTTGGCTGAGAGGGGGAGGGGGAGGAGGAGGCCGCCGGGCGCTGCACGGGCGGCCCGCCGGCGCTCGGTCGAGTGGGAGCCTGGCAGGGGAGCTGAGGGGGTGCGGGCCGGGTGCCTTGACCGGCGAGGCGTGGTGGCGCAGGCGGCGTGGGACCCGGCGCGGTGTCCAAAGCGGCCGGCGGGCGGCGGGGCGGCGTGCGCAAGGCTGCGTCGGCAGCGAGGCGGCGCTCTGGGCGGAGAGGCGCCGCGCGGGGCGCATGGTCGCCGCAAGAAGCTGGTCGGCGGCCTCCACGCGGAGCTCGATGACCGCCGCGAGGCGACGCGCCGGGCGAAGCGGCCAGCAGCTCCGTCTTCCTCGCCAAACCCTGGATGTCGAACCCTGCCCGTGCCGAGGCATTAGGGCGAGTTCGCTTCCACGAGCTCGTTGCAAGGACTTAACTGGTCAAAATCCAAGGACGAGGGGTAGAATGTTAGTAGTAATACTTATATTTATATTTATATTAGTGTTTAGCTTCGAGCCCTGGTATTTTATTAGGACAGCTTTATTTGGCCTTTGTATGACCGTGTTCCCTTCCTGTCTATCTCCCTTCGGTCAGGTAGTTCTGCTTCCGATGCCGGAGGAGTTCAATTTTGATTTGAGCTGGGCAGCTGTAAAAATGGATCGGTTAATGTAGCACTACTGTAGCAAATCAACCTCCAAATCCTATAAAAGGACATTACCCCTCCTATGTAATATAAGCTTGTATGTCATAATATATTTAATAGTTTTTTTCACTCTGCTCTCTTCTAGTTGCTGCTATTTCTAACAGCTCCATTCACTGAAGTATGTATGAGCACTGATTTCCATCCGTGGATTGCAGACAAATCTGAGGTTCTACACTATGCCTCTGTGCTAATTCTCCTTCCCTTTCTGTTACGGTTCTACACAGGATTTTGGAAAATGAATGCTAGCATGGTTATTTCTTTATCACATCGCCATCTTTGTTAGATTTTGCTTTACATCGTGTAGTTTATATGAGATGCCTACATTTATGAGAACAATGGAAAGAAGTATGTGGAGTAGATTAAAATTGATATTGCTATTATATTTTTTAGACTCAATTTTGGAGAAAGCAAGGAAATCAATCTCAAAAAGCAGGGCACGCTGTCAAAACTTCAAAGCTGGTACATGTGTGTGGCAGATATAACTGTAATTATTTGTTCATCTTATTATAAATTAATTTGTTCAATGTCAATTGATAAACAATTGTTCTAGGGGACCCGTAGTTTACACATCTCTATTTACATGAATACAATTATAGCTGATGTATGACCTGTAAATTTGAATGAAATAGTTTTGGTTGAATTGATTCTTCGTAGCATCACATGAATATATCGGCGGTGAAAATGTATCACTGCCGGCCCTATAGTGGTTGGGCCCGGTGAACTACAGAGCCGGCGGTAAAAATGATTAAGCTTAGAGCTCATATTGTCATATGCAAGCCCTGTATTTTTCAATATTACAGAACGTCCCCAGGTTACATAAGTTTTTCTTGAGAAATTCTTAAGATTTATTTAATCTTTTAGTTGATATCATTCTGTAGATAACACCACTGATTTCCATATAGTAACTGGTTGCTTGTGCTTTGAAAGGAGACTGATAAGAGTATATGAACAAGAAGCTATATCGATCAAAAATAAATATTTGATAGCACGGCAATATCGAACCCTGCCCGTGCCTAACCCCACGCCGGCGACCACTGATCACCGGACATCCCGCGCGCCGTCACGCCGCGAACCCCGGACAACTGCGCGCCGCCGCCGCCACCGCCGTCACCAACAACCGCGGCTCTACGACCCACCGGACACGATGGCAAGCCCCGCCGCGAACCGCATCCGGCCGAGGAGGCCTTCTGTAAATCATCGGCCTGGGCCACAAGAATCGCGGCGGCGTCGCCGCCACCCTGCCGGCCTGCTGGCCGCACTCCGGCCTCGCGCGGACAGCCGGGAAACTTGGCTCACGAGGCCGACGAAGCTCACACGCAGCACATCGGCGATCGATATCCCGATGGGCACCCAAACGTGAGGATACTGGCCCTGTCGATTTCTTTGCATTTGACAATGGAATTAAACCTATGGATTGGAGGATACTGATTAGTAAATAGACATTATGTTGAATTTCGTATTTGCTTTGCCATTAGACTGTGAATGCGATACTGGGCTGTATGTATATTCATTCTATTGATTTACCTTTGTTAGTTTTTCGTGTAGTTTGCTGCCCTGTACCTGCTCTGGACAATATGGCCCCATTGTCATGTTAATTTTGCTTGTTTATAATTGTTTTCATGCCATAGGACCTACCCTGGACCTATTTTCATGTTAATTTCTTTGGCCATAGGACACTGGTCATGCTAATGGTTATTTCCTCCAATCCATATCCTATTTGCATTGCCAGAACTGATTAGCTATTCAACATCATGTTAAGGGTGAATTCTGGACATGGCCACACCAACACAGAAACGCGCAGCACTAAGCGACATCACCAACACCCAAGACACAGGTTCTTAGCACCATTGTTTTATTAAATACTATTTCTCACAGTTTTATTTATGTGATTCTGAATCATCTGCTTTCTTGATTTCATTTGAATTGCTACCAGATCTGAGCTGGATTAGAGGCAGGAACTGAAGCAGAAAATGTTTATCATGTTGGGCAAGTCGTCAAATGTAGAATTATCAGTGTGCTCCCTTCTTCAAGGAGAATAAACATTTGTTCATTGTATTTCATAATAGGTGAGTTCTGTCATGCTCTTTTGTTTCTATTTTCCTGCTCTTTTTATAAACTGGCTTTGTTTGACATGACAACAAAGCATATAGTTTTAGAATTTCTTTGAAGTTTATTCTTTCATTGAGCATTTCCGGTCATCTTTCTGCTTGTCTTTGAACATTTATTTGGTTTTAAAATTATGAAGTCCCAATTCTCATCAGTGGAGGTCCAGACCCAGCATATTAGTATTTTTCATGTTTAGGTAAATAAAATGATAAAGTGGAGCTTTAAGACGACTTGCCAGTTTAGAAAATAGTATAACTTGACCTGCTGTAGACCAAGAAAAATAATTAGGCTCATCCGGATATATTGTAGTATCACCAGTTATATACATGATACCTTTAAACTTTTCATTTAGTGGTGTACTCTACGTTGAAGTTTTCTTTTGTTGTTTTGATGTGCATGGATAAATTATCACCTGTAGTACCACGGACCACCTTACTACTTGTGTCTTAAATAAATATCGAAATTTCTCGGTTGCCGGTGCACCGGGAGCCACGACCCACGAGGGTTTATATTGACCTATTCCGCTCGAATATGCGACCTATATTCCTCCAAACTGTGTAGAGCCGGGGAGCCCTGTCAAACCCGGAAGCCGCGCCGCCGCCGCCGCCCCGCCCACGCCCACAAATTCCTAATCCAATGCCCCAGCTTGGAGGAATCCCTTGCCGAGCATCTCAGTACTCCTCCGATTGGATCCTGGATGGATCGATCGGAAGCCAGGGCACCCGCCCCCCCCCCCCCCCCCCCCCCCCCCCCCCCCCCCCGCGCCGCCGCGAGGCCCGAAGGCAAGGGCCACGAGAACGCCCGGTGCAGCGTCTTGCTCGGCCTCCGAGGCCACAACGCTGCCTTCAAGAACGCCTCCACTGCCAGATCCAGGACAAGCACCGGCCATCCCATCGAGGTGACTTTCTGCACCCTGCCTCCGCCTGCCGTCTCCCACTTCTCTATCCACTGCCCCGATCTACAACTGCCACCCGCCGATCTGTGTCTGGCGCCCAAAGCCATCGCCGCCGACGACGACTTGGTCCTCCTCCGAGTGCCCGTCAACCGCTTGGGATAGGATTTCTATCAGCACAACGACTACTTCGTCTACAGGGCGCATCATCAGGACCCAAAACTGGATCTGCTCCCGAACCCGTGGCCCGATCGCTTCGGAGACGACGAGATTGGCATTCTTAGCTGCTGCGCAGCAGCTGCCGACGGTGGCAAGCAGTACGTCGTTGCCGCCCTCAAGATCAGGCCCCTCAATGAATTCACTTTCACGCTGCACTTGTACCGCTCCAAACCTGGCGGTGAGGCAGGGAGTTGGACATCCCAGCTGGTTTCTGTGGAGGAGCCACTGAGGGACAGGGTGTGCCCGATCCCCGACTCAGCTGAGAGGTTCATGTACCACCTGACCACCAAGGTGATCACGATAGGAGGCGCAAATGGCACGGTGGCCTGGGTTGATCTCTGGCGTGGCATCCTCCTCTGTGACGTGCTTGAAAAGAGTCCCAAGCTACTTAATTTGCCGCTACCCTTGCCGGCCAAGGGCAATTGGGGAATCTATCTCAGTGACTGCGATAGTTTTTATCGGGACATCACCGCCAGCCAATACAAGGACTCAATCAAATACGTCAAGATGGAAATCATTCCGCCGAGAATGATAACTATGTCCCCTTGCAACCCTGATCCTGATTCATACCTTGAATGGGTGTGCCGCAAAGACTGCCTGCCTCAGCCAACATGCTCCCTGGTCCCTGGTCAGTGGAAGGTCACTACATGGAGCATGCCTATCCCGGTCACTTCATGGGACAATAGGCGCCTTGAATGCACTGCTGAGTTGGGTGAATTCCGTGTTGACAACCCAATGCATTATGAGTTCCTGCATAAGTTCATGAGCAGCCACGGTGACAAGGAGGCTAAAGATGCAACTTTATCCCTAGGATACCTGCATATGGTGTACCCGGCCTTCAGCATTGATGATGATGTTGTGTACATGTTATCCAAGGCCTCCAGCAGGAGCAAGATGGAAGCAGTGCTTGCTTTTGATGTGAGGAAGAAGGAGCTGCGGGGAGTGGCCAATCTTGACAGAAAAATGCCCAGTTTCATGTGTTGCTACCTTACCTGTCGGATCTCCATACATCTCAAGACTACAGGTAATTACACTCTACCACTCACCTTGATGAGTGATATGGCTGTCAATTATGTTACGTAGATTAAAATATCACTTGTTATTTAGAAGACCTGAATTTATTATAGTAAGGTGGATCAGGGTTATTAGCTACATTTTGACTTTATTGGGATGGTGTTCCGTACTCTTGACGATCATGATGGCACAACAGGAAATAAAAACTGAATTTTATTGAATTGAACTTTGCATTTGGTGCAGCCATTGTTTTCATCTACAAAATAGGAAAACTGTTGTGGAATCATTAGGCACAATACCCAACTTTCAGTTTTGTTCAACGCCAAGTGTATGGAAACACTTTTCTTTAACAAGCTAGTGACAGAGGATATGCGACCAGGTATCCGGCCAATTCCTGACAGATGCTCCATATGGGTAGTAAAAATGTCATTTAAGGATCTAGGGCATGATCGTTATAGTTCTTTGTCGATATGAACTATCGTGTACAATGCAGTGATTGTTCTTATAGGGAACAACAAGACCGTTCTAAGAAGTAGGGACAATGCCAAATCTTTTAGTTTTGTTTGATGGTTTATTAAGTGTTTTGAAATATTTTGCATTAACAATTAAACAGTAGTGTATATGCATTAAGGAAATGATATTCAACCTGTTACCAGACAATTGCAGCACTGTTATTAGTATTTAAAAGGCCTTTTATATGGCCTGCTTTACTTAACAGCACCTCCATTCCCATGGGTACAGACAAACACCTACTAAATATTTTTATGACTAATGCATAAATTATTTGCATTCATCATAAAAATTCATATCAGTGAATTTGTCATCAATTTTTATCTTTATGCTTCTAATATATTTTTGGTAGCGTGCATTTATTTATTTAACCAAAAGAGGTAACGGTCAAAGCGTATTGGGACCATGTAATTTTTCCAAAACAAAAGAGAGTAAGGTAATAAGGTATTGACCAAAATAAGCTTGAATAAGTATCTGTTACATTGCTTTAGATTTTGTGCCCTGTTGTACTCACGGATGACAATATGAATGCTCTTCCCCTTGACCCAAAAGGTACTAATGCTTGCTTCTAGGACATTTAGTCTCATGGGCTGTTTTATTTGATGTAGGTACAAGAGTTTAAGCTGAGTATGTAGGAGCGGACAAGTGGAAGATGTGGATCCCTGTGTCCACCGGTGACATGGATTGCAGCCTGCTCAGATGCGAATATTATCAGCTCAGTTGCTGGCTTGATTGAAGGAGTTTGAACTGGACTGTTGCTGGGCATAGTTTTGTGACCAGGAACCTTATCTGGTTTGGTTTGTTGTGTTAGCGTTGGTCGAGAAGGGAGCTTCGTAATAAATATATAAAGTAAAGACAGTAATGTTAACCTATATTTCTGTAATGAACAATGGGCTTGGTTCATGCTTCCATATGATCTGATGATGGGACCAACTGAACCTGTATCTCCATTGAACCGGTTTTTTCCGTTCTCAATTTAGAACTTAGTCTATTAGTTGCATGCAAATAACAATTAAACAATGTTTATGTTGGTGTAGATAACCAGCAGCAGTAGTATGTTTTATGCATTGTTTGTTTAAACTTCTAGACGCTTTTGAACTGCTAGCTTTTGATACCTGCAAAAGCCAAGTGGCCCCCAAAACTAGAAGCCGGAAGCACCCAAATGCCTCCGAAAGGCTCATGACAAGAATATGAGCTCATGACATGGTGCTTTGGCTTTCAGAGTCATTTGGCTTTTGGAGCTTTTAGAGGTCTCAAAATCCAGCCGTCCAAATATCCAGAAGTTTAAACAAACACAACCTTATACTTTTATCTCAGATGTTGATTAAAATTAGCTAATGACGCTTCTCCAAAAGCAGTTTTAGCAATCGTTCTCCTTTGGAAAAACTGTTTTGGTAATTGAGTCAACTGTTTTGACACAAAGAAGAGAAAAATCGATGGTGCTATCATTTCAGGGAAATCACCATGGCAAAGTGATATACATACATTTGGAAAAGAGTGAATACAAAAGCAATACGAGGAGAGAGAGAGAGAGAGTGCAGTCCATAACCCGATGCGCCACGTGGACGATTAGTATAGACCCAACTGAGTATGTACATGTTTTGCATTTTCGCTTCTACAACCCCACCAGCTACTGGGACGAGCACGTCTGGAGCGCCGCGTGGATGTACTACCCCACGGGCAACAGCAGATACATCGCCGCCGCCGCCGCCGCCCCGGGGCTCGCCGAGCACGCCAGGGCCTTCGACGACATCCTCGACCTCTCCGTCTTCAGCTGGGACAACAAGCTCCCCGGCGCCGGCCTGCTCCTGTCGCGGCTGCGCATGTTCCTCAACCCCGGCTATCCCTACGAGGGGTCGCTCGCCGGCTACCACAAGACCTCCGGCCTGGACATTTTTTTTAAGAGTAAAACTCGGCTTTATATTGAAAGCGATAAACAGGATCTCACTGGGGTTACCAGTTTACACGAAAGTAACAGAGAAGAGAAAACAGACACCTAGATTATTACAGCAAAGATTAAAGTTCCACAATATCAATAATAGTAGTGTCGCTTGGGCTGAAAGCGTGTGCCCACCGCCGCAGCTTCTCCTCCAACTCCTTCATCTTATCTTGATCAGCAACTGGCGCCATTTCTGCATAAAGGAGATGGCAGAATATAGAACTTGTATTGAAGAATTCGGCAACTTATGTTCGATGGCCATTTTGTTACGAGATTTCCATAACGCCCATACCACCCCGGCAAAAAGAACATGCTAAAACGTACTATGGGCATATTGCACCCCCCGATACACTAGCGAACGGTGCCGCCGGATAAGCGTGCGGAGGTGGCTCCAGCAGCCCGATGAGATTTTAGCTCACTGGATCGGATCAAACCAACCAATTGCGTGCTGGCGTGTTCTTTTCAACGCGGTATGCGTGTAAAGATGTAACCAGCTGTGCGGGTTCCAGTGTCAACTGGCAATCCTCGTGGAATACTGGGATCGAGTTCCCATCCGTATGTGTGGATTAGCGGTGTGCATGTAGCCATCTAGATCTAGGTGCAATACCTTTTGGAATTAAATATAATGTGTGTTCAAGTACGGAGAAGCTGGTTGCGTGGCCTAATGGATAAGACGCTCGCCTCCGGAGCTGGAGATCGTGGGTTCAAGTCCCCTGTGATTGCATTTTTACCCGTCCTTCTTTTCTTCGGGTTTTTTCTTTCTTTCTTTTTTTTTGCTTCGGGGCCATGCACGATCACGAACCGCTACGAGCTAAGGATCGCGCGACGGATCCAAACCAATGCGGATTTTTTGTGCCCAATGGTACGTACCCATAGGGAAGGAACGCTTCCTATGGGAAGCATGCTTGAAGATTCGTGCGACTAATCATCGTAATCTGTGTATGTAATGACGTCGCAGGATAGTCAAACAACGACAAATACAGACAGTCCGTCAACGTGTGAGCAGTAAGTCGGTAAGTGGAAGTGGGCCAGCGAAGGAATCAGTACAAATATCGAATCAAAGCTTCGATCGCAAGGACGCCATTGCATCCACCGCCGACGGATCACATACATCGACAAAATCTGATGGCATCCATCTCACCCAAATCACAGGAAGCGAATGAACCAGGCGGTACCAATTATCTGCATGCACACGATTCAAACCCCACATCTGACACATGACGATCTTAAAGAAAATTGGATTGTGATATGAGAGGAGCAAAAAACCCTGTACTATATATTATGCAAAATAGAAACATCAAAACCATACAACAATAGTAATAACTTCTATAAAGTAGTAATTATAAACCCTTCCCCCCTCAATTTTTAAAAATACTATTGTAAACCCTAAACTATAAACTCTAACCTTTGATCCCAAATCTCTAACCCTAAAATCCTCAAACCCTAAACCATAAACAGAATTCTAATAAATCATTGTAAACTCTAAGCCCAAAATCCAAAACACTAAACCCTGAACCCCAAACCCAAATCCTAAACTCTAACCTTGGACCCCAAACCTCTAACCTTAAACCCCAAATCCTAAACCCTAAGTCTCAAACTCTAAACCCTAAACTCTAACCTTGGACCCCGAACCTCTAACCCTAAAAACCCCAAACAGATCTAAAAGTGTGACCAACACCAACGGAACTTACAGGTGAGGCCATCCAATACGAAACTTACCGCCATACCGTATCCATCCTCCCATGTATACGTGAACTAGTGTGAAACCAACTGCCATTAATAACCGGTCCCACCCGACAAACATCCCGATTTTTAGTAAAACACAGACTTAACTACAAGTGCGCTAAGATTCGCACGGCGGATCTAACGGTGCCGAAACCGGGTGGGTACCTACCGCTGGGTACAAAAGTACATTTGCGGGATCCAAACTCTTCACGGCTGCTGCAACGGAATCTGCCCCCGATACGCGCCTATTTGGCTATTTGCAAGCCCCCGATGAGTTCGTCTACGTCCCTCCCCGATCTACTACTACTCCTTTCTTGTTACTGAGTTGAACGCTGATTCGCCGGAAGCCTAGCGCCGCCGTCATATACCAGATGCGCGCTCGCCTCGCCACGTCTCCCCCGCCCTAGCGATCACGTGCGCGACACGTTGTTCACCATGGCCGTCTTCGACGCCGTCGTCCTGGCGGCACCCCACGGCGCGGGCCTCGGCGGCGCCGCCGTCCCTGCTTCCACGACGACCCTCGTCCCCGCGTGCGCCGTCTGCCGCGCCGCCGTATCCGCGGGCGTGTGGCGTACTACGCCACGCTCGGCGTCGCCCTGGCCTGCTTCGCCCGCGCGGTGTGTGGCCGGATCGCGTCGACGCCGTCCTGGGACCGCTGGGCGCCCGCACGCGGCGGAGGGCGCTGCTCGCGCGCGCCGACCTGGGCGCCGACCTGCGGTGCCTGCGGGACGCGGCGACGGCGCACCCCGCGACCGCGCGCGTCTGCGCCGGGGCCGAGGACTGCGCGCGCCGCGGTCGCCGGCCGGGCGGACGGGGCGCGGCGGTGGGCGCAGGCCAAGTGGGGCCAGCACAGGGACGCCGCGGGCGCGGCGTGGTTCGTGCTCCGCCTGGCCGGGCGCGTGATCCGTCTCGCCGCGACCGTGATGCTCGACGCGGCGTGCGACGAAGCTAAAACCCAAGCGCCCGCGGTGCTGGGATACCTGAGAGGCGTGATCCGTGCGATCAGGTCGCCGACGTCGTGCAAAAAACGCGAGGAGGAGGAGGGGGAGGCCGCCGGTTTCGTGTTCAGGGACATCGTGTCTCTCGTCGGGATCGGGTCCGCAAAGGTTCTCGTCAGCATAGCGTCCCGTACCCACCCGTCCAATAGCCGTGCGATATTCTTTGAGATTCGGGACATGGGACGCCACATTCCGGAGGTCACTGTACTAATCGTGCATACGATGCTTGATTGAATGGATCTCAACGAGACCTTTTCACATTTGTTCGCAGGTGGGTTCGGCCAGTCCACGGGAGCATCTGGTCGACTACAGCTGCCCCCTCCCCTTGCCCAAAGATGTGGGCCCACTTGTCTGGTTTTTTATTGTACTCGTCATCGGCTAGGGTTAGCGTTGCATCTTCCATTATCAGGCTTCTCTCTCCGCCGTCGCCATCGATTCAGCTGGTAAGCGCTTCACATCTCCTCAGATTTCTTCTTCACCGCGTACGTGTAGAGCGCAATTTGATTCGGCTTACATTTAATCGAAAGAGTGGCGTTTGTATTTTCGGCTTTTTTTTTCGTGGAGTATTGGTGGAATCTTGGCAGCCGAATTGTTGATTGGGGGCGTTCTATGGCTGATTGGAGGAGGAGGTGGTTTTGGGGCGGATCTGTATCTAGGTATATACTAGATAAAATGTGATGCGCAGGCCGGCGTCTTTAAACTTTTTTGGTCACATGATAATTGGAGGTCATCGCCCTCACGGCTGCCGAGTTGATCTCATTTAGCCTGCGCAGGCATTTGTTTTTCACCTGCTCAACTGGCATCGAAGCTGCCGCTGCTGATATGCGTCATATTCCATCCCCAATGGTTGCAGAACCTTCAGATAATCACGTTAGTAGGTTATTGGGCAGTTCTGGCCAAACGGCATCAGTTCGACATCTGGAGGACCACGCCACTTGAGGTGACATACTGACATATACATTTTCATCTGTTAAGATAGTTACCTGATTTGCCTGTTTTGATACACTCTCGATTCTCCTATGTTGTTTTTTATGTACTTTGTTGCAAAGGTAAAGGTGCACCTGTTACTTGTTCATATTTATTAGGTATGCTATGGTAATCCTTTTTAGTAATCGTTGGTTTCTTACCTCACTTATCATTGTTTTGAACTGTTATTATAGTATGGAATTTGTGTACGGCCAATTTCAGGCTTCAAGCAAAGGGCTTCCAAATTATCCAGGAACGATATAAATTCCACCGCTTGTAGATGCTCGATTGGACACCTGTTTGATGTAATTTCTGGGCTGGATAGTCTGAAAAAGAGTCTTGTAGCTTCCATTGGATTCGATGGAATCTTGCACTTCCCAGCTGTACGCCAAATTAACAGGCAGTTTTCGGTGTGGTTAATGAGTAAGGTTGATCAATCAATATGGCCATGAAATTGTGATTGGTGGGGAAAGATCTATTAAATTCAGCAAGGATGACGTTGCCGCTGTCTTTGGCATTCCATGTACTGGCTCCAGAGTTCTTGAGAATGGAGTGCCATCGAATGATCATTTCAAGTTGCTATATGCTACAGTAATGTTGCACGCTGGTGATTTTGAGAACTTTCCCCAATTTAAAATGAGTTGGGGATTCAGTTTTATGCATGTAGCTACATCATTCCATTTGAAGTTTTGGCCATCGAATAGAGGGTTCAGGTGCTTTAGTTCTAATTTTGACCATACCAATGTGTTGTTAGAGGGGCTCCATTAGGCCTGCTCTTATTATATAAATGAACGGCAGATCGTATTCTTGTTAAATGGGTCCATCCTCTTGTTTTGCAGATGTAGGCTACTTGCTCGTGTTTCTTTTCTGAAATTGCATTTGCTTTGTACAGGAGATTAACATAACATTTAAATAACACTTAGGCTTACTGGTATATAGGCAATACCTCTGCAACTTGGGATGATAAATGTCAGATGATAAAGTTGCACTTTTATTCTGTACAATTGGGGAATCTGGCTTTAGTTATTTTGAAGTTGATTGAATTCTCACAGGATGAAATGAATATCCCTGATTTTGACATTTGCCCAAAGCCATTGGCATGGTCGATCTTCAGTAACTTACCGGAAGGTGAAGACTTTTGCAGAGCTTATTCTTCATCTTGCATTTGCCAAGGTCCTTTTACTGAAAGCTTATGTTTGTGTTGGAGACTTCAGTTTTATGTTGTAGAGGTGATTTCCTGTAAGTTGATATTTCAGTTACAGGGCTTGTGTTTGTCGCTCAAAATTCCACCAAGGAAGCTTCTTTATTTTGTTATATGTTCCATGTTTCAACCAATTAACCTTTTCATTTTCACAAGAACAATCTAATTGAGGTTGTGTTTTTTCAAAAGACCTGCGATGAAATCATGTGCAGAATTTCCCTCAGTTGTACGATTTATCTGTAAATTATCTTGATTTGTATATGACATATAAAAAAGCATATGAGATTGTTTAGAACAATGCAAAGTCATACGGAGTTTAGTGATGGTTGAAGTCCTTTGAAATATATTCTTTTAATAGGCCTGAAACATGCACGTAGAAGTGGTAATTGAGATTTCAAAATATCTTGTTTTGATACTTTGGGGACCGTCACTCAACTGTCCCTCATTTTTGTTGTATTGTAATTGCAGATTAATCTGATTCCAGTGTTCTACCTGGAGGAGTTCGACGAATTTAAATTTAGGTGAAAAGTCTGTTGCTGATGCGGTGGAGTATGCAGGCTTCTTTTGGCTTGCTGTCGAACTGATTATTACCTTTGGGCTTTGGCAGCTTTTTTGTAGTTCACTAGGAAAGGATCAAGTTACATCAGTGAGTGCATGATGCCTAAAAGATGTACAACGACTTACTATGTCTCATGCACTTGATAGAAGTGTGCTGCCCAGGTAGTATAATCGCTATGGGTATGTAATATTAATCTACTCTCTTGTGAACAACGTTACCAGTGTGAATAGTTTATAGGGGTTGAAGTGATTCATCATTCTGTATAGCTGCAATCTTGCAACCACCAATAATTTAGCCATGCATTAAACAGCGAACCATTCATTTTTTTTTTAAGGAATATCCCGGCCTCGAGCACTCACAGGTGAGTGTCTATAGCCAAACAAACAAGACCTGCAGTACACAGACTGCCCAGCAAAAAGCTAAACCACCTTAAAGCTACAGAAACTGAAATAGCCGTATGCAACAGCTACCCCTGAATTCTTCTTCTAAGGTTCCAACCACTCTTTGAACTGAAATGCAGCATCCCTCCTAGTTGTTGGCAATTCTTCTTCAGAAATTCTTTCGCTTCCTCTTCAGATAGCAGCGACCAGCACCTTGCCCAAAATATCCCCCTGAAGATGACCTGCAAGTACAAGTTAGGCAAAGCTCGATTGAAAACAGCATCATTACGTGTTAGCCAAATAGCCCAACACAATGCATCAGCTCCAACTAACAATGGCTTTCTATGTTTTTGCCCTGCCAGCCACGAGCCCAACAAATTTGAAACATTAACTGGAGGCTGAATTCCAAAAGTAAACAGCATAGCAGACCATAGGAATTTAGCCACATGACACTAAAAAAAAAGATGTTGAATGGTTTCTTCAGAACTACAAAAACAACATTGACTGTCACCTTTCCAGTTTCTGTTTAACAAGTTGTCTTTAGTGAGAGTAACACCTTTTGTGAGGTACCACATGAAAACTTTAATCTTAAGTCGTATTTTCAACTTCCAAATGGGAGAAGCTACATGAGCCTGCTCCGCTATCATCAAGTCATTATACATATACAGTTTTTACTCAACTTCCACTCCCATCTAACTTCTTTATTTGTCAGGTTCACATTAATAAGCAAGGTAACTAGTTCTAGCCACATTCTTAGCTTATCCCCACCAAAGCTCTCCTAAAAGAGATGTTTAGAGGACCGGTACTTAGCACACTGGCTACAGTTTGATTTTTCTTTCTTGCAATGTTGAACAGTGCAGGGAACTGTTTCATCAGAGGTCCATTGCCCAGCCACCAATCCTCCCAAAACCTTGTTTGTTCTCCATTTTGTACCTTAAATTTTCCTCTAGGGAAAAAATTTCTTTGACCTCCATAAGGCCTGACCAGAATTGTGAATCCTCTGGCTCTTAACTACCTGAGCCAATGTTGTATTCTGTAGGTATTTTCTCCTAAGCAGCTGCTGCCACGTACCATCCTCAGTTAGCAGTTTGAATAACCACTTACCTAAAAGACAGATGTTCTGAGCATCCAAGTTTGTGATTCCTAGACCACCAACACTCTTGGGGGTACAAAGTATGCTCCATCTTGCCAGTGTATACTTTCTTTTGTGACCATCACTCTGCCAAAAAAATCTAGATCTATAATAGTCTAGCTTCTTAAAAACTCCTTTAGGAATTCTGAAGAAGGATAACATGAACATTGGAAAGCTAGTCAAAATGGAATTTATCAAGACCAGTCTCCCTCCCACAAACAAGAGTTTCCCTTTCCAGCTACTCGGCTTTTTCTGAAACCTCTCTTCAATTCGGCACCAGTCCTTATTGGCAATTTTTCGTTGATTCATTGGTATACCCAGGTATTTGAAAGGGAATGATCCCTCTCTACACCTAAAAATTTGTCTATACCTATCTGCGCTTGAGCTAGCATCTTCCAAGCAAAAAAGTTCACTCTTATGGAAGTTAATCTTTAATCCCGAGAGTTTTTCGAACACACATAGGATCAGCTTTAGATTCTTGGCCTGTTCAATATCATCTTCAATAAACAAGATGGGTGTCATCTGCATATTGCAGAATTGCCTTTTGTACGCAAATAATGCAATGCGCGGTACAAAGTTCGTGGTAGGAACTTCTTTGAAAATTGGCACTCTCCTGGCGGTTGCATTTAAAGAAAAAGGCTACGATTGTGTGACCGCTTGGTTTCAGCTGAAAAGATGAAAGTTGAACTTGTAATGTTGAGCAATACTGTTTACTCAGATTTGTATCAACCTATAATCTAATGAGTATCATGGTACCTGAATTTGATGTCCTACGTCTTTGGAAAAAAAGAATTTGATGTCCTACATACTGTACATCACTGCATAGCTCATTGTGCTACATACATATCTGCATAGGAATTCATGTGTCCATGTAGAACAGACAGTAAGACAAACAGAGTTTATCATCGCATGACTCCACGATACACTACGAATTTGTTCTGCGCTGAAGTACTCGTTCGTTACTCGCCAGCAATTTCATGGCCGTCTGCCCGTGCAGTGTGCTCTGTGCAGAACGGCGTCATGGGTTTTGTGCAGGCCATCAGCCCGAGGGCGAGGATCCAACCTCTCTTCGTGGACCTCGCACGCCCGCGTTGGTCCGCAGCACCAGACGCCTCATGAAGCGCGGGGCAGACCTCGAGTTCGAGGAGGCGCACGGCGGAGCCGTTGGACGTCGAGCGTCAGCAGAGGCTGCAGGTCCCGGACCCGGAGGAAGCGCGATGAGGTCGGCGCTGAGCGAGATGGAGCTTGCCACTGATCTGGTGGATCGACGACAGGTGGATGTGGATGGATGCCACACTTCGGGGAGCTGCGGCGGGCCGGAGAGCTCTCCCGCTGGACGGCGGACGCCGCCGCCGCAGCGGCAAACGGGGAGAAGCGCGCGGCAGAGGGCAGAGTTTGGTCAACGACAATTTTACAAAACGACCCCTAAAATCGGATTGCAGTTTATACATAACCCCCTAAACCGGATCACGATTACTAGTCGCGATCCTATTTAGGGGGGTATTTGTAAATATTCGATCCAAATATTTACAAATAGTCCCTAGTTTTGCTCCGGCATCTTCCCCCGCTCTCCGCGGCTGCTCGCGGCGGCCCGTTCTGTGTCGACTGATATGCTCCGATCTCTATATGGGAGCGATGTGTGTGCCTGGATAGGGACGTGCGCGCGACGCCATGGTTTGTTTTCCTCGTCATCCAGCCGTACAGATTGAGATAGGATTCGGCTGTGAGCTCAGTCCCCATGGCAGGCTGGCGGCGTGGCCTGAGCCCTGTGGACACCCTCGATTGACCTGGTGCTGGGTCAGCGGTAGACCCGTGTGGGAGCGGGGGAGGTCCCCGTCCGTACGTCGCGCCGCAATTACTTATGTTGCCTGTTCTAGATGCAGCCCTTTTAAATGCAAAAGTGCAAAAATTTTAAAGAATGTCGGCGCATATTTGAAGTATTAAATATGGATTAATTAAAAAAATAATTACGGAACTCGCTGTAAACTGCGAGACGAATCTATTAAGTCTAATTAATTGATCATTAGTTCATGTTTACTGCAGCATAATATTGTTTAATTATGGACTAATTAGGCTTATTAGATTTATCTCGCAAAATACACTCAGTCTGTGATAGGATTTCTTTTCAGCTTCATTTAATATGCCATGTATGTATAAAGTATTCGATGTGATATTTTTTGGTGTAAAATTTTTTCATAAAAAAGAGGCAGTTTGCGAGAGCGGCCCCGGGTAGGGACTAGGGAGTACGTTCCGTGCAGGGCGTGGACTTTTGGTTGCGTCGAGCTGAAACGGAGCGGCAGTAACACGCCGTACTGCATCGTACGTATCGATCGGTCAAGAGTCGTTTGTCGTTGTTGTAGCTGCAGCCTACTAGCAGGGACTGTCATCGTCTCTCTCATCGATATACTAGCTCTGCAGCTAGCTCTTAGCTCACTGCTCACGCTCAAGCTGTGAGGCTGTCAACGCGTGAAGTGCAGAGAACGCCGGGGTTCAATCACTTTGGTAAAAAAAATTGAAAAGGAATCTTATATTTAGGAGTATTAAATAAAATTTATTTATAAAATTTTTTCACAGACGGATTGTAAATCCCGAGATGAATTTAATGAGCCTAATTAATTTATGATTAGCGGGTGGTTACTGTAGTATTATTGTTGCAAATTATGGATTAAGTAAGCTCATTAGATTCGGCTCATGATTTATAACATATCTGTGCAATTGATTTTTCTTTTTACCCACATTTAGTACTTCATGCATGTGTCCAAACATTTGATGTGACATTTTTGGCCAAAATTTTTTGAAATCTAAACAACACTAGATCCTCGGGTAAAGTAAGTATTAAACATAGACTAATTAAAAAACTAATTGCAGATTCCGTCCGTAAATCGCGAGACGAATCTAATGTAGCCCGTCATTAGCATATGTTTACTGTAGCAATTTATTATCTAATCACAGTCTAATTATGTTTATTAGATTCGTCTCGCGATTTACGGTCCATTTATGTAATGCGGTTGCTTTTTCGACTACATTTAATACACCATGCATGTGTTCAAACAATTGACATGACTGATGTGTAAAAATTTTGACCGGAAACAAAACCAAACCCTGGGCAGTAGCGGTCTTCAGTTGTGCGTACGTACAATGTAGGTTTTTTTTAAAAAAAAGTACAGAAATTTCTGTTTCCCTGCGGATATTAGAATAAAAAAACAAAATACCGTCCTAAACTTGTTGTGACCGAGACACTTCCCTGTAGGAGCAAGCAGTTTCTTGCACAGGAGATCGAGCTGCAGCCAAGTAGGCAACGATGGTGGGTATCCGCTGGTTTCGTGGATGCCCGCGTGCTCGTGCCCTTTTACTGTCGACGACGTGCCTGCTGAGCCTAACCAAAGCTCCGCACCGGTTTTCTCCGGAACAAGAGACACGATACGATTCGACCGTTAGGGAGGGGGAGAGAGCTACGAGCCGCGACGGAGCCAGCAGTAACTGTCAAACTGATCTCCAGCAGCTACTTGTGATTCTGGGAGGCTTCGGGATCCCTACTTCTCACTTACGCGGTACGCCCTCCCATTTTCTTCTGGGTTTTCAACACAAACGATCGCAGTCGATGTCGATTAGCCAGTTCTCTGTCAAAGGCTCAAAGCTAGCGCACTACCCGCCGTCCGCTGGCACGGCAGCCGTACGATTGGACGGCTAGTCAGCGGACAAGTTTTCCTTTTCTGAAGTTAAACCCTAGCTAGATCCTTTTGGAATTTGGAGCGGCAGCACATGCATTCCACACTCTGCCACCGGAATCATTGGCACGGACGCGAGACGAGGATTAAACAAAGCGCTCGCGCTGCATGCCAATCAGGCGGCCGGTGGTGCGCGTCCGGCGCGGTCGGCGTTGGCTTGGGCGCATCCACGTGCGGCCGGATCCAGAATTTGACCACGATGATCCGGTGGTTCCTTCCATGCATGCAGGCTTCACTGGCTATGATGGTGGAGTTGTTTACGGCGGCCAACGTCATCGCGAGGCAGAGTGAGACCGCCGGGATTGCGTGGGTACTTCACTACTGCTGTAAATAAAAACGCCATGTGAATTGCTCAATTCATGTCCTGGATCCTGTGAGTTGTTTATAGCAAGAGGGATAGCAAACTTTATGCAGCTTCACATCGGAAAAGGTACAGTACTGTGCTGTGCTGCTTTACCGTGTACAAAACCTAATGGCTAAGCGCCACCGTTCTATTTTAACCATGCCCAACAATATTGACGTTAACATATCATGCCAATAGATAATTACCGATCAAAGTCTTATTCTAACAGTAAAGAAATACTACGCATCTTTGGGAAGGACGCTGGAAACGGAATACCATTAGACTCGTGTTCGGAGACCGCGCGGTCAATATGCAACACCGGACCCATGTGCAGTGACCGAGCTCACATGGTGCGCTGGCGCCATGGGTGCCCGGCCGGTTAACCCCAAATATGTGACCGATCTATCAAAGGGGTCGCTGCTGCGCGACGCATCATTTCTCGCTGAGCATGCACGCGAATCTTTTCGACCTAACCAACCAACGCGGCAACGCGCCTACGTGATACGCTGGGCCAACTGAACGGACGTTATCGAGGCGTATCTGCTGGAACGGAACCGATCGGACGTACACCCTGACCCCGCTACCGCCTACCTGTAGGCACGCACGCAGCATCATTATTCTCCTGCAAGATCGCGTACCCGGGCTCGTCCAGCTATGACTGGTCACCTCGATCGAGTGTATCCGGGATTCCGGGTATTTTCACGCTCCGTCCCGGCGCGCGTGGAGCGTGTGCCCGACTGCCCGTGTCGTCGCCTCTTTCGGCCGGGATGACGATGGGATCCCCGCGATCCACCGAAACGAAACGAAGGGGGGCGCAGGCGCGCAAAGCATCTCCCAATGCCAGGCGCCCAGCAAGCGATCCAGGGCGCCCGAGCTTTCCGGGCAGCCTCCTCGTGGACCCCGCTTCTGCTCCCTGACACGGACGCCAACCCGGGATGGCGCACCACGGCACCCGCCGATTGGCGGCCTCGGTCGTCGGAAAAGGCGGCGGCGCGGTGCTCTGCCTTTCGAGGAGGTCTGTGCTTCGTGACATCACAAAGGGGCCGGCCGCCTCCTGCGACGAAGGAGGTGCATCTCCCGCCGTCCTTTTCCGTACCCCAGCACGTTTAGACATTACAAAAAGGGCCACTGGATTTTTTTTTAAAATCACTTAAAAAGGCTCTTCGCTGGTGGGTAAACAGCGGCGCTCCAATGAACTTGGCGCTAATTCCTCTATCGCGGGTCCACAAGCCCACGCTCATTAGCCTGACGAAATAAAGGTGACTCTCTGCAAATCCACATATCAGTCTCGGTGGGAGTATTTTCTCTTCTCCAACGGATAAAAGTAGACAGGATTACAGGAAACAGATGATGAACATGCAGCGGTAGTAGAAACAGAAACTAGTCAAGGGCGATAATTCCTCACGCGTAAATGTGGACAAAATAGTCAAAACTTATTCCCGGCTATCAGCCTCGTCTCCGGCGCCTGCTCTGATCAGTACTCAGCGGAGGCGTAGTGGAACGTCGCAGAGATTGATAGCTCCGTGTTGTTTTTCCCTTCCGGTAGTGTACGCGACACATATAGGGCCTGCCTTTTTGTTTATGCGCGCGGCGCGTGCACGTTGTCACGACGCGGGCAGGCGGGGCTGCAACTTGCTTGGTCAGAGAGCCAAGGGAGCAAGCTATGCGGCGCTCCACGACGCTGTCCTGTCCGATCTCTTTCCGTCTCACTCGGCAGGACTAGCGAAAGGGAGAGGGTTGTACACTTGCACTGCTTGCTTCCGCGGCACACGTATTTCGAGAGTGTTTTCTTCAGGTGCAAGACTGCAGCAGGGAAATCGGGAAATTATGATATGGTATTTTTGGCATGATATTATGGACATAAACACGCTCCATATAGAAGGGCGCACACCAAACCAAAGCCAGCCACTAGATTCAAGCAACACGCCAAAAGTTTCGATGGATGGGTAGAGACTAGGCTACGGAGACCACAGAACCAGGTGTAAAAATCAACCCTCGCGAGCCACCTATCTTGACCAGCAGCCCGCCACATCTTCCGAGCTCCGATCATAAGATTCCACCGCAAATTAACCGCATTATTAGCCGAATTAAAGATAAACCCTAGCCCCTACCCATTCTATCCCATCCACCACCATATGCGGACTTTCTTAAAACACACATGTGCAGATTAGAGAAAAAACCCCAACCAAAACACACACTCGCATGTGCTTCGATCGTCACCCTACTCTTGTTTTACATTTTTTTTTTACGACCAAAGTGGCCAAGCATTTGGCCCAAACGGTGCGGGCAGCGCAGATGATGCGATCGAAATTATCAAAATATGACGCGGTATAAACAGAAAAAAGGCAAGCACGTAATCCCTTCTCGTTCCGTTTGATTTTTACACCTGGTTGCCGGTCGTCGCCGCCGCCGCCGCCGGCTCGATACGGTTCTGCGCGGACCTGAGCATGAACCCGCCCACGGCCTTGTCGCCGGGGTCCTCGTCGTGGTAGACGTAGGCGAACCCGCCGTGACGGGTCAGGTCCATGCCGGCCATCTCGTCGTCGGCCGAGATGCGCAGCAGGTCCAGCTTCTTCAGCGCGTAGAAGAGCGGGCCCATGGTGCAGCTCACCCACCCGGCGATGACCAGGATCTGGATGATGTGCGCGGCGAGGAGGCGCCCGCCGCCGCCCATGAACAGCCCGTACGGCCTCCCCGCGCCGTAGATCTCCGCCACGTACTTCTGCTTGGCGAAGAGCGCCGTGAAGAGGATCCCCCACGCGCCGCACCCGCCGTGGAGCTGCGCGGCCTCCAGCGGGTCGTCGAACTTGAGGCGCGCGGCGAGCGCGTTCGCCCCGATGAGCACCCACGCGGACACGAACCCGCAGATCACGGCGGCCCAGGGGTCGACGACGCTGCAGCCCGCCGTGATGGCGGCGAACCCGCCGAGGAGCCCGTTGCAGACGTCCACCACGTTCCAGTGCCCCGTCTGGAGCCGCTTCCCGAACAGCGTGGTGAGCGCGGCGACGCTGCCGGCGAGGGTGGTGGTGACGGCGGTGCGGCCCACGGCCGACCACTGCCCGTGGACGGTCCCGGCGGGGCCGTAGGACTTGAGGATGGTGTTGAAGGACCCCGGGTTGAACCCGTACCAGCCGAACCACAGGAGGAAGGTGCCGAGCACGACGAGCGACGCGCTGTGGCCCTTGAGCGCCACGGAGCGGCCGGCGTGGTCGAAGCGCCCGATGCGGGGCCCCTCGATGAGCGCGCCCCAGAGCCCCGCGACGCCGCCGACCATGTGGACGACCCCGGAGCCGGCGAAGTCGATGACGCCGGAGCCGAAGAGGAGCGGGCCGGACGTGCGGCTCGCGGCGGCCCACCCGTCAGTGGACCAGAACCAGTGCGACACGATCGGGTACACGAACCCCGTGAGGAAGGCGGAGTAGATGAGGTAGGCGACGAACTGCGTCCTCTCGGCGATGGACCCCGACGTGATGCCCGCGGCGGCGATGGCGAAAGCCCACTGGTAGAGGAAGAAGTCGTAGTCGAAGCCGGTCTTGGGCAGGTGCTTGAGGCCGAAGAACTGCTTCCCGATGAAGCCGTTGGAGGGCGTGCCGAAGGCGAAGGCGAAGCCAAAGAGGTAGTAGAAGAGCGCCCCCGCGGCGGCGTCGAGCACGTTGGTGAGCATGATGTTCATGGTGTTCTTGGCGCGGACGGAGCCCGCGCAGAGCATGGCGAAGCCGAGCTGCATGGCGAAGACGAGGTACGCCGAGAAGAGCAGGTACGTGGCGTCCACCGCCGACGCCGTGTCCGCGAACTGGCTGCAGAGGTAGTCCGTGGCGTTCGCCGCCGCCGGGCCCAGCAGCGGCGCGAGGTCCGCCGCGCACGTCGACATCTTGCGCTCTCGCTCGCCCCCCTAATGAATCGCACAACACGTACTGCTGCGGCGCGGTCGTCGGAAGGAAGGAAGGTATGGGGATGCGAGGGGATTGGGATGGTGTGGCGTGGGATGTGAGGATGGGGAGTTGGGGACGAACAGGCGGTGGCGTCGACCGGATTTATAGGAGGGCGGCGGGCGGGGTGCCGCCGGTGGAGGGAGAGAGAGATAGAGGGGGAGGAAAAAAAAACAAAGAGCAAATTGCAGTTTTGATTTCTGGAATAACAAATCGGCCTTTATTTCGCGAGATGGGATTCACGGGCAGGGGTTCGGGGGCCCACTGGCAGTGAATCTCCCGGTGCCCGTGGTGGCCGGTGGCCGGGATCTCCCGGGCCGCTGCGGAATCTGGAGGCGGAACCGCGGTAGGGACCCGCCTCCGCGCCTCTCGGGTCTCGGCCGATGCCCTGCCACTGCCAGCCAATTCGCCAAGTGCCCATACTGTCCCTGTACATTGAGGTGTACAACGTGTACGTGTGAGTTAGCGTTGGCTCCAAACTAATTAATTTCTGTTTCTTTTTTTGTGTGATTCTCCAAACTCTTGATTCACTCGGCGTGTTTGTTTGTTGTGTTCCGGTATCTGGTTGTGGTGCGTTCAATCAAATGGCCGGGTGCCCGGGTCGGCAAGGAATCAAAGGATGTACCGGGGCCGTAACCATTGTTTTTTGAGGATTTTGTGATAAAATCTCGCAGGTTCAGCTGTCACTGTGTTTATTCAGATTTTTTTTTCTCCTTTTGCTACTTAGCTAGGCTCTGTGCCTAGCACCTCAAACACCCCAAATCAACCTAGCTGCCTGCTACGCAGTTCAAGGCTTGGAAACCGGGGGTCCGCGTAGGCGCGTACAAGTACTCGAACCATAGCAAGTTGGAATCTGCTGTATGATCAAATCACTTGTCAACGCACGACGCCAGAATTTTGAGGATAGATTCACTTATTTGTTAAATGGCTCTGACAGATTAGGCAAACTGTGTGCTAATGTCTTACCCAAAACTGTGAGATCCATTTTCTGTATTTCTTTTGGAAAAAAAAAGAATCAGTACTGCTACAAGCAAGTCTGGTTTCACACCATGTAGTATCATGTATTCATGTAACAATATAGGCCCTCCTAAAGAAGACGAATTGAGAAACGGTGCACTTGTGGTAAAGACTACAACACATATGCGTGCGGTTAACTTTTTGCCAAAATTTGCTAGGCCAGAAACGGACAGTGCTATCCTTTTTGTGCTTTGACGAAGAATTCTCAGAAGATTCTGCTCCAACGGCCGCCACATTTACATTTAACTTTGAGCCAATCCGTGCTCATGTGTCATGCGAGCAGTTTACTTTCATCGCCCAATGTAAAACCAAAATTTAACCCGGATCAAATAGCCTTACGCCCCTTGAATCTCTATGGCATGCCAAACCATTTTACTGATGTGCTGCTAGACTATACCAACGACCAATTATGCATCAATCATTTGGATGCACTGTGCAGAGCGATGTCGACGGAGAAGATTCAAATACGCAACGTCATGGAACATGACTTTTGCGTGAATAAATTGATACCGAGTATGCCAAGAAACGGAACCTGCAAGCGCATACCCATCAGGTTTTGTTTAATAACCTCGCAAAAAAAAAGGTTTTGTTTAATAAGCTAGAGTTTTCTTGTTTTTTGCTCCGGTCAGCATGACGATTTCTCTGATTTCGTAAAATAAAGGTATCCCGAGTCTTTTCATCTCGGCATAAACAACTCCTCTGGCTGGTACACATCCGTAATGGGCGACGTGCAAAACCGACAACCACATGATTGTTTTTTGGGCGGTATTCTGAGAAATATACGTACCTGATTTCCATTTCTACGAACTACTGATACGTTTTCGTATACGAATCTTCAGACTTGGAAAAGGTCAGCTCCTAATTTTAGTTTATCTCTATCTCATCTTCTGGGGGAAAAAAGGAGAAACCCTCAGTGTTTGCATTTCATTTTTCTGCATCCTGGCACATAAGACTTCAGATAATATTTACACAAGATTCAAGCCGCAAACATGTACCACCAATCATCTAGTCCCCATCACAAACAATTAACTACTCCAATAAAATTTAGCAAATTGTCTACTTTTAAACCCCGAGTTGAGAAGATACCCTAAGCAACCACCAGTAAACAAGTGAAACTTTTCAAACATCTGCATCGAGAGAACTAACATTCACACTAGATTACTACATCTCAACGGCATCACAGTGCTCACGTTCGCCGTAAAATTAAAATTAAACCCTCCCGCGCCGCGCGACGGCGACGACCGAGAGCGTAAGCCGTAAACAACGGATCCCCAGACGGCACAGGCAAACTCCTGCGGAGACCCGACGCAGTTGGATCGCATCGATCGCCATCGATCGGCCACCCAACCCGATCCGGGCAAGCAAGGTCAGCAGCCGACTTGTTTACCACCCCGCTGACGCCGCCTCTGATCGCCTGTGGTGAGTAGACTAACCTGTCGGTTTGGCGACAGCAAATTATCCTGGCATGCATCCGACTCTCACCAGCCTCTGAATATTCAGAGCAAGGCCGCGCCCACTTGTCGCATCCGCGGAAGCCAAATTCCACTTCGCCTGCTCGTTTATTTGATTAGAGTTTTGAACGGGGCGTGCGGAAGCGTTCCTTCTCGGCCCGAAGAGCTGGTTTTGAGCTCGGGATCTCTGACCCTGGTTTAAACTAACCGGGTTTCTGTTTTAAGAATGCCGTAGCGCGAGATCATCCGATCCGCCTGCCGTTTAGATTATGCTGCTGGTTGAGTTCCCCTTGCAGTTGGCCACCGCATCCATTCGCCGGAGCTCGTATCAAATGCCAGTGCAGCTGTTCATCCTCTGACAGACAGCGCGTCATGTGAGAGGAAAATGTATTCTTACTCTGAATATGCGCATTACATTCCTGCGAGCATGTCTGCATACCGTTGTGTGATCCCTAGATTACGAGAGCAGCATTGACGTTGGACATGTTCGCCTGTCGTTTGGGAATACGGAATCCCATGGGCTGTCAAGTTCATGCTGACTGGAATCTAACTGGGTCATGATCTGTATGTACACCATGCAACTTAATTTGCATTGCCTTAAGTGTAGCGGTGTCACGATCTTGTTTTTGGTTATAGGAGGTTTGAACTTAGGGCCATAAGTCTCCACATCTTGTACTCTGCCTGAGAGTGCCCAAGTTTTTGTGGGACTTCGGTTCTGAATGTACAGGAGATAGCCTTATCCCTTCAGAGTTTCAGACTGAAGAAAGGGGGTACCTCACACTTTATTTAGTCTTTATCAAACATTAGTGCCCCTTCGGTGACGGTCTTCGTTATACCTACTCTGATGTGGGATTACCTTTGCACTTGCACGCAGTCATCTCGTTGCGTTGCATGGCCGGCCGATTTCCTGTTCTGTCTGGTACTGAATGATGATGAGCAGTTGAGCACATTGCGCTTGTCGGGACCGATCGCATCGCAAGTATTCCCCTGTTCGCCTTATACTAATCCCTAATTTTTTATGCTATATATGTTAAAAACCCTGCGGATGATCTGCAACTTGGAGTCTCGACTTCGCCAAGTTTGTTTCTTAATTAGTATCGCCTGCTGCTGCTGATGCCGTGGCTGGGAAATGTGCTGGCATGATAACCAGATCGATGCCGCGAAGTCCACCCTGGCCCCTTCTGCGTTCGGGATCGATCAGGATACAGGAAGCTGAAGTCATGACTGATTGAGATTCCTCAGAAAACAGATACATGTGGGGCAGCGAGGACGCAGATAGCCCAAGAATCACATTTTAAAGTGCTTGGCATGGAAGAATAAGCTTCCGATTATACTAGAGGAATCTAGCTAGGCAGACCCAGTTATCTCCCCATCGTGGAACGGTGCCATTGCTCGATTCAGATGCGGTTCATCGAGGCGTCATTTTGTGGCAGATTCCATGTAAAAATATTCATCGCTGAGCTGGTTAGCCAAGAAAACAATACGCAGTTTTGCTCTCAGCCCACTGGCCAGCAATTGTTTCCATTTCGGAGCCATGTCGCTGTAGCCTGTAGCTGCTGAAATACCAATATAGATTCAGCTATGAAAAGGGACAGCGTCAGTTGTATATTGAGATGCAAAGTCAGCGCCCGCTACATAGGCGAAGTACCTAGCTTGTGCGACATGGCCTTCTCCGTTTGATGGCATGCTGAAGTATGCTTAACAATGGTAAATACTAAATTCTACCTCTCGATGGCCAAATTAGTTTTTGTTCCGTGCTTCGATTACCTGCATTGTCCTCTGTTTCCGGTAAGTAAATGTAAATCCAGCCAGCCATCCAGCAGCTGGATCAGCACATCTGCTTCCCAGTATTCAACGAGGATGAGGGTGCCCAATGTACTGTCTCTCCTTGGCGACAGAGACGCGCAGTTATCCCGACGTGTCTTACTTAGCAGACCTGACCAATGGAGCAAGGAAGCGTACATGCCACTGTTGTCGTGTCGGGCTGGTCCTGCATAAGTTTTTTTGCAAGTTGGCATGGATGCTCCGGCAGCTTAAGGAGTTGACCTTGTTGTTACGGGAGCAATGGTTGGAGGCTGGATCGCAGATGCGGCGCGTGAGTGCAGATATTTGTTGGTCAAGAAAGGGAGGATCTTGATAGCGAGCCTCACCAGTTGCCGGCCTCCCTGTTTCCTGAGAACGCTAGTGTTCAGACCTCGCAGAAGCAGCTATCACAGGCGTACTGGCTTTTCTAGGTAGTAGATAGGAGTAGGTGTTCAGACTTGATGGAAGCGGTCAAGCAGCGACCCTGGAGTGTAGACTGTAGAGTACTTAGCAAGTACAGCACGTTCCGCTCCTGCTGACGTGAATTGTGACCCTGTTTTCATAGAAAGGCACCGAAAATTCATATGAAGGAAAACAATTGGTAGTATAAAAGCAGGATAACTCGACACAAAATGACATAAAAAAATAAAATTATATAGAAGAGTTCTCTGATCGTCTTCTTCATTTGAATGTTCCTTATCCGCCGGAGGTTTGAAAAATACACTGAAAAGACAGCAAGGGAGAAGGATACCTGCAAACGCCATCACCACACAAAGCTTTGAAGACCGCAAAAACCATTCACTGCTTACAACGAGATCTAGCAACCGCTGAAAGAACATCGGCTGGAGAAACACCTCAAGCAATGCAGATTTGCAATCCTTCGCCACCAAAATAGAGGGTTGAAGAAACCAGATTGTCGCATAACAAATTAAAAGAAGAGGTTGAAGTCGCCACAACGAAAGACAGCTAACCGTATCTCTTGATTCATACACCATCTGCAAAGATCTGGAGAGAAGCTTTAGATCTGGTAGAACTAACTCTCACTAGCCCTTCGTCGGCGCCGCAATGGTTGTGACCTGGTTGTTGGTATTGCTACAGTGCCGCCGCTTCTCAGTTTTGATAAGTGGAAGCCCAGAGGCGCCCCAGTTTGTAGTTCCGGTTCTGTGGGCTGTGGCCTGGATCAGGCCCACATTTAGATTCTTAATCTGTTAAGCCCGCCTTCAACAAAATATGTAGGTCGCCGCCTAGGCCTCTCTGGCCCATCTGGAATTGCCCCTTTTGGACTCCGCTGCCAAGGCCTCTCTGATCCATTTGACATTGCGCTTTTTTTTTTTGGTCTAAGTAAGCTTTTACCACGAATCAGTTTCCGGCTTTTCGCACAGCTCAACGCTGCGTGTAATGTAAGAAAGAACAGAGGTCCAGGTCGCATTCAGATCTCGAAGATTTTCGCACAGCTTACCGGATCGCCGGCAGGGCCATGAGGCAAACCGCAAACGTTTCTGCCTTGCCATTCCAGCTCCCGATGCAACGCTGTCCTGCACCACGGCAGTGGCGGATAAAAGACTAAGGCCACTAGAGCCATGATTCTAGACGTGGTGTGCGCATATTGCTGTCACTCTGATGATTCAAAAAACTTAGCATATTGGATCCACGGGGTAGCCCCAAGCGCTGGGCTGGTCCAGGTCCGCCCGTGCACCACGGGCCGGCAGCGCCATGCGCCTTGCAAAGACCGACGGGGTTCACCAAGGCAAGAAAGCGAGTGTGAACTGCGAGGGGAAGGTCAGGTCGCCACGGCGAGGACCATCACTTTCTGGACCGGACTTGCTCGATCAGCAAGGAATAAGGATAGCGTCGTCGTCGTCGTCGTCGTCCACTTAGTCTCGTCACACACCCCAAAGCCGGCAGGGGCCGAAGCCAGCCACTGAAGTTGAAAGCGAGGAAGAAGAACAAGAAAAGGAGAAGCGCAATACCAAAAGCTACCGCTGAGTGATCATCCATCATTAAGCCCAAAGCAGGCGCCACGCCACTATAGCGACGCTGGCTAGTGGCTACCGCACAGGTGTCACGACACCAAACACAGTGGCTGCTGCCTGCCTTTGGACCTGCCTTTGCTCATAGATTAACCGGCAAACCGACGGTCAAGGGAAGAAAGCATCCAATCAAGAACACCATCTTTGCGTTGCTGTTACTCTGATGTAGTATATCTGTGCAATAGTATGGCCGTAGTATATTGCTAGCTAACAAATGTGGACCAAGCCATCAAATTTCTTCGCAACTTCTGAGAGAGAGAGAAACAAATCCTTGCTAGCTAGATCATGGTAGGAAAAAGGAAGAGAGAAATCAGAACGGGATGATGCGCGTGTGGTGCTCGGTAATTCAGGAGGGGTCGAAGTTGTAGTGCTTGTCGACGCCGACGACGACGTCCCAGGTGCAGCTGAGGCCCTTGGGGAAGACGACGACGTCGCCGGCGCCGAACTCGACGCACTCGCGGGAGCCCTTCACGGCGGCCCTCACCCTGCCCTTCACGAGGTAGCACGTCAGCGCCGCGTCGAACTTGAGCGGGAACCTCCCCGGCGGACAGCCCCATCTGCCATACATGCGCAGGGAAAAAAAACTTAGCAACTTTTTTTTCTTTTTTGAGGAAACAAGGCAGAAACTTAGTTGAGAGAAAGAGAGGAAGAGTACTTTGGCCAGGACTTGACGCCGAGCTGGAGCAAGCGCGCCTCCGGCGGGTTCTTCTCGACGGTGATGGAGAGGCCGGGGGCCCTTGTTGCCTCCATGGTGTCCGGGCCTGTCGAGGCCGTCCCCATGAGCTACCTCTTTGGCTACGAAGATATAGAAGGCGCAGTGGACAGTAGTGGTGTGTGCCGGCCGGCAATAGCTAGAGCCTAGTAGAGGAATATAAAGAGGGACGCGACCAGTTGGATCGCTCGGATATGGAGGAGCGCCGAGCGCACTTGGAGCTAGCGGAGGGGGTCCTTGTTAAGCGGACGGAGGCACACGAATCTCTCTGCATTTCGTGCCCTTTACTGCAGCATCGTGCACCCCAGATTCCCAGTGGCGAGTGCATGAATGTCATGATACGATTTTGCTCATCAAGATTTAAATCCTCCTACTCAACTTTTATAAACACGGATCTCGTATAGCATTTTTTTTTTGTTTTGGATGATTAAATTCTTAGCCGATCGAAGGTGTCCACGTACCAGCTATTTTAGTCTTAAGTGAGCGTGTCGGAGTAGGTGGCAATGGAATATACTCCCTTGGATCCTGAATGTTGTCCATCACAAGGTCTGTACTGTGACTAGTAATATATAGATAAACAAAAAAATATAATTGGAAATATGTTGTTATAAATAGAAAAGAGTTATAGGCGATGAAAGTAGTTTTCATGATGAATCTTCCACTATGAACTTTACGCCTGCAATGTGCTCAGAGAAGATAAAACTTATGCTGGCAACCTATAGAAATTCATGAATATTGATGTGCTAAAACAATCTGAATTAAGACAAAATATAAATGGACTTACATTTATGTCTCTTGTCTGGAGCTAGTAAGTTGTTGACCTGGGTAAAATTTCTAGATCATATTTCGAGAATTATAACCCATGTAGTCCTTGCCAATGAATGAATTACCAAATACAATGTCAAGTGGTTTATGACTGACAGGAAAAGATTTTCGGTATCAGGACGTCCACAATGGTGAAAAAAAGCAGTCCATAGCGAATAAACAACTTATTCAGCTACCCTTATACATTGTGCACGGGCCATAAAGCAGTCCATAGTAAAAGGTACCCATATGCATATGAGCAGCCCATAAGAGATAAACAAATATTAGTCTCTCTCTCCTCACTCACTGCTCTCTCTCATGGATTCACTTTTACTCAATCATGATGCCCAACATACTATCTACTTTTTACTTCCAACATTGTGCACATGGTAATAACTAAAGATCACTTTGTGTGGGTCCCATCCTTATGGACTCCTTGGTCCATATACATTGAAGTCGCCTCAGGCATTCAAGCTAAAAACGAGTTAGAAGGGACCGCTTCTCCACCAGGCAAGAGGTACACACTACACGGAGACATAAAGTGAAAAGTAAGCAAGATCTTTGATTTTCATTACTCTATCCCATTCCACAATATTTTTCCACAGCACACCATGTGCATAGATAAATGAAGTACTAGTTTTGTGCTTGAATTTGCCTGTTTTATGGCCTTTTGGATGGTAAAGATATCATGCAAGTTATGTCACCGGATTCCTAAGGCCTACATGTCAGGGGCCCCAGGTCAGCCATCACGGATGATGATGCAAAAAAGCCAGTCAGTACCCAGCGCACCTCGGCCCATGGGCTAGTAGATCGCGGTTCGCGTCACCGCCTCGCCTACCGCATCAAATGCACGCACGCGGCACCTCGGCAGAGGACGAAAAACCCGGCGCGACAGTTCGTTCGGATTGGTACCCTGTGGGGCCGGCGGATCGGGCCCCACGCCGTTAAATGGGCCCAGCTGGGTTGCCTGCCCCCTCTCCCAGCTCTCGTGCACCGTCATGTGCTTACCTCATTTAACCCACGCGACGCTCCAGCACATCCCTCCCGTCAGCGCACGGCCGTTAGCCTGCCCGCTACACACATCGCGAGGAGACTCCGCCTTCTTTTCAGCCCCCTTCCCCCCCCCCCCCCCCCCCCCCCCCCCCCCCCACCCTCCTGCTGCTTCCGCTCGAAGCTTCCGCCATGGGCGAGGGAGAGGACGAGGCCTCGAGCTCGGGCGCGGCGGCGAGCGCCGCTGCGGTCGCGGGCGCCCCCAAGGACCCGAGAACGATCGCGCGAAAGTAAGAGCCCCCCCTCTCGTATTCCTCTCCCGATTCGTTCTCAGATTTCCGCTGCGTGGTTTCTAGTTTTGAGGGGAGTAGTAGAGCGGCAGGGCTCGGAACCTCGAAGGGGGAGTTGGAGTGGTTTTTGTTTGATCAATTTCTCGTGCGACTCCGGTTTTTGGCTGGTTTTGCGGTGCGATTGCTTTTTTTTTTCTTTCTGTTGTTTCGCTTAGCACTTCATGGCGGGCACTCTAGTTTCGATTTTCTCCGTAATTTTTTAGAACGGTTTGATCGAAGCACCGTTTCGGGACAGAGTTTCGGCAGTATGGTTGCAGCTATGGATGTTTAATGCTCCCCTGTTACGAAGTTCGAGAACGCGATACCCCTTTATTCTTTATGATTCAGTGTTGTCAGATGGCTTGTGTGTCTGCCCATCATGTTTCCCGTTGATAGCTGTTGCTCGGCATTAAAAGCATGTGTGATCCTCAACATGCCTACGCAAATACGCAATTACTTTATGGCAATGCAGGGCGCCAGATGAAGTAGAACGTGTTACTGCATAAATGAACTGAAGCAATAACTATACGTGATTTCGTGGTGATCGTGCCTTCTACTATTATTACTGTTTTGTGGAAAATGGTGGGCATCCCTTTCATTTAGTGTTGCATGGAGTAGTGTGACACCATGAGTGTCTGTTTTTTTTAAAAGTATATTGTCAGAAAAAATAGTGGTACTCTGCTTCTATTAATCAAGGATTTCCCCTGTTTCCTTCAAATGACACCGGAGGTTTGGAAACAACACTGATGGTTTGCTAGTTTTTGGTAGTTTACGTATCAGCTGGATCTTTGCAAGAGGGCAGTCGAGGAGAACATCATAGTGTACCTTGGCACGGGATGTGGGAAGACACACATTGCCATGTTACTCATGTATGAGCTTGGACACCTCATCCGCAAACCCAGCCGCGAGGTGTGTGTCTTCCTAGCACCAACCATTCCCCTTGTCCACCAGGTAGCAGAGCTCTTTCTCCTCTCACTATTATCTATATTTTTTTGGTAACGAATGAAGGCATGGGCTCTAAAATTTTTACTACATTACCTCAGTTGTTCATGGATGTTTGTAACTGCATCTTTCAGTACCAGGTGCAACTCTACATGCTTAGTGCTATTTTTCTGTATTCATTTTTGTAGCAAGCAATAGTGATTGCGGATTCCACCAATTTTAAAGTTCAACGCTACTATGGAAGTGGTAAAAACTTAAGAGACCACAAGGCGTGGGAGAATGAGATGGCTGAGTATGAGGTATGGTTTGCTCTATGTTCTCTTTGCTGGCATCTGCCAAGAGGCCACTGGTTTTGAATATTTTCAGTATTTAGCATAAATTAATAAAGCCGCTGTACTTGGAAATTTTTGGAGAAAGAATTCAGACATAGGTGTGTACCTGTGATCATTTTTTTTGAAACCAGAGTTCGGACTCTTTAGTAACATGAAAAACAAACCGTTATATTAACTTTTACACACATTTTTAGGCGGATATAATCTATTTACACCATTTTTTTCTTCTCCATGCAAAAGTTTTTTCTGCCTAACTTGTGTTACTTTCTCTGCCACTTCAGGTCCTTGTAATGACTCCTCAAATATTTTTGCATAATTTGCGGCATTGTTTCATCAAGATGGACTCAGTTGCACTTTTGGTATTTGATGAATGCCATCATGCACAAGCACCAACAAGGCATCCATATGCACAAATTATGAAGGTATAATCGTTTGCAGTACAATTTTGAATGCTTCTACTATCTACATTTATTGGAGGTTTGGGAAATTTATATTGAGCCACTGAGCTTCCTCCTGTACCCGTGCATCATGGGTGTTGGGGGTGTACACCCACACCTCCCACCAACTGAGCACTCAGTTCCCTATAACCGTATCTTCTAATGGATATGGATGCTAGATGCTCCAGATATAATTTCTTATCACACTTCTGGCGCTTGATCTTTTATGGCATTTGCTGTTTTTATACAAATATGCCATTGTATTATTCATGTTGCATGGTATTGTTGCATGGAGCAACAACCTGGTGATATTCAGGCTACTTGTTTCCTTTTTCCTTCAACATTTACCAATTGTACCATACCATTGAGCCCATCATGTCAGGCAATCTTGTACTTTTATGAGGGCTTGATCACGTAGTTAGAATGACCAATTTAGGAAATTTTATTGCTTTGAATCAATTGAACTTATGCAGAAGTTGGAGATGCTATATCTCTTAGGCAATACTATTTAAAAAGCTAAATGAACTGCAGACGTCTCAGTATTTATATATTTCAGGAATTCTACAACAACGTTGATAAACCTCCTCGTGTTTTTGGCATGACTGCTTCACCGATTATTGGCAAAGGTAATGGTGTTCTTCCATAAATGTTTTGTGCCAGGACAGCCAAGTCAATGTTCTGCGTTAATCTCTGCTGCTAGCAACTGTATAATTTCCATCTTTTCTCTCATATTTCAAATTATCTAGGAGTGAGAATATAGTCTTGCCCCTTTTCACTTTTCTCATGTTATCAGTGCTTGAATTTTATTTTCTTTCCCTTTATGCCTAACTTTCAAATTGTGTACTCCATTCTTTTTTTTTCTCGAACGCGCAGGAGAACTGCACGTCGTTGTATTAATAGATAGAAAGAGCGGTCCGAATTACAGTACTCCAAATTGTGTACTCCATTCCTTTTTCTTTGCCTTCGTGCAATATATGCCATTGTTTTATTAGTACCTGTTAAAATGATTAACATTGAGACAGACATGATATTAGTAGATTGGTCTTTAGAAATTCTTTCATGATGGACTGATGGTGCATCATATTCTTCAAGTTTTTAAAAGAAAAACTAGACCAATCTAGAAGGATCTAAGGAGCTTTGCATTAAGAAGAAATAGGCATCCAAATTTGAGTTGAAGAGGGCTTGAATCTAGGTGGCGGAGATATTCTTTTCCAAGCTACATTAAGGTTCGACTGAAAGGAAGGATAATATACCAAAGGGTTAATTTATCAGGCAGTTGAAATGAGAGAGAGAGGGATGATCAACTCGTACTGTTGAAGACTGAATGGATATTTGCTGAAATATAATCTTTCTTACAAAATTAGAGGCAAATTGAATAGAATCATACTTGAGGGCAATCTTTCTGAACTCTTGCATTGTGTCTTGAAGTCCTGTAAGTGTCAGGGGTTTCCTTAGTCTTGCCATTCCTGATGATCAAGTCGCAGAAAGGTTTTTCTTATTGGAGTGGAATAAGATGGATACCTATCTCTCATCCCTTTGCTCCAAAACATTGAGGATACGAAAAGGTGAAAGTAAGGTGACTGAAGGATTATTGTACTACATTATTTGTTGCAGCAGAAGAGCTCATCAGATTGAAATTCTACAGTTATCTAGGGACACACAAAAGAGTGTTTAAACGGACACAAACAGGCGAAATGTTAGAAGATAGTGTTGCTTACTAATACCGTAATATGGTGTTCTTCCTCTACAGTTGTATTATCGAATTTAATTATATTTCTTCCCTATGGCTGGGTAATTATCATACCTATGCTTTCTTTGACAGGTGGGTCTAACAAGCTTATCTACACTAAATGTATCAACAGTCTTGAGGAATTACTTAATGCAAAGGTACATACCACCAGTGTTCTCCACAAATCTGCTCAGGTTAAGGGATTATGATTTTGATAAACCAGTAACTCCCATGGTGTATAGGTTTGTTCAGTTGATAATGTAGAACTTGAAAGTGTGGTTGCTTCTCCTGAGATTGAAGTGTACTTTTATTGCCCTGTTGGTCAGTCTAACTTGACTGCAACTTACAGCAAAGGGCTTGATGGCTATAAGCTCCAGGTGAAATTTTGTTCTCTTATTATACCAGATTTGTCTTTGGTCCAGTGGACATGAGCTTATGTGTTCCTTTCTCTTTTCTTTGTCCTTCAACTACTTCTGTTGAGCTTTGAACAGTCTGAATGTATGCTAAGAGAGAGCCTATGCAATTTCAAGGAGTCTCAGAAGAAACTGAAGTCTTTATGGAGGTTGCATGAAAATTTGATTTTCTGTTTGCAAGAAGTTGGTCTTTTTGGAGCTCTGCAAGTGAGTTGGCACAGTTTGTTCAACTGATGTTTAATATCTTTACAATCTTGATGACTGAATCAAAATCCTTCTTTGCTATTCCTAACTTGTACTTTGGCGTGTTCTCCAGCAAGTGGCAGTAGGAATGTAGAACTATTCTATGGTAACCACATGTAGCTTGCTGCTCGCATGTGTATAAAGCTTCCATTTTTTTTATAGACATCACTTTTGCTTATTTTTGTGTTTAAACTGACAATAATGTATTTCTTTGCATCTTTCGGCAACATTTGTGATTATGTTCATTAAGCAAAGCTCCTCACTATGATAAAGATGTTTGAGACTTACAGATCCCAAATAACTTACATTATTGCAAGAACTGTCTTTTTCATTACAATTATTTTGGTACGTCTGGTGTTGCCTTTTTCTTCTGTCTAAAATGAATGCAAGATTCATTGAACTCAAAGGGAGAGGCTTTGAAAAGTTGACAGGTCCAATTAGTTCCCCAAAAGTTTAGTTTTGCAATCCTACTGGAACAACATATACAATACTTTTGCTTTATTTTTTCTTGTACTAGATCATGTAGTGTTACTGCCACATTGCATAATGTAGGACTTTGGTACATACACAATCGTGTATTTCACTGGCAATTGATGATTTGGACCCGATTGAGAAATATGTTAGACCTTAGAGCCCACAGTTAAAATCTTCTTATTCTGAAAGAACCGACTAATATTATGATTGCATGAGTCTTCTTGTAGACTCTTTTCTGTTTATATACTGCTTGGGCACATATCATTATGTACTGTCAGGAGTAAGGATTGATTAAAGAATATTCTTGTGGCATATCGGTTAGAGCGTTGAACTCTGGGGGGTCGATGAAACCCCTTTTGCCGGACCGGGTTTGGATCTTGGTAGCAGCTTCTTTAGGACAATCAGAGGGATGCCTGCCTTTCCCTCTGGCTGAGTTTTTTTTGTTTCACGTGATTGTTCATTTAGTCTCAAAATTCTAAATTTGCAATTTGAACTTAGAAAATGCTTTATTCACAATTGAAAATTTGATATCCTTGGCTGTTTTCCCCTTTGGACAAACACAGAGAGATGGAATGCATTTTGTTTCTTATAAAGAAACTTCTAGATCCTGTCCATGTTGGCCTGTTTGTTTGGGACAAAACCTTGTCATGCCATACTTCTTGATGCGTGTCTTTAATGCCACGGTTGTTGCTTACCAAAAATTCTTAGCCTGTGCCATAACATGTCATAGAACCATTTTCTGCTAGAATTTTTCCACACTTGTGGCATCCATTTCAGCTGCCGCATTTTTTGTGGAACGCCACATATCTGATATTATTTGTTTGACCATAGTGCAGTCTGCAAGGACACTGGTGGTAGTCTAGACAGAAATTGGGTTGACATTGATGACAGACATGCCAGTTTTGTACAGCACTATCTAAACAAAGCAATTTCTCTTCTAAGCTGCGACATATTAGATGGTGAGCGCCCCCTTTCCCTAGTACCCTTGGCTGGTATGCATCTTTTCTTAGTTTCGGATGTGTTGTTCAAGAAGGGCAGGTGATCTGCATATGTCATGAAGCATAGCCTATACTGGATGGATGCGTTTTAGAGTGACATTTTATTGGCAACAAATATAAATTAAAAAATCTGACAAAGACTTGTTTTTAGGTGCTGATGCTGATTCAGTTGATCTAGAGACACTGGAGGAACCTTTCTTCTCAAAAAAATTTGCTGTCCTTATTGATGTTCTGTCAAGATACAGGTAAGCCTGATCATTTGTGCTACTATCATTTTTTAGAAACATATCTTTGATTTTCAATCATGTAAGAAACATATCTTTGATTTTCAATCATGTACCTTAAGGCAATATAAGCTACAATTCTGCTGGGTGCCTGAGTTTGATCTCTCTGACACCACATTCTTTCAATCAAATATGTTATCAGCTATGCATATCATCACAAGATGTCCACCTTTGCCTTACATTGAAAAACACATTACTGTATAAACTAAAGGTAATGGTCTAATGGCCTGCTGTATACACTAATTTTAGTCATCTTACATTACTACACAAACAAGTGGCTAGAAATTTTATAGGATAGACTGAGCCTAAAAGTGACTAAAATATGTCTTCAAGTTAGACCAGTGGCGGATGCAGCACAGAGTTGGAGGGGGGGGGGGGGGGGGGGGCTGAGCTCCTTCCTCCTCCTTCAACTCTATATTTTCCTTCTTTCCTCCCCTCTTCTTCACTCCTATCCTCCCCTTGTTCTAATGGAGGTGGCAACCAGTAGGGGGGGCTTGAGCCCCCCTAGCCCCCCCTGTAGATCCGCCCCTGAGTTAGACATAGAACTCTCCCTTGAAGGTGAAGGTAACTCAGCTTCATAGGCATCCACTGAAGATTTTTGGAGCCTGTCTGATTACTATGGTAACCAGCAAGTTACAATGTATTTGAACAATTATGAAGGTATTCGGAATGGAAAGGGTGTTGGTTGATCTCAAATTATCAAATACTACTTATAGAAAGTGCGTGTCAGGATATAATATTTTTCACAATTGAAAGGGATACAGCTGATTTCTGGGGTTTCATATTGAAGATGGTGCTGACAACCTGGTAACTAAGTTCACTATGAATTACCAGAAAGACTATGTATGCGATGAATTTGGAAACACCTACTAACACAACTTCATTAGCTGAAAAAGCATGGCATACATTATAATTCACAGGTTGTAACTCTTTCATAACCTGCAAACTCGTCTCCGATATGACAAATCCATATAATAGATGTGCACCTGCCAGAGGGAAGCCTAATCATCTGTTGTTTCCTTGGGACCTATCATTGCTAGAAAAACCCAGCCTTTATCCCATTCGTAACTGCTAGTACAGCCACTTTGAGACTTGCTCGCTTGATAAATGTGTATAATACTCGAGTAGATGTACTGATGTACTGAACCAAGGATATACATGCTGCTTCCTGCTTTGTTGAAATAATATTCCATTGCTTTGCAGTTCGGCCTAAATGTGTCGAAAACCCAACTGGAAACGAAGCAATTTCAATGTCTTAGCTGTAACCACTTCAAAATAATTTCCCCTCTTTGATTCTATTGTCATCGTCCTGGTTATTTTTTCGTTGGTTTCTTCAACAAGCAGGCTAGAGGAAAACATGAAGTGTATTGTTTTTGTGAAAAGAATAATTGTCGCAAGAGTAGTGGCACATATTCTCCAAAATCTGAAGTGCCTTGATTTCTGGAAATGTGAGTTTCTTGTGGGATGCCACTCAGGATTGAAGAACATGTCAAGGAACAAGATGGGTTCGATCATTGAAAAGTTCTCTTCGGGTGAGGTATAATCTGAAGTTGGCCTGTTCTTAATAGTTCTTGTTAGTTTTTTATTATCTCTGCCAGCACCAGTATATATGTTTATGCTTCTTGTGTCACAGCCCCCTTTCTTTACTTTTTTGCAGGTCAACCTTTTGGTCGCTACTAGTGAGGTGAGGAGGGACTTGACATTCAGACTTGCTGCCTTGTTGTGCGGTTTGATCTCCCAGAAACTGTTTCTAGCTTTATCCAGTCAAGGGGACGTGCCTGGATGAATAAATCTAAATACATTTTCCTCCTGGAGAGGTCTGGCTAATTTGCTCTATCATAATTCTTAACATTTCCTTGAATTTAGTTCAATATTTTTATTCTAAAACTTGAAGGTCTCCATTTCAACATGTACCAGGGGAAATCAGTCTCATGAGAAGTTGGTTGGTGATTATATTATTGGTGAAAGCATTATGGATAAAGAGATTAACTCGAGAACGTCAAATGATATGTTCGATTGCCTTGAGGAGAATATCTATCGAGTGAACGACAATGGTGCTTCCATTAGCTCCGCTTGCAGTGTATCTCTATTACATCGCTATTGTGACAACCTTCCTAGAGATATGTATGCAAGGACCAATAATTATTCTACCCATTGTGTCATGTAACACTTTGCTTGAAAAATTTGACACCCCTTGTTGCAGGTTTTCTATTCCTTCCCCAGCATTCTTCTATGTCGATGATGTTGAAGGAATAGTCTGCAGACTGATTCTTCCACCAAATGCTGCTTTTCGTCAAGTGAACAGTCAACCCTGTCCATCAAAAGATGAAGCTAAGAGAGATGCATGCTTGAAAGCATGCAAAAGACTTCATGAACTGCGTGCTTTGACAGATTTTCTTCTGCCAGGCCAAGACTCTAGAAAGACTAAGGTGTCAACAATAGATATTTCAGAAATCAACAAAGCTGAGGGTATGGTCATGGTCCATTATTCAGAATATAATGTGGGAAACATTGGAAATTTGGGTTAACCATTTTTTCCATGTTTCAGATGAAAGTTTTAGGGAAGAGCTTCATGAGATGTTGATTCCTGCGATTCTAACACCTTCAAGATACAAACTGGACTGCTTGTTGAACTTGCATTTCTACTACATAGAATTTATTCCCAAACCAGCAGATAGACGATATCAGATGTTTGGTCTTTTTGTGATCGATGCCCTTCCAAAGGAAGCTGAAAAGTTGGACGTTGAATTGCATCTTGCTCGTGCGAGGATTGTGGAAGCAGGAATTAAATATTTGGGAATGATTACATTTAACAAAGAAGAGGCACTGTCTTTCATATCTTTTCAAACGTTAATACACAACTTTTCATGGGACATTGCTTGACATGTCTATGGTTTTGTTTTCCAGATGATGCTCGCACGCAATTTCCAAGAAATGTGTTTGAAGGTTCTCCTGGACAGATCTGAGTTCACTGAATCTTATGTTATGTTGGGGAATGATGCTGCATTACAAATGGATTCAACATTTTACCTGTTGCTTCCCATCAAGGAGAAATTCTATGGTGATAAATTTATGATTGATTGGCCAGCAGTGAAGCGGTGTTTATCATCACCTGTATTACAAGATCCAAGGGGTTTGTCTCTGCATGACTCATATTTGCCAAATGAGTCTCTGAAGCTTCTTGATGGAACATACAGTAAAGTTGATGTGATTGGCAGTTTGGTCTTCACTCCCCACAACAACCTGTTTTTCTTTGTTGATGTCATTCTGGATGAAGTAAATGCTAAAAGTGAATTCAATAGTGCAACTTATGAAGAATATTTTGAAAAGTAATAAGCTGAATTATTTCTTACACACCCATTCTTAGCATAATTTCATTTCTTTACAAATATTGCAAAATATAGTAAAATATTCATATAACATATTAAGCACCCATCAGGGCAAATATGCATCACTAAGCTCTAAAATTTTGAGTTATGCGTACCATTTAAGAAGTATAAGTAGAAATGCTTGTGTAGATTTATTTATTAATTTATCCATACTTCTAGAACTGTATCACTCTCACTCATATTATTTGTTATCTATTTTGATCTTATACTAGTCATGTATCTTTACGTCTGCATCATTTCTGGCCCACCAAAATAAAATGATGTATCTGTCAACTGCTTCGTAATGTTATGCCTTATTTAAACCAGGCTTCATATTGTGCTATCCCATCCTGAACAGCCACTTTTGAAAGCTAAACAACTCTTCAATCTGTGCAATCTGCTGCATAACCGACAACTAGAGAGCACAGGTTAGTCTATTGTTCTTTTAAAACAGTCAGTGTTGTTTGATATCATTACTGTTTGACCACAATACTCGTGTTCAACTTGTCTGAAGGTGAAATATTAGTTACTGCAGTCTGCGATTTAAGTTCCGATATTTAAGCACGTTTGTGTCATATGTGGCCTTTTTCTTTAACAGCTCTGATACTTTTAATGCAATGTTTCACATTAATTGTCTATGTATTTGATGATCTCCCTCTACATAATATTATTGTGAGTAACGACCAACTTATGACATAGATGATTATCAATGTCCACTGTCCTGACGTCAACGTTGATGTCTCTAAGCTGGACGGTTGCAGAGACAATAAAAATGCTAAAATAAAGGATGGCTGCAGAGACATGATAAAAGTGTTAAAATGCCGTTGCCGGCCAGCCAGGCAGAAGTATATTAAGGCTGTTATATGGCCACTTCTTCAGTTTGAGCCTAATAGGGTTTTCCTCTCAAATCCAAGATTGAACAAGAACACAATTACTTTATGGTTATCGGTGTTGGAACCAGCCAAATTCGGTATTGCCACTGACAGGTCATTGAGCAAGTCCTGGTACCAAAAGATCTCATCCATTTGATTGTCAACTCATGGATGGCTCATGTAGAGTTATACATATATTGGAAGAAGTTCCTTCAACCATTTATTTTTATTTTATTTTTCTTTCAAAATTCTCAAACTGCTCATTGATTTCAATCAAATTCATGAACTGTAAGTGAATGTATATGATCTAGTAATTCTTCCTGCTTTTATGGCTTTTAAGTAATGAGATGACTGTTTTGTACCCAAGCCGTGACTTGTTCTTATTAGAATATTGAATACTGCAATTCTTTGATTGTTACAGTACTTTTGATATTAAGTTTTTTCCCTTTACTATTTCTTATAAGAATCTGAGGGTCGTGAAATGATGGAGCACTTCGTGGAGTTACCTCCAGAGCTATGCTCTTTGAAGATAATTGGCTTTTCAAAAGATATGGGTAGTTCTTTGTCCTTGCTGCCGTCTTTAATGTGTCGCTTGGAGAATTTGTTGGTGGCTATTGAGTTGAAGGATCTCATGCTATCTTATTTCCCAGAGGCTTCTCAAATTAGTGCTTCGGGGGTAAGTCGTGCTTATATTTTTGCAATGTTGATGATGAAACTGCTAGTTTCATTTTGCTATCTATGCTGGAAATAATTGTGATTTATGACAAATAAATTACAGATCCTTGAAGCGCTGACTACTGAAAGGTGTTTGGAGAGGATGTCGTTGGAGCGCTTTGAAGTCCTAGGCGATGCTTTCTTGAAGTATGTAGTTGGGCGCCATAGCTTTATTTCATATGAAGGACTTGATGAAGGCCAGTTGACTAAGAGACGTTCTGATATAGTGAAGAATTCAAATTTGTACGACTTATCAATTAGAAGAAATTTGCAGTTGAGTTGATTGTATTGATATCCCAATATTTATTTTATGCTAACTTTATATGTTTGTAGCAGTTATTTCATCTTATCTTATTATAGAACAGATAAGATGTACTCATCCTTGTGCTGCTGACAAGGTAGAACCTCAAGCACCAGAGGGCAAAAGTTTAAATCATGATTTTGTTCCCATTCAAGACTACTTATATACAAATTCACCTTGTGACTTAGGACTTGATGTTGCATTTCTTTTTTCCTGTCACATCCTACATAAGTGCAATATGCAACCCTTTTTTTTCTCGAACGAGCAGGATAGCTGCATGATTTACTATAGAAGAATAATATATGTAATACCAAACATCCCACACAAAACAAGTTAGAACATATGAGCTACTGATTGAGAATAAAAAGAAACAAAAAAAGGGCCTTAAAGCACTTTGTCTATCATACTAATAGCCACTGGAAGCCTGGAACTCCTTTGCACCTGCAGTACCCCACAAAGAGGCACCGTCCCTGTTCACATGTAGAGAGGCACCATTAAAGATGGACTCACAGTGGTGTTTCCATAATTCCCAACCAACCAGAATTCAAGGAACTAAATCCCTTTTTAAGTTGCTTGCCGATCTGTTTAAGTGCTTAGCTCCACAAAGGCGAAAGCTTGATTGCGTCAGCCGATGGCGCCACCATATGCAAGCCAACCTCTTGGAGAATACTGAACCAGACTTACCTGGAGACCACACAAGAAACGAGGAGGTGCTGCATTGATCCAGCAGCCTGATAGCACAGAGAGCAGTGGGTGTTTAGCTAATCTGTTGGGGACTGATTATTGATACTAGAACAGCAGGATAGATCGGCTACTCGCCCTCCCGCAGGAGGCTCTGAGATGCACTCATGATCTATTTTCTGCTTGCCTAACCCTAGGACTCATGGCAGCCTTTTATAGACATAAGGCGCCTGCTAACAGATCTAATCCAAATAACAGGTAACCCTAATCGCGTGTACTGTTCACGCGCTTCAGTACTCGTGCTGGGCCTGTGGCCGGCCCACTTGCCATAACAAATCTAGTAATCTATCAGCTATCCAGCATCAGTTGATAATTGCCAAAAGTGGGTGTTTAGCTAATCTATCAGCTATCCGGCATCAGTTGATAATAGCCAACACATGAAAAACTTACAACGCAGTGGCGCCCACAATTCCCAAACCCGTTCCCAGGGGCAAACCTGACAGTACCAACGAAGAAAGAATTATAGGCCGACTTGCATGATTAGATCTCAGATTCATTGAGCTTCCAAACATGCTGATCCTGTACTCTGTTGAAGAGTGATATCAAATCCCAAATATGGAGACACTAAACAATTGCTTGTACCGTCAAAGCCCCCTTATATTGGCGATCCATCCTTGATTGCTCAGCCCTTGTGCAACTTAGCATTGATGTGCATTATGTTTGTTTTTTCTTATTTAGTCCCTCCCCTTTTCAATATATAACGTTTAAGACAAGCTAATCAGTTCTTTTTTAGATAATTAGCTTGTCCTAAATATCATATATTTATAACTGGAGATAGTACCTGCTAATTCTGTTGAACATATTTGTTTCTGTTTCTGATCTATTCTATCATGGTTTCTTGTTAACGTTATAATTATTGTCTTCAAATATTTGAGTAGAAAATCACCGCTCCTATCTTTTGTGTATGTGTTTTTTTACATCCACCATAAGTGACAGTAATTTAAGTTTACTAGAAAGTTATGCCATTATATTCTGCACTGTGTTACACAAAATCTAAAGCATCTTGTTGCAAACTTTAGGTATACATACGGGATCAACAGTTTGAACCTACTCAGTTCTTTGCACTGGGTAGGCCATGTAAAGTTGTTTGCAATCCTGAAACAGAAGCGAGTTTACACCCGAAGAATATCGATCCCGATAAACGAGAAAACTGTAACTTGAGGTGTACAAAGTCACATCATTGGTTGCATAGGAAGACAAGTGCAGATGTTGTTGAATCACTTCTTGGAGCATTTATTGTCGAGAGTGGATTCAAAGCTGCATTTGCATTTCTACATTGGATAGGAATAAAAGTTAACTTTAAAGATTCAGCTCTCTATAGAGTATTAGATGCAAGCTCTGCCAATTTGTCTCTCATGAATTACATCAACATTTCTGAGCTTGAAGAATTGATAGGTTACAAATTCAAGCACAAGGGTCTGCTTATCCAAGCATTTGTACACCCTTCATTCAATAAGCATTCTGGAGGATGCTACCAGGTCTGACCTTCCTTTTTCCTTTTGTCTCATTGTCAACGAACAATTCTGATAGTGAAGAATCCGCTCACTTGAACTTATTCATTACATTTCTATAATCAGAGGATGGAGTTCCTTGGAGATGCTGTTTTGGAATATTTGATGACCTCATACCTCTACTCAGCTTACCCAGATCTCAAGCCTGGCCAAATAACAGATCTGAAATCATTAGCTGTCAAGAATACTTCATTTGCTCATGTAGCAATTAAGAAATCTATACATAAGTATCTTATAAAGGATTCTAAATATCTTATGGCAGCGGTAAATAAATTTGAGAATTATGTTAATCTTTCGAATTCAGAGAAAGACTTGTCAGAAGAACCAGCATGTCCAAAGGTAAACGTTTTTCTTGATTTTTTTTTTCATTGCTGCAAAACATTTAGTTATCTTTCTATAATTTGTGGATAATCCCTTTCTCTAAAGTATGTATTTCTTCACAATTATTTGATTACCCTTTTTATTTGCCTTGAGTTGAAAGAAAAGCAATAAATGATTACTGCTAAAGGATAGTGCTTCTTGAATTATTCAATACAAGATTAGAGAGTAGGATTCAGAGGAATAGCTATTATAAGATAAACAGAGGTGTATCAATTGCATATAATTGGAATCCTTGTAGAAATGTATATATTCAACTCTTTTGTCCAGCTCATCTAATACCATAGCAACTGAATATGATTTATAGGAGAGAACATGGTATTTGTTTGTCCTCAAAGCTTGTGTTCTTTTGTTGTAACCATGCAGGTTCTTGGTGATATTGTTGAATCTTGTGTTGGTGCGGTGCTTTTAGATTCTGGCTTCAACCTGAACCATGTTTGGAAGCTAATGCTAATGCTTCTAAAGCCTATATTGAGCTTCTGTGACATGCACATTAATCCTATGAGAGAACTCCGTGAACTTTTTCAGTGTAATGGTTTTGAGTTAGGCCTTCCCAAACCTACAAAGGCTGATGGAGAGTTCCATGTCAAAGTAGAAGTTAACATAAATGGCAAGATGATTAGTTGTACAGCAGCAAACCGGAATTCGAAAGATGCTAGAAAGTTGGCTGCACAAGATGCACTTTCTAAACTGAAGATATATTTGTTTTGGCAATATGTTATGAAACGGAAATTGCATGTTTCTATAGCACCATCATTTTCCATACTTTTGCTTTATTTTATTACTTAGAAGGCATGCCAAAGCCAACTTAGTGGTGGCAAATAATGAAAGCACTTTTATGCAGAATTATGGATACAAGCATAAAAGCAAATCACTGGAGGAAATTCTGCGTGTTGCCACAAAAAAAGAATCAGAACTAATAGGCTATGATGAAGAACCAATCAAAGTTGAAGATGACATATCTTTAGAAACTAAGAATCTACAGGAGAATGGAGAAATGGAGGGAAACATATTTTTCAAAATAATGAAGCATCTTCCATTGGGAGGTATGAAAACTCCATTCAGAATACAGTAGATAACAAGGTTGACAAGAATGATGCTAACGATGGAAGGATGAATAAGTCCAATGTGGTTACACAGAATGGTTGTCTACTTAGAGGGGCAGCCGATAAAATAAACAAAAAAGAGTATCACGGTATGCTGATTTCTAAACTTCAAATTTATTTCTTCTCTTGTAAATATGCTTGCCATTTAAAATTTTGAGTTGACCATGCAAAGTATCAGCTACAAATTTCACGAACATGATGAATGTATAAAGCGCTCATAAATTAATCACATCTGTAAATTTAATGTACCAGTTGGTCAACAATCCTCTATTGATATTTTATATCCTTATGAAATTAGATGTTTGTAGTGCTTGTCAAGCTCCGCAAGTATTTGCAATACAATTTAGTATATGAAAAACGCTACAACAAAATTGTGCATAATTTCATATTTTGTACAACTTTATAGTGTACACTTCAATCAATCTATTGCATGGGACATGACTAATATACACACCTACACGCAAAGTGTACCCTGTATTTAAAAAAAAAGCTATGAAGATTTTTATCTTCACCACATGATAAGCATCTTTGTAGTCGTTTAGCAAGTGATGTGACCATATTTTTGTTTTGATTAATTTTAGAGGCAATTTCTCTATACTATTAAGCACCTTGGCATTGGCAAGTGATATGGTACACAAAACAGCAAGGTCATTCCTTTATGAACTATGTGCTGCAAACTATTGGAAACCTCCTTGAATTTGAGTTATGCAAAGATGAAGGACCAAGCCACCTTCGAAAGTAAGCTCATCTACTTGCTGAATATCTTTGTGCTATGAAATTTATTAACTTGTATCGTTTACAATCAGAATTATGTCCTTGAAACTGGAATGGTGTATGTGTTCTAGTATCATTAAAGGGTTTGTGTGCATACGAAGCCACTTATACACCTGCATACCACTTAAAGCGCCATGAAGTGGTAGTTACTATGTACCTGTAAACTTGGTCAGATTTAGAGAAGTTTGACCTGGGATAAAACTAAAACGATCTACATTTTAGAATGGGAGGGAGCTGTAGTTTTCGAGCTATATTGCTTGTGGCCAAATATATTCATGTTTCATCCGTTCTCCCCTGACGTTTACTATTCCTTATTTTTGGTGACCGCACATCATTCTACATATGTGAAATGATGTCAATGTCAATGTCAAGTCACCAAGTCGACCCCTGATACATCCTTACATACTGTTGTTTACTTGTGAAATGACGCTCGCAGGTTCACTTGCAAGGTCCTTGTTCAGATCATGGGACCTTCAGCGACTCTCTTGGAGTGCTTCAGCGATCCTAAGCTACGAAAGAAAGCAGCGCAGGAGCATGCCGCCCAGGGGGCTCTGTGGTGCCTCAAGCAACTTGGATACCTACCAAAAGATGAATAGCAACATTTCAGATTTTTGTGGCCTCCAGTTACATAGATAGGCCCCATATATATTTGTTAAGAGATTATGCTTTGTAGACTCGGGAAACATGCGTTCTGTTGAGAGATGTATGATACATATTGACAAATGCGCAGCTCTTGCATGCATCACATATACAGAAGATGCAATAGCTATTTTGTTCGATCAAGTTACGTTACAGTGTTACACACGGTCTGCTATGTTGCCATGTGACGGGTTGGTTCAGAATTTATCAGAGCGAAGAACATACACCGCGAGTACATAAATGTCCGCAGACGAGCCAGTTCGTGTCGTTTGCGCAAACTTCTCGTTGCGGGTTCTCTGCTTAGCATAAGGAGACGAGATACAATTAGCTCGCATAAACCCTTCGTTACTTGCAGGTAATTAGGCGTTTGCTCGTTTACCTCGTGGCCAGGTAACCAGGTTGCTGTAGACGAGCTGCGATCCTGCCAGTCTGTTTCCTCCGTGCGTGCTGTACGCCACCCCGCACCTCTCGACCCGAGCCCGCCTTCTGTCCACCCGGCTCGGGGTCAGCCAGCACCACTTCCTGCCACCACCACCACCACCAGTAGCAACCGCTCGGCCGAGCTGCGAGGGGTTTAGGTTCTGGTGCGGCGGGATCCAGGGATTGGATGGCGGCGGCGGCGGAGGATCCGCGGCTCCTGGGATCCGCCCCTGGGGTGGAAGGCGCGGGAGAGATCGACGGCGCGGTGGGGGAGCAAGGGCGGCCGCGAGGCGACGACGACGAGGAGATCCTGCGATTCATGGACTCGGTGGACGGCTACCTCGTCCTCATGGACTCCCTCTCCTCCGCTCTTCGTCAGGTACTCCACCAGCTATTATTGTTGTCCAGTCTAGCCTCGCATCATCCATTGGGCACGGTTGATTCAGCGGAACACATTGACTCCAGTGAAGTACCAATCGGTCGGTTTAGCGAGTAAGAAGTCTTTTTCTTGATTGATTGGCACAATGTTGCCAAATCCTTTCAGCAGAACAATGTCTCTGACCCGATTCTAGCAAAAACTCCTAATAGTGTAGTAACCTAATTTGAGGATCAGAGGTTTGGGATTTTTTAGGAGAGATCACCATTGTAATCTTGTAGATGAATAATTCCCAAATCCTTAAGTAGAACATGTCTCTCACCCTACCATGCAGCAATAGTTTCATGATGTTTTGGTAAGACCATTTTAACATCAGCTGTGGTAACTTGAGGATACAGGTTCAGAGTTTGTAGAGATGCTCTACCAAAACTTTGTGATTGGTGTGAATTCATAGTGCTCTATCTTTTTTTTAAGTTACCTCACATTGTGTATTATTTGCACTGTCATCTGCATCTGTACTTAATTATAGTGCCCTGAAAGTAATCCAGATCCAAATCTTACATCTTTGTAAACAATATTCAAAAGCTAGTCCCTTCTATGCGTTGTTCAATGTGCACTAACTGTGTGGTGCTCCTTCATATTGTTAGCTTTTTTGGCTTGTAGATCAATATGCACCAAAGTCATCTTGCTGTTTCAGTATTGATTAAACATGAATATTTTTGTTCCTAGGGGTGGCTCGATATGGCAAGTGCTCGCCATTCTATGGGCCCATCACGTGTTACAAGTACACTGTTTGATCATAAAGAACAGTCTGCTGCCACTAAGCTGCAAGTTGCTGATCATGCCGGCCTGGAACCATCAGGTAAAGTACTATCTATCAGCATTGAAGAACCACTACTAGATTTTAGAATTACTTTTGTTTTCTCTTGAATCTGGTTCCTGGTTTGTTTTATTGAAGTCAACTGTAAATAAAGCTAGAAGGGCACATTGATACACAAATTGCAAGCTGTTTGCAACAGTTATTAACTCATAATTAAGTAAAATATTCTTCAATCATATTTCAGAGTCGAAACCACACTTTGCCCTATCTAAGTGGTCTTTGCAAGAAGAATGTAAGTCCAGCTATGATGTCACTGAGCAAGCTAGTACTGAGCCAAAGTTGAGACATCGAGGATCAGCTACTACCCCAGGTATTAGAATGTGTCCTATTTCTACTCTCTGTTAAGTAGCAAATGTGCTGATTAAATCTATTTGCTTGACTCAACCTCTTGTCAAGAAGATGGAAGCCATGAAAGGGATGCAACCACAGCAGAGTCGTCTACTGGTGCTGGCACTAGCAGTCACGTAAGTTTTGTATAAAAGTCTTATTTCTTGAAACTTGAGGCTACAATATCAGATAGTGAAACATCGCTTAGAGGCAACAAAAAGATACATCGCTAGTAATGGGCAATGCCAAAAATAAAAGTTTTTGTGCTTGAGTGGGGAACTTCACCCCCTGATATGCTTGATTCAAGATATGTCGTTGGTACTTGGTAAGACTTCAATACTACAGCAATAGTATATTTCAGTAAACAAATGCTTTCAGTTAGGTTACTATCGGCTGCTGAGGTATCAGAAAGCTGCATTTTGGGATAGTGAATAAGAAAGCTGTACTAGCCGTACTTTCATATTTATTGATTCCTATTTTGGCCATTTTGTACCCTAGGTTCAAAGAGCGAGATCAAAAGCATTATCAGTCTTTGGAGCATTGGTGTCTCCAAAACTACGAACAGCACAAATTTCATTTGAAACAGGTTTGATTTTTGTTACAGAAGCTTATCCAGTATTCCAGTCTCATATACGTTTTGATTTAACTGTACATTTATTTTGGTGCAGCGCTTGAATTGATTGTAGAGCTGGCAAATTTAAGGTCGAATATGCTAGCAAGTTTCTCCCAGTTAAAAGAGTAAAGCTTGGCTTTTGATTTGAGGTTTTGTACACTGGACAACATCAATAATCATGGGATTCGACTACTGTACACTCAAAGTCTGGAATCCAGTATATTTTCAAGGAAACATGAATATCTGCTGTGTAGCTCATTAGCTGTAACCTAAGACAAACATTGTGGCCTGCGTGTCTATGATAAAAACTAAAACAAAGGCCATGGCCTGAAGGGTTAATTTTCTCGGCTTCATGTATTATTCTTTTATACAAATTAGATTAATCATTTTTCTGAGCCATATCAAATTGAGAATAAAAGATCTGAAACCAAATACAATATTATATAGCAGTGTTCGGCAAGCCGGATTTCGGCTTAGCTTCTTTCGGCTTCTATCGGCTTTTTCCCTCTCACAGAATACTATTGAACCAGCTGAAATTCAGCCTGCCGAATTGGACGAGCGAGGAAAGGGGGCCGGCCCTTTATTTTGTGCGATTATGCTAGTCAATCTCGGCTGTTCAAGTTCGATCTAACGGTTAATATAGCAGACGGTATTTCATTTACCGTCCACCCTTAGGCTCGGTCTGCCTCTTGCCACCGTCCACCTACTCCGCCAGACCGCCACCATCGTCGAGGGCAACGACGCCGGCACGCCGTCGTGAGCACCGCCACGTGAACGCCCAGAGGCAGGAGGTCCACGAGGCCGCTATGCTTCCTATGGACTACGCATCGTGCCCCTGCCACTCTGTACGAGACAGCCGTCGCCATCGCGCGGTTCGACGCCGACCGCGAGCTGAGGCGTGTGCTGGTGGACCTGCTGGCCTGGACGGCGTCCCGCAGCATGGCGATCAACGAGCGCCTGATGATCATGTATGCGACGAACCGAGTACCTGTAGCCGGACCTGGCGCCGCTGCAGCCGAGGCGTTCCCGGCTTCCCGCCGCCGGACGCGCGGCAGAAGCGTCTCATGTTCCAGGCGTGCGCGGCGGATAAGGCGGACGCGCGACGTGCACCTGGAGGACCTATCGGTGCGCCGGCGCGGCAAGACGGGACAAGCGCCGCCGAGGTCACCGCGGTGTACTTCGAGGCTGGCCGCATGCGGGCTGTGCGCGGGCATTCGGGAAGACATTGACGAAGCAGGGAATTCGGTGTTCATTGGCAGTTTCAGCATAAATTGAAATTGCACTAAACGATGGGTCCCTGTTGGATTCGGCATGACCTGGTGTAGGTGTACTATCAGAAACCTCAGACTCAATATACTAGTTGGAGAACTAATATGGCAACAAAATTCAGAGGAAAAACCGACCACTGTTCTATGTAATACGGGCTTTCAGCCCCATTCACGGCCTCATCAGGTCCTGTGGCGGGCGGAGAGACCGAGAAATTTATAATTATAGGACTCCAAATAATAAGCTTCGCATGCCATTTCTAATGTTGATATTGTAGATTTGGGACTCCAGACATGTACCCTTGATATACTACCATTTGGGATATTTTCCTTCTTTTCTTTTTTTTTCTTTTCATGTATTTGGGTGGATGAAAAGATCTTCTTGCCCTTCCTCTTTTCTATTGCACCACACGTGGGTTTCCCTGGGCTGACTGCTGGCCTTTTGTTTTGACCGCGTCCCGGCGATAGGCAGGCTGGCTGGCCGGCCGGCGGCCGCCGTCGCTGGGCAGGCTGCCTGGACATTTTGATGCAAAAAATTTATGGACATTAAAATGAGCACAAGAAAATAATCTGAGCATAATTATAAGCACAGTAATTATGAGTTCATCTAGGAAATCCACGAATTTAGCTTAAACAAGTTCATCTCACATGCTTTAAATATATGGAAATACTTATTATATGGTAAATGTATTTAGTATTTCTTACCTTCTAGTGATCCTTCCTGTACTATCCCGTAGCATTTCTTCTCTAGTTAGCTTTTTTGGTGTGCTAAATTCTTTTGGTGCAGCTTTTATATATTCTTACTAGGTTGCTTCCGCTTCCTACAAGTAAAATAGATTTAATTTATAATGACATCTGGTGGTATTCAAATTGTAGAGGAAAGAAATCAATACTTACCTTTTGTTGTTGTCCCATTGAGTCGACACTTGGAACTAGCTTGCCTGTGATCTTGTTCACCACACTTTAAGCAATTCATAGGTCCTTTTTTCATTTTATGTCCCTTTGCATTGGTGGGAGCAATATCATTGTCACCTCCGTTGCCTCCTCCACCTTCGATTGCACCATCCACTACGTGAGAGGGTTATTGGTAACGAGCGAAGACTAACATTGGTAACGGGCCCAACCAACGTTACCAATATTGGGTTACTAATAACTGGTTATTGGTAACGGGCATATGCCCATTACCTATTACTTACAATGGTAGGCCCGTTACCAATGACTTGGTTATTGATAATGGGCCTCCACGTTGCCCGTTACCAATGACTTGGTCATTAGTAACGGGCATGGATGTTGCCCGTTACCAATGTGAAATTGAAAAACAAAAAGAAAAGAAATTGCAAATGGTATTCTTCTTTATTTTACATGCACACGAGTATATTCAAATCAAAGGTGTCCATACACAACATGGATACACAAAGGTATATTCAAGTTAACATTGAGTAATATGTCTAACTATCTAAAGTATGTAATCTCTTGCTGCTTCTTTCCATGCATCTTTACAGTGCTAATTCTGATCAGATCCTGCAAAGCATGTATAGGTGAGTTATTGTGATATCTCTGCTTTCTCATTTTTAGAAGATATACTTTCCTGAAGTTGCTGCTGCCATATGATATGAGAATGCATGAAAAAAGTCAAGTCATTGTTTCGGTAAGAAAACTAACCTTCCTTAGTTTAGGTGCAGCTTCTCAAGCTCCTTGGCTCTAGCTTCCACTTTCTCACATCTTTCTGCAAGGCACGGCCAATGATATACAATCAACACATGAAAATAACACTAATTCACTTTCGCAATTAGCAGTTAGATACACTTGCTTGCTAGCTACAAGGCACCGCTGTATCAAACTAGCTATCACACATGAATACAAGGTCACAAAACTTGGAGTTTAATACATCATTATAATCTAGCAACATAAGCAATGAGAATTCACCAAGTTTTTTCATGCATTTCCTTATACCTTTCTAAGGAAGCTTATTACTAAGTAAGCATGCGCCTCTTGTCTACAGGAGCCATCTAAGTAAATGAAAACAAGCAATGCTCAGGAGTAACACAAGAAAAATTATAGGTATGGAAAAATTACAGGGACGGCTATCCTGGTAGAAGCTGAAGATGGAGTGATCATGCGTAGAAGCTACTGAATGAATTACATCTTGTCAAGTCATGTACGGCTGAACCAATTTCCTCAAAGCAAAATCATAATGGCAAAATAACAGTATAAGGGTGAATACTTACCATCACCAAATCCAAAACATGGTATTAAGTTATCATCATCAAAAGATGACACTGTTCGACCAATTATAGAGATAGCTTGCTCATATGGATTTGGGTTGCTGTTAATGGCATGCAGAGATTTTCTTCCAAAGGAATACCTACCTGCAGAATTCAAAGAGCACATCTTTATAGCAAAAGGAGGATCTCAAGAAAAGCTGCTATTAAGCCAAGAAGTAGAAGGAAACAGAAGATATGATAGGATTACAGGAGTAACATCACCTGACCATTCATTGCTTTTGGTGAAGTCAATACCAAGAATTAGATTTGATGATTCGAGACCAGCTTCTCTCAGTGCAGTAGTGACCTTCGTAAATGGAAATGAAATACATAAATGTTGTGGTGAAGGACTTGTACACTAAATGATGCTAAATTATCATTTTAAACACTGACAGTGCCAGGACTTAACTGTAGTTTTCCATGTTTATTAAGCCCAAGATGTCGAAGCTTGAACAATGGCATGCAAGATTTAGGGTAGTTCCCAAAGCTTTTAGGGAAAAAAAAAGGCCAGCTTGAAGGCCTCAATTTGACCTTTTCTGGGTTTAACTTTCTTCTAAGATAATGGAACTTATTTGTTTCTGAAAAAACAACTTATGTTCAACGCAGATTCTCAGGGAAAAAAAGGAGGATGACAGGAGAGATTATAGCTCAGAGCAGGCTGACAAATTTGTTTAGACTTCAGACAGATATACACATCACATCAGGATATTTACTTGATCCTTACCTCATCCACCGAGCTATAATTGTCTGGTATAAATTTGGGCTGCCATTTGTCATGTTTTTTGTCCTTGGAACTTCCAGATGGACCATGCCCTTGATGCCAGTGCTTGTGATGAGTTCTCTCACCCCACATTATAATAAATGATCCGCAGAGACGTCTAAAATCCCAGAGGACTTGGTCACGCTTTTGTGGTTGAAGCAAAGAGGTCGCATATAAATAACGGGTGAGAATTATATCATATGCAATCTTTAGACATTATGCACAAGAAAACAGGAAGAAACCAGACATAGCATATGGTGGAATGGATACTTTTTGAGTATTAGACAAATAAGCAGAGTCAGGGAATTCCTGATCCTTTGATATTCCACACCCAAAACTTGTGATCTAACAAGAACAGATGGATCTAATAAAGCGGAGTAGATAGTTGATTCTAAGATTACCGTGCACAACTGATTTCATCAAAGGAAATGATGGAGGTACTACACACAAAAAAAGGGACTAAATAAACTTAGATGCATAGGAAGTTTGGGATCTAGTAACCATTTTTCTGAGCTGAAAAATGAAATTGCCTCATCATAGGAACGCACGTACTGGCTAAACAAAACGTAACATAAACAGAACACTGGATGAACAGATCAAGCAGCGACATAAACAAAAAAAATCGAATTAACCTAGAATAAAGTTCCTGCAGCCTAGTAAGAGGTTCAAATCAAAGAGGGACAAAGGTAAGTCGTTTTTGCAGCAGTTGTCATGCAGGCCTGTAAGGGAGGAAAACCTATACTCAGTTTTGCCCGTTAGAAAAATAATATCACACTAATTGCCCCCAACCAGTTGCTAGACTTTCCCCCCGTCACCCATCAGTGGCTCAAGTCACGAAGGATAAAATTCCCAGACCAAATCAATAATTCGATGCTAAAAGTATAGGGATGCTTGGGACTCTTGTTGCCAGGGTCACCTCCCATGAACCAACGACCCTTGCAGCGCAGGGATGCTAGAGGGGTGTGGAAAATAAAAAAGAAAAGAAAAGAGGCGCGGAGAGGATTGCGTTTGTTACCTGGCGATTGAAGAACTGAGGCGGCGGGGAGAAGCGCTCGCAGGCCTGGCTCAAGAACGACACAAGAACAACAATTTATACCATGACTCAAGAACCCAGATCCACTAGGGGACTTGGAAGGCCTCGGCCTGGACCTGCACCACCCGCCGCATCTCCTCCCCGACCCGTTCGCTAGGTACCTGTCGCCGCCCCCCTCCTCCGCGACCGCTTGTTGGGCTCCCGAATCTCCGCCACATGGGGGCGCGGGGAGCGCGGCGTGAGGCCTCGGAGGGACGAGATCCAGGCGGATATGAAGAGATAAGGAAGGGGGCTGCAGATGGGATCTGAGCGTACCCAAGAGGGAGGGGGCGCGACTGGCGCGGGCCTGGAGGCAGGCGGAGGCGGCGCGGAGGGGATTTTGTGGGTGCGGGGAGGCGGAGGCAGAGGGCAGTAGCATAGAGCGAGGGGGAAACGAGAGAGAGCACGAGACTGGAGAGAGAGAGAGAGCGGACGAGAGGGAGCGGCGGAGGAGAGCGCGAGAGCGACGCGGACGTGAGGGCAATAAGAACAAAAATGAAGTAAAGTTTCGGGTCCGAACACTAAGTAGAGATAACGGGTATTAACGGTCTTTGTTGAACTCCCGTTACGAATAACCGTTTATCGGTAACGGGCATCAAAGTGGCCAGGTCAGGAATGGATCTGGAGTGCTTATTAGGCCCATCTGGCATAGCTTTTCTTGTGAAGCTATGCTAAAGGAATAGTTTGCAGTAGCTTCTCACATGAAACAATCCGTAGAGCTGAACTCCGGGGAGAATCTACAAAACTGGAACTCCAGTTGCTTCAGCTTCAGTTTCACCAGAGAAGCTGCTTCATCAGTGAAGCAGCTTCAAAAATAATTTTAGGTAAAGCTGAAGCTATACCAAACAGACCCTTAGTAACGGGTACAGACAAACGTCCTTTACCAGCTAACAATTTTGTAACGAGCCCCAGAGGCCCGTTACCAATAGCAAGTTACTTATTAAAGTCTTTCACGTAGTGATCACCATCTTTAGCACCTTTCTTCTTGTCGTCACCTTCCATAAGTCCTTTCAGCCTAAGTTTCCTACATTTCCCGACCTCTCCTTTAGCAAGAGGTGCACCAGCTACAAATGGTAGTTCCACATATGGTCACAGGGGTGGATTTGGGCCTAGGGCCACTAGGTCCACGGCCCTAGGCGTGGCCCAAAAAGCCTCTTATAGCCCTCTTAATTTTTCATGCTCCAGTCAGTTTGTCCACGGCCCTATGCGTGGCCCAGCACAGTAGCAAAGGAAAAGGCCCATACGTGCACTTGCAGTCCAGCTCTTGCCCAAGCCTAGCCGGATGGCCTCGTCTCTACCTCTGCGTGTCAAAAAATCACTCGACGCTATTTCCTCTCTGGTTCTCTCCTACTCGCCAAGTCCTAACCCTAGCGGCGGCGCGGTAGCCTTGGACCGTGGAGGCTTGACCAGAGGGCGGCAGCTGCAGGCGTGAAGGTTGGCCACGCGCTTTGCCTGTGCGCTGGTGCCCGGCGAGGCGGCGAGCGCGTGGACACCTATGCAACCGCGTCAGGATACGAGGTGCGGCGGCCGGCGAACTGCCCGTTGCCCAATCATCCTCAACTTCTGTTTTCTCAAATCCAGCAATGGAATAAGTGAGTGCTCCTTCAATCCTTCCCCAGGCCGGCAGCCCCAACACCTAATTGAACAAATTGAATCACGGCCTCAATCCAATCCCGCTCCTCAATTCAGGGACAAGTCGAGGAGGGCCACACCTGGACCAGCCATGTTCAGCGTGCATGCGTCCTGGCCGGCTGAGCCTAGTGCTCGGGCGGCTGGCGTCGCCGTGTTGGCACGCTTTGCTGGTTTGAGAGCAGCAAGTAGTGCTGCTCTGGGGATTTTTGCTCTTAGCATTCGTGCAGCAGCAGCAGGTGAGCGTTTGCCTCTCCTAAAATTGCTGTTTCGGTAAGGGAAAAGAACTGCGCAAACCAATTGAGTACAAACCTATCCGCTGAAAAAAATCTTTACTATTGCATCACGGCAAACCTCGGATTGGAGATCAAAACTGATCAAATTTCGTTTCACAGCTCAAACCAGAGCATGAAACTTCAAATCAAAGTATCAAAATTCAAACGAGAGCATCAAATTGGATCCCAAGAGCAAAAAGTTTCATGTCAAACTAAACTTGGAGTGGCTGCGGAGTGCGAAGGATCAATCCTAGCACAAGAAGTGGCCCTGGCATGCGGATTCACCAGCTCCGCCACTGTGTGGCCATTGCGTTTTATCTGTCATTGACTCAACCTCTCTAACATAAGCAGCCTGAACCTATCCGCTGAGTAGTACTCATGCACGTATTGTTCAAGGTCAAGTCCTCTTTGGCTGCTTACAAAGGCCAATACATGTTGACATGGCTTACTAGTGTGCTGCCATTCAAAATAAGTGCAAGTCCTTTGATTTAGTTTCACAATATGCCTCTCAACTTTCCTGTTGTGGTCCCAAATCTCTGCACTCCAATTAGCAGATGGTACAACTCTCAAGTGTCCTAGACCTCTAGTATTTGCCTTCAGCTGGACTCACTACTACACATGTCTCCTACAATAACACAACCCTTTTTCCAGTAATAACGGGCATTGTAGCAAGCGTTATTGCAGTGGGTGGATGATGATGTCATCATGAGCACCCGTTATTACTGTGAACACTTAGTAACGGGCGGCCATGACGTCAGCGCACCGAGCATTATTAGAAATGGAGGTGACACAGTAGTAACGGCCGACGCTGACGTCATGCATACCCGTTGTTAAAAAAAGCATCTCCAATAACGGGCAGGACTTACATCACAACTAAATGTTATTAGAAAAACATCTCCAATAACGGCCAGGACTGACATTATGGACGTCCGTTATTACGAATCGTGTCTACAACAACAGCCAGTGGATGACGTCATGCGACCGTGCGACCGTATTGAAAGCATTTTTCGGTACGAGGCACGTGATGAGTTCATGCCGCCCGTTACTGCAGTGCCGCGGTATATAACAGCGCGCATTCATCCCCGTGTCGCGAGCTCTGGACACGAGCCGTGTCCGTACTGGCCGGCGCTGGGAGCGGCGGCTCGAGCGCGGTGGCCGTGAGCAAGGCGGCGGCGCGCGGGACCGAGTCCCCCGCGGCGGCGAGCGGGGCGGCGGCTCGGGGGCAGCAGGAGCCCGCGGTGATAGGACATGCTCGCGGATGCTCTCTCTGGAGGACATGCTCGTGGCCGCTCGTCGAGTGCTTGACCGGAGCTCTCGATCGGTACCAACTTTCCCCTGTTCTCTTCGATTCCGTAGGGTTCCCAGGTTTGGGTTTGCGAGGGTGGATTTCGGGCCCTGATCCGCTTGATTTAGTCCCGATTTTGCACCATGACGTCGGATCCATGTGTAATCTGTAGATTTCGGTTCGGATTGTTGCGATTTGCTGAGTCAATTTTGCGTGACATGGTTAATTGTTGTCTATCCTTACCACCGATTCACATGCACACACCAGCTGTTCGTCACAATTCCTAGATGGAACCTGCTAATTTTTCCCTCTTAATCTCTGCTCCTGTTATTCCACACCACGTGTCAGCGACAACAACCAGAAGAGTTGAGTTCAGAGGTTGCTAATAATTTCAGAGGTTGAATTTTTCTCTTTAAATAGTTTCTGGTAACATTTATTTTTCTCTTAGTGAAAATAGTGACCGTTAAAACATGAGTTGTAAAACAGGAACCCATATGAGCTTGTATAGAATTTTTTCTTCTTCAGCACACATGCATTGTCATGAGATTGCTTATAAAATGGTGTGGATTCTAAATCTCCAAATAATCTTGTATTGCAGGTAGCAGTTCTGAGTTCAATCTATCATTTGCGTAGCAAACAAGGGATGCAGCTGCAGCGGAAAAGCATGCACATACCTATAATGATGTCTTGTGCTAAGTCAGTTGCTGCTCTAATGATTAAACATATAACTGTAGTATAACTGTGGTGTGTACCTAAGAGCAATTCCAAGAGACTCTCTAAATTCTTTCTAATTGTTAGTTTTAGAGATTTTAATTAAAAAGTACCTTCCAACAGCTTCTCTATTTGGTTATTCAAACATAGCCACTCTGTATTCTGGATCTCTCGCTAGCCAAATATAGAAAAAAAATAACTTTCCAGAGTGCACACAAGATATAGAAAAACTGTTGGAAAATGAAAAGATATAGAAAACAATTTTTATGCAAATGATTTAGAAAGTGAGGTTTAGAGAGACTCTTGAAGATGCTCTAAGCTCCAATGATTAACTATAGTTATGTATTTGTGCTGCATGTGTGCCAAATTAATCTGCAATATATGTGTGAGGCAAAGGAGGCCCCATGGATGCCATTGAGAAAAACTAGTAATAAAACTAGTGACATCGCACAATATCCCGACCTTTGTGATTATCTCGGAAAAGGAGGCTCTATGGATGCCGTTGAGAAAAATAGGAAGGCTGAGGAGGAGAGACTAAAGGCACTTGATATGTAAACAGTTTTTTATGATTTTATATATGTATGGTTTGAATGACACTTGTGTTTTTCTATGAATGACCTATACTTAAGTTTTTGAATGCATGAGCTATGACTTTGTATGAATTATATTGTCATGGTTGCTATATGAAATATATTGTCTCTGATAAATTTTATTTTCTGCTGTTGAATTATATTTGAATTGGTTCAGCCTGTAATTTACTGCAGTAACGGCCACGACGTCATCGTGGTCGTTATTGCAGTTCGGGTTTTCAATAACGACCACGTGACATCAATGCGTGTTACTGCAATGGCCATTTGCAATAACAGGCAACATGACGTCATGCGGTCGTTATTGAAAACGACCCTGCAATAGCGGGCTTCATGACGTCACGACCGTTATTGAAAATTGATCTTCAATAACGGTCATGCTGACGTCAGGCCGACCATTATTGCAAATGGGCACTACAATAATGGGCAGTTTTGCCCGATACTGTAGAGGGGTCACCTGCAATGACGGGAACATAATAGCGGCCCCTCTGCCCGTTATTGCAGTGGCTTTTTGCTGGTTATTGCAGGGCCCGATTGCACTAGTGACTTGCAAGGGCAATCAATACTTGACTTGAAAAATATCTATATCTCTTCGTATCTGATTTCTCTATCCCTAAATCAAACTCCTTATTGATGGCATAATGTTGCACTGCCATCTTGAACTCATCCATTGTTGAGTATAGTGTACCAACAACCATTGGTGGGTTCTTTTTGTCATATGAAATTACCACCTCACTTGGTACGACATCACTAGTAGAAATAGCAGCACCATTATAATCAAGACTGTGTTGATCCATTCGACGTTCAAAAACCTCCGTAAGTACATTATTTATCTCCTCTTCTCTCAAGCCTAAAAGTTCATACATCTAATTTTTCACTTATAAGTGCAATTCGACCTTCCTCATCGTGTGTCTCCACTACCCGTAAGCTATTCCAATCAACTCCTGCCATATTTTTCATAAGATGATTGTACAGTTACAATAGATGCTTGCAAAATTTGAACAACTATCAATTGGAAAGCTAAAAATAATAACATTAATCCTGTGCAGAACAACTATCAATTAGTCAATAAAACTAAAACCATACGAGTGTGCAGAGCAATCTTACCAGCCGAGGCAGCTTGTGTGCAGATCGTTGAGGGGGCTCCTCCCGAGCCGGGCGTGGCCTGCCCACCTGCGGCCTCGCCCATCGCCTGGCTCGGCCAGGGGCCAAGACCGGCGGCTGTAGGGGCGGCCTAGGCCAGGAGGAGGAAGCACCTGCCGCATTGGCTAGGGGCTCGCTCGGCCAAAAGCCAAAGCCGGCGGCAGCGATGGGCAGCTTCGGCCAGGGGTGAGCGCCTGCCTCGACCAGGGGGACGCTCGGCCATGGGCCAAGGCCGTCGGCGGCCAGGGGCTGCTGGCTCGTCGGGCGGTGGCCAGGGGCGGCCAGGAGCGAGTCGCAAGCGGCGGCGAGGGCCTGGCCGTCGGGCGGGGGCTTCTCCATGGCGCGGCGGCGGCGGGCCGGCGGTGCCGCGCGAGACGCTAGGGCACGAGCGGAGATGAGGATGAGAAGACGATCGCCAGGGAAGAAACGATACGTGGGGGTGGGAAAAAAAAGGGCAAGAAGGTCTTTTCACCCAGCTAAATACATAAAAGAAAAAAGAAAAGAGGAAAAATACCCCAAATGGCTATAATCAGAGGCACATATTTGGAGTCCCAAATCTACGATATCAATATTAGAAATGGCAAAACTGCAAAGCGTATTATTTGGAGTCTATAATTATAAATTTCTCCGGAGGGACCAGTCAACGGATAACGTCTGTTGACAGCACCGCTACACATCCATACTCTGCATCGCTGCCGCTTCCCCAACTACTGCATCGCCGCCGCTCCCTCGACTGCTGCTGCGCTCCCCCGCTGCATACTCCGGCGAGTGTTTCTCCAGCGGGAAGGAGTCCTAGTTGATTCCATCGAGGAGGCGGTGCGCTGATTTGCCGTGGGGAACGCGCAACCACGTGCGGCTGTGGCCCGGTCTCCGATTTGTCTCCGTTGGTGCATTCCAGCGGACGGGGGCCTGCGTCGGGGTTGGAGGCGCAACGGATCCGTCGGCTCCTGGGCCGGTCATGAAGATTGGGGCCACTCCGCGCCACGCCGCCATGGTGTCGTTCAGAGGCTCGTCGGCGCCTCGGTTCAAGCCGCCACCACAAAATCCCGAAGGAGCCTCTTGTGGCCATATCGATCCAACAGCAACCGCTACGACACGATGATTGTCGGCCTCAAGAAGCCCGGGGCCACGGTGGCAATGAAGCACAAATTGTCTTCGACGAACTCCGGTGAAGCGACGACGACGAACGTGGCGAAGAACTCCGTAGAAGGCTCCAATCAGCGTGTTCACAGACGGTGAGTTCATGGGCGTCATACTCGCCTTCTAGTGGTGGAGGCCCGTGGCCTCCGTCTCCTCCTACCTCGGCGAACTCTGAACTGACGAGCGAATCGTGCTGATAATGTTTTACCAATCGAAAAATCGAAGACCGGCTGAAACTGATTCTCAGTTGATTGATGAATGGATTACATATTTATACTTTTTTAAAGGGCATGGACACGCTGGTTCGAAAGGAAGGGAGACGCCCCTTCCGAACACGCCCTTGTACATATGCCTCTCAACATTAGCGTCCGCTAATGACGAGATTAACCAACTAATACAGGTGATAATACTAATCGATCACTTCTCTAATTATTTATAACACAACCATCAATGCAAAACTAAGCTGTCAAGTAGCCACTACCTATACGGTGACAGGAATGCATGTCAATGACAACAATTAGAGTGAAACTGAAAACTAGAAGTTGGCAAATTGTTCATTCAGCCGTAATTCCTGATGAACAGAGTACTGGCAACACAATCATCAATAGAGAAGCATAGTTCATATGGTTCACCACACAATTATACATGTTCCATATATAAATAGGTAAGTAGATAGATAGATAGATTGGATAACTTAGGATAGCTGCATATCCGCCACCAACTCTCCTCTCCTCAATGCCAAAAGGGTTCACACTGCCGCATCCGCCTTACGATTAGAAAGTCTGCAATAAAATGTATGATTAATACCTATATTTAGATAGGCTAAGAACCAACTAAAATAAGAATATACATAGATGTCGAGCGACCTATCATGAGAGAGACCAATGTGCAGCGGTGGATTTTTCTTGAGCTTTCTTACCAAACATTCAATGACTTTGGTCAATAGGTCTCGGAGTGAATATGACAAAGCTGCCACAGCTACTGACAGGTCTTCAGCTTAATACAAACAAGTAATTATGAAATTTCATAAGTGCACAAGTAAATTTGTCGGTACACAAAATCATTTCACAGAAGAACAAACACTTCAAAAGGTATTAACCATGGGTGGATGAGCAAGGAAGTTCTGGCCAAATCTGAAAGATTCCAGATACCCAACATTATACAATGACACCCTCTGATTGGTGACAGGATCGAGATATGAGTCATGCATGTATGTTCTGTAAAGCTTTGGTGCACCACGGACTAGCTGATCCCATTTGACTCCAAGTTTAGACTGCAACCAAGGTGTCACTTTGACAAACTCAATATTGTCAAACCTCTTTACAACCTGATCCACTAAAGCATATAGCCCATACTTTTCAGTATAGTCTAGTAGACTAGGGTGATTTACCAAGAACATGACAAACAAAGGTTTCTTTCTTAGTTTAGGGGAACTGTTCCGTAATAAAAAATAGAAGATAATAGAGGTGAACGGAATATCCTCTAGTAGTACCATGATCAAGGCAACGAAACCTAGAATAATGTCATAGATGCGTTGATAGTCAGCTTCTACTCTGCTGGGCTATACCCAGGTGGAATAATAGCAGGATTTATTCTAACATGGCCATCCTCAGCCATCATGATACCAGATAGAGTGAACTGACCATTCCAGCAGACATCTCGTGCAATGTGCCCATCGATCAAAACACTGGCCAGTAAACCAACCATGGATCAGATGCCGAGAAACTTGGGATAAGAAGAGTGCACTTTTAGTATCCTTGACTTTCTTATGTCTTTGGGAATTTGGCACGTTCATGTAAAACTGTGGAGTTGTTATTTATAATATCATCATATGTTCGGTACACTAAGCTGACACTAACACGCCTAAAAAATATAATAGCATTTAGAGAGCTCATAAGATGATATAGGAAAACAACCGTGTTGAGAAATCGGTGCCCGTAACCTTAACACCGACTTCCGAGAAGCGGTACCAAAGTAGTGTGATACCACTTCTTCTGTGGACCCTATACGCACACTACACCAAGAAGATGTTTATCTAGTCACCAATATAGGAGACCAACTCTATATGGGGACTCAACTCTTTATTCACCATAACTTAGTACGACACAAGACTCTTGCACTCTTTATATGGCTACCCTATCATAACACTAGTACACTATATGGCTATCATGCCACCTCCTTCTTGACACCTCTTATGCCATGGTATGGCAAGAGGAGGGGAGCACCCCTATTTATAGGACTCTATAGCTCATGTGGTTTTGCACACTTCTTTTCAAAATATCTAACTCTAGAACATTCATGCTTATCTACTTTCTTGATATTTCTACGCTACCAAAAAGATCTTGTTCTAGAGTATTCCATACTTCACCATGAAGCATGTCACCCATGGTTCATGCATACTCTTTAATTTTTTTCTAGAAGCTTCTCACAAGTATGAATTGCTATTTTCAACAAACCGTTCTTATTGCAATAATTTATCAAATTTGATAAGACATAGTAAAGGAGAAAGAGAACTTACACCCCTCCTCTTAATCTCGGACAAGCATGAATAGGTAATTCTTCCGATAATGATAAATTATGGATCATGGAACGCCCATCTAATAACTTCCCATCAAACTTCAGATAGAAATCAGTAGTGTTGATATTGTTTTCCAGCAAAACTGATTGAATTATATTAAATATAGTTGTGTCTTGGGTGGGTGATATCTCAAACTTCATATGACAAAAAAGAATAATAATCTGCAAAGTAATAAGCACTTGTAAACAATAGGGTTTCTTGCATCCAAATCTCACACAACAACGGATCTAACTAAGCATGCATGCATACTAGCAGATAAGTAACCCACAAGAAAATTTTAGCTCGGCATGGCATCACCTTTCTCATCATCCTTCCTGCAGCACTTGGCGCACAAGCTTTCTCCCTACCAAATTTGTCACATTCCAACTGAAATAAAAAAAAGAAACTAATCATACACTAAATTATGGCCAGGAATGTCAGATCTTTGGTAAAGAGTATCTTTTCACAAAATGGCAATTGAACTAATGTGTCGCGTCTACTAGCTTAAGAAATTAAATTGTACATCCAAAGTTAAGAACAAATCATGGTTATACTGATCAATAAAGAGCTGCGTGCTGCTGAACGCAAAAATTAAACAGGCATCACGTGGAACACCAAAACGCGCTGCTGCATGCTACTGGAGGAAAGTTGTCGTTTCACTTCAAAAGATTGGAGCTTTTCAAAAAAAAAACTTCAAATGATTGGGTGCGGCGACCAATCAAGCGTAGGAAACCGCGCTCAGGAAGAAAGCTAGTATGGTGCGCAGTGGCACAAAACAAAGCCAACGCCGGCTCTCCCGCAGATGGATCGAACATCAATGGAAAAGCAGCAGCAAATCACACCAAGCAGGATGAACTTGAACGCCATGTATATGCATGTACTATCAGATGTAGGCAGACAGACATATGTAGGAGGTGATGCAAATAGATGAGGGGAGAGGGAAGAGAAGGGGGAGCTCACGTCATAGCGGTATCCAAAGTTGATGTCGTCGACATCATCGACGAAGTCGTTCACGGGTCCAGCAGCGTAGGCGAGGGGCGCGGTAGCGCCCCCGACCGGGCGGGGTGGGCCAGCCGGTGGTCGGCGGCGGTGCCAAAGCCGGCGGCGGGTGAGGGTGGGCACCTGCTGCTACGCTCATTAAATCCATATTTGCCGCCAAGGGCAGTTGGGCCGGCGGCGGTGCCAAAGCCGGCGGTGGATGAGGGTGGGCACCTGCCACTACGCTCATCAAATCCATATTTGCCGCCAGGGGCAGTTAGGGCCGTGGTACTACTAGATCTGGCGCCAGACTCCAAGTAGGGCCTCTCGAAGAAGGCGATGATCCCCACCCGCCCGGCCGGGGGCGCTATCGCTCACGCCGCCAGACGAACCGCAGCCGCCGCCGCCACCGTCGTCACCCCTCCTCTAAGACCGGTGGGCACCTGCCACTACGCTCATCAAATCTATAATCGAGCATCCAAATTAAAATCTGATTGTGCCATAGTGTTCGTGCCAACAAGAGCTTCAAAATTAAATCCCACATCAATATATTTTAGTGATGTTTTTTCTTGCTGAGAAAATGTTTTTCATTATATTCTAATTTGCTTATGACTTTTAAATCAGTTGCTCATAACTTTTTTAAAAATTGCTTCACTCATCTTATTTGAATTAAGTAGATATTGATGTTCATATTGCGAAGATAGATTGGATAGTGTAATCAGAGAAGAAGGCATGACTACTATGTTGCGGTAGGTGGATGTTTAATGCGTATTCGACAATAGGTCACTTTGGCAAATCAATTGAACATTTTAACTTGTTTAGTTTGGCATTTTTGTCTACTACAAAAGCAGTTTATGTCTCCTCAAAAACATTACCAAAATATATACAAGTGAGATCTTATTCTCGCCGAAAGAAATATAATTGTATGATTAGATTTTAATTTTAATATATGATTCAACAACTATAACTCTTTAAATGTTGGCATTGCTGTTTTAAATGTAGCGAACTGGAGAGCACTAAGATATGCTCACGTGAGTGTTGATATAGCATATAAATTACTATAAAGTTAGCTGTTGTGAGGTCCGCAAAAAATATGGTGTTAAAAATAGGGTGTGTGCGATTCTCTGGATGAGGCCGGCCGTTCCAACTAATAAAATTATAGCCGGCTGTAGCATAGTCTTAGGATTTGGTTCCTCGAGGATAGCTCCAATGTACTATGCATGAAGAGAGCTAGACGCACAGACAGCTGTTGGTGGTGACAGCCATTCGCTGCATCATCCTATTCTTGCCCGCCGGTCCACTCGATCTGAGCGCAGCAACGAAACGCTGCAGCTCGGCGGCACACGGATCCTGCTGCCGTTGCAGCACAAAGCTTTCCTCTCTACTGCAGGAATAAAAAGGAAGCATGGATGCCGCTTGGCAAGGAGCCGCAAGGAGAGCCAAGGAAAGGTAATCTGCACGTTCAGACTAACCAGAGCGCTGGACACTGGCTTCAGATAACAACACAAGCATGCATTTCTGGAGTCGTCACGCCGAAGAAGCAGCTCGATACAGGAAGCACTTCCACGTTTTGGGCTTAGCTCCTGATGCCGAGCGAAGACGGTGTGGTTGAGGACCTTGAGGTAGTCTGCTTCAGTCGTTGAATTCCATCAGTTTGGGATGCAGGCGCCAGAATTGCTCTGGTTCATCGCCACGAGCCGAAGACCATCCCGACATTATTGGCGTTGCCGGCCGGTGAAAGGCTGAACTCGGCGAGCAGCTCACCAGTCACCATGGTGCACGACGTGTCACCAGCTCGATCGCCCTGCGATACAGCGCGGTCAATTCTTCGGCGTCGGCGAGGTGAACGCCGTCGCGGTGGCGCGGTCCGACGCCAACCGCAACGAACGCGTAGCGCATGCCGCGGCGTGCTATGAGGTGGCACGGCACGGAACCCACCGAGATCGCCGCGGCATGCTCTGAGCCGGCCGGCACGCGGCGACGGGTGCGTGTGGTGACCCGCGCGGACTTTGTCCCGGCAAGCATGCCAGTTGCCAGCCTCTGGGCGCACGAGCTCGCCCGTGTCCAGAGTCCAGACGCCAGACCAGAACGCCTCATGCGGTCACGCACGCCCGCGGTGGCGCGGTCTGCGGTGGCAGCCAGCCAGGCGTCCTCGCCGTCGAGGAGCATCCCTGACGAGCCAGCAGCTTCACCGGCGCCTTCTCTGCCACCACATCGCGCACAATGTTCCCCATCTTTTGGTGGAGATGCCGGCGCCGGAACGCTGGCACCAGGGGTGGACGGTATTTCAAATACCGTCCACCCCATGGAGACTTGTCCTTTTTCTTCTTCCTCTACAGAATTTATTTGGATGCACAATTTCGTGGACACATGAGGAACTACATTCTCCATCTCTGTAAATTTTTGTGGAATTTTTGGTGAAGATTTGGATCGTCAATTTTTAATTCCAATATAGAACGGGGGTGGACGGTATTTCAAATACCGTCCACCCCACGAACATTTCTCTTTTTTAGTTCTGTCTATACAGAATTTATTTGGGTTTGAAATTTCGTGGAGACATGCGCTCCAACATTCTCCGTCTCTGCCCATTTTTGTAGAATTTTCGGTGAACATTTGGATCGCCGATTTGAAGGCCAGTGTAGAACTGTAGAACAGGGGGTGGTCGGTAACTCCGTATTTCAGACAACGACCACCACCCGTGTCCATTCAATCTTTACAAGTTGTTTCTGTACAGAGCTTATTTGAGCATGAAATTCCGTGGGAATGGAATCCTTGGCAGTTGGCGGTGCAAGGGTGATTTTTCCAATCTCAAATGCTCTAATTGGCGAGCAGTGGCCACTGGCGCCATCCAAACACGCCATGACAGCTGTGCTCATGGCCAACACAATATTGCCTGGTCTCTGTACTACAGACCCTCCGGCCGACCGGCACTGGAAGACCCTGCCCGCCTGGGCTCGGTCGCTCACCACACCGCCTGGGTGTGCTTCGAGGCGGGCGGCATGCCGGCATGCGATGCGATCTGTGCGCGGCGACACAGCAGCTTCGGAGGCAGGGGCGCAGGGCGGTGCTGAGCGGCGGCGGCGACTCGGAGCCATTCCCCGACCTAAACTCAACCAGGCAACATCCGTACAGCTCCGTCCTTGTATAACCAGCGACGTCGCACAAGTAGCTCCACCCTATTAACCAGCACAGAAGTCAGAAGATAATGGAGATTGAGCTGGAAACCAGGTTATAATGTTTGTTTAAATTCTCTCTCGAGTGTCTTCGGCTTTTTCCTAGACTTTCCAACATCATATAATACATCAGAATGTGTACTGCTAGTTACATCAACTAAAAATAGCTCGCTCAAACATCTCTTCCAGTAGCCACAGTGCTACCGGCATCCACCAGTGAACCGGTCCGCACCTTTTCACTAGATCTAGAATACAGAATTGGCATATAAACTGTGCATTGAAATGCTTAAATGGCACGGCAGTCATCGGATGTGCGTGTTTGGATGGAGAAGAGTGCGGTTCGGACACGTCATGGCACTTCCATAGCTCATACAATGCCCTTTCCTCCAGAACTGTAGTTGTTGCGGTCAAATACCATCCAGGATGTTCAACCATGCGACTTTACTAGGATCATGCTGACAATTGGCAGGATTCATCATTTGCACTGTCAGCCACTTGATACCTTGATCTCACATTCTGCATCGATTCGATTGTGATTTAGTTTTGTCTGGTCTTGAGGAGCTTTTGACACGATGTGATATCATAAAAGCAGATATAGTTTTCAATCATCAGAAAATAAAAGTATAGGGTGTTAGAAACCTCGAGAAGTGTGACGTAGTAAAAGTCTTCCATGTGCTGCATAAGGGCCGAACCATCCCTGATTGAGCGCAGTAGATTTATTTCTGTTTGCAGTAGCTTCTCCACAAGTTGCTTCTCTCCTTTCATCTGCAGCGAGTTATAAGCCCAGTTAGTGAGAACAATGTGAGCAATAACATTCTACTAACAGAGGCAAGACACCCACAAATTCAGTAACAAGAACATCCGGTGTGTACTCCCCTATCTCATCACCTTGTTCTTCATCATCTAATATTCCATTGTTTACCTGTGCCACATACAAATAAAGTTCTATGATTTAGTTGACAACTGGGGGATCTGGATACTTAAAAAATGGACACCTAATCATCAACATTATTAGAACATGTTTGGATCGAGAAAGGATTGAAAAACTACATTACCAGTGCATCTTTCGAATCTCCAAATTTGAGATAAACTGGTGCTTCCACATGGCAATAGCCCATAAGACGTGGTACTGTTGGAATGATATCTCGGTGATTGACAATTCTCCAGCTGTCCTTTACTTTCTGAAAAATAATCCAAAAAAATTAAAAACATATATTGTGGCTGCTTTTGAATTTATAGTTCATAGATTTTTTTTTTTGCTCTGCCTTTCAATTAATTTATAGTTCATAGATCATTGCAGTTAAATTACATAAACAGCATCGGAGTTACAACTTAACCCATTATGATGTATACACGGATTCCAGGTAACAGGCTTCATCAATTGAAACACTAAAAAGATACACATAAGATTTACTGTCAACTGGAGTGATTCTGGAATTTGGTTTGGCATGGGTGTAGGCATATCTTATCTAGGAGCTGAATACCACCATACTGCATAAGGGCAAGAACGTTTTACTATAGTATTGGAGTTACAACTTAACACGTGATGATATATACATGATTCCAGCTAACAGGTTTCACCAATGGAAACACCAAAATGATACACATAAGATTTGCTGTCAACTAGATGTGATTCTGGAATTTGGTTTGGCATGGGTGTAGGCACCATACTTCGTGAATACCAATACCAAATGATACAACATACTGCACGAGTCTGGAATTTGTTCTTATCTAGGAGCTGAATACCACCATACTGCATGAGGGTAAGAACATTTTACTATTTTTTCCAATACCAAATGAATGTGTTGGATTATTCCTGCTTCCTTTTTTTACCTTTTTTATATATCTTACCTTCAGTCTCCATCCAGACAAAGGGTTGGCAGTATTTTTTATGTCTTCTGTAATAATATTTCTATGAAGCTTCCCAAACACTTGATGTTGCAATATTTCATATTGAAACTGGATATGTACTTGATATTCATATTAAATATGAACTTAACCAACGTTCTATAAAGGACAGAAAGAAGATTAAAAAAATTATGCCAGTACATAAAAAGATCAAGTTGCTCAAAGTTCACATTCATTTCCACAACTCCAAAATAAAATGACTTAACTGACCCTTATTCCATACCAGCAAATATGTTATGTCAAGAAGAATATTACCATTCTGAGTTGCAATTTACCAAGTATTCCGTTTCTAAATCAAAGTTAGTAAATGGTCTTAAAATTACCGCATTGTAGATTTCTGCAAATCTTCTATTTCCCACTCTAGGGGAGCCAAAGTTGTACATTGTCACAAATATGACACCATTCCTATACAAAGGTGACATGAAACATATGAACACATTAATATTTAAAAACGAGTAGGAAAATAGTAGAAAACCATAATAGAAATTGTTGAGAGTTGCCAACTGCAGGAGAAGAGTTATACATACATAAATTATTGGTGAGCTATGTTGACGGTTTTATAACACAAACATATACAGATATGAAGCTAAGCCATTAATTATATTGTTTAAGTTGAATGAAGCACCAGTGCAACAGACCATTTATTAGGAGACAGTATGCTGACACTCTTTCTTCATTATGAAGGCAAACACTATCTTAGAGGAAGAGCAGTTAAAAAAGGACCCATACAAGTTCATCTGATCCTTTTTAGGACTACCACATGTTTTTTAGGATTACCACATGTTAAATGCTCGAGTTTTTACCTCTTTCCACATAATGTGGATCAAATGAAGGCATATGGTGTCTGTGAAATGACAAGATCATAGATTTAGATCAAGCCAAAATTCTAACTTACTTGGCCATTTGACTTGATGAAAGTTCAAGAGCAAGAAGGGTTGCTAGTGCTCCACCTAAACTGTGTCCAGTTACATATACATGCCACCTAGGTATATTTTCTGCATCTTCTTCATCCCTGCAGTGGAATAATGAGATATTTTGTGAATATAAAGTTTGAGATAGTTACTTGATGGAGCTTTATATGCACTAAATGCAGAAGCATTCAAGTTTTGAATCCAACAGTTGCTCTTTCAGCAATAGTTTTGTGAGATAAAGCCAAAACTCCTTGTGGATAACGAGAACATGCTATGGAAGGTTGAAATGAATTTCCCTGCTTCATATCAATTATAAATACTTACTGGTATCCTACTGCATATTTGATAAGAGCCATGATCCTATTCCTAACAGAGTCATATGCACCTAAGAATCCACTGTGAACCTAGTACATTGTATGAGAACATGTCAGTTAGCATAACATGTGAACAAGCACATAATAAAGAGAAGGAAGAGAGTAGATGGCTAACTTGAACTTCTTGTTTAAAGTCACCACCAAGCCTCTCAGGGTTTAGTCTACAATCAGGGTGAAAACATGTTGTGCCAAGGGAACATACAATTTAAAAATGGGGGAAAAAACTACTGCTACAGTAGTACTTCTTAAGTCTTACCCAGCAGGTACCAGCATTAAGTCAGTTCTCAGATCCTTCCACCTTGACTAGGTAGGTATGTAGAAACCAATGCAAGGCAAAGTGAATAAGATGGAATAGATTAAAAATATCAAGTGAATTTTCTATTAATAAAGAACCCAAACAACGCTTTCATGTTAATGCATACTTGTTCAGTTCCTCGGAAGGCAACAACTAGCCTTCTTCGCAAAGAATCACGCCAAATGGCAACCTGAACACATTTGTTCATATTATAATCTACAAACACGAGTATATGGAGACAGCAAACTCAATATCACAACAATAACTCACTTGTGTATCTGTCGAAATGTTGTCAAGAAAACATATCTTTTCAAAATCTGATTTGATGAAACTATTACGTCCCAGTGAGGTGGCAAGCATAGCCCATGCCTCCATGGCAGTCTCTGCACTTGCAAACAGATGCCGCATATCTTCTGCTTTCTGTGCATCAACGGATGGTTTGGTAGATGTAACAGTATTATCCTTATCAATAGAGTCTTCAGCTGCAGCAACCTCTTGTTCTATGATCATATCATCTTTCCTGTTTGTCTCACTTGCTGTTACTGAATTGTTTTCATGTGATGAGAGACTTTTTGAAAGTATCATTAGAGCACCTAGTATATTCTCTGTTTGAGACAATACATCACGAGATACTTTATTGATGTCCAGAAAGGAAGATTGCTCCTTCTCCTCTTTGGTTGTCAATGCTCCATTTTCATTGACAGCATCAATTGCATCTTCAGGAGCTGTTTTATTGCCATCACTTATTGAAGTATCTGCAGTTGCCAATCCAGATTCAAAATATTTCTGTTCAGCAATTTCGCGTGATTTCAGACCAAGTGAACTTAATAGGTCAAATCCATCCAATTTCTTGACCTCAGGAAGAGAAAATCCAAAGTTTTGTAGAACATTTTGATTGAGCACATTATTCAAAGCTCTCCAGAAGTATTCATCTGATTCCTTCATATCTGACGATGCATTTCCTGCACTGTTAACAGCTGCAGCAGGAGATTGATCCTCACTGTGAGAATCTGAACTATCCCCAGAATCAATATTCTGATGTTGAAGCTCATTTGATTCAACTGGGTTATCCCTGCATTCTTCAACACTTTCAGAGACCTCACCTCCACTTTCCAAAGATGGTGGTTTTGGAAGGTAGGTGTAAGTGAAAGAACTTAGTTGCCCAAATGCAGACTGCACAAACTGACTTGCATTTATACTTTCAGACCCAAGGACTGTTCTAAGAGCAGATCCCAGGCTGCTCTTCACAAGAAAGTCAGATACAAAGGGTACTCTCCACCATTGTTTCTCGCGCTCAATATCATCATAACTCTTGTATTTGACCTGAAGCATTATACAAGAAACTTAGATCACCGATTAGAATGAAACAACAACATTACAAATATTCAACACCACCAACGAACTTAAATATTGCTATCAGTTTATAAGAACATATTGATTGAAGGATTAAAAAAAGAAGAAAAAGAAAGATAAGTAAGGATTTTAATGCTTCTTCCCTCATCTGGGAAGCAAGGATCAGTTTGCTGGAATGCACCTTGGTGCTCAATGACTAGAAAAAAACGTTGCAAGGGCCTTACCTCTATCTCAATAGTTCCACCACCACCAAGGCCTTCTAATTCAACAGTAACATCATGACTATTTCCTAAAAAAGAACAAGGGCACTATAAGCTTTCTACTAAGAGCAAGATGAAAGAATGTGTTCACATTAAAGATTCATGGAGAACACCTGGTTGCACTCTAAGCAATTTATCACATGCATGAGTACTTGCAATGAAAATCAAAGTGAGAGACAAGAAAGCAACCAACCTACAGATTGTGCTTTCGTTTTGACCAAATTGACACAAGTGAGCATAGATTATACCAGTTAAAAAAATCTAAGTTGTATTTTGGTATATGTCGCTTCTTTCGGAAATATTGCTATAGCATTGACAATAAATAGTTTCAACAAGACATTGTTTAAACTTACTACTGCTTATGGATATTAGCAAATACTCTTAGCTACTAGAATAACAAATGCAAAGGTCACTTGAAGCAAAACTCGGGAGAACATCTTTTGAAATAGAGTTAAGTGGAGATGAATAAGCAATATGGCTTTGGTCACTATGCCCTGTATAATTTTCAACAGGATGAACAGTGCTATACATCAGAAAGATTACACGGTTGAGAAACATGTGATTGTGGAGTTTCACTATAATTAAGAAAACAACAGTGGTTGTTAGATAGTATATCAAAAATCCCACTGCAGATGGTAAGTTGCATCTTTGAGATTCACGAACTAGTGGAATTGGAAGGTTCGACCACATTTGGACTGAATCAAGCTTATTGTAAACCTTTATTTTGTTCTTTTCTCAAATTATCAGCTTCCTATTATTTCTGGTCAATACCATCCTGTTTAACCATCGATTTTGGCCAGGATTCTGTTACAGACCATCCTGTTTAATCCTATTGGGAATGGGCTAAAATAACCTTTGATACAATAAAGGAAATACCAGGGGGGGGGGGGATTGCTAATTTTTGTTAATACAGAGAATTACCATCACAAAGTGATTCAAGGTACAATCCAGCATTTCCCATGCGTTTGTGTGGGGTAACAAGGTTTGCATCCCAAGCTGCAACCTATTGTGGAATATGGTACCACATGCCAAAAGGCACAAAAATCATTTATAGCAGCACCAAGATATGGCAAAGTAAGTGATTAAAACAAAAAATAAATACGCACAAAATTATATGGTTGATTACTATCATTTCCTATACTGAAATGCATGTTTTCTTATCCGCTTATTTTGAGTCAATAAAACAATCTTCAAAATGTATTCTGGACTTCTGAAAATCACAGACATGCATTTCAGTACATTGGATATTTGACGTAAATGATGTTGATTCATCTTAAGTTTCAGGGGAGTTGATGTACCCAACATTCAACGCAGTTTATAAGACCTGGATCGAGCCCAATATCACTACAAGCCTACGGGACCAAGATCGTCGACAGATTAATGGGACCACGGAGAAATATGGTTAACAAGTGTACAAAACACATAAGTAAAATGATTGGACCAAAATGGGGACCATGAATTTATAACTTCTTTATACCTGAAGCAGATTTTCTCGAGATTTCCTAATGTTAAATGTGAAGTTTTCATTCCATGTTGGCTCCTTCGACCTACGATGATCAATTACTGAAATCACACTCTGCAGCAATAATGCAACCGACTAGAAATTTCTAGTTTTCTCAAGGAAATTACCCACTAGTTGAGTATTCTCAAATGAAATAAAAAGGCTATGATATATGTTGCATAAACTATCTTAGTTTGCATACAAAGAGCCAAGCACTCTCAGTCCAGCATACAATGAAAAAGGTATAAGTAACTCACGCCCATTTAATGTTGCTTTTTGCAGTTTGGCCATTCAGTTGTAGAACTACATAAGGATCACTTGTACCCTGCAATCAGAGGAATTAGGAGAGTGGAATTGTTTGAGTCGAAGAAGAGAGCTTGAGTAACAGTTGCAAAGAAAAAAGTAAAACGTATTGCTAATCCAATCAAAGAAACAAGGTAATCTTCATTAAAACAAATGGTGAGTATTCAGTGGTATAAGCCATTAGGCATCATCGTACCCATGGATCCATTGCAGGAAGATTTATGCCTCTCTTCAATTTCACGACTAATTTTCCATCATATAGTTCACGGAGAAACACGCTGCAACAGTTGAGGCATCATTCATCACAACATTTACAGTGACAGCAACGGCGCATTCAGAAATCTCATTCCGATTGATTAACACCATAGCAGTTCACAACAAATGGTTCAAGCTCTGTACGGAAGGGTAAACCCACAACTCACTCGGATAGGAACACTGTCTGACAGTCCGCCGCATCGGTCTCGCGCCAGCCCACATCTGCCTGCCAAATACGACGACCAATTGAATTGTGCCATGTAAGCTAATCCATGCCGCTTGCCTCCATAAGCTTGAAGGGCTAGTGCAGTTCGTGGACGGAGACGGGTAGGCCATGAGGGGAACAAGGGGCTCACCGGTGGACTCGTGTAGGCTTCGAACGCGAACCCGGCGAGCACGACGGCGAGGTTGAGGTCGAACGGCGGCCGCCGCGGCCCGTCCTCCACCTCCACCAATCCCTCCCCAGCGCTCTCGGAATCGGGCTGCACCGCGGAAGACTGGCCTCCGGCGCACCTGGCCCTCAGCCCCGCCAATCTCCTTCGCCTTCCCCTCCTCGTGCACCAGCACCGCCACGCCACCGCCCTGCAGCCGGCCAGCGAGCGCGCGGGGAGGAAGGAGGCCGTTGAGCGCGCCGGCGTGACGCGGCACGCACTTGCGGGAGCACTGGTTGAGGCCATTACGGTCCGGCTGTTGCCGCCGTCTCGCCTGGGTTCACTTCCGCCGTCGCTTCCGGCCGGGAGAAAGGAAGAGGAGAGGAAGCGAGGAGGCGCTTCTAGTGGAGCGCTAGTCCGTTCGAGTGGTGGTGGGGGGAAGATGGTAGGCGCGCCACGTTTGCGATGAACTGCTCCAGCTCTCGGTGTCTGCCAGTTGGGCCCCCACGACGCTGTCAGATTGGGCCCAGTTCCCGCTGAGTGATCGTGTCAGTCTCGCAATCTCACTGGTTGTCAGAATGCTAATCCTGACGGCATCGACTGTGTTCAGCGTCACCAATCACCATGGTAGGATGGTAACTCTGACAGCCTCGACTTCTCGTTCGTCTACGAGTATGTCAAAAGTTTCTTAGAATTTGACATCTCTGGGCCAAAATGCATCGACTACATTAGAGGATCAGAGTGATGTGTTCTTCCTTGGTAACAGGCACCAAAATCTCGTCAAGCAGCAGCAGCTATACAATTCTAGATCGAGACAAGAAACGCGAGGCAGGCATGCCCGCCGCGGCAATCTGCGGATGGTCGCCGGCTAGCCGGCTATATCAAGTAGCCTTCCACGCTGCCGTCGTCCGAGGGCCGGCCGTGCTCGCTCATGCTCCCCCTCAGCCTGTAGAAGCTGAGCCTCCCCTTGGCGCGCAGCGGGCCGGACCAGTCGTAGATGGCCAGGGACTCGATCTTGTCCAGCACGGCGCTCGACGCCGACCGCGGCCTCCGCTCGTCCGCGGCGCCGGCGGGGTCCGAGCCGTAGCCCAGGGGGAACGCCGGGCCCGGCGTGGCGGGGTCGTCGTTCCACGTGCTCTTGCTGCCGTCGTTCCAGGGGGACTCCTCCGTCGCGCCGCCGCCGAAGGAGCCGCTGCTGGTCTCGTCGCCGGCCCCGCCCCCGCCGCTGTGGATCAGCTTCAGCGCCTGCACGACCTCGCCCATAAACGGCCGCTGCGACGCCTCGACGTGCACGCACATGGACGCGATGGCTGCCGCCTTGGCCAGCTTCTCGAAGTCGTAGCCCGCCGGCAGCGACGGGTCCACCAGCCGCTGCAGGCCTTCCCGGGTGGTCAGGAGTGGGCGCGCCCAGGTGACCAGGTTCTCGGACCCCGGTGGCTGGGTCATGTCCACGGGCTTCCGGCCTGACAGCAGCTCGAGGAGCACCACACCGTAGCTGTAGACGTCACTCTTGACGAGCAGATGCCCCGTCATCGCATACTCTGGGGCAACGTACCTGCAAAGCATGGAAACAAATGACCCATAATGCACTAAACAGCAGAAAATTGTATAAATTGTTCAAATGACAATGAAGAGTTAACTATACTCAGAATCATTAAAATTGCATTCAAGAATTACATGATGGCACCTGGGGAATAATAATAGTAGAGGCCTTACCCGAAAGTTCCCATGACCTGGGTAGAAATATGATCCATCCCATCTGATGCTTCCTTTGCCAGCCCAAAATCAGCAACCTTGGGGGTGAAATCATTTTCCAATAGAACATTGCTAGCCTTGAAATCCCTGTGAATGACATGGGGATTGGCATCCTCATGCAGATAGGCTAGTCCCCTTGCAGCGCCAAGGGCTATTTTTATTCTAGTGTCAAAATCAAGTGGACCATATATTTTATCCGAGCCTGAAATATCAAAAAACGTAATACAAGAATAAGCGATTATTATGCACTTACCAAAAAAAAATATTTGAGCATGACGTTCAGGCTTGCTAATCCAAGGTTCTTAAATTATGCAAGTACCGTTAGGATGCTATGAAAATCACTATGGTTTCACATACCATGTAGATGAGATTCAACGCTTCCATTTGGAACAAGCTCAAATACCAAGCACCTCATGCTCCGTTCAATGCATATACCAATAAGCTTGACAAGATTGCGGTGATGCAAACGACTTAGCATCTCAACCTCCGCAATGAACTCGCGATCTCTGTTTTGATGTTTCCTTGTGAGCAATTTGACAGCAACCTCAACACCATCTTCAATTATGCCACGATAAACGCGTCCATAACCCCCTTCACCTATTATTTTGCTGAAGCTGAAGTTTTCCGTGGCCTTCTCAAGCTCGGTTATTGTAATTGTCTTAACGGTGGATGGGCAAGTTCGTATAGTTGAGGCATATGATGCTGTCGAGCTGCTTGTACCAGAGAATGATGACCTCATACCTGAAACAGAAAAAATAAATTATGTTACAAAATCAAGGGGAACTCATATTCTAAATGAGGATATGTTATGGTCCCTGATGTATAGTTGTTCAGGAATTAAAGCAAGATCATAATAGAGCCCTTAGTGTTCAAGTCGTTGCCCTTTGCTTACTAGCTATTAGCTTAGTAACTTAACTAGTGATAAAATTATTGTGCCGCAATATATTTGAATACATGACAAACCAAAGTAACAATAGTGCCTCCATGGACCAGATAGAAGTAACAGGAATGAATAAACACTCATGTCGAGCACTATTCTAATTCTGGGTGCAGGAGTGGAAAACACCACTGTACAGAAACAAGGCCAAGGGTTAACATGTGATTTGCATCTTAATTATTCGAAATGCAAATGACTATGGTGCAACACAACAGAGCTGTAGTATATTGTACCAGTTGTCATGAAAATTACCTCCTTTTCTGGTGATGGACGAACTTGAAATGGGGCCAGTAGCATGAGATTTTTTTAATCCTTTAAGTCTCCAAGCGACGCCAATGGCAAAGCACATCAAAACAAAAACCACAGCTGACAGAGCAATTATGGCAATCACTTTAGAGTTAATCTTATGATGGCTTCTATTGTGTATATTTGCACCAAAAGGGTCCTCATTACTGCTTACTGGACCCAAGGATCCAGGAATAGGTACGAAAGAAGGAAGGCCTGCAATATATGTATGATTAAATAAAGCAAACAGCAAAAAACACCACAGAAAGCTAGCGATGTGAATGTATCAGTATTCACCTGGATAATGAACATATGTAGCGACATAGTCACCAAAAATGGATGAGTTTATTGGCACCTTCTTTTGCAAAAATCTGTTGTTAATCAGTAAGGCTGAAGTCCTATCAAACTTCTGACCTAGGGGCACCAAATCAATGGTTACCGTTGTCTTTTCAGGATCTTGAAGACTACTCCCAGCACCCATTATCCGAACTTGGCTCTGTTTCAGGAATGTACCTGCTGCAACCTCAATTTCTAACTCATCGATTCTCGGAAATAACTGATATGGTGCCACACCAAGGTCAAGCTGAATTTGCATAGGATATACACAACCACAAGGTGAACCGATTGGAGTCGACGTAAGCGGAGCGGAACAAGTTGTTCCACCGCAATCTGTCAAAATTCAGGCATGGACATGTCCTATTATTGTTATTTTCTTCTGTACTAGGCAAGAATATTTGCAGTCTCTGTTGGACAGATGAGAAAGTTAGAAACCTTGTCTTTCTGATGATGCCGAAGAAGGTGGTGGGGAAGCATGATGCCTTTTTCTGTGATGCCTATGCACTGGGGGAGCAATAATGGGGCCTGAGAATCAAAAGAAACAATGATTTGTATGAAGAATGCTAAACAGAACAAGTAGCTAAAGTGGAAGGGGATATGGTGAGAATTGTATTTGCTTGCTACACCTATGTTACTATTCATGTGTACGAATCTCAAGAGTTTTTCTACTTACCTTGGGGTTGAGGAGAAGGGGCTGGGCCTGGGGCTAGGACAGGAAAGCGATGCTGATGGGTTCTACTCAAGAATCCAAATAAGTATGATGTAATACTTGTTGAACTTGAAGTTCCGAGTTGCGCTGCGTAGGATATTCCAAAAAGAAACAATTAACCCAGACAATGCATACAAGTATGACAGTATCAAAATAAAGAACTCGCGCTACAATACAACTAAAATAAAAAAGTGCTTCATGCACTGCAATTGGGTTTCTATTACCCGCATTTGGAGCTGTACAGTCTATCAGTTAGGCAACGCGGATTGTAATGACAATTGACAGCTCTAGCATGAAAAATGAAGAACCCTGGAGGAGCCCAAAACCCTCGCCTGCCACCAAAGTCTAAAAATTTCAGGTTTGATACAAGTAGCAGAAAATGCCGCACCCGCATCACACCCCCTGTTGTATTCAGGCACGTGGAGAAGCGTGCGGGGGAATCGCCCCGGCGCCAGTGCGAAAAATTCAAAGCGCATTTTTTCAGAAAAAATCGCAACTTTTGCATGCTATAAGCCTATAAGCCTGAGTCGACTCAAGGGAGAGCCGTGATTCAGATGCGCTTCGACGAATCACGAGAGCACAGCTCCATGAAGCAAAAAGGCAGAACCATCTTTTGCCCCGCTCATACGCAGGGGCAGGAGGAACTTGGCACGCACGCCATGCCCCGCGGCTCCTCCCCGGCGTACCACCGCGAGAGCGCAAGCCAGACTAGAATTCTCCCCGGCATTGCAACTCGAACTCGGGAGGACGCGACGCACGGCGAGGAAATAAGGAAAACCCCCAAGGACGTACCGGAGACCACGAGGAGGAAGAGCAGCGCCTCTCCCCGCGGCGGCATCTCGGGACGCCGCGGCCGCCGGCGTCGCGGTGGGGAGGGCCGGGCTCAGGGCGACGCCGCCATGTGGGCCCCGGGCGGGGGGATCCCAGCCGAGCAAGCCCCGCCTCCTTCCTCGCGCTCTGCTTCCGCTGCCCTGCAGCTGCTGCTCAAGTTTCTTTCTTTTTTTTCCTTCCCACGGAGTCCTTTTTGGTTCTTGGCATTGAAGTGAGGCGCTGGTCCCGAGGGAGCATTAATTGGCGGGTGTCCTGTTTTTTATATTATTTTTCCCCGGGCGCAGGCTGAGTTTTCTCTTCAGTGTCAGCCAGAATTCTCTTTTGGTAATTTTTTATGTTTTGAAACAATTTTGGTAAGTGTTTTCGGAACTTTTTTATGTGATAGTCTTAGTACCAAAATTCGTATTTGCCACTAAATTTTCTTTGGATTGAACCATGTCCGCCTAGGCTTAAATTTCTTTTTCTAAAAAAATAAAACCCATAGCATAAATGGCATCTATGATATAGGTACTGGTCAATGTTTTCAAAATAAAACCACCCTTTGGTATAGGTTCTCGAGGAGTTTAAAAAAAGCTTCATGTAAAGCTATGGCCGGTATGTTTGGCATATCTTCAGCTTCACCTATGTTTGGCATATCTTCAGCTTCACCTAAAATTGCTTCTGAAATAGCTTTTTTGGTGAAGCTGAAGCAACTGAAGCTACAGTTTTATAGTTTCTCCCCGTAGTGTATTTTTTTAGGAGCTTCACGGGTTGTTTCAAGGGAGAAGCTACTGCAAATTTATCCCGTTGGTATAGTTTCATAAGAAGCTGTTTTTAAAAAGCTTCTGAAGAAGCTATGCCAAAGAGAGCCCTAAATTTGCACTAGCTTCTTCCTTAAAGCACCCGGTAAAGCTGTCTACTGCGGGGAGAAGCCAGGAAAAATGAGGCTTATATTTAGATACCTATTGTTTGAGAGATAATTTTGAAAATATGTAGTTGTACTATTAAAGATATTTTTATTGTTTAGCTGAGGTCATGGCGCAACTTGAGCTAGTGTAGGTGAAAGTGCAGGTGCTATCTCCTAGGAAATTATGACACTATTGTGGACCTGGAGCAAAACAACCAACAAAAACAGCGGTGCGCTGCCCGTGCGGAACTGACCTGATCTTGCTGCCAGCCAACGCGGCGCTAGACTTAAGAAGAGTGAGCTTAAAGGAAGAGCATAAAGGCTCAGGCCCACCTCGTCCGTTGCAAGCCCGCAAAAGAACATAAAGCTCATAGACTTTTTAGTTACACCAAAGTGTAGTGATAAGAATGTCCGGTGTCAGAAAAGAGATTTAGAAGCCTTCATGGGAGCCACTGGTCATTTAGAAAGATAAAGCACCGTGCAAAGGGTTCGTGAGATAGTTGCACTCAAAATCTTGTTCCCTCTCGTCATAATAAATGTTGTTTTAGACGGTAAGATGGCATGGTTGTAAAACCTCATATTGTTGAATAATACTCACTCCATTCTAAATAATGTAAGATACAATATTTTTTAAAGGTTACTTTGATCATTGTTTTGTCACAAAATTTATCATCTATAGATACAGAATCAAGATAAATAGTGTGAAAGCATTTTGCAATGTGAATCTTATTAAATAATTTTGTGCAGACGTAATAATTATAACTTAATCTACAACATTTGGCTTTTTCCAAAATAATACATAGATACCTAATTTAAAGTTAATTTGGTTTGGAAGAGAAAACTTTGTTTCTAACCGAATAGCATTTTAGAAAATTGGTGAAGAACTTGAATTATCAACTGATTTTAAAAAATAAAATAAAACGTCAACGCTCAGATACACTTATAGTACCTCACAAGATGCTTATCACTAAAAGGATAACACTATTTTATTCTATTTTCAGGATTGGTTAAATACAGAAATAAACTGTGAGCATGTTCCGCAACTAATCAACCGAGCTGCAACCAGTTTTATAATGATCAAATGTTTTACAAAGCACCATGCATTTTGCAGCTCGAAGAGACTGTACAGCATATATATAGGAAGCTTGATGAACCTGACCGTCCAACAGAAAGCGCGTACTCGCTCCGTCCTAAAATAAATGCATTTCTAGAGTTTAAAATTTATCTCAAAATAAATCCACGTCTATGAATAAGATAACACAATTTTAGTTATCTTTTTCTACTTTCTCTCATTCGAAAGTGCAATAATTACATTTTTATAGGAGTATATATATAATTTCTCACCAACATTGATATCCGCACTTAAACTCTATGTGTGTATTTATTTTGGGACGGAGGCAATATAGATATAGCCATGAGATACAGTGTTGCACACGCATATGTTTGACGAACACACTGCCCGTCCATGAAAATCATGCGTGGGTTACTTACTGTAGTAAAACCCCTGTTCTCGTTGCTGCATCCGGAAGGAAGCAAACAGTAAAATGCTCGCATCTCTCCTGGTGGAAGACGGCGGCCCGTCCATGGCCGGTCGGTTAGCCAACCAATGAGTTAACCTTAGAAGGCAGGGTTCCTTCCATTCATTCCACAATCCCTTCTGCTTGCTTGCTGCTTTTTCGCTCTACTACCACGCCGCCGGTAGAATATATTAAACGCGGTCGACGGAGTGGGGTAGCAGCAGTACGACCGCCGCTGCCGTGCGCCGGTCAGGGAGAGGCACTCGTCGCTTACGCCGCCGGGTTAGCGGTGGTTGCGACGAGGAAAAGGCTACGCGGCTCGCACAGATATATTCCATGTCCACGGTGGTGCTTGTTTGAGCTCGCAGGCAGCTAGCACAAGCTATAGATTGCTGCAACCATCATCGACCCCGATGATCTTTCACCTTTTTTTTCCATCACAAGTTCGCAACAGTGTGAGACCCCTCTCAGTTCTCACGCCGTCCATGAAGCAGAGGAGGAGTAACATTTTGGCATTGTGCACCCACCAAGAGTAACCACTTCAACCGCAACCACCGAACTGTCTGTCCCCAGGACAAGACTAGGCATTTTTCTTCTTTCTTTTTTTTTTGAAAGACAAGACTAGGCTTTTACTGCTCTTTGATAGTTTGATGTCTTGATAGCCTGCCTGATCAGGCGGCTGCCATCGAGATGCATGCATGTATATATGGTCTTGATTATGCAGGAGCGCAGCGTCATGTGAGGCATCTATCGTTCCAGAGGCGACAAGGAACAGCATTTTTTCCCCATTTTCGTTTGTTTTATTTAGTGCAGTGCCAGAAGGCAGGAGTTGACCACCTGTGGTATGGGCGTGGCGCCCGACGCGAAAGCAATAGTATTCTGCACCGCAGCAGCTTCGTTGGCTGACACGAGCCAGGACGACCAGGGCGGCCAGGCCAGGAGCACAGGAACAACCGGAACAGCTGGATCACGCATGCGCCGTACTCCTCACTCGAGGCACACCTCGAACAGAGACCTCGGTGCACGACACTTCCTCCACTCCAGGCAGGCCGGTGGCTCGTCGTCTCACGCATCTTGACGCCGCCGTACGATACGTGTACCAGGAGATCGTGGGTACGCCACAACTACACCCGAGCTCGAATGAGACGACACCTCTTCTTTGTCTGGCCGCAGGCATTGATGGATACAGTCCACCATACCAGAGCCAGAGGGTAGTGCTGTAGGAGTAGTGGCAAGGTCTTACCAGACCGGACCGACAGATGAGCCGAAACGATTGCCAGCATAATTTTGTGGTCGTGTTTAGATTAAAAAAAATTTTAGCTAAAAATATAATATTAAATGTTTGGACACATGCATGGAGTATTAAATATGGATAAAATAAAAAATCAATTGCATAGTTCATTTGTAAATTGCGAGACGAATCTTTTGAGCCTAATTGCGCCATTATTTGACAATGTGGTGCTACAGTAAATATTTGTTAATGACCGATTAATTATGTTTAATAGATTCGTCTCGCGGTTTCCAGGCATGATGGAGTATGTAGGCCTCGTTTAGATCCCCATGTAAAGTTTTTGAAATGGAATCTTTTCACATTTGAAGTATTAAATATAGACTAATTAAAAAACTAATTGCAGATTCCGTCCGTAAATCGCGAGACGAATCTAATGAGCCTAATTATTTCACCATTAGCATATGTTTACTGTAGCAATTTATTATCTAATCATGACCTAATTATGTTTATTAGATTCGTCTCGCGATTTACATATAATGCGATTTTTTCGACTATATTTAATACACCATGCATGTGTCCAAACATTGATGTGATTGATGTGTAAAAATTTTAACGGGGAACTAAACCAGGCCATAGATGTTTTCAGATACCGTGTATGTGAAAGTCAGAAATAAGAATTGCTTTTTTAATATTTCAAAAAAGTTTGATTTTTTCCCTTAAAATACACAATTCAAAAGGTTTTGAAGTTTCTCCAACAAGGCCACCGTCCGAATTTCATTACTAACTAACAAAATTATCCAGTCATATTTAGAACAGGTTTCCCAGGGGATCCAAGGGAACCCAACCGCGATCACTAAAGAAACAAGTTCAAAACTTCAAAAAGTTTTGAAAATATTTGCTGATAATCATTTCTGTCATTGCAAAACCTGGGTGGCTCGATGAGTCGATTGATGGTCTGCATCCAAGTTTGTTTTTCTCCCTTCGTTCCAAATTATTAGTAGTTTTAGCTTTTTTAGATTTATAGACTTTGCTAGGTGCATAACAAAGCATATAAATGTAGAAAGACCAAAACGACTAATAATTTGAGTAGACCGATTTGCAAATCAAATCAAACTGCCTGACCAAGCAGACAGCACGGAAGCGCAAGAACACTAGAGCTAGCTGACCTGTCAGAACATGACATCAGCTGCATTGAGATTGAGCAAGTCCAACGATGGAGACTGTGACATCTTATGATCAGCCCTTAATTGCTTCGCCGTCGATCACACTACTTGGACCGTGCACCTAGCACCAGTGCATCACAACCGTGCGTGGTACGACCGGAACGCTACCTACTTGGACAGAGTTTGTCAACCGGGTGATGAATGCCAGTAGTAGTAGTAGTAGTAGTACCAGCTACGAGGAAAGGGATGCAGGTGGGTCGACCTAGAAGCAATTGCATTCAAAACGGGGTTTAAGTTAGGGTAAAGATTTTAACAGCCCTTGAGTTCCCCTACAACACTGCGATTCGATTGGGACGGAGGAAGTACGTACTAATATTGATTTGTGTTTAAAGTTTCTTCTTTTCACTACTAACATGGCATCCTACTTATAATGAAGTCCTGCGCACCCCCAGCTCACGAGGCTCGCGGATGAGATTTTACTTCATTCAACAAGTCTCTCTCAGTACCTATCCTGCTCATGAGTCATGACGGTCTCCTCACTAAATATAAGCCGTCATTATCATCTTCATCTCCGTTTGATTCCGTGATATCCCAGTCGCGAGACCAAGATGATCACGATACAAGAGGAATTCAGAGGATAATTTGAGAACCAGATATGGGGATTGGAGCAGGAGAGAAGGAGAAGAAAAGGGGAAGAAGCTGAGGGGGGAAGACTCAATTCATTTTCTCCATGCCGATCTCAGCGAGTCTTGTGTTACGTATAGGCGGACGCAGCCACGAATCACATCCCACATGGACGCCCACGGCCTCACCGACAAACGCAGGCCCAAGGCCCAGATAGAAACGAACTTACATGTCTATGACAGATTCTGCCCACCGGCTATCCTCCATTCCTCCACCCATTGGTTAGCGACCTTCATTGTGGCCTCAACTTGCCACCCCGCTCCTACTACCGCTACCGGACGATGTGCTATCGCCAGTCATCCTACAAAGCTTACCCGAGACCAATCGGACCAAACCCAACTCCTAACCCTCAAATAAATGTTGGAGCCTTTGACGGTACATGCAGGAAGAAAAATCACATTGACTCGAGTGCCGTTCCAATTTCTTAAGGCACTACCCTTGGCTTGTCCTATTTGATTACTTCGAACTACTCACGTTGACAATTGTCGGACCGCAAATCCAATTACGCATTCGCTCGTTTGTTTCCAATTAAGCGAGCGATCGGACCCGCATGCGTCCTTCCGGATTTGGCTGGGCGCTCCACGTCCTCTTTTTTTCCTCCTTTTTCGGTCCAACCGTTCGAGCTGCCTCCACCGCTCTACTGCGTAAGTCTACCGATTGCTTTTTACTCTTTCAATTTTCCTGCTTGACGTGTCTGATCTATTTTCTTCCCTACTTCCGTTCCTCTTTATCCTTCACATCCGTCGAGTTGCTGCCCCGCCGAGCTGTTGCGATCCACGCGGCACCGGCACAACGAGCGACGGGACGAAGGCGAAGTGCTCATTTGCGTTTTCGTTTTCCTTTCCTTTCTTTTTTTCTCATGGATTATACTTAAAAGTTGTATGATAAACTTGCACGTTTCCAATAAAGATAACCTATAGAAGCTGTGGACCTGTGGTAAAAAATTTGTCTCCCACAAATTATCTGAAAAAAATCTATGTACTAAAATTGTATGTATCATAAAAATTGTGCTAAAAAAAATATTTTCACGGAGTTATAGAAAAAGACTTATGCATAAAAAGTTATATGTATCGTAATTTATATTTTAGAAAGCGTGTAAAAAAATTATGCATAAAAATTATATTTACAGGTTATAACTTTCCAGGAAAGGAAAGTTACGGAGAAAAAATTCCAGAAAGGGAAAGTTACGTGCTGTCGGGAGATCGCTCGCTAGTAGGGCTCCTGGCGAGCGCGCGCGGATTAGCAAGCGCCTTGTCAGACATCCGAGCTGGAGTTGGTAATTAATTTGGCATGATCAATGAATACATGTTGTAATTAATAACGATACGATTAAATCATAAGCATCTTTGATTCGTTGCTACTTTTTTTTCCATTAAAAATAGAAAATCAAAAGGGGGCAGTAGGGGCTTTCCCCTTGCAAACCAAAACAAAGCCCAGGAGCCCCAAACCAGAAGCACCCGCCCTGGCCCATCTCCTCCTGGTCCCGACCTCACCTCCAGTTCCACTCCTGCTCCTCGCCGCCGCCGCACCACCCCCGCACCATGTACGGCGTCGTCGGCGGCGGGGGCGGCTTCAACGCGCCCTCCACCACCTCCGGCCGGCGCCGCAACCCGGGCGACGAGGAGGAGGACGAGGAGGAGGAGGGCGGCGAGGGCCGCGTCCTGGAGGCGTGGGAGCGCGCGTACGCGGACGACCGCTCGTGGGAGGCGCTGCAGGAGGACGAGTCGGGCCTCCTCCGCCCCATCGACACCAAGACCCTCGTCCACGCGCAGTACCGCCGCCGACTCCTGCTCCGGTCTGCCGCCGCCGCCGCCGCCCGCATCCAGAAGGGGCTCATCCGCTACCTCTACGTCGTCATCGACCTCTCCCGGGTTGGTCCCCTTTGCTTCATGCTCTCTGTCGTTCGGCTAGTCCCACCCTCAAGTACCTCGAAGTCGGCTTAGTTGCTTGGGATCAATCGGGTGGTAGCAATGCCGATCGTGCCAATATCACACTGTGGAGTACAATCTCTTGTTCCGTCAGTGATGTGGCAGCGCTTACGGGCTATGGAACTTAAGATGTTGTCCTGAGGCCAGATTGGAGTGGTGAGCACTGGGATAGTGCTGCCTGCTTGTTTCATATGCTTGTAGGTTCAATTATAACCTTGTGATTGCTGTTGATATGATGCAAGTTTGAATGAGCTGTCCTGGTTCATTTGTCTGTAGAACCTTGCAGGCGAGTGATCTGATCAGTTTCCTTCATTGCTGTTTGTTCAGCCTCGAGACCTATCTGGGTTAGTTGTCTTATTTGGTCATGCATTTCTGGAGGTGGGCCGTGGGTGACACTGTATTTGGCAGATATGAGGTCAATTTTTAAAATCTAATCATGCTATTGTGATATCTCAGGCGCTTAATTAGAAACTTAAGTTTGAGAGATCAATCGTTTTATGCAAGGAAACAGCTAATTAGAATGGTAGTGGATAGGTATTTGGGAAATTCTAGACTCCAGTGTGATTCGTACCTATGGCACAGGCATGGAGGATGAAGTTTTCATCAACTCTTCAAACCGATGCTACCTAAAGGTGATCCTATGAGAGTTTCTGTAATGTTCATGAATCACCCACCAATTGGATGGCTATGACACAATACTTATTTTGGCTCTTGTACATTGAGCTAGGAATCCTCGTAACCATGAGTCCCGTATTGGACGAATCCTGTTACAATCTGAAACCTCTGATGTATATTAGTTTGTCCCCTGATTTGTCTATATTATGCAGCTTAGATATATGTGAAATAGAATGAGCATTTCATCAGATCCCTTTTAATCGTTTCCCCTCATCTAAGAAGTTAATTTTCCTGGGCATTTCATCAGATAGGTTTCTATGCGGAATCAGATCATGTGTTAGATGCTCTAACGTTGGCAAGGCTTTCTCCTACAGAATTCTAGCATGATGAGAAGTGCAGGACTAGGATTGCAGGACAAGCAAGCTTTGATGATAGCTGCAAAACTGATCTATAGAACTCTTCTGTATGCAGACAAAGTCTAGTCTAGCCTTGGCATATATAAAATAAAATTATATAATGATGTTTTCACATTTTGTATTGATGCATAGCCTATGGATTGCAAAAATGAGCGGTGGTTCGTCATTGATGAATTAGGTAGCCTCCTCATGGACTTATTGGATACCGACTTATGGAAACGAATATTCCAGGACCAGAAAAGTGAACTTATTTGTCCTCATCAGAACACTTATTATGAAGTTTATTAATAATACGAATAATGTCTTTTACTCTTTTCAGCTGATTGTGCCTTCCTTCAATGTCAATCGAGAAGGGATCAATACTGCTTTAGCTAGAATGAAAGAATTTTTGGTGATCTGATGATGCTTTATACGTACATTTTGGTTTATGCATTCTTTGGAAAATGCATTTCTTGTGAAGAAGATATCCCCAACCTCCCTGACATTTGGTTTTTTCCTTTAGCATTAGCTACAATGAAAGATTTTTTTTGCTGATTGATGAAGCTTTATACGTACATTTTGGTTTATGCATTCTTTGGAAAATGCATTTCTGGTGAAGATATCTCCAACCTCACTGACATTTGTTTTTTTCCCCTTAGCATACATAAATGTTTCAGGTTTAGAAGATTAGTGTGCTCAACTGTTTCTTTTTGTGAAGATTTGTTCTACTGCAAATTATTGTTACATTCTCTTGGTACCTTCACATTCTCAAAATAGTTATTTACTCATGTAGGCAGCTTCAGAGATGGATTATCGTCCCAGTCGAATGGCTGTTGTTGCAAAGCATGCTGAGGCTTTTATAAGAGAATTCTTTGACCAGAATCCATTGAGCCATGTTGGCCTAGTGACAATTAAAGACGGTATTTCTCATCGACTGACAGACATTGGAGGGAGCCCAGAATCGCAGATTCAGGCTCTGATGGGAAAACTTGAGTGTTCTGGTGATTCATCTCTGCAGAATGCTCTAGAACTTGTCCATGGTTATTTAGATCAAGTACCATCATATGGTCACAAGGAAGTCTTAATTTTGTACTCTGCCCTAAATACATGTGATCCTGGTGATATCATGGAGACCATAGAAAAATGTAAGAAATCCAAAATTAGATGCTCAGTTATTGGTCTTGCTGCAGAGATCTTCATTTGCAAACATCTCTGTGAAGAGACTGGTGGATCCTACACGGTTGCACTAGACGAGGTGCAGGAAACATGCTTATGATTGTACCCTTGATCATTCAATGTATGTGAATGACTAATGACATTTCCTTTCTTTTGGCAGTCTCATTTCAAAGAATTGTTGCTGGAACATGCCCCTCCACCTCCTGCAATAGCAGAATATGCTGCAGCTAATTTGATTAAGATGGGCTTTCCACAGAGGGGTGCTGAGGATCTTATCTCTATCTGCTCTTGTCACAAGAAAATAAAGTCTGGGGCTGAAGGTTACATATGTCCTAGATGCAAAGTTAATGTGTGTGAGCTTCCAACAGAATGTCGAACTTGTGGCCTAACACTAGTTAGTTCTCCACACTTGGCAAGGTCATATCATCATCTCTTCCCGGTAGCACCGTTTGATGAGGTTTCCTCTGTCCCAAATAGAATCCAAAGGGGAGTACAAAACTGTTTTGGCTGTCAGCAGAACCTTTTTAACCCTGGTATGCTCATGTCTGCTACTTTTTCAGACTACAAAAGATATCTTTTAATGCCCTTGCCACCTTGTGCGCACATCTTATGATGCTACTAAACCTTGTATTTGGTAGCCGTATTTTGTAAATTTGTGCAAAACGATACCTGTCCTTATTCTAACTATTATCTCTTCTCAGTGGAGCCTGTCCACCAACTATACTACGTTTATAAAGACAAAATGGCATACCAGATCCTGGAAGTTACCAAATGATAACGTTACATTCTTTCTCCAATTATAATCAACAGTCCACATAGCATGTATTGTTTCTGCAATGGTCTAAAAAAGACAAGTGATAGCTTCTGCATTATTGAGAGCAAAGGCATTAGTTTAACTAGGAATTATGTGAATGTTCAAGTTTTCCCTAACCAATTTTCATACTTCAGAAGTTCCCATATTTCCTTTCTTGTGACTTTATTTTACACTTTCTTGTGGCAGTTACAGGTTCATTAATTATTTCTCAATATCCATGCAGATGGCCAAACTAGCCTCCATGTTCGCTGCCCAAAATGCAACCAGCACTTCTGCCTGGATTGTGATATTTACATCCATGAGAGCTTGCACAATTGCCCTGGTTGTGAGAGTCAACGTGGTTTCTCATCATAGTGAGATGCCATTGCATTCATTATTCAGGTGTTGTACTTTATTCTGAGTCATCATGTCATACTGAAGCTTTCTCAGTGCATTGAAATCGGTGGCAGAGTTGTTTGATGATAAGACAGTGTACAGATATAATGCCCGGCATCCTTTTTTTCTGTTAGATGGAGTAGCTATTTGAGCTATATCGTTACTGAGCAGAGGCTGAAGAGTTGATAGCTTAGCATTATGCCTAGCTAGCAGAGATGCTAAAATTGTATAACGTGACTGGATCATATGACTCTTGCTGTTTTTCTGAAGCAAGACAATATTGTTATTCAGTACCGTGACTCGGGGTTTTTTTACATGCTGAAACTAAGTTGATGTGTAAGAAAAGAGAAATACTACTTTGAAGGGACCTGGCAACATGTTTCAGTCGGTATACCTGACTTGCGGAGCTGATTATGCATTAAATATGTTTCTGTAGGTATGCCCGTTGCTTGCACTAATGAGAATTAGGAATAAACAAAATGGTTTTGGTATGAGTGCCAGACAACGTGTGTTGTGGTTTTTGTAGTTTGTAATGATAGTTCGAGTGTTCTGCTGTGCTTGGTGATTTTGGTTGTACTTTATAATTTTGTTCCTTTGCTAATGAAATTCCGAATGATCCGTTCTGGAAAAGGGAATTAACAGAACGGTTTTGATCTATGTGCATCATAATTTAAGGGTCTGTCTAGTCAACAAGTGATTTACATTTCAGTGCTCTCTAGGGAGTGTTTCATGTTTGGTTGCCATTGATATATGGGAAAATTGCAAAAACATCCCAAGGAATCAGCCCAAGTTTGATTTTCTCTTTAAGAGATTTTATTGCAAAGTGAAGGTGGGATAGGAAGAGGAAATGAGAGAGAAGATAGGGGATTGGATGAGAATTTATTTTAAAGAAACTGCTTGTTGGGAGTTCTTTATGCTCATGATTATCTATATGACATGACAGGTACGAAAACTATCTGATCATAATGTCTGGGTTGAGACTGTCATAATTGAACCGAGCACAAAGAGAATACTACACTTGTGCTGCCAGTTGTGGGCTTGTGGCTTTTGCATCACCCTGCAGCTCCCACATTCATCACTGTGGTAGCTCCTTCGCACCGCATCTCTTAACGCGATATGGTCCAAATCTTCCCGTGGCATACAATATCTTCCGCCGCATGGTCCTGTATCTTCTGCACAGCTTGCCGGATCAAGCTGAGATCCCAAGTGTTTTTTTGTTCTGATAACAACTGAGATCTTAAGTTGATGCTCGCCGGGGAAAAGACAGGAGCAAACTATCACCTGAAAAGCACGATCGCATCTGACTACCTGAGCGTCGCGCACGCCGCGCGCCTCGTGCGCCATTAAAATTTCGCCCGTCGCGCTCACCGCTCAGCTCAATTGCGCTGTCGAGCTCGAGTAGGCCGGTGCAAGACAGTCCAACGGCTCTCGAGCATCTCCCCCGGCGGTGCGCCGATGGATACGCTCACCTGCGCGTACCCGTATAATATCGGCGGCGGGGCAACTTGCAGGTGCGCGAGGGCATCCCAACCACCGGCGCGACGACACGAAACATAAATCTCAATCGCTCGGGCGTTCGGGCGACCACTGACGAGCAGGAAGAGCGGGCCGCCTGCCTGTCCCTTCTCAATACTCTTCTTGTTCAGTAGAGTGGTTGGGAACTTGGGACGAATGGGCGTGGCAGATGACAGACCTGCCGAGCTCTAATCTATTCCAGCGTATGCCATCAGCACCGGGGCTAGCTCCCGGCGTATTCTGACCGGAGACACGTGCACCCTTTGCTCGCTGTTGCTTCCACCAGCGCGCGGATGAACTGGCCTGCTGAGATGAGGAAACGTGACAGGACACGTGATGGGCATCCTGACCGTGTCTGGCCATCAGAGCACAAGCAATCTCGCCAGGTTACCACGCTCGCCGTTCCACTCAAACTTTATATAGGTTTGATTTGATTGGTTTTTTTTAGGAAAGTTTGGTTTGATTTGATGGATGAGAATTCTAAGGATCCGGCGGGTTCTGACGGGACAGGTTGCGGAGGGAAAAGAAAATTCACCGGCCCGGCCACGGCCAGGATGGCGTAAACCGGCCCAGGGTTCCAGCTAGGCTGGGCCCATCACCGGCACCGCACCGCCCACCACCCCCCCTCCCCACGCTAACCCACTCGTCGCTCTTAATTTCAAACCCCCAGCTGGTTCCGTTACTCCTCCCTGTATGCGCACGCTACTGCCTCCCGCGGGCACGAGAGAGACGAGTCAAACCAAACACAGCAGGAAGCCGCACCCCAAACGCTCCGCCTCCACTCCCTCCCATGTCGGCTCTGCTCCCTTCCAAAAACCACCGCCTCCCCGTCCCCCGGATCCTCCTCCAGCAATCACCGTAGCCCGTAGGCGGGTGGGTTTAAGAGCCCCCGCGTCACCCGAGCGGAGTCTGGAAGCCGGTTGGCCGGGAGGAGGAGGAGGAGGAGGCGGTTTGGTTTGCGCGTTGCGGCGATGGAGGGCGCGTGGAGGAAGGTCAGGAAGGCGCTGGGCCTCCGCCTCTGCGCGCACGCCCCCGTTTTGGGCGGTGGAGGCGTGCGGCTCGCGACGGCGGGCGCGGTCGTTTGCCGGCGGGATGCCGCGGTGGCGGTGGCGTCGGCGGCGGGCGAGTCGGGGCCGAGCACGCCGGCGGGCGCGCTGCGGAGGTCCAAGTCTGGGGGCAGGACCTCCTCCTCTTCGTCGCCGTCCAAGGTGAGATTGAGATTCTGAGCGTTTCTGAATTGGGCTCGGGGGTTACGATCGAAAAGAGAGAGAAAAACGCTCCGGTTTTAACGCTGGGTTGATCGGGAATTGGGACGTGTTGGTAGTTCTGCTTAGCATTTACTAGTGATTTGGAGTCGAAATGCTACTGGCGTAACGCGAGCTTTGGTGATTTTGTTGACGATCTCCGTATTGGGTGCGTATCAGTATTCACTACGAAAGTTGACGTTCGCTCCAACTGTTTAAGACTTTTAGGAGGAATTCCTGTGTGCTTCTTCGTCATGATTACGATCGTTGCTTGTACTTGTGCGCTTCTAGTTTTTCTTCGTCCCTTGTTTCCATCAAGCTTCTCAACTGTACTAACGTCATTTTTGCGGCTGTTTTGCGTCGTTTTATTCTCTATCGTCAGAAAGAAAAAGGCCCAATTAGTGTAAAAAAATAAGAAGGAAACCTGCAATTTCCGTGTTTTTGTAAGAAGAGATTCATAACAGGTATCGTGCCAGCTGCGGTGTGCTCTGCTCTTCGTCTAATGTGTCTGTTAGTTAATTCTTCATCGCTCAATAACTTCGGTCCTGGTTTGAGAGATTCTTAGGAGATGTTGTGCCAGCTGTGGTCTGACTCTGACGTTTCTATGTTAGTCAATGGCTTTCCTTAGATAGCTGCTTAACTTAAGCCTCTTCCCTATCCCATCCACTGTATCTGTATGACTGTACTCCACTTGCCCTCGTCCCTGAAAAAGAAAGAGAAAAGCTTGCTTCTTGCTCATCATCGGCCCGTGGTGGTCACGTGTAGCGAACCCCACTCTTTCCTCCTACCACCAGCCTTCTTTCTTTACGGCAGATGTTCCAACTTGACAGCTGCTATCCATTATATGAGATGCCAATTGCCCAACTGATAGTTGACTGCTACTTTCTATTTTTAAGTGGCCTTTATGGCTCAGCGGCATGAGAAATGTGTACCAATTTGACAAGTAACCTCACATGGATTGTCTCATTTATTTTACATTTATCGGTTTCATGCATGCACCAACTTGGCACAAAAGGGGAGAAAACAGTAAAGGAGTTCGGCTTTACATGTGATGCATGATTTTTTAATTGTGATCACGAAGTGCGTATCTTTTCCTATTTAATCAGGAGTGCAGCCTGTGCTAGATTGAAATTTTATTGGCTTTTTATTAGGTATTCAGTTAAGTTGTCAGGATAAATCTTCGAGCTGACTTTACTTCACATACTGAAATAACTCTGAGCCTCTGACCATATGCAACCACTAAATTCATGATTGATTGGGTTGAAACTTGTAGCGATGACAAATACTGTATCCATAAAATGAAGGTTTAAGATACACGTGTGATTTTGTGGGATGGGGTTGGATGAAATAAATTTGATTAGAGGCTTGTGTAGTGCAGTAAAAAGAAGAGCTGCATTAACATACTCATGGCTTCAATGGAGGCAGATGTTACCTTGTGCTTTGGTCGACTCGTGAAAAGATAGGCCCTTCGTTGGCAGTCCTTGCAAAGATGCATCTGTGATCAGCTTGTTTGAGCTAGACAGGATAGCTGGGATGGTGCATCGTGTTATCAGCTGTTCTATTCTGATTGAGCTGGATAATTGGATGGCGCAGCAATGATAGAAAATGTGTCGGTAGGTGGAATTATCAGGAGTCTTCACAGTCAAAATGAAACTTAAACTGTATATGTAATGAACTGGAATTGCAAATTTTGTCTAGCAGATAAAAGAAAATCTGTCTGTACTGACCTCCATGTTGTAAGCTAGGTCAGCAAGGGAATCAGGCAATATATATATTTTCTTAAAAAAATTTCTGTTCATGTCCACGTGCTCATTGAATACACATGCTTTTCAAAGTAATAGCAGTTATTTTTGTAGAATTCAAAGGAATTAAGCTGATATTTCTGTGTTTGTTTGTACTTCAACAGGGGAAATGTGCAATATGCTATGCTAGCATGAGATCTGGCCATGGCCAAGCCCTGTTTACTGCAGAGTGTTCCCACATGTTCCATTTTCACTGTATCTCATCTAATGTAAAACATGGAAACTATGTCTGCCCAGTTTGCCGAGCAAAGTGGAAAGAGATACCCTGTCGCTCACTATCTTCTACTAGCCCTCATGGAAGAATTGGAGGTAACCAAAGTCGATCTCCCCAGCAAGATCCCCACATGGCTCTTCGCCAGCAAGTTTCAAATAGTCGGCGAGAGGTCCGTCGCTTACATACTTCTGAGCCAGCAGACTACAATGATGATGAACCTTTGCAGCACAAAGAGGCTTTTGACAATGTTAATTCTGGATCTGGTAAAACTGCCCAGATCAGCTCATACCCAGAATTCCAATCCGTTGCGGAGTCATCATGTCTAAATGGGTTTGATATTCTGATTCATGTGAAGGCCCCCACTTCTAGCTCAGATCACGTCACAGGCAGCTTGGTCCATGAAAGCTCTGCGAGGTCATCAAGCCGAGCTCCTGTTGATCTTGTTACTGTCCTTGATGTTAGTGGTAGTATGGCAGGCACAAAGCTAACACTCCTCAAGCAGGCTATGGGTTTTGTTGTTCAGCACCTTCGGCCATCTGACCGCCTTTCAGTCATTGCCTTTTCATCTACTGCCCAAAGACTGTTCCCCCTTCGACGAATGTCACATCATGGCAGGCAGCAGGCCTTGCAGGCAATCAACTCACTTGGTGCCGGTGGTGGTACGAACATTGCCGATGCACTAAAGAAAGCTGCGAAGGTGATTGAGGACCGCAGCTATAAAAATTCAGTATGCAGTATCATTCTTCTGTCAGATGGCCAAGATACCTACAGCATTTCCTCAAATTTCCAAGGAACATCAGCAGGTTGTAGGTCACTTGTTCCATCTTCTATTCTAAATGAACACCATATGGTGCCCCTGCATGCTTTTGGATTTGGATCAGATCATGATTCAGATACATTGCATTCGATTGCTGAAGCTTCTGGTGGCACCTTTTCTTTTATTGAGGATGAAGGTGTGATGCAAGATGCCTTTGCTCAATGTATTGGTGGGCTTCTTAGTGTTTCTGTTCAGGAGATGCATCTTAGCATGAAATGTATTGATCCTGGTGTTCAACTCCGTTCCATCAAATGTGGTAGCTATCCAAGTAGAGTGGCAGGAGATGGACGAAATGGATCTGTTGATATCGGTCACTTGTATGCCGATGAGGAGAGAGACATTTTGCTCTCAGTGACCATCCCAAAATCTAGTGAACAGACTTCACTGGTGAGTGTTGCTTGTGCTTACAAAGATCCTGTAACAAACGCGACTATCAAGATTGAAGGTGATGAGGTGAAGATCAAGAGGCCAACATCCACCGTATCTGAACCAGTATCTATTGAAGTTGATCGAGAGAGAAACCGCATAGAAGCTGCCAGTTCTATTGAGTCTGCACGTGCTGCTGCCGAGAGATGTGCTCTGTCTGAGGCGGTCACTATTCTTGAAGATTGCCGGAGGGTATTATCGCAGTCCTTTGCAAGTCAGAACGGGGACCGTCTATGCATGGCCCTTGATGCAGAGTTAAGAGAGATGCAGGAGAGGATGGCGAACCGCCAACTCTATGAGGCTTCAGGGAGGGCATATATGCTGTCTGGACTGAGCTCTCATTCATGGCAGAGAGCGACAACACGCGGAGACTCTACAGACAGCACAACTCTTGTTCACTCGTATCAAACACCATCCATGGTTCAGATGCTGGAGCATTCCCAGAACTTCAGCTCTTCGCCTCGGAGCCAAAGGCCACAGGTCCGGGCAGTGAGGCCGGTCTTGGAGAAGCCTCAGCCAAGGTAATTCGCCATCATCTCGGCACTGAAATGTCCTGATGGTGAAATATTCATCTTAGGTTGTCTAGCCTTAGCAACATTGCTGGTACTTTAGTAGTACCTATTTGTTCTTTTGCTTATTCGAGTCTTTAGTTGGGTTATACGAAAGAAACTGAGGCATGAGGTGGGGAATATAGAATACCTTGCAGGGGATATACATATACTCCTGTAATGTGAAGGGTTAAGATTTGGGTAAGTGGTTGGAGATGTAAATAGATTGGTTCCTGAAAGATGGTTATTGAGAACCATTCCATTTTTTTTGGAAACTTGGAACTAAGTCACGAACCATTTCACTTGATCTTTGGTAGACTGTTGTTAACAGAAAGGCAGGGAATTACAGTGTTTATAGTGTACATTGAGCATCTCCAATAGTTTCCAATTTTTTCTCCCCAAATCTTGTTGTTTGCCAACTCCCCAAATAAGTATGGGGAGGAAAAAAAATCTCATCTTAAAGAGTTCCCTATTTTTACTTCCAAAAATAAAAAGTTGTGGCCCCACAAGATTAATTCTACGGGAAACTTTCATGGCTGGCGGACATGGCTGGCGGACACGAGCTCGTTGCAAGTCAGATTGCCGATGATTTAGGGTACGAGAGGATTTGAAATTTGGGGGAAAAGAAAGAGAACAACGAGGGGTTCCGTTTTACCTCTTACTTGCGTTGGTGATGCACCATGACGACCGGAATCGGTGCGGGAAGAAGTAGCGGCGGTATAATTTTTTTCGGAGCCGTCGCACCACGGTGGACTCGCGCCCTGCCTCCACGGCGGCAGCGGCCGCCGGCGCGTGGGCGCGTGGGCGCGTGGGCTGCCTCCACTCACTTAGAATAATAGGCGTGCAGAGACAGATAGCCCGTGCTGCTTCATTGCTTCATGGCTGTAGTGTTTGTCCTGTGTTGGGCATTGTGTGCTCGGTGTGTGGAGGGCCAGAGCCAAACTGGACAGCTGAGAGTGGATGCCTCACCGCAGAATGCTAGGAAGATCCACGGCCAGGCGCCGCGGCTCTTCTCGTTGGGGAGATGACACGGACGCCGGGAAGAAGACGCGACGGGGAAAAAAATTCTGCGAGAGTCGGATGAGTACCGAGGGTTCCGTGCGTATATTTAAGCATAAAGGGAGGTAATTTGCTAATTGTTAGCGGATGGGGAAGCAGGATGAGAAATTATTGGAGAGTGTTTTTTTATTTTTTAAAAAACAAAGATGAGAAAGAGATATGAAAAATCCTTGGAGATGCTCTAAGTTCTAAGACACACATGGACTATGGCAACTTGGGAAGCAAAAAGCATAAACCCCCTGCTCTCGAGGCCACAGGCCGGCGCAGACCGCCGCGTCCACCACGGCCTCGCGTCTCTGCAACGCGCCCACGCCGTGGGCGTACACGGGGTACGTACGACGTCCTCCCACTGCCCACGCGCTTCTGGACGCAGATCGGCTGCTCGCGCACGGTGGTGACCACAACGAGTCAACGACGCGCCCGTCGTACGACACGCCGGTCTTGTCGCCCGTGGTGCGGCACGCCTGGAACCGCTTGTCCGCTTGCTTGGGTTCTTCATGCGAACGGCGAGGTTGACGATGCCGGTGCCGGCGCCGAGCCCGGGGACACCGGTGACGGCCACCGAGTAATCGAGGGACCCACTGTCCAAGAGTAAGCCTGCGCAGCAGATTACGCCGGGGAAAAAAAGACGCAACGTAAACGAGGCCCAACAATCCAGCATCGCAACAGCCAACAGGCCAAACAGGCAAACAGCAGTTAGATAGATTTTTTGAAATCACAATACATACAACTTATATGCACCTTGTCGAGGATATCATCTAGGCTCTGATTCTGTTACTGTCAGCTTATTTGTGGAGCATTCAGGTTGCGCATTAACAGTGTTTGACGTTATTCTCAGCATCAAGGCCATAAATCTTTTAAATGAACCTTAGCTTCATTAGTGGCGAAGCTGGAGCAAATTGAAGAGGGGTACCCTCGACCTATGGGTGCATGGACTAACCATTTGTTTTTATAATTTTCTATGGGTGCATATGCACCCCCTAATTAATATGTACCTACGCCCCTAGCTTCGAAGGAGCTGGCATTGTAGTTGTAGATTTTCGTAGGAACCAGATTACCACATTGGACATGGTTGGTCTATCTCTCGGATTGTCTTGAATGCACAGGAGTGCAATTTGTAAGCATTCAAGGACATCACCTTCAGAACAGATGGGATGCAATGATGGATCCAATACGTGCATGTATTATTGTCATGTTAATCCAATTCTCTTATACCTCCTGTGTACAAAGCAATTATGCCTCAGGACTAAGGGTTAACATATCACACACTTACATACAGGAAATCACTAAAATAATCTACTAACTTCAATCAGAAGAAGATTATCACTATTTCTCCTTGCAGTTAGTATCTCCAAAACGATGATGCCAAAACTGTAAACATCCGATCGGGGGACACTTCACCCAACATAGTGTATTCAGGAGCCATATAACCCCTGCAAGTTGAAAGCACCTAATTACTAGGTGAAATAAAGTAATTCAGCTTAATTATTAAAAATGACAGTTTGATGCAGCTCACGTACCGTGTTCCTGATGGGTGTCTTGTGATATGATTTGAGTGACCCTCGGTTACACTAGCAAGCCCGAAGTCCGATATTTTTGGATTGAAATCCGCCTCTAGCAAAATATTCTCCGGCTTCAAGTCTCTGTGGATAACCCTCAAACGGAAGTCATCATGCAGATATAGTAAACCCCGTGCAACACCGTAAATTATCTTATAACATTTACTCAAGAATAAATATGTCCTCCGCTTCTCTTCATCTATGGAAAGAAAACAATATATAACAAAACTAAAAAGAAGGTAGAACTGTACAGGACAAATGGATGCGAAAAGGAGAAGTAATGGGTATTGCAATCAAATTAATATGATTATTGTTACATTCAAAAAGTTCTTGGAACAAGAAGTGATTCACATTTTTCAAAAGTTCTTGGAGCAAGAAGTGATTCATTACCAAAAAATAAAGGCAGCAAGGGTCTTGTTTGGAATGTACTCATAAACGAGTGACATATCGTCCTTGTCTATTGATGCCCCCATTAGCTTTACTAATTTCATATGTTGAAGTTTTGCGGCAGATACTAATTCGTTTTTGAGTTCCTGGAGTCCTTGTTGTGATCCTTTTGTTAGTCGTTTTACAGCTACCTCCATGCCATCTGTCAGCAGACCCTAAAAACGAAATTTAAAGCAGTTAATAACTGTGAAATAATTTTCAATTGTACACTCTGTTTCTAACCATGAATTATGTGATCTGCATAACATGGGAAAGAACATGGCAACGACAACCCAAGAAACACATACTAAATTTATCTTTGTTTACCTTGTATACTTTCCCAAATCCACCTTCGCCCAACTCATTTTCTTCCGCAAAGTTTCCTGTTGACAGTCTTCTAATGGATGGGTCCCAGAGCACTTTTTAAATTCTTCAACATCCTCTAAGCACGCTGCATGTATTTTAACAAGTGAAGAATAAAAAATGTGCAAAGTGCAAAGTAATTTTTACTACAATGGTCTTACTTGATGGGGTGTTCGTAGATGTTGATCTCTTCCACCACAGACCCACCAAAGCAGTCAAAATGATGCTCAGGGACGAAGCTACATATTAATTAAGGGGTGCATATGCACCCACGGTAAATTGCAAAAATAGTGATTATATTTAATTTTTCACCATATATGCACCCCTCAAGGCTCAAGTCTATGCATCCACAAGTCAAGTGCACCCCCCTCCCATCAATTTGCTCTAGCTTCGCCACTAATGATGCTACAGACCACCAATACGGTAAGTATTATTGGCAGGACGTCTTTTTTTGTCTGCACATGATACGGTAAGTCTTTTTCCCCATTTGTCTCTTGATGATCTTGTTGTATCTGCATTCATTTCATCCCATGAACTCGCATTTAGAGCATTGCCTCCAGATGAATTGGCATGTGAAGAAGGAACACTCGCATAGCCACTCCTCCTAGAGTAAGCTATGTTGGATTCTCTACTTGTTTGACTTTGAAACATGCTGCTATAGGTTTCACCATCTATACCATTATCCTCAACAGTAAATTCCATCTTCCTCTCCAAGGGAGCACCAGGTACACCATGATGTAAAGATGAATGTTCCTTGCTATCGATACCATAGATTTGTGGATCTCTTGCTTCAGCATTATAGTTTCTAGAAAATCCAGCACCATAGTTATGCTAAGTTTTGACAGTATCATGCTTTGCATCTGATATTACAGGCTTATCACTTTCACTACCATCCTCAAAGTTTGGTGCAAAAGTTGAATTGTGTATGTAATGAGCCATAGGTGGTGGAACTAATCCATGGACGAACTGCATATTGGGCAACCATTGTGGCAAAATTAAGTTAGCTGGTGGAATGCCAGCCAAATGCTTTGTAAAAAAGCTGTTGGAGCTAGTAAAGGGGAATGTGCTACAGACTTAACAATTAGGCCACTGGTACTAGCAAGCTTGGGTGGATGGATGTTACCTGTGACTACTAAGTAAGCTACAGCCAGGATTCGATTCAACTAGAAAGCCATGCGCAATGTTGCTGCGCAGCCAAGTTATTGGACCAGTATGTAATCAACGTAGAGCAGATTAGCTTAAGTTTTTTTTAAATGCATGTGATGTTTTGGTATGTAAGCTATGTGCTTGTTTTTAGTTTTCAAGTAATTTAAGTTCATGTTAGCTACATGTTGACTATATTTTGGACTATCTATTATCATGACTCTATTATTAAAGTAGGATATTATTTTGGATATGGAAATGGAACTATTTTTTATATTTACTGTTTCTGGTTATAGTATTTTTTTGTATAATTTATTTTAAAATTTTACTTTATAGTAAAGCTTTAGGTTATGAAATTGGTATCATTTATTTTATAATTTTATTTTGTAGTAAAACTTTAGGTTATGAAATTTTGAGCAATATTTGTATTCAAAATTTTTTTAATATAAAGACATTTTCGTGTCCGAATTATAGGTAGAATGGATCCTGCCTAAATATTTATGCGGATGAACGATTGTGAAATTGTAGAATATAATAAAGTTGTAGAGTTTATGAACGAATATGAAATTGTAGTATATAATAAAGTTGTAGAATTTGAAACTTTAAGCAACTTTTATTTTGAACTCTTATTAATTTTTAGCCATTTTGGTGTCTAAATCGTAGGTACAACGGATCGCATGTAAGCATTTGTGCAAATGAAGTGTAGAAGTGTATTTAAATATTTTAAAATTTTATTTTATAGTAAAGATTTAGGTTATGAAATTGGTATCGTTTATTTTAAAATTTTATTTTGTAGTAAAGCTTTAGGTTATGAAATTTTGAGCAATGTTTGTATGCAAACATTTTTTTTATGTAAAGACGTTTTCGTGTCCGAATTATAGGTAGAATGGATCCTACGTAAATATTTATGCGTATGAACGAATGTGAAATTGTAGTATATAATAAAGTTGTAGATTTTATGAACGAATATGAAATTGTAGTATATAATAAAGCTGTAGATTTTGAAATTTTAAGCAACTTTTATTTTGAACTCTTATTGATTTGAAGCCGTTTTGGTGTCTAAATCGTAGGTACAATAGATCGTATGTAAGCATTTGTGCAAACGAAGTGCGAAAGCATTTTGTATTAACATTTATGCGGACAAACAAATGTGAAATTATAGTTATAATAAAGTTGTGAATTTTGAAAATTTGAGCAACTTTTGTTTTGAACACTTTTTGATTTTCAGCCGTTTTGGTGCCCAAATCGTAGGTACAACAGATTGCATATAAGCATTTATGCAAACGAAGTGCAAAAGCGTTTTGAATTTTAAATTTTGTTCTATAATAAAGTTGTAGTTTTTGAATTTTTGAGCAAATTCTATATTAAGTAACTTTTGATTTCGGCGTGTTTTGGCGTTCAAATTGTACGTATAATGCTGCTCGTGTAGAAGTAACGAATGGAATGGGTTGTGGTTTGATTTAACTGAAAGCCGAGGGTTTTCCTAAAAGAAATCCTGAGAGAGGATGAGGACGGCAGGTTGATTTCATAAAAAGTTAAGATTTTATTTTGAAATTTTCCAGGACCCGGCAGATTGGACTGCGGGTTGATTTCTGTAAAGTACGAGGGTTTTTTTTTCAAAAAATTAACAGAGAGAGGCAGCCAGACTGCGGGTTAATTTGTCTAAAGTTTGAGGATTGTTTTGCAAAATAGTGGGAAAACGCAGATCTCAGCCGTCCGCGCGCCCGATCGGATGGCCGGGAACGGCCGGCGACGTGGCGCGATCCCAGACCAGAGAATCGACGCAGCTTTCGATTCTTTAGATATCTGTGTTTTTTAAGCTTCCCGCGCCCTGGCTCATGTCGGCATGTCGCACATGGGTCCTTAGATGATCTTGCTAGTGCTTACTGCTTAGTACTCCAGCCCTCGTCGTTTCTGACATCCCTGGTTTTTAGCATGTTAGTTGTGGCAATAAAAGTATAGCATACATACAGCTTCTGTCCAAGAGACATATGAATGTGATTCAAGTACATAATCTTTCAAGTTAGCCATGTACTAGGTTTAAGCTCACAATAAGATAATAAGCATGAACAAACATGGTGTTTTAAGCTCAACCATCCACTTTACATGGATATAATCTGCAATGGGTAAAACAAATATAGAGGGGTCCGTCATTATATTGGGGACAATCCTATTCATTATCCACTTCCTCGTCTTAATTTACACTGATTTGATTATGTACTCTTTTATAGAATATGATCAAAACTAGAGATGCTTGACTTAGGATAAAATTAAAATCGTTTATATCTTGAAAACAGAGGGATTTTTGTTGGAATTCGAAACATAGCGGCGTCCAGCTGCTGTGTGTTGTGTTTTGTATTGGGCTGCCAATTGTCCATAAATTTTTTTCATTGGGCTGGAGATAAGGGAGCGCTGGGCCTTCGGACCCGCCCCTGCTCTTATTCGAAGCGGTTGCAAGAGATTGATAGGGATTTTAACTTATAAAAAAATTAATCCCTTACAATTCTCTCCGATCCTCTTCAAGCCCTAAATAAAAACACTAAATTTGCAAGGTATTACATCTAATTTGGGTACTGCATGAAAGATTAGAAAAGTCCTGATCCGTTGATCAAAATATAAGTAATATTTCTGTTGTGACGCACGGAACAGCAAGATTTAAGACAAGAAAAAAAAGCTAATCAAGTGCAAAGTGCGGATGCACTATTATCACACTACGTTCGCATATGTCGTCTCGATCGACTAGTACATCGGTAGATCCTGTTGGCGCGGGTCGTGATGAGGTCACACACCGCACCTCGAAAGCCCCCCTCCGACCTTGGCCTTGCAGACCATCACCCAGGGCATCACCAGCTTGACGTCCAGCGTCGCCTCCCCCGCCGCCAGCCCGGCGGCGAGCTCATCCCGCAGGAACCACGGCACCACCAGCTCCTGCCCCCACGCCCTGGCGGCGCCCTCGGCCTCCCTCCTCCGGCGCGCGCAGAACGCCGGCACGGTGCCCCTGCCGAGGAACGCGTCCCCGTAGGATACCACCGCGGTCGCGAGCTCGGGGACGCAGGCCTCGTGGGCCGTCGAGCGCGTGTTGTCGACGTGGACCGTGACGTTGAACACCGGGGAGACCGTCGGCCGGCCGCGCGCCGAGAGGTCACGCGCGGGGTCCAGGCCGGCGACTGCCGCGACGGCCACCGAGTACCTGGGGTCCTCGTCGGGGAACTTGCGGCAGAGGAAAACAGTCAGGAGGACGAAGGCGGCGATCGCGACCGCAGCAGCGAAGATCAGAACAAGAGCTTTTCGGCGACCGCAACAGGATCCTTCCGCCTGGGCCGTGCTAGCTCCACGGCCATGGCTGCCGCCGTAGGCTGTCGTGGGAGGAACACCGACGACGACGACGCAGTCGTCCCCGTGCGGCTTGGCGACCATGACGACGTTCTTGTTTCTCGTATCTTTTTTTCTCTCCTTCAATTGGTGGGGATCTTGCTGCTGCTACTATAAAAATAGGGACGATATGCCGTTGCGTGTCGTACATGATCGAAACTGCTGCTGCTGCTGCCCTGTTCGTGTCGTCCACCAACATGTACGGCGTGCTCTGTGTTCCGTATACGAGGCGGAGCAGAAGCCCTTGTGTATGCCGTATGATCCGACGCAGGAAGCACAAAACGTCTAAAGCACTACCGCGTGGCGCATGCACCCAATACGGTGGGGAAGAAGTGACACATATGATTTTATCTGACGCGAAAGGAGATAGAAAGAAGAGACTGTTATTTGTGGTCACATATATGGCTTATCTATCATTGGGTGTCAGTAATTTAGACTGCACACAGACGATCCACGCATTGGTTCCTCTATTGTAGTCATGGCAAATAACATGAAACCGTATTGTAGATAGTTGATGTACATGTTCTTAGGTAATTAACAAGCTAACAATATTAGTACCCGTTAGTATTTTTACTTCATCTGACTCTATTGATTGATTTGTTTTCCTTAGTTGCCTGCCTACCGAATTAAATGGATGTGGAGATGGGAAAGACACGTGTTCAAATTAAATGGAGGTCATTTTACATTGTATCCGTCTGAAAAATTGTAAGATTGAATTCTCCAGGGATGGAGGTATTGCATGAAAGCTTAGAATGTCCTGATCCGTTGATCGATGCAAAAGTATCCCTTTTCTGCCGCGTAGCTCAACAAAATTTATTTTACTAGCAAAAAATCGTAATCAAGTGTAAGTATGGAAGAAACTATATATATATATATGTGGTAATTACTTCTTTCCATGCCGGCTGGATCCGTCATCCGTCACAGGGCGCAGCTCGTCCCGCACCGCCGCATCGTCTGGACCCAGTTATCAGAGGAAAGCTCCTCTCCTCCTTATTTCCGCCGCTTCTCCTCCCTCGCCCCATCGGTTCATTTCGTCTCCCTCTCTCTCTCCTCTATCTCTCTAGGGTTCCGCCACTCCTCCTCCCTCCTCCCTGCTGCTTCATTTCGTCTCCCCATTCTCTCCAGGGTTCTTCTCTCTCTCTACCATCTCGCATTCGACCCGCGGGCGCGCTCCTCTGGATTTTTTCGTCGAGATTTCGCACGGTGAGTGCCTCACCATATGTCGCGTGCTTCCATTTCAATAATTTTCTCACGAACCAAACTGATTTGTGGCTTCTTTTGCTGCTGAGACCTCTCTCAATCCATCCGCAGGACCTCTGAATTTCGCCGGATTTGTGCCTCTCCATCTCCTATATATATAGAGAGAGAGAGACCCCAAGTCCTCTAGAGTCTAAATCGATACATATCCTGCAGTTGGGCGTGTAGTGAAGTCACTCCGCAGCAGGAGCGGAGCCTTGTTAGAGCCATACCGAGCTCTGGCCCCCCATTGCCACAGATAGTTTCTGAAGATCTGATGTGCTGCAGCCAGTCCGTCCCGAGTAGCATAGCTAATTCAGCGCACAAGAAGGATGATAATTCGGGATATTTGGCTTCTTTATCTTCCCTAATTGCCTTTACGCTCCGCCACTGCTCTGCAGGCTCCCGGCACCGAGAGAGACCTCCAATCTTGGCCTTGCAGACGAGCAGCAGCGTGGGCATCCTCACCTCGACGTCCACCGTCGCCTCCCCCGCCGCCAGGTCGCCGGCGAGCTGGTCCCGCAGGAACCACGGCACCATCACGTCCAGGCCCCACGCCCTGGCCACGCCCTCTTCCTCCCGCCACGGGCGCGCGCAGAACTTGGGCACGCTGCCCCTACCGAGGACCACGTCCCCGTAGGACACCACCGCGGCCGAGAGGTCGGGGACGCAGCCGCTGTCGTGGAAGTTGCGCGCGTTGTCGATGCGGACCGTGACGTTGAACACCGGCGAGAGCGTCGGCCGGCCGCGCGCCATGAGGTCCCGCCCCGGCTCCAGGCCGGCGACGGCCGCGACGGCCACCGAGTACTTGGGGAGCTCGTGGGGGAACCTGCGCCCGATGAAAACCATCAGGACGACGAAGGCTGCAGTCGCGACCGCGGCAGCGAGAATGCAGCAAGCCTCGACTAGAGCTTTCCAGCGACCGGATCCTTCTACTTGGGCGGCCATGCTAATGATCTTCTCGTGCTTTCCCCCTTCGAATCGATGGATCTAATAACCGATGCATATATATAAGGATGCTGTTCCATGCCCTGTTCATGTCCTCCTCCAACACGTACGGCGATCTAACAATTTTTTAAAGTGTTAAAATTGCATGCATAGGCCACTCTATCTGAGTGGTCTGTCAATTCAATGCACACTGTATATTGCACGAAAAATAAAAGAATAATAGGATTTCATGTGGCATGATCTAATAGATAGGTTAGAGCATCTCCGAGAGTCTCTCTAAAACTCACTCTCTGAATCATCATTTTTAGAGAGACTGAGCCGACAAATCCTTAAGATCGATGAAGTCACCACGAGCGTCTCGCTATCGACGGGAACGTCGCCTACTATTGAAAGCACGACACCGTTAAATCCTAAAATTTTCGCTCCCACGGGGAGTCGAACCCAGACTCTTGTAACCACTAGGCTACACACCCTTTCGCCTAAAAGTTGAGTTTTGATCAGGCTATCCAGGCAATTTAGTTTCCAAATGAGCGATTCAGAGTACTTCTTCAACCTTCAGCAAACTATCGACAAGTTGAACATGATTCTTTCTTTCTATTTTCTCGCGAGAGACGAGATGAATTAGCATAAGTAAGTGTCCTATGCGGCAAAGGCGGTAGATCCTGCTGCTGGTGCTGGACGTGGGTAGACGTGATCCCGCCGGCACGGCGGGAAAGGCCCGCCTCCGATCTTGACCTTGCACACGAGCACCGTGTCGTACTCGTACCGGTAGCCCCCCGCCGGCGTCGTCACCTGGACGTCCACCTCCCCCTCGCCCCGCCCCAGCTCCCCGGCCAGCCGCTCCCGCAGGAACCGCGGCACCACCACGTCCTGACCCCACGCCGTGGCGCCGCGCTCGCTCTCCTGCTCCTCCCCGGCGCAGAACGGCGGCACGGAGCCCCTGGCGAGGAACGCGTCCCCGTACGACACCGCCGCGGCGGAGAAGCTGCCGACGCACGCCTCCTCGAGCTTGTTGCCGGTGTTGCTGATGCGGACCGTCAGGTTGAACACCGGCGAGAGCGTCGGCCGGTCGAGGTCCTCCAGGCCGGCCGCGCCGGTGATGGCCACCGTGTACACGGGACCCGTCGACGCCGCTGCACTGGACATGGCCGCAGTTAGGGCAACGATCGAGGCAACCAGGCCCGCGGCCATCAAAAGGACCACGATCCCCACAAATATGGCTTCTGCACGACTGGGTTCTTCTGCTGCGCGCCCATGCTCGGCGACGGCCGGGATCCTGGCGGACGGCCGGCGGCGTCAGGCGTTGAGCAAGTATCCAAAGAGGTTGGTGGTTCAGATAATCAGATGGGCTGTGCGCGCTTGTTCTTTTCTTATAACTAGCATAGACGCAGTGATTTAATCTTAGGCTAGTTATGCAAAAATTCTAGATTGGACTGGATCTCAATGTTCTGTATCTTTAGATACAAGGGATTTTATAAAACTACCACGACTCATACTGTTTTAGACTTTTCTTAGAAGCCTATTTGCAAACTGACCACCCGCCTCTCGCGAGCCGCGCCTAGAAACCTGCTAATAAAAGTAGTGAAGCTCAGATAGAGAAACGGAAAAAAATTTAATTTGCATTTTTAGCAATTTTTTACAATTTTATATTAATTTTATAAGCTTACATATTCGAACCACGTTACACAGTTTTAGTTTCACCAACATATCCCTGATTTTTGCACTAAGAACCTAAAAAGAACTCGGGCTAAGCAATGTAGTCCCCAGGCATGGCTGCGGCGTTGGAGGTGAAATTCCCGGCGAGGGAGAGGTTTTCCCGCGACGAGGGCTGGCCAGCGAGCATCGGGGGCTCACCTGTGTCCGGTTTGATGTACAGTTTAGAGTCGGAGGTGGTCGGGAGAAGGGTCCTCGGCGTAGCATGGACTTTAGGCGGCGGGTTCGGTGGGGCGAGGCGGCGGCGCTTCGGCGAGACAGGGGGTCGGGGTTGGGTCGGTGAGATGCGCCGTGACATGGGTGGGGGCTGGTGGAGGCAGCGGTTGCCGGAGGGGGAGCTCGGTGTGGAGGGTGGAGGTCACGGCAATGGCTGCCGTGGGGGAGGCTTGGACGCGAGCAGAGGGGCCCGTGAGGATTAACTTCCAGCATTCCATTTCATCAGATCGAGCAAATCAGAAGTTCAGAACAAGCAAATCCAACACATAAGTTCAGATTGAGTGAACGTAAGTACACCAGGCAGCCTCCACCAGGCAGCAACATGTCAACACAAGTAGTACTTGCATGAGTACATAACAAATTTCACTAAGCTGACCCAATCGAGTAGCAGAGGAAAAGAATCAAGAGACCTGCACACTCACGAGACAAGCAGGTACGGAAGTGAATCAAGAGCACACGGTTCAGGAGAACCAAGTTCACTGTACATAACAGACAACAGTGCAGTGCAGTGTCGTAGCCTTGCATCGTAGCAGCAGCGCGGATGGTAGTAGAGCTGCTAACGGCGACAGAGCGTGCACGGGGCAGAGCAAGCTGCGGCGTCGACGGCTTGCCCTTTCTGCATGGCGGCAGCTCCTCAGCGTGGGTGGAGACGGAGCGTAGCGTCCGGCCCTCGCGATACGCTCGCCGCTCGCGGCTTCGCGCTAACACTGAGTGCTCGTGGGCCGCGTCCTCCATGAAGCTGAGCACCATGCGGTCCAGCCCGACGCACCCCGCGTCGTCCCCCTCGTCGGCGGGGGGCGGCTGCGGCGCTGCCCCTGGAGCCGCCGCTCGCGAGCAGTGCGCAGGGCCCCCGCGAAGGCGGCGGCCGGCCTCCTCCCACGCCGTGAGACGACGCGTCCCCCGTTGTCCTTTGCCGGCTGCGGCAGACCTCGTGTGCCTTGCTCGCGGCCGCAGCAGTTCCGATCCGCGCCGTCCTCACAAAGTCACAAGCCCCCTCGCGCTGTCCTTGCCGGTGTGCCGTTCTCGCGGGCGCGGCAGCCGTAGCCCGCGTCGTCCTCGTCGGCAGCAGCGCCCCCCGCGCCATCCTCGTGGCCGAGACAGCACCTGCCAGTGCTATCCTCGCAAGCCGTGGGCGGTCCCCGCTACGTCGTCCTCGCATGGCCGGGCGGAGCGGCTCCCCCCGCGGCTGCGGTCAGGCTCCTTTCCGTAGGCCGCCCGCGATGACTCGCCCGGGAGGCACGGGAAATCACGTGGGTAGGGGCCGCTGTAGCAAACAGGGGCGGGCGGGTATGACCGCGTCAGGTGAAAAAAAGAATATTTCAATTTTTATGGTTCAATTCCGACAAGTGAATCCAGGATGAGGGATAAGAGGACCTAATTCAGGTAAAAAAAATTTCAGTTCTATTCGAAGAAAAAGGACGCTCTGTTGCCCGGCCCATTCGTGCGCGGCGTGGACTCTGTGCGGTGGGAAAAAAAATTCTGTAACCGCCCTCCGTACTGCCCCACGCCTGATGTGTGCCACGTGAACAGCCGGAGGATCGGACGTGCGGGACGAAGAAGCTCATTTTGATGATGCCCGGCTCAGATAACGCATGCTTAGGTCACGTGCCCCCCCCCCCCCCCCCCCCCCCGGCCGCGGGTAAGGTTGGCAACGGGGCTGGCGTTCGCGGGGATCCGCGGGGACCCGCCCCGGTAACAACAGGAACGGGGGGATTTTTCCCCCGCGGGGCTAAGCGGGGCAGGGTGAGGGATCAAATTTTCCCCGTGGGGGCCCACGGAGCCCCGATCAAACAGCCCAGTACAACCCAAGTAAGGCAAGTAAGGCAAGTATATATATTGAACCCTAAACCCGAATTCTCACCTCACTCCTCCCGACTCCCGTGACCCGTCCGCCTCCATTTCTCTCTGGCTCTCTGCCCCGCCGGCCGCCGGCCCGCCGCCATCCGCCCGCTCCTCCCTGCGCGGCACCCGCCAAACCCCGCCGCCCCGCCGGCCACCGCCTCCCTGCACGGCCGCCGCATCCCTGCCCTGCCGCTGAGCGCCGCCAGCCCGGCGCATCCCCACCCTGCCGTCGAGCACCGCCGGCCACCGCGGCTTCAACGCCCGGCCGCCCGCTGCCGAGCACCGGAGCTCGGGAGCTGCCTGCTTGCCTGACGTGGTGACGCCTGCACCGCCCGTCGCCGCACTGTCGAGGCCGCCAACGCCCGGCCGCCAACACCTGACGCCTGCACCGCCCGCCGATCTGCTCGTCGAGCACAGGTAAGGCCTTAAACTCCTGGTCCGGTGATCCCATTTGTTTATCAGCTAGCAGAAGCAGAGCATTATGTTTTATTGCTTATCTACTCCCATTTGTTTCCTGCAGATCGCCGTAGTTGAGATTTGAGAGGGGCGCATGGAGACTCCATCAACAAGCTCCTCACAGGCAACAGAGGCTTCATCCTCTGTTGAGGTTTCAGCTGCTGCCCAGCCTACCCCTGACGTTGTTGTCAGTGAATCGCAAGGTACTGATACTGATGTTGGTTTAGTCGATGTGAAGAAGAGGAAACTGAGATCCGTTGTATGGAAAGAGTTCACTAGAGTTGAGGTAAATGGAATTTGGAAGGCTGAATGCATGTGGTGCAAAGATAAGTTAGGAGGACAAACTAAAAATGGAACCAAACATTTACATGATCACCTTGCTATATGTCAATCTAGATCCTGCAGAAAAGGTCTAAAACAGTCCACTATTAGAATGGCTAAGGCAGCAGATGGATCTGTTAGTGTTGAGAAGTATATCTTTGATCAAGATGTTGTTAGGAAAGAGCTTTCACTTATGATATGCTTGCATGAATATCCTCTATCTTTGGTTGATCATACTGGTTTTCGGAAGTTTTGTGCAGTCATGCAACCATTGTTTAGAGTACCAACCAGAAACACAATTAGAAAGGATATTATGGATATGCATGATGTTCAAAGGCAGTCACTTGTCAAGTACTTTCAGCGGTTTTCTCACCGAGTAGCTATCACCACTGGTATGTCGACTGCCAATCATCAAAAGAAAGGCTACATGGCAGTCACTGCACATTACATTGATGACAAATGGGAGCTGAAAAGCTTTCTTTTGAGGTGATTGTCATATTTTTACCATTACTTTGATGCAAATCAGTTATGTCTTCTATTTTGGTTAATGTACTTACCCTTCTGTAATTGTGTAGGTTCATCTATGTGCCAGCCCCTCATACTGCTGAAGTTATAGCTGATGTTTTGCATGAAGTTCTTGTTGATTGCCATCTTGAGAGGAAGGTCAGTACTGCGACACTTGATAATTGCTCTACCAATGACAGCATGATGGTCAAAATGCAAGATAAGTTGTCTCTTGATTCTTTGATGTTGGATGAGTCTATGTTACATATGTGTTGTGTTGCGCATATATTAAATCTGATTGTTAGGGATGGAATGAGTGTTATAGAGAAGGGGGTAGAGAAAGTTCGCGATAGTGTAGGTTTTTGGTGTGCCACTCCAAAAAGACATGAGAGGTTTGAAAAGATGGCTTCCCAATTGAGCATTCAGTACACAAAAAGGATTGGTCTTGACTGTACTACTAGATGGAACTCGACCTTTATCATGCTTAGCACTGCACTAGAGTATCAGGTTGTTTTTGATCGTCTAGCTTTACGTGAGAAGTTATTCACACCTATCTGTCCATCTCCTGCTGAATGGTTGTTTGCCAAAGAGGTTTGTGGTAGGGCCAAGTTGTTTTATGATATTTCTGAGCTATTGTCAGGCACCAAGTATATTACAACAAATCTGTTCTTTCCAAAAATTTGTAGTGTCTATCTAGCTATTAGGAAATGATATGCTAGTGGTCACCCTCGAATTGAGGACATGTCTAGAATGATGAAAGAGAATTTTGACAAGTATTGGACAGATGTGCATGGTCTTATGGCAGTTGCTGTTATTCTATATCCTAGTTTCAAACATCACATGCTGAAAGCTTTTTTCACATCCATTTATGGGATAGAACAAGCAAGCGCTGAGGTAGACAAAGTTAGAGGCTTGCTGTACCAACTAGTGCTTGATTATCATAAACATACAGAAGATGTTGTAACATCAACTGGTGGAATTAGTGCTAGTATCCCTATGGAGGGGACTGAAGATGATGATGAGTTGTTCAACATATTTGATCAGTACATATCTTCACAGCCTGCTGATACATCCTCACATGTACGCACAGAGTTAGACCTTTATTTGAATGAGCCGCCACTTCCTAGAACCCAGGACTTAGATATAATCAATTGGTGGAAGTATGGAGGGATTAAGTATCCTACATTGCAGTCAATTGCTAGGGATATCTTACCTATTCCAGTGACAACGATTGCATCTGAATCAACATTTAGTACAAGTGGGAGGGTAATTAGTCCACACCGCAGCTAGCTTGCACCTAAAATGATAGAAGCTCTTATGTGCATGCAGGCTTAGTCTCGCGCTGAAATACTAGGTAAATATGTACATTCAAGCATTTTTTTTAGTTTGATCTCATGTAAATTCTGTACACTGATTATATATTGTTTATTCTTTATTGTTAGGTGAACAAAAATTAGCTGCTTTGATGACTTGTAATGAGGAGGAGGAGGAAGTAATGGTATGTTCATCTCACTTAAACTTGTTATTTGCTGCTTGCTGCCATTGCTATAAATTTATCACCTGCTAGCTGCCTTGCTATGTTTTCTTGTTCATGTAAATCTGCTGCTTACTGCTTTCTCATGTTATTTTTCTTAAAGGAGGAGAATGAATCTACTGTCATTGATTGAGAAGAGTAGAAGACATGGCTGGTGGCTAGAGTGATCAAGCTCAAGTATTGAACTGATGGTTGCTCTTGCTCAAGACTATATGCTGCCTCCTGCCTACTGCTATGTTATTCTGTGAGACTGTGACTGAGTGTGAGACTGATTCTTCATGATTATTATATTATTTGCTTCATATATCCTGAGTTCCTGTTGTAATGTTTGGATCTTAAATGTGCACTTTGAAGCGATCAGTTTGAGGGATCTTTTGGAAAAGAACATTCCCCCATGGGACCCCATTGGGGATCAGGGATCTGTGGGAATTGGGAACGGAGAACAAATTTGCCCCGTTAAAGAGTTCGGAGTCGGGGCGGGAATTCTATTTCGGGGAACGGGGCGAGAACGGGGGTCGCCTCCCCGGTCCCGACCCGCCCCGTTCCCAACCTGACCCGCGGGGCGATTCCGTAGCCCAGACAGAGAGAGATCAACGCAGGCGCTTGTCCGATCCTGCAAGGATTCTACATACTGTACCAGGACTAGCGCCGGCTCGCCGCCAGTGTCCGTCATCTACTCCGCCTACAACGCCCGCTCGCCGGTGAACAGTGTCGCAATTGCAACCGAAACCGGCCGGCCGGCCGGGGACGGCGACGCCGCCCCGCGTATTTTCCGCTCGTGCAGTCGCTTGCCTCCAAAGGCTCCAAACGTGTCCAACGCAGCGACGCTGCCAATGCCAAGGAACCAACGATCTGGTTCAGATTGGAAACGGTGAAGCAAATCTCCTGTAATCTTTGACCTGACCTTGACAAAAATATTCACGAACATGTCTTCTGAATTTCGTTTGAATTTGGACAAATCTCAGACACAAAACTTGCTCAAACATATTTGAACGAAAACCTAGTCGATAATTTTTTTGAATCCAATAAGTTCAACGTTGCCTGAAAGTTATGAAGTTGTATGACAGCACGCGTTTAATATTAACTATATTTATATTTATAATATAATAAATTTATAAATTTACTAGATATCACTTATGGTCTCCCCACCGCCCACACTATCATGCCTCTTTCGAAAGATGAAGACACAAACCCCCTTCCAAACCTGAAGGCATGCTCGAAAATATTTTTTTAGAAGCTGCCTGTTATATTAAAAAGCTGAAAGAGTCTGATGGACCAAAGTACAGAATTGGAAAAGGATCAGAAAAAACAAACTTAAGAAACACGAAAGAATTAAACAGTGTTAATTAAAGGCCTAAGTGCTTTGCACCAGGAAAGCTCCAAATCGTTGCCTGAAATTGATTTCGATTTCATGTCCATGTACTATAAGAGATGTGATATATAAATAGCATTTCTTTTATTTAAAATAGGCCTTGATTTTGGGCAGTGTAATTTTCCTACATCTATGGAGCTATTTATCCTCTGAAAATCCGCCAAAGGCACAGAACCAGGAAGAATCAGAATATATACAGATCCTAAAAATTGCTCCGCGCCAGAATTTTTTATGTGAGTAATTCCTAATTTAATTTTATATGACTGAGAAAGACAAGCCATTTTAGGCAACCGGACACTTATGAAGATCATATCAGGTTCGTAGAGTGACTATACAAAACTTGTTGGAGAGACACACATGCCTGTCTCAGATCTCAAAAGTGTTCTCCATCTCAAGCTGCCCACCCGCGGCCTCCTCTTCGTCGTCGCCGACGTACAGGTACGGGTTCTTCTCCACCGGCTGGAAGTTGTAGAACACGAACACGTAGAAGGCGAGGCTCGCCGTCTCGATGGAGACGTTGACGACCCACTGGTACTTGTAGCTGAGCACGGCGGCGACGGCGGACGCGGCGATCCGGGTGAAGTAGAGGTAGCAGACGACCACCAGGTAGAATTGCTTGAAGAGGGTGAGCTTCTGGAGGTTCCGCGCCGCCTTGCCGTCCGTCTTGGACGCCTCCCGCAGGTTGCGGATGGACCAGATGATGGGGAAGAACACGGCGCAGCAGCAGATGACGTCCACCAGCAGGAAGATCTGGTTCCACGCCAGCCAGTCCCGCCCCGCCGGCCCCGTCTCCCCGATCACCGCCGACGCGATGTTCTCGATCACTTGCAGGGGTATGATGATCATCAGCACGTTCTTCTCGCGCTCCTGCACGCGCCGCAGATGTCAGGGCATATTGATCTCTGTTGGTTGGTCATTGTATCTGCAGAGTGCAGACGACATGGCCGCGCACCTGGAGGTATGGCTTCAGGAAGGACCAGCCGGTGCCGATGAGCACGATGACGGTGAAGAGCAGGATGCCCTTGAAGAAGCCGAACACGTAGAAGGCGACGTCCCACCCGTGCGGCGTGCCGGTGCGCTCCACGTACCACTGGTCCTCGGCGGCGCACACCAGCTTGAGCGCCTTGAACAGCAGCAGCGCGCCCATCACGGCGTGGATGCGCTCCGCGGTCTTGCAGTGCTTGACGCAGACGTACAGCCACGTGCCCAGGAACACGAAGTGCGCGACGGACGCGGCCGCGAAGATGCCCGGCAGCGGCAGCAGGCCGACGGGCAGGTACTCCTTGGCGCCGGAGCGGCGCACGTTGAACATCTCGGTGCGCACCTCCATGGTGACCTCGACGCCGTCCTGGCAGCTGCTGAACAGCACCGTGTACTGGTCGTCGGCGTCGATGGTCAGGGAGCCCTTCCCGGTGCCGTCGGGCGCGATCTCCTTGAACCGGAAGAGCGGCTGCACGTACTTGCTGGTGAGCGGGCAGAAGGCGGTGCCGGTGGCCTCCGCGTAGTCGGACTCGTTGTTGATCTGGTAGATGAGGGAGTTGGAGATGAGGAAGAAGCCCATGAGGGTTGGGTCCGCGGACTTGATCTGGGACCCCTCGGGGACCTTCCACCCGACGCCGGTGGCGGTGACGGCGGCGCGGCCGCCGCGCCGGAAGCCGAACTCCTCGAACAGGATCACGGAGCGCGAGTCGGAGACGATGGACGTCGTCTTGATCTCGGCGCGAGCGTTGGGGAGGACCGCGGCGAGGGAAGCAGCGACGGCGAGGACGACCGCGGAGGCGGCCATGGCGGATCGATCGAGCTGCGGCATTGGTCACGTGAGTTTCTGGTTCGCGGAGGTCACGGCGCTCGCCCGTGGCCGTGGGTGGGGAATGCCGGTGCCGCCTGCGCTTGGCGTAGATAGAATTGTGGCATGCGCCGTGCACGCAGCCACGAACGGAGAGGGAGGGAGGGTGGGTGGGTCGACGAGCGTGGCGTGTTTTAGGGACGGCCATGGGAGGAGCCTGGAGAAAGAAGAGCGCATGCATGCGTCAAACTCCCACAAGGCCAGAATCGACAATTTTTTTCAGAGCGCTCGATGACCCCTATGGTTTCAGCCTGACTGACTGACTTTTTTTTTTGAACCTTCAGCCTGACTGACTGAATAACACAAACAGATGCAGCATTGAATTCAAGGGCGATGGTTTACTTAGTGGGCCTATCTCATGGGCCGGGCTATCCTTTCTATATGGTCTGATATTTGGTCCAAATTTTGGTGTGGATCAATTGTTCGCCTTTTGGTGTGCCTCATGTCATTATTTGCTTGCTTGGTGACAGGAAGAGAACTGAGGCCTTGGGGCAGTAGTAGGGCACACTTGCTCTTCGTGAAGTGAGATGCATGCAGCCATGTTTAACAGTTTGATCTCCCGACAGCAAGATTCTGGCTTCCCTTTACGCTAAAAGCTCGAAGGAGATGCCATGTACTCGTGGAGGGATCAGGCTGCTACGTACAAAATGGAACAGATACCACCAGTTTGTTTTCTACTTTCGCGTCGCCCTAGCTAGCCGCAAATGCCCCCCAAGAACTCGGTGCCTCCTGCCATCGGAATGTCAACCCAGCGGAAGTGGTTCCTTATTAGCTGCCCTTGGAAGGGCTAGATTCTTATCCCAGATAAAGATGTTTCTTACTGTCTTGTTTTTTTTCTTTAAATTGACGCAGAAGTACACATTCTGCAACTAATACCCAAGTATGTAAATTTGTTTTTTTAAGAAGTTAATTACCCCAGATATATTGAACGTTTGCTCATCAGCATTAGGGGTGGACTATATATGGTATTCAAGCAAATTTAAAATATGCAAGAACCTTTAGATATATATTTTCTATTGTTTGGGTTGCATTTCTTTTTTATTGAACCAAGTTACAGAAATGTCATTGTGGATTCCATATAATTTAAAACATGTGTGAAACTCAACAAAGAAAAAATTGGCACAATTAAGATGTAATTTATTAACCATACAAAAGCAACAAATTTAAAGATTAAAATTTTCTTATGGTATCTGCATATAGAGGAGTCATTGTCACCATAGATAATCTATTGAAATGTAGATGGCAAGGATATTCTAGGGAATTGTTTCTGTAGTAACGGTGAATATATATATGACACTTTATTCTCAATGACATTATGCAAAGTTTGTGTAGTAGTGCACAGCCATATGCACCATGTGATGTAGAGCTTGCAATAATATTTTATTCTACTATTGAAAAAAGAATCCATTACTTTAAAAGCCATTTCCATAATCTAGAACAGATCATTTTGACAAGTGGTTGCTTAAGACGACCACCTCTAGAAATACACCCCTTTTTTCTTCAATAACTGGGCCACCAGAAACCTGGTGCACCTTGCTTTTGGATGTAACATAGTTCTTGTTAACCATATCCCTCACTACACCACAACACCAAATTAGTGACAGACGTCAGTAGGTGAAATTTAGTATTACTGATAAACAGTCAGTCGGTAAATCTTCTTGATGCTTTGTGCCGGCGTTGTAAGTACTACCTGGGCTTTGCCCTTGAATTGAGTTCAGGTGGGCGATCTCCACCCCCCGTTGCTGCCTCAAAAAAAGTATCAGCCATATGCACCATAGGTATGATGTAAATGTTGGAATAATATTTTATTCTATTATTGGAAACAAATGTAAAAGGTTCTACAGTACTATATTGAGAAAACGTTAGTCACTCCTCGCATCACATTGGTCGCGGTACGTAAGCGAGAAGACAAGTTTTTTGTTCGTTCGAATTAGCCCAACATAGTGGTAATTTCATTGAATGGTAAAGAGTTTTTGGTACAACCCCAAGGGGGCAAAGAATTGTCCACAAAGACTACACGGATCTATAGGTTAGCGTGTGGCCTTTACAGATTCAATAATACATACGGTATAATAAAGGATTTTTCTTCTTCTTTTTGCAATCATGCATGTAATATTATGATATGTACAATTGAAGACATGTACATGACGTATAGCACTAAGGTGACCTAGTAGACAAAGACATAGTTTTGTTCCCATTACTAGGTCTTCTAAGAATGGCAACTTAATTTGCAAGCAAAGAAAGTTGGTTCCAAGAACGTAGCGTTCCGAGGGTAAATTAAAACCACGCACGCACCGAGAACGTGGAGGTGAGGAAACGTGTGCTCGATCTCGAGACCAAATGACAAAACAAAGTTACACACACTCCCGGCCCGCTAGTGCAATTTACCTTTGTCCTTGAGAGCTGTAAAGCAGGTCACGATCGAGAGCGACCTTTTAGTGCCCCCATCACTTTAGCATTCCTCTCCATTATTCTCGCACACCATTTGGCAGACGTGACTGTTGCCATAGCTAGTGCAGCAACTAACTAGAGAGCCAGCAGCAGCCTTTGTTGTCGGGCGCCGTATCTTGCTTTCTACTTTTAGCTCTCGAGTCCCGTGATCCATGACCGATCGATGATGAGCTTGCTTGGAGTATAAACATACCACTCCCAATATATCCATCCAGATACACACACATACGCGCCCAGCTTTTGGGAGGATTTGTATACTTATAAACAGGGGCTTTTCGAGACCCTTCCGGATCGCAAAGTTGGAGGGAGACTTGTGGACCAATGCTTCGTCACACCCATCTCGCATAGAAAATCTACGCGGCGGATGCTTCGTTTCACCGCACGCACATTAACATAGTCTCCGGCCTCCGCCAGATCACGCCACGGAGACCACTAATCAAAGCCCCGGCTCGAATGGGATGCCGCCTACGTGCAGCGGCCTAGAGCAAACGACATGCAACCAGACACAGAAAGCTCACGCCGAATAATGAATGAATCGAAGGCCGTAGCATGTACTGCAAGGCTTAGCACATATAGCTAGCTAGCTAACCCGAGATGATTATAAATATATATAGTACTGGTGATATGGAGAGGGGTTTATATATATAGTATATATATAAATGTATGTGTGTGTGCCGGGGGCGATCGAGCTGGCCTTGTCCCGGTGGTCCGGGCGCCGGGCTTTATGCGGTGCCGGAGTTGGCGACGCGACTAAACAAGGGCGGTGGTCCTGGCCGCGGGCGCGCGACACCTGTCACCGGCGTGAGGCGCCAAAGTCGCCGCACCCACGCCCGGCGACGGCGATGCCCGCATAAAATAACCCCCCGGCGCCCCGGCGGCCCTAGCTGCGCGCCGTACGTGCTCGATCGATCGTTTGCCCGAAATAGCAGCCACGTTATTTTACGGGCGGCGTCGCTGCAACGGGATCGGCCGGTCCGGCGGGCCGGCGGGTGGCGCGTCGCCATTGGCGGGGTGCGTCAGGCACCGTACCCAACAGCGCGGATGCCCTCCCCTGTACTGGTGGCACGCGCGGGCACAGCAACAACAAGGACATCTACTAGTTGTTTAACCAGCCTTGCTGATGCACTGGGTGATGCGATTGTTTTGTGTTTTTCGTTAGGTGATTAGGTGACGAGGCGAGGTCGATCGCCGATGCCAAAGATAGAGGAGCGGGGGACTATTTATCACGGCGCAAGGGATCGTAGCGCTCTATAGTCTACTACTGCTACGGCTCTACGCGATGTGATGAGGTGTACGTGGAGGAGAGGGCGGGGGACCGTGCCAATACTTAAATCCCGGGGGGGAGATCTCATGATGTGCTAAATTAGCATAAGCGCATCATTCTTTGTTGGAAGTCACGACGAGGAGGTCTCTCGAAGGGGTAAGCCTCCAAAAGGGCTTTGCCTGCATGATTCCCCTTGTTAGGTGCGCTCTTCCAGACTTGCCCTCCGGTAATTAATAACATGGCGCGGCATACTGGCGCCGGAGACTTTGACGGCCGTACCACCATGGTGTTACACATATACTCAAAAGTTATTAGCAAGGTGGTTTGCGTAAATTATAACGAAATTAATTAGTTGTTTTGATATAATGCAATTCCATCTCATGATCGAATTGAAATTCCTACAGCATACTCTCTCCATCCCAAAAAATAAGTCATTCTAGAAATTTTAGGATAAATTAATATAAGAAGGTAAAATGACCATATTTGCCCTTATTTATTATTCATATTTTGTACTAATTGATTCTTGGATGCGCACATGCACTTTTTAAATAGGGTAAGATGATTTGTTTTTTAGAAAAAAATTTAAATCCTAGAATGACTTATTTTTTGGGAAGCGGGGCAGCGCCCCCTCCTCCCCCCTTCCTACCGCCATAGATAAACACCACCATTATACATTGTTTTTACCAGCATACATACATACATACATATATATATAGACTAGTAAATATGTCCGTGCGTTGTAACGGGTACCTACTTAGAAAGCTATAGAACATAATATTCATATGAATAAACATAACAATTGTATTGGCAATAAAATTGAACGTGAACGTAAACTTATCTCAAATATACGTTGAGCAACATAGTTTGGCACGTTAACAAAAAATTAGTAGTGCTTGCGCAGTTAAAACATAAGTTATTTTTGTCATCCAAATTTAGAAACCTAGTCATCCTCTTGTTCTCTATGGCATGTTGATTTATGATTTTTAGGTTTCATTGCATAGCACTTGTATATAAAGAGAAAACATGTGAAATCTCAAACTTGCTTGTCTATCGTATGGTAGTCCTAGTGACTGTCTACATGGGAATAACGCATGTGAAACCTCAACAGTTGAACACAAACCAATAGGCAAATGAAAGCGATTGTCTACATGGGAATACTCCATCACTCCATTCTTCTCAATCTTCCCTCCTCTTCCCAGATCCCAGGATCAGCAGCGCCTTGAGGCCGGGCAAAAACAATTGGCGCCTGGCCGGTTGGCCCTCTACACCATGGCGAGCAACGATCCTTAAAAACAGGACTGGGCTAGATCGAAAAAGATGGCCAGACGAACTTAAAAAAACGAAAATAGACCCCGGGTGATTGACGGACTGTACGCAGCATGCAAGGCGGCCGGCCTCCAACATGGATGACGACACGGTCGCTGCTTTCTGCTCGATCAGCTCGGATGATTCTTGCATCGTCAGAGATTGATGCAATTTTTTTGTTGGCACTGTTGTTTGACATGTGCTACACAAGGAGGCCACAACATGGACGATCACCACTCTGATAACGGAAGCTGAGTTCGACGCGGAGACATGGGGTATTGCCGTGTCCAGCGCGATCACAAGTCTCTCGACTCTCGGTAACTAACGATTTGTTAGGACGGACGAAAATCGGAAGACCAAGGCAGAAAACATACGAAGGATTTGTTCCGTACTTTAGAAATAAGAAAATATAAATGTTACTATATTTTTATTGGTCGTGTTTTGCTAATCTACAATTTTATTGGCGCCACATGTATTCTGTGAACTATGGTGTACTTCTGACATTATACTTTTTGAACTGGGAAGTCCAATTCAAGATTATTAGCCCGCTATTGTGTCTTATCTTGATGATCCATAGTTTTGTCAACCAGATGAATAGATATGTTCATGTATCTCTTATATTTTACACGGACCAGATCGAAGACCATTTGAACTGCAGCGTACGATGTGCAACAAACTTCCATACTAATTGAATTATGTTGCCTTCTTTTTGTGGAATTTGAAGGGGCATTTTGGATTATTTTTTCATAACTTCAGTGATGGGCGGGTTGATATGTAAATATGTTTAGAAGTAATTTGTGTTAACTTTGTCATAATGACATTGGTGGTCACTTATAAGAAGGACACAGCTATATTACGGCCGGTCGTAATATTGTCTTACGGTACGACCTTACTATTTTAGAAAAGTGCTGCACATGGGCAATCTGGTAGCTTACTTTTTTAAAAAAAAAACATACAGGGCTAATCACTCACTTCAGAAAAGAAATTGCACCAGTTTCCTTAACCATTATTGCCCGACAAATGCACTGCGTTGCCTACTGGAAAATGCTGAAATGCTTCTAGTAATTGATAAATTGCCTATAGAAAAGTATTGAAAATGCTTCTACAGTTTAACAAAATTGCTTATTGCAAGGTACTAAAATGCTTCTACTATTTGACAAAAAGACCTATTGCTTGGAAAAACGCCGGATCTCCGCCGCTGTGCGCCGCGGGGGGCATTGCCGTGCGCCGGGGTCCACCGCCGGGGCCTGCCCTAGGAGATGCCGACGTGCCGCGCAGGGGGTGCCCCAATAGGCGTCGTCACGCCCTCGTCGGGGGACACCGCCACGCGCCCTCGGCGGGGCCCACTCTAGGAGACGCCGTCGCGCGCCCTCAGCGGGACCCGCCCTAGGAGGCGCCGCCGCGTGCCCTCGTCAGGGGGACGCTGCCGCGTGCCCTCGACGGGGCCCGCCCCAGGAGGCGCCGCCGCTGCACGCCCTCGTCGGGGGGACGCCGCCACGCGCCCTCGGCGGGACCATCCCAGGAGGCGCAGCCACGCGCGAGGAGCGAGGAGCCGGGGCAGCGGCGTAGGTACCCGCGCGGCTGGGGCACGCGCAGCCGCAGCGGCGGGCGGCGAGCTGCGCTCTGCAGGCGGAGGAGACGTGGTGCAGAAAAGAGGTGGACGGGTGAGTGGATGAGAATGGGAGGGGATAAGGCTAGTAGAGGATGCGGGGCCCACGCATGTGGATGGGGACGAGGCGCTCGACCAGAGGCAGCTGGGCGTTCGGAAGAACAAACGTACGACCGGCCTTAATGAAGTCTTTACGTTATAAGAATATGAAAATTTGGGTTATTCTTTTATTGTCAATGGTAAATTAACTTGTCTTTTCTTATTAATAGCATTATATATACTAGCTGCTTCGTTTCCCTTGTTGGCTGAATATTAAACAATAGATTTTTTTATCCATACAAAAACAGCAAATTCCGCATGTCCTGGCTAGGGTTAATTTTTTTTTCCCTGTCGCCATGCATGCCCTGCTTGTTGCGTGCGCTGCGCTAATTTTTAGCACACGCGGTCCTAACGCGAACACCAAATTAAACGCACACCGTCCGTACGTCTTTCTCCCTACCTGGTTCAGGCCGAGCCAGATCGCGTATCTGCAACTCCCGAATTGGATCATCATCACTTGGTCGGCGTCAAGAGTGCTTGAAGCGAGCGAAGTGGCAGCGTGGCGGCTTGATAATCTGGCCGGAAAACACACGCACGGCGCCGGACGCGTAGTACGAGTTAGGCCCATCACCCATGCATATGCTTGACCGGTCAACGGAGCTGGACTAGGCTTGACCTGCTGAGATATGATCTTGATCAGTAAAGATTTCTGGCACACGCGCCGCAGGTGTACGTGTACGTACGTGATGCGCACTATCACTAGCTAATGCGCCACACACTACTACACTTGGACAGAGCTACGCGCTAGTGTCGTGCACTAGTTAATCTGTGGCCTTTTCACGCCGATGGCGACAGAGATCGACCAGCCGGACAGGAGCAAGCAACATCGATCCGTCCCCTTTCTTCGCACCAAAGAAAGGGGGCATGATCGCAGAGATACATGTACCATTATCCTGCTGTTTTGTTCTAATTAACCGCGTGCCAGCTCACCGGAATGTTGATCGAATCGACCAGGTACGGAGCACGTACGCGCGTCGATCGCTTGTGCCATTGTGTGCAATGATGCACGGCTTTCAGATCAGCCTGGGGATTATTAGTTTAGTCTGCTTGTGCGTCGGATAGCGCGACCGCGGTCGCGGTCGCGGTCGCCACTAGCCTACTACAAGTACGATTGCCATCATCGATCGAGCGCTTGTTTGCACTTGCAGGCTTTGCAGCAGCCGCCACCAGGTGTGATCGAAGTGCACCACTTGTTGAGTTGCTGCAGAGGCAGTTAGCCACGCGTCGGCTTTCTAGAACTCGCGCCCGGAAGATATGTGTTTTGTAGTGTGATTCTTTCTGGCGCCCAGGGGACACCAAGGATCAGGCCAACCTAGGATGGATGGAGGTGGCCAAACTGAAGCTGTATGCTAATAGCTGTATATATGTTGATTAGTTTACGTTCGTGCGGTCGTGCCAGAATATGAACCTTCTCGAGACAGACTGATGAAAACTGAGCGTTGCCCATTCCTGAAAACACGGCTTCCTTGATTGTCTGCTACTACCTTCCTCCCAAATTACAATTTGTTTTGGCTTTCTAGATACATATATTTTACTATGCATTTAGACATAGCAAAAACTATGTATCTAATAAAAAAGATAATAAATTATAATTTGGGATGGAGGGAGTAGTATGGAGGTGTTCAAAGGTATGAATCTTATTGTTTTGAACTGATCAAGAAACCAAAAAGAAAAGGAAACTAATATTGTTAAGGAGCTGAGCAATAAAATATATACTCGCTAGGGTACACATACAGTACAATTTTGTTCAGGTCTAAATCAGAGACAGCCGTTTTTCTTTATTACTCATCTTTATTTGGTTCGTATGATCTCGAAAGAGCACATTAGTATCTCAAATTCTAAGGCAGTCTTTACTCCTCACAAATATAGACTAGTAGCAGTTCTCTCTCACACAGCACTCTTTGCTCTTTACACCTGGCCCCAAGGGCGCGCTTTCGCGGGAAGAAATAATTAAGCACGCACGCGGTAACTCTCGCGGCGGCACGCACCACCACCACCACGGCCCGAGCCAAGATCGAAGAATTTACCGCGGGCAATTCGGGAAACCCGGCTCGGCAGCCGGGCTAGTGGAGCATGGAATTCCCCCTGACAGCGACGCGATCGACAGGGGAAGGGGGAACAGAGCCCCTCCGGTGCCCGATATATACGCGGCAGCGGCTCACTCGCCCCGTGCCCTCCTCGATCACTCGCCGCGCGGGACAGGCAGAATCCGAGCAAAGGGAAAGGCTTTGCTAGCTCCCGCTCGTGGATAGCTACTGCTAGTACGAGCTCGCCTACCCGCCGCGGGCCAGCGCGCAAATATCTCCGAGGAAACAGCTAAGAACAGCGCCCCTTGGAGGCAAGAACTAGCGAGCTCCGCTGCTGAGCTTTTCGTGTTGCGCTAGCTGCCAGCAGCAATGGAGGGGGCGCCGCTGGGCTGGGGACGGCAGGAGGTGGACGGGTGGAGGAAGGGCCCGTGGACCAGCCAGGAGGACAAACTCCTCGTCGAGCACGTCCGGCAGCACGGCGAGGGGCGGTGGAACTCCGTCTCCAAGCTCACAGGTACGGTACTGCCGATCTCGAGCAAGTTCTCGCTTCCTCCCTTTTGTTATTAGTTTTATAATTTTCTTGGTGATCGATCTGCTTGATTTCAATTGTGCGGGTTTTTTCGGTTCCCCAAGTACGAGCCCTGGCTCTTTTCACCAACAAAGCACCTAAACTTTGCAACTTGCGAATGATTATTGTGCTCGCAAGTTGCGGCGGCCGTCAACCAGGCAGTACTACCGGTGTACGGTGTTGTACTCTTAAGCTTGTGTTCTGCCAGGATCCTCAACTGGCAACTTGCCGAGCTGTCCCAGGATTCCACCATGCACGATGCTGTTTGTCCCCTGCAATTTGCTGCTACTGCTGTTGCTGCGAGTGTTTAGCTGCCTCGCGAGAGCCTCTATTATCTGTGAGCACAAAACGTAACCAATACAACGTACAAAGTTCCATCCAGTTTTTGGAATTCCATCCAGTTCCATGAACCAGACAATTAGCTGTGTATAGACATGTATGTGGCGTGGGCTACTGATCTCAACTGTGGTGTGTGGAACTGTGGATGCATAGAGGGAAAAGACACCCATCGTCAGATTAAGACGTACGATCTTAATCTGACGATGGGCATCTTATGCGTATACTTCGATTCAGTTATATTCCTGTGCGTACACGTCGCAGACTTAAAAGTCTTATTAGAAGAGTGACGTGAAAGTGAGCGTATAAATGGTACAGTAGTACTGGCGAGTGGCGACTCAGTTTTAACCGGTTCATTGCCCAGTACTGGGTCGAGTTGCCATTGGATGCCCATCTCCATAACCACACTGCACCTGGGTTCGTATCAGTCAATTTTCAAGGAAAACTACAGCTATCAATCTCTGCTAATATTTTTTTTATCAAAAATGTTATGTTATCCTGGAGTGAGATGGTTAGAATGATACTTGGATCATGAAAGCTAGCCGTCACTTGCTAAGTTAGTAAATTGACCGGCACCTGTCGGTGCACATGGGTGGCTGGAGCTATACTTTGTCTGAGATCCTCCATTCTCCTTTTGGCCTTTTCGTGATGCTGCAGGTCTGAAGAGGAGTGGCAAGAGCTGCAGGCTAAGGTGGGTTAACTACCTGAGGCCAGATCTGAAGCGAGGCAAGATCACGCCCCAGGAGGAGAGCATCATCGTCCAGCTCCACGCTTTGTGGGGAAACAGGTACTTATAGTAAATTAGCACACCGATCAGGAACCATAATTTTAGTTAAACAGTGTGTACTGAACATGAAATAAACAAAGTTGATCAACTAAACAAGCAAGGTTCTAGTAGCTAGTGTTGATGTACTGAAAATTCTTTGCCTGCCACGTGTACTGTGAGCAGGTGGTCGACGATCGCGCGCAGCCTGCCGGGCAGGACGGACAACGAGATCAAGAACTACTGGAGGACGCACTTCAAGAAGGGGAAGCCGTCCAAGAACATCGAGCGCGCGCGGGCGCGGTTCCTCAAGCAGCGGCAGGAGATGCAGAGCCAGCAGCAGCTGGCCGGGCAGGTCGCCAGGGACGAGAACCAGGACGGCGGCGGCGCGCGCACCGGGACCGCGGTCGACGACGACGACCGTGGCAGCGCGGTGGTCGACGACGCGTGCGCGGCGCCGGCGCCGGCGGTGGCAGCCGAAGCCGCCGCCGGGCACCACCACCACCACGAGGACCTGATCATGCACGACGCCATGGACTTCATGTGCCCCATGTCCTGCGCCCTCCTCCTCCACGGTGCCGTGCACCAGGGCGGCGGCACCGGCAGCTGCTGCGGCTCCACGGCCAGCGACGAGTACGGGTCCGGCGAGGAGGACGCCGCCACGTGGGGCAGCCTGTGGAACCTCGACGGCGTGGTCGTCCCCGACGACGCCGCCGCCGGGGCGTGCTGCACGCTCTGGTAGAGGAGATTCGCTAACCCCTGCTGTCGCATGCCTTCCACCAGAGCTAGAGCTGTGATCGTCGTGTAGCGGTGGTGGTGCTGGTGGATAAGGACGGAGCAGCCGCTACCGTACGCCCACTTTGAAGCAGCGGCTGCTGCCGGCGCCTCAGCCGATGACACGTAAAAGCTCCGGGCGCTTTCTTTACGGGGAAACGTACACAGAAGAAGTTTTTGTTCTCTCTCTCTCTCTCGCTATGTATAGCTAGCAATTAACGGAGCTCTCTGATCCGTACCTGAAACGACTAAGGGGACATGAGGGTGACAAATTACCCAATTCGATATTGATTATTTGCAACCACGCATCATCATGCATGCAGCACCGAGTGTAAAGTGTGTATTACGTGTAATGAACAATATCTTCAGTTGTCAGTAATGAGTCTGTCGTTATCTGAAAAAAATCACTAATGAGTCAGTACATCTGCATTATTATTTCGTTTTAGCAGTGTGCTTGCCTTGCATGTGGAGGTCTTCTGGAGTGTATGTTCGTGTGGGCAGCTGAAGCCCATAGCACAGAGCCCACAGGCGTCAACATTTCAAGAAGGAAGGCCGTGACACGGCCCAGCTAGAAGATCAACACTCTAGTTTTTTGAAAGGGTTTGCAAGCCCTTCCAAAAAAACATTAGTTTGCAGAATTGAGGAGGATAATTTATTTTAGATTAGAGAAAACTTTGTATATTTGTATTTTTCTTCTAGATAACTCATACACATAAGTTTTTAGTTGTTCAGCCTCTCCAACAAAACTTGTTCAAAAATAAGTTTAAGAAACAACTCGTTCAACCAGGTCTAAAAATATTTATTTAGAAAACCATCAAATAAGTTTAGCACAAAAATTGTTACACTAAGATTTAAACACCCCAAAAACTTTGTTTAGCAAAAAAACAAGAGGTTAACTGCATATCCATATGAATAAATCTATTTTTAGTAAATACGATGTGGACAACTAGAGGGCAAAATGGAAAAAATGATGGAAGTAAAAAGAAAAAAAAACTAAAAATAGGGGGAGGAAAGAAAAGGAGGTAGGCCCACAAGACACACTGGTCTAGATGCCTCTAAGGGTCCGTTTGAATGTCGATATTAAAGGACTCGGTATTGAAATGAATTGAATACCAAATTAAACTAGCTTTGAAAATGAGTAATAATACCAAAGCTATTGTTTGAATATAGATTAAATTGATAAATGGAATTCAACTAGGAGGCAAATATTGATTCACATTTGGATCTGCATATCGTGAAATTGGAATCAACCCATCCTGATCTTCTTCTCTCCACCACTCTGCTCCATGCGCAAGAATCATCCCGGAAGCTGACAACGGGCCTGCTAAGCCTGTCGTCGTCTCCTCTTCTTCCACCTCACGGAGCTTGAGGCCAACGGGATCCGAGCGGAGGGAGGGGTAGAGGAGCGTAGGGGAGCTGGGTGGCGGCGGTGTAGGAGGGCCGACGCAGCGATGCAGGGAGCCGCGCTGCAGAGGAGGGCCGCGCATCTAGCTCGATGGCGCAAAGAGGGCCGGACACGACGCTCGACGCGGGCCGGAGGAGGCGTGGCGCGACTCACATGAAGGGGAAGGACTAGGAATGCAAGTGGGTACACAATGATATTTTCTGGGTCAACTAAATAATTACGATGGTATGCTATTATAGTTCATTTCTCCTCCTAAATAAATTATGCACAATATCATCCTAATTTATTTTATCAAATTTTTAGATCGACCTAATGATCTAAAATAAATATAACTTGCATCCCTAGAAAGGACGAATGTAGCTGAATACGGAGGGGAGGATCGGAATTAGAGGATGAGGAGGTAAGACGATACGCTGAATATCGCTTGGTATTGGAGCCAGTTTTCAACATCAATTCCTAAACCATCCAAGCAGCTGATATTAGGTACATCCAATACCAATTCTGAATTCTATAACTTCAATATCTACATCAAACGTAGTGTAACGATCTTCTTATGAAGAGGAAAGAGGTGGGGCCGATCGATCACGTATTCACGTCCCTCAAGAACGCATTTCGTTCAGATCAGGTAGTGAACCCAAGTCGAACGTTAGGAAAGGAAGCTAAAGGGCCAATGTAAAATCGGATTCCTGGTATGCAAACAGAGAAAGATCAGCGGAGTACTTGTTGCACGCTGTTCGTCTCGCGTTCACCCAACCCCCCAGATTCGAATCCTCAACTCGAATTTGGACGTCTTTCTTCTTATTAATGAAAAAGCCGCCTAATAATTCCTTATAGGTTGGGCATCGTTTCTCTCTCTCGTGCACCCGGCTACGCTGACGATCAAAAAAACTTCTCGGCGCACGATCGTGTGACAAATTGGCAGCCGGGACGCATGGGGTCCTCATCGGATCGCACGTTTGGATGCCACCGCGCCGGCTGCGCGGCTACGAGATTTGCCTGGCGCGCGCCGTGCCAGTTCTGATCTTGTCCGTCCGGGATACCGTTTGCTTGCGAGTCCAGAACTCCAGATGACGAGAGTCCCTGACCGATCGATAGAGCCGCGGCGGACGCAGTCGCTTTGGCTCAGCCCCTACTCCGATCATGCCTTGGCTCCTCAGACGCCTCGGAAACCAGCCTCCCTCGCGCGTTCTATGGAACCGCACGCCAGCGGCGCGGTCCCGAGGCGATCACATCTCGCTTCGGAACGTTAGAAAGCGTACAGGATACCGTTGAGCCCCAGCGACACCGAAGAGCCGGCGCGCGCCGGTAGCAATGCAGCAGGCCGCGTCGTCGTCGGCGCCGTCCGCCGGCTTCCGCGAGGAGGTGACCGACGACGGCTGGGTCCTCCTCGGCGCCGGCGGCAGCAGTGATACGGCTGCGGGGGGTAGGCCGCCGAGGCCACCGCGGCGCGGCGGGAACAGACCTCCGGGCGCCCAGGCGCCGTTCGACTTCGACCCCGCCCCGGACGACCTCGTCGGACGGTACCTGCCCGCGCGCCGAGCGCTGCGGTGCGGCGACCTGCCGCCGCAGATCCACGACGCCGACGTCTACGGCGCGCACCCGGCGTTCCTCGCCAGGGTGCACCCGCCCGCCAACGGCGCCCGGCCCGAGTGGCTCTTCTTCGTCTGCCGCGGGCGGGGCCTCGGCGGCAAGCGGAGGGCCGGGCCCGGGGCGTACCGCCTCACCGGCGAGGCCAAGCCCAGCGGCGCGTGGTACTGCCACAGCTTCCGCTACTACGAGGACTCCGCGGAGGCCAGCGACGTGAGGGAGACCGAGTGGCTCATGGAGGAGTACGGCGACCGCTGCCCCGGCGGAGCCAGGGCGCTCGACGTGGTCGCGTGCAAGGTGTACCCGGCGCGCGGCGGGGCGCTCAACAGGAGGCTCCGCCTCGACGGCGCGGCGCGGCGCGCGGGCGCCGACGTGAGGCCGCAGGTGCTCGTGCAGCTCTACCTCGCCAGCCTCAGCGCCGGAGACCCGCTGCGGTGCCGCATGCACCGCACCGCCGACGTGTGCGCGGCGCACCCCGCTGTGCTCACGGCCGTGCTGCCGCCGGCCAACGACCAGTTCGAGTGGCTCTTCGTGGTGCGGCGGCCGCGGACCGAGCACCACGGTGGCGATGATGGCACAGCGCACCCGCGGAGGGCAGGGCCTGGGCAGTACGTGCCGGCGGCCCGCTACTGGGCCGTCACGGACGGCGAAGGCCGGGAACTGGGCTACCGGCGCCTGTTCCGGTACCGGGAGGACGACGAGCAGGTGCGGCGAACGTCGCGGACCGTGTGGTCCATGGAAGAATACGGGTTCGGGCCGGACTTCCCGTACGGCGAGCACGGCGGCGACGAGGAGCTGCTCGTGTACAAGGTTTACCTGAGAATGGCCAGGCAGCAGGGCGCTTGATTCGTGCTGGCGTGTACCGTCTGGGTGCTCCAATATTCCTGTGTTGTAAATCTCATGATCCGTAGCAGTTTCGCGCCGGGAACTGCTTTGCATGTACAGTTTTTCCGTTGCCTTCGATATTCATTTTCATGGGATCGGTTCCGACAGTTTTGCAGGGTTAAAAAAAGCACTGAAATGCGGTCCAGGATCTGCATCGATCCAATGGCAGATGCACACACATTTCCAGCAGAAAGACGAACATCACGACGACAGAGGAGTTCATGATTAGGAATTCATTACTATTTGAGCAGGCATGCAACACGACTGATGTTTGAGCGGTTCAACAGGGGGACTAAACAGTCATGATAGTACTAAACCCTTTGACAGCACACAACTTCAGGACCTGCGAAGCATAACCCCTTATTTCATACCACGGGAACAGTATAAACATGTCAACCAGGACAACTCTCAGGTCGATCTAAGCAGTGGCGGTGGTTTTCTTTGAGGTAGAACCGGCGATCGCTCCAGCCTCAGTCAGCAGAGACACCAGCTTCCCATCATTGTTCAGTGCCATGGTATCTGCTCGAGAAAACACAAAACATGTCAGATAACTTCATCAGACAGACAAATAGAGTATACTGTAGGTCCGTTTTTCACATATATACAGCTGCAAGGTAACAAATAAATTGAAATTAGATGATTTGGTCTGCAATAGTGGAAGGCGAAATGGCTCACCATCACAGCCACCAATATGCTTCCCATTGATGAAGACATTTGGGACAGTCCTCTGTCCAGTCCATTCCTTGAGAGCATCCTGGAGCTCAGATCCATCACCTAAAGTAAAAAAGATCGATTCAGTAAGAGTTTGTTTGCCCCCAAATCCCACGGTGACTGATCATCAACATGCAGAGTCTGAAATATGAACTAAGGGGACTCAGCCTGAGATGGTGGTGCTTTGCAATTGAAGTCTAATATTTCACTGTGAAATATGTTATGCTCAAGCAATTGGAACAACACAAGAGATGAATCTGATGGTTACAAACTTACCACCTAGCAGCTTTTTTTAACCCGGTTTATATTAGTAGAGAAGACACCACTTAGCCGCTACCCGCTAGCATTGTATTTGTCAGGTCATTCATTCTTAGTTATTTGCCAATTGCCAAAAACCAATGTTTCTACATGAAGGACCAGCTACAGCATCAACTTTCATTAAAAAAAAAAATAATAGTGCTGCTGTACAACATCCTTCATCTATAAGCCCCTGATCCCTGTAACAATTGTATAACTCAGCAAAACCAAAACCATACATAAGAAACATCCCAACTTCCCAAGTTTATCCACATGCCAAGCTATAGCCTTCAACAATTAGTACTATCCATCATGCCACTCCAGTCCAACTAAGAATTACACAGTGAACCGTGAAAGGAACAAACAAATTTAAGTGCACTCACTTTCCACATCCAGCTCAATGGCCTTGAAGCTTGCTCCCAGCTTCTCGAACAGCTGCTTCACACGGACGCAGAAAGGGCAGTAAGACTTGCTGCAGGTAACCAGAAGTAAGCATCAGCCACAGAGCAGGGGAAGATAAACTTCTGAAGAACAAAACTAAAAATCAAAATTTGTAGAATTGACTGAGAATGAGAACAGCTAACACCAAATATGGTACCATTTCATTAACCTAAGAAGCGCAGAAACTAAAGCCGATCTTGATTTCAGCATGTCGTGAAGTGTGAAGCTCAGCAATTGAACAGTACAGATTGCAGGGCCAGCAAAATATATAGGGCATGTTTGGAAGGCAGGGAAGCCTCAGGAACTGATGCAGCGCTGCATCAGAAACTTCCAATTCAAATTTGAACTAAATCCGAAGGATTTGGATCACATGTCCTTTCGAAACAGGTCCTGAGGGGGTGGGGGCAGGAGCGGGCTAGGTAGTCTAAGAAATAACCCCTATATCAGTTTTCGAATCCCTTAGCCGAACAATCTCAAACTTGCAGAGATGATTGGTTCTATCAAACTAAGATGGGTGCGGAGTCAAATTCTACATTTTCCACATCGAGTGGAGCAAATCTGTAAGAAATTACGTGTTAGAACATCCGTAAGGAAACTAACATCTCTAGAAATTGAAGACTTAAGTAACAAATCTCCTTGCATCGCTCGTCGAACAACGAATATTCTCGATAAGAGAACCAAAAAAAGAGGAATATGCTCAACTCATGGAGGGTAAAGGAGGGCTGAAAAAAAAAATCCCCAGCTTCCCCTTTCCCCTTTTCATTTCCTCAAAACTACTTCCGAAGCCTAATCTAGCAGCGCTGGTTAGTTAACAGGAGAGACGAAGAGAGACCTGAAGACGACGACAGGCGCGGAGGCGACGATCTCCTTGGCCTTGGCGAGCGCCATAGCTCTGGATTCCGGGCTCGAGGACGAAGAGGAGGCGATTCCCATCTACGCCCCCTTCCACCTCGCCTCGTATTTATAAAGCCGGGGGACGACGAAGAGCGGCGCCGGGGGAGAGGTTGTTGGGGTTCGGGACGAACCACGCGGGCACGGTGTGCCGTGTGCGAGTCTCTATCCCGACGACCACGCTGGCAGCCTGGCACGCCTTCCCAATGTGGACCCCACTCGTCCGTTCGGAGCACAAAACCGCACTTTATATACGAAAATTCCAAAAATATAAAATTAAAGTACTAGTCATCTTTGTTTGGAAATGAGTCTAGACACGGGATATAAACCAAGGGCTTGTGCAGTGCAGGTGCGGAAACGCGGCCCAACGAAAAGGATGGCCGGGTGGGAACATAAAGAGGCCCAGAATGAATGGCGAGCCCAAATTTGACTAGGCTTGCTATCGGGCCATGAACCAAACTCTCCGCTCCGTCCAGCCCAGTCCACACGGTCTCGACCGACCGATCGATCGCGTTGGTTGCGGGTTCGCATCATATACTCTCTCTCTCTCTTGGATGATAGGGAAGGGGAAGATCAGTCGCCTCTTTCCTTGTCTTCGCTCCACGCCGGCGGATCCACCACCACCACCACCACACATGCCTAAGCCTAGCCGACCACCACCACTCACGGCGCGCCGGCTCCCGGGCATGGTGTTGGTCGACCGCGACGTGGGATTCATCGATGAAGTCGAAGCCCTCATCGAAGAAAAAAGAGGGCCCTCACTGGATCTCGGGCCACGGATCTTAGCCTCGACGAATATAAGTTGGTCAGAAGCACAAAAGAGATGGAACAAGAGCTGGTCCGGCACCGGGCGGAGGCCGAGATTGCCTTCCTGGAACTGCGCAGGCGCAAAGCAGCCTCCCGCCCCAGCGCCACCGCCGTGCGCAAGGAGCCGATCACCTTCGCGTGCGACAGCGACGAACGAGCTGCCTACTTCGCCGACATGCTGGAGGGCACGAAGCCCTTCCTTTCTGAGGTCGCCGACGCCCCAGGCGTGACTCGCTTCTCCATCAAGTACGCGTGGCCACCCAGCCGTCCCCAGCGCGACTACCCCGGCTACGCCTCCATCGCCAGCTGCCATCGGAGCTTGTTCCTTGTCTGCCTCGGCAACTGCAGTCCCGGCGGCTGTGCGCCTTGCAGCTTTCGTCAGCCTGAGCCTGGCTTCTACATGGTTTACAATACCCGGGCCAACTCCGCCGCCATCGTGCCGCCGGTCCTGGACGGCGTCTCATTCAGGTCCCACCGCCACATTGCACGGGAGGGCGCGGGGGGCGCCGTCGTAACATGCGGCCCCGTCACCAGGACCCTGATGCGTACCTCCTTGCCCAGCTCCTCTGCAAAGACCACAGGGGCCGCCCCACCAACAAGGCCACTCTCTTCCTGTGGGATTCGCGTGCTGCCTCCGGCAAGTGGATCCCGGAGGAGGTGGTGGTGCTCCCCGTCCCCGCTGATGAAGAAGCTGCAGACACAACCTCGACGACCTCCTTCCTTGCAGTCATGGAGTTGGCACTTGCAGCAGACAACTCAACCTCTCTCTGCTGGGTTGACCTTCTCACTGGGGTCTTGGTGTACAAACGCACCGCTGCTGCATATGCTGAGGCAGGACAATTTTCGCAGCAACATGGATCATCATTCCACTTCATCCCATTGCCTGAGGGATGTGATGCTCCCACGAAGCTGAGGGGGGGGCGGATGATAGAACCGAAGTGGTACCGCTCCATGTGCTGCGTCAACAGTGAGACCGCCTTGAAATTCGTCTCCATGGAAGGCTACAACCAAGAGGTCCCCATGGCCGATGTGAAGCTCTCGGCATGGATTCTGGAGCACCCCCTGAGCCCGACCAGATGGAAGTGGCACTTGTCCCAATCAGTCCGCATCGGAGACCTCTGGCACAACCCACTCTACAATGGTCTGAAACTGATACCCTGTTCCCCGGTCACCAGCACGCAACAGCAGCATGTCGTCTACCTCTCGGTCATTAATTACGACTACAATCGCGAGTTCGAGTTGATGGAGGCCTCAGAACTTTATATACTTGGCATTGACATGAATCTTCGGGGTGTTGTGTCATCGTTCAAGGCCCCTGATGAAAATGATGGAGGTATTCCAGAGCTGATGAGGATTTTTACTTCTGACTTCACCAGCTACCTAGACAAGGTATGTACTTCCTAACAGGCTCCTACTTTTCTTTCTTACCAACAAATGTAATCGATTTGAACTAGTTAAGACAAATTTGTTGAAATTCTAGCGGATGGGGGCATTCAATTCAATGACGCACTAGAAAATGTTATTCCCGATAAAAAAAGGTCAGTTGTATAAATTTGGGGTCCATTTTTGTCCATTTTGTTTTAACTGACTTATCTTATTTCTTCAGACAGGGGTTGATTTGTACAAGGTCTGCCCAAGGGGGGAAGAGGTTGCTGATGATGGAGAATCAAGGAGTAACCCTGCTGCGTGGGCTTCCGTGTGGATTTCCGCTAAGCCACCTGTTGAAGTCTCCACTAACCCGCGTGTTGGAGTTTCTCCAGGACCAGGTGTAGGAGACCCAAATCTTCTTGACAATCCCCGCAGACTTGGCGGACATGCTTCCAGTGGTGGGTTTGCAAAGTGTACCAGCAGAATTGGACTATCCGTATCATCAATCTCTCCAGTGGTGGGTTTTCTATGTGTGCTGGATGAAACTGAAACTAGGATACTTAGTTATCGTCGTGAGGAAATTCCCTTTTTCGTAAGGAGCAAACAAATCTCCCCCCTTAGTTAACAATTAGGTAACTGATCGGACGTATCCTCGACTTGTTTCGTAATTAGCAAGCTTGGGTGGATGGGCGTTACTTGTGACTACTAGATTGTACCCCTTGCAACTTAAGCGCTTATTCAGAAGAGCGGAAAGGGACACCGATCCACCAAGCTCATGCTTATACAAGTACATGGTCTGATAAAATTCTGGAAAATGGAAATAACATAACGGATGGCTAAAGTAGTAATATGAGTTCAATGTTGCTTTGAATTCGCTGATATTTGGACCATTATTTACCCAACCATGAAATGTTTCACTGTAATCCACAAAAAAAAATTGTCTGAGATCCATCTCGTCTCCCTGGTCAAAATGTGCGCCGAATGCACAGCGAAACTGGCTCACTCTGTTTCAGGCTCCAAGCTCAAGATTACACCGCAGCTGGTGCTTGAATCTTTCCTCGCAGTTGTTGAGCGACAGCATCGATGAACTCCTCGGTGCTCAGGTAGAACTCCCTTGATACCCTAGCAACAGCAAACATATTCATGCTCATGAAAACAACAGGTAAGGTAAAAAAGCGCAGCAGAAGCAACAAGTTATATAACAGAACACGCTGCTGTAAACAAATAAGATTCTTCAGTCTCGAACCAGGGAAAATAACAGGACCCTACTCAATGACTTAATCATCGACATGGTTACATACTGGTTATTTATTGTGCCTTCAAGTGTACAAAAGCATTAGTCTCATCTCTATTGTTTAGAAATTCAGAAAGAGATATATAACCATGGTGCTACAATTATTGGCTTACCATATGTAAGCATGTTAAGAAGATATCACAACCTAGTTAAAGAGAAATCATGTAGAAGATTTGGTCCCAAATTCCAAATGATGATCAAGAACAAGCACGGAAAATATATATCATTCCTAATAAAAGTATTTCGGCCTCAATGCCATTAGCCCATCGCTTGTTGGTGCATACGGCATGCCTTATGTTACCTATAATTAACATAAGTAAAGATTAACTGTCTAGCTGTCACCATTCAACACGATGTCTGTTTATTAGCATGCTGCCATCTTTTTGTATCCATCTTTTGGAGTATCAACATCAAATGATATCAGCATTGAACATAGTTTCTGAACAACACAGAAAACTGAAGACACATGCATAAATCGCTTACTTGGGGCCATGAATAAGAAGTGCAAGGTCCTTTGTCATCTTGCCAGATTCCACCGTTTCAATACATGCAGATTCAAGTCTGTGTGTGAAATCCAGCAGCCGATCATTTTTATCCAGCTTTGCCCTAAACGGAAAATATACCATTATTAAATTAGCAGGTACACAAACAGATGAACAAACAAAACAGAACATGATTCTAATAGGTCTTCTAAGTTCTAAGCTCATGTGTGAAATTCATCATTTACTCCAACAAGAATGATTACCTGTGTTCTAGTCCACGAGTCCAAGCAAATATTGAGGCAATACTGTTGGTGCTCGTCTCCTGCCCTTTCTGATGTAGCCTGAAATGTCTAGTTACAGTCCCATGAGCAGCCTCAGCTTCTAATGTTTTCCCATCAGAAGACAACTGTACAAAAGAAACTGCTATTTAGCGATCCAATATAATAAAAGCAGACTAGGGACATCTATGCATCCTAGTGGTCTAATCATAAGTTTGTGGTATTTGAGGCCAGGGTTTCAAGTCCCAGTCCCATACTTGAATAAAAAAATGCAGCTCATCCTAATGTGTAATATTGTTTTTATGCAATGGGGTTTACAGAGATGCAAAAGATAACACAACGTACCAGCACCGATGTCATCAAACCCAGGGAACCAAAACCTGAAACAAGCAAATAATCACACGGTAAGCAAGGATGCAAATCATCTCAATAATGACTTGACAGTATATTCGAATTTATAACAGCCGGAGAAAACTGGTGCAAACCTTGGGCCAGGAAATCACTCTGGACGTCTCCATCATAATTTTTGCACGCCCAAACATACCCACCCTCACTTTTTACAGCATAGGCCACCATGTCGTCAATCAACCGGTGCTCATACCTATATGCATCATGAAAAGATCTAAAGATTGTCTGTCATTCAAGAAAAAACAATCATAATCAAAATCTGGATAAATTAGCACAAACCATATTGAGTTCTCCTCAAACTTCTCCTTCCAGTTCTCTTCATATACCTCTTGGAAGATGTCTTTGAATCTATAATTCATTTCAAATTTGCAAGTGTCAATATTGGACTGGTCTGGTATCACATGATTAGCTGTGGTGTAGTAAGGCAACAAAAAAAAAGAGCAGTCAGAACACAAATCATGGAAAGACATTCTGCTCCCTGTCTGAACCCTAATGTCCTCAAGACTCTGTGACACTGTGCCTTCACAGTTGTGCTACCACGATGATCTTTCCCACAGTGTACAGTTACCACTGCATATTTATGAGCAATATTTCGTCTGGACTGTGAATGAGCAATATTTCGTCTGGACTGAGAATGAGCAATATTTCGTCTGAGATAACTGACCGGTGACACTGTGCCTTCACAGTTGTGCTACCATGATGATCTTTCCCACAGTGTACAGTTACTACTGCATATTTATGATCAATCTATCCCTGATTTTGTTCTTTCCCTAGTCTTTTATGTTTATAGAAGCATCAGAGGGGAAGGTCTTTGGTAGTCCTAGAGGCAGTAACAGAATGCTTAACACTGTTTTCCATACTGGGGTGAACCCCAAATTTCATCACTAAGAAAGGAACGAAATTACAAGTCTTTACAGTTTAAGGCCCGAGGCATCTAGTTCACCTACCGTAAGAAAACTAGCCTGGATTGACCAGCATCTGGCTAGCCAAAAGAGTAGACTGAAACTACCACCCACGACAAAGTTTTAATAGCACTCCCTAACAGCAGAAGTGAAGGAACCAACAAAAAGTAAAATACATAGCACACTGTGACAGACTGACAGCAATATGAGGGGGAAAACATACAACAAAACATGGCAATTCCAACCTGCTATCGTATTTTGTTTAGTTTATGCACAGAGATAAAGTTCCATCATCATTGAAGCTTAAGTAGCGACATAAGCAGCCATCCAGGGATGCACATCGCCATTTTTTTTTTTTGGAAAGTGCCATCAATCACAAATCATGGAAAGACGTTCTAGCCCCCATCTGAACCCTAAAGCTAAACCAGACTAGGTAGTTTTTACTTTTTAGTTTGCGAAGACTTCAGGGAAAGAAATATTGAAATGAAAGATTGTAATGATAAACATGCAGTAGTAACTGTATTTGAAGGAAAGATTTTAGTGGTAATCTGTTTTCCTACAAATAATGCCTTGGCCACCTATGTCAGGCAAAATGCTTGCTCAATCTCAATTCAGGTTTAGATAACAAGATGAAACCATGTATACATTCACACAAGCATCGGAGAAGGGTCCTTGGTAGTCCTTGAGGTGACAAAAGAATCCATGATAAGAGCAATAAGAGGGGAACGTACTACGAAGAACAAAGGATGGAAATTCCTACCTGCCGTCGTACTTTTTTAGGATTGTGTTCTTGGTGCTGAGATAAAGAGGCCACTTTTTGGAAAGTGCCATAGCCATAGAGGACTCAGCAAAAGCCCTAATAGACTAAAAAGGAGAGAGAACGTTACAATAGCACTCAAGAGAAGATATCAATGAGTCCTATTAATGTTCCACAATACCTCGTCCACATTGTACATTGATAATGCCACACCAGGTCCTTTAAAATCATAGACATCCAGCTCCACCGCCTCAGCTCCCTCAGGCACTGATTTCTCAGTAGCAACAAGGAACCAGATGAGAAAATAACATAGCAGATTTATGATAGAACTAAATAGTGGTCAAATGGAGCTCACCAAATACCATCTTAAGCTTTCCTGGACCATCAATAATCATATCAGTTGCTCGATACTGGTCACCAAAAGCATGCCTTCCTATGCAGATAGGTTTCTTCCAGCCTAAAGAATGCAATTTTATTAATTCGACAATTTACACTTGTTGCATTGAACATTTCATACAGTAATCTGCTTACCAGACAATATACGTGGTATGTTTTTACACAAGATGGGTTCGCGAAAAACAGTGCCTGCATGTCACAGTGAACAATTGTGGAAAGAAAGAATGACACAATTTAGCTACCATTGTCTAGGATATTTCATGTAATTTTCTAGTATGTTAAACCACACTTATTAGAAGTCAGAAAGAGCAGAGAGTAAACCATTTAGAATATTTCTTATTGTGCCGTTTGGGCTCCGCCACATAGACTTGAGTTTGAACTCTTTGACTCTTGTCTCATCTGCATAAAAATAAATGCACCTTAATACCCAGATATATAATTGAAAACAGGAAATAAAAGTTGAAGGGGCTTACCAGGCGTGATTGTTGCACACTTAACAGCTACATTATACCTGTTGAGAGCACAAAAAGAGATCTTACAGATACAAATAGAATGTACAAAACGATCTTGCATATAGAATGGCATCATGGTACTTGAAAGCCAAATGGGAGTTCGCAGAAGATCCAGCATGATTCTGGGATGAACTATATTTTTTATAATTAATTCCAGGATATTAAGATTGTTAGGCATGATTACCAGAACAACAGTGGAAGAGTTAAAAGTTTAACAATTTAGATAATCAACCAAATCTATAGTAATTGGGTGATTGAAACACCAGAATACGATAACACCTGGTGATTGAAACACCATAACACCAGAATATATAGACAGGAAATGAGTATACCAATCCTACGTAACGCGATGAATAGCAAACTAAAAACATTCAAGTCCCTTTAGCATTGCCAAAAAGCAAAGCCTGGTCCTGCCATGGAGAAAATGTGCACCACTATAGACATTTGATACTCTTCACAGAAAACTATCAGGGAAAAAGAGAATGTGGAACATTAAACACAACGCCTTATGTTATTGTGTAACTTCCTCGGAAATGTTAGTAATTGCCGTGCATGAAAGATATTTACATGCTTTGAACAATGCATCCATGATTATGGCAGCGGCGTGAAGAAATAACAAATGTACAGCCAGCTAGATTGGATGTCCCATGAAAAACACCGACCCTTGTTCCTAAATGCTTTGGTGACTAAATTAATGACAACAATTAGTAGCTTCACATGTCCAAACATGGATCCCCAGGGGCCAGGGGAAAGACAGGAATTAATCTTACTTCAATGTAGCCTCTGCACTCTCCACGGTGACCTCATCATTGGTGGCGTCCCTGTTGAGAATTCCAAGATCATAGTACTTCACATCCAGCTCCAGGTACGGGAAGATGAGCTGCACACAGTCCAATTCAGTCCCATCCCATTCACATCAGCAAACCACCAAGTGATTAAAGTACATGTAACTAGTGATCGAGAACAGCAGAAAACAACATAGAAATCCACAGCGGCACAGACCTTATCCTTTATCATACTCCATATGACCCGAGTCATCTCATCCCCTGAAAGGAAAGCAAGCAAAGTAGCAGAGTCATCATCCCCCCACGCCTACACCCGCTAGACACAAAGGGAAGACAGGAGCGGGGGCCCAACGTACCGTCCATCTCGACGATGGGGTTCTGGACCTTGATGCGACCCTGCTCGGCCACCGCCGCGGCGGCGGCCGCGTAGCACCGGAGCGAGGCGCCGCGGAACGCGCGGCCGCTGCCGGGGGCAGGGAGGCGGCGCGCGGGGAGCAGGGAAGGGAGGCGGCTCCCGCCGCGGGCGGGGTTTAAGGGGAGCAGGGCTCTGGCCGCGGTGGCGGAGCCAGACACGGAAGCGCGAGCCATGGCGGGGGAGGAGAGGAGAAGGCGGGGCAGGAGCAGGTGGCGCATCCCACGAGCCGAGCGCTTAAAGGAGCACGCGGCGCGTGGGAGGCGCGCGTGCCGGTGAGGGGGAGAGGAGGACGACGCCGGCGTGGGCGAGACTATCGGGTGGGTGGCGTGGCGAGCGGCGGCCGGCGCGTGGGTTTTGCCTGGACCTTTTGGTCGAGCCGGTCCACGAGCGAGAGGAAAGCGAGCCCGACTCTACAGTTCAGGAGTCCGGTGCACGGCTGCCTGCTTGCTGTGTCGTTTGGGTCTCGTGTCGTGCCACGTGTCCTCACGCATTTCGTCCGGATTGCGTTGGCGAGCTGATTTTCGTCAGTTCGTGCGAAACTCTATCGAAATTTGCAGTATGATTTGCTAATGTTCAGTTCAAAATAATATCTAAAATGAAATGGGCTGCAAAGTCAACAATTATCCTGTCCTGTTGCAAACATAGATCATCACGAAATCGAACGGGAGATTTCTCCCACAAGGAGAGTCAGATCACACAGAATCATTTCTACACAAACGCTCTGGAAGTGGCAACATTTCAACAGAAACGTAACATTTTTATACAGGGCAAAGATCAAGACCAACCAGAACACATCCACAAATACATAGTCAGATAATCAACATAGGCATATCTTATTAAAAATACACGAATGCTGCTTCCCAGTAGTTCGTGTTCCATTTCACAACACTAGGGAGGGACAAGACATCAACTGCTCGCTGCTCTGCGTCTGATAATCAAGTCCAGTAAGATACTATACAGAGGTTCCTTCAATTGAATGACATCCAAAATAGGATCAGGTCAAGAGCGCTCCCTTCGATGGAATGACATCCATAAATAAGACCCAGACGAATACTAGGAAAACTATGGAAAGATTGCACGCTCAGCATCATCTTGGTGAACCAATGTGCGAACCCGGCTTCACTGCTTGAAGTGCTGCAAACAGATATCTGATCAGATATAGCACTAAAAACTAGCAAGCAAGTATGGTAGCATGAAATGACACTGCACTTCAACAGAATAAGGCACAAGGCAAAATTATTTATATCTCACATCATTCTGGCCACGCGCATCCTTTAATTGCTCTGATAGCTCCTCTCTCACTTCCTTAGCTGAAAAGGGAACAAGTCCATCAGTTTTTTAGATGAATATAATAACCAGATGACAAAAGCAGAGGAACCTAGCAATTTGATACACAGATTTAGGCCATTTAGCATGCAACAAAATAAGTACTCAATTGATGTTCAAAGTTAGAAACATAATTATTCTTACCTTTAGATGATAGGCTCTTAAGTGTCCTGTTGGTCTTCACAGCAAACCTCTGGAATGTAGGGCTGCAAAATATCATGTCTCACTGTAAGTAAAAACAAACAACCCACAAACAACAGCATGTAGATCCCAAGAAACTATACTAGTACAATCAAAATAGCAAGTACATTACTAAAGAGATAGGTAATACTAGATATAGTTCCTCGACGTCCAGTAGCATCAAAAGAAATTCTGCCCCGGATAGCGAGAGGAACCATTGAGACTTTTGCTTCACCTTCCAAAGCTCAGGAACCAAAAACAAGCTCATGAGCATGAACCAAGAGAAGCGGCACCAACTAAAACAATATCATAGGAACTGAACCAAGAGAAGTGGAACTAGCAAATAAACATACAATAAAAACTAAAAAGAGTCGAGAGCACAAAATTCATGACAACTCAGTCCCTTAGATGTTCTTTGAATCATGCGATCATTTCCGCAAGAATCATCACAGGTCTGTAACTGTGAAAGGACTCATCACTGTTATCATAAACACATCAACACATCACTTCAAATGTGCAACTATCAGAAACAATCTGCTGAACAGTAACCTAAACATCAGAACTTGAATTCAAGTGAATTGCAACTCAGTCCCTTAGATGTTTGTGAGTTCAGGCAATCATATCCACAAGAATCATTACACATCCATAAACATATATAACTATTGTTATCAATAAAACATCATGCCAAAGTTAATCAGGACACCTAATCAACAGCAGGAAAAAATATGGGAAAATAATCATGGCTCAGACATCCAAGGAAGGATTTTACAGCATTAGCTCTCAAGCCTGGCGGGGCAAAAGCTCTTGGGCGGCTACTGCGAATGTTGAGAAACAAGCCTTAGATTTATCATCATCGCCATGGGTTAACAAAACAAAATCAACTAAAATCAAACTAGTGAATATAATCACCGACCAGCTCTGTGGAGATTGAGAAGCAGTCAAAAGGTTCCTATCAACATGTGAAAACAATAGACGTGGCATCAGGCCAAAAGTTCATTCTATTACAGTTGGCAAACTAAAGCTAAATAAATTAACAGGCTGTTCTGTATCAACCCTCAGATACCCGATTTAAACTACACAACACAGCCAAATCAAACAGCAGCAGATGGGAGCTCCGTCCCACCGCAAACCACAAAGGTTATGGTCAACTGCACTTGTTATCAGTAGGTCTCAGCATCTTTCCAGAGATAACAGCCTAAATACTTGTAAAATTTAAGCAAAACTGTGACTCAGTCCCTTAGATGTTCTTTGTATCAAGCGATCATAACCGCAAGAATCATTACAGGTCTGTTAGGGCTCATCATCGTCATGGACACAACTCGACAGCAATCCAGGAACAATGATCGAAAGCAGAAAAAAAACGCAATAAGACATCATAACCGCGAGAATCGCTAGATGTCTGTTAGGGCTCGTCATGATCATGGAGAGAGTCAAGAGCAATAAAGGAAGACAGGTATCGACAGCCCGAAACAACTTTCTATAACAAAGTCATGTATGTAAGAGCCGTACGGTGCCCCGTTCATGGCGAATCTCCGAGGGCGCACGAGAGGGGGTCGGCCCAAGATACAACAGGATGATGTGGCTTCAAGGGAACGAGTCCGTTGGGAACCGACCGGCAAAACCGATCCTCCCAAGGACCAGATGACGAAGCGCAACGACTCGCATCGAATCAACACCGAACCCGAAATAGAAATCGCGCGAGGCGACAGTAGACAGATCTAACGATAGGGCAGGAACGGGGGAGGGCGGAGAGGGTGGCGTGCTTACCTGTTGGCAAGGCCCTCGACGATGAACTCGTTGACGACGTAGCTCAGCGCCCGCCCGAACAGGTTGCCGCCGGCCATGGCGCGCCCTGGGGATGGAGGAGGAAGAAGAAGCTTCCGGAAACGGGGAGGACCGTGAAGGCGGCGGGTCAAAAGGAAAGGTGGGAGATGGTCGAGCCTTATAGGAGAATGGTCCCTTTGCTGCCGTTAGATTACGCAGTTGATGGCGAGGTTTGGAGATTAAACGGTTGGGATTCGTCGATCAGTGGGAACCCTAGAGGGCGATGGCGAGGCCCCTGGGCTGCGTAGGCCAGTGCTTTGGGCTTCGGTGACAAGACGCTGCAACTTGATGTTCGATTGGGCTTGAAAGGCATAAGATTTACGTGGGTTCACGACTGGGCCTTTTCCAATGGCCGAAATCACTAAGATTTTTTTTTCTACTTGTCACAAATCGAAGTGTGATCGTCTGGTTCTTATATTTCGAGCTGTAAGTTTTTTTTCAATTCAAATTAGAAGTTCCAATTTCCAAATCACAGTTGAATTTACCGTCTGTTTTGAAGCTACTAGTAAGCATGCACGTGCTAACGCTATGGATAAATTTCTGACATACAAAAAGAGCATACATGTCCTATTGAAAAATCAAATCAACAGCATAGTATTACATAACAGTTGGCTAGAAATATTTCCTTTTTTCAATGTTTTCCTTTCTATGCTGACTTCCAGTTATTTAATCCTATCAAATGAGAAAAAAATCAGGGTTTCAACCGGAAGCTCCAAGTAACCAAGTCTGCCTACTCACTTGATGCACGAATTGTATTAACAAGAGCTCCAACTCATGTCTATGACTCCCTTTATCTGTTCATTCTCCTTCTGCTGCTTCTCCAACGCAGTGTATTGATTTTCCACCCATATCTCCTAACCCATGTCCAAGCAGCTCCAAAGATGCATCACAACCCAAATTGCCAAGAACAGAACTGCAAGACAACAACACAAAATATTAGGCATCATCATCTCGGGGAGCAATATCAAGTAGATTCTGCCCAGGTAGCGAGGGATCCTAAACACACCATGCTTGTAAGACCATATCAGAAAAATCATGAAAATTAGAAGAATATATTGATGGGTAGTACCTTATGGATCACATCCCTACAAATCAAATCATGAAAAGTGACAGCCTTACACTCCTACTGCTAACTATCTGCCTACCTACATTCCAATATTCTTGATATATTTTTGGTAATGTTGAGCAGAGCCGTTAATGTTGTCATTGTTTGTTCCAAAAGTTCACCTACCTAAGCAGATAAGTCTGAGGAGGTAAACAAGTGTTTTAGTGGACTTCTATGCATAAATGCTTTGGAGTACAATCGCAATAGCTTCAAGGATATATTAAAACCATAATCATAAATATGCAGTATGTTCCTCGAAAAAAAGATGTACAGTAGTGTTTTTACTGAAGTTGTGAATGCATTTGTGGATAAGATCCCCATTTGTGGATAGGATCAAAACATATGTTAGATTAGCTTTATCATCCATCCAAACAGCAAAATGCCTCCTTTACCATTTGTGGGTAAGATCAGGTGGCCAAGTGTTCCATTAAATAATTGACATCCATTAACCTGCAGAACAACAACATATATATGCTTGTCCTGTTCCATGCAAGTAATACCACAGAAAGTACTAATATCCTGAAAATTAAATCATCATACTTCTACTATAAAAAGGCATGCCCTTCTACACGTGGCACTCAGTGGCATTACTACTCTTGTATCTCGAGTGCTGAGTCAGAGTGCCATGTATTTGAAGCTGCTATGCTCTATGTTAAACCAACTCTACATGGATTCACTTATTCATCTTCCCATTCAGTTTAACAGGAAGGGGCATGTGACCAGCTCATTCATGTGATCAGTTTCCTTTTGCAGTCTTTGAAAAAGAGATAAATGCATGAATTCATCAATTTAGTTAACTGATATATACAGCAAAAAAGAAGCTGTAAAATTCATCAGACCAGGCTGAAAGCACAACAAGATAAAGTTCCAGAAAATTTTTGGTAAAATGCACCTTATGACATAGGGAAGAACACTTTTCTGAGAATGTTAGGCAAGATCATTTGGATGCTACCTGACAAAGATCTGGGCAGCCGAAAATATGTGTTCAAAGAAGCAGAGTTTAGTGCAAGATTTGTTAAAATATCATTAGTTTCCTCCAAGATTTGTTCTTGAATATCCCTAGAAAAGACAGATAAATTATATAATCTGACATATGTTTAGCATTGCAATGCCTGAATTGCTCCAGTTATCTTTAAATACAAATCAACACCTATACACATTTTTTTTTCTACAGAGGTCAGGACTATATACATCAAGCACCAGTATAGTTTAAGTCAAACAAAAATGTCAAGAACTCCATCTATGTGGTTGGTGGCATTGGGGGAAATAAAGAACTCATCTGTCACTTTGAACAGGAGGCACAACAAATTTCCTAATAAAATTTATTCAAACGGACAACCGATCAGGTGCATCTACAAATTCTTACCGAGATTTTGAGACCAAGTCTCACTGAAGAAATAGAGAGAATTTTGAACAAAAGACAATCATGTTACCTTACAATCCACGATGTGCAGTAGACACGAGTCCAAAAATGAAGGCGCACATGCTCCAGAAATGAACCTCAGCATCGCCTCATCCACGTCCACAATGATGTGCCAACACCCTCAATCGATCTAGAACCAGCTAATAATTCTATTCTCATTGAAAGCAGAAAACTCATCAGCAATCCCAGATTATAAGCTAGGTCACTAAATTTCTAGACATCCTCATGCAGAATAGCATCAAATATCTCCTTTTCAGTTTCTACACAGGAAAGCAGAGGGTAAATAACAAAAAGAGGATAACATTGCTGCTTAATAGTATGCAGGTAAAAATTTTTGAAGTAGAAGTGGTTCTAGGGGCACATGTACCAGCCCAAAATGGAGGCACGCCACTGAGAAGAATGTACAAAATAACACCTGAACTCCAAACATCTAACCTACATTCCATATGGTATTTGCGCACGTGTGTGCCGGTGTTGCACAGGATTGCGAGCATCCTCTCAGTCTGCAGCAGAGGCATGAGGTGAGGATCCGACACATTTCCACAAACGAATTACAAATTATTATTAGCTAAGGAGTGGATTCCTGATAGCCAAAGAATGACTCTGCACCTCAAGTTGGACAAGCGTGTGAATAATCTCATTGACATGGAGCAACAACACCGCGCCGCACCCAAATGCTTGGATCTGCATATCCACCACCATCGCACTTCAAGAGCACGTTAGCGCCGGTGCCACAATTGCAGCAATGCACGTCGCATCGCCGAAAACTGCACCGCAAGGGTGAGGCCACCCACCGGCTGCCACATCAACTATTGCGCTCCCTTCCCCGCCCGATTTGGTGAGCACACACGGCAAGCTCCCCGCAACAGCCGGGAGGCACCGCGTGAGGGTGGTGACAGCACACGCCCAGCCCAGCCCCTCATCGATGGTCCTCCGTGCAGCAGCTCCTTCTCCGGCTTCTTCCTCCCTTCAGGAACCATCAAGAATTCAGCATTAGCGTCTGTTATCTCTACATGATTCAGCACAATCCATGCAGTTCCTCTGAACTGTATTGTACCTAAGGAACTCTGCGGAGTCTCAAGACGCAACTCCGGCGGCGGCCGCGGTGGCTCGACGACCTTCACGCGGGGAGTCTCCCCCTGCTCGGAGATGGAGTCGTCCTTCGTGACCGGCCAGCGCCTCCACGCGCGTGAGCACCGGTAAAGGAGGCCGGCAGAGAGGGGACCCCAGGCATGCGCCGGACACCGGGGCCACAGCCTCCGCGCGTGCGAGCATGAGTGCGGCACAGAGGCAACGCCGGCTTGCCGCGCGGCCGGCCAGCGCCTCCACGCGCGCGAGCGCCGGTAGAGGAGGCCGCGCCAGCGCCGTCGAAAAGGGGAGGGCGGCTCCATGTCGCCCAGGCGAAGGAACGCTGCGCTAAAGCATATCCAACTAAGGGAGGAGTAGCTCCGGTGAGGAAGAGGGCGGATCCGGACCCCGGCAGCCTCCGGCGACCCAAAACGGAGGTGGAGGAGACGACCTAGGTTTTGGGGCTGAGGGAGAGAGCGGAGGTAGGGAGGAACAGGGCCGGCCGACTTCAGCACAGCTGGTCAGCCGCCGCCATCGCAGGCAGCCGGCCGGGCGGCGGCAGCGGCCATAGGAGGCGGTTTACAGTGGGGAGGTGGCGGCGGCGTCGAGCCGCCGGGTTGGGGCGACGCGGGGGCGGGGGTGAGGTGGCTTTCCCCTTTCTCTGTTTTTTTCTCGGCAAAACTGCAGCATGTGGGAATCGAACTCTGGTGGAGCACAGAGCGCCGGTGCGGAAGATCGGTCGTAGGATCGAGTTGAAGCCCGGTAGCAAGCAATTTGAACCGTTGAGTTTGATGAAGTTGTTTTCTTGGGTACATTTGTTTGGGGACGGACCAGTTTCGCTATCTCTGCGCGTGACGTTTTTGCTGGGTGGCCTTAGCAAAGAAAATTCAGTGCTTTAATGGAGGGAAGAGTGCCAAAACTTAAGTAGAGCAGCATGTTAAATTCCCTAGTGCCACAGAAATTCTAGCATGTTCCCTCACTGCCATAAAATTTTAAAAGTTCCCGTAGTGCCATAGAGATTTTAATTTATATCTTTACTGTCATTCCGTCCGCTTTTCCATGCGCGTGCTGTTAACTGGGATGCCAAAAGACGAATTTACCCCTAGCCCCACATGTCAGTGCTTCCTTCCTTCCCTCCTCTCTCTCCCCCTTGGCCGACCGGCGGCGCGGCAGGGCGGGCCCGTGGCCAGCGCAGCCAGGGGCGCATGTGGCCTGCGGCGGCGGTAGAGGGAAGCCGGAGACGGCGGCAAGCACGCAGCCGGCGCTGGGGCGCCAGCGCGGCCCGCGGCTGCGGCAGGTGGGCTGCGAGCAAGGGCATCGTGCGGTGAGCGAGGCCGGCCGGCGGCGTGGTGGCGCGAGCCCGTAGCCGGCGCAGCCGAGCGCTGCAGCAGCGTGGCGCAGGGGCGCGCGCGCTGGGCCTGTGGCGAGCACGTAGCGGCGGCAGCGGCGCTGGAAGAACGGGGCGAGCGAGGCCGGCCCGCGGCGTGGCGGGGCGGGCTCGCAGCCAGAGCGGCCCGCGGCGAGCATGTGGCGTCGGCTGGTCGGCTGCGACGTCTCGCCTTGGCGAGGCGCAGGGGCGCAGGCACGCGGCGGTAGAGTCTACACGGGAGGGAGGGAGGGAGGGAGGACGGGGAGGAAGAGAAGCACTGACATGTGGGGCTAGGGGCAAATTCATCTTTTCACATCCCAGTTAACAGCATGCGGATGGAAAAGGGGACGGAATAGCACTGAAAGGATACATCAAAATCTCTATGGCACTAAGAGGAACTTCTAAAATTTTATGGCAGTGAGGGAACATGCAAGAATTTCTGTGGCATTGAAGGAATTTACTCTTCTTATCAATTCAAGGCTATTCTAAGTTTAAAAATTTGACACGGAAATTTCTACAACTACTGGACCCCTGTCAAAATCAAGTTGGAAGTATCAAATAGACGTGAAAAGCTATCCAGACAATACAGTCATCATGTTAAGGGATGAAGTGAGTCTTCAAGGTCTATATTCGTGGCCAATTCTTGTTTCGTCACACATCTAACTCGTGTCATACTCTCCTTCGCCCAATTCAAAACCAGGTATTGCTGTGTGTGTGTTTGGTTCTTGCGACCAACATGCCATGCCAAATTAATAATTGAAGATCCATGTTGGCCATATTTCAACATGACATGCAGGTTCCATGTTTCATACTCGTAGTTTGGTCAAAATTTTGGTTTTGTTTCCACCGAAGTGCACAAAAATTTGCCTGGTCACAAACAAAACAACCATTTTAAGCCCAAAGTTTGGGATATTATCCTGACTTTAGTCGTGGAGTACAAATTTTAGTTAGGCTCTCTTTTGGGTATGCAACCAAAAAATCCATGCATTAATTTTCCCCAAGAAAATATAGCTCCATCTACAGAAACGCATGCTCCCAACTTCAAAACCGCATGCCCTCTGCATGCGCGAAGACCTCGATCCGCATCCACGCGTCCTTGACCGCAACTGCCCCCTCCCTCTCCCCACTCCCGCCGGCGCCCTAGTCCTGCTCGCCACCTTGGACGCCGCCATGCTCTGAGGAGGAGTGGAGACCCGATCCATCCGCCCGGGCTCAGTCGATCCATTCTCTTCTGTTGGTTACATGCGGTTGCTTGGACAGGCTACTCGTCTCGTCCGTTCCGGCCTCGACGCCAATCTCCTCTTCTTTCTTCGCCGAGAACGGTTGCGCTGCGCACTGTGATCGCTCGCTCGCGCCGATCGCTGCGTTCCAAGCAATGCCAGGGTGGAGGAAGGCGTGGCTGTCGGTGCTGGACCGAACCGGCGGCGGCGGCGGCTCCCTGCAGGCGCACCTGCAGGGCCACCACTCCCCGTCCTCCTCCTCGTCCTCCCTCGCCAGCTACAAGCGGGGCGGCAAGTACGGCGGCGGCCTCGTGAGCGGCAAGGCGGTGGTGGGCTGCTTCTCCGCCGCGCTCGCGCTCGCCTTCTTCTACGTCTCCGTCGCCGGCGGGCCGGCCGCCGACGGATCCTTCCCCTCCCCGGCCGCCTCGTCGTCCGGGATCCTCATGTCGTGGCTGTCGTCGAACTCGTCCACGGCGGCGCCGAGGAAATCGCTCCTTCCCCGCCATCCCGTTCCTCCTGCGGTGACCGCGGGCGGCAGCGCTGAGCAGAGCGACATGCGGAACGCGACAGCGGCGTCGCGCCGCGTGCACCAGAGCGGCGCGGTGGGGGACTCGCCGGCTTCGGAAGTCGGCTCGGGGCAAGCGGCATCGGTGCCCGCGCAGACGACGGCCAACGCTCAGGATTCTCCCCTACAGGACGCCGGAAATTCCACCCTCGGTTCCGATGCCGAACCCGCCGGTAACGGCACCAGGGAAGAAGAGCCCCAAGTGGAAACTGCGACGTCGATCCTGCGATGGCGAAGGAAAGACGGAGCAAGATCTCCCATCAACTCCGTCGTCGGTGCTCTCGGTCAGACGGCGAGGAGCATTGACATCGCCACTGGCAACCCCACAGACACCGGGGCTTCGAGCAGAGAGGAGGTAACCGAGAACGCTGCCGGTGACAACGTGCAGACCTCGGCCCGGCAAGCGGCTCTGCCATCACGGCCGGAGCGGAAGGAGGACAAGCACAGGCACAGGAGAGCCGTGAGGCACAGGCACCCGAGGCGACGGAAGGATATCGTCCTCCCGTCGCAAGATCTCCTCGCCGATCAGAGCGACGGCGACACGGCTGGCGTCAAGGCAGCCATGGCCGTCGGGCCAGGCAACGACATGCCCGGCTTGAACACCAGCATGGTCGTCGGGCCAGGGAACGGCATGGCCGCAGGCGCGAACGCCAGCATGGGCGTCGCCGGCGCCGGCAACAACCGGATCGTGTGGACGTCGGGCGTGCAGGACCTGGTTTCCTTCGCCAAGTGCGACGTGTTCAACGGGAGGTGGGTGAGGGACGAGGGCTACGGGTTCTACCGGCCCAAGTCGTGCACGCTCATCGACGACGACTTCAACTGCCACAAGAACGGCCGGCCGGACAGCGACTACCTCAAGTGGCGGTGGCAGCCGCACGGCTGCGACATCCCCAGGTACCTGGCATTTCTGAACAAAAGTTCATGTGATCTCGGCAGAAGATTATGTTAGAATCTCACGGGATTTCTCGTCGCCTTCTTGCTCCAGGCTGAACGCGACTGAATTCCTGGAGAGGCTGAGGGGGCAGAGGATCATATTCGTCGGCGACTCGCTGAACCGGAACATGTGGGAGTCGCTGGTCTGCATCCTTCGCCACGCCGTCAGGGACAAGACGGGCGTGTACGAGGCATCAGGAAAGAACCAGTTCAAGACCAGAGGATACTACTCCTTCAAATTCAGGGTATAGACGGGGTTTGTGATCACTACACGAGAAGTCTGAATTTCGTCAGTTCTTTGACTCATTGTTACTTCACTGCAGGAGTACAACTGCTCGGTCGATTTCATAAGATCGATATTCCTCGTCAAGGAGATGATCCGTGAGGGCACAAACGGTACTGAAGACGCAAAGCTGAAACTGGACGAGCTAGATGCGACGACTCCGGCGTACCGGACTGCGGACATCGTCGTCTTCAACACCGGTCACTGGTGGACTCACTACAAAACGTCAAGAGGGTACATCGCACTACTTTTCTGAACTGAATACCGTCAACTGCTTTCCATCATTCAACCATTGCTGAAGTATACCTGGTTGTCCACAGGCTGAACTATTACCAGGAGGGCAACCATGTGTACCGCAGCCTTGAGGTTTTGGATGCATACAAGAGAGCTCTGACCACCTGGGCTAGATGGGTCGACAAGAACATCGATTCGAGAAGAACCCAGGTTGTATTCAGAGGATATTCACTATCACATTTCAGGTATAACATCACCAATATGCTGCAGATTGTTGGTACCATATCTCCTTCATCTGACAATGATACCTCTGCCACAGGGGAGGGCAATGGAATTCAGGAGGGAGATGCCACAAGGAGACGGAGCCGATCTTCAACCAGACATACCTTGGCGAGTACCCTGAGAAGATGGTAATCCTGGAGCAGGTCCTGAGGCAGATGAAAACTCCCGTGATATACCTCAACATCAGCACACTCACTGACTACCGAAAAGATGGTCACCCATCAGCGTACCGAAGATGGTATGATACAGAGGAGGAAAGGATAGCAGCGGTGAAGAAGCAGGACTGCAGCCACTGGTGCTTGCCTGGGGTGCCGGATACATGGAACGAACTGCTGTATGCCTCGCTGCTCCAGGCAGGCAAAGGTTCCTGGAAGTTGTGAGATGATGGTTGCAAACATTAGGCTTCATCTCTTCACATGCCAATGCAGAGAAATCGCAGATGATTCACGAGGCTCCGGAGCTGTAGTTATAATTGGATAGAATTGCAAATCTTGCGTTTGCAGTAGACCCATTACTAGGACAAAATAATCATCACAACGATGATAATTTCTTAGAACTTTTTTGGGTAGTTCATGTACTGATGTACATATGAGACCTCAATAACGGATGTAACATGTCAAATAGATATTGGAAGTTGGGAATTCGTACCGTAGGACTATCTTCGCATATCTTCTTTGCATGAATTTGACTAGCAGCAGATGATAGCGTATGCCAGCTCTTTTTTTTTCGGCAAGGTATTCCAGTTATTTGACTAGAGCAGCTTGTTTCGAAAGCACTAAAACAAAGCCCCAACTGAATGGTCTGAGGTTCCTACTTTCAGAAGGCAGTAAAATACAGATATGATAGGTCGTTTCTTATAAGTAGAGAAATACTTTGTTGCTTGCCATGCAGAAGTATATGCTCCTAAGACAGGCCAAAAGGAAAAGTACTTCTCAACCTTTCTTGCTTCTCAATCTTTTCATGGCTGATAATCTTCTTATCATCATATTTCAGACAACAGTTATCTTTAAATCAACCAGAAGAGATTTTCCCTTGGTAGTAGTGTATGTATATAGCTGAAGTACAATTTACAAATACAAGCAACAACAGTGCGTGTTAAAATAATTTGAAACAACATAATAACAAAAAATACAAATAAAAAATAGTAATGTCTAGTTGCAGCACAGACCCATATACCATCAACACATCTGCAACAGAACAAGAAGAACTAAAACAATATGTGCTCATTTTTTCCACTCCCAACATAAACATATCTGATGGAAACAAGAGGAAAATAAGGTGTAGGCAGCCTGGGATGGGGGGATTCAGAGACAGACAAAGATAACAATGAGCAACAAAGTATTGTCATATCTTTCATTCATAGTATCATGTTTCTAGAGTACACATGAGACAAACATGGGCTCAGCAATGTATACATGGATCCATCACACGCACGAATACTTTTATCCATTTTGCTTCCGCCTGACACAACTAGAAGGTAAAAGAAAAACGGGAGGACTCCAGATGGAGTTCACCATTGCCGTCTTGTGACTTGCCGGTTTATGCCTACCTCAGCTGACCACCAGGGCGGTCAGAAAAGGCACCATAAAACTGAATGCTTCTTGAGGAGGAGCTCAGCTTTGGCCCTCCATCTTCATTCTGCTTTAGCTCTCAAGAACCATGTAGATGCTCAAGCCATGCATCATCCATGGTCTATGGGGGCTGTGAACCAGGGGAGGGAGAGGGCTACTTTATATACCCTGGTGAGCTTGATGATGTCTGCAGGTGACTGTCCAGCTAAATATATTGCAAGAACTGAGAATCTGCATGGTGGTATTTCATATTGACCACCACGGCATGTTTTAGTGGACAATAAAAGTTAAACCAAAGTTTACTGTTGTAAGTGCTCATTTGCTGGAACTCACAGTCACACCAATGCTGTTCTTGCCTCAGCACATGTCAATTCTGACTATATTCCTTCTCCAGATAAATTCCCATTCCACTTGCAAACCTAATGTTATCAAGAAGTATTTTACTCAAGAGAAGTAGAGAACAATGCATAACCTAACATATAATAAGCTGGATGTATGCAAGCACTACGAATATAGTGCTATCCAGTTCCAGCTCTGAGGGTATACCAGTATAACTATTGAGTACCTCTTTTACAACTGAGGGTATACTGGTATAACTATTGAGCACCTCTTTTATATGGTGCAAAATTTACATTATCATCTTAGCCGTTTGATTTTCATTCGTTGTTTCATTGGTTTTGTACTTTCAGTTTCTCCAATAGCAGGTAACAAATTTTCAGTTATGTAGGAGTAAACCTGGTGCGTAACTGTCATTAAGTGATAATTTATCAACAAATAATATTCAGTAAGTGATATGGAACTAAATCTACTGATAAACAATAGGGGGGAAGGCTGCCTTTACAAAAAGGTAAAGGAGCACTTTCCGCCTTTAGAGCTACTACGTTTAACAATGTGGAGCTAGAGTAATGTGGCCTTCCTGGTCATCCACTAGCTCATGCTTATCCAAAGCATTGCACTTCCTAATTTTGAAGTGTAAAGTAGAATGTCCCTCCATCTACTTAAATCAGCTCCTGATACGATGCTATTGAAGTTGACAAGATCTCGGTTTCATGCAAGCAGCACTCTCGAGTCTCAACTACAACATCCTTAATATACAGAAATAAATTCAAAAGATCATCTGTGTACTTAGTGGATGACTGTTCCCACTAGGACTGAGAGGAAATCACTACCACCTATTGTGGCGTGCACAAGTGGACCACCAACGGAATTTCTGAACTATGGCTCCTTTTAATAGATGGCTGAGGTGTAAGATAGTGAGAAACCTCACAGAAATGCACTCAATGAGTGATAAGGACCAACGTTCCAAGCTCCTGTCGGTAGCGACCGGTTACCACTAGTAACAGAAGATGAACATTGTTGATTTCAAAACCATCCAATGTAGGCACTAGACACCAAAGTTTGTATTTAACTCAAGTTGCCGGTCTCCATCAAATGCAGTTGATTTTTAAAAAAAATCAAGAAAATATTATAAAGCTTGACTGAAGATTAGTCCAACAAATCCACTGCACTTCCAGCTAAGAGAGCTAATTTTACCAGCAAAACTTATGCAGCGAGTGCAAAAAAAAATTAGCTTGCTATCAATACACTGAATGGCAGAAGTCAAATAGATTCATAGCTTAAATTTACTTCTAAATTCGTAATATTAGCAAGCTACATATGATGATGTACAATCGCCTATTTTATACGTGATGTTTCATGTTTGTGCGCAAACTAGTAAACTGGTTCGTTTTTGCTGGTACAGAATGTTCACAATAATTCATTTTTTTCAAACCATAGCCATTGCTAATCTTTTTGATTTCAATGCTAGTTTCTGAAATGGTAAGTAGATTCAGAGCTGCCAACTGAGGAATGACCATGTCGACATATAATGAGAAAAGGAAAAACTAAGCTACTAAGGTGATCCACATCACAAGTTTGAAAAACTGGTGCCATATTTGTGATGTTACACTAGTCACCAACCATAAAAACTGTGCCTGTTCATACTGACATGCATTTAGAGACTGCCATGTCCGTTACCTTGAGCGTGAATACACTTGTGGTAACACAATGAGCATTTCCCTTCTTACTTCTTAGTCGTAAGCAGGATAAGAACACAGACATAACTGAGGCAGTTGGACCAGAGTCCGGTCAAGTACCTTTCTCCGATATCTAGACCAACATAAATCAAATTCCAAGATAGTTCTCATCGATTAACATCAATGGAAAACTTTAAAGTTTTGCAGTGAGGAAGCTGGCAACCAATACTAATATCAATGAGCCTAGTTGAAAATTGAAAACACACATAATTCTGGATAGGCTCATGACTACAATAAGCAAGCATAGGTTAAAAGAGCTACCTGAATGAAATTATATCGGTTCATTCAGGAAATAGCTTCATGGTGTAGTCATGCTTGAATTGACGCGACAGACAAGCGAGTTCCACGAAGTGAATGGTAAAGCGCTTTCGCCTATCGGCCGGCTTTAAGCAACCTTCACATTTCCTGCTGAGCCTATCAAGAGTAGCTCGGCATCGGGAATCTATGAAGGAAGAATACCCCTTTGCTTGTCTTTATCAGAACATTTTTGCTTCTCACTTTGGGCAGTTAGCAATAATCTTTCTATGGACGTCCGGAAATCTGTTTCATGTAGCTTGGCAAGGACGAGCATGGTGGTCCCTATATCTCTGAGGGGTGTACCACTGTTTTTTTTTCAAGTCAGCTTAAGAGGTTCAAAAGGGGGAATCACTCCCGTCGAGAGGCCCTCTTCCTCCTCTACCCTGCCCGCATTTATTTGGAAGGGGGCCAAAGAAATGTCTCCACCTGCTGCCAACAGTCTTTCTTCGGAATTCTACTGAACGGGTCGATCCTCCCCTCTTTCAAACGACGTATAAGCTACAGGATAAGCTTAGAGAAATGTTCATTTGCTGAGATACTGGATGCTTACCATCGAGAAATCTTTTACTGGGCATTCGGCCCGGCTCGCAATTATGAACGGAACGGGCAAGAGTGATCTTCAAAAGCCCAGGTTGGCTTTCCCACTTCCAAATCCGTAATAGTAAAGTAAGAGTAAGGTGCGGATAGCGGACAATTTCCATAATAGATAGCTAAAGTGCTTAATCCTGAGAAGATGGGAGACGTCGATTGTTAGAGTACTCTTGACAAGTGCATTTCTCAAATTCTAAAAGATTGAAAGCATGCCTGCCTGTTTGTTCTTTTCAGTTCCAATCAACCTTCTTTTTCTTTTTGAATCCAAGCAGGTTTCAGTTTCAAGAGGAGATGCTACTAAACTAAGGAAAAGTAAATCAAAGACGAAGTGTGAATATCAAGATGAAGCTTTGCCTTAAAGCTTGGCTAGGTTCTCTGGTTGCCACAAACGGAGAAGGCGATCATAAAATGAACAAGTAGCAACAACTGAGGAATTTCCATTCTGCTCCGCTCCTTCACTGTTCTGCCAATCCGCACCATATGCTAAGGACTCATGCTTGCAATATGTTTCCATTATCGTAGCATCTCCAGAACCTACTTTGACAATGGCAAACCCATTGTGCATGCATGCAGCCAATACAACATCTGCAATACTAGGATGATACTTCATCCTCCACACACCACCTCCTAGATTTATCGACTTTTCGTTAACAGGTTTTGCCATTAATCTCATGTCCCAAACTCTGAGAAATTCATCATAACTTCCGGTAAGTAGCATGTTCCCCTCAAATGGATTCTGAGCAAAACAACAAACACCCATACTATGAGACTTTTTGTTTTGAAAAACAATGTTAGATGGGCTTTCTCTCAAGTCCAAGCAACTGAAACAGCAGTCGTCTGATCCACTGTACAGCAAGTGTGGCCTTGTGCGATCAAAATAACATGTCCAGACTTCGAATTGATGTGCAGCCCATTGTTCTGATATCTCCAGTTGGTCCTCTCTCACTGAGACCACAGACAGTGAGCCATCTGATAATCCAACAGACAGAGACTCAGCAGTTTGGTTCCAGTCCACGTACAGGCACATTGAAGAAGAAATATCTTCATCACACACATCCGTGAAGACAATGCCTGTGTAATTTGGTTACAGAAAGCACTTGAGTTAGCTCTGAAGATATGCAATAATACATGTTGGACTACAGATATGACAAATATTAAGTGTTTGAACTCTTTATTTTATCGGAAAGTGTTTGAACTCTTAAATATGCATGAGTTATCCCGAACCCACTTCTTTTCAGCGATCAGTATAAAGACCAATTCTGTTTTCAAGGACACGCATAAAGGCCAGTTCTGATCCAGCAAGAAATTATGTAAGATAAGCTGTGCAAGAGCCCAAGATTTGCTTTCGTTACCAATTTATCTGAAAGTTACCCTTCTTAGACAACGACAAGCTACCTACAACAGCACAGAGTAGAAAAAACCTGTTCTGGATCTAGATTAATCTTTGGTAAGATTTTAGAGCCAAACTATAATCCAAGAGCCCGGATCTTCAAATGAACATTGCAGACGAAAAAATGATGCAAATGTTTCTGCAAGCATCACTTATTCCCCTACCAAGTGAACACACTGAGAAACCTAAGCACCTCAAATTGCCTTTAGCTTTAAGCTGTCATTCTTATAGCTTATGGTAACTTAGCAAGTGCACACTGGCATCAGTCATGATGAGTCATGAACCAACTTTGACGGCACAAAACTTTTGCTACGGTAAAAAGATGAATGCAGGTACAAACAAAAGTAACCTGTATCCGAGCCATCCTCCTGCTCCAGGCGCCGGAGCGCGAGGCGGCCGTGGGCGTCGGCCTGCGCGAGCAGCGGCGACGCCGGGCTCCACTTCATATCGAAGACACCGGCGGTCTCTACAGTGTGCAGCAGCCGGAGTCGCTGGGACTCGTCCTCCGCGGCGGCGTCGACGGAGAAGAGGGAGATGCTGCCTGCGCGGTCCTGCTCCTGCTCCTGCAGCGTGTAGGTGGCCGCGGCGAGCACGTGGCGGAACGGGCGGTGCGGGCAGAACTCCACCGCGTCGGCGTTGCCGCCGAGGTAGCACGAGCCCAAATCCATCCTCAAATCCGGCGGCGGCGGCGGCGGCGGCAACAAAGAGTCAAAGAGTGCCTGAAATCGTTTCACAACTTCAACGGCAGGGGCAAAATTGTCCAAGCCTTTTCCACGACTCGCCGTAACGACATCTAACATATCCTAATCACTATTCGGGGGCAAAGCGAACGGACACGATGGGCACCGTGACCGCGGCGATTTCCGTATCCGCCGCCGCGGCGGTGGTGTCCTGGCCAGCAGGCCGACGACGCCACCGCGGCCCCGCTGCCTTTCGCTGCTCGGCCTCCGCGGCCGGCGAGCGGCAGGCCCTCTTCAGCCGCATCGCCCCCGTCTACGACCATGTCCGTACCTCCTGCTCTCCCCCATCCCCTCGCTGCTCCTACGAATGCCAGGCTGAGTTGCTGACGACGGCACGTTCCCTTGTTCGTTGCAGCTGAACGACGTGCTCAGCCTGGGGCAGCACCGGACGTGGAAGCGCATCTGCGTCTCTTGGTCGAGGTACAGTGATAGTGGTAACTGCAGTAGATAAGCAATGTGGATCAAAATGACCCTGCGCTACCATCGGTTGATGCAAAAGTTTGCTCTTCTGTTGTTAGGGCCAAGATGGGGGATCGGATTCTTGATCTCTGCTGCGGGAGCGGGGATTTGGCGTTCCTGCTGTCTCAGAAGGTCGGCTTAGATGGAGAGGTTGGTGTTGGATTCACTGTTAGCGTTCAGACTTCAGACTGGCCAGCCATTTTTCCCCCTCACTGAAAGTCTCATTTGCACCCAACTGACACAGGTGATGGCCGTCGATTTCTCGAGGCAGCAACTGCAGACTGCTGCTGACCGTCAGGAGCAACGCTGGAAGCTGTGCTACAAGAACATCAAGTGAGCATCCTCAATGTGAGGGTTTGCAGATTAAAAACATCATGTGGTTCCAAACTTCCAGTTGAATGTTCTGTGTGCTTGGCTAACATATGTGCTATGGTGCTGGTGGTATGCCTGTTGCCTGCATCTGATTTTGGCACTTGCAGATGGATAGAGGGTGATGCACTTGATTTACCGTTCACAGACTGCTACTTCGATGCTATCACGGTTGGCTACGGAATGCGCAATGTGGTTGACAAGTCCAAAGCAATGCAAGAAATATTTAGGGTCCTGAAACCAGGTTCGGTACATGTTCCAAATTTTGTTCGAGTTTGCACATGTTAGCAATCCAGATAAATTTTCACAGCTAGATTTTTTCCTGGACCGCAGGATCAAGAGCATCTATTCTTGATTTTAACAAGAGCTCATCACTTTTCACAGCATCATTACAGGTAAAATGTCAGCCCATCCTGTGTACTTTATTTGAAGTGGTGCATCTTAAATATGTACTGATGAATGTGGCCTGTTCAATTTCCCTGGCAAAGATCGATTCTTCTTTATTAAATGAGATTTTAGCAAAATCAGACCATATCTCTCACTGACCAAATTGATGTTTTCGTTTTCTCTTGGACAGAGTTGGGCGATAGACAACGTGGTAGTTCCTTTAGCTAGCGGCTACGGACTCACTGAAGAATACAAGTACTTGAAAAGCTCCATAGCACAGTATCTAACAGGTTTGTATGTTTATTTCCTTCTCCGAGAACACATCCATGAAAGAGCAGGATTGTCATTCTGATGGCAGACACATAGAGATACCTCACAATTCTCACTCTTGGACTGATGGGGTACAAGGACAAATACAGCAGAGCACACATTTTTTTCTCCCTTTTCACACTGGACCACAGCACTTATTTTTCACAAAAGGCTGCATTTCCTGTTCTGAACAATGGAAGTGCTTAGTACCATTTTTGTTAGTACTCCTATACTCCCGTATGAAATTACATCTAGCTTGTGTTTGTTTCTCTTCTTTGCAGGACAAGAGTTGGAGAAATTAGCCAAGGAAGCTGGTTTCACTGTAGCCAAGCACTACGAGCTTGGTGGAGGGCTCATGGGAAATCTAGTAGCAACTCGATGAGCAGAATACAGCAAGGGAACTCGTCGATTTCTACGAGTCCTCTGCGTCATCTTAGCTGGTTCCATGCCTTGTGTGGGCGTACGTGTGGCTGTGTCTCTCCAGATATCATGTTTTGCCGATCTCAAACGAAGCCTTGGGCAGACATTGATTCCAGAGGGACCTGAATGGCTGGATATCATCGTCTGCTGTTTGAGCCTGCACTTCTGTAGTGCAGCAACGGTTTTACCACAATCAGATCGATGGGACGCGTGCCGGCCCGCTGTTCCGCGGCACGGGGAGCGATCTGACCGCTGTTCTGTACGAGAGCATGTGAGAACTTCTTCAGCTCCTCGCCATTGCATGCTCCTTTGCTCTGAATCCCTTTGCCTTCAAGAGATGGGATGGGATGCAGTTCTCTGCACTCCTCCGTTTACTACTCGGTCCCCAATTACGAGCTTATTTACGACGGGTGAGATCTGTACTGTGGATTCTTGGCCGCCGTGGCTGTCTCCTCTCTCTTCATAGTAGCTCCTACCTACTACCCCGGTGCCACGGTACAAATATATAACTTTGCCCAACGAACGAACCCGCCCAAATATACACCCGCAGTGAATTGACGGTACCATGTAGTGTTGTAGTACATCAAAGTTGACGATCTGCTACCAGTACTGCAACAAATTCTTGAATTAATCGGACGGACTGGTGACAGTTTTATCCGGAAAAATACAGGTAAAATCCACCCTAGGCTCAAGATTCTCCCTTGATTTTCACCTCACCTCGACCACACACAAAAAGAAAACGAAAGAACACCAAAACCTCTAGTGATCCACCAGCTTAACTCATGGCGTGTAGCTATGTGTGTCGCCGGCCGGCGGCCGTAGCATCAGCTGGTGCGGCGGCGCTGATCGATCGAGCTCCTCCTAGCTCGCTAGCCCCTGTTGCTGTCCGTGGCGAGGATGGTGCTGATGTTCATGGGGCTGATGTGGTCGGTGGAGCCGTGCATGAACTGGCCGACGATGATCCGGCTGGCGCGCTCCGTGGGGTGGAACGCGTCCCAGTAGGCGTACACGTCCCGGTTGGGGCACACGTTGGACGCCGGCGTGCACAGCCCGATCCCGTTGTACGGGCCCTGCCCGCAGCACGCCACCTTGGACGTCACGAACCCTGCACGCCAGGCGACATGCATGATCAAGCTTCAATTTCAACTGGTGTTGGTCCCACCCGGCAGGTAGGTAGAGATATATATATATATATATATATATATATATATATATATATATATATATATGCATGCGTACATACCGTAGTCCTGGGGGTTGAACATGAAGTCGAAGCTGGCCCGGTTGGTGTTGGCGGCGATGAAGACGTCGCGCCCGATCTCGGCGTTGAGGCCGGCCAGCATCCGCACCAGCTGCGGGTTGAAGAGGTCGGCCGCCACCGTGAGGTCGCGCGCGCACTCGCCGTCGATGCTGTGCATGGCCAGCTCCGCCGGCACGCACCCGATCATCCCCGTGCCCGTCACCACCACGCGCCGGGCGCCGAGCTCGTACAGCCGCTGCACGCGTCCGCAACAGTGTTCCGCCGCGTTGTCAGTCCGGTGGCGCAAGCGCTACGACGATCACTCGTGCTAGGATGCATGCATGCTAGCTACTACTACTGGGCTCGCTAGGCCGCACGACGACTGTTCGTGCATGTGGAATTCGTTACCACCCCTACCGCCAGCTGATTTCAGCGCTGAACGTGGCGTGCGCTGCTAGTGGCTACTACTACTTTTACTGACTGGCCTCCCAGAGTCCCAGTAGTCCGGGGTGCAGCCTGCAGCGTGTGGTGGTAGGTGTGTGACAGCACGCTGAACGTGGCCGCCGCCGCCGACACATCGCAGAGGCACGGACCGTAAAAACTTCGCCGCCGCTCCCTTGGAGCTCTCCGGCCGGCGGCCGGAGATTCCTTTTGCGCTGCGATTACCAGTAGTAGGTCGGTAAAAAAAAAGTGTCGTTTCATCAGGGCCTATTGTCAATGCATGGACCCATGAACGGATGAGCCACCATTAATGTGAACGGAGTGTGGATCGGCGGCAAGGAGATCAGGTACGGCGACGATCTGCTCCTCCTCATTTCAATGCGATGCGCGTGTGGGGATGAAATTTGAAAATTCGTGTACTTTTTTTTTGGGGGGGAGGGGGGGGGGGGGGGCTATCTGTGGGGCGTTTGGGCTTGGCGTTGCCGGTTAAGCGAAATGGCTGAACCGCTGGGACTTTGCATAATTGCACTGCTCTAGGAAGAGTATGTAGAAAGTCTTAACTCTTAAGCTTGTCCAACAAGAGTGCAGGACCATTAGAGATATAACTACTGGCTGGCGACTAACACAGGATACGATGACATCTACAGAAGATTGGATCTTTCAAAAAAAGAATAGAAAGATATCTACAGAAGATGGCCTGTGATCCAAATCACGTAGGCAGTTAAACACCATGCACAATTTGTAGCCCTCTAGGCTTAACGACAAGTCTATCCCATTGTGCCAAACTGCTAAATGCATCGTCCATCAACCTAGTGCGTACGTTCTTCCTATTTCTGCAATACTACTACTTGTATGAACATCCAACACGAATACAGTAGTTGGTTGGTATGGTGAACAGCATTACGAATCAGACTGACTGCGTGAGCACCTTAGCGGCACTGGTGGCTGCAGCTGCGAGCTGAGTTGCAGGTTTGGAGTCTTGCTTCCTAGGGAACATACCAGACTGCTGCCACTCAAACTGCCCATGAAGGGTCTTGTTGTCACCTCTCACGGGCAAGCTGGTGCCCAAAACTACTGAAAACTGTGGGTGCAGAAACTGTCTAGCAGCGCTTCGGCATGGAGCAACTAACTATGCAGGCCATGTCAGTTAGTTACTCGCAGCACGCAGAACATACTGCCCAAAATTACACGACACCGAGAGGCGATCACCTGCCGCTGTTGGTGTCCCTTCCCGGAATACGACACCAACAGTCAGCTAGCTACCGACCCATGCCTTACTGCTTCTGTTCCAGCCAGTTTGCAGCGTTTCCTACTTCCATTTTTAAAATTTTGGCAACAGAAGCATGATAGTCCAATTTTCTACTGGAAACCTTAGCTACCGTGTTTAATTGTTTGATTTTGCTCCTAGATTATCTTTGAGTTGCGTGATTTAAAGGGTAAATTGTGTTTGATCGAAGAGTAATTGGAATTTGAAGAGAGCTGAAGGCACTGACCGTGAGGATTTTCCTGTACTCGGAGATGAGGTAGGGGACGTAGTCTTGGATGGCGAACTGGCGGGAGCGGACGGAGAAGGGCACCAGGAAGTAGTTGTTGACGAAGTCGTTGCCGCCGAGCGTGATGAGCACGAGCGCGTTGTTCACGACCTGCGCCGCCGCGTCCTCGCCGACGAACGCCGCCAGCTTCTGCTGGTACTCCTGGAAGTTCTCCAGCTGCTGCCCGATCCTGATGATGTTCACCTGCAGGCAATGCGTAATGTGGATAAGCGAGATCCTCCGAGAACTTGTAGAGCTCGGGAATCGGGGGGCCTTTTTCTTACGAATTGTATGCCGGTGTCGTTGAGGATGCCGACGCCGGCGGACGCGAAGTTGGCTCCGACGAGCAGCTTGTCGCCGCGGAGGTAGGGGCTGAGGTACGGCAGCGCGGGCTCGGAGCCGAGGTGCTCGCTGATGATGTCCGGGATGTTGAGGCCGTTGGAGAACCTCCCCGTGGGTATGTGCGTCGGGAAGTCGATCCCGTAGGGCGGCGCGTCGGCGCGCGCCGTGGTCATCAGGTAGTTGTTGTTGCCATTGTCGACGAGGGAGTCCCCGAACACGAAGAAGGCGCGCGGCGCCGCGGACGCGCCCGGGGCGGCCCCCAGGAGCGCCGCCGCCACGGCGGCGGCGACGACGAGGCAGCTGGTCACGAGCAGAGCGTCCATCGCGTGCTCACACTCTCACAGGGCTCGCTCGGGCAACTCACTCGCACTGAGAGAGACGCGGGGGAGTGAGTGTGACAGTGACAGAGGGTGAGATCGAATTGATGGGGGCGAGGCGAGCGGCCAAGTGGCGGGGGCGTGGCGCACGGGGACGGAAAGGTGGCGTGGCGGTGTCCCTCTTATAGACGGGGAGATGGAGATGGGAGAGAGGTCGCCCGGCCGCCCGCGGCCGCGGGGCACCTCGAGGGCGCGCTGCCGAGTTAAAGCCGGGGTCCGCCTGTTGGGCTAGCGGGCGGGGGGCAGGCGGAGCACGGGAGCGCAAGCTAGCGTCGTCGCGGCCTCGCGGGTGCACGGTGGTGGTTGGCAGCGGCATCGCTTTGGGGCGGCCGTGACATGGCTGACTGGGCGCCTCGGATCATGTGCGCTGTGCGGCCGCGCAGCGCTGGCCAGCAGGGGATGGGAGGAAAGCGCGCGCTGGCGGCGGCAGTCGGCAGAGGAGGGTCGCTGGGGCATCAAAGCCGGCGCCAGGAATGGGAGCCCCACATCTCCGGATGCGGGCGGCGGGGTGGGTTCACAGCGAAGGGGTTTCTGAATCCGGACGGCGGATGCGGACTCACGGGGCGTCGACGTCGGAGTCGGAGCGTGCGATGGCGCCACGACACGACCTCGGCGGCTCGATCGGCCCGTGGAAGAAATGGCGCGGTCATGGTCTTGGCACGGACTTGCGGTCTTGCTTGGATTTGTGCCATGGATAGTTCATATAAGGAAATCGGTTTCTCTTTCGAGCCCGTTTCTGATGATCCAAACGGGCCCTTGAAGGAAAGGGGGTTCGGTGCTCTAATGCAGGGAGGACGCACGCCCCTGAGGCTGAAACTGAATCGGCGGTCCAGAAAGCAGGGAGAGGGAGGCCAGCGTAGGAAGCATGGGGGCATGGGTAATTCAAAAAAAAAACATGGGGGCATGGGCAGCTCCGTACGTACGTGATTCTGATGAGAGGACGAGGGGGTAGCAGTAGCACGATGCGAACCGTGGTTAAAACCGGAGTTAATGGCCATTTAATCTCGACCTGAACCTCCGTAACAGAGTGTCAGCCAGCCATGCAAGCAGAGCATACATTTGCTTCGCTCCCCCACTGTTCAGCAAGTACTCCTACAAACAAACTGAACCCTCGCGCATGCCGGGTCACTGGATTCAGCTACCGCGGAAAGCTCTACCAGCAGGCGAACCCTTCTCTGGTCTCACCGGACGAACAGTTCCTCCTGCTACGACTCCCAGCTACCACGCACCCCTCGTACCCCCGGCTTAATTCCAGAGGCTGACAGGTAAAACGGAGCGTTGCACTGTAGAACCCTAACTCCCATCAGAAAGGTTCGAAACCTCCTCCTCCGTCCTCCGGTAATAATTCAGCAACGACGACGCGTACATAGCCGTGCTGGCGCCTGGCGGTGCTGGCCAACCGCATCGCCATGTGCGCTGCTGCTGCATCCACACCATCCAGCAGTGAGCAGTGTGGCTGTACGTACCGGCGGCACCGGAAAAGGGTAGGTGCTCCGTGCTCCGGCCTGGAAACTAGCCGAAAATGCACGAGGCGGAGCCACCAATTCTACCGCCGGCCGGTCGAATCTGCGACCAACTCGCTGTAGCTAGCTACCGCGGCAACAGGCCGGGAATGCACGCGCCCGCCCTGGGGTGAAACTTGAGGAGACGGACGCCCGCCGGCCAGTGCCCAGTGGCCACGGTGAGGGGCCAATGAGATCCGAACGATCCGTCGCCGACTCGCCGTGGTACGCTCGCCGGACTGCAAGTCGTGCAGGCCTTTCAGATCAGTCATTACAGTTACAGCAGCAAAGCTACTAGAAGCTCATATCTTGCATTGCACTATAGCAGGACAGCGTTACATGCTGCTGCTACAGATACACCGCGTCGATCGCTCAGAGGAAGCGCTCCCACGGACCACGGTGAGATGCCAATGACCCGAACGGCGCAGGTGCCGTGGTGCGCTCCCCGGACTTATTGCCTCCTGCGCGTCGTACTTCTCGTGCAGGCCTTGCATAAAGAGCAAGTGCGATAGATGGGCCTCGTCATCATACTTTTGTGGTAAAATTTTATTGTTCTTCGTTGTTATCTTGCCACGGCAGAGTACATGACAAAAAAAGAGAGCTGATCACATGGTTATTCTTTCGTTTCACTATTCTTCCTTGGATGCCGCTCTCCTTGATGACAAACTCTCACGGATGCGCGCTTTGCGAGGGTGGCGGTAGTGGCGGCGGAACCGTCGTAGCTGAGTAAAAAAACGACATTATATCATCTTATCCATGCAAATATCTTCATTCCTTACCTATTATAGATAATAGGTATTCTAGAAAGTTTTATCAAATATATAAAATCAATAGTATTCTTGTCCAGGTACATTAGAGATGCTATGAACCCAGTACATAGCTAGAAATGTTTATATTCTGGGACGGAGGGAGTAGTAAATAATAGATCTTGTAGAAAGTTTTTTCAAATATATAAAATCAACAGTATTCGTACTTCCGCATTTGCTTCCAACTGGCACCGGCTTGCCACATTGACGTGCAAGCTGAACTAGTTTAACGACGCTTATTATAAGCTGTTCGTTGATGGAAAGGACACGACAGACGCAAGCCATGTCAGAGTCTTGCACGGTTGCACGGCATCTGCCGCTCGGTTCAACATAATCACCTACAATTGTGATGGTTTCCATGCAGTTGTGTATAACTGCATCTTTCTCACCATAACATTCTTGCTCGCCCCAAGCTGGATGCGTTGCGAGCATGATAAAAACTAGAGCAAAGGCCATGACTTGAATGGCTACGTTTGTGGCCATCATGGACTAGAACAAAAGGATACAGATATTACTAGCCCCAAGTGCTTCCTCTGTGCTAACCTACAAACAGTGGTGAATGTTGATTCTTATGAACACAATGCTTGCACTACCTCTTCTATTTATAGGATATGAGGAGCGAGTCTCACTATTAAGTTGAAGTCAGGGAATCCGATCCGGCCTCATGCTAATAGTTCCGCATGAAATATCCAAGTCATGAAGAATCCCTTCAAAAAAAAATATCCAAGTCATAAAGCAGAAAAATAAATAAATGCCCAGAAACCTTGGAACGAACCAACAATACCGCATTAAATGTGTGTCATGAAAAAGATTAATGTTGAGAAATCTTGTGACTGATAGGCAGGCAACATGGATACGATTCATTTAAAGCAAAAAGGGAATGCCTAGAAACTTTTGAGCAAATTAATAGTACTATATTCAAATATTGTGTCATGATACAAAGCTTTATGTTAAGAATTCGCTGCGACTGATAGGTAGAAAACACGGATGCAATTTATTTATTTATTTTAGTACCTTAGCGACAAAATTCAAAATTTGCCATACCAACTAATATTACACTAGCGGATGGGCTTATAGCCTAGTGGCAAAGCTCCTTGGGTGCAGTCGAGCTAGCGAGGGTTTGATCCCCCGTCCCCCGCCTAAAGTCCCCAGTGAAGCCCATGCATGGACCCTCTCCTAACAGAGCTCATAATTTGATCAACTAAGCTATACATTGGAACTATGTTTTTTCGTAGTTAGAACAATTAAATATAATATGGAATGATAAAAAAAAATTCGCTGCAACAACCAAAAATGCACTATAGAACAGCAATCTTTTAGTACTGTAATAATACAAGGTATGCCATAGAACAATAATCTTTCACGACTACACCAATCTAAAATATATCATGGGGTGGACTTTTACTACTAGGCAATAAAAATCTATTACTAGAGCAACTCAAAATGTTGTCCGTAACAAGCGTGTACAAACTGTGAATAAATGAATTACAGTATGCATAAATAATATATACAGGAGATTATAAGGGGGAAAAGGTAAAGTTAAAAAATGAAAAGGAAGAAGAAAATGGATGGGAAAGGAAAAGAAGAAAGAAAAGTAAAAGGAAAGGGAAATCAGGCTTAACTAGTAAAGGCCCAAAACACCTATTGGCCCGCTGGTGTCCGCCCGAGCAAGGACACGGTTCCTAAACTGACACAGTCCGCGGGCGGCAGGCCGCGTGGGCGTTGTTGTTGGGTTGTGCGGGCTCTAGGGCCCTCCAGGAGGGAGAGTTAGGGCCACGGCAAACGGGCCGGAGTTGTGGGTTTTGTTCTTTCGTTTTGATATGGAAAGTTCTCGGTTTTTTTAGTAACTGATGAATCGCTATCAGATGGGAACGGCTTCCAGATCCGGGCAACATCCGCTAGAAAAAAGTTATGGCAGACTAGCAGTACGTCTCTGCGCGCCAGCATGCATTCCACGCGTGCAGCGTCATTTTAAAATTTTAAGCACTTGGTTCGGTCCACGGCACTGCCGAATGAACACGCGAAATAGGCTACAGTACTGTTGCAGATTTGCAGCTTCTACGATGCGTCCCAAGCATTTCGCAATCACCTGATCCTCATTGTCGCGACGATGAGACAAGCCGGATCTTTAATCCGGCCGCGCTGCCCCGCGCGACCGCACCCACTACCTGCTAATCCACCGCGTGCCGACCCGAGGTCCAGTACCAGGCTCTCAGCAGCGCCGGCGATTGCCGGTGGCAGCCGGACGAGCGCCGGGACCGGGAGAGAGCAAACCAGAGCCGTCACGTGCCGGCGTGCAGGCGTTGCGCCGCCGCGCGCTGCCGAGTCCCAGACTGTGCCCTCGACCCTCGTCCTCTGCTCTCGGGGGGCGAAAGCGAAAAGGCGACGGACGGGCAGGCGCCAGGAGGGCGACGGACGGCGTGCGGCGGCACGAGTGCCCCACTACTAGCGAAAGGCGGTGACTGGCGAGAGAGCAGATGATGGCCAATCCTCTCTCAGGCTCCAAAAAGAAGATTTACGCGACGCCACGGCCCGCGCCAGGCCAGCCTGTGTGCACTGCTGGCCTCTCTGGCTTCCTTCCAGCCGTCGCAACTCGCAAGCTTTCCGCAACGGATTCGGATGATGTACTGTGCGAGAGCATCCGGCGTTAGGACCCTGCATCCCGTCTCCCCGCGGCTGCGGCGAGGGCGAACGGAATTCGCGCTACGGACGGAGGCCGAGACGGCGAGCCGGGGGGAGGTTCGGTTGGGGCGTTCACGTCGCCGCGGTTGTTGCGGGCGGCGAGCGCGCGGATCATCCGGCGGGCGTCGGCATCGCTCCTACAGGCTACAGCTACAGGCGGCCCGCTGCTGGCCCATCAGAGTATCAGACATTCATATAGCACGCAGCCGGAGCTGGGATTTTCAAGTTGCTTTTGTCCGGGCCCTCCCCGTCGTCCCCTGCCCTGCTCGTCGCAACGGAGAGCTTTTCCTTCCGGTCCGTGAACCGCGATGATGGCCGCTGATGAATCGGAGCGCAACCTGTCCCTACTCCCTGCCGTTTTTCAGATGCAATGGCCGTGGCGTAGAAGTAGTACTGGGCATGCACATAAAGGTTCTCCGTGTTCCACTAAACAGTGTCCTACACAACGTGTGCGAGAAGCTACAAGCCTCCAGGTCATATTATTTATTTATTTCAGGTTTTCCATATATATATTTATATTTATATAATCGGCGCACACCATCTCCATCTGTGGCTGAAGTCCTGCTGCTGCCGTAACGATGGCAGGCGCTCGAGTCCATCTGTGGCTGAAGTCCTGCCGCTGCCGTAACGATGGCAGGCACTCGAGCCCGGAATGATGCCTGCACTCGAACGGATCAGACGAAGGGGACAGCCAGGCCGCGCGCACCATGGCGGCGGCGGGAATGATTTGGAACGGGGAGTGATTAAGTGTAAGTTAAAATTTTTACACATCAATTATATTAATATTTGGATACATGCGTAGTGTATTAAATATAGTTGAAAAGAAAATTACATTATACAAATGGATTGTAAATCGCGAGACGAATTTAATGAACCTAATTAGACCATGATTAGATAATAAATTACTATAGTATTATATGCTAATGACGTACTAATTAGGCTCATTAGATTCGTCTCGCAATTTATGGACGTAATCTGTAATTAGTTTTTTTAATTAATCTGTGTTTAATACTTCAAATGTGAAAAATTTTTATTTCAAAAACTTTACACGAGGAACAAAAGAAGACCTGGATTGCAAATCTCCTCCTTCCCATGCCTTGGGCCTGGTTTAGTTTACCGTTAAAATTTTTACACATCAATCACATCAGTGTTTGGACACATGCATGATGTATTAAATGTAGTCGAAAAAAATCGCATTATACAAATGGACTGTAAATCGCGAGACGAATCTAATAAACCTAATTAGGTCATGATTAGATAATAATTTGCTACAGTAAATATATGCTAATGATGAACTAATTAGCCTTATTAGATTCGTCTCACGATTTACAGACGAAATATATAATTAATTTTTTAATTAGTCTATTTTTAGTACTTTAAATATGAAAAAAATTTATTTCAAAAACTTTACGCGAGGATCTAACACGTTGATTACCGTGCATGCTAAGCGTCCGCTGAAAACGGATTTGTTTGGGTCGTGCCAGGCAGCGTTGTCGCCAAGCTGAAACGAAACAGAGCCGTTCCAAAAGAGAATTCGGAAAATATCCATTCCTCCTCCTGCCGCCTGCCCCCCGAACCGTGGCTTTGAAAAAGGAAAGGGGAAAAACCGTTTAAAATTCGGCCAAATTTCGACGCGGCACCGGCGTTTGCCTCGATTTCCTTCTTCGTCGGGGGGACCCACCGCTCCGGTCTCCCGGAGTCCAGTTCAGTTTCATACGGAGGCTTGTACGCAAAGGCCCCCGGGTGCGAAGGATACGAAACGTCAGGGGGGTAAGCGCATAAACGCCACCTAAAGCCCCCCCCAACCACCCTAGCATCTGGCGTTCGTCTAGCTGTGTGCGCTCTCTGTCACTCCCCCCACCTCCCCCCTCCCTCCCTCCTCAGATCCGGCCACTCCCGTTGCCCCCCACTCGCCGCCGGTCCCCTCCCCCCAGGCGGGGAACCCTAGAGCTTTCTCCCGTGGCGGGGCCGCCGGAGCCCCCGGGCGCGCGGGGACAATGGAGGCGGCGCTGGAGGCGGCGCGCGCCAAGGACACCAAGGAGCGCCTGGCGGGGGTCGAGCGGCTGCACGAGGCGCTCGACGCCGCGGCGCGCCGCGGGCTCACGGGGGCCGAGGTCACCGCGCTGGTGGACACCTGCATGGATCTGACGCGGGACGCCAACTTCCGCATCGCGCAGGGCGGCCTCCAGGCGCTCTCCGCCGCCGCCGTCGTCGCCGGCGACCATTTCAAGATCCACCTCAACGCCCTCGTCCCGGCCGCCGTCGAGCGCCTCGGGGACGGCAAGCAGCCCGTCCGCGATGCCGCGCGCCAGCTTCTCATCACGCTCATGGAGGTGAGCTCCCTTCGCCGGTGCTCGCGGTGGCCTGTAAGCTCTCGCGGGGAATGCGTGTGGTTGGGAAGCTAGATTAAGTTGCGAATTCGAGCTAAGACGTTGAGCAGGAGCGGGCCGGAGATGCGGGGTCTGCTTTTTTGGGTAGGTCGGGTGGGGCACGGTAGACATCGAAGTTGCAGAGCTGCACTGAACAGAGAAATGCAAAGCTCTACTTGGCGGAGCATAATAGGTTGACAATGAATCAATAGGTTATCTTTTGCAGGAATCGTTTGCTCTTGAGCTTGTGTATTGTTCTGAAGTTGGACATCCAGGGGTGCATCTTATTCTTTGATGAATTTGGTTGTAACAAAGATAATTCTGGGGTTCGATTGAAGTATTTACCTGTTTCCCTGTGTACAGTTTGATACCAGAGCACGTAAAGATCATTCTTTATAATTTACCACTTAGCATTGGAACTAGAATGCCTGTTGAAGCTGTGATTTTTCATTAAATATCTCAGCGCTTCAGTCTTTCGCTCCTGCAATGTAAATAACTTTTGAATCCCGATACCATTTTTTACTAGTCACAGCTCAGTCACAGTGCTAAGATACTGTTACATATGTACTTTCATCCTTGGATTATCAAACATTCAAGCCAATCATTCTTGATTACCGACTAGTTCTAAAGTTCTAGACCACCGTGGTGAGCAATATTTTGATTTTGTCCAAATCTCAGGTTTCTTCGCCAACAATAATCGTTGAAAGAGCTGGAAGTTATGCATGGACTCATAAGAGTTGGAGGGTGCGAGAAGAGTTTGTACGTACAGTGGCCACTGCAGTTGGGCTATTTGCTTCTACAGAGATTTCCTTGCAACGAGTTTTGCTTTCACCTGTAAGTCAACACTTTGAGATGGTTGACATTTATTCCGTTTATTCATAGATTGAAATTTATATCCTTCTGCACGCTATAGCTAGTGGCCCTAAGATTTTCTGTCTCTGCAGGTCCTGCAATTGATGAATGATTCAAACCAAAGTGTTAGAGATGCTGCGATCTCTTGTATTGAGGTTGGTTAATTCCATATTCAATACTGTGTAGACCTGCACCGACACTTTTTTTTTGTACCAGTGATTTTATGCTCTATGCTTGACTGTACGTTCAGTTTAATTTCTCAATAGTTCCAGCCCATTTTTTGCAAGCTGGAGAGACTGAATCATTTCTTGCATCTTACGATGAATATAGCTTCAAGCCCCTTTGCTTCTAGTTGATTGGTTTTAGTCCCTTGTACTCAGTTTCATCTATTTTTATTTGATCTAAGCATTAGTCATATTCTTTGGTTAACTGTGGAAATTGGTCACACCGATTAGTTGGGACATTGCCTGTTAACTAGGCAGCATAAATTTATGTAGTAACCCTTACCATTTGTTTTTCACTACAGGAGATGTACAAGCACATGGGTTCACAATTTCATGAAGAGTTGCAGCGCCATAATCTGCCTTCTTACATGGTACTTTAATTGCTAGTTTTAGTAGTTGAACTAGGAAATCTCCTGATTAAGATGATTATATGCTCATGTCAATTTTTTAATCTGCAAATCAGCACAGCTAGATTACTCTAATCTTTATTGTTTGGTGCCTGCAGCTTAAAGAAATAAATTATAGGTTGGATAAAATAGAACCAAAGGTTCGATCATCTGATACTGCAATGCAGTACAAGGCAGCAGAGTCTAGATCTGTTAGTGCTAATCCAAAAAGAGGCAGCCCAAGGACAAAAAGCATACCAAGGGAAAGTACGCTATTTGGAGGTAATTTCTATATATCAGTGAAAAGTTTTGTACATTGCACGTGAGGATTAAATGTATTTTTTCTGGACTGTAAGTGCAAGCTTGGACATAGTTGGTGCATGTCTTTCTTTCTCCTGCTGCGTACTAGTGGGATATTTCATGCTGAAATGCTTTCAGCATGTCATGATTATAGGTGTAGTCAACCAAGAAGAGACTAATTTTTCCAAGCAGCACCAGGCATACAGGCAACATTGTGCTGCGTATCCTGTACTAGTCGTTCTGAATTTTGTCAACAAAATTGAATTTCAGTTTTGAATTGCAACTATAATTTTGTTTCTGATACTAAATAAAAAAGGCACCTTTTCACCGTCGTTATTTTGTTCCAATAATTTCATCCCCATAACATTTGTAGATTGTTAATTTGTAAACATAGCATGGGCATGTCTCCATCAGTTGGGCTGTCTTTCCTGGAACTTTACAGTGTACGCATCCTATGACAAGATATTTTCAGATAAGTTAAGATTTTTTGGTTAATCTAGATCTGTTACAATCTGCATCTTAAGTCATGGTTCACCAGTCTGTATGAGTATTCTGGTCTTTACTCCCTGCCACATGTACAAGTACACATATGTTTTCTCACGTGTAATTTCTCGTGTCATTTATAGGTGACACCGACATAACAGAAAAACCAGTGGAACCAATAAAAGTTCATTCTGAGAAAGAATTACTTCGGGAGTTTGAGAAGATTGCAGCTACCCTTGTTCCAGAAAAGGATTGGTCTTTACGTATTGCTGCCATGCAAAGGATTGAAGCCCTTGTTTATGGAGGTTGATTTTCTGTGTACATACCATTATTCCTAAATAATGCTTTATGCAGTTTTACTAGGCCATAAACATCTCTATAAACAATATGCTGCAGTATGTCTTGGCTGCAAAGTTTAGAATGAAAAGGAAATCTCACTACTAGGCAGGCTAGAATGAAAAAAAATGCAGTGTCATTTTCCTTATTTATTTACAACTGTGTGTCTTTCCTGATCTATTTCAAGTTTTTAAAATGAAAACCAAGGTGAAATAAATAGGAACTCCATATTTAGAATCAATGCGATATTAAATATCCTTTGTGTAATTTGTTGAAGAAGATCTATTCATACTTCATTGTTGAACTTGCAGTTTTGAGGATTTAATTGAAGTTCCCTGTAAAGAGGATGCAATTTAATTTGCTACTTCATCAGAGATGCACTCTATTCATTGCTAATATGATCTTTCATGCCTTATTTGTTTTCCTAAAAGAAATTCAAGTTTTCTCTTTCTGTGTTGTGATTTTGTCAGGTGCAACTGATTATCCCTCATTTCTTATGCTCTTGAAGCAACTGGTTCCTCCATTATCCAGTCAGCTGTCTGATCGACGTTCTAGCATTGTAAAACAGGTATCTTTGGTTAACATTTATTCTTCTTTCATTTTGTGAAGAATTGTTTTCTTGAAAATCTGTTACTTCTCCTTTTCTGTTACACAAGATGAATTTACTTGACATGATGAGTTTTCTTCAAGTTGAAAACTTTCTCAATCTTGTGTTTCTATACCCAGGCATGCCATCTACTTAATATACTATCCAAAGAACTCCTTGGTGATTTTGAGCCATGCGCTGAACAATTTATCCCGGTAACTGCATGCCCAATTTTCTATCCTCCCATATACCTTTTGAAACAAAACCTAACATGTGTATGATTTTTTCAGATGCTTTTTAAGCTTGTTGTCATAACAGTGCTTGTAATCGCTGAATCTGCAGACACATGTATTAAAACTGTGAGTTACTTTTTTGTTTGTCAATATGTTTGTACTTAATGGATGCCATCATGCCATTTGTTTTCACCTATTTGCTAACAAGGAATATTTTGCAGACCCTGCGGAATTGCAAGGTTGCAAGGATTCTTCCTCGCATAGTTGACACTGCAAAGAATGATCGAAGTGTAATCCTCCGCGCAAGGTACACATGTTTGACTGTTTTCACATTGTCCATTGGCAATTTTCCTGCAAGGTTTTCAAATTTACTTACCCCTATCCCAGGTGCTGTGAGTATGCACTTCTGGTACTGGAGTATTGGGCTGATGCCCCAGAGATACAACGGTCAGCTGATTTATATGAAGATATGATAAAATGCTGTGTAGCAGATGCAATGAGTGAGGTAGGACCACTTTTCTGCACTTTGTTGCTACCATGGCATGTTTCTTTTTGCACAGAAATGAGAATAAAAAAATGAAGTATTTTCCACTACTGCGCCTCTGACTGATTTCTCTTTCTATTGTGTCCTTGGTTGCAATCTGCCTGCAGATTGCTTACGATATTCCACTATAAAATAATTTAATTTTCTTGACACAGCAACAAGCAATGCATGTTGGTTTCTGTGCACACTTCACAATTTGAAATAAATAAACACAATGATCTGATGCTCAAAGCATGGTTAAAAATTAATATTTGCATTCATGCATGCCAACATACATGTGAGCGTTATTTCCTTCTGTCCTATTTTACCAGACTGGTCATGCTGGCTTTGCATGTCACAAGAAAGGAAAATATAGTTTTTTTGGGGGGGATGGGAGGTGGCGATGTGGCAAAAGGGAGTTCCAGTTCCATGTTTGTGCTGTATATAGTTAATGAATGTGGTTGTACCTTTTTATTGATTGATTATATAATTGCTCAAATAAAAAAAATACTTTTCTTCTCTCTGCTACTGATCTTGTGAGAAAGTGCACATTCCTTGGGATCATCGATTTAGTTCATACTTTTTCCTTGATTATCCTTTTGTGTTTCATTGTGTTTTCTCAACTCTAGGTTCGCGCAACTGCAAGAACTTGCTATAGAATGTTTGCAAAGACGTGGCCCGAGCGTTCACGCCGGCTTTTTATGTCATTCGATCCTGCAATACAGAGGGTATGCCATTCTGCTTCATTTTGCGCCCTTCCTCCTAGATTCCTATTCTAGAGAGACAAATACTTGCATTGCATTCTTTAATTGGAAAAAAATGCAGATAATAAATGATGAAGATGGTGGTGTGCACAAAAGGTATGCTTCTCCTTCGTTGCGTGATAGGGCTGCGCAGCCTTCTCGTGCTCCATCTCATGCCAGTGGTACACATGTACCTGGATATGGCACTTCAGCTATTGTTGCAATGGACAAGAGTGCAGCTATTTCTTCAGATTCATCTTTTTCATCAAACAGTCTTCGGTTATCACAGTCCAAGACGATTGGCAGAAGTTCTGAAAGAAGCCTTGAGAGTGTGCTTAACTCCAGCAAAGAAAAAGTTTCTGCCATTGAGAGTTTGCTGAAAGGTGTCAGTATATCAGGGCAAAATTTAACCACTGCACGCTCCACAAGCTTGGATCTTGGTATAGTTAAACTGCTTAGTCGTAAATTGCTATTAAGAAATTCTCTTTTGATGTTATACTCCCTCCTTTTTCAGTATGTGCATGGGTTAGCCAAAGGGTTTTATGGAACCAAGACAATGAGATAAAATGGGTATACTACCCTATTTTACTGTGTTGCAATTAGGAGAAAGAATAGTTAGTGTGAACATTTCTTGTGAATGTGTAGAGAGAAGGCGTGATAAATAAGGGAAAACAAGGAATAAAGAGATAAATAAATATACAATAAAATGAGAATATGCCTTTCCAAAAATGAAAAAAAACAGAGAGGGTGTTTTTTCTGCAACGCAGAACAATTTTATCGTTTCTGTTTTTTCGATGATACTATAGAAATTTCAGTTTCTTATTTACTTTTAATCCTAGTGCAGGAGTTGATCCTCCATCATCTCGTGATCCTCCTGTGCCACTTGCAGCGCCAGCATCAAATGTTTTATCATTGCAGAACTCAGCATTACTGGATTCATCCCTTCCTGCCATCACTGCTGCTAGTTCACGAAATGGAGGTTCCCGTTTATTGGATACAATAACAACACAATTGGCCACCAAAGAGCGATCAAGATCACCATATTTGAGTAGTATGTCGTCTGAGTCCATGTCTGGCTTGTCATTGCCTTACTCAAGAAGATCTTCGGAGAGGCTTCAAGAAGGCGGTCGCATGGATGAGAGTTATGATATTCGTTCAACTAGGCGAATCCCTCAAATGCATTTGGAGAAAAACTATGTTGATATGCCTTATAGGGATGCCACCCACAGAGATTCACATAATAACCATGTCCCAAATTTCCAGAGACCTCTTCTAAGGAAGCAAGTGATGTCAAGGGCTTCTGCCAGTGGCAGACACAGCTTTGATGACAGCCATGTACCATCTGGTGACGTTTCTGGCTATACAGATTCTCTGGCTTCTCTAAATGATGCACTTTCTGAGGGTCTCAGCCCTAATTCTGACTGGGTAGCAAGAGTTTCAGCTTTTGATTTTATTAGGAATTTATTGCAACAAGGCCAGAGAGGTATTCAAGAAATCGCCCAAAATTTTGAGAAGGTCATGAAGCTCTTCTTCCGTCATTTGGATGATCCTCATCATAAGGTTGCACAGGCAGCTTTCACTACACTTGCAGAGATTATCCCAGCTTGCAAGAAGCCATTTGAAAGTTATGTCGAGCGGATATTGCCATATGTATTTTCACGGCTTATTGATCCAAAAGAGTTGGTGAAAAAACCATGTTCCTCAACATTGGATATTGTTGGTCGGACATATGCTATTGATATGTTGCTACCTGCGCTAATACGCTCATTAGATGAACAGAGATCCCCAAAGGCAAAACTGGCTGTCATTGAGTTTGCAAATAAATCATTCAGCAAGTACACTGTAGATTCTGATGGTTATAGTAACAGCGGCTTCCTCAAACTATGGCTTTCAAAATTGGCACCTTTAGTAAATGAAAAGAATGCAAAATTAAAGGAGGCATCTATTTCTGGTATCATAGCTGTTTATTCTCACTTCGATTCAACAGCAGTGCTAAACTTTATTCTCAGTTTATCAGTTGAAGATCAAAACCTCTTGAGGCGAGCCCTGAAGATCAAAACACCTCGTATTGAGGTTGATCTGGTGAACTACTTGCAGAGCAAGAAAGAACGTCCACGCCCCAAATCTTATGACCAGGCAGATTTTGGAACTCCTTCGGAAGATGGCTATGCACTCACATCCAAGAAGAGCTATCCTTTTGGGCGGTATTCTTCTAGTTCCCTTGACGCTGAAGGGGGAAAGAAGACCAGTACAATGCAAGAATCAATTCCACACAATGTCTCTATAGGTCGAACAACTTCTGATATGAGCATGGATCATGCTATTCAAAGCTTGGAACCATCAACAGGAACTGAAGCTCATTTAACTAGGAGCAGAGAGTCGAAACATAACAGTAGTTCAGTTGTGGAAGCTGCTCGCTCTTGGACAAACTACCCTGAAAAAACTGATGCCTCCTTAGATGGTGAAACTGCTAGTGGTACTCCTCGGTTAGATTTCAGCCGGTTTCTTACTTCTGATGGGCATAATACTGTTGGTTCAACCACTGAAGGAAGCGTTCAAGAGGGGGATATGATTGTGAGTCTTAGTTCTATAAAGACCAGCCTGTACACTGACAATGGTCTGAGCATACCGCAACTTCTTCATCAGGTACCAATTACTTTCACTGACAGTCCACTCTGACTCGTGATTGTGTTTCTTTTCTTACCTTCTGTAACTTATGAGTGTCAACTTTATAGATAAGCAACGATAGCGAAGTTTCAAGCTCGGAAAAGCGGGAAGCGCTGCAACAGTTGGTTGATGCTTCCCTTGATAACAACAGCTCCATTTGGGCAAAGGTTCGCAACCTGATGATTATCTTGCAAAATGTTCTTTATGTTAACTAAACTCATTTTCCTATTGCTTTCTCAGTTTGTTCATTCTCCGGAACAGCTTCTATTTTAATTCCATGATGAAACCTTTTAATCTTCTTTAAGAGAACTTTTGGTGGAAGATCTTGCAAAAAATGATGGAATCAATAAATATTTTCAGCAGTTTGCATGTAGCTTAGTATCTAAAAGATGGGTTTACTTCTGTAGCTTAGTTTTTCTTCGAAAACATTGTTTGTGATGTAAAAGTAGTTTATTTTAGGTGAACATATTTGGTTTGTATTTATACCACCATTTGATCTGATTCTCATGTACAAACCCAACTTTTCAGTACTCTCATTGCTTGTTTGTTAGTGGAGTTTGATCTGTTGTCCAAATACCTTACCATACGTCACATGACCAAGGCCGATGACTACTGAGAGTTTGAACCTGTAAACTGAAGTCCTTGAAAGAATTTTGCTCCCTCCCTCCCTCCCTCACTCAGATTATTTTGCTTTTTTATTCTCTTTGTCTAGTGCGCTCACTGTTTAATGTACTTGAGATTTTAAATTACATAGATTAAGTACAAAGTAATCTAGATGCGGGTCTCAATCTATTATTTGCTTTCTAATGCCAGCCTTTCAATCTTGCAACAGTACTTCAATCAAATCTTAACGACTGTGCTTGAGGTATTGGATGACTCTGATTCATCCACGAGGGAGCTTGCTCTGTCCTTGATTGCTGAGATGCTCAACAACCAGGTCTGATTTTCACATTTTGTGAACATGAACAAGATTAGCTAGTTTTTTTTAAAAAAAATTAGCTAGTTGATTGACTCTCCCTTTTTACATTACTAACATATATTTCTGCCAGAAAGATGCAATTGAAGACTCTATTGAGATTGTTCTCGAAAAGCTCCTTCACGTGACCAAAGATGTTGTTGCTAAGGTATTACCTTCATTTTACCCATTATAATTCACAGACTCGATCGTTTATGTTAATGTTTCTTTGTTGCTGTGCAGATTTCAAATGAGGCAAACCAATGCTTAAATGTTCTGTTGGCAAAATATGATCCTTTCAGATGTCTGGCTGTATGTACAAATATTTGACCTTATGTATTATATTTGCTTCCTTTCTACTGATTGCAATTTACTATACTTTTGGTTTGATGGTATTTGGTTCTAATACAGGTTATAGTACCTTTATTGGTCAGTGATGATGAGAAGATACTTGTTGTGTGTATCAACTGTTTGACAAAGGTATCTTATATATGCATTTGGTATTGCTATCTGATTATTTCCCTGTAATTTGAATGGCATAACATAAACGTTATGGAAATTTAACGAAAGAAGTGCCTATGTCTGTTGCATCTTTGATTTTGTGGAGAGAGCATCATGTGATAGTGTATTCAATCTCGATTCTAAATTTGAGGTCATATTATTGCTTTGTCTTAAAATGGACCTGACAGTCCTACCAGCTGTCTTTGCTTCACCAAAAATCAATACTGCACTCATTTCATTTTAGTTATCCTAGTCGCTTGTGTCAATGTTTTCTTGCAAGTTCCACAACTAATGTTCTTCGCATGGAAACTTTAGCCACAATTGTTGTTAATTCTAGCATATGTGACATTGAAGAGTGTGTCACATGTGCTGATTGGAGGTAGATGAACTAATAGTGTGATAAATCATGTTAATTTAAAATCAGTCCCATTGGAATAATATGTTTCAAAATTTACTTAAGGTTACTTTGGACATTTTTAAAGTTCCTGTGGCTTGTAGACAGATTGTTGACAGTTTTCTTGTGACAATTGTGCAGCTTGTTGGACGCCTTTCCCAAGAGGAATTGATCGATCAATTACCTACATTTTTGCCAGCGCTGTTTGATGCTTTTAACAACCAAAGTCCAGATGTTCGAAAGGTGGGTACCATCAAGGCCCTAGTTATGATGTGATATATTTTTCCCTTGCTTATTCTGTACATGAGATTTTGATTGCTTACTGATCTTTTCATCTGCCTTGATTCCCTAAATCTGTTCCTAATTCATTTCTCCCGTCATCCATATCTGATCATTTGAAATATTTTCTTTTTCACTCTAGACTGTTGTGTTCTGCCTGGTGGATATCTACATCATGCTTGGGAAAGCATTCGCTCCATACTTGGAAGGGCTTAGCAGCACGCAGCTGCGCCTAGTAACCATCTATGCTAACCGGATTTCACAGGCGAGGTCTGGCAAACCGATTGATTCTAACCAATGAGACGTGGCATTTGTTATTATTTGTGGTCTATACTATATGAGCATTTCTTCGGTAGGCTGTTTTCCTCGTCATTTGTTTGCGTATGTGTATAGTATGAACAAGCGCATCCCTTCTGGTGGAACTCCTGGTTTTTGCCCCGTGTGATTATGTATTCCCTGTCTATTCATTTCTTCCCTTTCTTTTTCATTTGGTAGCTTGTGGAGAGTGTTTATGAGTGTGGGCTTCATTTGTACTACTTGGTACATACACTGTACAAAGAAAGGAAAGTGTAGCTTCGTGGAGAACCGTTGTGTGTAGTGATTTTTTGGCCCATTTTCCTTGACTAATTGACGGTTGCTGATCCGTCCTGGTGAAACTTTTGGTGTGAATTCTCAGCTGTCAACTTGATTGTCATCGTTCCTTGAGGTTGCTTGCCTGTCAAGAGTGGAAGGACTTCTATTGATCATGTGTTGAATCATTCTTTACAGTAATGGTTTAAGATGTTCTCAGTGTCACCTCTTGCTGGACTCCTGCACAAGTTAACCTTTTGTATAAGAGGCCTTTGACTTAGGCATAATGTGGGAACTCTGGGTGATATGAAAACGAGAATCCGTCGGTGTCGACAGCTTCCTTGACCATCCTTCGCCATAGAATCCACCTAAGCACGCACTAGTGAGCCAACCCCACGAGCATCGTGTTCCACGAGGCCATGTCCCGGACACAACTGCACTGCCCGTGACGGACCGTTGCAGCGAGTAACGCGTTCATCCGAAGACACTGAACTCAACGCCAAGCCCGCACGGCGAGATCGTCCAGCTGCCGCGCGCGGCCAGCGCCCGTGGCACCGACGAACGAGCTCGCGCTCACCAGCGCTGTCTCGTTGGTTGGTGGTGGTGGCGGGTGGCGGCGTGGATGCGACGGGGTTTCACAAAGGTTGGAGAGGGAAGACGCGGCGCGGCAGCCGGGGTGCGCATTGCGGCGGAGCCGTCAGTTGCACGCGCGGCCGTTGGCTCGAGCGGTTAAGCCTGAGCGGCTGTGGTTGGCACGTGGCGGCCATGCGCGAGTTGTCGGTAGGCACTGGCGCCTCCAAACCTCTCGCCCCCCTCGAGCCCAGTCGAGACTCGAGACTCCGCGGCACCCAGCCGCCGCCGGATGCGGAGAAATTGATGTGAAGGAGGTGGAAGCGGAGCAAATATGATTTAGCGGAGGAGCACCGGAAGTCCCGAATGATGGGAGGGGTAGGACGGAGCATCGGTTGGCACAGCCGGCCGCAGCCCAGCGCCAGCGGCACGTCCATCTCGCCGGCGGCACAGGGAAGCGTGGCCAAGGCCATGGGAGGGAACGAGAAGAGCGAGGGGCTAATGCGTAAATAATCGGATCGTGGATAGTAATCGCGATCCGAGTTAGGGGGTATTTATAAATACTCGGATCGCGGATAGTAATCGCGAGGGTATTTGTAAATATTGGACCAATTCGCAAATTGTTTATAGCAGACGCCAGACGATCTCGGTGGTCCTTCTCCGCCGTCTCCGATCGCGGACAGCCTGCACCCGACAGCGGGGGCGGAGTGCGGCGGCCGCCCCAGCTACCGGCGTGCTCGCCCCTGACCCCACCACTTCTTCCCCGACGACCCCGGCCCTCGCCGCCCCCTCCGTTCATCTGCCCGATGCTGCTGCTCCGCCCTGCGAGACGAACTGACGAAGACGTCGCGAGCACGAAGACGGGAGACGCGCAGCTTGCCTTGATGTGGCCAAACGCCAAACGCTCGGGCTATCAGCAGCCCAAAGCCCAAAAGTGAGAGGCTCACCTCTCACATACCTGATTAGCTTGCCTGCTCTGCTCCAATCGATTCTCAATTTCCAGAGCGTTGCTGTCGTCGGCACTCGCCGATTCAAGATTCAACCCCAGTAGGCAGCAGCGGCGGGCGTGCAGGCATTCGGCGGCGCCGGCGAGCCGCATGTGGTGGCGGCTCTGTGCGCGGAGCTGGAGCATCGGCTGCACGCACGGAGCAGGAGAAGCTCGCCGTCGACCGGCAACGTAGGCGCATCAGCTTGATGGAGGGGAGCGGAAGAGCAAGGGACAGCCGGCACCTGACATGGCCGCGGCCGCGGCCGCGAACACGTCTCTCGAGGCGGAGATCTGACATGGTTCAACAGCTTGGCATGGTCATTTCAAAGGACACATCTGATAAAAATAAAATATCTGCTGGCTAGGAGAGGAATCGTGGCAGTAAAATTCGGTCATTACTGGAGAAAAGGTTGGAGTAATGTCTGTGGAATTCTGACCATGGAGTCATAGCGACTGGAGATTATGAAGTTGAAATGGCTAAGCTGATGCTTGACAAAATCCTATCATTTTGGTGGAATGGTTTAAGCCCAGGAGAAGGTGATCAACAACTTGAGAAAACAAAGCCAACTGATGAAAAGCTGGGCATGGGCACGCGTCCATTTCAGTGTCAACAAGGTGCTTTCTCATGTCAGCATTTCCCCTCTCCTCTTGGTGGTTGGGGTGGAAGTCCTTTACCTGTATATGCTATTATAAAATATGGCGGTTACACGTGTGCCAATAGAAAATTCAGAGATATGTGTGTGTCATCTGGACCAACCATGGTGAAATGACCATTTCGCCCTTCTATCTCCTCAGGAACACCCTATGCTCCTGCCCGTTCTTCTTCACGCCGACCACGCCCAGGTCCGGCGCCCAGCCGCCGGCCGCCAGGTCCGCCGCCTAGCCGCGCGTCCTTGGCCGTCCGCCGAGCGCCCTTGGCCGTCCGCCGAGCGCCCTTGGCCGCCCGCTGCGCGCCCGTGCCAGGGCCGGCGCGCCGCGCGAGGGACGCCGCAGCGCGCCCGTGGCGAGGGCCGCCGCCGCCGGCCGCCCGCCCAGGGCCCCCCACCGCTGCCCGATTCGATTTGGAGAACGACCAAACTCCGACTAACCTGGGGGTCTTCTGGCGCGCCCTTGTTGTGGCCGTCGACCCGACGGCGACAACCGTTGCCCCCATCAGCAGCTCGCGAAGACAGGTGAGAATCCGATTCCGCGCCTTGTTTGGGGTGAGCTTGCGGCTTGCAAGTCTCAGGTTTGTCATGGGCGATGTGTCGGCTCCATCAAGCCATCCCCTGATTGCTTCAGCTTCGTATGTGAATCCATCTTCCGCCATGTGGGGGTCACTCATAACCTCCTGTTTGCATCACACAAAGATGGGTAAATTCAGAATTCAGATGCTTTAGTCTCAAGTATACAAATTGCTATTGGCACATCATTGATTCAGGCGTCTTTTTTATTAATCAATGTGGATATGGTAAATCAGTAGATCACTAACCTGAAAAATTGGACAGATGAAGTGTGATGGGGGTGGAGCATCAGAGATTGATGTAAATCGAGATGGCCCAGTGGTCAGGCAAGCGGCTTTCATGGGTTGCTCGACCACCACCCATACTTCCCCGGCGAGTTCTGGCTGGCGTCCCCAGCTCAAGGTGATGCATCTAAGCCCAAGATGTGCCATCTGGTTGACCTGCGTAAATGGCCAGTCCCCTGCCGAGGCGTCAATGATAGAATGCAGGTTTCCTTTCTCCATTGCTTCTTCCACAATTTCACCGATCTGTTGCTGTGATCTCCCCGTCAGTAAGCGAAGTATGATAATGCCAACTGAGTTCACGTCAGACCACAGCATGAGCTCCCTAGCTGTCTTGAATTCACCATTGTCCATATAATAAAGTGTCCCTTTATGGTTCTTTGTAGGGTGAAATTGAAGGTTGGTGGTCGTTAAGTCAGGTTGTCTGTGAAGGTTGTAGATGCCCAAGTCTCCCAGCTTACTGACGAAGTTGGCATCAAGAAGAATGTTCCCCAGATTTAGATCAGCGTGAACAATTGGATAAGGCTTGTGTGCGTGGATGAAAGCCAAAGCTGAGCATATCTCCCCAATGATCCTCGTGCGCACCTTCCATGTCAGAGGTGGCATGTTTTTCTTGCATGAAAGCCAGTCCTCAAGGGTACCATTTGGGAGGAATTCACCTCGCCCAGCTTGGACTTGGAACTACTTCTTTTGTTGTGATGTTTTCTGTATTGGTCATGTCATTTAAGACACTTGTGTGCTTGGATAGCTAGTACTTATGTCATGAAAACCACTCAATTTAGTTGCTTGAATATTGATGATATGACCAAGTTTATTCCCTCATTTTTCCTATGTATTTTCGCATTTTTCCTATGTATTTGCACATTTTCCTATGTTTTTCCGCATTTTTCTAATTTATTTACGAATTTTCCTTATTTATTTCCTTTTTTAAATTTATTTCCATCATTTACAAATTTATTTACGAGTTTTCCTTATTTATTCCTGTTTTACATTAATTTTCGTCATTTTAAAATTTTATTTATGAAAGTTTCTTATTTATTTCCTGTTTTAAATTTATTTCCATCATTTACAAATTTATTTACGAATTTTCGTTATTTATTTTTTGTTTTATATTTATTTTCATCATTTTATAATGGCATGCATGTAAAAGAGGTAAAAGAAAGTTACTCTGTGAGGAAAAGGGCAAAACAGTCAATTTACACCTCCGTTAGCCTCCGTCAGGTCTTATTCCATCCAAAATGGTATAGAGGTAAAATAAACTTGGGACGATGACACATAGGTATCTCCAAAGTTTTTAATGGCACATATGTAACCGTCATCTTTACCATCTTTTATAATGGCATACATGTAAAGGACTCTTGGAGTGGACCATGGACTGGTGGATGGTGGCCAGCTAGGTATGAAGTATCTGATGAAGTGCTCAACAAGGCCAAGGATAATTATTGATTTTATTTGCTTAAGTTGTCATCTAAGGGGTACAGAACCTCCTCTCTTCACAATGTCTTAACCACCAGCATGCAAGTCCTTTCATTTTTTGTCTGCCATGGAGCATGTATTGGCCAACAGCTAAACTATGGCAGTAGGTTTCGCTTGTAAGGCTTTTGTTAAATCATCTGGAGAAGATGGTTTTAGTCCAGAGGGATGTGAACCAAGAAACAACAATTCAAGTATGGCTTGTCTGAATTATTTCTTGATGCTTATATGATGCAAGTTGACTACAACAGGGCATATACTTCTGTTAGGCAATGGAATTGTTGCATTTGGAGGCATCTCAATATGTGTAGTGTAGAACTGAATTAATCCTTACAGTGTAGACCATGACTCTGAGGATAATGACTGCACTATGTATAATCAAAGACTATTTTGTGCCCCTTAAGTGGTCTGTCTGTATTTGGTGACTACAGCTTCAGATATCATATGGTGTGAGACAATGGGATCCTGGAGGTTTAAAGAATGTCCTTGTGAATGTAGCAGCAGTTAATGGTATTTCACTAATGACTATACAGCAGTTAACGGTTTCCTAACAAGGCAAGAAAACCTGTAAACTCGAACTAGTCAATTTTTAAAATTCATATAAAAAGTATGGTAATGCTAATGGTAGGGCGTCCGAAACAGCCCTCCAGTCCTACGGATAAAATCAATCACGCCGCGAGGTTCCGAGATGTTGCAATAGGCAGCTTTGTTATGTCTCACTTGTGAATTCGAGATGTTTCAACCCGTTTTTATTGTATTTTTCTATGAAGCTGCAATCATGATGCAATTTGAAATGCTTCATCAAATGACCATTTGATGTTAGATGGTTTCAGAATGTTGCACAAGATGCTTCCATTAAAGTCGTTAGTTTGGGATGTTGTATTTTTCAATGGTACATGTAATTTAGTCTGACGGTTAAATGTTGCAAGCAACATAACGTATATGTTACGGTGGGTTTTTTCAAAACTCGTTGGATGGCTGAGAAGAATTTTCATACACATTTTGCATATTGAAATTATTATTATTATTATTATTATTATTATTATTATTATTATTATTTGTTGTAGACACTATTTTCTCATGTTGCATATGGTATCTTCTTGTGTTGCATTTGAACGATGGAATGAGTTTTAATATAGGACACCGTCCGACAAGTTTGTAAAAAATAAGGCTAGGATCGTTAGCACTTTCCATGCGTGGTAAATGCAGGCGCACAAGAATGGATGCGGTCGCGTCCTTGCTGTTGCGACTGCCGCCACAAACCAAGCAGCGGTTGGAAGATGAAATCGTACCAACATCCATCAGCGAGACGCGGACCAGACGCTCTGGTCCGCACTCTGCAGGCAGGCAAGCACGCAGGCCTGCCGTCCCCGGGATGGCGGCGATCCTCCGGTGTCCCCCCTCCATCTCCGTCTCCGTCCCATGCGCTGCCCTCGGCGCCTCGCTCCACTCCTCGCTGCCAATTTCCCGCAAGCCATCACTCCCCTGCAGCAGAGCATGCCGCGCAGGCGTCCGCTGCTCCGCCGCGAACAAGCCCTCCCCTTCTCCCCCCACCGCTCCGGACAGAAGCGAGGTAAGGTAGCCGCCGCCGCCGCCTGCTTGTTCCCGCTCATCGTGTCCCTGGAATCCGTGGGGTCCTCACCGTCCGGGAAAACCGGCCGCGGCTGTTGCGTTGCGTGTGGCTTGCAGCTCCATGGCGAGGATACGGAGTGAGGTGCTGTCCCCGTTCCGGTCGGTGCGGATGTTCTTCTACTTCGCGTTCATGGCCAGCGGCGCGCTGGGGGGCCTCATCGCGCTCACGCAGCTCCTCCCGGCGCTGTCCAACCCCGCGGATTCCGCCGGCGCCGCCGAGACGCTCAAGGGCCTGGGCATCGACGCCGCGGCCGTCGCGCTCTTCGCCTTCCTCTACTCGCGGGAGAGCAAGGCCAAGGACGCCCAGGTGGCCAGGCTCGCGCGGGAGGAGCGCCTGTCCCGGCTCAAGCTCCGCGCCGGCGCCGGGGAGGGCAGGCCGCTCGCGCTCGGCGAGCTGCGCGGCACCGCGCGGCTCGTCATCGTGGCGGGGCCCGGGGAGTTCGTCGCCGAGTCGTTCCGGCGGAGCCAGCCGCTCCTGAGGGAGCTCGCGGAGAGGGCCGTGCTGGCGGTGCCCTTCGCCACGGACGGGAACACGCCCGAGTTGCGGCTCGACGAGGGCGGCGTCGACGATGACGACCTTGCCAGGAGGAGCAGGAGGCTCTGGCAGCTCACGCCGGTGTACACCACCGAATGGGCACAGTACGAAACACGCTGAACTTGTCACACAGAGACAACCATGGTCGAACACCTTGCTTATAGTCTCGCATTGATTGAAGCTTCTTGTGCCTGATGATTGCAGATGGTTAGACGATCAGAAGAAGCTAGCCGGCGTGCCACCTGATTCCCCCGTGTGAGCGCCTCGAGACTCGACTGGTTTCCGGACGTTTTCTGAAGATTTTTCAGCCTTGTCAGGTTGCATCGACCTGTGTGTTCTTCTTACCCTGGATGTCCACGCTATGTTGCATTGCAGGTACCTCTCGCTCCGGATGGACGGGCGCGTCCGCGGCAGCGGCGTGGGCTACCCGCCGTGGCAAGCGTTCGTGGCGCAGCTGCCGCCGGTGAAAGGGATGTGGTCGGGCCTTCTTGACGGGATGGACGGCAGGGTGCTCTAGGCCAACAACCCCTGCGAGAAGCCACCCGTTTTGCCGTGGCAAGTTTAGCTAGATGTGACCAGTGCTTACAAGGATTCTTTTTACTTGTTCATCGGAGTTCAAATTGAGAACGTATTTAGCATAGTAGCACACGGGCGTAAAATCAATTACAGATAAGACATCGGGTGTGTGTAGCCCATCTTCTTGCCTACATGCATACTGGGTGTGTAAGAGTGTTTGGACTCGAGGTAAATCAGAATGCACACACCCATTTCGATTCAGTTATAAACGGAAAATGTACCTCTCATCTTATCGTTTCCTTCTGCTGCACCCGAATTCTTGGCTGCCCCTTCCTGCAAGGCTAAAAGAAGGCCGCTGCAATAGGACGACAATGGCGTGGAAGAGGGGAAAGATGGCGATAGCGCCGCCGTTGCAGGGCAGGGTAGGGTCTTCGGTGAGAGCATACTCCACCATGGCCGGAGCTTCGGCAGATGTGGACGGCGGTTGGAGCAAGCTTCGAGCAGTAGCATTAGCTAGAGGAAGAAGACGCAACTGGTCCATTGATTGCCCAATCCAATGGTCCGAAAATTTGAGGCGTCAGATGCTCCAGAAACTTTTAGGTGCCATATAGCATGTCCCTTAGAAATATGATCAACTTGTTATATTTTTTTGGCTCATTCATGTTTTTTCTTGGTTTTCTGACTCGAAGTGTAGCTCAGAGTAATACATCTTTGGGTGTTATTTTGTTGGATTTCTCAACATAATAATCTCAGGGGCTGTTTGGTTCCCCACCACAGCTGCTTGCCTCAAGTTCGGCTCACCACCAGCAGATGGCAGCTGTTTGGTTCAGAGTGTGGACGTGGCCGCCATAATATTTCTCCGTTATAAACTACGCCACGGCCGCGGCGCCGATTTCGACCGCCACAGTTTAAGCGCCGCCACGCTCGCCACAGAATGTGTGGCTGTGAACCAAACAACCCCTAAAAATCCAAGCCAATAGGATCGTTGGTGCTTTCTTTAGAATATATGGATGAGTTCCGGCCTTTATAACTCACAAGCGAGTGACTACAGCCAAGGATTGTTGGTGCTTAGCAAATTGGAAAAAAAAGAGACTAAGGGATGTCTTGTCTGGTGAGTGGATTGGTGAATGATCATCCTATTTTAATACCAAATCTAACTAAATTGTCTGATTTGAGGAATAGAATGGGTTGAGTCATTGCCACATTATCTCTCACAAAGTCACCATGGTTTGATAGTGTAATAGTGAGGAATGTTCTCATGTTAATAAACTGTATATGGTGATCTTATGTCTTAATGGCAAGTACAATGCAAGATGCTTAAACGTAAATGCTTAAAAAATGAAGAGAAAATTGTAACATCCCTAAGAATAGGTATGGAAATTAATCCCAAAATGCAAACTGATGCTTAAACATGTACGACTACCTTACAAGCATTAAGCATCTTTTCACATTTTAGGGCCCGTTTAGTTGCCAAAAATTTTTGGTAAAATTTTTTTGCAACTTTTTCAACGCTAATTATGAGTATTAAATATAGATTAATTATAAAACTAGTTACACAGATGGACGGAAAATCGCGAGATGAATCTATTAAGTCTAATTAATCTGTCATTAGAGGTTGTTTATTATACCACGATACTGTCTAATCATGCTCCAAATAGGCTTAAAAGCTTCGTCTCGCAATTTCATCCGGGATTATGGAATGAGTTTTATCAATTATCCAATTAGTAGTCAAATATTTGAAGTTATTGTAGCGCTGAAATTTTTTTTGAACTAAACAGGACCTTAAAGCACCGAACACAAATGACACGTAGCCTAAGAATATAGGCTCTGTTAGCTGGTCTTTGATGTGGTTTGTTTATGTTGTTAGCTAGTTGTTGTTGGTAGAGTTGGTTTAGTCGTTTGTAGCTGTTGACCAGATGTCTTAAGTTGTATAATCAGTCTAGACTTTTTTTTCTTTATTTATATTAATATAATAGGTACTAACCTTTCTACTTGGTTCGTTTATAAAGATAAAAGAAAAAAACTTTAGCAGGAGGCAGCATGACTGCTCGTTGGAACAAGACGAGCCCAAGTCTCAGAAGTCAGAACTGAGAACACAACCCTGGGCCTGCCGGCGCGAGGGCCCAGGGACCGTGAGCCCGTGACCGCACCGGGCCCACCAGTCAACCGCTACTGGAAGCGTGCGCACTACCGCGAGAAACGTGTGCGACGGGAACCTCCCCGTTGGCCTCCGCCGCCTCCTTCACTGCCGCCCGCGCCCCGACACGCCCCAAAACCCCACATCTCCCCCTCCGCTCCGCGCCTCTGGTCCTCCATTAACCCCTCCACCGCCGCCCCCCATTCCGGCGGGCGGCGGGGACACGACGCCGGCGCTGAGACCCGCGCCGCGAAGCTCTAGGCCCCCGCTGTTCTCCCCCCGGCGCGGCGGCGCCATGCAGCGGGTGCTCGTGAGCTCGCTCGTGGCCGCCACGCCGCGGTGGCTCCCCCTCGCCGACTCCATCCTCCGGCGCCGCCGCCCCCGCTGCTCCCCTCTCCCCATGCTGTGAGCTTCCTTCCCTCCTTACCTCCGGGGCATTGGACGCGGTTCCCCTTCTTTTTGCCGCGCGTTTTTCAGGGTCCCGCGAGTTTTTTTTGGGTGTGTGGACGCCGTTCGGCACTGCAGTGAGGTGTTTTCAGCGACTTTTTTTGGATGTTTTGAGCAAATGGTTTTCTATTTCAATCCATTGGCAACCGAGAAGTAACTTAATCATTGCCTGATTGGAGCGGCTTCAAAATCTGAATAACATTTACAAGTTCTAACTGCAAAAATACATAGTAGCAGTGTCCACGTTTGGCAGTTGTCACAAAATTGGAATAGTATTTTTAGTGATCCTCCGTCGTAGATATAAGAAGGAACATGCAATTCTGTTTGGTTTAAGCACAGATGTGTAATATGACTTATGACTCACCGGTGACAAATTGTTGCCCCATGTTTCTATGGTCACCTTTACTGGAGAACGAAGTGATTGACTTACTTTTCATTAATTTTGATTTCGTATGGCACTTTACATTACTTCCCTAATCTTGATGACCCTTTGTTCCAGGCTATTCAACCGGAGGACTTTGTCCAAGCCTAGGAAGGTCTCACGAGGCATTTCAATGGCGTCTAGGAAAGCTACCAAACAGGGAGAATATTGTGATGAAGGCATGCTATCACATATCCTGTGGTGGAAAGAGGTTCATGCAAACAGCTGATATCTCTACCTCATGTACCAAGGCTGATGCTTCTGTTATTTATCGTTTCTCTACTATCTGATGTTTCAGAAAATGGAGAGGTGCAGAAAACCGTCATCCATACAATTGACTCAGAGGCTTGTGTATTCAAATATATTAGGGTTGGATACAGCTTTAAGAAATGGAAGGTGAAGCATATGCTTTATGCATCCTACCATAATTATGCCCATTCTCTTTCTTTTCTTGAAAGGTTAACATGATGTTATCACTGACACAATACTGGTACAATTTTTCAGTTTGAAAGATGGAACATTAAACATGGAAATTTTGCAATTTAAATCGAAGTTTCCTCGTGAGGTTCTACTTTGCAGAGTATGCTACTATCTAACTTTCCATTAAGTTTATATTTTGATGATTTTGAATGGAATAAAAATATGGTATTCCATAGATTTCTAAGCAAAGGAAAATGAAATCTTATTGCTGTCAAAGCCAGCATGGTTCATAGTCAGAGACCTATCAGAGATAGCATTTAGACATATTATATTTCTCTGTTTTCATTCACTTATTATCCCACTCCAAGTTGGGAAATTCATTTAATTACAGTGACCTGTTATCTTTCATGTTACGAATTGTCTACAATACTGACAGGGAAATGACAAGAATTTATCATATTTGAATATTTAATGTTTTCTTACTCAGGTAGGAGATTTCTACGAAGCTATCGGTTTTGATGCCTGCATTCTCGTAGAGCATGCAGGCTTAAATCCTTTTGGAGGCTTGCGTTCTGACAGTATTCCAAAAGCTGGGTGTCCAGTCGTGGTATGCTATTATGTAACATTGTTTCTGCTATGTAATTCTGATTAGCTAACCAATGTTCCTAGACAATCATCAGCTTGTTAGTTTGCAGAGAAGTATCATGAAGGATCTGGAAAATATCAATCTTAACATTTCTAGAGTATTCAGATTTTGGTAACTTATCTTGTACCTCATGTGCCATAATCTGTATGTCAAATTATTTGATAACCACAACCGTAACCTTTTCATTTAGGATATAAGGTTTACTTCTAATACATCATTATTTTTGCATATCGCCTTTGCTTTACTGTTTGTTTTTTGCCATTTAAACATGATAAGCTTTGAAACTTAAATTTCTTCACTCGATTCACATCTATCTGCAATTTTCTGTGGTAATAAGGGGCTAGCATATCTAGTAGACTGCTATTGCTTCTACTCATACTGTGAATTATATGTAGGTTGGAACTCACCATGTTTCATTGATTCATAGCTTAATGTTCTGTTGAGACTTGAGAATAGTATACCATAATGATCAAGTTCACTTGCAGAATTTACGGCAGACATTGGACGATTTGACTCGATGTGGTTATTCTGTGGTAAGATTTTGAAGTCACTTCCCATTTGCCTGACACAATGCATTCATTGATGCCCTTTGTTTGCAATAATATAGGAATGTAAATGCAACTGTCAGTTCTAAAAGCCTAAAACAACCGTTCCAACTTCCAACAACCCATATAAGTGCACTACAACCTTGAGGAGCTTTAGCTGTTAAGGGTATAATCAAGGGTAATATTGTAATATCCTAGTCTAGGGTTCCCCTCATGTCTCTCTCATGTACTCTCTCTGTCCCAAAGTTTATATGGAGTTGTAGTTGTGTGCTTATTTGGGTTTTAGACGAGCAGGTCGCAGACTCGCAATTACTTGATTGTTCTGGCTACTTACTGGTGCCCTCATGATGCTGTGTCTTGTGTTTGTTTAATCCACTCATTGCATCCCCTCTCAGTCATGAAATTCATCAGCCGCAGAAGTAACCTGTTGTCAGATAGTTAGAATGGGTTTTTCCAACTGATTTTTTCTGGTGATTTTGTATATGTCTATATAGTATTATACCTTTCGTGTGGAACGAGAATTGACCAACCATTTGTGGATGTGATTTTGTCGCCCCATGGGTGTTATTGCTCGATATTTCTGCCATCACGCTTACAAATCCATAAATGAGCAGTACCAGATCATACAGTTCAATCCATAACTATATAGTGACGGTGCAGATTTTAACTGTTGATTTTTTTATTGGCCTATGTAGTAGCATTTAACCAGTCAACCTGATATTATTTGTTTTCTAGTGATTTTTTTGTTATTTCGTTTGTTAATTTTATCTTGCAGTGCATAGTTGAGGAAATCCAAGGCCCAGCTCAAGCCCGTGCCCGGAAAGGTCGATTTATTTCTGGGTAATTGCAGAACTATGTAATGTAATGTATAAGTTGTGCAAAGTGCTTTATTTTATTCTGGGGCATGGTTGATTTTGTGAGTATTACTGTTTCACGATGTTGTAACAGTACTCTTTGGTCTGTAGCTACCTTATTGGTGGTGACACTGTGTCGTTGCCTATTCAGAGATCAGAAGTACTAGACAAAATTCTTTGCACCCATTTTTTTTTGAAGAAATGCACCCATTATTTGATAATAGGGCAGTATTTGAGCGATACATTTGGGAATGAGTTAGTTTGGACATGCGGATTTTACCTCTTCACTTTCAGGAGGTTTTAAATGTTAACAATTGTTTATATTGTGCCTGATTGTGCATCACTGCGATGCATACTTATTTATTGTAACTATCATCAAGGTCCACGACTATATGAGGAGCTAACTGGTTCCTTTCGTTGCTGTCCTTAACCCCCTACAGTTTCTAAGTCTCATTTACCAAAATGAATCAAAGTTGAGGAGGGATGGGTAATATATTGCAATGGCACCCCTCACATCTGGGCTCCACCAGGCTTATAACTTGGCTCAAGTGGAAACAATGAGCTTCCTTAAAATTGCATTGACCATGTTACAAACGCAGATTCTGTTGTCTTTGTTACGTTATCAAGTTTTTGCAGTGTGTAGTTTAACCTGAAGCTTAAGCTAGGGAGAAAATGTGGGCTATATACTTCAACACTCCTCACATCTAGTCTTCAATGGGCCTGTGGCATGTACTCAAAATCAATTGCTATTATTTATTTCTTAATATTGCACCAGGCAGATCTAGGTCCTGAACTCAAAACAATTTCACTATTCACGTAGATGTTTCATCTTAACTTGTCAGACGCTTGATGTTAAACCCATGTATGATGTATTGATTTTTCTAATTTGGTAATTTAGTGTTTGTTCTCATCGAATGCATTCATTCTTAAAATGACAATGGGCTACTGGCAGTTGGCATGTTAAGAACTTTTATTGCTTCTGTTCTTTCTGGGTAGATAGTTTATGCAATTCACTATCTTAAAGTTTTTGCCCTTTTTTTTACAGGCATGCACATCCTGGTAGTCCTTATGTGTTTGGTCTTGCGGAAGTAGACCATGACGTAGAGTTCCCTGATCCCATGCCTGTAGTTGGTACGCTGTACTTGAATATTTCTATTCAGTAACCCCAGACCTTCTGTTCTGTTGTAGCTGATAGTCAACATGTCACTTTCTTCTTCATAGAATTTTACTGTGCAGGATGTTAGACATTTATTTGCTGTATATTATTTTATCGTAAACGGCATTATGCATGAAATTAGAGTGGTAAAAAACCTAATCAATGGTCTGATATGAAATGCTGATCTCTTTTGTTGTGCAAAACGTTATTTTTTTTCTTATGAATTGTCTGTATAGCGACTTGTTATAACTTCTTATGTTGATACTGAATGTATATCTCTTTAATATATATGTTGCTGCAAGCTTTCCATGTTTGCATCATTTGCACAACTGTGTTCCTGGAGGCATTTTGTGACGTTTTAAGATGTGTTAATATTTCTGTGTGTTCATGGCTTTTGAATTCCGTAGTAAACTACTGAATGCCATTAGACCAGTGGGTGCTGATTTGAGATAGTACATCGTGTTCTCATTCATCAGGGATTTCACACTCTGCAAAAGGCTATTGCATGATATCAGTTCTGGAGACGATGAAAACTTATTCAGCTGAGGAGGGCTTAACAGAGGAGGCTGTGGTTACTAAGCTTCGCATATGTCGTTATCACCATCTATACCTTCACAGTTCTTTGAAGAATAATTCTTCAGGTTGGAATTTGTATTCTTGAACGTTTTTTTCATTCTTATATTATGATATTTTGTTTGATCTAGAAACAGTTATTAGGAACTTGACATCAGAATCTTCTAACTTATGCTGTTATCATGGGCTCATGGCCTTATTTTCAATTTCAGATGAATGACCCGTCTTCATTAAAATCTTTAGAATGGATACTATATGGTACATATATCGAGGCATTTAGCAATGAAATATTTTAATAGATTTGATTGTTATCACTTCGCTGCATGACGTAAGAGGCTCTTCATGCAAGAACAGTAATGTAATTTATGGAAGCAGAGTTGATATGTGTTACTAGCCCTACAATATGCATCCAACAGATGCTGTGTTAGCCATACCATGCTGTTTTAAACTTCGCTGTCATTTGCTTGTAGGGACATCACGCTGGGGAGAATTCGGTGAAGGAGGACTCTTGTGGGGAGAGTGCAGGGGGGAGTCCTTTGCGTGGTTTGACGGTTCACCAATTGAAGAACTTTTATGTAAGGTCTGTGAGTGTGTCACTGCTGTATCTTATTTTCTTTCTAAGAGAACCATAAGTGAGAGCTATAGTAAATAAAACCATACAAAGGGTCTAAAAGACTAGAATATCAACGTTATGCAAGTTCTACAATACAAGAATATAAAGCTTTGAATGGTTTATGTGGAAGAGGGGGATTGGCGGATTGCTTAGGAATTTCAGCTTTTACTTCATAGAATTTGGCCCGAACACGTCCTTCCCAAATCCCAAATGGGCCCTGGCAAAGATATATTGTTGGAATCACAATTAGAATTATTCTGATTGTTGATAATGTGTAGTCTCATTAACTTCCATGTGTTGCAATGGTTTTACTGAGTTTATGGAACTTTTAACGTGCCTCTTGCTATTGGTTATTCTAGATATTTCATTGAGCTTTATATATTGCTTTTTATAACTGGATTTAATTTGTCAAGGTACGGGAAATATATGGGCTTGATGAGAAAACAGTTTTTCGCAATGTCACCGTCTCACTGGAAGGCAGGCCTCAACCTCTTTATCTTGGAACTGCTACTCAAATTGGTACGCTGCATCTTCTTTGATGTAGTTGCTATTTTCAAAGAGCATTCTGAAGTTGATGTATCTTATTCTGGATTTCATGTTCTGTAGGAGTCATACCAACTGAGGGAATACCGAGTTTGCTAAAAATGGTGCTCCCTTCAAATTGTGGCGGGCTTCCATCAATGTATGTATTGTGGCTATTTGTTGAACTAACTATCCTGCTTATTAGAAGATCTTCATGCTAGTCCTTGAGATGGTTCACTAAAATTTTTGGCAGGATTCTGTTCAAATTTTGTTTGCGTCTATATTGAATAAAAGAAACTTGGGTACTGTACAACTGACCTAGACCTATTCGTTATTCCTTCTACGCCTGATGATAAGATTGGCCACATCATATGCCACAAACACCCATAAAGCACCACTATATATTTAGGGAATCTGCCCAGACATATAGTATAATCTTGTTTGCTACCACCACGGCTTATCTCTTTATCAAGTGAATTTAGGTGTTCAGATCCTTGTTTGACTTATGTAGGCAACATTTTCCTGCAATTGCTCATATTTTTGTTTTCAATGTGCCTACCTGTTAGTTGGACAGACATGTGAAAGACCGGGCAATGATTATTTACTTGTTCTGCAACCCAGTTAAAACAACTTTCTGTACCCTGGACTATACTTTTGAAATTTTAGAAGGAGCAACTACTGTGAGGAATCACTTAAGCATTGTGAACTAGTCTTTTACGCAAACTATGACATCACACTATGCACTATGTTATAGCACAAGGGGTGGAAAATATGAGATACTGGCATGCCTTTTGCAATTTAATGGTTATGTGGGTTGGCTTTAATTCTTGATATGTACCTTTTATTGTTATATGCAGGTATATTAGAGATCTTCTTCTTAATCCTCCATCATTTGATGTCGCAGCAGCGGTTCAAGGTAAAATCCGTTACACCTCAGAGCTGTAATTAATTTGTGGGATACCTGCCTACTGGCTTGAGAGACAGAACTTTGAGCACATTGTGCAATATAATATTTCTAAAGATCCGCAATTTGTGTTAACAATTATTAAATATTGTGCACGGACAATTCACAAAAGGGGATCAAATGGAAAAGCACTACATATAATTCTAGGTTAATTATGGATTGATCATTGAGCTTTCCTCTGCTAACTGCATTGTGTTGATCTGAATATTATGCTCAAAACAACAATTGTGTCTTTGTGCAGACATTGCGCAGAGTTGTGTTAGAAAACGATTTCATGGGTGGAACATGCGAAGTATTTTGTTAAACTTATGATAATCTTGCATAGGTACTATAGGATCATCGGAACAATTTGTTTAAGGTTTTTACCAAAAATTTGGCCTAATTGCTGGATCTGAGCTTTCTTTTTTGTCTGTCATGCAGTTTTAGAATCTTGGTCTGTGTATGTGTCAACATTATTTCTTGGGGTTTGAAAAATGGCCATGTAGTATTTTTTATGTTTCCCAGTTTTCCAGAAACATTTACTACTTGTGATTTATTCATGTTTTAAAAACTTTTACTCAGTTGGATGGAAATTGTTGTTCCAGTGCTAGATGATAACCCATTTATAACTTTGTTGCAGAGGCTTGCAGGCTTATGGGCAGCATAACTTGCTCCATTCCTGAATTTACTTGCATATCAGCAGCGAAGGTTACTTCTCTATATTCTTGGAACATATATGCCCAATTGTCCCATCATTTATCCTATGAATTATTTTGCCTCTGATGTAATTTAAGTTTTGAGAATTGACTTGATATTTTTATGAGTTTAGACCCACATGTAACTTAAGTAGAACCAAAATTGCCCGGACTAGCATGAAATGCCCCTCTTGTAGAAATCTTTATTTTCTAGAGCAAAAGTGGCCATCTAGCGCCACTATTTCTTCCTCAAAGTCATACATATGGCTTGTGTAACTCAGTGTAAATCAGACAGTCCCTCCGTTCACTTATATTGGACTTGCTTTTGCTGATTTACATATGGCAAAATACAATAACCAAACAACATGTGTGATACTTTGTCTTATATGACACAATTGTTGTGCACTAGTTGGAACGCAGCCAACAGCAAAGCACATGCTAGTCAAGGAAACAGTAGTGTATAGGATATTAGTTGTTTTCATATAAAAATATCGGACTAATAGTGCAAATCATCTCATGTGTTGAATACACCACAGTATTAGACATCTGGCATGCATTTAGAGGGAATAACCAAAGTAGTATTGCAGGTATTTTGCCAATTATGTTAAATCAAATTGAATTTAGATAAATCATGTTATTCAACTGATGTTTCTCTAAAACTTATGTATTTTGAGACACAATAGTATCTTGATGTGCTACTTAGATAGAGTAGAAGAAAAGCAGTTATCCGATCACTCGTAAAAAGTTGTCAAACAGAGCCTGGAGTCATTAGATGGGTGAACATATTTCCTTTCTTTTCCAGTCAATCTGTTGGCATCTTGTTAGCCTTCAGAGCGTACATCCTGTGGTGCCTTCTTATTATTACTATTATTTTTAATCCTTCAACTTGAAAATTCATTATCTCCTGTTAGTTAGTGCTTGTCAATGTAGATGCTATCATGGATTTTAATCCATCTCGCATTGACCCTTTGACATTGATGATAGCACCTTCCTACTTAATTTTGTTGTAATTTATCTCATTTATTTGCCTGATACCGATTGAGCAATGCTGGTTTTGCAGCTTGTGAAGCTACTTGAGTCCAAAGAGGTCAATCACATTGAATTTTGTAGAATCAAAAATGTCCTTGATGAGATTATTCTCATGAGCCGAAATGCTGAGCTTTCTGCTATCCTGAACAAATTGCTGGTACCTGCTTCTGTGGCTACTGGTTTGAAAGTTGAAGCTGATATGCTAGTAAGTGCTGTTTAAAACTTTTTAAGTTTCTTCTGGAAGTCTAGATATTACATGTAATGCGGCACATTGATTGCTGTAAACCTCTTTATGTTTGATACACATGTGATGTATATGGGTGACATTTTTAGCATTCCTCATTTTATTTTGTATAGTTGAATTTCCCTTCTGTTTTGTTAATGATCTGGAGCATTTCTTTTTACCCTTTTGCAGATGAACGAATGTAGCTTTATTTCACAACGAATCGGTGAAGTGATTTCTTTAGGTGTTGAAAATGATCAGGCAATAACCTCATTTGAACATGTTCCAAAGGAGTTCTTTAATGACATGGAATCATCTTGGAAGGGGCGCGTGAAAAGGATCCATGCTGAAGAAGAGTTTGCAAATGTTGATAGAGCTGCTGAGGCATTATCGACAGCGGTTGGTTTTGAGCAATCCTTTTATGTTTAAAATTTTACTGCCTTTTTTTTTTCCTGAATAGAATCAAATATTTCCGTTAGCCCTTGATGGCATCTGTATTGAAGTTTTTGAATAGTCTATGACCACAGCCATGCTCTCCAGTGTATGATATGATGCTGCAATATTAACAGTTGGCCATGAATTTCATTTCCTTGGATCGATCAATTGCTTGGGGGATATACTAATGCATATTGTGGTTTCAGGTCATTGAAGATTTTATGCCAATTATTTCAAGAGTGAAATCTGTAATGTCCTCAAATGGAAGTCCTAAAGGAGAAATCTGTTATGCAAAAGATCATGAAGCTGTTTGGTTTAAAGGAAAGCGATTCACACCAAATGTATGGGCTAACACCCCTGGTGAGCAACAAATAAAACAACTGAAACCTGCAATTGATTCAAAAGGCAGAAAGGTTGGGGAGGAATGGTTTACAACGGTCAAAGTTGAGAATGCTTTAAACAGGTACTGGCTCACAGTAGTACAACCTGACTTCACAAATGCTTCAGAGGTTGGAGAAAAACAAATGCTTCATAGATTTTGCATCAACACAATAACTTGGTTAGACACTGCATGGTTGGGTAATCATCGGAAAGTTGCCGCATTACTGGATTAGTACAATATATCATAGGAAATGCCATTCCATGTTACTAAAATATATACAGATTTTGATGTTGAAAATGTTGCATTCATTTGTTTTTATGCCACCTTCTATTACTGTATTTATGTATTGTTGTACTTTTTTTTACAAAATTGCGAGTACTGTTGTATGTGGATTGGCACACGGTAGAAGTATCCTAGAATAAGCTTGCTTTCATACATTTTAGGAGAACAATTACAACGGGAAAGTTTTTCCCACAATAACCTTTACTAAAATTATGCCGATGTCTGTGTTCAGGTACCATGAAGCTTGTGATAATGCTAAAAATAAAGTTCTTGAACTGTTGAGAGGGCTTTCAAGTGAATTGCAGGACAAGATCAATATACTTGTCTTTTGCTCAACGGTGCTCATCATAGCAAAAGCACTGTTTGGTCATGTTAGGTGATTACTTTTATCCTTGCTTTTAGACACACTCCATTACTCATTTACTCATCACGTTCTTTCTTTTTTCCATCAGTCTATATAACATTTCACTGGATTCTTGCTATTCTGCTATCTGCAAATTATCCAAGGTTCAAAGTTTTGGCACCCAAGTAGCTCAACCAGACAAGCCTTGGAATAGGAAGTTGTTAATTGCAAAATGAACCAGCTGAGGGCAAAAAAAATGCATTTTTTGCGATGATTAAAATGACTGGTTGTTTTGCATAAAGGTCTGGTCTGGTATCAGTAGTGAACCGGTGGTTAGTCGGTCACCAAAATTAGCTTGTGAGACTTGTTATATTTCTAATTTCTTGTCATGTCGCAATGTGAAATGTGGATATTTGGTGTATCTGTCTATGTTATTTAGTTGAGATATTTTCCAGAGGCTCAGAGCCTATTGACAACATGTTGCATTGTGTTTAGCGTTTGGCAATGCAGAGTGTTATCAATTCTATGTGCTGATTATATTGTTGTCTGGCAAATCCATCTATCCACAGTGGACTTATTCATGCTTTGTTTTTTTTTCAAAAAAAAAATCTTGAGCAGTGAGGCCCGAAGAAGAGGTTGGATGATTCCTACTATATCTCCCTTATCAAAGGTACTATTTTTTGAACCATATTTCTGTATCTCGAGTCTCAATTCCTCCCTCCCTCTGTACTTTTATCCATCCATCCATGCAAGTATTTAATGGGTGTCTGTTATCTTACCTAGGGGCTAGCAAGTTTTAATGGCCTGGTAGTATTGTCCACCAGTGATGATACTCCCTCCAGTCAGTATTACTTGACGTTTAGGACAACAGAAAAGATTAGAAACTAGTTATGCTGGAGGGAGTACTTGACTTTGGTTAAAGATGAATTAACATAGTTTTGTTGGACCAGCCATGAGCTGTCCTCGTTATACTTGTACATTTCACAGATAACATGTTCCTTATACATTTTCCGTTTACATACCTTGATTTACTTGTGTAGGACTGTGTTGTGGAGGAAAGTTCAAGTGAAATGGAGTTAGTAGGGCTCTTTCCTTACTGGCTTGATTTTAATCAAGGGAATGCAATACTGAATGATGTCCACATGCACTCTTTATTTGTTCTGACTGGTCCAAATGGTGGTGGTAAATCTAGTATGCTGCGATCAGTCTGTGCAGCTGCATTGCTTGGAATATGTGGCCTGATGGTGCCTTCATCTTCAGCTGTAATCCCACATTTTGATTCCATTATGCTGCATATGAAAGCCTATGATAGCCCAGCTGATGGGAAAAGTTCATTCCAGGTGCCAATTTTGTATCTTCACATTTTTCTTCTGTCCAATTTGTGTCATACATTCTCAGTTGAATGCGGGTCACATTGCAACGTCTTAGTTATTTTTATGAATGGAATTTTACCTGCTGAAAGTTCATTAATGTTGTTGCTGTAGGTTGGTTATTTTGGTGTTTTGTAGTTGTCCAAGCTTCTTACCTTTTCCACCAATTGTTCTCCAAGCACTTTAATTTGTAACCATGTGTTGTTAAACTATGCTCATCTCTGTCCTCATATTTTCTGACTAAGGATGAAATGAGTTATCACAACCATTTGGCTCCTGCTGTGCTTATGATAGAGTATTTATTTCCTGATTCCAGAAAATTGTATTTGATTTTTTTGGCTCGTATGATTCTACCATAAACTATATTATACCCGATCCAGATATTTTGTTTTGACTTCCTGTCCTTTTGCAGATTGAAATGTCGGAGATACGCGCTTTAGTCAGCCGAGCTACTGCTAGGAGTCTTGTTCTGATTGATGAAATATGTAGGGGCACAGAAACTGCAAAAGGAACGTGTATAGCTGGTAGCATCATTGAAAGACTCGATACTGCTGGCTGTCTAGGGATCATATCAACTCATCTACATGGCATTTTTGACCTGGCTCTCTCACTCAGCAATACTGAATTCAAAGCTATGGGAACTGAAGTGATTGATGGATGCATTAATCCAACATGGAGATTAATGGATGGTATCTGTAGAGAAAGCCTTGCTTTTCAAACTGCAAGGAGGGAAGGCATGCCTGACTTGATAATTAGAAGGGCTGAGGAGCTATATTTGACTATGGCAGCAAATAACAAGCAGGCAACATCAATGGTGCACAATGAACCTTCTAATGTCAGCTCCAGTGTAAATGGCTTGGTTGAGAAACCTGATTCGCTGAGAAACAGACAAGAAATTCTGCCTGGTGCGTTTGAGCCACTGTGGAGGGAAGTCGAGAGCACTGTTACTATGATATGCAAGAAGAAAATGTTGGATCTCTACAACAAACGTAGCATCACAGAATTGGTTGATGTGGTCTGCGTTGCTGTTGGCGCTAGAGAGCAACCACCACCCTCAACTGTAGGCAGGTCTAGTGTCTATGTGATTATCAGAAGTGACAGCAAGCTTTATGTTGGACAGGTAAATTTTTTATCATATTTTCCTGCATTAACCAGGACCTCGATATTACTCTTGGGGGCCATAAAATGTTGACAGAAACCCCTTTCTGCCTGCAGACAGACGATCTTGTGGGGCGTCTTCATGCTCACAGATTGAAGGAAGGTATGCAGGATTCCACGATACTATACATCATCGTTCCTGGCAAGAGCGTTGCCTGCCAGCTGGAGACTCTTCTCATAAACCAGCTTCCTTTGAAAGGCTTCAAGCTCATCAACAAGGCAGATGGAAAGCACAGGAACTTTGGCATATCTCGCATCTCCGAAGAGGCAATTGCGAGTCGCTGAATCTATCAGCTGTAGCTCTAATTTAGCTAGTCGACGTGAGTGAGAGCCTCGTTTTGCATTTTCGTCCCTTCCGGCTGCTCGATAGGAGGCAGGAGCTAACTGACACCATGCCGTCCCCAATTTTGCTGAACTCATAGTGGTGTTAGCCTTGTGCATAGTAGCCTAGTAGGGGCATCTTCCCTTGTTTTAGGATGGGCAATGCAAATGATTAGCAGTACAATGATACTACTGCCATGCAACAGACCTTGTGCACGATTCATTTGTTGGATCTCAACCAGCGCTTGTGCTCCTAGTGACGTGATGGCGCGATCACTTCTAGCTGGGCGCTCCTTTCTAGGTCAAAAAAAAAAACATCGCCGTGGATGAGATTCCAGGGGGCGGGCGTGCGCTCGGAGCCCTTTGTTCAAAGGGCGGGTGCTCCGTACCACTCCTTGTTTTCAGCAACGTCCCCAATATTCTGTGAGAAAGCTGCATTTTGTAGCTTGAAAGTACTGGCGAATAAAAATGTGCTGGTATCATGATTCCCATCATTAGATTCCGCCGAGGCAGGCAGGTCTATTTCAATCATAAACCCCTGAGGCGTGGCACGAGCGAGATGCCCCCCAAGCCTCCCAACTCCATCCCTACAAGGCTACTGCCCCATGATACCCAGCCCCAGCATAGTCCACAAGGTGAAAGGTGAACGGCGATCTTATCAGCTTGCCGTTTCAAGTCTCACGTACCTACCCATCGCAGCAGTGCCCATTCGGATTTTCGGAGCCTTGCGACCCGATCGCCATCTTGTGGAGCTGCTAGTACCTAGCAGTAGCAATCTCTCTTGGCCTGTGCGCGCGAGGGAGCCCCCCGGATCGACAGGGTCGGCTTCGGGAGGTCGGCATCCGATGCGGGCTGTCGCCAACATGCACGGGCGCGGGGCGGGAACGACCGCGACGCCCGCCAGCAGCCGTTCGGCACGACGGCGACGGCCCGGAGGCCCGTACGCGCTGCTAGAGCACCAGTCATTGCGTCGCGTCCCCCACTCACACACCCCCTGTTTCAAATCATTGGGGCCGCCGCGCGCGTCCTGCTGCGCTGGCCGCTGGGTCACGCGGCGAGCGCAACGCTCCAACTCCGACTCCGAGACGGTTGCCCGGCTATATTTTGGAGCGCCGGAGTGCTCCGACTCCGACTCCGACTCCGACAAGCTGGCTCAGCAGCTGGGCACACAGGCAGCACGGACCGGGGGGGGGGGGGGGGGGGGGGGGGGTGGGGGGTCACGGGAAACGCTATCTGACGGCGTTCTGAACTTCTGACGGATCTCCGATGCATGCGCGCCGGTTCTGAGGACGTGGGCGGGTGGCCCCCAGCTGGCTGCTCAGAAGTCGGAACTGCTCAGCCGCACCTGAGGGCGTCTCCAAACGACGTGGCTAACTCGCCAGCTTACATGGAGGTGAGAGAACATAGGAAAAAGAAAAATGCGGTCCATCTTAGTCTTTACTGCATGCTGAACAGAGAGCCAGAGAGAGAGTGTTCATCGGTGAACGTGCGAGCTAATCGACTCCGAACTCGCTAGCTCGGTGTTTTTCCTTCTTCTCTATCCTCCACGCGGGATAAAATATGATGTCAGCTAGCGATTTCGCTAACTCTTGGAGACGCCCTGGGCCATGACGTCTGTCTCACTGTCTGTCTGACAGCGTGTAACGGTAGATCGACGCCGGTACGTATGTAAATGTTTTTTTTTTTGCCAAGCACGAGCGCAGAGTCCTCGCATCAGTATCAGTACATCGCATTTGGCTGTTGTAATTCCTTTTTTTCACTGGACTTGCCTTGAGTCTTGACAAACCAACAAGGCAACAAAACAACAGGAAGAGTCCAACTGCTTTGACAATGCTGGACGCTTTGCCTCGGAGGCCGGGCACGCACGGACCATAGGGTAGTAGCTTACCAGGCCGGAATATCGGTCTCGTGATAGGTCAAACCGGCAGAGGAGGGAAAGAAAAGCGTTCAAACCGTGCCGCCCACACTGTAGCAAGAGCAGGGGATCGGAGCATGCAGGCTGCAGCCGATGAGCGAGAGACGACACCCCATCGCGTCACGCGGGAAAGCGCCTGCTGCCGCCTGCCTGCACCCTGCAGCCGTTAGTCGCCTTCCGGCCCAGGCCGAGCTGGGAGAGAGCATGTGACCCCCAGGAATCTACGCAGCGGCGCGTCCTCCTCTTGTCGCCTCGCCTCGCCGCCTCGGCGTCCGTGCCGGGAGCCCGGGACCCGTGGGCAGGCCCGGGCCGCCGGATGGGAACGGGACGGAGCGGCTGCGTACCCAGCGGCTGATCCGGCCGTCGTCGTCCCCATTGATTGTCGATCGGGATCGCTCGCTGGCCGCTGCTCCGCATTTAGTCGCGGGGTCCCGGCCACGCGGCAAGGCTCATCGATCAGGCTGGAGACCGATCGAGGCCCAGCTGGTAACTGTCGCTCGATCGGTTGGTTCCCCTAGCGATTGCGGATACCCCGCGGTCGCCAGGAGGCAGGAGCCCCAGGGAGAAGAGAGGCCCCGGCAGGCAAAGGGTTCCGTTCCGTCCAGGCTGCAACGAAACTGCCAGCGTGTCGCTCCGCCAGACATGATGGATCGTGTCGTCTGATTGGATGGGTCATTCTATTTGCCCGGAACATGCTTCCGATGGCGTCGTTCCATTGATGGCGACACAACCTTTTTTTATTATTCTTTTGGCCTCAACGCATGCATATGCACATTTCTTTTGAAGGAATGCATGTGCACATTTCACTTGGGAAGAAGGTGGACAGCGGACACCCTAGCAGCCTGTCCTGTATTCGTGAACTTGGAAAGAATGCGGTTCGGGACGTCTTCGGCGAAGCCTGCGGCTGATGTCGATCGGCACGATATTCCTGCATGTGACGTGTTTATGGCATCGGAAACTTTGCAATTATATGCATTTAAAGATCTTTCATTCGTTCCGTTGGTTGAGATGCATTCCCTGCTCAGGACATTGTTAGATGTGGTAGCAGTCTGCCGTCTGCAAAATGATGAGACGGATTTGACTGCTGACAAGCATGCTTCAATGGAATACAATACTGATATTGGGTAGTTAATAAGTCCAATCCGTCTCTTGTCCTTTTATTCCTATTTTTATATAACCACTAACTTCATCCTCCAGGAATTTAAATAGGTATCACAGGATAACACCATATGACTAGGATATCACTCGTAGATTCTTATGCTTAAACAAAGAAGAGCTTTACTCCTTCTGCTATTTTTAAATTATGCATCGACTGATACACGTCCCTAATCATGCACCATTATATGGCTAATTGACTACAATTCTCTTCCTGGGCACTCCAATCCATGATGTTGTTAATTAGTCTTTACATTGAGGTACAAAACAGTACGTGATCAAATGTGGATGTGTGGGACAACACTCGGAGTACTCCATATTATTATACTGGACCGTCGAATGGCAATTGAGATTATTTTGTCAACTTTTTCCTCGGTCCCTCCAGTGGTATGGAAAAATTGCATAAGATGCAAATTAACAGCCAGCATTAAGATGATACGCCAGATCCAAAAACTTCTTGGCAAGTCTCCATTTTGGAGTGGTGAATTTTATTAGAATCCTCTAAGAATTGAAGTGTGCCGTATAAACATACCTGCATTTCAAAACAAATGCCTACAATGCTACTACTTTTTAAGCCAGTGATTAAGTCTTTTCTTTCCTTTTTTTCTAACTCAGAAAGAAAAGGGAGAGGTACGGTACGATCGCTATCGTACGATACGTTTCCGAGTACATCGCGCGAAGTTATTGAATAAACAAACCGTAGACTACAAACAAACCCCATACGATTAGCAACGTGTCACGCGGCACGCCTGATCGTGCAGTGCTCCGTAATTCATGCCCCCCTCTTCTTCCTTGCAGCTGAGTTCAGCCGCCCGTGCACTCTTCATCCATCCCTGATCCCGCCCTCACGCTCACCCGCCGCCCGTCATCATCACGACTTTTCGGGTCTGGTTTTTCCCGCACGCACGCACGCAGCGCACGCGACGCGGCCCACGAGGAGCGAGGGGAGGGGAGGAGAGTGGTGGTGTAGTGGAGCGAGTGGTGAGGTGGACACCCGAAGCAAAGCAAGGCGGAGGGAGGGGAGAAGAGAAACGGAACGCGAAGCGAGCGGGGGCGGGGAAGAAACAACAAGGAACAGCTCACGCGCGCACGCGAGCTGGGGCTGGGCGGAGATCGATCGACCCCCATTCCACCAACCTCCCACCCACCGCGTCGCTTTGCGCGGCGCTCGCCGCCGCCCCCGTCCCCCCGCGCCGGCGGATGCTCCCGCCGCAGGTGAGCGCCTCCGAATTCCGCCTGTTGCTGCTCCCTCCCCCACTCCGCTCCTCTCTCTATCTATCCCGGGAAAACGGGCGATGCTGGTGGCTGTGAAACTCCCATGTTTTTCTTTTCCCTGTTGAGGAATTCGTGCCGTTTTTGTTAGATCTGTTTTCTCCCTTCCTTATCCGGTTCCAGTCCGTGTTCGCCCTGCAGAATTCGTTCTTCGAGTGTCGGATGCGCGGCCTCGCCGGCCGCATTCCGGCGGGGTGCAATCCTGCTTCGTTGGCGAGCCCGCGGTTTAAAGCTGCATTTGGTGGGGGTTCAACCTGCGGATTCGGGGGGCCAATCTCCGCGCAAAAGTAGAACCTAAGGATCCGAGCCGAGTTTATGGTTCGCCGGGCCCGAATTCCCATCGCTGCCGGCGTAAAAGCGCCACCTTTGCCAGCTCCTCCCGTCCCTTTCCGCTCCCGCGCCCGAGAATTTATTGCTCGAACGCCCGTCCCGTCCGCCAGTCCTGCAACTCGCGATGCCCCTCCCCCCTCTGACGAGCAGCCCGGCACGGACGCAGGCTTTGCAGTTTAAATCCTCGAGCTAGTTACCTGCAAGATTCCCTCCCCCTCTGGCCGTGCGGTGTCTCTGCAATTCTGCACCGCCCGGCTCTGAACTGTGAACTCCCGCCTCCGTGGCCCGTGCGGTTTCTCGTTTTCGTGTCTCTCGGTTGCCGGATAGAATTGGAATGAAGGGCTAGTTTAGCTGCGTTTTCTGCTTGGAAAGTTTCGAGTTCTTGGTGTTTCTCCCCTTCCCTGCAAGAGCTGCAGGCTTCGGTAAGTGGTTTCCTTTTCCTTTTGCTTTCGGCTTCAGAGTTCGTTTGGACTTGAGCATACGTCTCATTGGTTTTTCAGTTTTCTGTATACCTTGTTGTTGTACGTCTTCTCCGCTTTTATCATCCTCCCTCTTTCTCTTTCCACCGATTAAATTCGCTGAGAAGAAAATTGGGTCTTAAAAAATGTGCGACTGAAAGATTCCTTTGCAGCCCCATATGTACCATCATCTCGTTACTCTCACTGTCGCCGCTGCATAGTTCTGTAGTTGTCGATACCTGTTTCGCATTTTTGTTCACTTTTCTTTAATTTTCCTTCTAGGTACATGCATCTGATTAAGTTAACAGCTCGAGCTTTGGTTTCCATATTCCATAGAGTACAAAGCTGAGCGCCTTTAACCTTCCCTCACCTCTGAGTTGTGAGGTTTAGTTTACCTGTTTATCTGTCCCAAAAGTGCAGCCTTTTAAAGGCTTTCCGTGCTGAAAGATTCCTTTTGATCGTAATCATAGATTTGTACTAATTTGTTCAGCCCTGTGCATTAGCTTTATGTTGCCTCCTGATCTATGCTACATTCCACTTTTCCATCTTGCCTGGTGTTGCTCTGTCCCCATCGTTTCATTTCGTTGGGCGTGCCTGCTAACTTCCTTTTGCTTTTTTAAACAACCACAGGGCCATGAACTGTGCTTCTCATGCACAATATTGCCTACTAATGCCTGCAAAAGCCCAGCCTTAGGAATGTGTGTGCTGAATTTTTTCTGAAAGGACAGCATCTTGCTACAGCAATATACTCTGACCTTGTGCCCAAGTTCAAATTTAAGGCTTGAAAACATTCAAAACCCGAGACGTCAGATGCTGAGGCACCCAAGGCTCTTCAAACTTTGGTTGCCTATATATCCACACGCCAGTGGATGGTACCAGCTAACTGTTACGCTCCTGTAGTTGGTAGCGTTTCATTTTCTTCATATCCTCACACTTGTGCCTTTTTTGCCATAACTAATGTTTTCAGGACTCTATCAATGTTGCTGTGCTCTGAGGCAGCCTTTATGATCAGAAGAAGGCAATGATCAACTTGTTCGACATCAGCGCTGGGATGTCTAGCTCAAACATGCTCACAGATCGACCTCGAAGAGATGGTACAGAAATTTTCTTCCACTTTGTGTTTTTATTGCAACTGTTGAATGCAATGCTCCAGTAGACTTGATCTTACTTATCTTCCCTGATCGTGATAAATAATATGATGGAAGCATTTGCAATTGGCCTAGGACAAATGTTTTCGATTTCCTCTTTCGTGTGGGACTAGATGGCACTGGTGTCATATGGGACAACGATTCCTTTGCACTATGTTTGCCATTTTCCCTCTAGACAATGACATGCTTTACTTGTCTTTTCCTCTTATTTTTCCCTTCTTAGATTAATAGAACTTGAATGTTCTCTTGCTCCTTTTTTTGAATCTTGCAAGGACTGGTCTCAAAATTGAAATTGATGTATCTTTTGCTTTAGTATTTCAGGTTCTCCATCTTGTAGAAGTAGGCAAGATGTCAAGAGAACCGTTGATCCTGCTAAAGTTTATGCAGAGGATAAACTAGTAAGTATCATGCCATGTATTTACTGGCTCAAACTTCTCTAGGAGATTTTCTATTAAATGTGCAGTTGGCAAGAGCGTACTGAATTTTAATGTAGTAGTACGTTATCTGTGTTTTAATAAGAATATTGCTGCAGGGAGCTAGGAACTGGAGCTCATCAAGCAATAGATCAAATGCATCTCCACTGAATGTGGTATTAGCAAAGGAGAAGCCCAAGGAATTGGAGTCGAAGAAGAAGCCACCCAGTGTCGTTGCCAGATTAATGGGACTTGAAGATGATCTACCTGGTCAAGAGGCAACATTACAATCTGCAAAAGGAAACTTGAAGAAAAGACACTTTAATGGCAATTCAGCAGAAAGTAAGAGTATCCATCAACATCAGGAGCAGTACAATTCCATTATGACAACACGGGACATACACATAGGACATACAGAAACTGTTCAGTTTAAGGATGTCTATGAAGTCAGTCAAGAACCATTAAGAACATACCATCTTCAGGACCAAACTTTTCCTAGTGGAACATCTTCCAGGAGCAAGAGGGACATAAGGATGGAAATTGTTCGTCAGAAGTTCATGGAAGCAAAGTGCCTTGCTACAAATGAGAAACTCCTCCATTCAAAGGAGTTTCAAGATGCTCTTGAGGTTCTCAGTTCAAATAGAGATTTGTTTCTTAAGTTTCTTGAGGAACCAAACTCTACTTTCTCAGAGCAGCTGGCTGGACTTCACAGAAGCCCATCAGCCCCTCAGACAAAGCGTATTACTGTGTTGAAACCAAATAAATCTGTTGAGAATGCAGGCAGAAGGGAAATCAGAACACAGAGATTAAATGAAGAAAATGAACACGTGATGCCATGGACTCACCGGAGATCTCATTCAGCAGAAGTTATGTTCTCCCAGCCAACTAGGATAGTGGTGCTGAAGCCTAGTCCTGGAAAGCCTAGTAGAACAATGGCGAGGCTAACACCCCAAGCAGCCACAGCTCAGCTGACTGAGCAGATAGATTTTATTGGAGGTTTAGAAGATGACAATTACCTACCAGATAGTCTACATCGGCGGGATGAGTCATTACTATCCTCTGTATACTCTAATGGGTATGGTGGAGATGAAAGCTCTTTCAGCAGATCAGAAGTTTACATCGATGAAGAAGACGGTAACCTAAGTGATTCCGAGATAGTTAGTCCAGTATCGCGGCATTCATGGGATCACATCAAAAGATGTAACAGTCCTTACTCAGGCTCATCTTTTAGCAGAACATCACGGTCACCTGAGTCATCCGTGATCAGGGAAGCCAAAAAACGGCTTTCGGAAAGATGGGCATCGGTAGCATATAATGAGATCAACCAAGAACAGATGCAACTACCTAGAAGCTCAAGCACTTTGGGAGAGATGCTCTCCCTTCGAGGAGCCAAGAAAGAAGTTGGTCGGATGGGTTCTGTTACAAGTAGTCAGCCATGTGATGCAGAAAATGAGCTGACCCTGCAAGCTACCAGTAAATCTATTTTTACAGAGAATGAAGGAGATAGGCAGAGCTCCCCAAAGAATCTAGCAAGATCAAAATCTGTTCCGGTGTCATCATCAATGTTTGATAACATAGCACAAAACGATCCATCATCCAATTCTGAAGGCTGTAAAACACCAAACGTGGCTACAAGATCAGATAAAGCAAAGCCATCATTCAAAGGGAGAGTTTCGAGTTTTTTCTTCCCTAAGAGTAAAAAGCAGTCAAAAGAGAAAATGATCCTATCTGCTAGTTCTGATGAGAAGGTTGAAGTCACTTGTTTGGGTAGCATGAAACCAGAGGCTGCTCAAAATATTGGCACTGATGAAAATATGTCATTTCATGAGGACAAAGATGACAGTTTGACTACTCAAACAATCTGTTCTTCGAAAGTACGCACTTATCTCAAATTATTATCATATGTCCTTACTGTTCTTTCTGTTGTTGTGTTGATCGATGCTGCAATAATTTTCTGTTACTATCAGTTTATGACCTCTTAATTTTTTTCCTTCATGATTTTCCTTGTTCTCCACTTCCGTTGTCCTCGATAAACTGATGATGAGGCTACTGCAGGATATTGTTTCCATAGAAGCACCTATTTCTTCTGTCTGTCCAAGTGGACATCTTGATGGATTGAAATCAGGTGGATGTCTGAATGGTAGCCGTGATGAGCCTAGTCCTACTTCAGTTCTTGATGCGTCATTCGAAGATAGCAACATTAATGAATCTGAATCGTCAAGAAGCATTAATTGCGACAATGAGAGTAAGTCTTACTTCCTCTTTGACTTGTGAGTTTGCTATTGTTTCGTTTATATACTAAATGCCTCTTCTATCCAATCTTTAGGAATTGCCTTACGATCTGATGCAATTGAATCTGTCACACGCTCATTATCATGGGAGGATATGAACTCTCCTTCATCTTTACTTGGTATGACAAAGTTAACCCCTCCCTCCAGTGTGCACAATGATGAACTAGAATGTGCTGCCTTTGTACAAAGGATTGTATCATCTGCTGGGTTGGGCGATCTGCAGTTGGGTATGGTCTTCACTGGCTGGTACTTGCCTGATTGCCCTCTGGACCCTGCATTGTGTGACAAGTTATTGGACCGGAAGGAGGAGGCTGCCAAGTCAAGGGAGCGAAGGTCGAACCAAAGGCTTCTTTTTGATTACGCAAATATGACCTTAGTTGAGATTGGCCAGGACACCTTACTACGCGCCTATCCTTGGGGTCATGTGCGTTCAATGACCAGGAAGGAGACCCTATCTCTAGATTTGGTTGAAGAAGTACCACGCCATATGAGGGATTGGCTCCATGGATCAGGGAAGTTTGCAGTGAACGAGAACGAAGATGCTGGAACAATACTGGACAGAATTATGGAACAGGAGGTGGAAGGAAGAGGCTGGGTGAAGTCCATGAGGTGGGAATTGGATGAGATCACAGAGCTGATTGCAGGGGAGGCGTTGGAGGAACTACTAGAAGAAACCGTGGATGATCTCGCAATTTGTTCTCCACAGCAAGAGATGTCAATGACAATACCGAATCTGTAGGAAGCAATTGCTTTGTGTATGAAACTGCTCTTAAAATTACTGGGCTGAAAAAACTCTTGAGCATCCTCATATCTTGTATGTATGTTCGCATAGTCGCTTCTGCATATGCCCGTAGCGCATTACACTTCAGATTGTGGAACTCTGACCGGCTAAAATCTTCCACACCGTGCTGTTCTGTAGCCTGTAGAGAACCTGCCGAAAAAAAAAACAAACGCCCGTATTAGTGGATGACAAAACCTGGGAACAAATGATGGCATCAGTGGATTTTCTATTCTTTCGGGAAAGGTAACAGATTGCAAGTCCCATCACCCATGTGGCTTTGACTTTAAACTACTACAGGTATAGGAGAACACTACTACATATGGAGTACTATGTTTTAGCAGATAGTATAATACATGGTGCTGTCAGTTAGCACCATCTTGCTGTCCTGAACTGTCAATCTGAACAGAAATAAGAAAATAATTTCTCAGCCAACCATTCTAACGTCTTATCTGGTTCAGTATATTAAATTTTGAAGATGGACTAAGAATGATGTAAAGCACTTGTCTGGTTTGTAGATTCTTCAGTTCTTGAGAATTTTTCTATTTCATTCAGGTTACATCATGTGGTAGCAGCTTAGTTTAAACCTGGGAGCATTGTTTATTCCTATGGCCATAGGCATGGAGGCCCTTGCTGTCCTGTTATGCTACAATCCAAGAACCATGCTACAGCAACAGTCTGGGTGCTCTCATCCTGAAAACCGGCTGATTATTTAGTCCCCATGCCCGTGAATTCGGTGCGAATCCATGCAGACGGATGCTGCCAAAGGAGAAAGGCCTGTTTCTGGAGCTGTGAACCTGGCAAAGACTTCTGCATGCACCTGAGATCCATATCATGCTAAAATGATAGCCTGATATCTTGTTCTCTTCTCGTTGTTTGTTTCCTGCCGTGTCTGTCGTCACATCTGGTGATAGGGATGCTGGAAATTTTGTTGGGCAATAATCTCAGAGGCCAGATCTTATCGGGACGTGGATATGTTTAGGTCTTCATTGCTGAATGCTGATGTACTTGCAACTGGGACGCACGAACTTCGCGCGGTCCAGCGCTCTGAACTCCTACAGAATAGACTTGTAGCTGATCGTTGAATGTCTTTTGGGGGGCAATTCCATATTTACCATTGCAGAAAAAAATCCTTTTATTACCATTGATGTTTAAATATAACGTGGTAACTAGGAGTCTGTACAAGAGTGAAATGAAAGGACGAAATTCATTGAATCTTTTCTTGAAACTGTATAAGTTTTTTTTTCAAAAGTTAAAACTGCTGTTGATGAGTTTTACGTTTAAAAAAAACTGTTGTTGATGAGTTGAGTTGCAGGATGAGAGAGGAGCAATAGAAATAGTACTGTTGGACTGGGCCCACTGCCGGTGATTGCTCGATTCGACCATGGAGTGTGTTCTGACGGGCCGTGCTGGGCCGTGCGAAGCCAGCGCTTCCCATCGCACGGAATATAGATAGAGACAGGAAGCCCCCCGTAGCGGGGCGTAGTTAGGGTTTGCAATCTCCGATCCAGCCGGAGCCAGCAGACGCGCTGCCCGCTCTCCTGTCACTGGCCCGCCTGCTCATCTCGCTCTACCCGACGCAAATGGTGAAAATTCTCGAGCTGGAGGCGGATCGGGAGCCTCCGCAGGAGCTGTCCGAGGGGCATGTTCCGGATCCCAAGCCCGATGATATGACGGAGAACCAGTGAGTAGCAACCATTTCTCCCCCAAATCGAGCTATCACATTTCTAGGCGAGATCGAGGTTTTGGTGGTGAGGGCGATTAGTTCCCGTTGGTGGGGCGGTTTGTTCCTGTTATTTGTCGGTGAGATAGGGTTTTGGTAGCGGGGGCGTTTAGTTCCGTTGTATTTTACGGTGAGATGCGGCATTTTTTCGGTGGTGTGGCACAGTGGCAGCTGTTAGTTACCGACTTACCCTTGCATTTGTGGCGAAATCGAGGTTTTAGTGGGGGAGTTCCGCCCCCCCCCCCCCCCCCCCCCCCCCCCCCCCAAATCTTTATAAAAACTGAAGGCCTGCATCCCTCTTTTGATCCTTGTTATATTCCAGATTTTTTATATTCCTCGCTCCTAGATTGGCTTGTCCAAATGAAGCTGACACATTTTTTACATTGGTGCTGGGATGGTGTGAGTTCCAGGATTAGCAGCTCCCATGAGGTTCCTGATATTGTGCGCCCCAAATTCGATTTGGCATGGTTGCTGGATCTTTTCGTCATATCAAGGCCTTTACCCATGATTACCAGCTCTCTTCAGCTACCCGATATTCTTCGCACAATCTAGCTGAGATTGCCAGAGAATATGAGGTCGGTCATGACAGTTGTGTGCAAGCTTCGGCGCGAGACCATACTTGGCTCGTCCCCATGGGCCATCTACAGTAGTCGTTCTTTTCTTCTCAGGCCATTGACCTTCCAGAATGCTGCTGAGCGAATCCTATTTGAGATTACCTATCCCCCTAGTAACAGTCTCCCTGCACACGCTCTCACCCTTCAGAGTTCAATGCATCTTATTGGAGGTGGAGCTGGAAAGCTGCTTTTTAGGGATAATGCAAGGAAAGCTTTGGTTATCTGGACTTTACTGGCCAGTGGTGACCTTCACCACCCAACGGCCAGTATTGTTGAGGAGGAAATACTATGTCACGTTCCTGAAACAATTGGCATAGAGAATGTTCATATTGGGTCTTTAAAGTTGGATGATAATGGATTCAGAGTTCTTGTAGCTTCTGGATCCTACATTGGTGCTGCTGATATTGGTTTTGGTGGAAACATCAGATGTGGATGGTGTACTGTGCGTCTTCAGAATGTAGTTGTTGCGTCAAATGATCACCTAGCCACCCCAAAAAGGATTGTGAGCCTGGTTTTCTTCAACAATGGTGCCCTATTCTTAGATGAATCACTTAATTTGTGGTCTGTTGTCATCCGGGAATCTTGGTATATCAACACCGGATTTCCTGTGTTGGCAATGAAACTGCAACAGAGGCCAGTTGCGGGTGAAAAAACAAATCTCCTTGGAAGAGTTCGTCTTAGAAGGTCACATCAAGTGACCCCTTGGCTTGCTGTAATTGAAGATGAAGGAAGGCTAAGAGTGATTTGCCTCTGCTTCAATCGCAAAAATGAATGTTTCAATGCCTATTCTCTTCAGGAACATCAGTATAGTTATGTCGATTGGGTGCAAATTGACAACCTCTATGGTAAGACTTTGCTGATTTCCTGGGGCCATGGCATTCCAGCCATTTGTATCCAGAACCCAATGAAGTTTGCCAGGGACAAAATATATGGAATTGGCTTGAAGCTCAGAAGTTATGATGATCCGCCAGGTGTTGTGTGTTTCTCACTACATGAATATTATCGGGGCAAGACTGTGTCAACAAAATGGCTCTTTTTCAGCTTTTGGCATCGAATCGGTACTCCATCATTCTCTTCTGTCACTCTTTTCATGTCTTTCCTTTTCAACAAGACCGAATCATGTCTTTCTTTTTCAGCTGTTGGCTAGCCCATGTGTTTTCAGTTGGACTTCCACAGAGTTTATCTTGTACCGGTAATGGAGCTCGGCTTGATTCTATCATCAACTCCAACATGTGGGGTTCTGGTATGTGGTCTGCTGAATGATTCTTAATTTTGCGTTATTGACCTGTATGGGGAATAAGCTATTTAGCGTGTTCTGTATTTCAATATCATCATGTCCTTTTAGCAGCAACTTATGAGTTTTTTCTGTGCATTGCCAGAATTTGCTTTATTTTGATGGTAGTGTTTCATTTCATTTCTGTTTTGTGGTAGAGATCGGTTGGAATTGGGGATCTGGCATGATATGGTGTTCACTTCATTTTTCTATCAAACATTGTTTTTGTATTGTGCGTTTTTTGGGAAGCCTACCTGAAAATTCCTGTATTGCATTCATCTTGGGTGCTAGTGTAGCAAAGATCTTGTGAGGTTATTTTTTGCACCTTTTCCTACTTGCAGTGGGGAAGCATGCTGATTGTTGTTGATTCTTTGTTGGTGATGTTAGTTTCCTGATAATTTTGTGATCATCTAAATTATCGTGCTAGAGTAGTTCCAACATGCTGATTGATTCTGAGTCTTAGTATCCAACCATAATCGAATGCCGTCGATGCTGATTCATTATTATGATGTGTTTAAGGCCTAAACTACTGCTGCTTGTTGCATTTTGCAGATGCCCAGTGCAGTGAGCGGAGGGTCCGTTTTGCTGAGTATTATCTGTACGATCCTGAGAGTGGTGAAGATTTGTTGACCATACTCAAGGACTACGTGACCAGGATGAAGGACGACCAACAAGATATTTATTACAGCAGAACTGAGAAGAAGGCTATGAAGAACTCACCCTTCATTAACAAGCTGAAGAAGAAGGGCTATGAAGTCCTGTACATCACTTGGGTTGATCAGTATGTCCTTTTCCATCTCGAGGAGTTTGAGGGTAAGAAGCTTGTTGATACCGCCATGGAGGACGAGCAAATGTGGAAGGTGCTCAAGAAGAAGTTCGAGGGCCTCTGTAATTTCTTCAAAGATGTTCTTTGTGAAAGGGTTGAGAGGGTTGTGGTCTCCGACCGTTTGGGGGACTCCACCTGCTGTGTCATCACTGCCAAGACGGAGAAGATCATGAGGGCCCAGCAGCTGAGCAGCCCCAGCCTGTTGGGGTACGTAACAAAGCTGACCATGGAGATCAACCCTGTAAGCCCTGTCATGAAGAAACTCCGCAAGCGTGCTGAGGCCAACAGGAATGACAAGTTTGTCAAGGACACTGTCATATTGCTGTTTGAGACTACCCTCCTCACCTCTGGCTTCACACTGGACGACCCCGACTCCTTCAGCAGGCGCATCCACCGCATGCTCAAGCTGGGCCTGAACATTGTCCAAGACAGAACACCGGAGGCTGATGGCTGGCCAGAGCAATATGGAGGAGGCCGACTAAGCCACTGGGAGGTGGTTGCTTGAGTTGGTTTACCAACCTGAACCTTGATGTCGGTTTTCCTTTCATGTTTTTTTTTGAGCATCGGTTTTCCTTTCACGTTGTGCATGGACCTGGATGCTAATGTGGAGGTCGACTAAGCACTGGGAGGTGGCTGCTTGAGTTGTTTTAGCTGTTTGCGCTACCAGCCTGAACCTCGATGTCGGTTTTCCTTCATGTTGTGCATGGGCCTGGAGGCTATGGTGCCGTGGACTGCCGAACTGCGTACGCTAATTGTCGTTGATATAATGGTGTTACTATCCTTCTGCCTTCCAACTGCTGTTTGCCGTACTGCTTAGGTCCCCCCTCACAAACTCATTTTTTTTCGTTTCCACCACTTGCTAGTTTTGCGGAGCGGATAGCTGCAATGCATGTTTTGAGAGACGAGATCACCTGAGTGAATGTTTTTTTTGGAAAGGCACCTGAGTGAATGCTGGAGATAAAAGCTCTAGTTTTTCTGAACATGAGTAAAAGAAGCAAGCAAGCAGGGAGCCAGGGATCATACGGTCTTCAGTGGAACGACTACTGATCGAGAACCGAGAGGTGTTATCCGTCGTCACCAACCATGGACCATGACCATCGCTGCTCCCAAGCCTACACGCTTTTCACCTGCTAAATGCCCTCTACCCAAGAAGAAACCGCGGCACAAATAATTGACAAAAAAGAAGACAGACGTGGAGAGGTCAAAGAAGCAAAGAAAAGAAAATCAAGGATATGGAGTATTTTTACCGCCGCCCTTCCACGGCTTTCCCCAATCGGTAATGACGCACTGCTCATCGGCGTCCACCTCCCCTCCCCTTCGTACCCTCGTTCACTGCCTGCTTCTCGCTCAGCAATCGGCGGTTGCCCCCACCTCCCTCTCAATCCACGCCACCTCGACGTCTGCAGCTCGCGCTACCCAATCCGCGCATGACCCCAGGTACAGAGCCCCTCTTCAGGGAAGGTTGTGTCAAGTTCAAATTGAGATCCCGTGCACAAGCCAAGCGTGAAAGCTGGAGATGCTGGTTTCACTGAACACCGGCGACTTCGGCGCAGAGGACGGTCAGCCGGCCGGCATTGTCGTATGATTGGAAAACCGGTCATTCAGAACACCGGCGATAGGTACGGCGAGGAGGACATCTGGCTGGTGCTCGATCAAAAGGTGATTCGTGGAGGACGGGTGGCTAGCGCAACCACCGGGAGACGAGGAAGTCTGAAACATGTACTGCTTCAGTTTTGCTATAGCAGCTCGCTCGCTTACTATGATGGATGTTGTTGTACTGCATTCAGAATCAGAAAAAAAGTGTCCCTTGTTTTACCACACTGTTCCGCGACTGAAATCTGAACATTTGTGGGTTATAGAAGGGAGTGATGATCCCAAATTTTAGTGAAGCTATATAAGTTTTTTTGTGTTGGCAGCTTGCTTAGTGAGTTGATTGTAAGGACAGATTTACTCGGTGTCAGGCGGTTGATATTTTGTTTATCCGTCAATCGATGTTCTGGTGCGTCGGTTTTGAGATCGGCGGCTCTGGTTGATTCACGCGTGTAATAGAGGAATCGGGCCCGCGTCTATCTGTTGGTGTGCCCGTTTGGGTGTTAACGGGTGCGCTTCGCTTGTGTGTAGCCTGGTTCGGGTCGTGGTCTATCAGCTATCCCCTTCCGGCCTTCCCTTCCTATTCTCTCTCTCTTCGTCTCGCTCCCGCGAGATGCGAGTGTCGAGTGGCAGCCGGCGGAGATGGAGAACCGGGGAGCTCTCCCGCAGCGTAGCAACACCAGCGGAGGTGCACGACGACGGTGCAGGCCCCCCCAACTCTCTCTTTTCTCTCAGACCTTCTCTCTGTTGTTGTTCTTTTGTGGTTCTATTTGGGCTTTGTGTGGATTCGTGTTGTGAAATTGATTCAATTTGTGTATGAAGGGGGAATGGTGGAGTCAACTGGCGCATGGTTTTGCTGTGAATTTGTGAATGTGGGACCTGATCGGGTTCGTGCTTGAGCGGGAGATTAGAGGCGATTAGGGTTAGGTTTTCGTTGTGGATTCACAACCTGGGACTGGGTTTTTTATGAATTATTGATGTGTTTTTGCATGTGTGCCTGTGCAGAATCCATGATACGGATAACAAGTGGGCAGCCTGTGCCAGATCTTCGGCGGTTGGGGCGACGAATGAACTCGACCAGGATACCGATGTGATGGCGGAGGGGAAGCAGGCCTGGAAGGCCACTGGAGAAGTGGGCCACCTGATGAGTACAAGCGCCTCCTCCATGCCATGTCACTGTGAGCGCCCTCACTAATCCCCAGTCTAGGTCAGTAGTTATACATGGCAATCCTATCCCCATTTCCTTGTTGAATTCCTTGAAACTTTGAAGCCTGCTAATTTGTCCCTACCCCTAATATCAGGGACACTTTGTTTAGTTCTGTGAATTAGGAGTAAGAATATTATATAGAGAGCAACATTTTTGAGGTGGTTCTTTGCGTAGAGACATAAATGAGTATTCCTCTTTTGTTGTGTGCTAGCAGCATGTCTGATAAGTGCGCAGATAGAGGCAGAGATGAGAGAGCTCAGGTTTAGATATATTTCACTAACAATTTGCTAATCCCTCTCTATACATTAATAGATATGGCTGCCAGGTTTGTTCTCCGGCAATCTTGATAAATTACCAGTAGCATTACCTCCACTTTAAGAAGAGGCCCATTCATTTGTGTCGTTGACTTCTTTTTATTTCCAATTTAGTTCGATCTGGGCTCAGTTTCTAATAGTTGCATAACTTGAGCAGATTTTTTGAGAGGCATATACCTAGGTTTCTGATTATGTTCCATTTGTAGTGAAGTGAGGCTACTGCACTTGTGTGTCTTTAATTTTTGCATAAGAGTTCCAATTCGTTTTGGAATCTTTTCTTGTACCTTTCTTTTTTTTGTGTAAGGTGCCTTGTGCACAGTGTAAAATGCGTAGGTGATAATATAGACTATTGGGTCCCTGGATATTCTCTTTTTTATTATAAAGTTGAACCTTGAAAGATTCACTTGATTTATGTTGAAGTACTTCCATACCAAGGAGAAGGACTGTAGGACAACAACTAACATGAGATTTTTCATGTTATACTTAGATCCAGTGCCTATTGAATTTTGCTGTGAGAGGATCATCAGTCCATGTCTGCTTCTCCTCTCCCAGATTTAACCTACCGTTGCATAATCTATATGATCCATCTATTTCTGCCCCTCCATTGTAGATTTTCCACTTGTATTTTGCATCAGTACCACTTGTGTGTTCCAATTATAGCTCTTACATATCTGCGAATAGATGTGGGTCCAATTTTCAGGACCAATTGGGGCTAAGACTGTATAAGTACTATATTAGCTAAGGTCCATTCTCTTTATGATTGGAATATTCCTTCTCTCTCTCTCTCAACTAGTCACTTTATTGTATGGAAAACTTGCATGATCATTATATTAAACTTACAGGAAGAGAAATTTGTTAGTTTTTCAATGTTCTTCCTATGTAATTTTCTTCATCTATTAGATTTTTTTGTCTTTGAATTATTTTGTTAAGTAAACTTGCATATATCTCCTCGCAGATTCCTATAGGTAATTTGCATGATCATTCTACTAAGTTATTTTTAATGTTTAGAAAATCTGATAGAGAACGAATATATCTGTAAATCATGCATAATTCTCCAACTTTACACATGTGTGTGTTGTGGGGTGAGGGAGATTGCATTTGTGTTTCTTCATTGTGAGATTGAAGTTGTCAATTCGCAGATGCACTTTTATCAGGACTGCACATAGGCAAGGTAATAGTAGGATGGAGTCAATGCATAGACTTAGGCTCTGGCAAACATAGTATTTTCACATAACTAATTTTTCATGTAAGAATCAGCATCATACCTGTGGAATATTTGTGTTTTTTTATAATGTCTTTTTTTCTTCTTGATGAGATTGGTTACAACATCCTAATGAACGCTTCATTGTGTTTATCAGTTAAGCAGTATATTTTTAGTGATTAAATATTGATGTTCGCTAGTTTTTTTGCTAACCATAATTTGTGCATAAGAGAACTATAAGTAGCTAAATCTCTACATTTCAGAGTATTTCATAGTGTTATTTTTTATCTCTATAATTTCTAAAGACAATGATGCACCCCTTTACCATTCTATGTACTGTAGGTTCCTCTTTGCCTTGTGCTTCTACTTGCAAGTTTCTCATCAGTTCTTACCATAATGATTCGTGCATTTGTACTGATCATATTTTCTTTTGTTCTTTCCCCCCTAAGCAGAGCAAAAATAAAATCAATCCACTGAGGGGTCAAGGGCTCCTTGTTTTTGCAAGCAAGGTATTTCTAAAAAATAAATTATATTTTCAATTACAATTTAAGCATGTTATAGTTACAGAGAATGTTCTTTGTTTTTTTTATGTTGTTTTCGTATTATTGAAGGTGTATAATCAATCCAATTGATTCAGTCTGCAGTAACATCTGTTCATATATGCATCCTTATGTACCTTTTTTTAAAAAAATATTTAGTCTCATACTTCTTTTGTTGGGATGTGCTGCTCCTTATGTACCTATTTTATTGTGATGATGCTACTTTCTAGTAGTTGAACTTCTTTTATTTCAATCAGTAACACCCAAAATTTCAGTGCATATTGTGTGTATGGTTAATGTATTTTTTTTAAATGTGCTAGACTGCTAGTTAACAACCAGCAAACAAGTAGATTGTGTTAATTGCTAACTGGAGGCTTTCATTCAAGCTACTGACCATTTTTTTCCCAGGTTAAGATTGCCAGCTCTACTTGGTGAGCTAATGGAGGAGGAAGCCAATGTAAACACCAAATGGCTGCTCTTCTTTTCCCTATAAGTTCATGCAGTAGCCTCCACAGTGGGAGTTGCTTCATGATTTTTGAAGTTGTGGCCTATAGCACTAGTGCCTCTATCTCAGGTTCTTCAGCATACATTATCTCAAGTTGTCAGTTAGTTAGCCATAAAATGCGGCCATGGGTCTTTATATGCTTTGACGAACTGCAATTAAGCTTCACACTAATTCATCTACCTAGCTAGATGCTGCTAACTTCCAGGCTAACAAGTCTTAGTGTCCCATGTGGCATTTTCACTCACTAGATTTGCACTCTGCATTTTTAACCATCTGACATTGTTATCAGGCTAGCAATATCATTGCTACCCAACAACTATATTATGGTTTCACCGTGATGCATTGCATTTTAAGCACTTCACTAAATTGCTTTAAGGCTGACTGCAAATAGAATTGTTCAACTGCTCCATATTCTGATCATGTGTCCTCTCTTACATCTTAGGTTCTACCAACAAGTTACACCTCAAATCAAATGTGATGTGAGTTTTCCAACTCTGAGCTTTTACTTTCGCTTGTAAGCATATTTGTGTATTATTTTGTTGGAGCACCCTGAATATCTGATGTTTTTGCTTCCAGCAACGTTGCAATGATTTAGATTATTTTCACGTGAACAGGAATAGAGCTATAAATAGTTAGGATTTGGTGTTTCAATCTCCTGCGGACCAACATAACTGGGCCAATCCCAGCAGAGATTGCAAAGGTATCAAAGCTCATGAAACTCGATCTCTCCAGCAACCACGTTGGTAGGTGGCTAGGAGCAATCCCTTCCTCTGTGGCCCATCTTGGAAGCCTTCTGTAATTGTGAGTCAATGGGGGAGGATAGGCCAATTTGTACACCATTGCATGTTTGGGTGTAAATAAATTGTAATTGTAAGCTTTGCTGTAAGCCTTAAAAATTTTACATGTAAATTTTCATTTGTTGTCTTAAAAAAAATTACATGCAACCTTTTCTGTTTGTTGTGTTCCAAATAAGTTGCATGTAACTTTTTTATTTTTTTTGTTACATGTAAATTTTTTATATTTTTGTGTTCCGAAAAAGATTTTTATGTAACTTTTTTGTGTTCCATGTAACATTTTTAGAGTTGGGGAAAAAACAGGTTACTGGGCTAAGTGTTATGTGATGGGCTGGTAACAACTAACAACATCAAACCCCTTAGCAAGCCTCTAACAGAAAAAATAGGATCACAAATACTAATGGGTCCACAAACCACAAGTGTGCCCGGTATAGCTGTGTTCAGGCTCTTAACGGGCGCACTATAGCAAATTTGTGGGCCTGATATCATCAGATAGCAGAACATAGTATGACGTGTAGGCGGGAGCTGTTGGATGATGATCCAATGGCCTGGACAAGTGATTGATGGTTAGCTAAATTTCAGTCGATTGATGTGGAGACAGACCCTATATTAAAAAGGTAAAATAGGCATCTTGGTTCCTCAACTTTGATCAGAGGGTCAAGTTCGTCCCTCAACTTTCAGATTGGCCAATATAGTTTCTCAACTTTCATTTTTTGTGGTCAAACTCATCCTTTATTTCACATTTCAAATGCAAGTTTGAAAGATTGCACTGTATTGTATTATACTTTATAATAACATTAGATTTATGCGAAAAGTCCTCTTTACCCATATCTCTTTCCCCTTCTAAATTCCTTAACAGTTTATTATTACTAAAAAAATATTTAGCCAATGCAAACAAATGTGTAGTGGCATGAGCATCTATGCATTTAGGAGCTGGACATCATAATATATAATTTTATTTATCCATGCAGTCCATTGTATTGCGGGCGCACGGAGAATAAAATTAAAGCTACTTGTTGCGAAGTTGAGCGAACACTGACACACTGTGCATCGTACTGCAATAATTGCAGACGCATGGAGAATTTTAAAATATTAAGAAAAGTTGATCGAACAATGACACAAACAGTGAAAATTAAGTAGAGGAAAAAGAAATCAAGGGTAAAAAGAAATTTTTGCATTTATCTCATGTTATTATGGAGTATAATATCAGCATAAGGATGAGTATGATCTAAAATGAAAGTTGAATGACTATGTTGGTCAATTTAAAAGTTGAGGAACGAACATGACTCTTAGAATAAAGTTGTGGGATCAAAATAACTATTTTGCCTATTAAAAAAGAGTTATGGATTAAGTTGCCTGCATGGAAATCTCTTTCCTTACAATATGTGGATATATTGAAAGGGCACCCTTTCTCTTTTGTTTAGCAGCCCTGCTATTATCGATTGTTCAGATGTCGTCCCTTGCTAGCGATAAAACCTTAAGCATTTCACACATTTGACCTAAAAGCCTGATTGCTCAGCTGATGGGCCGGCTGCTTCACACACCGCAATTTCCCGCTGCTCAACCGTGCAAGCCTCCTCCGTGTTTGATAAAAATGACCGAACCAACTTGCTTCCCAGTAGGAAACCTACCTCAGAATCTTGGCACATCCATTGCAATCCACCCATGTATTCTCCTTGTACTAATAAATTTATTTCCTTATTTCATTGTGCTGACCAATAATCTTGTTAATGATGCATGTTATCCACCCAATTCATGACCAGACTTTCCAATGAACTAATCAGACCTCAAAATGCAGCATGTTGTGCTATTATGCCCTTGTCTTATTTGGTTGGGATGCTTCTATCAGGTGTTGAGCATTGGACGCTTGGACAGAAAGTTTGGAGAAGCAGTTTTCATTCCTGCTAGATGTTCTATCAAGTTAGGAATTTAAAGGCGTGACAGAAATTAGCCAGCCTCAGTTTTTGTCCCTTCTTTTTTCTTCTGAAAGTAGCAACAAATACCATGTTTATTAAAAGTTATGGCCATTTCTATTTATGCAGTCTCGCATGAAAGGTCTTAATAGTGGACTTTTGTCTCCCCTGAAAGCAATCCTTGATCAGTTTCTATTATCACACACTACTACACCACAGATCAACCCTGTCAGCAGTTGTTTCTAGACTTTGTTACTTTCTCTTAATCTCGTTATGGGTCCTCCATCTGTTGATTCGAATGTTTTCATATCTTTTAGGATATAACAAAATAATTGAGCAGCAACAAGGAAGATTGGTCATCGTTTACCATTCTTGATGAAAATTTGTACCATGCTAATCAAATCATTGATATTATTACTAGGTCCGCTACGGGTAAAATAAATTCATTCTATAAGCATCGATCTTCATCGTTATGGGTCCTCCCTTCACAAAACCTCCTGATCCGAGTGATGCGGCCTCGCTCCTCCGCACGGAGACGCACCGTCATGCCTTGCTTCTCCGCGCAAACTCCGACGACGATGACAACTGCCTGGTGGCCAAGCGTCGGACTATGGAGGCTGAGCACCACGCTCCGCCACTCCCAAAATTTTAAACATGATTAAAACATTAAGCAATAGCATCATGAACATCATTAAAACATAATGAAGCATCATGTGCATATGTTTGCATGAATATCTTTAATTTTTGTGCCTTGTGTGAATGCGTGTTTGTGAAGAAAGTTTGAATTTTGATATACAACTTTGCCCCCAAATTTTATATTCAAATACTAGATTTTAAATGGTGAATTTAAAATATTTTTATAGGATTTTATGACCTTTTAACCGAGCCATTCAATTCTTGGAAGTTTTGAAAACTGCTGATTTGTTGTTTTTATAGCAACCAATATCCAAAGGATTTTTGAGTGATTCTTTTTGAGTTGCATTATTTGTGTGTTTTCTTAGCCCCAGTTAAATTTTGAAGATCAACCGACGCCTTTTCCTTTTTCCCCTCGCCCGGGCCCCACCTGTCAGACCCTCACCCCGCCTCCTCCGCTCTTCCTGGCTCGCCCGTTGGGCAGCCGGGGCGGCGGCACCCCATCGCCGGCTGCTGGCTGGGCCAGCGTGGCCTGGCACCCGAGGCACCCCGCCGGCCGCTTGCCTCCCTCCTATTCCTTTATAAGCCCGAGTGCCGGCGCCCCTGAAACTCTAGCCTTTCTCCACCATTGCCGCCGCCACCTCCGTTGCTTGCTGCAGCAGCTTGCCGGGGTTGCGGGCGAAATTCGTCGCGCCTGGTGAGCCTCCCTTCGATCCCTTATAGATGGACCTTCACCTTGAACTCGCGCATCGATTTCACCCCTTTGCCCCCTCAATCCTTCACCGTGCAGGTCATCTGGAGGCAAGCTTTCCTCCACGGCGTTGCTGCTCCTCCGCCATTGTTGCTGCTCCCTCTGCTCCCAAGTCCCTGAGGGTGAGTTGGCATGAGCCGGACGCTTTCTTCCCCTCCCTTTTGTGTGCCTTTGATTCTAGTGCTCCTCTCCTTGTGCTGCAGCGCTGAAGCACGGCAGCCTGCTGGCCGGCCCTCATATCCGTGCGTGCGTGTGTCTGTTTGTGATCTGCAGAAGATGAACAGTGGAAGCTAATAACAAATGCTTGTTGTACTTGTGTGTGCTTGAGTTTGTAAAAATCATAGTAAAAATGAATATAGATCCAAAAATATTGGTTCTTGTTTTGTTGGAGTCCTGTGTTGTAGATCTACTCAGAAAAAAATGTTGCTTTGCATGTTACTGTAACATAAAATTAGTTATGATTTATTGTTTGAAAAGTGATTTAATTCTGTATTAGTTTTTCTTCTGCTCTAAAAAGACCAAACTAAATTTGGTTAGAATCCTTGTGAAATTTTCTATCTTGTGGTGCAGCTTGTTCTAGTGAATCCTGGCAGTTTAATAGGAGTTCAATGTATTTTCTTGTTCTCTGCCTGAAATCTTGTTTAATATATAACTCTTAGCTGAAAAGCGATAAATTGGAAAAACCTGTTTTGTTAGTCTTGTATCCCTGTCTAGTTTCTCTGGTAATTTTATGAGTTTTGGTTAAAGTGTTTTGCATGTCTTTTCTGATTTATCTTGTTTAGAGCAGCTGAAATTTGATAGATTCATAAGTAATTCTACAAAAATGATTTTACTGCAAATCCAATCTTATAGTTTTGTTTTGATGTTCTCTGTATGCCAGAATTTAATCATGATTTATACTTGCTGTATAAATTCCTGGTCAATATTTCTTGCTCTAGGTTTTCTTGCTTAAGTGCTAGTGATGCTTGGTTATTTTGTTAGCTTGTATTGTGTATCCATGGTTGTTGTGTCATTCATTCTTCATTGCATATCATTTCATACGCAAATCATGGCATCATACTAATACATGCATCTCATTCATGCATTATAACGACCGAAATACCGGAGAACGAGACCGTTGAGCCCACCGATATTGTCGAGCCCGAGCGTGGCATAGAGTTTGTGGTTGAGCCTGAAGATAACCAAGACAAGCAGCTAAGCATGATTCCTTGACATGTCTAAATTGGTTCAATATTAGTTACCTCACTTTGGGTATTTATGATTATAATATATGTTTATCTATTGCATTGTTGATCCTACTTTTATATATTTACCTTTCTTGTTTTATTTATCCATATCCTTGCCACTAGTAGTTAGTATCCACTTAAATTGATTAGATGCTTAGGTATGCTTAGAGTTGATATATAACTTGTACGGAAAATGTTGGAATAGGATCACACCACACTCACTTGGTTATTCTTGATGTACTTGTTCGGTTTAGAGTACGAGGGAAGGATTGGTGATGGTAATGTTTGTTAAGGTATCGAGGAGATGCGGCGGCGGCGTTCGCTGGAGGCGCTGCGGCGGCCGTGGCGGCGCCGGCTGCTGCTGCGGATGACCGCTGGTCCTGCCTGCCGTGGCGGCGCACTTTGAGAACTGGGGTGACTCCCGCATCGTCATCACGAGCCCGCGCACGGAGACGACCAGCACCGATGCCGACCACCCCAGCGGCGACAGGCAACAGGCGTAGCTCCCCTGATCTTGCTTGCTTCTTCTTGATGCGTATAGTCAAAGATGCTTGCTTCCATGAGATGAATCTTATCTATGCGTAATAATCAAAGATGCTTGCTACGGCTCCGCCCGGAAGCGATCGCCGGCGGCCGGCAGTGTGGCTGATGGCGGAGGCGGAGGACGAGGCGGCGCGCGATGCGGAGGCCGCATCGCAGCGGCTGGTGGAGGCGGTGGAGCGCGGCGACGCGAGGGAAGCCGGCGAGCTCCTCGCGGCGGGGCGCGCGTACGTGAACTACGCCGGGGTGGTGTGGCCCCGGGCGCGGCATCTCGCCGCTCTTTCTCGCCGACATCTCGCTGCTCTTTCTCGCTGCTGGCAACGGGGACGTCGCGCTCGTCCGCGTCCTTCTCGTGAGTGATCAAACCAATCCCTGCCCACCCGCATTCCCTCCCTACTCTGCTCTCTCGCATCAGAATTTCACTATCCGCATCTCGCTTGTTTGTTTCTGCATTTTTGTCGCGTTTTGGGTGGCAGTAGAATTAATCTTCCAGGGAGTAATTCCAGCCCAGATTTGGCTTGCTACGCAAGTTGCATTTCGAGCCACGTAGCCTTTTCATAAAATGTTTGGGCGATTTTGATGTGAATTTGCATTCAAATTTTGCCGAGCGTTAAGGTTAGCCTAGCCCTACTGCCCCATTATATTCATCTCCACTTTTACTTGGTTGGTGAAAAGGTCACACTCACACGGGATTTTCGAATGGGTTTAGCGGGCGCTTCCAACATTTCCCAAGTGGCAGTGTATCTTTGCCTGGCTTCAGCTTGCTAGGAAAAGGTCGGTGCTTATCCGCACTGTTCATCCAAGTACCAGCCACCAACTCAGTTCCTTCTCCACGCCAATCATAACTCAACGTACTGTATAAATGCACGCGCAGGACAAATCCCTTTTATCGCTCGAAATCATGCGTACGGATTTGTGAAGAGAGGGATGCAAAGCAGAATATATGATACTAGTTGTACTCTACTTCCTCTCAATGGCATGTTGATAGAAATGCCAGTGCTGAATATCTCATTCAGTTACAGTAGATGATGTGATGTGGGCCCTTAAATTGTAGTCGTGATGTGTAACCCTCCTCTCCCTCTTTCCCTCTCTCTCATCTCCATTCCCCTTGCTTTTGAACCAATAAGATGTGGATGTGGCCGTCGCTTCTAGCATGATAGCACGCCGCGTCACTTGAGGAAAACGAGAAAGAGGCCACCTCCTACTCTCTACTCCGAGTTCTCTGAAAGCTCCATCTTTGTCTATTCGCTGATCCTGGTCAATGGCATCGGCGGTGTCAGCTCCGGCGTCGTCGTTGGGTAGATGCCAAGATCATCGCTGCAGAATCGGAAGGTGGTGCAGTGGGTTATTATAAGAGAGGCAAGAGCTAGGCGATGGATCGTTGCAGCCACTATAGGCAAGTCTAGTTCTTGGCTAATTTGATTGTCTTCAGATTTTCTCTTTCTGAAAAAGAAAAATCTATGTATTGCTTGCGAACAGAAGTCCCTTTCTCTTTTTTTCTCCTCTTGTCACGAGGGTAAAGGTTCTATCGATCTGTGATTGGTGCAAGAGAGATCTCTGACTGTATGTGCGTGTAAAGGCTGTATTTTTTCTTGAAAGACTAAAGGCTGTATTATCGAGCGTGATTTAGTTTGGGGTATGATTGGTGACGCCGCGACTAGACGAGGGCACCAAGAAACGGTGCTCATGGAGTCCTCTGGCCCGACGCCGACGGGCAAGAGATCCGACGTGCCGGAGTTGTTTAGCAGCGACGAAGACCCCTCCGATTCCCTTACTCCTTCCGCCAAGAAGACCCTGTGGCTCAACATGCAGATACCCACAAGACGCGCCACTAGCGCTGCAGACGGCGAGCAGCATCACGACAATACCGAGGACGAGAAGGCGATGGTGAAATCTTGATGTGCTTCCCTCATAGAAACTACCAGAAGGCCATTTTTTTTGCTCTTCTTCCTCTTCCTCCAATTTTTGTTGCAGCTTCTGAAAGTAGAGAAGGCGTCAAATCAACCACAGAGTCAAAAGAAAAAGATAGTGCAAAGGTACCATAACGAAACAATCAGAACTTGGAAATTGGAAGCGGAAGAAATAGTACCAACATACCTTCAGATCATCCAAATCGTTGTTTATGGTTTCAACAGTTTCATGAAGTTTTTATCCAGAACTTTTGTGGTTTTAAGATCATCTAACATATATTTCAAGAAATCTAAATGGTGCTCTTTGACCAGAATGTGCTTCTTATCTGGGACTGGGATAGAGATGCCCTCTTGGCGGTATTTAGACAACACTTCTACATGGAATTCAAATTGAGCACATTTAGACAAAAAAGATAATTACTTACCAAATCCATTAAATTGGTCAGATGTTAACTCAAACAAATATTTAAACTGAAGCACCTGATAAATGTAGTACACACGTTGCGATGCATTCTCAATTCCTTTATCAGAATGATTCACATCGGATCTATAATGTGTGTATAAGGAAAAACCGTAAGAGGCTATTGGATGGTATAGAGAAATAATCTGAAAGAAAATAATTGTTAGAGGTCTCAAGTTCAGCTAAAACTATAAAGTTGAACTAGACAAAAATGTTAAAATAGCCACGTGCTCACTCCATACATCTCTGATTGTGAAGAAGTTATTATCTGTTTTGACATTTTCTGGTCATCCTTGTTCACGAAGCTATTATGCATCCAACATTTTACCTCACTCTCTGGATAAGCCGCTTGTCTTTGTGCTACTTCATTTTCATGGTGAGGAAAAATCAAATCTTTCCCTCCCCCGTGAATATCAAACACATGTCCTAAATAGTGAGTACTCATCGCGCTGCATTCAATATGCCATCATGGTCTTCTACGGCCCCAAGGGTTTTCCCGGAAGGGCTCACCCTCTTTGGGAAACTGCACACAATAATTTACAAAGGATGAGAAGAAAGTGGAAACACACAAGAATAAGCTAGAGGATAATTCATCCATTTCAACTATACCAACAGACTATGCCAATGATTTGTGGGGCCTAGTCCTATAAATAATTGACAGACAGGTGGTATATATGAAAGATACACCTTATTTTGTATGAAATTATTCCTACGATCAATGCACTGGAATTACCTTCCACAAGGCAAAGTCTGCAGGATTATGTTTTCTTGTATTGACAGTGACACATTCACCGCACGATTTTGATCCAATATCCTTCCAGATAATTGGAGATATTCAGGAAAACTATCAACTGCAAAGTAAACATCTCCTTCTATAGCATAGGCATGCCCATTCTCCATTATCTGTCCAAAAAAAGACACAAAGCAGAAATATCGCGATTGCTGAGTAAATAATTTCTTGTGGTATAAAGAATAAAAGGGATCACAATGCAATTTTGTAGGGCCAGTATAATATACAGTAAGTTAAGCATAATTGCTATGCTGGAAGCAGATAAGACAAGCAAGAATCTGGCCTTGTTCTGCATTAATTTTTAAGGTGATGAGTTAATGTAATCATCCAATCGCTTTTGTTTGCAACAGATGCACAGTGTTATGAAAAGAACAGTAAGCCTATCGAGTTGGTATTATTTGCCACAATACTAGAACATATCTTGGTTATCAACTCAATGATGTGCTCAATGTGCTCTATAACACGTGGCTCACGAGTAGGAGGCAAGCACCGGAGCTCATCCATATCAAGACTGACTTCATTGATAAATCGGCTACTCAAACTTTCTTCTGTTTCGCCAGCTTCATTAGCTCGCCTAATAATCTGTAAAATCAAAACGAGCTCTGGGGTCAATATAACGTTAAAAGTTAGGAAAATACACTGCAAATATAAAGATACTAGAGAGCATCAAAATAGAAAGAGTAATTTTACAGCACCATGAAATTCCTATATACTCCCTCTGCAAATATAAAGTTAAGATTTGGGAAAGTGTGTAGAGGCATATTTTGAGCACAAATTTCTCTTACAATATATTATGATTTGTTAAAAAGTCAGTGCCGCCATGCAAGATCAATCAAATATGAGTCTATTAATACAACTTTTGTACACTAAGCATGCGTGTTATTCCACAAATTGTTAGTATATCGAGTTTACCTTTTCAATTCCAAGTATGCCCTAAAAAACAAATGGAGGGATTACTCTTAACTTGAAAGCAAAGAACCATCTACAAAAAATCTAAGATTTCCTCTTCAAACCATGCACACATTTAGCAAAACACAGCGATATTGCAGGTGAGGGCAATTTTGGCACCGGTGAAAATGATGGATTCTTTTTTATCTTTTATATTGCAAAAAAGGTAATGTACTCCTTCGTTAAAAGGAAGCCATACATAATTTGTTGAACCCCACATCAAATCAGTATAAATAAGAAATTTTGCCTTTCAATTATCAATTATTAAAGTGGACTTACAAAATGATCTGTGGGTTTATTACCTTATCATCGATGTCTGCAAAATTATGCACATATTCGACTTCATTGCCCAAGAATTTAAGATATTTGCATGAAGTATGAGACCAATTACAAGACAATATTATATAAAAGCCTAAAAAGTAAAAGTAGAAGTACTGAAAGCTTCATAGTACATTTTCTACATTTTAACTCAACCTTAACGTATGGAAATTTGGCTGTTGCATTGGAAACGGTTTGATTTGAACAATAATAAACTATTATACTATTATTATGCCTGTTATCTAATCTCAACCTGTTCCAAGTTAGGCAGAACACATGTTGAACATATGAGAGTAAATTACGCCGATGACTGAACGAAAAATTTCAGGGCTGGATGCAAACGGTTTACTTCTCGCATACACCAGCATGGCAACACCAATCCATGTATAATGCATTTTATTAGAGGCGATAGGGAACTAATGCAGTCAAACAACACGCAATCCAGATACTGAGCTCCCAACCCGAGCGGTGCTGACAAAACATAAACCCACAACACCACACTGGAGCCTCCATGAATCACATCACTAGACAATTTCCCAATTACGTGAACGTATCGAACAATTCCACCTACAAGCAGTGAGAGCAATATATAAGAGTTCACTCAATTAACAAACTCGAGGTGCTCACAACTTAAAGCCCCGGAAGCAAAATGCATCGCGTTATTGAAATTGATCCCACCAATTTTGTATCTAGGACGATCCGCAAGATCCGAGATTGATCCGTGTACAGCACTTCAAAGGCAACATAGGCCCGGGCGTGCCGACGTGGTTTAAATCGTATGGCGTGATGCCGCAGACGGACATGCTGACCTTGCCCTCCACCGGTGGCTTAAAGGGCTCCTTCTTCATCATCGAGTTGAAGAGCTTCAGCGACAGCGGCTCCGACATGGTGGTTGGTGGGAGGATGAAGGGGAAAGGGTTGAAGGCGCTAGAACCCAACAAGTTGCGGCGGTTGGGCAGGAGGGGAGAACAGGAGAAGAGAGGATCTTGCGGCTGGACACCTGCTTTTTTTTTCCTTTAGTGCCCAACGTAGCCCCCCCAACACTAAAAGGAAAAAAATGACAGGTGTTCGATCGCAGGATCCTCTCTTCTCCTGTTCTCCCCTCCTGCCAATCGCCGTGACTTGTTGGGTTCTTGTGCCTTCAACCCTCTCCCCTTCATCCTCCCACCAACCACCATGTCGGAGCCGCCGCCGCCGAAGCTCTTCAACTGAGGACGAAAAAGAAGGACCCCTTCAAGCCGTTGGTGGAGGGCAAGGTCAGCGTGTACGTCTACGGCATCATGCCCTACGATTTAAGCCATGTCGGCCACACCCGGACCTAGTTGCCTTCAACGTGCTGTACAGAGATCTATCTCGGATCTTGCGGGTCGTCCTAGATGTGAAATTGGTGGGATCGTTTTTTGTAACGCAATGCGTTTTGCTTCTGGGGCATTAAGTTGCAAGCACCTCGAGTTTGGTAATTGAGTGGACTGTTATATATTGCTCTCGCTGCTTGTATCTGGAATTGTTCGATATGTTCAGGCAATTGGGAAATTGTCCAGTGGTGTATTCATGGCGGCTCCAGTGTGGTGTTGTGGATTTATGTTTTGTTTGCGCCGCTCGGGTTGGGAGTTTAGTATCTGGATCGCGTGTCGTTTGACTGCATTAGTTCCTAGTCGCCTCTAATACAATACATTATACATGGATAGGTGTTGCTGTGCTGGTCTATGCGAGGAGTAAACCCTTTGCATCCAGCCCTGAAATTTTCCATTCAGTCATCAACATAATTTACTACCATATATTCAACATGTGTTCTACCTAACTTGGAACATGTTGCGATCAGATAACGGGCATAATAATAGTACAATATTGTATTATTGTTCAAATCAAACTGTTTCCAATGCAACAGCCAAATTTCCATACGTTAAGGTTGAGTTAAAATGTAGAAAATGTACTATGAAGCTTTCAGTACTTCTACTTTTGCTTTTTTAGCTTTCATATAATATTGTCCCATAATTGTCTCATACTCCATGCAAGTATCTTAAAGTCTTGGGCAATGAAGTCAAATATGTGCGTAATTTTAAAGACATTGATGATAAGGTAACAAACCCCATAGATCATTTTGGAAGTCCACTTTAATAATTGATAATTGAAAGGTGAATTTTCTTATTTATACTGATATGATGTGGGGTTCAACAAATTATGTATGGCTTCCTTTTAACGCAGGAGTACATTACCTTTTTTGCAATATAAAAGATAAAAAATGATCCATCATTTTCACCGGTGCTAAAGTTGCCCTCACCTGCAATATTGCTGTGTTTTGCTGAATGTGTGCACGGTTTGAAAAGGAAATCTTAGATTTTTTTATGTGGTTCTTTTCTTTCAAGTTAAGAGTACTCCCTCCATTTGTTTTATAGGGCATAGTAGGGAGAGAAAAGCGAAACTTGATATACTGATAATTTGTGGAATAATACGCGTGATTAGTTCACAAAAGTTGTATTAGTGGACTCATATTTGATTGATCTTGTATGGTGGCATTGACTTTTTAACAAATCATAATATATTGTAAGAGAAATTTGTGCTCAAAATATGCCTCTACAGACTTTAGCAAATCTTAACTTTATATTTGCAGAGGGAGTATATAGGAATTGCATGGTGCTGTAAAATTACTCTTTCTATTCAGATGCTCTCTAGTGCCTTTATATTTGCAGTGTACTTTTCTAACTTTTAATGCTATATTGACCCTAGAGCTTGTTTTGATTTTACAGATTATTAGGCGAGCTAATGAAGCTGGCGAAACGGAAGAAAGTTTGAGTAGCCGGTTTATCAATGAATTCAGTCTTGATATGGATGAGCTCCAGTGCTTGCCTCCTACTCGCGAGCCACGTGTTGTAGAGCACATTGAGCACATTATAGCGTTGATAACCAAGATATATTCTAGTATTGTGGCAAATAATACCAACTCGATAGGCTTACTGTTCTTTTCATAATACTTTGCATATGTTGCAAACAAAAGCGATTGGATGATTATGTTAACTCATCACCTTAAAAATTAATGCAGAACAAGACCAGATTCTTACTTGTCTTGTCTGCTTCCAGCATAGCAATTGTGCTTCACTTATTGTATATCATACTGGCCCTACAAAATTGCACTGTGATCCCTTTTATCTCTTATAATCACAAGAAATTATTTACTCAGCATTCGCAATATTTCTGCTTTGTGTCTTTTTCTAGACAAATAATAGAGAATGTGCATGGCTATGATATAGAAGGGAATGTTTACTTTTCAGTTGATAGTTTCCCTGAATATCTCTAATTATCTGGAAGGATGTTGGATCAAAATCATGCGGGTGAACGTAAGCATAATTTCCCTGAGATGATCTTGAAACCACAAAAGTTCCGGATAAAAGCTTCATGAAACTGCTGAAAACCATAAACAGTGATTTGGATGATTTGAAGGTATGTTGGTACTATTTCTTGTGCTTCCAATTTCCAAGTTTTGATTGTTTCAGAATGGTATCTTTGCACTATCTTTGTCTTTTAACTCTGTGATTGATTTGGCGTCTTCTCTACTTTCAGAAGTTGCAACAAAAATTGGTACAACAGCAGCAGAAGAAGAAGCAGCACCAGCAACCATAGAAACAACCAAAAGATTACATCCAAGATCTTAAAGCTATGGTGACAGAAATTAAAGAGAAACTATCAGTACTTGGTCTAATGCCACCTTCATCTTTGGCAGAGGTATGTGAGCCACTGTGCCTCTTAATAAATAAGTAAAATGCAATTATCTAGAGTTGTCGTCCAATTACGGTTTTTACATTTTTAATGATCAAAATTCTGGCCCAACATGTACTGGAGCAACTGAAGGGTAAGACATTAAAGCGAGCATGCTTGACTGAAGAGAAATTGCAAGATCAGATTGAGCAGAGAACTTTTGCAATGAAGAACAAGCGGTTTGAGGTGTCTGACGGGATTAGGATGTATCTTGCTTCTCTAGGCATTTCCCTGATGGAGGAGCCCACTGGTACAATATGGAGACCGTGCGAACCAGAGTGGCCTGAAGAGTCCGGATCAGTGACTAATGATGGTGCTAGTGGAAGCTCTCAGGCCCGGCCTGAAGAGTCAGGGTCTATAACTAGTGATAGTTTAGCTGAAACATTAGACGAAGCTCAGATGCTGCCTTGATGTACATCAACCTAGCGTGTCATTTTTGGATGCCGCATCCTATAGGGGTTCACTGATCAGGTAAAGGTGTGCTTCCGGCTGCGCAAGAAGCAATTGTGTCCTCGATTTAGATTTAGGTATAGAATTTGGTAAAACCAGTCTGAGTGAATGGCAGGATTATTTGGAAACATGTATCTTCTTCCTGTGTCTAGTTGGGTGTTCGTGTTTCGATGTTCATGGCTTTCCCGTCCGGCCACGGGATGAGGATCGAGGAATCCTCGCCGCGAACGGCCTTCTAGTAGTTTCTATGTGGGACGCACATCACGATTTCACCATCGCCTTCTCGTCCTCGGTATTGCGGTGATGCTGCTCGCTGTCTGCAGCGCTGGCGGCGCGTCTTGTGGGTTTCTGCATGTTGAGCCACAAGGTCTTCTTGGCGGAAGGAGTAAGGGGTTCGGAGGGGTCTTCATCGCTGCTAAACAACTCCGGCACGTCGGATCTCTTGCCTGCCAGCATCGGGCCAGAGGATTCCATGAGCACCATTTCTTGGTGCCCTCGTCTAGTCGCGGGGTCACCAATCATACCCTAAACTAAATCACGCTCGATAATACAACCTTTAGTCTTTCAAGAAAAAATACAGCCTTTACACACACATACAGTCAGAGATCTCTCTTGGACCAATCACAGATCAATAGAACCTTTTACCCTCGTGACAAGAGGAGAAAAAAAGAGAAAGGGACTTCTGTTCACAAGCAATACAAAGATTTTTTCTTTTTTAGGAAGAGAAAATCTGAAGACAATCGAATTAGGTAAGAACTAGACTTGCCAATAGTTGCTGCAACGATCCATCACCTAGCTCTTGCCTCTCCTATAATAACTCACTGCACCACCTTCCGATTCTTCAGCGATGGCCTCCACGCAAGACGATTCCCGACAGCAGCGATAATCTTGGCACCTACCCAACGACGATGCCGGAGCTGACACCGCCGATGCCATTGACCAGGATCAGCGAACAGATAGAGAGGGGGCCTTCAGAGAATCGGGGTAGAGATTAGGAGGTGGCCTCTTTCTCGTTTTTGTCAAGTGCCGCGGCGTGCTCTCATGTCAGAAGCGACGGTCACATCCACTTCTCATTGGTTTAGAAGCAAGGGTAATGGAGATGAGAGAGAGGGAAAGAGGGAGAGGAGCAAGTGAGGGTTACACATCACGACTACAATTTAAGGGCAACACATCACATCATCTACTGTAACCGAAGCAGATATTCGGCACGGGCATTTCTGTCAACATGCATGGCAGTGACGTTGTTTAAAGAGCCATAATTAATGGACAGAGAACGAGGTCACCAAACTTCTTCACTAGCTCCTGCTTTAGGAATTGTCAAAGCTAATATTCTTCAGCTCAAGGTACCCGATGAAGATTCTTTCGTTTGCCAAATGGCGATCTTGAATGATGTCTCATGCACGGGTTCTCTCCTCGGTGCTCTGTGTTCCATACTGTCAAGCCAGTGAGAAATAATATGAAATACAGATATTTAAAAAATAGACTGGCTTGACCTAAAATGTTGTGCCCCGTACTGAAATTACAAATGTCATGTTCTTGTTTGGTCCTCAAAAGTTAAATGCAACAGCCTTTCCCTCGTCACCACCCAAATCCATGTAGAACACTAACCCAGGAAGACTCAACCAATCCCATCCTTAGTATGGATGAATCGAGATGCTCCACAACCTCCCCGCACTTGAACTTTTGTGTCTCACGACACTAAAAACCAAGTGTGCGATGTCGGTGTCTCCTTCTCGGTGTGTTCCATCACCAAATGTGTAGTTGGTGCAGCTCTTAGGCATCGTATGACCCTCGTTCTTCTAATCCCCACCTGAAATGGTTAGCGACCAAGAATACCCGAAGATGCATACTTATCCTAGAAAATGTTCTTGCTTTTATTGAATAAAGGGAAACCTTATTGGAAAAGTCTAGGCCATCTTCCGGCAGTGCTTCATTTTTGGTCACAAGCTCGACCATGGGGGATTCATCCCGCAGCTTTTAATGCTGATGTAGTTCCCGACTTTATCATCATTTGTTGATTTATCATCATCGTTTAAGCTGTATGGTTAGTATCATAGTGCATCCACAAAATTTGCAATGCTTATGATAAATATATGCTTCCACAACCATCCTTTTAAACATTTTTCTAGAGAGGGCCGAAAGGTGGTTGTGCTCCTTGTGAGAGCACATCGTTCTAGGCGACATGAACTCTGATGGAGGATCATTCGGCGACTCGGCGCTCAAGGGCTTGATGGAGGTAGACCCATCCTACCGAGTGGAGATGGCTACTCGGCTAGATGACTCTGCAAGAATGACTCAGCGTACAGACACTCGGCTGGATGGCGATCCGGGCCGAATCGGATCCACATGATATTGTGTATCTTAACCGATCGGATTTCTTGTAAACAACCCGAGTAGATTTACCCTAACTTGTAACTCACGACAACTCGGATATATAAGGGGGCCTTCCCATAGGAGACAATTCAACTTCCCGAAGCATCCTTCAAACCCTAATCAATATAATCACAAACACAGGACGTAGGGTATTACGCTCCGTGCGGCCCGAACCTGTCTAAAATCCCCGTTTCTTTTTGCAGTCATCACGTTCCAGGCTCTCCGATCCCCACAACCCATAAATCTACTACTTGGGCATACCCTGGGTAGACTTGCCAAAGTGCAAATCCGACACCACATAACTCGAATTGGTCTCTTTTCTCGCGCTAACCATGGTAGGTGAAGATGGAGAGAAGCCACCAAGCTATGTCACACAAGAGCAACTATAGATGTTAGTGCAAGTCTTCAATGAACAACTCAATGAGAATGGTTGTAGTCCAAAAGACTATGGTTGCTGAAGTTGTGAAGGCATTGAAGGCACAAGGTGCTACAGGTTCTCATGAAGAAGGCTAGATGAGATCGATGAGGAGTATGTAGCTCGATTGCAACGGGAAGAGCAAGGAAGAAAGAATGCCCATGGGCGAGGGCGTTTAGGTGGAAGAGGTGGTGATACATTTGGTTGAGTAAGAGGCGGCATGGTAATGGTGCTGCAAATGAAATGACAGATCCAGATACTTTCAGGCTACATCGCAATGGCAATTTTTAACGCCATCGCAATGTCAACAACAATCAGCCCAATGAAGAGAAGTTCAGAAAGTTGAAATTTAGCATGCCTAAATTTGAAGGCACATCTGATCCTGATGCATACCGCACATGGGAATTGAAGGTTGAGAAAATATTTTGCGTGCATAATTATTCGGAGGAAAAGAAGGTGCATATGGCTGCACTTGACTTTGATGGATATGCTCTCATTTGGTGGGAACAAATTCAGAACCAAGGAGAGGAGAATGGAGAATTTTCAGTGGCAACATGGGCTGAAATGAAGAGGGAAATGAGAGCACATTTTGTTCCAAAATATTATAAACGTGACCTCTTTGACAAGCTCCAGAATTTGAAGCAAGGAAGCAAAACCGTAGAAGAATATTATAAGGAAATGGAGAAAGCCATGATTCGAGCTCGCGTGCATGAGGATGAAGAGCAGTCCATGTCATGTTTTCTCTCCGGTCTAAACAAGCTAATCAAATGTGTTGTAAAATTTCAGACCTACAACAATGTAGTGGAGCTAGTGAACATTGCACAAGAGGCTAAGCGGCAATTGCATGATGATGCTAAACCAACCAAGTATTCAACTTTCATCTCAAGAGCATCATCAAGTGCTCCAAAAACAGCAAGGTTTGATTTGAGACGAGGAATGTTTCCACCCGATTCAAGCTCCAATGCTAATGATCGTTCTAGCGCCGCTGGAAAATCTAATGCCTCATCTAATATGGAGAAATCTGCTAGACCAACATCCTCCAAGACCAATACTCCAGTGGGTTCCACCTCTAGGAGTAGCGGCATTCAATGTTTTAAGTGCTTGGGCCGAGGCCATGTCATCAAGGACTGTCCTAACAATCGAGTTGTGATTGTTACGAAGGGTGGAGAATATGATTCGGCTAGTGAAGATGAGTGTGAACCACTTGCTGAAAATGAAAAGTGTGATGATGCACGAGAAGATGAAGATGGTGACTACAAAAACTATCCTTTTGGGGCAAATTCCCTCGGTGCCGTTGAAAATTTAACTCATCTCTTCAATGCCACTGGACCCACATATCATAGACACAAAAAAAATCAACTCAGTGCCATCGGATGGCATACAGGGGATGAGTTAAATTGTCAATGGCATTGAGGGAATTTATCCATTCTTTTGAGGCTGGTAACACCATTGTGGTCACTAAAGTGTTAAGTGTTTAGCTCAAAGAGGAAAGAGCACAATGGTTCAATTTATTTCAGACCCAGGCCAAGGTAAACAATAAGTTGATCAAATTAATCATTGATGGTGGTAGCTGCCACAACCTTGCTAGCAAAGAAATGTGTGAGAAATTGGGGCTGGCCATGATCAAGCATCCACGCCCTTATCATGTGCTATGGTTCACCGATTGTGGAGATGTCAAGGTGCAATATATGGTGAAGGTTATTGTTAGCATACATGATTACACCGGCACCGTTGAGTGTGATGTTGTTCCAATGAAGGTTTGCCACTTGTTGCTAGAAAGACAGTGGCAATTTGATAGGCATGCTATACATGATGGTTACAACAGCACATATGCATTCAAGTGGCAAGGGAAAGGTGTTAAGCTACTGCCCATGACTCCCACTCAAATCATAGCAGCCAACATGCAAAAGAAAATGAGTGAGAGCGGGAGAGAAAAGAAAGACATGAGTGCTGTCCAAAAATCGTTGAGTGAGCACCACAAGCCAAACATGAGTGGAAAGAGAGAGCATGAGAGGAAAAAGGTTGTCATGATAGCCACTAAATCTTAAATAAGAGAAATAAGAGATAACCCACGTATGGTGCATCTTGTGCTGCTATACAAAGATGTCATTCTTTCCACTAACGACATAACCACTCTTCCTAGTGATGTTCCTAATGTGTTGCAGGCCTTTAATGATGTGTTTCCAAAGGAGATACCTGCTGGTGTACCTCCACTTCGTGGCATTGAGCATCAAATTGATCTCATTCCAGGTGCTTCCCTTCCAAACCAGCCACAGTACCATACCAATCTGGAAGAGACCAAGGAAATTCAACGACAAGTGCAAGAGCTACTCGACAAAGGGTAGGTGCATGAAAGCCTTAGTCCTTGTGTTGTCCCTGATATTCTTGTTCCAAAGAAAGATGGTACTTGGAGAATGTGTGTTGATTGTAGGGCAATTAACAACATCACTATCTGATATCGTCATCCCATCCCTAGGCTTGATGATATGCTTTTTGAACTTAGTGGTGTTGTTGTTTTCTCTAAAATTGACCTACATAGTGGATACCATCAGATTAGGATGAAGGAAGGAGATGAATGGAAAACAATCTTTAAATAAAATTTGGTTTGTATGAGTGGTTAGTAATGCCTTTAGGTTTAACTAATGCACCCAACACATTCATGCGCTTGATGAATTATGTTTTGAGAACTTTCATTTGAAAAAATTTCGTGGTTTATTTTGATGACATTTTGATATACAGTCGCACCATGGAAGAACATGTTAAACACATCAAAATGGTGTTTAAGGTGCTTAGAACTGAAAAGTTGTATGCTAACCTAGAAAGGTGCACCTTTTGCACCGACAAGGTTGTGTTTTTGGGCTTTGTTGTTTCAGGATAGGGGGTAGAGGTGGATGAATCCAAGGTTGAATCTATCAAGAATTGTCCTACTCTTGTCAATGTGAGCCAAGTGAGAAGCTTTCATGGTCTTGCCGGCTTCTACTGGCTTATTGTGAAGAATTACAGCACCATTGTAGCCCCATTGAATGAGCTAACAAAGAAAGGTGTTGAATTTCTGTGGGGTAAGTCACAAGAAGCTGCTTTTCAAGAGCTAAAAAATTGTTTAACTTCAGCCCCATTGCTTGATTTGCCTGATTTTAATAAATCTTTTGAGATAGAATGTGATGCTAGTGGGATAGGCATAGGAGGTGTCTTGATGCAAGAAGGAAAACTCATAGCATATTTTAGTGAGAAATTTGGTGGTGCTCAACTGAATTATCATGTTTATTACAAAGAATTGTATGCTCTAGTTCGTGTGCTTGAAACTTGGCAATATTATTTTTGGCCTAAAGAATTCATCATTCATTCTTATCATGAAGCTTTGAAATACTTGAAAGGACAAGAAAAATTGAACCGTAGGCATGCCAAGTGGGTTGAGTTCATCGAGTCTTTTTCTTATATTGTCAAGTACAAGAAAGGGAAAGAAAATATCGTTGTTGATGTTTTGTCTAGAAAGAGTGCTTTGCTAAATCAATTGGAGGTCGGGGTTCTAGGATTAGAGAACATAAAGGAATTATATGCCACTGACCTTATTTTTGCAGAACCATATTTGAAATGCCAAGAAGGGAAAGGGTGGGACAAGTACCATTTGCATTATGGTTTCTTGTTCCAAGCTAACAAGTTGTGTATTCCAGATTCGTCCATTCACTAGATCTTATTGCAGAATCACATATGGGTGGATTGATGGGTCACTTTGGGAGAGGAAATACTTACTTGCTGCCGAGTGATCACTTCTATTGGCCTAATATGAGGCATGACGTGGAGAGGTTTGTGCAGCGATGTACCACCTGCCACAAAGCTAAATCAAAACTGCACCCTCATGTACACTCCACTCCCTGCTCCAAGTGCACCATGGGCATAAGCATGGATTTTGTTTTGGGGTTACCAAGAACTAAGAAGGGGAGGGATTCAATTTTTGTTGTTGTGGATAGATTCTCTAAACTGGCACATTTTATTCCTTGCCACAAGAGAGATGATGCGTCGCATGTAGCTGACTTATTTTTTAGGGAAGTTGTGAGACTCCATGGCGTGCCGACGACCATTGTTTCAGATCGTGATGTGAAGTTCATGAGTTATTTTTTGAAGACTTTGTGGGCCAAGCTTGGAACAAAGTTGTTATTTTCAACAACTTGTCAGCCACAAACTAATGGGCAGACGGAGGTGGTGAACCGCACACTCTCCAAGCTGCTACGAACAATGATCAAGAAGAATCCAAAGGAGTGGGAAGATTTCTTGCCACATGTTGAGTTTGCATATAATAGAGCAATCCATTCCACAACGCAGCTGTGCCCATTTAAGGTTGTGTATAGTTTCAAACCCATCATGATGTAGACTAGGCCCGATCTTTCGATAGGTATTGGTAAATTCAATTGGTGGAGTCTCGATGTTGGCGATCCAACTTCAAATCAGACACGATTCAAACCCTGCAACCGTTACACCGCTGCTCTGCTGGTTATCAACCAAGCACAACTTGATTGATCTCGCCAAGAAGGCTTTTCCTGCAAGCGAATCGAAGAACACAAGCAAGAAAGGATAAACACGTAATCTGAAATTGCAGATGTATATGAAGCAAAGATGAATATGTAGTTCAAGCTCTGAACACAAAAGAACTAATTGCCACAGTGGTGTAGAAGAAGAACAGGGGCCTTGGATCAAAGTATAAGGACTTGTCGCCACAGATACAATGATGCAATCTGAGTTTCACACTAGAAAACAAAAACCAAACAAAACCCGAGTCTAGATGGTGGCAGCTACTGAGTTTATACCCGGGCGTGCTAGGGTTGGGGGCAACCAAGAAGGGGGCCCCCACAACATGGGCTTAAGGCCCGACACGATACAGATTCTGGACATCAATTAGTTTCAACGATTCCCGTTGACTCCAGATGAATTTTGACGTGGTGTCGGTGCCATTGGAAGCTCCACGAAATTCCCTTTCCATCCATATAAAGAACATCCGAAACGGACTCCGTATGCGGCCTGGGCGTGCATGCTATTCCTGGACTCCGAGGTGGACTCGAACTTGATTTGTTTTGGGCCTCCACCTTGGTGTCTCGAATCGGATAAGCCTTGGGCCTCCTTCTTGACTTGGACACCCTTGCTGAACTTCTTCTCCATGCCATGCAACCTTCATGGCCATATGAATTGGTGTCATGTTCTCATCATCCTCTTCTTCTTGACAGAAAGCCATCCTCGGCGTCAATTGTGCTCTAAACTTATTCTGCACAACACAAAGGAGAACGAGCTTGCAAAAATAAAGGGAACTGAAGTAATTGTGAAGAAGTATATAATCTTGTTCCAAATTTTCTAGTGTGTCATCTCGCACAAAAATTGCAGCAAGCATGTAGGCTCCTTGATCGGAATACACACGATATTTGTCAACACTATCCTGCAAAAGATTAATACGAACGAAGGACAATGCAGTAATAGATGGATGTATATCATTTATAATGTGTTTGTTGCAAGGAATGTCAGCACCAAGCATAGGTAGCAACCAACAATGCTCCCCTTCTTGGGAGTGAACCCGATTCTTTAAAATAAAACTAGAGTAAAATGGGATGGTAATTTTAGTAGCATGGCAGCCCTCTAGTTGATCACAATCTTGCACAACAAAAGGAGAATTCAGATTGCTACTAATGTAGACTCGATGTATCATATACTGTCCTTTGTTGTCATATTTGCCAATAACATGATATGTGTGTCTAGAAAACCAAGGCAAATCAGCATATGGAAAAAGTCTCTCTTCCAAACAATTTAGATTACACAAAACATCAAATTCAATGTAACCCAAAGTATTTAAAGAAGACAACAGTTTGAGCTCATCATTTTCACTAGCAACATGTTTAATTTCAGCACAAGGTTGTGGTTTTAGAACATGTGCAACAATGGCATTATCACACGATTCATTTTTATCACAAGCAACATCAAGCAAACCATCTTGTGACAAAGAAAATTCAAGAGAAGATTCCACTAACAAGTGCTCTATAATAACATAATTTGTGGAAAATTTCAGCACATCCAAATAATTCTCACCTTTTGTTAGTGTAGCACCATGGTCATGACCTGTGTTCTCATTTTCAACCGGAATAATAGGTGCACTATGAAGTGATGATTCTGAATTTTGCACATGAGGTTGTGAGCTCGTCAATATCGTCTAAGTCATCCTCTCGCTTATGTACATTATCCTGCAAAATGTTAGGCATAGAAAGAGATACAACAGTAGACACTTTTTCTAAATGATGCACCTCATCATATGAATTCCAAATAGGAGGTGGATTAACAAAAGTTTCTCGCATAAGAATTTTCATATCATTCCAAGTTTGAGGTTTATCTAAAGGACTTAAAGACTCCCACCAAGATAAAGCAGAATATCGCAAAATACTAGCTGTATTTTTTACCCTCCTCCTTGGACACATAAAGCGAGTGGCAAATATGTTCCTATGGCAATTTCCCACTCAATATATTCATCAGCACATATACCATCATAAGTTGGTGGATATGAACAACCTGTCATTGTTAGAAGACAACAAAAGACAACACAAAAAAAGTATTATCCCTATCAACTAGCAACTACTGGGATTGAGAGGTGGATAAGTGGACTGCAATATCTCAAGCGGCTTACCACCGTCTTGTAAGTGTTCTTACCAAAGCCAAACAGGGCGGCACAATCTGTTGTCAAGCGTGGGTGTAATAGTTGCAAGGTGAACCTGTGCTGACAGAAGTATATGTGGAGTTTTGGGTAGGCACAATATGGTAGCAAGGAAAATCAAAAATTCAATTCAGAATTGCAAGACTGAAAAATAGTCCCAAGCTAGTCTATGTCGCCGGCCTAAACTTGTTCTAGATCTAATTCAAGCAAGCAACAATACAACTCACCACAAGATCACAAAAGGATGCAAGCACTTCTGAATTTTTCTCTTCTTTGCCTTTTCTTTCTTTCTTTTTTTTTCTGGTGTGGCTTTTTCTTTTCTCTCACTTTTTTTCTGCACCTTTGCCTTTTTCTTTGTCTTATCTCTCTACATTCAATGTAGCTGATTTTTTTTCTTGACACAAAAGCAACTAGTACAACAAGGAACAGATGGGAACACTTTTCTTTAATAAATTAGCACAAAGACCAACTCAATAAAAACTTGATACTAAAGAAAAGAATAAAACCTAGACACGACAAACACAATGACACAACGAGGGACTAAAATTCAGAAAAGCAAATTGAATTGAAAAATTGTGGGGCACAAAGGGTTTATAGGACAGCAGAATTATTTTTTTTTTGTAGGGCTTTTGTAGACTCTAGGTAATGAAAAAGAGATGAATCTAAAGGGCACACGATAATATACCTCACGGTTAACCTGAATCCTGATACCACTTGATGTAGACCAGGTCCGATCTTCGATAGGTATTGGTAAATTCGATTGGTGGAGTCTTGACGTTGGCCATCCGGCTCCAAATCAGACACGATTCAAACCCTGCAACCGTTACACTGCTGCTCCGTTGGTTATCAACCAAGCACAACTTGATTGACCTCGCCGAGAAGGCTTTTCCTGCAAGCGAATTGAAGAACACAAGCAATAAAGGATAAACACGCAATCTGAAATTACAGATGTATATGAAGCAAAGATGAATATGTGGTTCAAGCTCTGAACACAAAAGGACTAATCGACACAGTGGTGTAGAACAAGAACAAGGGCCTTGGATCAAAGTATAAGGACTTGTCGCCACAGATACAATGATGCAATTTGAGTTTCACACTAGAAAACTAGAACCAAACAAAATCCGAATCTAGATGGCGGCAGCTACTGAGTTTATACCCTAAAGGTGTGTGCTAGGGTTGGGGGCAACCAAGAAGGGGGCGCCCACAACATGGGCTTAAGGCCCGACACGATACAGATTCTTGACATTAACTTGTTTCGACGATTCCCGTTGACTCCGGATGAATTTTGACGTGGTACCAGTGCCATTGGAAGCTCCACGAAATTCCACCGCTGCGCGCGCGCCTTCTCCAAGAAGAACGTCCGAAACGGACTCTGTATGCGGCCTGGGCGTCAATTTTAGTGCATGATGTTCCTAGACTCCGAGGTGGACTCGAACTTAATTTGTTTTGGGCCTCCACCTTGGTGTCTCGAATCGGATAAGCCTTGGGCCTCCTTCTTGACTTGGACACCCTTGCTGAACTCCATCTTCTCCATGCCATGCACCTTTCATGACCAGATGTATTGGTGTCATGTTCTCATCACATCACACCTCTTGACTTGCTACTATTACCATCCCAAGAGCATGCAAATATGGAGGCTTCCAAGAGGGCTGAATATGTGAAGAAAATACACTTGAAGACCAAGCAGGATATTGAGAAGAAGTCTGAGTACTATGCTGCAAAGGCAAATAAGAATCGCAAGAAGATGATTTTTGAGCCCGAGGAATTTGTTTGGGTACATCTAAGAAAGGATAGATTTCCTGAGGAACAAAAGTCGAAGTTGTTGCCTCACGGTGATGGTCCATTTAAGGTCCTTGCTAGGATAAATGATAATGCCTACAAGATTGAGCTCCCAGGGGATGAGTACGCAGCGAGCAACACATTCAACGTAGCTGATTTGTCTCCATTCCATGGTCATGAACCATCAGAGTCGAGGTCGACTTTTTTTCAAGAAGGGGAGGATGATGAGGACATCCCTTATGACACCCCACCGATGAATGTTGAGCAACATGGTACTCTCTACAAGGGACCATTGACTCGAGCAAGAACGAAGCAACTACAACATTAGGTGAATCCATTCTTGATGGTTATTGCGCGCATGCCTCTACTAAGAATCGTTTACTGCCTAATGAGAGTTCCTTGCTTGTCCTTAGGTTCCAAGAGGAGGTTGTGGGAAGTTTCTCCAATTGCTAACTGAACAAGTTGCAGTCCCTGTGATGGCGTCATATTTTGTACCTGATGTTCAAGGCAAGAACTGTACCATTTTAGAAGCTTTCACTATAAGTATCATACATGGTTGGAAGCGTCTTGAAGTCTACTTTCATATGCAATAAATGGCACATCCACTGAAGCTATTCGCAGAAAGTTATGCCCATTTTGGTGAACATTTTCCAGAACCATGTAGTTCAGACCGGCCGCTCTGACTTCCAACTTCACGGTGAATTCTGTATCATCCTATTAGGTTCTTGATGAGACTCGGTCCCGATCTTCATGATGTAGGATCTTGAACAAGATAACTAGCTGAAATCTCAGCCAAGATAATTAGCTGCAAGTAGCCGGATAACTAGTGCAACCTGATGACACGCACAAGAAACCAACCACCGTCTCTATACGGCAGCCTGAATCAAGGATTCGCCCAATCACACTCTTGAAGAACCAAGCTACACAGCCTGCACTCGAAATAAGTAGCAGGAGCACGGATTGGGTGCCGATGAAGTGGTCCCTTCTGTAATCCCAAGGAAAATCAAAAAAGCAAAGGGGTAGAGAAACACTCTCTGAATTTGTTAGCACATAGCTGAACAAAGGGGTTCTATTTTATTATCAAAGTCTTGTTTAATCTCTGAGATACATGGGATATTTGTATAAGGAACAACCCTCCTTGTTAGGTGTGAATGGACCTTAGAGTTTCTGGAGAAAGTCATCATGAACTGAAATCCCGAGGAGCCTCGCGTGGCTGTTGGGCTTCCGTGCAGTCTCCACTAAATCAGTCATAACTCCTTATTGGGAAGTCCAAATGACATGAGATTTGTTGCGTTGAAAAGTAGACTCAGTTATCTTTCCAATGAGTACTCGTGGGTCTCCAAATCTTTCGGGAGTCAAGAGTTATGATTGATTCTTTATAGCAGCATGAACAGCCAGAAACGGAATCAAAAAGTGCGTTTCTGAACTTTGAAGCTCGCCTTCGTTAGTTGGTTGATCTGATCATTCAGGGTCATCTCCATGTAAAGTGATGTTCTTCCCTTCATGTGTAAATCTAAGCACAATCAATGTAGAACATTTAGGTAGTATAAAATTTTTATATATGTTGAAGTTAATTTCAGCTAGGAGTGAAGTCACCTTTCATTGTAATATGTAAACACATCTTAGTGCAGTATCTCTTTGGTTTATGTATTGATACACATGATTGTTGAAGCCATCATCTTGGTTATTGAAATCATCAATATAGCTGAAGTAAAATTTTGGAGTTGTAGTTGTATTTATTTCTTCGCGTATAGCAAGGTGCTTTAACCTGTAATCATACAAACCAAGTAGTAGCCTTGCTAAAGAAAAATAGTAAGATTTGGAGTTAAGTATAGCTTTCACCTTGTATGAATGTTCAATATTGAGAGTATTTGTTGAAGTCCTTGAGATGGTCTCATCAGTTCTACCCTGAGTATTATACATGGATGAAAAGCTTATCAAGTCTACTTTCATATGAAACAAACGGCACGTCCATTGAAGCTGTATGGAGAGAGTTATGCTCGTGAAGACTGTTTTGGAACCATGTAATTCCAACCGGTCCGATCTAAACACCCCGTGAAATGTCCCAACTCAAGTATTTTTGAAATGGGCTTGTTTTTAAGGCCTTCAACTCAACTAGAAGGGATGTTCCTAGTATAAATATCACTTGTACACCTAGTGGAAACTCGAACCACGAATTGAACTCAGAAAAATAGAGAAGTCAAGTCCTATTATCCTTAGGGTTGTGCCATAGCTGCCTCCTTGAGGATTGAGAGTTTTCTCTACCATTGGTTCTTGTGTTTTCTTGTGATTTGCAAGAGCTTCGCATTTACCTTGCGTGGTTCAGGTTAGGCATCGACCAAATCGTGTAGTTGGGCGAAATTATTTGTCACAGGTGAATGTTCGAGCAGCTGTTGGTGTCATCGGTTCGTCAGGTTGCACGGATCAAGTTATTCCCAGATCCTAAGGGAGAAGATCGAGCAAGCCCCCATATCAATAACATTCTAGTTTATTTCTCATCTAAATTAATTATCGTAGAATGTCATTCGAGCTTATAATCTATTAGATCCATCCAAATTCTAAAATATTTATGACTTGCACCCTAACCAGCCGGAGGAAATACTGTCGTGATGACGTGATTCATACACAAGGATCTGAAGCTGGAACTCTGTACATATATAGCTGGAGCATATATGCATAGCGTAGGCCGTAGGGTAACAGTGGTCACTGTGTAACTTTTGAGGTGAACATCTCCAATTCTCCGTGCAACATTCGGGCCAACACTATCTTTTTCCTTTGCATCGGGAGACGCGGAGTTTTCATTTTTCAAGTCAGATCTATGGCAGACAACATCTGCTTCTCTGCAGGCTAATGAAGCCTAGAATCGTTGAAGTTTCCACTAACACAGATGAGCGTCGCGGCTTCCTCACGCTTGGCTTTCGGTTTGCCAGCCACAGTTTCTTTTTAGGTAGGTGTCAAACCACAATATTGTGCACCTAGAAGGGTAGGCAATCTTGGAGCTTTTGTTGGACCTGACCTGCTCCACGGCACCAGCCGTGTGAGACAAGGCAGCATCATCCTGTAGGTTTTACAAGCTCTATTGTTGAGCCAAATTCAAGTAGCCCACGAGCATTTTTTGACAGCTCCACAGCAGCCTCCGTGCCATCCAATTAGAATCACATACATATTGATAACATCAGGCACCATACGAGATCTTGAGCATCTCAACTTCTCAAGAGAATAACGTGAAGGCACTCACGACCCAGGACCTGGACAAGTCGAACCTTTTTTTTATTTGGATGTCAAGTCGAAACGTTTTAAGTCCAAAGAGGAGTGCAATTCTGCTGCAAACAGATGCAGCAACACCTCAAGAACATAACCAACGATCCACATAAGGGGCACATTATGAACAGCAGCGTTCGGTTCCCAGGTTTCTGTCCAAACCAGCTCACTTTAAAGCATAGCTAACAAACTATAATCACATCATCAAGACTCTTAAAAGTACATCTATCATGAAACATGATGACATCAGCACTTGCCAAACACGGCTTTCCTTCCTCAGAACCTACTGAGGATCAAGGTAAATGTTCTTTTGTGCAGCTCCCTCCATGCGAGCCTCTACAGAGATCTTTTCCTCCTTGGGGGTAAAGTCATTCTTGAAGTTGACGCGTGTGGATCCACCATTACAAAGGAGGTCACAGGGTCACAGCTCATTCTGAAACTGAGCACATCATTCCCCTGACCCTTTTCTTTTCTAGTTTCTTTCTTTATTGTTCGTCTTGAGCAACATGAACTGCAGAAATTCCGGATGCCATACGCTGGCCCGCATTCACCTCCGCGCTGCTACCCTCCTTGGCACTTGCGCCGCGCAGAAGAGCGGCCGTGATGGCCGTGCGAGCCAAGAGCCAGAGCCGGCATGGCATCAGCTCCGGGTTTCTCCGTCAGGAATGGTGATGTCCGACCGCTGCCATTGGAGATGCTGCTCCTGAGTCCCAGTCATTGCTTCCTCCCCTGTCACCCTTTTGCCTGCCTGCACATTGTCCAAAATGTGTATGTATTTCTCAATCTGTAGATCAAATTTCATTTGATTTATTCCTCCAGTGTGTATTCAATAACTGCAGAGGATAATAACATGCAAACCTGGAACCTGAAACTGTTGATGGACTATTTTGAACTTATTTCGTGCAGCGATGATGAATTAAGGCGATTGTACCAACTACCGGATATGTTCAGTTACACAGCCTATGTGTGGAAATTGATTTTATGATGTTTATTCTTCAGGCAGATGATTCATTCAGCAGACAGCCAACAACTGATCTTGCATCCAAGAGGTATTAGTAATGGCGATACTTGTATTAAAACTCTATTTTCTGATTTCTCGTGGTGTCCCTTTCTGACACAACTTGCATTTGTTCTTGTCCATGATTAATTATTGGCTAGGCTTTGTCTTTTAGAAAATATATTCTAGGCCACGAATTGTCTTTTCTGTTGTACTGTTGTATACATTTGTTATCTTGCTTTCAGACATCTGCTTTTCATGTACATAGTTTTACTTGCTCAGAACGACCAATAATTTGATAGATCAATTCCAAAACATCAAATTCATTATTTTGGCATGCGGAAAGTAAGATCTACTATACTGTAGTACTTGCAGATTTCTCTCATTGTAAAAATATCCAGTAGTTTCGCCCCTTGATGTTAACGAATGCTTGTTTTAGCGTGATTGCTTGTTGTAGTGCCCAAATTGCAGTCAGCAGGAAGTAGGTGAGTGATCAACTTTGTGATGGTAGTTGGTATCTCGGGGGCCTGCAATAGTAATTGTATAAAATAGGGCAGAATCTTTGATTGATCATGTTGTTACTATCAGTCTATCACCCTTTTGATTTTGAATGTCCATCTGCTTATCTATAATTTTATATCCCTCTTGTTTGCGATAGATACAATTGGCTAGTAGTAATCAAGAGAGAGAAGGCAAACTTTCAATCTTTCATGCAGTACCATGCAATTAGAGGCTCTGTAGACTGGAGAGGAGATGTCAGGGCTGATGCGTCTTAGGTTGTAGCTGTGGCTTGTGGGAGGCCGGGGAGATGGCGCCCGGCGGCGAGGTGGCCTGGACACCGTCCTGACGGCCGGCGTCGGGCGGGAAGGAGTATGCGCGGAAGAAACAGAGACAAGACGCCCTGAGATCTACTGATCTCCAAGCATAACTGCTATTACCTTGGTTCAGGCCTTTATGGCCAAATTACAAACGTGCTACCAGTTACCAGTTCACACACACAAGTTACAGATTCAATTTGAAATGCAAGTCTAACTGCTCTTAGGCACTACGTCGCCTTTGATACACGTTGCCATACATAACATCTCTCTCCCCCTCGGGAACAGATCGTCCTCGAGCTAGAACGTCGGGAACGCTGCACGGAATTCATCGACAGGTTCCCAGGTTGCTTCAACGTCTGGTAGGCCGGACCACTTGATCAGAACGTGCCATTTGCCGCGTCGGAGCTGGGAGCGCAGGACTTGTTCTGGTTCTTGGATGACATGGCCATGGCGAAGAGGAGGCAGTGCTGGCATGGACTGAGGAGTCGTCCCATGGAAGGGCTTGAGGAGTCCGACGTGGAATACATCATGGATGCACCTGCTGGTAATTGGAGACGGTATGCCAAGCTCCCAATGCGTTCCAGCACTTGAAATGGGCCAGCATATGTTGCACTCAGTTTGTTCTTTGGTCCCGACAGAAGTGATTGTGTTGGACGATGCAGAACTCGTAGCCACAGCCAGTCTCCCACATTGAATTCCAGCTGGCGATGATTTGCATCATAGAACCTTTTAGCATAAGATTGTGCTTGCTGTAGACGATCACGAACATCAGTGATGAACTCGTCACGGTCTTGGAGCAGCTGATCCACCGTTGTTGTCATAGCTGAATGTGGGGTGTATGGCAGTAGCTGTGGCGGTTGGCGGTCATACACTACTTGGAATGGTGTCATCTTGAGTGCAGAGTGATAGCTCGTATTGTAACAAAATTCTGCCCAAGGTAACCACTCAAAGCCATTGGCGAGGACGATCTCCTGTCAAACACCGGAGGTACATTGCTATAGTTTTGTTCACAATCTCCGATTGACCATCAGTTTGGGGGTGAAATGCAGTGCTCAATCAAAGCTTGACACCAGCAAGTTTGAACAGGTCACACCAAACGTGGCTTGTAAACACCGGGTCACAATCACTGACAATTGAAGTTGGAAATCCATGAAGGCGCACAATGTCTGTGAAGAATGCTCGAGCTACTGTGGATGCTGTGTATGGATGACTGAGAGGGATGAAATGAGCATACTTAGAGAAGCAATCAACTATTGTGAGTATGACACTCTTGCCATTAACTTTGGGTAGGCCTTCGACAAAGTCAAGGGAGATGTCAGACCAAACCGAGTGAGGAACCTCTAAGGGCTGGAGCAGGCCGGCTGGTTGCAAGGTTTCTGTCTTATTCTTCTGGCACGTGACACAAGCTTTGACAAAATCGCGGACCACACTGCGATCGTGATCAATGATGAAATCCTTGCGCAGCCGATGTAGTGTCTTTTGGATGCCCTCATGCCCGAGGGTGTGAGCCATGTGGAGCATTGTCTCCAAATGAACTGGTTTTGCCGGGATAAACACGCGTGATCCACGCATGATAAGGCCATCTTGGACTGCCCACTCATGACCACGTGTTGCAGTAATGGAGTCTCTCAATGCTCTCAGTTCCGAGTTGTTTTGCAGCTCATCACGGAGTTCATCAAAGAAGGAAAAAGAGGGGCTAGACAACACTGAGAGCTCGAGCTGTGGCTGTGCATGGCGTGAGAGGGCATCTGCAACTGTCTTGAGTTGGCTAGGTCTGTACTCAACAATGAAGTCAAAGCCAAAGAGCTTACTTATCCATTGGTGTTGTGGCACAGTGGACAGGCGCTGATCAAGCATAAACTTAAGAGAATAATGATCAGTGTGAATCACAAAGCGGCGTCCCCATAAGTAAGGGCGCCAATGTCGGACTGCTTGAACCAGCCCAATGAGTTTGCGCTCATAAGCTGCAATCTTTAGGTGTCGAGCTGCAAATGGTCTACTAAAGAAGGCAAGGGGACCTTCGCCCTGATGGAGCACGGCCCCAAACCCGGTACCAGATGCATCACAGTCAACCATAAACTGTTTCTGGAAATCAGGGAGATGGAGAACAGGGGCTGACGATAATGCTTTCTTGAGGACAAGGAATGCTGTAGTCGCTGGTTCGGTCCAAGAAAACCCATCTTTGCGCAATAACTGAGTCAGAGGGGCGGCTATTGAACCAAAGTCCTTGATGAACCTCCGGTAGTACCCAGCAAGGCCTAAGAATCCCCGCAATTCCTTTGCCGAAGTTGGTTGGGGCCACGTGTGTACCGCTGCAATTTTGTCACTGTCCATTGCCACACCTGCTTTAGAAATAACATGACCAAGATAGTGGACTGAATCTGTTGCAAAGGCACACTTAGATTTCTTGACATGGAGCTGATTGTCGCGCAGAGATGAGAGGACTGCCCTGAGATGCTGTAAGTGTTCAGAATAGGATCTGCTATAAATCAAAATGTCATCAAAGAACACTAGCACACATTTGCGAAGAAATGGTTGAAGCACTGAATTCATCAAGCGTTGAAACGTGGCCGGGGCATTTGTTAACCCGAAGGGCATGACCAAGAACTCAAAATGCCCATGATGGGTTCTAAAGGCTGTTTTCTCAATGTCGTCAGTGTTCATACGAACCTGATGGTATCCTGCTCGGAGGTCAAGCTTGGTGAAGAACTGAGCACCATGCAGTTCATCAAGTAATTCTTCCACAAAAATTTGTCTTTGACTGTGTGCCCATTGAGTGCTCGGAAGTCGACACAAAACCTCCAAGTGGAGTCCTGTTTCTTAACCAAGAGAACAGGAGCTGAGAAGGGAGAAGTGCTTGGTCTGATGATCCCTTGTGCTAGCATTGTGGTCACTTGTGCTTCAAGCTCATCTTTTTGTATTTGAGGATACCAATATGGACGGACAGCCACCGGTGGGGTATTGGGTAACAAGTGGATTCTGTGATCACAATGGCGAGCCGGAGGCATTCCAGTTGGGGGAGCAAACACATCTTCAAAAGAATGCAGTAATTGATCAAGTAGTGGGGCATCCGATGTTTTAATGACATGCAGGCGACCTATAGGAGGAATGTCTGTCCTAGTGGAACCAATACCCTTCCAAAGGACACCGATGTCCATGGTGCCAGAATGCCATACATAAGTCATCGAAATCCCAACGAATAGTCCCCAATGTACGCAGGAAAGATACCCCTAAAACCATATCATAACAGTCAAGGGGGATGGTGTAACAATCCACTGAAAAATACTCATCTGCAATACGAAGAGCCACATCTCGTGCCAGCCCACGACATGCTACACGATCACCATTTGCTACCACAACATTGACACCATTACTGCTTTGGAATTGCAGTCCAATTGTCTGTGCAGCCTCAGCGCTAACAAAATTGTGAGTGGATCCTGAATCCAGTAGTGCTGTCAACTCCTTGTTTCCGACTGAGACTCTGAGCTGCATTGTGTCCTCTGTTCTAATGCCGATGATGGCATGGAGAGAGATTAAGGGCGGCATATCCTCAGTTTCTTGTGCATTAGTGGATTGTGGCTCATCTTCATCAAAATCACTGACTTCGAGATAAAAGAAACGCTGACGTTTGTGTCCTCGAACGTATGGTTCATCACAATTATAACAAAGGCCTTGTCGGCGTCTCTCAGCCATTTCAGAAGGTGACAGCTTCTTGAACGGCCGTGGAGGTGCTGAAGCTGATGCCTGTGTTGACTGAACAGACGCTATGGGTGTTGGTGCAGACATTACCTAGGTAAAGGTCTGTGTAGACCGAGCTGAAAAACGCTGCTGGCAGCCTTCATTTGCTGGAATTGGCGTGCTGTATTTTCTGTATGAACCAAACTCGTCATGTGCTTTCAACATCTTCACTATTACATGGACAGCAATCTTGGTGAAGATAATGATGGCGGTTTCATTGCACTCTAAGGTATGAGGATGCTAGCAGCTGCAGGTCGCAACTTCCTTAGTTATAGCTTATGTTGAATTGAAAACCAGTGGCTAGTTTTGGATGGGAATATCAAACTGCAATGCTGGTAGTAAAAGTACTCCAGTCTCTGTAAAAATTTTGACCTGCTTGAAATGTAAGATTTTTGTAATTTTAGCTTACTTTGTTTGCTGATAAGGTTAATGAGGGTCTTCTGTCTTCTGGGATCATGAGTGCATATATTGTCTTCCTTTGTTGGTCAGCACTCCACAGGTACTACCCTTTTCCTTGCTAGCTTACGTAACCTGGAACTGTTGAGGAGTTTGTAGTTTTGGTATTCTGCAAAAGAGTTTCCACTTTCATATTGCAGAGTATTTCATTCACCGCTCTGCTTAACACAGCCTTCTATTGTTCAGTTTGCATGATGTTAATTTTGTACTATGCAGTGAACCACAAACCGGGAAGTGCCACTCTCATATGGAAATTGCTAAGGATGGTGATTGGGCTACAATTGTTGTAAGTAAAAGTTCAGAATCCTTCTGAATAATTATGCTATGAACATTACCTTATTACAGAGTTGTGCTTTTTCTAGAGCTTCATTATTGCAATTTGTTCCATTGTGATGGCCACATTTTCTACTGGTATCGACACCAAATCTTTCCAAGTAAGTTTAGAACTCCCAAATTTTCTGTGATATGCACCATTTCAATTCTCTGGCATCACTGTGTTGTAGTTAAGAAGTTCTGAACCTATATGCAAGTTATCATGCTTACCAATTTCAAAGTGATCGATTAATACTCAGTAGTCACACACATCTTGCCCTCTTTGGGAATACTACCAGCCAATGTACTTGAAAGTGTCAAAATGACCCTTGGACGCTAATGCACATGTTTTTGGTCAGATCATATGTCCTCCTGTGCATTCTCCTTTATATAGTGCATATTCGCTAATCAGTATTGACAATCAGTAGTTATTCAGAAGTGCCACCTTTACTAACAGTAATAATAATGTTCATTTTCAGTTCCGGAATGATGAAGTAGAATTGGAAGAGGACACTCCTTACAGCTACGAGATTTTCCACATTGTGTTTGCAATGGGAGCTATGGTTTTTGCAATGTTGTTCATCAGCTGGGAGCTAAACCATCCTACAAGAAAGTAAGACATCCGACCATACCACAGATATTCCTTCAATTCTAAGTGACAAGATGCATACTTATTGATGGAATTATGCTAAAATTATATTCCTTGTCATCATTGGCACACAACATGATTCATTTGCCACGTAATCCTTGTAAGAGCAGAAGTTAAATTCAGTAACATCCTCTGACATCGTTCATTATATTACATAATCAGGTGGAGCATAGATGTTGGATGGGCTAGCACATGGGTCAAGATCATCAATGAGTGGTTCGCGGCTATCATATACAGTAAGTCGCCTATTTCGAGTCGCACGCCATTCTGTTAATGTTCAGAAAAATCTTCATTGTATGATTATATGGTGGTAGATAATTCTTTATTGAATTGTCGCTAACGTTTGATGATTTTCGGGGGTAACTAACATGGTGCTGACATTGAGGTCTGCACCTTTGCAGTTCGGAGGCTGATCTCCCCAATCGTATCGAGGAATCAATTTGTCAATGATGAAGGCTTCGTGCCACATAGGCCCACAAGTCTTAGTGATAGAGAACACGATTTTTGTAACTCACTGATTCTTTCCTGCTGATATATCCTGCTAAAAAGAACGTTCACACGCTTTATTCTTCAAAATTTCTACAGTTATACGTCCAAACCATACGAAAAAAAGAATAGGAAATTCATATGACTTTGTCTGAAAAAAAAATGTGGTGCGAATCTGTGCTGGACATGGCCGGCGCTTTTAAGCAACTTGTTTTTCTTCATCTTCAGGTTCTCTAATGCTTGTTAAGTTTAAGGAATGGAGAGGCGTAGGGCTCCATTCCTTGTCATCATTGTCACATCATTCAGTATGTCAGAAAACAGTAAGCATGCTGTCTACACATAAGCTTGCCCGCGATTCACTTTGCTCTGCTTCACTGCAATGGACATGGCCTGCGCTTTTGGTTTGGGCTTTCCAGATGAACAATTTGTATACTGCTGATACATTTGAGTTGCTGGAAGTTTGGTCAAGCTGTGCACGGCGTGCAGCGGCTGTGTTCCTCTGAAGTCTGAAGGTCTGTTACGGGGGGCATCAACTGCCTTGAGGAACTGCTCCTCGACAGACGACAGTGCATTGGCGGATAACCACCCGAATCTCGGCGGCCGCTGCGGCCACGGCCGTGGACGAGGAGTCCCGGCGACCGGCGTCCTCGGTGACGCCTAGTGCTCCACTCCTCCCGTCCCGCCCACAGTAAGCACCCCCGCTCGCTGTTTTCCTTCGCCTCTTCCTCTTTCTCCCCGCTTCACTGCAATCTCGTCCATTCGAATCCGCGGCTGGTGGAGGTAAAATTGGCTTCTCCTATTTCTTCCCGAGTTCGACCGTGAATCCTCCTCCTTTAGTGCGCGGAGCTGGTCGGACTCATCTATGTCGTACCTCAGTCGACAGGCCTTTTGCTGGAGCTCGATTCTCTTCCGTTAGCGTCGAGCTTTTTTCCTTGCGCCGCCCGATGTCGCTGTTGGATCTTTTCTCGGCTTGGAGCGGCAGTGAGACGGAGTAGGAGGAGGCGCGGAATGGGATATGCGGCGGTGGGGAAAGGAGAGGAAAGCCGGAGAACAAGCCGAAGTCCATCGGCCGCGGCAAGCGCGGGCGACGCCGTCGCCGGACGGGAAGGGGAGCCATGCCCGTGAGCCAGGGAAGATGAGTGGGTTTTATGGAAATTGGTAGGGGGTTAGGGGGTTTTATGTAAAATACTGGATCGCGATTAATAATTCGATTCATTTAAGGGTTTTTGTGTAAAATATTGATCCGTTTCAGGGGGGTTTGTGTAACTTTTGCTGAACTTGATTCCTCCTCTGGCCGGCGACCTTAACCGGTGACTACGGCCATGGCGGCTCCTGTCCCGTCATACCCAAGACCCCAACCCGTCCCGGCGCTGCGATTCTGGCGTCGGTGGAGAGGGCGGCCGTCGAATTCCACGCCGAGAGATCCATTTGTTGTGCAGAACTGCGGAATCCGCGTGATCGTGATCCGTGACGGTGACCAATGATGCCATGGCCGAGACCCACCTGTGGCGGTGAGCCGGTCCCTCCCTGTAGACGCCCAGGAGGTCGGAGGAGATGCTTTGGAAACGAGGAGGAAGCGGAGGACCTTGCCACGGCGTGGCTGGGAACTGAGCTCTGCGATGTTGGAGGTCCGTGTGTGACAGCCGGAGATGGCCCTTATTTGATTCTCCGACCACCGCCGAAATCTTATGTGTTGCTAAGGAAGAGTTGCAAATTTGCAGCACGTGCATTTGCTGTATCCAGCGCGTCAGAATTCAGACCAGACGGAAAACCGCTTCTGAAGCTCAGGTTTTGGATGGGTGGGAGCATTGATCAAACTGCAACCAACCAACCATGGCAGTAACCATGGTGTTTATCAGCTAAGTAAAGCTGCGACAGTCTGCTGTAGCTGTATCTCAACTGATATGAAAAGCTTCTGAAGAAATTTGCCAAAGGTGGTGATTGGGCTACTTGCTGTAAATAAAGTTCTTGGCTGCTGCATACTGTCAGACTGCTGTTCCTGCTCCTCGTGGTTGATTTTGGCTAGTTCGCACCAGTCATCCATGTCTTTTCAATTCCAAGGAAGGATGAAATCCGTATATTGCTGTGAATTAGGGCTTCAAATCTTCAATCGTTGCAAAATGTTCAGTATATTTTCCATTGATTCAAGAGATTTGCTTGTGTCAAATAAGGAAGAGGAGAAAAAAAAATGCAGATTGCAGAAGGTTGGTTTCAAACCCAGAGTCCCAACACCAAGCACTGTAGTTTTTTACCATTCAGGATAAAGGAATAGCCTGCTTCAGTTCTCTTCACAAAGGAGCATTACCCTTGCTGTTGCTGCGACCATCCAAAAGCTTCGAAAATCCTCTTAGTGGAACTGGAGCACACCGTTTATCTGTTCCATTTTCTTTGTCTCCTTGCATCCCAGCTGGGCTTAATTTGCACATCTAGTCACCTTAGTGGCCGTAATCGTTACTGGCTTACTGTAGTTCTGATAGAATGGCATTATTGTCATCAGATGATCAGGGGCCTAATGCCACTGGCCCACTGCGTCCTTTGCCAACGAATCCCCCAGTGAGGCCTCGTTCCCGGCCCAACCCATCCAAACCTCGCACGCTTCATTTCGTCATGGAATCATGTGGAGGGATGGGTTTGTCGATAATTTTCAAGAAACTTCCTGTGGCGTTTGCTAACCCGAGGGGCTACCGTTTGTGGATATGATTGTTTGGTGGGAAATGATGCGTCTTGAATTATTTTTTGTTGAAGTCTGATGCTTTTCCTAGTCAACACGCGTGACGCTAACACTGACGCCATTCCTTCGCACGGTTTGGACTTTGGAGGCTCATCTCCGCCTCTGGGGTCGATTTTTGGAAGCAATCTGCCAATGATTAGGAGGCAGCAGCTCATGCCGCCACAGTACGTCCTGTATTCCTGATGACAGGGACTCGCGCTTCAGGTGTGCAGGAGTTGAAAAGCCATTTGCATAATCTGTAGTGATTGAGAATTTTTATATTTTCGCCAAAAATACAGCGTGGCAACGCGGCGTTCACTTTGGGCCTCCGTTCTATACGGGCTACGGCCCATGGGCTTAAATACACGGAAGGCTTCTTCCTTCTTTACTTCGTCTTTGCCAAGTGCAAGTAATTTTTTTTTTTTGAGAATCTAAAGCAGTAAAACTGAGAGCGGATCAGCAGAATCTATTCCACTTGTATGAAGAAAATCAGTGGCCATTCTTTTCTCTCCAAAGACAACACGTAGTAATCAACTGGAGCGTCGTCACGACTGCCGGCGGGCGTCACCTCGCCGGGGAGCCGTCGTCACCGGCCATTTGCCCAATTGCCACCCAAGGGAAAATGCGTCACGCGCTCGTTCGCCTCTCCTCTTACCCACGCGGCCACGCCGGTCGGTGTCGCCTGCCTCCCTCCCGCGCTGTCCCATCTTCCTGGACCGCCATTTTCAATCTTCCGTCGCCGTCGACCCCGATCCCGATCTTCCGCCGGATGCGACGTCCCGGGGGAGGGGGACGAGCACGATGCGACGATCGATATCTCCCGTATGGCCGTATCCGATCCCCCACCGGATGCGATGCTTTTGCGTGAACACTACCTCCTCCTCTCCTCTGCCGGGCAAGCTCCTGGGCGAGAAATCGCGGCCCTGGTCGCCGTTGCGGAGAGGCTTGGGGCTGACGTGAAATGGCCTGGCGGATGCTTGGGCAGCCTTGAAGCAATTAATGACGCATTAGGTCGGGCACGCCGTGCCGTCTATGCTGAATTTGGGGGGGGGGGGGGGGGGGGGGGGGGGGGGGGGGGGGGGCAAAGGTAAACTTGCATGCTTCCACTGACATCAGAGTTAAAAGGAGTTGGATCCAGGATTTGCCGTGGAGACCGATCAACATGTTCTGACTGACTAGGAAGTAGGAACTGGCTGTGTGGTCTTTGCATTAGTGTAGCTGCCATGCCACTGCCCCGGAACTTGTGTGAAAATCCAGGTGAGTTTCTGAAGAACCTAACCTAAGGTTCAGTATCATCCAAGGTGAGAAGTCTGATGCAGCAATACTAGACAAAGCTGGCTGGTGAATGACTTGAACTCTAGCAGACTGCAGACAGATAGAATGGGAGTTTGGTCTGCAAACTTAGACGTTTTCAGCATTTTTTTTTTGTTTTGGAAAGCTCGTTTTCAGCATTTCAACCTGTGCGTGGCTAACAGTAACCACACATGCAAACGCGCAGCGGATCATTTGGCAATTTGCTAGCGACAGGGTCAAGAAGGCACGCCCCTTCTACCTGACACTGACACCTTCACTGCAACCACTGAATTCTGTCATCAGCTAAATAATTCACTAGGGAATCTGAGTACCCCCTTGATATCCCATATGCACCTCTCAAAACAATATCCACCCTTCAGTTTCAGTACCCCTTGATATCCCATATGCACTGCTGCTGAATGAATCCGTGGGAAGCTGTCACCAATTCAATAACCGCATCACCGGATGGCATTTGAAATCTTTCGGATGCACTCGGCGGTGCTTAGTTTATCGCGATCGGATGAACCACCACGTTAAGCCGCCCGTGTTATGCCTTTCTTTTTTCAGAGATCTGGACTGTCCTCGCCTGCAGGAGCAGCCGCACATGCCGTGTGAAGACTTCAAGAACCAAGGCTTCGGGCAGAGCGTTGCTCAGTTTCTACTCCATGATGTGTGCAGATCCAGACTGGATGATGTCCGCAGCAGAATAATGCGAGGACTGATCTCCAGTTGACCTGTTCCTCTTGGCATTTTCAGTATTTTACCAGGCCATTCGAGTGCCGCCAAACTATGCTAAGTGACAGGCCCGGCTATCTGATAAACTTCTAAGTTCTAACGAGTAACGACTGTCTTATTCTAATATGGGCAGGTGAATCAGCAGATGAGCACTAGAATACATGCGGGCATATGACTATCTCCTGGTGATTTGCACAAAGACAAAAGAGGTGTCATGATTTGTCATCTTTGGTAGTCCATTTTTTATTTCTAGGTACAATCATATATCCGATTTAATCTGCATTTTATTAGTTATACCTTGATTGCACCTTCTTTTTTTCTGATGTAATTGATTGTACCTTCTTACACGTTATGATATCTCAGCCGAGTATACCATCACTCCCTCTAGAATAATTCGGTGTTGTTAGATCTAGCGACTTCTGCAGGCTTGGCTTGTGCAGTGTGCCAGTGCAGAACCTGACATGAGTGTGAGTTTCTTACAGATGTCACCTGGATATCATGGGTTCTCTGAAAGCGCTGCAAGTGGCAGCAGCACAAAGTAGCGGCACAGCGTGTCCCATCTGAAATGCCACCACTTCCACAATTGCCAAAGATCGCCATTTCCATCCCCCCAACTACAACAACAAAGTTGAATATCATCACAGGCCAGTGCACTGACATTTGACAAGATCACTAAAGAAAATGGCCATGACAAGATAGCACACGCCTTCGCCTTCAGACAAATCAATCCTCGTCGTCAATCCTGTCACCTCGACCAGCACGTCGGCGACGAGCTTTCTGCTGCTGCTGATGCCGGTTGGCACTTGTTTTATGCCGATCCATTCGACTAAAGATGTCGAGGAAGACAGAGGTGCTCTGTCTTGCCTGATCCATGGATCGCAAGCTTGCTCCAATCACTGTCCTGATGCTTGGTTACTAAATCAAGAAGGAAAGCCTTTTGATTTCGCCATTTCGTTATGAAGTTTTTTTATTCAACGAACAGTGCTTTGGATGACTGCTCATTTTCATGAGGCTAATCATGTTTATCGGTGGGTTTTTAAATATAAAGAAAACTTCGAATGAGCAGTGTTTCTAGTATTGCTTTATGTGGGATTTCTCTGAAGTGCTATTTTCCACTGGTCATGCACGCGGGAACCTATGGTTTTCCTAACGTCCACAGCGCACCTAAAGAAAATGGTAGAAAGTTAAAGGCATGGCTAATCGAAGACTAGCGGTCCAATCATTTGATTAGGACGCACATGTATGCTGGGATCATGCAATGGTGGTAGGTAAGAGCCTAAGAAAGGTGCTACAATCTTTTAGACGAGAGAAAAATAATGGTAGAGAGGGAAAAAAATTACTGTTCCAATGTTTGTAAATAGTATCTGTGACTTTGGGAGAAGAGATCACTAAGCATCTCCAGCGGTCTCCCTTTTCCTAATAAATTGTTAATATTAGGAAAAGAATATGTTCTACGTCTCTTTTTCCCTAATAATTATTAGGTGGTCCCAATATTTTTTCCCAACTCCCTCAAATAAAGTGAGAATTTTATCTCTCCCAATATATTTGTTGTATTGAGATGAGATTATTGAGGAACTGTAAAAAGTACCTCCCCTAATAATCCATGAAAGTGGTATTAGGATATTCCAATAATACGGCATCGGGAGATGTTTATTGGGGACTGCTGGAAGAAATGCTTATGCTTTTTAGTCAATGCAAAAGATGCCAACCGTAAGCAATATTCCAATGTGTCAATGTATAATTTCTACATTCTACGAGAAAGGTGAACACTCATCTGAGTCTTAGTTTGAACCCAGATATAAGTAGTTTCCCTGACCAGTGTCCTAGCCAATTAATCCATGCTCAAATCTCAGCATCAATACTGTTTATGTTTGGTGTTTGTGTTTTTATTCAGAAAAAAATAGCTCCGTGCACTCACTTTTTTTCAGGGAAAGGAGGTGCTTAGTCATGGATGCATATTGAAGCTTTCTTCCTTGATGAACCAAGTTGTTATCCACGCTTTTCCTGTGTATGATTTGTGAGTTACTCCATTGAGTCACGCAATCCACGGCCCCATATCATAAAAGCTGTTTAGTGATCACAAAGAAGAAATTAAGGAGTAGAGTAATTCAATATATTATACCAACATAAGGAAGCATCCAATTTTTAAATCAAAATTGATCAATCGGAACTGGTGTACTATGCAAGTCGTGGATCGCCTAACATCGTCTTAATAACAAAGCGTGCTAGCTTTACACTCTTCCATGGGGCATTTGCATTTCTGTCATGTCAGGGCACTTTTTTTTCTGGATGCTTTAGGCATGCATAGTAACCCTTTTTGATTGTTGGCTAAGCTACGCAAATCATTTGCAACTTTCCATGCATGCGTGTCACCCATATCCAGTTAAGCTACTTTAAGACCAAAGGTATAATAATGTTCACTCTGATTAAAATAGATTAAAATATTTTATATTTTTATTTTAAATTTAGATAAAAATATAATACTCAGCAAAAGATCCTTTATTTATTTACAATTCTAGCTCCAAAAAATTCTGGAGCCAGGTATGAGCGGTTTCAAGAACTCCATGAATGTTCTCGAGTTATAGCCATACCAAACACGTCTTAAGAGTCACCATTTTGGTTGTGTCAATATTTTCACATTGTGTCTAGCCAAAGGGGGCCTTAATAGAGGTATCTTTGCTACTTTCTTACTACGTACTAACTTTTCCGCAACTTATTACCCTTTTGATTATGGTTAAATATTGTGAAATGTAGAAAATAATAAAGCTGTATATATCAATAAAGACTCGATGTCTATTCAAATAGTAGGTTTGTATTTAAACCATTGTTGCTCTTCATTTCAGAGACACCTCAATTGTAGCACAAACATTTAAATCCTCTCAATTGTAGCATAGCTTACGTGCTACTAGTATCGCTTTTGCTCCGGACTCGTTTATAGACAAAGGGGGTATTTTTTGTAGAAAGGAACAAGTGATGTGTCGAGCGCTTATAGACAAATACGCTTTGGATTACGTTTGCCGACCTTGTATAATTTTTGGCACGGGATGGATCTCACCTTTTCGTTCAATCTGTGAGGGACATCGCTTTTGAGTGACTGCCACTACCACTACATGTGAGTGCGATCTGTCTCGCGCGTGGAGCTCTGCGTTTCTGCAGTACACGTAGATGGTTCTTGATATTTCAATCAGTCCAAAAGAACATCCCCAGTGGGCCATACGTGTCAGCCGTGTAGTGATATTCTTGGCTAGAATATTCGGACCGAAATCACACGTTTTCTTCAAGGCACAGTGAATTTGTGCAAAAAATGCTACAAACATGACTCATTTTTTTTTTGAAACACAGTATGGGGTAGCACGTTAAACGTAATCTTGAGCATTTGCAAGCATGTATGTATGGCCATAACGTAGACTTATTGTCACCAAACAGTATCTCTTTTCACAAAAGGTAGCATATATGATGCTAGTTGCTACTTGCTGACCAATTTACTGTCAGGATAAGACAGGTAAACAAAGCATTCACAAGATCTACACACTACTTTAATTAAAAATCTGAAGCGCTACAGTAGTGTATCACACAATCAACGGGACCTCTCTATAAAAGGGAGGCAGTTTGTGGCAAAACCACTAGCAAGCTATAGGGTTCCAATCTGCATATGAGCGGGACAGCTCGGTCCAGCCAACAATTGAATAAGATAACTCACACGTTGGTCATTACTACGTGGTCTTTCAGACCATGCTTTCAGAGACAGTAGCATGTTGAGAAGATATTAGTAAGGTGATGTTTGGATGGACAGTGGGTATGAGAAAAGGATATGAAGTGGAAAATACGAGCTCCCACCGTTCTATGGGGTTGGCTTATGTCATTTTTTTTATTACATTTGTTTGTTTGGTATTGATTGGATTGGATTTATGTTAGATAGAATTTTCTGTGACCAAAATTCCCTTTTCAAATAGAATACTCCTTTAGATCCAAATTCTGGTTCACATGAGTTTTGTCATGATAAAATTTATCTAACTTTGATCAAATTTATAGAAAAAAGCAACAATATGTATGTACAATATCACATTGGATTTATTAGATCAACCATGAATTATGTCTTGATAGTGCATTTATTTGGTATTGTGGATTCTATTTTTTTCTGTAAACTTGGTCCAAATTAAAAATGTTTACTTTTCTGAAATGGCATAAACAAGTTTACTAGAACAAAGGGAATATAGGCCTTGTTTAGATCTATTTTGTAAAAATTTTGGAATAGAATCTTTTTACATTTGAAATATTAAACATAGACTAATTAAAAAACTAATTGCAGATTCCGTCCGTAAATCGCGAGACGAAACTAATAAGCCTAATTAATCTATCATTAGCACACATTTACTGTAGCATTATTGTAGCAATTTATTATCTAATCACGGCCTAATTAGACTCATTAGATTCGTCTCGCGATTTACGGACCATCTGTGTAATGCGATTTTTTTTTAACTACATTTAATACGCCATGTATGTGTAAAGGGCGTACCCAGTGCAGAGAGCTGCCGCTCTATGCAGGGTCTGGGGAAGGGGTGTCAGTGGCATTACCCTCGTCTGTGCAATGCGAGAAAACTGCGACTCGAATCCGGGACCTTCCGATCACAGACGGTGAGACTCTACTGCTTGCACCAGCTCCGCCCGCCGCGCGCGCTAGCTGCCTGCAAGTCTGCAACTATCACGTGCCAATTAGGAATTGGGAGAGCGAGCACGCGATCCGTCGGCCGACGCAGCGGCCGGCGCTGGCCGCGCCACCACGGCCGGGCACGGCATCCCGCTCGCCCACGCGCGCGGAAAGGCGACTAAACTAACGCGCGAAGTGGCGTGCGCGTGTGCTCGCCCGCTGCTGCCGCCGTGCGTGAGTGCGCGGGGCCGCGGGCAACTTGGCGAGGGGCCCCGTGCCCCGGCCCCCGGCTCCTCTCCTCCTCGGTGCTGGGCGCGCGTGCCCGTGAGGTTGCTTTCGTCCGCGCTGGTGGCCGGGATCGGATCGAATCGCCTCCGCGCAGCAGCGCAGCGCTGCGCCCGCCCGTGCCGTCGCTCGCCGGGCCGTCGCCGTCGCCGTCCCCGACACCCGACAAGCTACTATAGACCTGTGATGTACCCAGCCTCCGCTCACATGCCGTGTTTGATCGCCGAGGAAAACTGGCTGGCTGGTTGGTTAGACTGCCTGCCGGCCGTCTCGCGTCTCGCCAGAGGTTTCCGCCGACCGGTACTAGTGGAGATTGATCAGATGCTGCTGGCCTACTGGGGAGGATCAGAGAGCGAGGGCTGATGCAATGAACTTCATTCGCTTCGATGCCTCCTAACCTAGAACGGCCAAGAGATTCATGATGCCGCAGCTCTTGCCTTTTGCCATTTCCTTTTCTTTCAGAATTATTCAGAGTTTCCCGGCCAAGTGCTCGATCGATCGATTAGTTGCTTATTAAAGCTAGGAGGCTCGATCGGACACACAAAAGCCCTCTCCTCAATCAGCAATAAACTAGATTTCGTACCGTACTTGCATCAATCAACTAGTAAGGACCAGCCTGCTTAACACTGCTCCAGTCCAGTCGCCTTTCTTCTAGAAAAAAGCATCTCGATCCATCGGCCTCGCCATCGCCACTTGCGCCTCTACGCCACATGCGACACATGATGCCGCCGTTGTTGTCAATACACTGAATCAATCCTACTATGCTACCACTACTAGTAACCCTAGCTAAGCTCAGCCTGTGATCATGCTTCCGGCAACGACCAATCCTCTTCAAACCCTCTACAAGACCATCGACGCCATGCGTATTAAGCATTCCGAGAAAAAAAGACGTGCAATTCACTTGCACTTCAACACTTCCAGCACCCGGTGGTCTAGTCATCTCGAGAGCAAGCCGATCACCGTTCCATTAGCATGCCGGCCAAAAGGAGCGGCCGGATAGGGATAGGATCGAGACGGATCGTCGCTAGCGATGGAATATTGCACGATAAAGAGTGGGGGAAAGCGCCCAAAAGCTAGTGCCATGTAGGCTGGTCTCAACTACACACCTAGGAAAGGCAAAGGGGGACGGGAAGGCACGCCGCATGCACACGTCGGCATCAGTCGGCGCTGTGCGTAGGAGATCCCCGGCGTCGGCCCTCTTGCTGCTCGTGAACTGCTTGCCGCTGCACGTAAGCGCCTCCGTGGCCACTTGTTTTAGCATCGATAACATGATAGGTGCGTCGAGGAGCGCGGGTCTTGTTAGTACGTGAGATTCTTGCTTTACTTCCACTCCTCTTCTTTATCTCCGTTTTCGATGACCATCATTTCTTCATTTTATTGTAGCGTACGTTTTCTCTGAATAATGGATGTTCATCTTACTGTCAGTAGATGAGCTGCCATTTTCTCACAAAGTGTGCCAATATAGTGAATGCCGGCGCCAATGTTATTTTCTTGCCCCTCTAATCCATGAGCACAAAGCTAAAACCACCTCTATTTATTTTGCTAAAAGTACATTTTAGTAGAGTTACATATTTAATTACACAGCAAATGCATCTGCATTTCAAGAATCTATAGTCATATCTTTTCAAAAAAAAAAAGAATCTATAGTCATGCAAATCTGCTGGCAAATGGGATCACACTTGTGGGCTGGACGCCACACCAACTGGATCATCAACCAAACGAGCGACAAGTGAGTGGCCGGGTATGCCTCAAACCATGTGCTGCGTGTGTCCGTACACCTTTTTTTTTTTGCTACGAATAGCGACTCCGTGTGCCCTTCACCCTCGCTATTCAGCGCAGGACATCGTTTTCTCCCACGCCCTCCTCCTTTGTTTCCCACTGCAGGCCGCTCGGTCGCCACCGTCCCGCCGCCCCTTTCCACGTCCTCGAGAGCAACGCGCCGACCCGTCCCCTTCTCCCTCCCTCTCGTTTTCCTCTTCTTTTTCCCTGCGCCGCTCGCTCTCACGTCCTTGCGAAAGGGAGACGAACGGATCCAGTGCTCTTCTCGCCGAGGTGTTCTCGGTTTCCCACCACCTTGCAAAATTCGGATGGCGAGAGCCGAAAAGTGTCTCGCGTCTGATCTGAATTTAGGATCGGATAAGCATCGGCGGTGTGTATGAGATCCGCAAAGTTCAGCGTCACCAAAGACCAAACCATTGCTTTCGCAGTTCGGAGCGGCCTTCCTGCCCAACCGAAGGAGACGGCAGATGATTGCGGTGCCACGATCTGATTCCTCGCCGCCGCATTTTCTATGGGGGGAGGAATAAGAATATTTCTCCGCACGATATGTGGAGTTTCAGGATTGGGATCTAGACTGTCAGGGATGCTGACACCACCTCTTAATCCTGGGAAATGAGAATGCAGGTGGTCATGGTTTGGATAAAAGCAACGTCGGGTCCGGGATAAGATATCTTGTGATGTATTAGGGACAGGGTCTTCAAAGTCAGGTCTTGACCGCCATTTTCTCACAAATATATCATTTACACTACAAATAGAAAAACAGTGTAGAAGCATTTTAAAATATGAATCTAATTGCATAGTTTTTATACATGAGATACATTTAAAATTTTGCTTACCGTTGATCAAATATATAAAGCTTCATTTTCAATTAACAAAATACAACCTCCACGTATATTTTCAACGAATGGAGTATATATGAAAATATGATCTAGCATAATTTAAAGAAATGATACGAAGACAAGTTCAGTGTCCATGTGCCACAAACTCAGCATTGCTGCGTCTGATAAAATAGCAGTGATCCGTGGAAAAGAAACTGCCCCGGTTTTTCCTACCGTGACAGAGCGAACGGCCCCGAGGGATCGCTGACCAAAAATCCCGCAAACCCACGCGGTAGCCGGACGACTTCAGAGCCAGTTTTTTTTTTCTTTTTCTCCTGGTGAAGATTGACCGCGCAAAATCGAACGAGTACACTCCGTCCTGGACTGATAGCAGCAGGAATATCTTGCCTCCAGTTAAAACAGGAACGGAAGCTTCTCCGACCGACGAACGAGCTGCAGTCCCGGACAGAACCTCCCGTCCCGCGCGCCGGCCCGCCCGTCCACCGTCCATGTGTCGTGGACGGACGCCCCCGTCGAGCGAAGCGATGTGGGTGTGCCTCCGGTCCGTCGCCCACGCGTACCCCTCCGCATTGGTCCAGGGAAAAAGTGGGGACGAGTAAACTGGAAGGCGCCCGCACCCGTGTGTGGCGGTGCGAGTAGCGGCACGACCCGCGACGCCCCTTCGGTGCGTGGTGCTTCCCCAGAGAGAGTTGTCCGCGGCGGCGCACACGCTCGCAGGCCCTTCTTTACCGTTCGCCCGCGTAATCCCGAGGCACGTACGACCGCACGCACGCATGATCAAACGAAGCCGCCGCTCTTTTCGCTACTCCTAGGTCGCTACTACTACTGCCACCTTTCCGAGTCCGCAGTCCACACGGTTGCCGGGGTCACCACCCCCGTCTGCAGCTCGCCGCCGCGCCCCAAAAGTCCTCCAGGCCTCCTCGCCTTGCTGCCGGTTTTCCCAACGGAGAAAGGAACCCGTGCGGTCACGTACCGCCATGCCATGCCACCCCCGGCCTACCTGCAAGCTAGTTAGGCTGCTAGCAGCACGCAAATAGCTGATCTCACTCGCAAGCCATGATGACGCACGCACCGCGAGTCCGCGCGATCAATCAGTCCAACCAACTCCCGTCCAAACCCCGCAGGGACGGACACACGCATCCGGTACCCGATCGAAGCGAGCCCTCCTCGCAATCAGACGGCTCTGGAACCTTCGTCCTCGTCGCTACTCGCAACAGCGGAGCGGAGCACTGTGCTGTGCTGGTGCACGCTGCCTGCCAAATTGCCCCGCTAACATCCGAGCCCCAACCAGAGATCAGTGTACTGTACTACTACTAGTAGAAATATTTAAATACAGAGAAATAGCGGGAGAAAATAAAGACCAGAAAGGAGTCGGGACATGAGAGGGAGGGAGGGGGCGCACGCCAAGGAAGCGAGGGGCATGGCATGGATGGAACTCAAAAGTGCCGGGTGGGGCCGGGCGGATTAGGACGAAAAGCAAAGGCAGCGAAAGCAAGGAGAGGAGAGAGAAGGGAAAGGAGGGCTAGATCGAGGGGGGAGAGGGGCCGCCCGCGATTGCTACGGCCGCCATCGCGGGCGAGCGAGCTTGAAAGCGTGCTTGCCTGCCATTTCCCAGCTTCCAATTCCTTTTCCCTTCTAGTCTTCTCCCTCCCTCCTCTTCCCACCACCACCTCCAGTCCTCCCCTCCAGTCTCCACATCCCGCCCTCTCCCTCCACGGCGGCGCGCGTCGGACTGCACGTCCGCCCATTCCATTCCCTCCCGCCCGGTGGATGCGCCCGGGCTGGCCGCGGGCCCGTCCGAGCCTGCGGCGGCGGAACCACCACCACCACCAGCACCAGCAGCAGCGGAGCGCGGCCACCCCGGCATCCGCGGCGGCAGCGGGTGAGTTGAGCTCCTGGCGCGGTCGCGGTCCGCATTACTAGCGTGTTCCCTCCGGTGGTGCTCTGCGCTGTTGCCCTTGCCGCCTTGTCGGGCGGGGGCGGGGCTGCTCTCGCACTGTGCGGAGCTCGCCCGCCCGCGAGGGCGAGCGGGAAAAAAGCTCGCGCGCCTTTCGCAGATCTGCTTCGGGGAGGTGCGCGGCAGTGTGCTCCTGGGTCCCCCCCCCCCCCCCCCCCCCCCCCCCCCCCCCGACGGAAGCGGGCCGGGGTATCCCGTGATTTGAGGGGAGTTCTGCTTTTTTTCCTGCTTGCTTCCTTTCTTCTCCTGGGTTCGGTCCCTCCCTCGTTCTGCTTTTGGCTTCCACCCTGCCTGCCTCTGCGTGCGTGCGTGCTTCTTCTTTCCGGGGACACGGTGCGGTTCGTGTGCGCTGCTCCTGTTTGGTGGTCGGTGAGGAGGTGAGAGCTGCGTTAGCATTTCTTCTGCTGGATAAATCGGATCAGAGTTGCTGCGAGTGCTTCGTCGCAGTGTGAGCTTCTCGATTCCTAGGACGCGATTACGGGTTGGCTACCGATTTTTGTTTTATTATTTGGTTTCCTGTCTTGACTTGATTTGTTGCTTGCTCGTGTCAGTTTGTCTGAGGAATGGCAATGCAAAGCTAGCAGTTCCTTTGCTCTGTTCTGTAGTCACTGGAGCCTTCAAAATTCAGAAACAATCATCTCGTGCCGCGTTCTTACAGCTCCTTGCGTCCTGTGCAGGAAGCCATCCAGCCACGGCGATGTGGGAGCGCAGAAGGTCGTAGCAAGGGGTCTCCTTGATTCGTGAATCTTCGATCAAGGATGGAGCGCCGGGCTTTGCTCCTTGGGGTGTTGCTGGCCTTTCTGCTGGCCTCCGGTTCCCAGGGCTTGAACCATGAAGGCTGGCTTCTCCTCGCGCTGAAGAGCCAGATGGTCGACACCCTCCACCACCTGGATAGCTGGGACGTGAGGGATCCAACACCATGCGCATGGAGGGGCGTCAACTGCTCGTCGGCGCCAAGCCCAGCGGTGGTGTCTCTCGACCTCAACAACATGAACCTCTCGGGCACTGTGGCGCCTAGCATTGGTGGCCTGGCTGAGCTGACGCGACTCGATCTATCCTTCAATGGATTCTATGGTCCCATCCCTGCACAGATTGGGAATTTGTCGAATCTGGAGGTGCTTAACTTGTTCAACAACAACTTCATTGGTATAATTCCCCCTGAGGTCGGGAAGCTAGCTAAGCTGGTCACGCTTAATCTGTGCAACAACAAGCTCCATGGTCCGATACCTGATGAGGTTGGTAATATGGCATCACTTCAGGACTTGGTAGGGTACAGTAATAATCTCACTGGTTCACTACCTCATTCACTGGGCAAGCTGAAGAACCTGAAAAATATTCGGTTAGGTCAGAATCTTATATCAGGCATCATTCCTGTTGAGATAGGTGAATGCTTGAACATAACTGTGTTCGGTCTTGCACAGAACAATTTGGAGGGTCCTTTACCTAAAGAGATTGGGAGGTTGAGTTTGATGACTGACTTAATCCTATGGGGGAACAAGCTTTCAGGTGTTATTCCGCCCGAGATAGGAAACTGTACAAGTCTTGGCACAATTGCCCTCTATGACAATAATCTAGTTGGTCCCATACCTGCAACAATTGGGAACATCACGAATCTTCAGAAACTATACCTTTACAGGAACTCATTAAATGGTACAATTCCATCTGACATTGGGAATCTTTCTCTTGCACAAGAGATTGACTTTTCAGAGAATTTCTTAACTGGAGGGATACCGAAAGAGTTGGGCAACATACCAGGCTTGTATTTGCTCTACCTCTTCCAGAACCAGCTTACAGGCTCTATTCCTACAGAGTTGTGTGGGCTGAGAAACTTGAGTAAACTTGATCTATCGATCAATTCACTCACTGGTCCGATTCCAGCTGGATTTCAGTACATGAGGAATCTAATCCAATTGCAGCTCTTCAACAATAAGCTCACAGGCAACATACCTCCAAGGTTTGGCATTTATAGCCGACTTTGGGTGGTGGATTTCTCAAACAACAGTATTACTGGGCAGATACCGAAAGATCTTTGTAGGCAGTCAAACCTTATTTTGTTGAATTTGGGGTCTAACATGCTTACAGGGAACATTCCCCATGGAATCACCAACTGTAAACCATTGGTGCAGCTTCGTATTGGCGACAACAGTCTGACAGGAAGCTTCCCTACTGATCTCTGCAATCTGGTAAATTTGACTACAGTTGAGCTGGGTCGAAACAAATTTAGTGGCCCAATTCCTCCTCAGATAGGCAATTGCAAGTCTCTGCAAAGGCTAGACCTTACAAATAATTATTTCACGTCAGAGTTGCCTCCAGAAATTGGTAATTTGTCAAAACTTGTTGTCTTCAATATCTCATCTAACAGACTAGGAGGAAACATACCACTAGAAATTTTCAATTGTACAGTATTGCAACGACTTGATCTCAGCCAGAATAGCTTTGAAGGTTCATTGCCAAACGAAGTTGGTAGACTGCCACAGCTGGAGCTGCTATCTTTTGCTGACAATAAGCTAACTGGCCAGATACCACCCATTCTTGGTAAACTATCACATTTGACAGCACTGCAGATTGGTGGCAACCAGTTATCTGGTGAAATCCCAAAGGAGTTGGGCTTGCTGTCAAGCTTGCAGATTGCCATGAATTTGAGCTACAATAACCTCTCTGGCAACATTCCATCAGAGCTTGGTAACCTTGCACTGTTGGAAAGTTTGTTTCTTAATAACAACAAGCTGACTGGTGAAATCCCAACTACATTTGCCAATCTGTCCAGTTTGCTTGAGCTCAATGTCTCCTACAATTATCTCTCTGGTGCCCTCCCGCCAATACCGCTTTTTGATAATATGGCTGTGTCCTGTTTTGTTGGAAATAAAGGACTATGTGGCGGACAACTTGGTAGATGCGGATCCCAGTCATCATCGAGTTCCCAGTCATCCAATTCAGTGAGTCCCCCATTGGGCAAGATCATAGCAATTGTTGCGGCTGTCATTGGAGGGATTTCACTTATTCTTATTGCAATAATTGTGTACCATATGAGAAAACCAATGGAGACAGTAGCGCCCTTGCAAGACAAGCAACTTTTTTCAGCTGGTTCTAACATGCATGTTTCCGCTAAGGATGCATATACATTTCAGGAATTGGTCATTGCTACAAATAACTTTGATGAGAGTTGTGTTATCGGAAGGGGAGCTTGTGGGACGGTGTACAGAGCCATCCTGAAGGCTGGACAGACAATTGCAGTAAAGAAGCTTGCTTCTAACAGGGAAGGGAGCAACACAGACAACAGCTTTCGTGCAGAGATCCTGACTCTTGGAAAGATAAGACATCGTAACATTGTGAAGCTGTACGGTTTTATATACCACCAAGGTTCCAACCTTCTACTCTATGAGTACATGTCAAGAGGCAGTCTTGGTGAGCTACTTCATGGACAATCATCTTCTTCACTTGATTGGGAGACACGCTTCATGATAGCTCTTGGAGCCGCTGAAGGGCTTTCGTACTTGCATCACGATTGCAAGCCTCGCATCATCCACCGTGATATCAAATCCAATAACATTTTACTTGATGAGAACTTTGAAGCCCATGTTGGTGATTTTGGGCTGGCAAAGGTGATCGACATGCCATACTCGAAGTCAATGTCCGCAATTGCAGGTTCATACGGCTATATAGCACCAGGTGAGTCTCAATCTCAAGTTTACTTGACATCTGATTATTGGGCTTCTGTTGCATGCCACTGCTGATTTATCTCTTATTATGCTCTTTACTCTATGCTGTTAGTCAAACAAAGGTTACTAGATGTAGGTGTTTCCATATACATAATTTACTCGGGACCAATGTCTATGCTTTTTTTTTTTCTCGAATGCGCAGGAGAGCTGCGCATCAATATATTAAGAAGAAAAGACCAATGTCTATGCTATAGTTTTGTTTACTGATGGAATTGTTCTTTATTGGAGTTACTTTGCAACTTATTATGTTGGTTTTCCAATCAAAAAGGGTTACAAAGAAAGTTTAAGCTTATGCTGTCATTTAGATTTTTTATTAATATTAATAAAACAAACTTGGTGATTATTCCTTAAACCTTAGTGAGATGTGACTATGTGATTCTGCTAGAGGGTTTCCATGTTTTGGTGATTTGCAATGTTTATGTCAAGACCTGAGTATCCTGAAATGCTAGCTGAATGCCATTCATATCTACCTGCTGTTCCACCCTTATGCCACAAGCATCCATTTACTGGTTAAAGTTCTTCTATTTTGCAATAGCAACTACATGCTGATGTTTACTATGAAGCACTAACATAGTCCTCTTCTTTTGATCAGAATATGCTTATACCATGAAGGTTACTGAAAAATGTGACATATATAGCTATGGCGTCGTGTTGCTGGAGCTGCTAACTGGGTGTGCACCTGTGCAACCCTTGGAACAGGGAGGTGATCTGGTAACATGGGTGAAAAACTACATCAGGGATAATTCTTTGGGTCCAGGGATCCTTGATAAAAATTTGGATTTAGAAGACCAAAGCGTCGTCGATCATATGATCGAGGTCTTGAAAATCGCCTTGGTATGTACTAGCTTGTCTCCATACGAGAGACCACCGATGCGGCATGTTGTAGTTATGCTAAGCGAGTCTAAAGATAGGACCATGATGAGCTCTGCATCCTCACCTGCCTCTGATGATTCTTCAAAGAAGGATAACTCATGATGTATTTATAATATGGTCAATTAGTCAAAGGCAATACCCTTTTTTCTGCCTTTTCTAGTTGCTGATGATAGGGTTCTGGGAGTCTGCATTCATTCTTTGTATCAGTAATTTTCTAGTGATAAATAATAGTGGTCCATAGTTCAGTTCCAGTAAAAATAATAATAGCGGTTCATAGTTTCATACGGTGTCAGGTATTGTATGCCAGTGTCTCTCAGAAAGTTGTCTATGAGCTCAGACTAACATGAAGATTGGAGGAAGAGCTCTTGCTCTGGAGATGTTCATTGTTCAGCTAATTCTGTGCCTCAGACGTTTCAGCAGTTTTCTGCATACGTCGTCCCAATGTTTAAGTTATACCAGTGACAAGACCAGCCAGCGGTCAGCGATATCTGTGATCTGCTCCAATAAAAACTCTGGTACAATTCACATGCACGCGGCCTTATTTAGTTTTCCATTAAAATTTTTACGCATCAATCACATTAATATTTGAACACATGCATGATGTATTAAGTGTAGATGAAAAAAATTATATTACACAAATGGACTGTAAATCGCGAGATGAATCTAACTAGGTGTTGTGATTAGACAATAAATTGCTACAGTAAATATATGCTAATGATGGACTAATTAGGCTTATTAGATTCATCCCGCGGATGAAATCTACAATTAGTTTTTTAATTAATCTATATTTAATACTTTAAATACGAAAAGATTTCATTTTAAAAAATTTACACGTGCAACTAAACAAGGCCGCCGCCCTCTCTGATCGTTAAATTGTCAATTGGCGTCTATTGTGATGAACCACTTCGAGTAACTTGTAGCCTCTTCTCGTTGCTGTTGAGTCGCCCCTCTCTTGGCAGCATTGCCATTGGACGCCATAGAAAAAGTTGGCAATGAACGGTGACTTTCCAACAGATCGGGGCGTCAGCCTTTCGTCACAGGCACACAGCTTCAGAGCACAAGCGGCATCACTGCATCAGTCGCCGGCGCTCTCCGTCGAGTGCTCGAGTCCACTCCACCCACCCACGCTGCCACGCACCCAACTGCGCTGTTTCACGCCTACATCCATCGCCATGGCAGCGGAAGAGAAGGTAAGCCCACACGTCATCCTCTTTCCTTTCCTGGCGCACGGCCACGTCCCCGCCTTCCTCCGCCTGGCCGACCTCCTCCGCGCGCGCCGCCCGGGGCTCGAGGTCACTCTCGTCTCCACCCCGCGCATCCTGGGCTCCCTCTCCCTCCCGGCGGCGTCCCCTCCCCTGCGCCTCCACGCGCTCCCCTTCTCGCCCGCCGACCACGGCCTGCCCCCGGGCGCCGACTCCCTCGCCGACATCCAGGTCCACCAGTTCATCACCTTCTTCCAGGCCTCCGAGTCGCTCCGCCCCGCGTTCGAGGAGTTCGTCTCGGGCATCGGCTCCCGCTCCCCGGTCTCCATCGTCTCCGACGCCTTCTTCGGGTGGACGGCCGACGTCGCGCGCGCGCGGGGCGCGTCCCACGCCGTGTTCCTCACGGGCGGCGCGTTCGGCAACGCCGTGTTCTTCTCCGTGTGGGAGCACCTCCCGCACGCCCGCACGGCGGCCGACGAGTTCCCGCTGCCGGACTTCCCGGGCGTCGTGCTCCACCGCACGCAGATCCCGAGGTACATGCTCCCCGCGACGGGGGCGGACCCCTGGACGGCCTTCTTCCGGCGCGTCATCGCCTTCTGCCGCAAGACCGACGCGGTCCTCGTCAACACCGTCCGGGAGCTGGAACCCTCCGGCCTCGACATGCTCCGAAGAAACCTCGGCGTCCGGCCGTGGCCGATTGGTCCGGTCCTCGCGGCGCCGGCCCCGTCGGACTCGCGGGACGACGCCGGCATCATCCGGTGGCTGGACGCGCACCCGCCGCGCTCGGTGCTGTACATATCCTTTGGGTCGCAGAACAGCATCAACGCGGATCAGATGAGGGAGCTCGCGCTGGGGCTGGAGGCGAGCGGCCCCCGCTTCCTCTGGGCGCTCCGCCCGCCGCTGGGGTCCGACGCGAAGGGCGCGTTCAAGTCCGAGTGGCTCCCGGCCGGCTTCGAGGAGCGAGCGGCGCGGGCGAGCACGGGGCTGCTGGTGCGCGGGTGGGCGCCGCAGGTGCGTGTCCTCGCGCACCCGTCGACGGGCGCGTTCCTGACCCACTGCGGGTGGAACTCCGTCCTCGAGAGCCTCTCCCGCGGCGTGCCGCTGCTCGGGTGGCCGCTGGGCGCCGAGCAGTTCTTCAACGCGAAGCTCGTGGCCGAGTGGGGCGTCTGCGTGGAGGTGGCGAGGGGCAACTTGGAGAGCTCGGCGGTGGAGAAGGAGAAGGTCGCGGAGGCCGTGCGGACGGTGATGGGGGAGAATGCGACGGGCGAGGAGATGAGGAGGAAGGCGGCGGCGATCGCGCGCGCCATGGCGGCCGCGTGGGAGGCGTCGGGCGGGTCGGCGGCGGAGAGCTTGGAAGGGTTCCTGAGGTGCTTCGAGGCGCCCGTGCGCTGAGATGCCCCGCTTTGAGATTGGTGCGCGAATAACTGGCAGTTTTTTTTATGACGGCAATAACTGGCAGTTGTAACGTAATTGTTGGTTGTTGCGTCGGGTTTGGAATTTGGATGCGTCATACACTCATACGTAACCGTGGAACTTCTCATCCTACACGGAGTCTGTAGGCACCTGAGGCCTGGGAGAAACTGATCGAAGGGCATCAGCAGGTTACCGTACAAAACAGATGCACAATCTCTGATTTCTCGACTGCAAATAGGATTCCTTTCAGTTGAGCGAATCGTGAATGCCAGTCCATTTCAAAGGGGTCTCAGGCCCAACGCGCGATGTGGGGACTGGAATATATTCAGCAAACTCCGCCTAATCTCTCCATCTCCAAGCTAGGAAAAGGAGGCAAACCTTGATGCATCTCACTATCCATCCGATCTATAGCCAAAGATACGCTGCACTCAACTTTTCATAGTCTAAAAGAACCCCAGGTGGTTGATGCTGAAAATGTGCAGAACGAACAGTGATGCTGCGGTTGATGCTTCGGGGTCACGCCCTTTGCCTCTGTCAGTCGGACAGCGACACGGCGAGATTCACCACTCACCTCACTGACCAACCTTTTCCACGGACACGAACCCGAAGAACTCGTTCCTACTTTCCTGTGGAAGAAAAACATTCCACGATCGAGGTCCGAGTGGCATGACGCGCCGCGCGTCAGGATTGTAGGTAGCCCGCTGGCAGCCCAAAGTGATTTGGCGGCCACTCGTGAGGATGCCGGTCCAATCCCAAAGTGGCTTCAGACTTTCAGTCCCAGCATATGATGCGGATGTCTTCACCGGATCCCGCCTAACCTAACCAATCTCTCTCAGGACATGGAGGAACACCTCTTGATCTCGATCTCGATGCAGTCCACTGAGACACAGGTACGCTGAAACTCCCTTTCATAGTACAGTTCGAAAGAACCCAGATTCCGTGCTCAAGCACAAGATTTGGCGAAGCCGTGCGGAACGACATCGTTGGCACGACTAGCTGCAGACCCGCGGCTGATGCTTCAGGGTTACCCCTTCAGGACAGCGATATTATCAGCCACACCAATCGAATTTCTCCAACGATTTTTTTTCCGGAACACGCAAGAGAGCTACGAATCTCCCAAACCATCACGCTAGTAGCAGAGGCGAGACGAAATTCCTAGTAACTTCCTATAAAAGCAGCTCGCTATGATGCGCCTAGACCATGGCTGATGCTGGCTACCTTAAGCCTTTGATGATAGGTGGCGCACGCAGCCGAAAGGCGGAGCTGAGGTTCCTTCGGAATTCCGATACGGCGAGTGGAAAGCTGTGCGGGGATGGGTTGGTGAGGCGGAAAGCACTACGTGCGCCATCGATCTATGCAGTGTGCCAGTGCAGCAAATGGAACGAACGTCATGAGTGTTTATAATAGCTCTTGAAAAATGAAAAACTAATAATCCGTCTGCGTTGCAGTTACAGACGACTGACCAAGGGGAAAGAGAACTCAAAGCCATTGAAGTACCTCCATGGTGTCAGATTACAGAGTGTTCATCCCAGTACAGCAGTGGTGCATGGCCGTTCAGGTACCAAGGCCATGTTTGGTTTGGCGGGCACACGGTACTGTAGTCAACTTTGACTATTAATTAGAGGTATTAAATAAAGTCAGTTTACAAAACTAACTCCACAATCCCTGCGCTACTTCGCGAGACGAATCTAATGAACCCTTTAACCGCATGATTAGAGGATGGCTACTGTAGCATTATTGTAGTCAATTATGGATTAATTAGGCTCATCAGATTCGTCGCGCAAAGTTGCACCTATTTATGAAAAAGTTTTGCAAATAAACTTTATCCAGTACTTCATGCACTTGTAGCGCTAGATGTGCTACGGAGAACCAAATAATGCCCAACTCGGTGACCAGAAAGTTCAGTGATGCTGACGGAGCTAGCAGTACGGAAACGAACTACTTCATGGGGCGAGACAGAAACTCAGAAAGAATTGGTCCTCTGAGTTTGCGAGTGAACGATTAAATCGGGTGCCTGTTGTTCGGACAGGATTAGCACAGGAGTATTCTAACTGAAAGCAGACCAAGGGCAGCCACCTTTTCTTATCCGGACCGGACCGGACGCCTCCTTTTCGGTGCAGCCATCGACACAATTAACAATTTGTCTGATACTTACAAAGTAACAATACGATCTTCTTTACATGTCCCACCTTATCATATCGTATCATTGCTATTGCCATTCGTCTTTTCTATTTTGAATGAACGGCCAGCAGCTCAGCTCCTCTTCCCAGTAAAGCTGCAGATCGTGCATGGCATCGTTTTGGTCTTTTGGACATGGTAGAATTCTACCTAGGCCTGAGTACACTGAATGCTAGTACCTGTACATCCGATTGTGTCTCGGAGCGGAACTGGTGAGATAGGATTATTGGAGGGAGAAAAGGATCTCACCGGGTTGTGTCCAGGGAACTTCCCTGTCGACGGTGTCGCATGTAGCAACTTTTCTGAAGATTCTGAACTCTGAAAGGCACCCCGAGAGCAGCGACTATTCGGCAGCAGTGGGACCGACCCCCGCATCCGTCCGCGGCTACTATTCGGCGGCTACTCCGCCGTCAACCCCGCCGGACTCACCGGTCTCTCTTGACCTCTTCCGGCGATGACGCCGGAGCACAGACCAAAAGCGGGCGCCGCGCGCCGTCCGGCTATCGACGCCGCCCGTTCCGTCGCAGCGCCCGCGCCCGGAAATGAGAAATCCGTGAGGCCAAGCCGCGGCGCGGACGCGCGGTGCTGACCCTGACCGCCGCGCGGGCCCGCGTGTCTCCCTCCGCTTGGAATTCATCGGCCCGGCCGCCCGTGGGGGCCGCCGGGCCGGTGCACGCACGGCAGGCCGAGCCGTGGCGGGCGGTGGAGACGATGCGTGGCCGCGCGTTGGCGTCGCGTCTGTACAGCTGGTTCGAGCTGGAGAGCCCCGTACACGGTACACGGACGTTGCTGAAGTCGTCCAAGTCCAAGGGTGGGCGTGCTGGCGGCGGGCCCCGCCGTTTCGTCGTCTCGTCGGGGTACAAGGGCTTCTGACGTGCGCCGGTGCGCGCGTACGCACCGGCGGCGCCGCACGGCACGGCGCGCGACGATGCGATGCAAGCTAGAAGCCTGTGAGCAATGGAACACGCGAGGCGTAAAAGGCGTGTGTTGGTGCGTTTGGTGGGCGCCGGGGCGTGATCACGCTTATTTGGTGCCGCGGCAGCATTAGTTTTCCCCTTTCTCCTCGAAAGACTATTTTTCACTAAAACATTCATTATTTATTTATTTCTGTCGTTGTTTCCATCTCCACGTCGTTGCTGAAATCGACTTTCCGCCACACGCACCGCCGTTTTATTTGTCCCGTGAGATGCTGGAAGCCCAGCATCGCGTTTCAACCTTGCAGTCCACATTTTGTTTTAGAATTGACTGGCTTTTGCCATGCTACTTGCGTAAATACTACCTCCGTATCGAAATATTTGTCGTCATTGATTTTTTTTATAACTTTGACCATTCGTCTTATTAAAAAAAATATGTAAATACCATTTACTTTGTTTGTGATATGCTTTACTATTACAGGTATTTTAAGCATGACTTAACTTTTTGTATGTTTGCAATAAATTTTTGAATAAGACGAATGGTTAAAGTTGTAAGAAAAAGTCAACGGCGATAAATATTTTGATACGGAGGGAGTAGAAGGTAAAACAACCAATTTCATCCCTTAGCTTTTCTTCAAGGCTCAAATTTGCCCTTAAACTATCAACAATTTTCATTTAGGCTCAATTTAATCTCTAAGGTGATGTGCCACGTCTACATGGTATGCCAAGTCATACCAGAGTGTAAGTAAGATTATAGTGTAAGTAAGATTCTGGACGTTGCAACAATGCAAATGGTACCCTAACTCATAATTCACTAACATAGCTAAAATAAGTTATTGATGATCTTGTGTCGTTGAATAAAAATTTACACTTTTGTTTATTTGTATATTCTCATTGTTTTGTTGAACAATATTTTTTACGACATCCAATTTGAGGAAAAATTAGAGGATGAAATTGTTGACTAAGTATGCCAACATGGCTTCTAGCTTGCATTGCATCCAATTCTCACTTTTACAATGGGTGATATAAAAGTGACAATCGGATGCCATGTTGAACAATATTTTTTACGACATCCAACATGGCATGCCACATAGGACTAGGATGAAATTGAGCTCACATAGAAAGTTTAAGGATGAATTTGCTCAATTTCATAGTTTAGAGATGAATTTGAACCTGAGGCAAAAATTAAGGGTTAAAATTAGCTATTTTGTCCAAGCCCCTCCTGCTTTTAAATTCGGGGGTACTATAAGCCTGTGACAACGTTTCGCCCATTCGTCTGGGTTGAGGTCAAGGCCACGCATTAGCCACCAATAAATAAGATGGACCGTAAGATATCATTGAATGATCACTGACTCCAAATGAATACCATTTTTTTCTACCTCAGCTCTTCCCCTCTCCGACAATGCCATGCTACTCCTTCTCTCCTCCTGCTCCCGGGAGCACGAAGCCACGCACCCGTCCAGGTAAGGTCTCGTTTGGTCGTTTGGTTTTGTCACTAGTCCCATCACATTGCATGTTTAAACACCAATTAGAAATATTAAATATAGACTTATTACAAAACTAATTTCATAAGTTATGATTTAATCACGAGACGAATCTACCTAATTAGTTCATAATTTGATCACTAGTTGCTACAATAATTATCTGCTAATCGTACATTAATTATACTTAATATATTCGTCTCTAGAGTTCTAATTATAACTTATGCAATTAATTTTATATTAAATTGTTATCTGAACACTCAAATTGACATCCGAATATTCGATGTGTCACTAACTTAAAAAAACCAAACGAGGTCTAAACCGGGTCAGAGATATGGCATGTCCAAAGCTATACCAAAAAATCATTCCACAGCGTACCAGGCGAGTTCAACTTCAAACCCAGCAGGCAGCATAGTCGAAAATTCAAAAGTTCACGAACGCCCGGTGCCCAAAACCCGTCAACAACGAACGGCCGAGTCCGCGGCCCAGCCCATGAAAGCCCGAACCCACGCCGTCTCTCCTGCGCCCCCCACGCCATCCCCGGCGCTGCCGGCTGCTGCCTGCTGCGCCGCGCCACCACACGACACCAACCTGAGAAACGCCGTCCCCATAAAACTCTCGCCTCCCACGGCACGAAACTTTCCCCATTCCTCCCATAGTCCATCCCTTGCCTTGCCTTCCCTTCCCAGATTGGCAGATCCGCCCGCACCTACCCCCCCGCGCGCGGCGCGCCTCCCGGATGGCCACCGTCTCCCCCGCCCGCCCCGGGCCGCCGTAGCATGGGCCTCTCCACCTCCTACCTCTCCAAATCCAGCACCAACTCCCCGCCGCGCTGCAGCAGGTCGCTCTCCCCGATGGCGCCGCCGCCGCAGCCGCGGGCGACCGTGCCCCTGCAGGTCGCCGCGGGGGGCAGCGGCAGCTCGTCCTCCTCCAGCCTGTTCGCCCCGCCCGCACGGGACTACACGCAGGACCTGCCCGACAAGATCCTCGCGCTCGTCTTCGCGTCGCTCGCGCCCGCCGACCGCAGCGCCTGCTCCCTCGTCTGCGCGCGGTGGAAGGAGGTCGACGCCGCCACGCGCCACCACCTCTCCCTCGACGCTCGGGCCGGGCTGGGCCACGCCGCGCCCGCGCTCTTCGCGCGGTTCGCGGCCGTCACCAAGCTCGCGCTCCGCAGCGCTCGGGGCTCCGGCGCCGACAGCCTCGCCGACGACGGCGCCGCGGCGGCGGCCGCCGCGCTGCCCTCGGACCGCCTCGCCAGGCTCAAGCTCCGCGGGCTGCAGCAGCTGTCTGACACCGGGCTGTCCTCGCTCGCCGCCGCTGCGCCGGCTCTCCGCAAGCTCTCTGTTGCTTCCTGCACCTTCGGGCCCAAGGCCTTCGTCGCCGTGCTTCAGGCCTGCCCACTCCTCGAGGACCTCTCCGTCAAGCGCCTCCGCGGCCTACCAGACACGGCCGGTGCCGCTAGTGCCATTACCGAGGAGATCAAATTTCCACAGGCGTTATCCCTGCGTTCAGTTTGCCTGAAGGATCTATACAGCGCCCTGTGCTTTGTGCCGCTTGTGGCGTCCTCGCCGAACCTCCGCACGCTCAAGATACTGCGGTGCTCCGGCGCCTGGGACCTGCCATTGGAGGTCATCACTGCGCGTGCCCCTGGTCTTGTTGAGCTTCACCTTGAGAAGCTCCAGGTGGGTGACCGTGGCCTTGCTGCGCTCTCGGCCTGCAGAAATCTGGAGGTGCTGTTCCTTGTCAAGACCCCTGAGTGCACTGACTCGGGCATCATCAGTGTTGCTGAGAAGTGCCACAAACTCTGCAAACTGCATATTGATGGATGGCGCACAAACCGAATTGGGGATTTCGGACTCATGGCTGTGGCACGAGGATGTCCGGACCTGCAGGAGCTCGTCTTGATTGGGGTCAACCCCACTGTCTTGAGCCTCCGGATGCTTGGTGAGCACTGTCGTGCGTTGGAGCGGCTTGCGCTTTGTGGGTGTGAAACTGTAGGGGATGCGGAGATCATTTGCCTGGCTGAGCGATGTGCTGCGCTCAAGAAGCTCTGCATCAAGGGATGCCCGGTGTCAGATCGTGGGATGGAAGCACTGAATGGGGGCTGCCCCAGTTTAGTCAAGGTGAAGCTGAAGAGATGCCGTGGAGTGTCCTACGAGTGCGTCGAGAGTCTGAAGATTACCAGGGGGGGATCATTTTCGATCAGCTTGGATATTGTGTTGGAGCATGATGCTGGGAGTGCTATTGAAAATGGTGTCCAGGAGACAGGCCTGGCACAAATCGACGAGCTGACCGATGAGATGGCTGGCATGGACCTTCCAACCAATGCTGCTGGCGCACAATCATCGACACATACTAGTAACAGGATGAGGAGTGTCATGTCAATGATCTGGCGTAGGTTTGGCAACCCTCAACCACAGTGATATGAGATGGCAATTTTATGAACTGTTGTTATCCTTTCCCATTTTCTAATCACATATTCATGTTTCCTAAACTTATCACATTGCCTGTCCAGTTCGTGCGAGATAACCGTCTATGGATGTTTCTTCAGGTTGTTTTTATTGGCTAATTGCTTCAGCGTTGGGGTTCTGCATACCCATTAACTTAAATTTGCTCCTATTGCTTTGTTAATTGTGGTATGTTTCTATACATATCTAGTTCAATCGTTTTCTTTCTTTTCTTTCATTTTACTGCTGGGGGTTTGAGGAATCATGTACCACGATTCCCATAAATACCATCGGTGTGAAACTTGTAGGTATAGTTAGCTGGGGATGGCAACTACATCGGTAGCAGTATATTGTTTGTTTCTTTGCTAGGTTTGAAGTATATTTGAATTTGTCTTTGTCGTTTTCTATGGGCGGACAATTCTCTTCGGTAGCCCAGTTTCATGGTATTCCAATGAAACGATGTATGCAAACAAAATCCATAGTGCATACATTAATGCCAATTGCTGCATTTTTTTATAAGATGTTCTAGTTGTTAGTTGTTGCTTGTAAGTTTAACTAGCTGTGGTGGTTGTTATGACGATAGTGAATGATATCAACATAAATAACTAGCATGCGTGCATTTTTGGTTGTTCAGATACTTGAGGCTTGTGTATACAACACTTGAAGTTTAATTGTAGTCGTAATGTTTTATAGTGCTAGGTTTATTTTGTAAGGTATATCTCGTTTGAGTTGCTTATGGGTGTTGGTGTTGGCTTTTATACCAGAAGCAAATCGAAGTTCGTCACTTCGTATAAATTGTTCCATTCTTCAGCGAAAATGAGATTTGGTGCAGCATTCTCTTTGTCGGTGGGGTGTCTTTATCAGTAAATGTTGTATTTGTTGGCAAAAGCCGGTGGTTAAAACGAAATTGAGATACTTTTGCCCATTTCAGCACCTCACCTAAATAAAAGCGAGGTTTTCTTGCTGTACTTTTGTCTAGGCGTCTGGCCATAGAGAACAACGATCGGTAGAGAAGGTGCGGTGTTGGGAATGTGTCACAACTTGCGTTGGTGTTGCCAGTTTCTCAAGCTACCGCATAGAATTTGGAAGCAAGGATCGGACATGTATTGTAGCCTATGTTGCACTCTTGTATAGTTGTATCCTCAGTTCCCTCGCTAGTAGGATACCACAGTATTTCCCGAGACCGATAACTTTACAGAGTTGTGCCAAAACATTTATTCAAACATCAGACTCAGGATTGTTTGTTAATAAGCTGTAAAGGGACCGGAAAGAAGCCTCGCTAGGATATAATCGGCCACATGCTGAGTAGCTGGTCAAACTAGGACATCATGTTAAAAATAGTTAACGCACAAAGACTTGCCATTGCCATATACTCCTAAGAACAATGCAAAGCTTGTCCAGTCAAAATGCTCTCCACAAGGCACAAGTTAACACGCCTCCCCGGTCATGCTGTGCGCAACTGCAATCCGTGGACATGAACAGCGACGCCGACCAGGGCCGGCTGCTCTGCCCGCTGGAGCTCTGGTGTGCCGGCGACCGTGCTTGCCGGGCGTAAATGCCGTTGGGGTGTATCGTCCGGTACCCAGGCGCCCAGAAAGATGCCCTGGGCGCCATTTAAACCCAAAACGTGAAGCCTGTCGGGTTACTGTCCATTTCTCCGTCCCTTCGCCGTTAGCCGTGCTCTCGCCTCGGATGCTCTACTTTGGCACGGAAAATGGGGGAGGAGCCGGCTGCATCCGCTCAATCTTTTTGTCTTGTTTAGTTACTAAATTTTCCCAATGCTACAGTAATTTTGAGCGTTTGATGACTAATTAGAAATATTAAATGTGGATAAATGATAAAATTTATTCCATAACCCCAGGTAAAATTGCGAGATGAATCTTTTAAGTCTAATTGGATCACGATTAGATAATATCGTGCTACAGTAAACAACCTCTAATAACGAATTAATTAGATTTAATAGATTTATCTTGCGATTTTCTGTCCATCCGTGTAATTAATTTTATAATTAGATCATGTTTAGTCTCTCTGATCTTCGGTTGAAAATTGCTACATTGAATTTCGTCCAATGCAGTGATGCTTGTCGAGGAAATGAGCTTGCAGCTGCCATGCCACTCCTGGAACGCGAATTCAAAATCGATGCAAGTAAACGCTGCGTGGTCTCGTCAGGTCAGGTGTCAAACGCTGTCTGCGCGTGAGCATCTTTAGGAACTGGCCGCTTTTCTTCCGCGAACCCGTTTCAATTCAATCCGTTGCTACAGCTCTGCCCCCAGCTTATCATGGTCGAGTCAGAGCTAAAAACGCGCACAAAAGCTGTGTTTGGTGGATGGCCGGACCAGGGAGGGCCAGTGGGCCACTGCCCAAAGTACGCACAGTTCAGCGCGGGCCAAGATGTTGGATTGCTCATTGCTCCGTTCTGTTCAGCTGAAAGCTCATCGTTATCCTGCCTTCGACGCCCTTGTCGACGGGATATTTTCTCCGCCGTGATATTTTGTACGCGCATGTAATGGAGCTTTCGTTGGTAACTCGCTTGGGCGCTGGCGTGGTCTGTGGTGGACCTGGTGGTAATTGCGAGGTCGTCATGGTATCCGCATTGAAGATGCCGTCACTAGTGCATCTCATCAATTGATTAATGACAGTGTTCCTTTGCTTCACGATATCACCTCTGCGGCAGATGATTTTCCAAGAAACCACATGGCCTACTTGCTCTTTTCTCGGTGCCATGGTTGGCTCGCCGCTACTAGGCCTTCTGCTGGGCAGCTGTGCTTGGAAGAGAGGAGAGAGATTGCTCTGAAAACATCCGAAATATAGTTGCTCGAAGTTGAACTGAGGATTGGTCCATATCAAAGTCGCCCGATCGTTCTGAGTTCTGACACCCCCTTTGTTTGCCTACCCGTGCTCTTACTCTTATCAGCTGAGATGGGTGACGAGTGCTCTGGCACGTGCTCCTCCATCGGCATCACCAGCTTCTCTGATGGGGTGGGCGAGTGGCGTATGTACTGTTCTTTTTGTGATGAGGAGGATGCCTCCTCTCCTTGATCACCCCCTACCTGCTGCTGGATGATGATGCTTCCCTTTTTTAAAACCGGGATTATATTTATATAAATTTCTGATAATTTACATCCCATACCTTACAAAGATAACTCTGAAGGTAAAACAAAGTAGGACCCAAACAAAATAGAACCCAGTCCTTCCTCCCGGTCGTCCCCGTCGCCGACGGTCGAAGCTGCCGCCTGTGAAGCCGACCACCTTCCCAACGAAGGACATCAGAGAATTTAGAGAATTTCAGTGGCACCGTGAATAGCACATCGAGGACACATGAACGAACTGGCCGAACAAAATAACCAAAGGTCATCACATTGCCGGATAGCAAGGAATCTGTCGCTTCAAACCCTGGCGCACCGGACGACGAGCCACCCCGAGCGGTGGGAAGGAAACCACCAGAAACGGTGGGAGATGAAAACCAACCTGATTTCCCGTGTTGATAAACTAACCTCACAAGGCAGTCATCGACGACACCTTGGAATGAGTACAGACTCCTCTAGCCTCCCGTAGCAATGTCACCAGCAACAAGGCCAACGAGGCTGCTAAGAGCATGGGCACTCCCAGCAACAAGAAATCCATGAAGGATTGGAGCACCGACGCATAAGAAAGAATCGACAAAAACCTCGCCAGTGTTGAATCCTCCAACTGAAACACCGAGGCCGCGCACCACACTCTCCTCAACCATCATCAGACACCAATCACCTTTGACAACTATGCCACCAGAGACATCGAGGAGGAAAATAGAAGACCTGATGTTGCTGCTGCTCACAACACTGGGGAAACCGCCGAAGATGCCGAAGTCTCCAACGTCAATCATGGCGTCGTCCTCTCTGCAGCTCCATCGTCGCACGCATGGGCTGCAGCAACATAGGGATACTAACCTCCGAACTGCAGTGTTATTGAGGTCAAAGCTGCTTCGGAGTCTGTTCTTCCTCCGAGCGCCGGGAATCCGCCACCACCGAGCGCCGGGAATCCGCCACCGCCGAGGAACAAAAGTTCCCGCACGAAGCTAACTCCATGGGGAAAAACCTAAACTATGCTTAGATTTACTAAAACTAGACTACTATACACAACCGGAGCTCGATTCCCCAGCTCCCCAACTTCTCCGGCGCCAGAAAGGTCAAGGGGAGCGATCGGAATCGGCCCGGAACCAGATCCGCCTCCTCTATCGTCTATCTTCACCGTAGCTCTCAGGAAAGGAGGAGAAAGAACAGGAAGTGTCCTTTCGATGATGATGCTTCCCTAATCTTAGCGGGGGGCCTCCTATCCATGTTGTGGAAGATAGATAAACTATGTATCTTTAAACCCAATAACAAGCCCAGTCTAAATTATAACGGCCCACTAATCGAGTTTGGGTCTTCTACTGCCCAAACATAGCACGGGCTGCTAAGGTAGGAGCGGAACCCACCACCATCTGTGGGAGGATCATGCACAGCAGCACGAGTGCATAACAGTTTTTAATATCTTTCTTGGAAACATACGGTTACATGTTAGCACAGCCTTACCTTTTCTTCCCACAATCCATATAGTGTACTATAATACACATTTTCACATGCACTTTAAAAGAACTCAACAAATTTTAAAACATTTGATTCAACAACTTTCATTCTAGTTGAAACATCTCTAACAAAATATTAACCTGGTACGTCAACATCTTGATTTCACTGATATTTTGTACATATCATATTTCAACAATTTAAAAGCTGGGCTCAACAATCCATTAAAGCTAAATCGACATTTCAGATAAACTAGTTCAACATTTGATATCAAAATATTGAAATAATTTATCCAAAATGTTGAACTAGTTCATTCAAAATGTTGATTTTTAAAAAGTTACAGAACATATTCATATTGGATCTTATTATGTTGGATTAATTGCCAATAAGTCAGTAGTACAGACGGATTCAAAAATAGATTTACGGTTTGAAAGAAAAATATATTTTAAGATTCGAATCTAGAAAATCACTTCGTTGGTTCCCGCGCTGGGAGCATCTCCGCTCACATGGGCTGTGTAGCCGCACGGACCGCACAACAAGACACTACGGCCTATGGGAGTACCGGCTGCGTGCTGTGTGGATCAGTGGGTTAAATTTGTGTCGTACGATGCTGTGTAAAGAAAAATATTCCGAAAGATGTATAGGATATGCCTCTTAGCGGTGCACGCAGGGCCCACGGCCCAGCCCATATGCAAATGCCAGCTCAATCCGTCTCCAAGTTCGGCCCGCTAGAGCAGAAACCCCGTTTCATGGCCCAAAGCTTCTGCAGTTCTGCTGCGTACCACTAAGCTAACCGGGTCAAACGAGCCATAAACGGAGGATTTAAAGCCCACATGGAACACGCGACCACCAGCTGCTGAAATCTGGACTAATAATTAATTAATTATTGCCGGTGACAGCGATCCCAGGAGCAGGAGGCAATTATGATCCAGCCTCCCGCCAGCCTGGCGGCGTTCGTGCCAAGTCACGGCACGCAACGCAGGAGTGCAGGACCCCGGCACCACTGAGGCACTGATCACTGATGAGCCTGCCTGGCCAACGTGCTGGCTGGTGGCGGCGATCGCAGGCGCAGCGTCCTCCTCCGCGGCGGGTGGGGCGTGCGCGTTAGTAGGAGTAGGATACCATCCAGGCTCGTCTAGTCGGCCGCTTGGATTCGGCGGCAGGGGAGGCCGGGAGGGCGGAGAAAATTTCAATTATAGGATTTGAAACTGTACGCTTCGTAATTATAGGACTCTAAACATTGATTTCGCTAAAATAACCTTTGAAATGTTAGCACTTTGTTATGCATGACATTTGGTGCTTTTAATCAATCTATTACCCTAAAATATATGTATTTTACCCTGCTGTGACCCTTTTGCTCTTCTGCCTTTATGAATCGATCGATTCATCAACTCGAGGACCTGCTCGCCAAGCTCTCCCTGGACACAAGTAGGCTATCCTGCCTGAGCCGCGTCATGCGCGCGCTCACCGCGTCGGGCGTCTACCGCCTCACTGCCGTTTTCCTCGCTGCTCGTGGATGACAGCGGCGGCTGAGGCAGCCTTGCGCCGGCGATGCTCTTGTTGGTGGCGCGCTGAACCTAGCCGAGTGGGCCCTCGCCGGTGCCGACGGGAGCGACGAGAGCGCGGCGACGATGTTCGAGATGATCGGGCGCCGCTGCATCCTCCGTCCCGCTGCCAGAGGTCGCGCGACTTCGAGTGGCTTACATTGCTCATCGGAGAACCAGGCGCCCCGGCGAGCAGCTCGTTCCAATTGCTTGCCCTGGAGCCATCAACTAAACATACGAGAATGAAACAAAAGGTAGGCAATGCAAAATCTCTTCTTGGTTGGGGTTGCAGTCCTCCGAAATTGACACCATGCCGCAGCTTGCGCGTTCTGTGCGAGTGTTTGCAGCATCACTGTACTCTACAATCTAACTAAAGAACCTTCTGCCAAAAACAAATAACATAGAACTTTATTGCCAATGCAAAATTTGGGCTGTCCAATAGGTTCAGAAACCATACGACATGTACAGAAACCATATTGCCACTTTGCCAGAGGCCGGCGCGGCCAGGCCCTGAACCGGCGGCGCGGCCAGGCCCTCCATGGAGATCGGGGGCCGGCAGCCGGGACTCGACGTCGTCGCCGGCGGTCCGATGGAGGAAGAGCAGAGGCTGCGCCGAGCGTCGGGGCGTCGGGCGGCGGGGTTAGGGCGGGCGGCGCCCGTCTCGGAGAGAAGGGAAGGAGGAACGTCGGGAGATACGACCGGTTCACACTAAAGGTAGAAGGGTAAAAGGGTCATAACAGGGGAAAATACATGTATTTTAGGGTAATAGATTGATTAAAAGCAACAAATGTCATACATAACAACGTACCATCGGTTCAAAGTTTATTTCAGTGAAGTCAACGTTTGAAGTCCTATTATTACGAAGCGCATTGTTTCAAGTCACTAGTAAAATGTACGTGCGGCACATACTTATTTGAAAATTATTAACCATCAAATTTACTGATCATTATTGAACTACTCATTCACTTTCATGACACGTTCGAGAGAGAGAAAAAGAAAATATCGCTTTTCTGATAATGAATGATCGAATCATGTAGTAACTTTCTCATTCTTCATCACATCATAATTTGCAAAATATTATAAAAGATTTCCTACCGGCTTGAGTTATAAAAAAAAGAAAAATCATATTGATGCACAAGCAAAATTTCTACACTAATATTGTAGGCAAGATTCTCATCAACTCTATATAATTTGGAATGGATGGAGTATATAAAATAAGGAAGTACAATTTTACAGGAACATCATCCAAACGTGATCAGGGGTTGTCAAGAGCAGCAGAAAAAATAAATCAGAAGAATGCTCATGATTGAACAAGATCACTTGATCAAAGAAAATAAGCAATCCAAAATACACATGGGGCCAAATCCATCTTTACACACTCACTAGGAACTAGACACTCATTAGGCTAGTCTTAATGGAGGTTTCATGATATTAAATATCATCAATTTTGCTGACATGGTAAGGAGAGAGAAAAAAGGAGTTTCATGAGATGCGAGGGAAGTTTCATCACCATGAAACCCACCTAACATAATTACCTAGTTCCCAATCTAGATAAATGCATCATAAAACTATATATTAAAATTGATCTTACTGGCCTTACTGAATCAGCAGAACCAAGAAAATGTTGACAGTCATGACCAACCGGTCATCTATATTTTCATTCAAATTTAAGCAGCATTTGGCATTACACAATAGGTCAAAACTAAACACGCACCGGCGCACCGCAGTGCTTGTACCTTCAATAAAACCTCTCCCAACAGCTTAGCTAGCTAGTAGCTATGAGCCATCCATATCCGCAGAAGAGATGATTCCTCCATCAGTCTAGCTTTTGGTCCACGCTCAAAGATATTTGTGGGACCCACCAAATTTGCCCATCCATCTCTTTCCTCCCGGTGCTCGCTGTCTCTCTCCTTATCTCCATCTGCAAAACGGAAGCCGCAAGCTTCGCCTTCCGTCGGATTCCAACTCGCCGGCTGCCCGCGCACCGCCCCAGCCAGCATGCATGCCCTGCTGTCGGGCGCTGGCAGCCTTGGCGGGCGGCATTCACTACCGCCGGCACCCCGCGCGGTCGCTGCCCCCAGCTGGCATGCGCGCTCCGCTGTTCGCCGGCCGCAGCCTCAGCCCGCGCGCACGCTCCGTCACTGGCAGGTGGCAGCCTGAGCTCAAAGCTCATCGTCGGTCCGTGCGGCTGCCGCCCCACCGCCGCTGGTTTCCTCCGCTCCAGCTTAACGCTAGCCCGTGCGGCCATCGACCCCACCCAGCGCGCATGGTCGGAGGCCGACGACGGGCGCGAACACGCCGGCGGCCGCCTCCCTTCCCCGTGCCTCCCTCGCTGCGGGCGGGGGCGGACGGCGATGCGAACGACCGCGCGGGCGAGGCCCTCGCCGCGGGCGGGGCCGTCCACGGCGCGCAGGAACGGTACGGGTGGCAAGACGCGGAGCCACGGCCGCCAGGCCGTGCGACGGCGTTGGTGGGAACGTCGCGCGGGCGAGGCCCTCGCCGCGGGCAAGGGCGGCCACGGCGCGTAGGAACGACACGGGCGGTGGGACGAGGACAGCGGAGCCACGGCCGCCAGACCGCGCGACGGCGAGGATGTCGCCTGGGGAGCCTCCAGCGGGGATTTTGGGAGATGTGGGTACGGCGGGTGGGTAAGCAGACCGAGAGTGACAAAAATAATTAACTTTTGGAGCATGCGATTTGCATAGGAATGCATCTCCTCCCGCCTCCCTGCCGCACCCATCGTAAGGGGTACGGTGGATCCGATTTAGGTGAGAAAAGTTTCGAAAAAAATTCGGTAGTACAGATATAATTGCAATTTTCGGGAGGGCGTCGTGCTCCCCACTGCTACTAGCTCCGAACGCCCCCGGTGCTCCCAGATCCCGTAACGCGCACGCTCCCACCCCATGCCGCAACGGCTAGGACTCAGCGAGCATCCGATTCCGCAACCTGCCCAGAAAGCTTCGCTTTTGTTTGGCGGATCATGCGTTCTTGTTGACAGCAAGAGGACGACGAGGTCGTTCGAGTGAAGAACAGCGAGCAGGAGATCAGAGCGGCAAAGGATGCGAGGAAGAAGAAGAACGGAGGCGTAACGTAACGATAATAACGACTAACGAAGGGATCATCAGAAAATGCAGAAGGTTCTTGTGTCAACGCTATGTGAGACGTAATATGCTGGCGCGCTTGGCGTAACAGCTCCTGTAGTAGCACGCTGAGATAATTGGTTAGACAAATGAAATCCATTTCTTGTGTTTGTTTACACGTTCAAGTCGGAGTTTTTTAAGCATAGACGCAACAGGACTACAGGAGACACAGACTTGCACACATCCACATCCGATCACCATCAGCACATCATTGCCTTGCCGTGCGCCCTCGCCCCGCTCTCTCTGTCCCGGGCCCAGCAGCAGCCGAACTTGGCGGCCACGAGACGAGACGCCGCACGGCCACACCCCTCCGGCCAGCCGAGCCGAGCCTCCCGTCCCACCGCCACCGATGGTCGCCGTCTTCAACAAGGACGTGCTGAGCTGGTACCTCATCACCATCAAGCTCAGGGAGGCCGTCGACGCCAACCTCCAGAAGCCCCCGCCGCAGCCGCCGCAGCAGCAGCGGGGCCTGCCGCTGCCGCTCACGAACGGCGCCGCGCCGCCGCCGCTCCAGCGCCAGCCGGAGCAGGACCGGGCGCCGCGGTCGCGGGCGCAGTCCCCGGCGCACAGCCCCAAGCCGCAGGACTCGGAATGGGTGATCGCCATCCGCGGGAAGCTGGCGCAGGCGCGCGCCGAGGAGGCGGCGTGCCCCTGGGCGCGCCTCTCCGTGTACCGCGTCCCCAGGTGCCTCCGCGACGGCGACGAGCGCGCCTACACGCCGCAGGTGGTGTCCATCGGCCTGCTCCACCACGGCCGGCGCCACCTGAGGGAGATGGACCGCCACAAGTGGCGCGCGCTGCACCACGTGCTCAAGCGCACAGGCCACGACGTCACGGCGTGCCTCGGCGCCGTGCGGGCGCTGGAGGACCGGGTGCGCGCCTGCTACGAGGGCCGCGCCGCCGGGATGGGGAGCAATGACCTCGCCGAGTGCCTCGTCCTGGACGGGACCTTCCTGCTTGAGCTCTTCCGCGGCGCGCTGGACGGAGGGAAGGGGTTCGTCGACGACCTGGGGTACTCGCGGCACGACCCCATTTTCGCCATCCGCGGCGCGATGCACGCCGTGCGCAACGACATGATCCTGCTCGAGAACCAGGTCCCGCTCTTCGTGCTCGACCTCCTGCTCGGGATCCAGCTCGGCCACCCGGAGCAGACCGGCGCCGTCGCCAACCTCGCCGTGCGGTTCTTCGACCCGCTCATGCCCACCGACGCGCCGCTGCTCCGCAAGGACCGGTCCAAGCTGGAGTCGTACGTCGGCGCCTCGGCCGCGGCGGCGTTCGACCCTCTGTCCGACCCCATGCTCCACTGCCTCGACGTGTTCCGGCGCAGCCTCCTGCGCGCCGGCCTGCAGCCCATGCCGCCTCCCCCCGCGCGGCTCTGGCTCAAGAAGTGGTCCGGCCTGCGCCGCGTGGCCGACAAGCGGCGGCAGCAGTTCGTGCACTGCGTGTCGGAGCTCCGGGAGGCCGGCATCCGGTGCCGGCGGCGCAACACGGACCGGTTCTGGGACATCAAGTTCGACAACGGCGTGCTTCAGATCCCACGGATCCTCATCCACGACGGCACCAATTCGCTGTTCCTGAACCTGATCGCGTTCGAGCAGTGCCACATGGACATCGCCACCCCGGGCGGCAACAACATCACCTCCTACGCCATCTTCATGGACAACCTCATCAACTCGGCGGAGAACGTCAAGTACCTGCACGACCGCGGCATCATCGAGCACTGGCTCGGCAGCGACGCCGAGGCGGCCGACCTCTTCAACCGCCTCTGCGACGAGGTGGTGTTCGACATCAACGACAGCTACCTCTCCGGGCTGTCGGACCAGGTGAACAGGTACTACGAGTACAAGTGGAGCACGTGGGTGGCCAGCCTGAAGCACAACTACTTCAGCAACCCGTGGGCGATCGTCTCCGTCGTCGCCGCTGTGTTCCTGCTCCTGCTCACCACCATGCAGACATTCTACAGCGCCTACAGCTACTACCGGCCGCTCCATTGATCGCCGGGCATGGTCCTTTCAAAACTGGCCCAAAATTTGATCTTTTCCGTACTGGCGCCCCGCAGTCTTTGAATTGCTAGTTCGCTGATTCGGTCGAGTGAGGCGAAGTAGCAGATTTCTTGCTTTCTGATTTTGGTTTTGGTTATTTATCAAGGAAGATTTCTTGCATTTGAGTTGTGAGAGAGGCATTTGACCAGCGATTTTTTTGTCAATATATAATGTGATCTTGCATTGCTTATGTGGAGGGATTTGGATAAGGACAAATAACACATATTGGGGGCTTGAAAGTTTCATGCCCATCTCTTTTTAGTACGGCAAGAGCCTGACTGCCTGAGTAAAATATTCCAGTTCTCACACTTTATCAGCTAAAAAATAAAAAAAGACATGAAAAAACTAGTACTTGTACCGTTGTATACTACGTGCATCGGTGCATGGCTTCTTGTGCCAAAACCCTATACACTTAGCTTCCCCTCCAAAATGTATTTGACATTTTGATTTCGCGACTTTGTTTTCGTCTTTTGAGTTTCAATTCGTCCCCTTAATCTGCCGACCCGGTAAGTCTATAGAAAGTGTTCCGACCTGAGAAAGCAGAGTTAATTAATTTCTTTGCAGTGGAATGTATATTCATATGAGTTCAAGTCTCAGACTCAATTCAGCATGACTGAGGGTCTATTTGTCTCCCATGGCTAAAGTTTACTCCCTCCTCCATCCAAATTATTAGTAGTTTTAACTTTTCTAAATTCATGAACTTTACTATGCATCTACACATAATTTAAATGCAGATGCATAGTAAAAATTATACATATAGAAAAGTCAAAACGACTAATAATTTAGGATGGAGGGAGTAGTTGCTAAAGTTTAGCAACTTTGAATCCAAACACGTCTAACTAAAATTTTGCTAAATTTTAGTTGGAGCTCCAAAAATACTCTAGCCTTTAGTAAGCTAAATTTTGGTTGGAGGGTATCCACACCGGGCCTGATTTTACTTTTGGTTATTTTTCTTTTAGTGTAGTACACGTTGGCAGCGAATATCATTGCGGACTTTGTCAATACGAAGGCCCTCTCGGTAGCTTTTAGCCCACTAAGCTTGAAGACCGGGCCCCTGTCAGCCCAACGAACAACGCACGCACGATCACAAGCTGTTTTGGAGGCCCGCGAGAGACGCTTGCCACCCACACACTCTCTGGCAAGCCAACGGCAGCCGCCGCCGGTCCAGACAGACTCCAGAGATCCAGTCGACCAGTCGGCGGCCCAGCTCAAAAAGGCCCAAACTCACGCCGTCCCCTGCGCCCACATGCCATTTCCTGATGATACTTTCCCATTCCTCCCAATAGTCCCATCCCATACATTCCCTTCCCAGACCGGCAGATCCGCCCGCACCTACCCCGCGCGCGGCGCGCCTCCTGGATGGCCACCGTCTTCCCCGCCCGCCCCGGGCCGCCGTAGCATGGGCCTCTCCCCATCCTCCCTCTCCAAATCCAGCACCAACTCCCCGCCGCGCCGCAGCAGGTCGCTCTCCCCGATGGCGCCGCTGCCGCAGCCGCGGGCGACCGTGCAGGTCGCCGCGGGGGGCAACGGCAGCTCCTTCTCCTCCCCGGTCGCTCCTCCCGCGCGGGACTACACGCAGGACCTGCCCGACGACATCCTCGCGCTCGTCTTCGCGTCGCTCTCGCCGGCCGACCGCAGCGCTTGCTCCCTCGCCTGCGCGCGCTGGAAGGAGGTCGACGCCGCCACGCGCCACCGCCTATCCCTCGATGCGCGGGCCGGGCTGGGCCACGCCGCGCCCGCCCTCTTCGCGCGGTTCGCGGCCGTCACCAAGCTCGCGCTCCGCAGCTCGCGGGGCTCTGGCGCGGACAGCCTCGCCGACGACGGCGCCGCGGCGGTCGCCGCCGTGATGCCTTCGGACCGCCTCGCTAGGCTCAAGCTCCGCGGGCTGCGGAAGCTGTCTGACACCGGGCTGTCCTCGCTCGCCGCAGCTGCGCCGGCGCTCCGGAAGCTCTCTGTTGCGTCCTGCATCTTCGGGCCCAAGGCCTTCGTCGCCGTGCTTCAGGCCTGCCCACTCCTTGAGGACCTCTCCGTCAAGCGCCTCCGCGGCCTCCCAGACACAACCGGTGCCGCTACTTCCATTACTGAGGAGATCAAATTTCCACAGGTGTTATCTCTCCGTTCGGTTTGCCTGAAGGATCTATACAGCGCCCTGTGCTTTGTGCCGCTTGTGGCATCCTCGCCAAACCTCCGCTCGCTCAAGATACTGCGGTGCTCCGGCGCCTGGGACCTGCCATTGGAGGTCATCACTGCGCGTGCTCCTGGTCTTGTTGAGCTTCACCTTGAGAAGCTCCAGGTGGGCGACCGTGGCCTTGCTGCGCTCTCAGCCTGCAGAAATCTGGAGGTGCTGTTCCTTATCAAGACCCCTGAGTGCACTGACTCGGGCATCATCAGTGTTGCCGAGAAGTGCCACAAACTCCGGAAACTGCATATTGATGGATGGCGCACAAACCGAATTGGGGATTTCGGCCTCATGGCTGTGGCACAAGGATGTCTGGACCTGCAGGAGCTCGTCTTGATTGGGGTCAACCCCACTGTGTCAAGCCTCCGGATGCTTGGTGAGCACTGTCGTACGTTGGAGCGGCTCGCGCTTTGTGGGTGCGAAACTGTGGGGGATGCCGAGATCATTTGCTTGGCTGAGCGATGTGCTGCGCTCAAGAAGCTCTGCATCAAGGGATGCCCGGTGTCAGATCGTGGGATGGAAGCGCTGAATGGGGGCTGCCCCAGTTTAGTTAAGGTGAAGCTGAAGAGATGCCGTGGAGTGTCCTATGAGTGCATTGAGAATCTGAAGGTTACCAGGGGGGATTCATTTTCTATCAGCTTGGATATTGTGTTGGAGCATGATGCTGGGAGTGCTAGTGAAAATGGTGTCCACGAGACAGGCGAGGCACAAATCACCGAGCTGTCCGATCAGATAGCTAGCATGGACCTTCCTACCAATGCTGCTGGTTCACAATCATCCACACATACTATTAACAGGTTGAGGAGTGTCGTGTCAGCGATCCGGCGTAGGTTTTGCAACACTCAACCACGGTGATATGAGATGGCAATTTTATAAACTGTTGTTATCCCTTCCCATTTTCTAATCACATATTCATGTTTCCTAAACTTATCACATTGCCTGGCCAGTTCGTGCAAGATAACCATCTATGGATGTTTCTTCATGTTGTTTTATGGGCTAATTGCATCAACGTTAGGGTTTTGCATACCTGTTACATAAATTTGCTCCTGTTGCTTTGTTAATTGTGATATGTTTCTATACATATCTGGATCAATCGTTTTCTTTCTTTTCTTATATTTTACTGCTTGGGGTTTGAGGAATCTTGTGCCACGATTCCCATAAATACCATCGGTGTGAAACTTGTAGATACAACTATGTCCGACTGCATCGTTAGCAGTATATTGTTTCTTTCTTTGCTAGATTTGATGGATATTTGAATGTGTCTTTGTCGCTTTCTATGGGCAGACAATTCTCTTCGGTTGCCCTGTTTCACGGTATGCCAATGGAACAATGTATTCAAACAAAATCCATAGTGCATACATTAAAGCGAATTGCTGCATTTTGCTGTTACTTTTGGATAATGATGTTTTAGTTATAAGAAGATGTTCTAATTGTTGCCTGTAAATTTAACTAGTTGTTGTGGAGATAGTGAATGGTACCATAATAAATAATTAGCATGTGCACATTTTTTGTTGTTAAGATATTTTAGTGTTTTTTCGTATTACTTACCAAAAGCGGATCAAAGTTTTTTTTTGGGTGGGGGTGGGGTTCTTCGGGGGTTACCAATCTTTAATGATATTTATTCAGTTTGAAATTCTAATATTGAATCTGTAGTCGTAATTTTTATGTGCTAGGTTTATATTGTAAGGTGTATCTGGATTGAGTTGCTTATGGTGTTGGCTGATACCAGAAGCAAATTGAAGTTCATCACATCATCTATATTGTTCCATGCTTCAACGAAAATGAGATTTGGTGCAACATTCTCTTCGTCAGTGGGGTGTCTTTATCAGTAAAAGTTGTACTTGTTGGCAAAAGCAGGTGGTTAAAAAGAAAGTGAGGTACTTTTGCCCATTTCAGCTCCTCACCTAAATAGAAGTGAGATTTTCTTGTTGTACTTTTGTCTAGGCGTCTAGCCATATAGAGAACAACGATCTGGAGCTGTCAAGAGGTCTTGTAGTCTATGTTGTACTCTTGTATCCTCTGTTCTCTCGCCAGTAGGATGCTACAGCATTTTTTTTCTGGGACCAGTAACTTAAGAGTTATGCCGAAACATACGTTCAAACATCAAGCTCACAAAAGATTGTTTATTACTAAACTGTAAAGGGATCGGAAAGCAATCTCACTAGAATATACTGTAATCGGCCACTGATATACGCTGAGTAGCCGGTCAAACTAGGACATCACGTTAAATATAGTTAGCACGCTAAGACTTTCATATAATACTAAGAACAACGCAGAACTTGTCCAAGCAAATTGCTCTCCACAAGTTAACATGCCTCGCCCGGTTATGCTGGGCGCAGCTGCAATCTGTGGACATGAACGGCAACGCCACAGACCTGGCCGGCTGTTCTGTCCGCTGCTGCCCGCTGGCCGTGCTTGCTGGGCGTAAATGCCGTTGGGGTGTCTCGTCCGGTACCCAGGCCAGAAAGATCCCTGGGCTCCATTTAAAGTTTTAAACCCCAAACGTGAAGCCTGTCGGGTTTTGTCCATTTCTCCGTCTTGGCGCCGTGCTTTTGCCTCGGATGCTCTACTTTGTCTCGGAAAATGGGGCAGGAGTCGTGCGCATTCGCTGAAGTTTTTGTCACCAATGCATTGACGTTTCTGCAGTTCTGCCCAGCTTATCATGATCGAGTCAGAGCTAAAAAAAAACACAAAAGCTGTGTTTGCTGGTCCAGGTCACCAGAGCCATTGGCCCATTGCCCAAAGTACAGCTTGTCGCTACCAAGTTCAGGCCGAGGGAAGCTGTTGGATGGCTCTGTTTAGCTGAAAGCCTGAAAGTTCATCGCTGTCCTGCATTCAACACCCTTGACGAGATATTTTTTTTTGAAGTAAAGACGAGATATTTTTCTCCCTCGTGATGTTTTTGTACGCGTATGCAATGGAGCTTTCGTTGAAAACTCATTTTTGAGGTGGACATGGTACGAATGTGCATTGACGATGTCGTCACTTGTGGCAGTAGTACAATTGATTAATGTTGCGTTGCTTCACGATAACGCCTCTGCAGCAGATGATCATTGAACAAACACAATAACACATGGACATGGCCTATATTCTGCCGACTGCCGCTCCTTCTCGGTGCCTGGTTGGCTTGCCATTACGAGGAGTTGTGTTGTGCTTGGAAGAGAACCTGCTCCGATCAAATCGATAGATACCCAGGGCGTTCCGAGTTCCGGCGTGCAATGTTTCCCCGGCGATCAATCATGCAGGGCCTCGTAGCACATCCACCAGGCATGGCAGTACTAGCTTGCTACCACTAGACATCACCGCTACCACATCAATCCTCTACCAGCTCGAAACGAGCCACGATGTCTTTTCCTAATCTTTGCAGTGCACGCAGGGGCCCAGCACATACGCAAATGCCGGCTAAATCCATCTTTTTTTTTTGAGAAAGCTAAATCCATCTTCTGGTTTGGCCCGCTAGAGCAGAAACCCCATTTTATGGCCCAACTTTGCTGCGAGAGTCCGCCCGCGCTGCTTCTGCTGCTTGTTGGTTGCGCCCGCCCCTCTCGGTCCACTCACGAGCTGTTTCGCAGGCTCACGCCACCACACAGTCCACTCGTAGTTCTCAAAAAAAAAAAAACCACACAGTCCACTCGTTTTCTTCAGTTTATTAATGTTTACACATTTTGATCAAAAAAAGAAAATCTTTACACATTCCCCTCAAAAAGGAACATTCCAATTCAGATACACCGTAAGGTTTTTCACCCGACGCAGCATGATAGTGGTTGCCTACAGAAGATCATTTCGTTTTTTTATCCCTTCGGATTTATATTTAAGTAAAAGCAACAATTATCAACTGGTATATTGGTATGTTATACTACTGATGAAGCGTACTAGCTTCCCCTCCAAGACCTGTACGACATTTTGATCGCGTGCAACTTCGCAGCCGTTTCTCTCATGTTCACCCGTTCACTGGGGACTTGGTAGACGTTGTTATCTTCGTCCATACTTGGTCGGGTGAGCTCGTGGCATTCTTCTTGAACACAGGCGTGCGAACGAGCTTCCAGCTCGGTGGTAGGACTGCTCAGTGGAGCGCTGCCTACCACAGTTCGAGCTCTCGCGCTCGCACTTGGTGTCGCGTCCTGTTGGCCAGAAATTTTTTCTCGGGGAGAATTTGCTGGCCGGAGGTAGTGCAGTTTATATGCGCGTTGAAAAAAAATCCTCTCGTCCGCTTCATTTTAAAGCACAGGTCTAAAGTCGGTCCAGTCTCACGTGGGCTACGGTGCCGCTGTGTATGGGTGGAGTGGGGTTTCAGGGATTTTTCGATCTGCGTGAGAGATTGTCTTCTACCTTAATCACAATGCCTTCGGGGAGATCTTATCCGGCGGGTCGAGTTTTCTCTCTCTTGAAAACAGGCGTCAAGGATCAGTTGCAGAACATGTTGGTAGCCAGATCAAGAAATTGGAGGTCAGGGAAGGCGTTACCGATTTCAGGCGGCAACTGACCATGTAACCTATTGCCTGTCAGGCTTAGCAACTGAAGCAGAGACAGATTGAAGAGGCTTTCCGGGACCCCACCGGAAATCCTATTCACTGCTAGCGACAGCGTTCTCAGCTCTGTCAGCTTCCCAAACCCTTCAGGAATGCTGCCACCGAGCTTGTTGTACGTGAGACGGAGCTCTTTCAGGGAAGTGGCGTTGCAGAGCTCCGGCGGGATGATCCCGATGAGGTTGTTGAAGCGAAGGCTCAGAGACGTCAGGTTTGATAGCCTGCCGATTTCCGCGGGGATTCGCCCCACGAGGAAGTTCCTTGACAGGTTTAGTGTCCTCAAGGTGGAACAGTTTTGTGAGCGCGCCCGGGATACTCCCCTGCAAGGTGTTGTAGCTCATGTCAAGCGACCGGAGCTCGGTGAGGCGGCCGAGGTGAGGAGGTATCGGGCCGGAGAAATCGTTGGTGGGGAGGTTGAGGGCGGCGAGGGACGATAGGTTCCCGAGCGAGGCGGCGATCTACCCTGAGAGGCCCTGCGCGGCCAGGTCCAGCGCCACGACGCCGCACCTGACGCGTTCGGCCGCCGCACGTGACGCCGTTCCAGAGGCAGAAGTGGGCGCTGGCGTTCCACGCGCTCAGGGCACCTCGTGGGTCGTTGGTGATCGCGCGCTTGAAGCCGAGGAGGGAGTGCAGGTCCGCACCGTCCTCCCCGCCGAGGGTGGCGCGGCTGACGCTTCCAGCCCCGCAGGACATGACCAGCAGAACCCCAAGTGTCAAAACGAAGGGCTTCGTCATCTGCAAAATGGTTGAATCCTATGAAACAATGCCACTCGATGTAGCAGAAGGCCAATCAAGTAAACCAGAGATTACCTGCAGTGTTGAACCAAGTAAGAAGCTACAGACTGCATGTGCCCTATTGACATGACAAGGTTTGCAAATTGCAACAGGCCGGCAAGAACTCTGAAAGAAAATGCAGATGCTGATGAAGAGAAGAAACCGGACACCTCCAGGAGCACACGGCAGGTCTCCTGTTTCTGGTCTGAGTGGAGAGGTTGTTACACTTGGTATATATAATATATAGGGGTCTAAAGTAAACTATCTACGGACCAGAATCCAATCGAAATGCTTGTATCAGAACAGCCGTTTAATGCTGACTTCTGTTGCATGTCGGACCCAAAGTCCTTCTCCAAATATTTTTAACTGAATACTGCTAGGCCGCTGACCAACGGCGGCCGTAAGTTTTCCCAGATTGGCACCTGGATCCCAGGGGCATTTTTCTCAGTCGATCAGCCAACGATCTGGGCAAATGGCTCAAATATCATGAAAACAATATTGATGTGTCCTGCTCTAGCACTGACCTCAACTAAATGGAATAAAATATGGAAGTTGGTCAAATAAAGTTATGATTTTTGTTAGAAAATTGGGTCATAATTCATTCAGGGCCGGCCCTGGGGCAGTGCGGGAGAGACGACCGCCCCGACCCCCCAAAAGTCTGGACCCCATCTGGAGATTGGTCAGGTTGTGTGTGTCGCATTATCCTTATCAATATCTTTATCATCACATAAAGATATTATGGGTCTAGTCTGCTATTGTGTGCTGGTTTTTTTAGAATTTCAATCCAATCTGGCTCAAATACGAAAACAATCCAAACATGACTAAACAAAAGGACGAAACTCACTTTCCATCGGACCATCCAATTGCACATTGCATACAGCCAGAAAGGCTGATCATCGTCTGATCACCTCCAGGATCACGCGGGTTGCCGCTGACGGCGAATCGGCGTCGCCGATTCGCCTGCCTGCTCCGCTGCTCGGTTTCCAATTTGCCATCGCCGGATCCCCCATTCGTCCTTCGCCCGTCATCCGATCCCAAACAGGATCGCTGTCGCACCATCGGCCATCGCGTGTCATCTGGCCTAAGGCCTGATCGCCCTCGCAAGGAATAAAAAATCACACTCGCACCTTTGCTGGACGTCTGAACCGGATCAATTGCAGACTTCTGAACTTGGAGAAGGAAAGATTAGTGCTGGCAGCTGAACGATCAGCACATGATTTTCTGGGAAAAAGATGGAGCTTCACTAAGGAACGGCAACAAGAAATTATTTTTCCGATGTCTTGGTGGTGGTCTACTGGAATAATAAAGTACCCCCTCTGTCCCGCAAAGACTGTTCGTTTATAAAATTTCAGACATGCTAGTAGTAGTAGAAAATGACCATGTTACCCCTATTAACTATAGCAGTTGTGATTGAAGATCGCGCCGTTTATTTGGTTCCCTAGGTCCTCAATAAATGAAAATGCATTGGACCAGAAAAGTAACATCTACTTAAGCATTTGATTGGCTCCATGTTCTTCCATATGCAATTATTTCTTGGTATTTGATATTGCCTTAAGTAGATGAACTTTACTACAATCTAAACGAACAGTTTTTGTTGGATAAAATTTAAAGGCTAAATGAAGAGTTTTTGTGGGACGGAGGGAGTAGACGTGACTCCCTCATCTATTGGCGAGCATTCGAAGAGAAGCCGAGCTCTGGATAGATGCCGGAGCAAAGAACCTGGGTTGTTTAGTTTCTGAGTAACAGGCTGTGAAGTTTTTGTGTTTTTTCGGCTGATAGTTCTTAATTTGTAACCAATTTGAGACTGACCAGCGCTTATTAAACGCGACCCCTCATGTAAACTCGATTTGTTGTTCTATCTTAATATAATGATGCGCAAATCTACTGTGTATTCAAGAAAAAAAAGTAAACGTCAGGAAGCGCAAGAAGAGTGGCAAGAAAGTTATCAGTAATGCTCAATACTACATGCTATGCCGGGACAGGCATCTATTCTATCGCAATACTGCACAAACATCCCAAGGTTGATGGGGATCAGGTGATGGCTGCATGAGCGCGGGCAGCTAATTGTGTTCTAATCGCCCCAAATTTTTTTAAACAAATAAATAACTTCGGATCTCAGCAACACACATAGCTAAGTTTTACAGTATTTTCAAGATCCAAGCTGAGCAAAATAATAAGAAAAAATACACAAATGAAAAGAATAAATCAAAAGCACAGTCTATGCTCTATTGCTTCACCATCCATTCTTGGCAAAAATATACAAAGCAATGGCCTCTAGTACTTTACTTGCCAAATGGAGTGCTCCTTTATATCGTCACATTGCAACAAGGACCAAAGCCACAGCCAATATGCTCATCTGAATCTAACCTGCATAAACGAGGTAAACCATCTTTTATTAAAAATAATATCGTTACACATATACCAAATCACCATATAAGAGCTGCAACCCGATAATATCAATCTTCTATCATTTTTTAGTTATACCTATCAACCAATTTTCAAGGTGAAAAACCGTAAGACATTGACCAGATGAGGATCAAATGGTCTACCTAGGTGGAGATCAGATTTGGGTTATGACAACGCTTCCTGCCTTCATGCACTAGAGGCAGGGAGTGCTCTTAATGGGATGGGTGTATGAAGAGCACATGGTACTTCGTTTTCTCAATGAGCCCATACTTACAAGGGAGGCATTAGAGAAAGAATATACAATTTAAAAAAAGATGTGTGGCATGGAAGATGGTACGAAGGACTGGATCTAAATGCATGATGAAGATCACATAGCTATCATTAGGGATGACAGACGGAATGGGCGGGAAACCCCCTACCTATTTTTGTTACCATATTTTTTTCATTGGAAGTGAGAGTGGGACCGGGATGACCAGTAGTGGGGCTTCGATTAGGATACCCATATTATCTGGAAACAAACAAATGCCAGTAGAAATATAATAGAAATGGATGGAAATCGGGAACTTAGATCGCCAGATCGGGATGAAAGGTTTCAATACGAAGTCCATGACTATGATTCACAATGCAACACACATGGACACACCGCTCATAAACGCACGGCACTTCGCATAGGCATTATGGCTGCCATTTGCTCTTGGGGTAAGCCATTGAGGCCTTTAGGATGGACCTATCTTGGATAGATTGAAACGGGATAAATACAGGTCTATTCCGGATGAAAAACAATATCCTGCTAATACGAGCAGGATATAACCTCCCATGTTTCTTGTCCCGTTCCCATATTTTTCTATCATATTTCCTTTTCGTGCAAATATGAGATACATGTAGAAAGACGGATGTACGGAATCGAAATTTTTTTTATCTATCTTCATCCCTAGTTATCTTATTTTAATGATGTGGATGAATGTTGAGAGACCTTTGAGGGAATAAGTTAGCAAGAACAATTTATATAGATATTACAGATTTTAGATTTGGCCTTAAAGAGTATACATAGTATTGATTATAGAAAGAAGTAAATGATTGCTTGTTTGCGAGAGTGTGAATGAACATGGAGATATCTTTTAAGAAATTAAATAATGTTAGGGATGGATTGTATAGATACTATAGATCTAGCTTCACTGACACCTTATAGTATTGGGATCCAAAAGAAAATGATGCGCTACTACTAACTTTCAATACATACACCCATCAATTAGATTATCAATTGTGTCTTCCAAGCTTGATTGCACAGCTCCAAACAAGACAAATTTGTATATTTTTTATAGACAAATCATATTTCAATGATCTGGATGAATATGGAGAGATATTTTGAGGAATTAACTAATATTAGTGGGGATTAATTATATATATATATATGGTATATTATAGATAGATTTGGCTTGGCTTTATACCATAAAGCGCATTGATTGTAGCAAGAAAAATAAATGATGGGCTATCTAAAAACCAACTTTCAATCCATAGGGTAGATTACGTGTTGTGACTACAAACCTAGTAATGATGGTGGAGATCCAAACAAAGTAGGTTACAGCCAAATAACATCTATGTAATAAAGTTTTTATTAATTTAATTAAAAATAGAATAGGGCCAAATCTAGTTCACCTTTCTTCCTCTATATATTCAGCCCTTCAGTAGCACACTGGGCTTCGTCTTATTTATATTCCCTCACTCTCTTCTGGTAGCTACAACTAGCCAAGCCCCAACCAAGCTAAGTTCAATGGAGGATTCAAATACCAATGATATTTTCTTGGGGCTACAGGAAGTTCCAACACCTATATGGATGGAGGAACATCATCTATGCAACGCTGAAGATTGGAAGGCATTCAAAAAGGAAAGGCCAGATGGGCGGCATGACTGGGTAAGTGATTAAAGTTTTGTTGTATCTTGAAGATTTCAACTGCATATGGAAACCTCTCTTTCATTCTAGCTATTTGTTTTTAGAGAAGTATTGGTAGGTGTAGTTTCCAATAACAAGCATTAATGGAGGTAGAGTTAATGTCCAATGGATGAGAGCACTTGAATCTATATCCCAAGATATGTGTGTATTACACAATGAATAGAGTAATAGACCTTGTTAAAAATATTAGTTAATTTATGATTATTCATACAATAGTCACTTTAAAGTTCGTGGTAAAAATATTGGAAAGTATGAGTCAAGGTGAGTAAAGTCCTGTAGGGATTTAGATGTACAAATGCAACAAACCTCTAAGTTCTATCCAAAATGAAGTTGTTTAGACTATATCAATTTTTTTATATACGTAAGTAGCCTGCCTTCTCTGCTTGCTAAGTGCCATATAATTATATTTATGATGCATGCAAAAACTTAGGACTAATCCTTAAAGTTTAAACCTTCATGTAAAGGCACTTTTGCAAAAAGTTGCTTGTGCATTGTGATCGTGAGAAGCTACTTTTCCAAAGTCACTTTTACAAAAGCATATTTTGTCTTATGCTCTTGAGAAACTTAAAGCTGCTCCAGCTTGTATATGGTGTTAGAAAACTCACAATAGACATGTGTTACACACGATAGGCATGAGTTAGAAGAATGTTGGGGACCACTATTAGATTGGTGACATGTGACGAGGACACCACGTTAGGAAAAAGCGAGGGTGGTGCCATCGTTGGATGATACAGTGCCCGTGGGTTACTTCGATCATTAAAGGGATGAGCAATCAACTTGGGATTTTTCCTTAAAGTTTAAACTTTCATGTAAAGGCACTTTTGCACAAAGTTGCTTGTGCATTGTGATTGTGAGAAGCTACTTTTCTAAAGTCACTTTTACAAAAGTATATTTTGTCTTATGCACTTGAGAAACTAATTCTGTTAAAGCTGCTCCAGCTTGATGGCCTTAGGCAACTCACAATAGGCATGTGTTACACACGATAGGCATGAGTTAGAAGAATGTTGGGGACCACTATTAAGTTGATGACATGCGATGCCTAGGACACTATTTAGGGAAAAGCTAGGGTGGTGCCATCATTGGATGATACCATGCATGTGGGTTACTTCAATCATTAATGGGACGAGCCCGAGTAGGGCCATTGATGTGTAGCAGCTGGTTAAATCCTCAAGGAAGAGCTCTATGTTGAGAACATGGCACACCATCAAGAAGAACAACAGTGCACAACATTGGGGAAGAAGTTGCACAGTGATAAAAGGTTTCAAAGGATGAAGTGTTGAATGACATTTGGAAGGGGAAATAGAAAACTATTCGAGGAAATTATTTATTGGTAGTAGTGGATAATTTGTCATGAACTCTGGTGTCTAGGATGACCGCAACACTAGGTCAGAAATCAAGAAAAAACACATCCAATCTAACGATGTGGAAATAGAACACGTCTCTAACATGGCATTAGTGACAGGTTGAGATGAAACTGGTCACTAATAACCCTGTCCCGACAAGGCACCATCCTGGAGTCTAGGATGTCTTGCAACCCACAGTAGTGAATAATTTGTTGTGAACTCTATGGTGTCCAAGATGACTGCAACCCACAATACTTAGGGAACCACAATTTGTCTTGCTTCTGGGTTGTAGTCCAATTGGAGCCTTTCGATACTTTAGCTTTTGGAAATGGAAGACCCAAAAGCATTGTGTTTCTTTGGGTTTATAGCTTTTTCCCCAAAATCTAAAAGCAAAAGCATGAACAAGCATATCACTAGACTCACGCTCTAAGAAAAAATAATGATATTGTAAAAGGTGGATTAAATTAGGTATAATGCATGTAAATATCCATCGTGAAATTACCTCTTAATATATAAAATCATTTAATTGGAATTATCACCAATGATGATCACACTTCAATAAAGTTGGGCATATTTGTCGTGGGGATTTGCATAGACCAAGACAAAGACTCGATGAAGTAGCAGGAAATAAGATCACTTGAAAGAGAAATATTTAAGCCATGTGCATAAGGCTCAACAAGGTTATAGCTTGCGGCCACATTGCTGCTTGAGAGGCTGCAGCCAGACATCCTCTCACCTGTGCGGGTGCTCTTGCCGCACTCGCCAATTGAGACACTACCCGTGCATACCTGCGCCCCGAACGTGACATGGAGGCATTCTAGGCCCCTTCTCAGCTCTAAGGCTAGATGTATTCTTCACCACACCCTAGGGCCGATTCTGCAGGAGTGGCCTAAGGTGTTGCGCCAAGTGCAAACTCGTTGCCTCTGAGTCTTCGACATGTCCAAGGTGTGCAGAAGTGCTAGGCTGGCAAAGAACCCAACTGCACTGGTAGTAAAGAAGGCACAAATCAACTTGTCCTGGCGCTTCAACCTACTCGAAGAAGAGCACGCGCCGCTCCAGCAGGTCATGAATACATCACCATGTTCAGTGGTCCCCTCCCACCTCACATCATCATGGCCCTCACTACACTCTTCGACCCCCATGAAAAATTTGCTACACAACTAGATGAGGCAATGAAAGAGCCAGTTGGTGCGGGATTGAAGAGCTGCAAACAATGACTGTCGAGGCTGATGTGTAACTGCTTGCTGGCAAAGTTCAGTGCTTCTATGCCTTTCTTCATGTCGTGTCCCTTAGTCATGTCATCTAAAATTTGTAGTTCGGTTCTGAGTTCATCGTAATCGCACGTGTAAATTTACTATGGCTTTGTCCAGAACTTCATGTGCGCTTGATGGTATCGGTATCCGTGATGCCCTCTTTTGATTGGTGGCTCACTTGCTCCTCATCAAGTATGCTTGTTCTGTGCGATCCTATAGTCTAGCGGTGGTTCTTCACTAGTTTTGGCACCGCAGAATCTATTGTTGTTGCCATGGCAATGCCAAATCTTGATGTCACTGGATAAGTATGCATGAAATGTTTGCTTCAAGGTTGTGCCATCTTGCATGTCTTCTAGAGACCAAGTTGACTTCCATTAATGGAGCTTTGGTCACCTTGTTGTGAGACTTCAAACACAACAATACCAAAGAAAGAAGTCACGGACAAGATTGCAGATTACAGGGTGGTCAGTCTCATTCATAACATGGTGAAGTTGTTCACTAAGATTCTGGCCCTACGCCTAGCGCCAACGATGCACGACATCATTTCCAAAAGTGAAAGTGCTTTCATTCGCGATTGTAACATCCATGATAACTTCTTCTATGTTCATAGCTCAATATGGTACTTCCACCAAAACAAAACGACGATATTGATAAAGCTAGACATCTCCAAAGTATTGAACTTGTTTCACTGGGATTATTTACTACCTCTTATACCCCTCTCCCCCTATCCCTGCCCCTACCCCCACCCCAAAGATGGTGGGACTAGATTGCTGCAACCCTCTCCATTGCCTCGTCACAGGTGTTGCTTAACGGCATTTCGGGATCACTAATTGCTCATGGTCGAGGAGACGAGGACTAAGACAAGGAGACCCGCTCTCGCCACTCCTCTTCATCCTTGCATTGACCCGCTGCTGCGCTTCCTCAGCCTGGCCATCGAGGCAGGGATCCTGAACCGGGCCACTAGAAACCACGCACAGGGTTGCTTGTCTCCGGGTATGCTGATGATGCAGTCAGTGGCGGAGGACGGAAAAAAATTAAGGTATGGTGAAGTTAAATCGTCGAAAGCTTAAGTTCAAGATAAAAGTAGCATGTACAAACTTAAAATGTAATGATGCACCAAGTATAAAATTTAGAAGTACAGAACATATATGTAGAGAAAGAGTGGGGGAGAGAGAGATATGATGTAAAATTTAGGATAGAAAACATAAAAGATCAAGTCAAGAAACACAACGGGTGACAATGAAGCTTTAATTGAATTTAGATCAAGAAACACAAAAGATCAAGTCAAGAAACACACCAGGTCCTCTTGTTGTTCAGTCTCCACGTCAACGGTACCACCTGAATTAGTACTTGGATTTGAGCCTCTGCCGTTGGACAAAAACTCCTCAGATATGCATTCCAACATGAGCACATCGTACCAGCGGCGCCGTTAGCACGTGATGCAAGCGCACACTACATTTATGAGAGGCATGCAGTCACGGCCAGGGAGCGGACAGACGTAGATAGATGGAGTTGGCCCGTTAGAAAAAAAATGAGCCCACTCATTGGCCCAGATCTCACACATAAACGTTTGCACTGGTCCTGCTCAGAAAGTTTGAGTTCAAGCTCCTATGGCCGCCGGCGGACGAAACAGTTGAAGACCTGCGAGAACTCATTGAAAAATCAAGGTAGGGCAGCCGCTAAACTTTGCCATACCGGGTCCTCCGCCCCTGGATGCGGTCATTTTCGAAAAGACGGCTAAGCATGAAGTGACCACTTTGAAACATCTTCTCTAGCTCTTCGGTGATGTAACAGGACTGCAAACATGTGCAAAAATCCTCGGTGGCACCAATATGTAATGGGCGACTTGATCTTGAAGATATCTTGGAGGATTTCCCCCTAGTGCGAGCGAACTTCTCAATCAAGTACCTCAGATTGTTACTTAGCATCAAGCGATTATAGAAAGTTGACTTCTAGCCACTCACCAATAAGGCTACAACTAGCTTGTCGAGGTGGTGGGGGTCGCAACGAGACGCAAGCAGCAGAGAGGGCAATGTTGATGAAGTCATGGAGTCAACCCTCTCTTCCAAACTGGTCTACCTCCAATGGCCTTGAGCACTAAAAAGGAGCTCCTTAAATTTGTTGACAAGTATCTGAAAAAGTTCTTGTGGGCAGGAGATGGCAACCTCAAATGGGTCAATGAAACTCGCACAACAGTCAATGAAACGACCAAACTCAAATGGGTGGTTTCACACGGATGACATATCTGACATTGCACCAATTACCAGCGATGAAGTGTGAGGAGAATTTCTGACCAAAATTACATAATCTAGCACGTTTAACTAATTATGTATTAGCTTGATATGTTATTTTACTTACGAATGGTTAGTGCAAAATCCCAAACCTGGTAGCTAGTAACATTTGTTTCCTGTAGTTCTACTCTCATCGGGAATACACAAGGATGTTCCGCACGAAACCTCAAGTTGAAGCATTTCTAACAACATTGTCGGAAGGTGCAAACGTGTTCGAAGGAAGAAAACTGCATAAGAAGGTACTGATTTTTTCTAAAAATTCTATTGTAGGTACTTGTATTTTTTTTACCCACTAGTAGATTCCCTTTTCTGAGTTCTAAAGTTAAAAATCTGGCTTTCTCAAATAGAAAGTTCAAAGTTTCAATTCCCACCAGCAGTTTTGTGTTAACACTAGTGCATAAATTGAAAACAAAAATTGTAAACTGACACCTTTTGTATATGTATAGTGGATATTTAGAAAAGTTTGAAATTTGAACTGCAATACAATGTGCTGGTCGAATTTCTTTTCATTGTACACATACTTATTATTTTATATTTAGTTGATGAATATTATTTTGATGCATTCTTTGGTGTTGCAGAGAACAATGGACTGTGATGATGATGAAAGTGGTGGTATGGATTCGAACAATTCATTTTCAATATTATGTCACGTTGCCAAAAATATATTTTTTACATCATAGACTTGAAAGACATACTGCATTCCTTTTATGTCAGTTGTCAATAATAATGTAGTTAAAAGTGCATTGTCTAATATATTTAAAAGGAGATATGAAGTGTTTCATTTTCAACTTACACAAAAATGTGGCATTTTATTATCTTGGTGAACATTGAGCGGTATATTTGAGATCTCTTATTATTGGCCCAATATTTTGCAGGGAGTATTACCAGGAGTACCAGGGGCAGGGGAACGGGGCGTGGCAGGGAAAGAGGAATGGGGAGGGGGAGGGGAGGAGGAAGAGGAAGGGGTTTTCCACCTGTTGCATATCGTCCGATGCTTCATGAGATGGATAAGCTGCCCCCTGGTTTCATTTAGATTTGGGAAATATGATTTTCAAGAGGAGCCTGCGTGATAGCAACTATGTTGCTTAAGAATAAATGCACAAGAATAATTGTGTGCGTCGTATCAAACCATCTGATGACGCTGCGTTTTCATGAAATGTATGTGTCTTGATTAGCTTGTGCGATTTGATTTCCGTACCGTTTGTTAAACTGGAGACCGATGCTGTTTGCTTCAAAATTAATAATATTTGGTGACAGTTTTACCATATATATCTTTGCATGAGATGCTATCACCAGAGATCGTCCTATAGTTTCTGGTGGAAGGCGAAGCATATAATTGCATGAATAGTTTTCTGCAGGTCCTATTATTTGTACTTCATCAATTGCTAGATACTTCAAATGCTGCTAACATGCGTCTTAGCAGTTTGCGTAGCACTCATGGAGGGTATTAAGCTTCTGCTCCAACATGAAGGGCACACATTCTAGTGCTGCATCAAGCTTCTGGTTTTAACGTCATAAGCATGCATTGGTATGTTTGCTCTTACTGTATATCTTACTATGTTTTCTTCAGATTGTGTTTTCTTTTCCCACCATGATTGCCTTTGCTGATGCGCATCGCGGGATTTCAGCTAATTTCGGCTGGTTCAATAGTATTTTGTGAGAAAGAATAAGCCGAAATAAGCCAAGCATAGCAGAGTGAATCTCACGATTTTCATACCGGTAGTCCTTTGATTTCATCGGTAAATGGTGGCATGGTGCTCTGAATGAAGTGAGCCATAGCAGTGGATTGATCATCATACAGAAGGGGAACATTGCTGGACAGGGACACAACACAACAACACAACCCGTCGAACACGACGGGCCACGCGATCGACTGATCAGTCGTTTCACGGTCACGAGACGCACAGCGCTCTGCGCTTTTTTCAACCTGTGCGCTCGCCGACCGACGGGTCGGGCCCTCAAGGATGCAGCGCCGAGTACGTCCTGTACCTGTACTCCGCCGCCGCCGCGTCCTCCTCCTCTGCGGCCGCGCCGGCCGGCTCGCCGGAGCCGCTGTATTTGGGGCGGCACGGCACGTAGTCGCTGACGGGGCACGACTTGGGCTGGCGGAGGAACTTGGCGCACTCCTCGTGCGAGCGCTGGTTAGGCGCCCACTGGATGCAGTTGAGGTCGACGTTGAGCCTCCCCTCCTTGATCAGGTCCCAGCAGCAGGATCCGAGCGACGTGAAGTAGTTGCCGGAGAGCGTGAGGTTCTTGAGGCGGCCGAACGCGAGCCGGCAGAGCGCGTCGGGCACCTCGCCGTAGAGGAGGTTGTCCGCCAGGTTGAGCTGCTCCACCTTGCGCAGGCACGCGAACGACGCCGGGATGGTGCCCGTGAGCCGGTTGGTGCCGGCGTCGATGACCGTGGCCTTCTCGAGCAGGCCGACCTCGTAGGGGAGGCACCCGCTGAGGCTGTTGTTGAGAAAGAGCACCTCGAGGAGCGTGCCGGCGTTGCGGGCGATGGACCTTGGTATCTCCCCCGTGAACCTGTTGTTGGCGAGGGAGAGGTAGTTCACCGGCGACTGCCCGATGTTGTCCGGGAGGCTGCCGGAGAACTGGTTGTTGTTGACGAAGATGGCCTGGATCCGCGGGAACCTGCAGAAGACGCCGGCGGGGAGCTCGCCGTAGAAGCTGTTGAACCGGATGTCGATGAAGGTGGCGTTGGTGAGGCCCAGCACGTCGGCCGGGAACGGGGCCGGCGCGAGCCTGTTGTTGCTCAGGTCCAGCTCGTAGAAGTACTGCAGGCCGCCCAGCGCCGGCACGGCGCCGCCGAAGTCGTTGGAGTTGGCGTGGAACAGCGCCAGGTCCGGGAGGCTGTCGACGAAGCTCTGCAGGGAGTCGGAGCGCAGCATGTAGCCGTTGAAGTCGACGGACGCGATGGTCCGGTCCGTCACGTTGGGCGGCCGCTCGCAGAAGAAGCCCTTGTAGCTGGAGCACAGGTCGGTGCCGCTCCAGCTGCGGGTGATGTCCATCGGGTCGCACGACACCGTCTGCCTGAACTGCTGGATCACGAGGTACGCCCGGTACAGCCGCTCGTTCTCGAAGTCGCACGGCCGGGGACCCGACGGCGACGGCGCCGGGCTGCTGCTGCTGCTGCCTCCCTGGCCGCCGCCGCCGCCAATGCCGATGCCGATCCCGCCGCCCCCGCTGCCGCCGATGCTGACGTCGAGGTCTTCCCGGCTCGGCTGGCTCGCTCCCGCGAGCGCGGCGCACGAGACCAGGAAGCAGAGGAAGGCGAGGCCCCGCTCAGCGCGGGGTGGACCTGCCACTGCCATCTCCCGGAACCTGATCACGGGAAGCGTCGGTGGAAGAAGACGAGGGAAACGACGAGGCTGCTCCCGCGCTTTCACGCGAGCCGAGAGAGCCAGCCGGTTCGGCGCGGCGCGCCGGCGTTCTCCTGGCAATATTAATCTCCCCGCGAACCGGATGGTGCGGGAGCACGACGAGCGCGACCGCGACCGGCGCGATCGAGTGGGCGACGGGCGACGGCATGGCCGTCAGGGCGTGCTGGTATATAAGCCCCCGCACGGCGCGGCGGCGCGGGTGAGTTGGTGCGTGCTTGCATTAACCCACTTCACCCTGACCAGCCAGGAAGGTTCTGTAGTTGGGAGAGGCAGGAGTGATCGATCTTTCCTCGATGGCCATTCGCATGTGGAGCACCAGTGCAGTTGTATGTTGCTCTCCAGTAACTGCAGTGCTCTGAAAGGAAGGTTTTGTACTGTAATTCTGTTCAGTTTTTTACTGTCCTTTGGCCGGGGTTGTGTTAGTTTCATGTGTGAGGAGCGAATGGAGCGTGTCCTGTTGCCTGTTGGACTGTACCTATGCAATTATGCCAGTACTCGGATCCAAATGATTGGAGGGCTTGACTAGTCTGAGGCTCTCTGGGATAGTAATTTTTCAAAAACAACCGGAAACATTTCATTCAGAGACAATTTATTCTACAATACGTTGTCGTAGTAAAGGAGCCTTGATTTGATAGTATTGAGCTAGATCATTTCAACCATTGACCATGACTTGTTTTTACCTGTTATATATGCAGTCTGCTGCCTTTTGAGTACTGAATCTCACAAGCTCTTTTTTGCTTCAGGTGAGACCAACCAGAGTACGACGTGCAGTACCACTTTCTGTCGATCGTGCAAGTTCAGCATCTACGCAACTATATTAACCTTTCTAGGTATCTAGTACTGGGCGCTTTTTTTTTTGAAGGAAAGTACTGGGCGCTTTTTTGGTATAGTCACTATTCAGTAGTCAGTGCATTTCCATAAAGAAAACTAGTCGGTACATTCAGAGGTCAGTATAAAGCCAGCTTCCTGATAAGGATAACTGATACGGATCATACGGTGCTAAAATCACCGATTTCACCGGTCTCACTGAAAACCAACCGTGTGCGGGGAGCGGGGATGACTGAAAGGCAACACATCTTTGTTTGTAAACCTAGCTAACCGACTGAATGTCTGAAGCAGAGTTTGTTAATTGGATCGGTTCCTTTTTGTAACTAGTCTTGCTTTGGTTCACTAGTTTAGGCGAACTTAGAAGTTTTACTTAAAACGTAAAAACTTATAGAAGTTTGGTTTTGAATAAAACGAAATTGGACCGTAGTTTGGAATAGAGGGAGTAGTAGTACTATAGAGTGAAAACTGCATACTCATGTCCTTTGAGCACCAATAATCATTGTCCAAGAATATGGACCTAACTATCAGTGACCCCCTGATGGCGAGATGATTTGTTCCTTAGCTGCACGCAGTCTTCTCCCAGAAAAATACAAACCACGTGTGTATATGTCTTACTGGTAGTGTTCGAAGGAAAATAGACAACCAAAACAGTGTCACCCCGTCGTGATTAGGCAACTTGGAGCGCATCATGTCAACAACGAAGATAGGTTCGTGCCTTGTACTATATACATTGTTAGGATTGATCTCGTCCGACTCCATCCAACCATCGAGTTGGAGTCCTTGATCGTGCGCTGATTGGTGGACCAATCAAGATGTGGTTGGTGGACCCCCATCGCGCAGCGCTATATAGAGAGAGTGGGGCTGTAGGGGCACGCACGCCAAAGTTCACCTTGTTCTTAAATCCATCAAAAAACCCTACCAATCTAGGGAGGCGCTGAAGCGATGGGAAGCGCCGCCACCGTCGCCCTCGACCTTGCCGACGTCCCTGCACCGTGCCGCCGCCACTACTACGACTCCGGCTCGCTCGGCCATATTGACCTCGACCTCACCGCCGCCTCCGGACCGCACCAACGCCACTGCTAGGACTCCAGCTCGGCTTGGCCACATCGACCTCGACCTCGCCGACTCCATGGCCAACAACCACGAGAGTTCATCCTCCTCGTCCGGTCAGTATTCACTTTTCTCTATCTCTCTATTCACTTCTCTCTATCTCTCTCTGTCTCTTGGATGTAACCCAAGAACACATATTTTACTCTAGTTGAAGTTAAGATCCCGCTAGATCCACTCCTAGTTGATCCTCTAGTTTTAATATACATAACCCTATCTAATGGAGCAGAAGACAAATACGTAGAGTTAAAAAAAATGTTGCCCGGAAGTGCATTATCAGAGCGCACAATCATGCCACTGCCTCTCAGCTCAATTCCAATCGATTTGACAGCAAAAATTCCTTTTTAGAAGAAAGACAGCAAAAATTCTTCAGAAACAGTGAAAGAATCCGTCTTGTTTCTTTCTACGATTTCACAGACATGCATACCTATGTCGGCACGAGGCCACCTGCTAAACTTCCACCAGTGAAGTCGGCTACTACCCCGGCAATGCAAGCTAGCTGCTCCAGCCAGTAGCGGCGACCCGACCCGACCGCAACTCCCACCGGCGCCTATCTGCCAGCCGCGGCGCGCCCCGACTGCGCCGGCGGTGGTTACGGTGGTGGTTGCGCGGGCGCTTTCGGCCTTTCCGCGCTCGTTTCGTCTGCCCGGCTCGTCGTCCCCTCTCCCGATCGGCGCCGGGCGAGTCCGGCCAAAGCCAAACTGACGCGGAGCACGGTGCACGGACGTAAAACAGAAAAGGGGACCTGCGAGCTCGAGGTCACGGGCTGCCACAACAATAATGCGCCGTTGTCCCCTTCCCGCGGCGCGCGGACGAGGAGATCGAGCGAGCTGCGGCCTGCCGGCTGCAGGTGGAGCCGCGGACAGGGCTGCACTTGTTGTTGTTCGTGTTCCCTGCACACGCGCCGTGCGCGGCAGGGCAGTGTCGCTGCGACTGCGAGGGGCAGGCAGCTCGCGCTGCGGCTCAGACTAACCGCCTTGTCCTGCGCACACCGCCAGAGGCTGCACGGCTACTACTGTGCTTCGTTCAAGCGTTTCCCGCCGGTGTCCCGTGCTCCCGTATCCACGCTGCCCGCGGCTCTGGGGAAGCCACCCGACGCCACAGCTCGCCGTCGGTCTCCGTACCACGACCACCAGGGGCAGCTGGTTGATCTGTACGAGGAAAGGGACTGGCAAGCTGCGCAGGTGTAGCCTGTAGCTAGCTGTGTTGGTGGCTAGGCGCCATGGACGGTCTGGATTTGCTCTCTTTTGCACCGACGTGGCTTAACTGCGTCGCGTTCTCATCAGATGAGTCCGATCCGATCGACGCGCCGCTGCTCATTGGCGGATGGCAGCTGTTGCGAACTTGTGGCCAAGATCTTGACGGCGAGCAGATCAAGATCTATACACCGCTTGCTGAAATGATCGGTCATCCTCCTGACCGCACCCTCCCAGAAATCTGAACTCTGAAGCGTATGACCGGCACCCGCGGTCTGCAACCTGGTATCCAATTTCTTTTCTACAGATCTACTGTAGACCCAAAAAGAAATAAATACATAAATATATATAAATATATATATATATATATATATCCAATGGGTGCCAATTTGCAGTTTTATTTACACACACACTTCTGGAGCGAACAGGTTCCAAGTTCCAACAAATTGCTCACATCCAAATGCATGCCCAATAAATTACACACATCATACGGGTAGGGTAGCATTGCTCTTATTGGAATTGAAAATAACTTAGACCAGGTCAGGTATAACTTATACTCGCAAGGACGAGCTTCCGAGTACTGACGACGATACAGATAGCTTAATTTCGAGGTCCACTGAAGCAGCGGAGCATTGCAGATCGGCGGTCAGGGATCTGTTTCATGCTTTCTTTCTGAAGACAAGCCTAGTCAGCACGCCGCTTCTTCTTTCTCGCGTCAGCTGAACCAGATGCTCTGGGCGACCTCGGAACCATCGGACGAGCAACGATCGGAGTCGAAGAGCCACTTTTAGGAGTTTTTTTTTTATATTGTAATTTGTGTACCTTTACATTTTTAGTATAATATGTTATTAGGATTGGCTATAGATCGTAAAACTTTTTGGGACGAGGTTTTCACACTAGAAGAACCTTAGTTGCACATTTAGATAGCCTATTTTAATTTAAGTTTTGTGCAAACTAAGATTGAACTATAGGTTAAGATTTTAATTTTATCTAATTCACCTCCTCCCTCTCTTAGGCTACGAGCACCGATTCCTTTCACCTCGTGAACACAAGCCTACTCAGCAGGCTCGCACGCCGCTTCTTCTTTCTCGCGTCAGCTGAAACAGATGCTCTGGGTGACCTCGGAACCATCGGACGAGCAACGATCGGAGTCGAAGAGCCACTTCTACAGCCTTTGCGCCCGTGCCAGGATCTTCATGCTCAGGGCTCTCTTCAGTTGCGTCAGGCTCGCTGTGTTCTTTGATGCCTGCCGCTTCTTCAGACGTGGGAGGACTGAGATCCTCAGGCTTGGGATCCGCTTCGGCAAGAAGGCTTGCAGCTGCGGAAGGTAAGGTAGCACGCTTTTCTTTGTCTGATGCATCTGCAATTGCCGGGCTTTCTAAAGCACGCAACTGCTTGCTTAGGGTAGCGATTGTTTCCTGGCATTCCGCGAGCTTCTTGGCTGCTGCAGATATTGCTGAGGTCTGCAAGAGTAATAAACATTTATGTTTTTTTCAAATCATTGTCAGCTAAATTCCCAGTCTTGCTTTGCTATATTCAGAATGTCAGCTAAAATTTTCTTTCTATATCTCTATAAAAATAGTAAATGCCCAGGAAAATGTGTCACGTTTTACAGTTACTGTGCTCTCATGAGTCATGACAAGGTCTGTTTGAGTACGGATAGATCACGATTTGTAGAAAGACAAGAGTTTCTAAGAATGACATCAGAGATTACCGTTTTTTGTTTTCCCCCCTCTCCTGCTATTTTTTCTCTGCTCCCTTTTCAGTAGCAACACTGCATCACAAATAATAGGAATCACTTATGCAAGTTATACAATTATCAGAGACGGTGCAGAAGTCATGAAAAATAATAGCATCATAGATGATTCTCAAAAGGCCAAAAAACGAAGATACCTTTCTGTTTCACGGTATACCAGGTGCTGTTCCTGACAACTATCACCTTGCCCTTGATTAAGAGCCAATAATTCTTCTTCAAGATTAGAGGTGAACTCAATATGAGAATGATTTTCTAAGGTTACATCAGGTATCTGGCCTTCGGCTGTTTCAATCAATTCTTGTTGTATTCCAAAAGCCATTTCTGATTTTGTACTCTGCAACTGCAAGGCATCTTTTTCATGAATGCTTAATATCCTCAGGGATTCATTTCCATCAGAATTATTAGAAAATGTGATCCACAACGTCTAGTCCATCAAGATACAAAAAACATTGGCTCACTATCCAATCTAGGATCAAGCAAACTTCATCAGTAAGCTTTTCAAGATTAGCCGTTCCATCTAATACGGCACGACAGGCATGAACCAGGTGCTCAAGTCGCAAAGTGAGTTCAGATTTCTCATGAAGAAACGATCGGAACCTCATAACATTGTCTTTAGCAGATCTTTCAACCATGCTACTGACTCTTTCTATCAGAGTGGCCACCATTTTGTCTATGTCTGCCCTGTTAGTGTTACAGGATAAGTGTGCAACATCATTTCCTTTGGCAGAAATCTCACTCCTCAGTGCATGTGTTACTTCATCAATAATGCTAGCAACACTTATCTTACTGACTTGATGCTTATGTATGATCGCCTTCAGAACGTCCTGAATAATCCACTCGACATACTTGTCAGAGAAAGCATCATCAAGGATGAGATCTCTGTGAACTGTTTCTGAAACGACCATTTTTGAGTCTGTATCAGGTGTATCCTCACACTGATGTGGGGCACTTGAAGGTCTCGATGTCCTCTCTAGTTTCTCAATCTCCATAGGATCAACAAACAATTGAATGTCGGATCCTATGATTCTTCTGCCCCTACTTCTAATCTGAGAGACCTGTTGCTTTTGCTTCCCGGATCTTGAGTGATCCAGCTTGGCTAATGCACTGAGCATTCGTTCTGGATGGTTATTCTCTGTTAAACGATGACTACCACCAGACAACTCTTCGTGCTGCTCCTGTAGTATTGACAACTTGCATGCCTCATCTACGTACTTCGACTGAACAAACTGCAGGTCGCTCTCCTTCTGGGCCAATAACTGCCTCAGATGTCTGTTTTCCTCGCCAAAGTCCCGCATCTTGACTTGGTAACCTTCAGACACTGAATGCCTCGCCCGCAGCTGCGTTGCTGTGCGGGGCCTTCTTGTTCCATTCTCAGCAGAACTAGCACCTTGTCGCTTGACCTCGTCTTTCATTTTCGCCAGCGCTGCAGGACCTGGCAGACGCTTCTGAACCATGGTCCGCAGCCTCTGGCACTCTGCTTCTAGTGCAGCTATCTTCTTCGCGCTCTCCTGCTGCTGCTTCTGAGCAGCATGGATTGATCTGAGGTCATATTCCCGCTCTTTGTTCCGAATCTCAAGTTCCTCCCGAAGCATGCGCACCTCATACTTAAGGGATGTGCATTGTTTCTGGGAGAATTCAAGCCTCGCCGTCGCATCAGTTGACTTTTGGTCTGAACGTGCTTCGGATTCTTTCTGATATTTGATCAACTTCTCCTTTGAGTCAACGGTGTTACGAAGATTGTGGTTTTCAGCAATGACCTTCTCAAACTGCTTATTTGCATCCTCGAACTTCTGCTGCAAATCCTGTGTTTTCTTCTGCTCCGAAGAGATCTTATTAGCTGCTTCAATTACAAGGCGCTCTTTCTCGTCTCTAACAAGAAGCAGCTGCTCCAGACAGCACCTAAGGGCTTCCCCAGTCTCATTCATTGTTCCTGGATACTTGCTTCTTCCTCTACGAAGCGTAGTTATCATGCATCTTCTGAAATACCAGAGTTAAAATGTTGTATGATGTTAGTTGCGTGGTGCATATGTCTTTTCTTATTCACTGCTCCCTTTGTTTTCCTAACAAAAGTCGGCACTCGGCACGTTATTGTCGATCTATATATTATAGTAATAGATAAGAAACGAGTTAGAAAGTAGAAGCACCACTTATTTAGAAACGGAGGAGTAGGCATATTGCTTGGCCTTTGGTTGGCAGTTCGGAGCGAGGTTTTCTGTTGAGTTGTTTGTTGGGTCTTCGTTTTTCGGCTAATTTGGCTAGTGGTTTTTTTGGTTATTAGCTGGGAACAATGGTTGTTTCATAGTCGTCTTTTGGGGTGATGGGGCACACCCTCGCTAGTTGTATGGGTTTTGAGCCTGAATTCCTTTAAAAAACTGGACTAGTACCTGTTTTAGTTTTTTCCCTTCTAATAATATTTGCGACAAAGCTTTTGCTGCCATTTCGAAACAAGAAAAAAAACTAACAAATTTATATACGAGTACCAACTCCCACCGTGAAAAGTTTAACCGGAGTCGCCCACAGTTATCTTCTTATTTAAAAACTACAGATGCTAAAATATAGGAATTTTTTTTGTAAAGTATGACTAGGTCAAAGGGTGAACCTAACCAAAAAGCTAGATGAGGGCTTGAGAGTGCATGTGACTCAAAGTAGGATAAGTATAGAAATCTAGAATCTAAGTGGGACATATGCCCTTATTACGCGGAGCACATATGCCTTTGAAGAATTCTGCATCATTTTTACAAAGTGCGAACAAGAAGAAAGAACAGGCTCAAAAGGGTTGGAATACATCGACGAGTCTAATGACAAAATGCATGCATCCGTTTACCCCCGGGCGATCAACTTGTCAACTAGTTGTGCCAAAAATCAACAGACGACTTCAAAGAACCCAACAGAACAAGAAAACGATCACCACAAACAGTGGAAAACTGAAAAAACAAGCTTATAGGCCTCGATCCTACCTTCTTCCAGTACCTCCCTTGGTAGTAGTCCCTAGCTTGGCTAGTTCCGTCCAGTGAACCCCTGGCAAATCGCAACGTTAAGAAGCAGGTGGACTACTGAGGGCTTCTCCCCTGCCTGACGAAAAGGAAGAACCCAAATGCAGCGGATGAAACTGGAGGAGGAGACGGCACGAGCCCGGAGCCCCTTTGGTTGGATCGGTTGGCGCGAGGTGGGACGTTCAAATCCAGTCGTCACCTCACTTGAGAGCGCGCCGGGCCGTCCACGGGAGCCGAGGTTTCAAAGCTACAGCGCGGGCGGGCCTTTCGCGAGGCCCACGCGCGAGCGGTCCGGCCTGGAACGGGCTCGGCTGCTAGCGGCCTGATCACCAGCAGTTGCATCGCATCCACGAAACAATACCTAGGCTAACATAACGACAGTTACAGAAGGTTTAGTAGCATCTGATATGCTAGGTTCTGATTTTTTATTGGCGTTGTATTTTTAGTGGTAGCGACGTTCCGATCGACAGCGAGATATCTATAGTAAGTTCGTCAATTTCGAGAATTTGTCAGCTCAATCTAGAGGTAGGGTTGCGTGTGTATTCATAATAGGTGAGTGTACGTGCGTGCTGTGAGACTCTAACCTGTCGTTTTCCGTCGGCAGCGTGCGCTGGTACCGTGGTACGCGCCGTTGATGCTGCGGCTTATCTTGCGCGTGATCGCTGTCGAATCTTTATTGGCGAAGCACGGCTGCGGCTGCGGCGTACGCGGAGGATAGGTGCGCCGGCCGAGCTAATCGGGTTTATCTTGCCAGCGTCAGGAACCACCCTCCCTAGTGTCCGGTGTCCCCGTGGTGGTTTCCGGTTTGTGTCCAACGAGGGCTTCCTCTGGCATTTCCACGTTCAGGCCATTTGGATAGGTGAGCCTTTTTGTGCTGTGAGGACACAGATTTGGATCGTGACCAAATTGGTTTTCTTGGGCCTCCTCGCCAGCCTGACACCGAAATTTTTTATTTTTATATTTTTTTATTGAATTTTTAAAAATATAACTCATATTTTTTTTCAGATTTGTCACCCAGCCGCCGGTTGAACCGGCGGTAGGCTCTTATCGCCAAATGAAATGGAGGTAGCCAGCCTGGGCCACAACCCACGTAACAAACCGCCAGTTGGTTCGGCGGTAAGTCCCAACCGCCAGTTGAACTGGCGGTAGGTGTTATCGCCGGCTGTAGCGCGGCTATAGCCGGACTGTAGCTGTGCTACAGCTAGCTACAGTATGCAAATAAGCATATCGCCGGTTGAATCGGCGAAAAGTGCTGAATCTGCATATTTTTTATAAATAATCAATAATTGTTACTATATTTGACTGAAAAATATATTACCTGCCTGTTATTCGCTTATAGTAAGTTCAATAATTAGGGATAGAAATATAAAATATAGATAGTATAGTTTAAATTACGCATATAAAAAAAGTAGCGTATGAGCCGAGTTGAACCTAGGCATGAACGAGGTTGTGACGTTTTGTGTCAGGGGGAAAAGTAAACGGTCATCTAATGACTGTCATGACAACGATTATGGAGGCCCGGACCGACCCGCGGCAACGGCGACCATCATCAGCCCAACACAAGGGGGAAGCGCTCCGCTTCGCCCGACCCCGTCCCTCGTGGTCGGACGCTCCCGATCCCCCGGCAGGCGGGCTCCGCCTCGCCCGACCCCTCACCACGAGGGTCCGCCTCGCCCGACCCCTTGCCACAAGGGTCCGCCTCGCCCGACCCTGGGGGTTAGGGTCGGACTCGCGTGGGCCCGCCGGACAGAAATCGGTCTCGGGCGCAGCTTTGCCTTAAATGCTCCACGGCTCGGGCGCGCGGAAAGGCGTTCACGCCGCTGACGTGACCCGTCACACCTACCCGCCCACGACCACGCCGCGGACGGTACAGTGGCTCAGTCCTCTCTGGTTCGCTGTCAGGCCATCATGACCCACGTCGCCTGGCACAGGAGCACGCCTGACCGTCCACGCTCCACCTACCCGTCCTCACGCCCCGCGATTTCGGCAACAGGGACAGGGCGTCCGCGCCGCTCAGGCCGCCTGCAGCGTAACAGGGACAGTCGTGGCAGCCGTCAGCCCCGACGGGATGGAAGCCACAGCCATCATCACGCATGCCCGCTGTAACCGGCTCCCGAGGAGGACAGCGATCAGATCAGTGCAGGCCGCCCGGCGAAGCAAGAAGACCAAAGACAACCGCGGCGCCCGGGGAGCACAAATCTCCTCCTTGGACTCCGCGCTCTCTCTCCCTCTCCATTTTCTTTCTCTGTGTCCCCACGCACGTCTCGCATGTGCCTGGTCAACTCCCTGGAACTATAAAGGGAAGGCCAGGGCCCAAGAGACGGGAGAGGATTTTTTAGACACTCACACTTCCTCACACAGGCTTTTTCTTCCCGGCGAAGGAGAACACGCCTCCCCCATTAGTGCTTCTGTGCACACCTTAGAGACTTGGGACCGGTTCCCTCTCTCGCCTTTCTGTAACCCCTACTACAGAACCCGCGTGGGTAACACGAGCAGCTCCCCATACTGGACGTAGGGCTTCTTCACGCCCGAACCAGTCTAAATTCCGTGTCACCCGCGCAACCATCCGAAGCCGTACGCGCATAAAAGAAATTTACTAGTCTAAGTCTTGATCACCAATCTTGACAACAACATTTTGAAATATCAATTTTGAAGAGGCAAATAACGACTGATGTACTGGAATTGAAGCGTAACAAAGCACTGCAATACATAATTGAACACACATAACATATGAAGTGGCATTTGAGGACGATGCACGATTTTATTACAAAGGAGAACAACCTCCAGAACCGCTAGGAGTACACATACAAAGTAGACATAAAATAGCATTACATAGAGAGCCAGAAGAGGCATCCGAAATAAACACGCAACATACTGGTCCGAAGGAAACATGAATTATTCTGAGAACATGACTGATCCGAAAGGAAACAGACAACTACAACATGCAGCATTAATGGCCACTACCGGCTCGAAGTGTTTTCTAACGCTTGGACTTGCGTACATCATCGTCCACCTTCTTCAACCAAGCCAAATACCGCTTATCACGGCGACTGATGGAGGTATCAATCCACTCATGGAAATGACAAAACTGAGTCCCACCCTTTCATAAACAAGAAACAAACAAAATTATTACCACAAAATTCTATATGCACTATGCAAACATATTAGCCAAAAAGTGTATATACCTATGATATTGCACCTGCTTTTTGGACTTCCTCAATATTCTTGCAAGACCAATACCTCTGGCTAAAAGTCTGGTACTCACGAGATATGTTGGGAACACAACGCATGTGGCAATAGCAATCTGGTGCCTCTACACCTTTCCTGACGCAGAGCCGCCCTTGATGATGAGCTCATTACTCCTTCTGCGAGCTAACTATGAAAATATTCCTAGGTAAATGGCCTCTACCCTCCTGAACGATGGCATCCTCACCTCTTACAGATGTCGGACTGGCTCCACAAAATAGTCACGAGATCAAAAGATGAGGTGCCTTGGTACTATTTCAGCATCGTTTCGAACAGTGACGGACATACAAGGGAATCAATTCGTTTCAACCAGGCCGATTCCATTGCGTCCCAAGTGAACCAATAAAGTTGTAGTCATCTCTTTTCACATCTCTTTATTTGCAAAACGCATCGGAATAAAGCCACAGTTGCAGTCACGTACTGGAATTGATGGCTAACGAAGTAGTGCAATACATAAAATAACACGCAGAACACATGAAGTGGCATGTGATGACTTGTACCAAACTAGGGTATAGAGGTCGAGGACCTATCCTAACATGCCTTAGGTAATTAGACCACACAACAAACACATGCATGTAACATAGCAATAACATAGTTGACTCCTAGTAATGTCCCCACATGCAAATTGTGTTGCCCCTTCCCCATAGTATCCCCCCATTGCAGGCGACGGTGGGGGTGATGGCGGGGGCGATGGCGGAGGCACCTAGTTCTTGTGACAAGGGCAGCGGCAGTATGGATCAGTGCACGACTCCTGCTGTGAACCAACACCAATGCTGTTGTCATCCTCATCGTCCTTCTCAGCGTTGCTCAGTTTACATTCTAGCTCGGAGATACGATTCTGCAGGTGCTCGATGTACTCATAATGTGGATCAAGTGGAGGAGGATCCACTCACCTAACGAACTTGCAGTTTTCTGGTGCATCAGATGACTGTAACAAGAATGCAATGTAAATTGTAGGAAATAAGAGAAAATATATAAGAAACGAATAGTAGTAACCAGTACCCATGCTCGCGGGCGTTTGAAGAAACGACGCCCTCCATCTGTCCCATCGTCGCACATCTGCACTAAGCAGTCCTCGCCATGCATGCATTTAGGCCACTCTTCTTTGCGGTTATCGTATGGTCTTAGAGGTTTCTCTCTGGTGAAATCACTCTTGCTGAGAACTAGAAACTCAAACACCGCTTCCCCAAAGTACTCAGGACCAAGAGAACCCTCCCACACAAAGGGAGGTTCCTTCCATTCCCCCTTTCCTCTCCCAGTTCCGAAACCCTTCCGGCTGGATGACCCTCCAGACATTACTACTACAACGAAAGTATCATTTTGAAATTGGTAGCAATGCATCTAGCAATACGTTTATATAGGCGGAGAGTCTTGGCATGGACATCATTCTGTTGATGCACGTCGGATTGTATTCTTTAGCTTTTTCAGTGATACTTCACATCAACAGTGCATTTGAAAGGATAAGGCTGCACAATTGGAGGCGTTGAGTAGTCGTTTCAACACTGCACAACGAATAGCACCCAATGAATGAGCCGGTAGGGGCGAATCCCATTAAATGCAGTAGGCAGTACGAGGGGAAAAGATGACAAGTCACTTATTGGTCGCATGCAAAGCACGGACATGACCATTCACTGTCCTTCGCACTACTGCGCTTGCACGCGAGGCATGGACGTGACCACTCACTGCTCCGCACTTATGCGCTCACAGAATGTTGGGACTGACATGACCACTCACTGCATCGAATAGTGTTGTCCAATTGGCAAGAAGGCCTGATGATATGATCAGGTGCAAACAGTGTTTCAGATAGTGTTTTTCCTGTACTGGCGGCCAGTTGTGTTGTCACATTGTCACAGAACGTTGGGACGGACATGACCACTCACTGCTTCTTACTTTTGACCGTGCACGGAAGGGTGAAAAGAGCTTTGTACTGCTGCGCTCGCATGCCATGCACGGACATGGCCACTGAGTGCTCCGTTGTTCTGCACATGCACGGTACCCATTGATATGAGCACTCACCCACTCGTTCCTAGTGCTTCGTTCGCACGCTAGGGACAGATATGACCACTCGCAGGTACTCGCTGCTGCAATTGCACGCCAGGAAACTGACATGACCCATCACCGGTCCACACTGACGCTAGCACGTCAGCGACCGACATGAGCACTCATTACTCCGCACAGCAGCGCTCGCGCACAGTAGGCACGAACAAGACCACTCAGTACATCAAATAGTGTGGTGCAGATGGTAATCTCCAACCGTCGCTGAACTTTGCCTATACACCATCCCAAAGGCTCTATAACTATGACCACCACAAGGCCTTCACATCACACACGACACACCTCACCAATACTTCAGAAGCACTACATCGGAGCAAGGTGTCATCCTCTGGATGGACCTACATCCCATGGAACAAGGTCAGGGCACAAGTGCCTCAAGGAATCCAGGTGCCGATGTGCTTCTGCGATTCCTTGTGCAATGTCATGGAGTCCAAGGTTTTAGGCGATGATTTTGGCATGAGGTTTTTCAT